>OX941087.1:2050000-3400500 GCA_954870635.1 Arctium minus
CGGAGTTTTTCAACGCCTCTGTGGGGTCATCGGGAATCTTCTCGTATAACTAGTGCCACAACGTTTACATGTCGAAAGAGGTTGATCTGGAGAGTGGTGAAGTAGAGGTGAAGGTGCATTCATCATGTTCAATTTTGATTTT
The DNA here is from genome assembly GCA_954870635.1 of Arctium minus. Lineage (NCBI taxonomy): Eukaryota > Viridiplantae > Streptophyta > Magnoliopsida > Asterales > Asteraceae > Arctium > Arctium minus. The sequence continues at coordinate 2,050,143 of OX941087.1, forward strand.
TAGGGTTTGGGTGTATCCGATGAAAGTATCATGGGTATCACAATGTGTATCATTGTGGGTTTGATTTTGATTTTAGGGTTTGGGTGTATCATATAAAAGTATCACTGTGGGTATCACAATGTGTATCATTGTGGGTTTCATTTTGATTTTAGGGTTTGGGTGTATCACAATCGGTATGGTTGTAGGTTTGATTTTGATTTTTAGGGTTTAGGTGTATCATATAAAAGTATCACGGGTATCACAAGGTAACACAGTGCATATTGGTACCACAAAAAGATTAACACAACAAGAGTAGAATAAGGATTGATTGGTATCACAGTGCATCTTGGTATCACGGGAGGCCGGAGGCCGGATGGGAGGTCAGAGAGATGAGAGAGGAAATAGTGGAAGAGGAGAGAGAGGAAGAGGAGAGGTAATATTTTTAAAATACCTAAAATGCCCTAAATTTTAAATTTCAAATAAAATTACCAAAATTAATAATTTCCTAATATATTACTTAATATGTGGCTCACATTGGATCTAACAGTTATCACAAACAACCGAGTTCTTCTTTGAATGCCCCCTATATCTATCTATCTATCTATCTATCTATCTATCTATCTATCTATCTATCTATCTATCTATATATACACCCCCACATATGTTACCAATACTATTGCATTAATGGGTGTAATAAGACAATAAGCATAAATGTATTATAGCCTATATGTTGAGTTGTTGACTAAGAAACCTCACGGTTTTACAACATGACTGATTCTTAGATAACTTGTTCAGACATGAGGCATCGTAATTAATTTCAGTTGGAGTAGGATAGAGAAATTTTCAAGATATGGATATTTATAATGGGGTTTATGTAAATTTAGGTATGAAAGAAAGAAACCCATAAATATGGAAATATATTTGAAATCATAACAAAAATAAGGATAAGTCAAAGTAGAGGGGCTAGATGTGCATTAAATGAAAGTTGAGGGGTTAGTTGGTTTTAATAAAACCTCATGTTAAATACATATGGAATTTTGAAGCAATAGAGGTTGAGGGAGAAGGCATTATTAGAAATAATGTAGCAATGAAATCAGGGAAATATGTTAGTTTTCATGTTGTTGGAGTGAAGAATGGGTTTAAACCCAAAATAACGCATGATTGTTGATTTAATTGATGATTTGACATATCGTGATATTGTATTACGTAATAATAGTGTTGTTATGTAAAAAGATTCAACGATTCATGGTTAGACTTGATGTATTTGTGTCAAAAAATGGTGGAGCAGTCGAATTAGAAAACCCAGACCAACAAGCTATGTGCATTGGGCGCAACTGTGTATGAATCCTTTGTAATTTGGTACGCATGTGCAACTTTTCCTTGTATTTTGGCACGAGCGTGCAAAACGAGACATTCCCTTATAGCCTTTTTAGCATGTTTTGGCTTGCTCGTGTTAATTGTAGATATGGTACATGTGATGCATGTTTAGGTAACTTTGTAAGCAGAACCAAATAAGTCTACACATATTGAAATGAGTTTCTTGCGGTTTAAGATTAGGATACATACAATAACATATTAATCGATATTTTCTGTTATGGTTATTATTTATAGCTATATGCTACATCCTCACCTATGTTCAACATTTATAGCTATATTCAACATCCATAACTATGTTTAGTATTTTCCGAAATATTACAACATTGTCAACTATGTCTTCGTATGCTCACACATATCATTTGCATGCCAATGTTTTAAAGCTTTTAGAAATGCTGATCTTTTCTTAAAGATGTTTAGATATGTATGTTTAATTATGAGTATGTGTGTAGGGTCACTTGTTGAGATGATCGTACCTTCAATAAAGCATTGTGAAGATGCACAAATGTAGTACATGTATTACACCTTGGTACCGGGTTCATAAGACATCATCTGTACATACAGGGTCATTGTACTTGGTTGGTTAAGTTGTGACGGATTGACCATCACGCTACACCAAATACATACAGGGTCATTATATGTACAGAAGATAGGGTCATTGTATTTGATTGGTTCAATATCAAGATCTCATTGATTCAGATGTTTTATGTTGCATGTGTAAAGAATCAACATGTCATGCACGTCCAATTTTCGGTTGTGTTCAATATCATGTGATTGGACACTACATGCTACTTGTTTCAGTTCATTTTTTTAGTTCATAAACATATTGGTTTTGATGTTTTAAAATGTAATGTTTCCAAACGTCGTTTATTAGTATAGAAACATGACTTCATCTTAATGCAAAACTAGTAGTAGTATTTATCCCATGAACTATTAAGGCAGGGACCAATAAGGGAAAAAAGTAAACGTAGTCTCTTCAGTCGAAGTTTATTTATATTATGCTCTTTAATTGAATATATGTTAGGTTAGACATGTATCGTTCAGTATTTTATGTTTCATGTTTTAAATTACAAATTTCAGATAAGTCTCCCCCTACAAATGGTTGTAAAATGTATAAGTTATACTTCAGTATTTTATGAAATTCAATAGATGTCACGTCCTTAGAAAAGTAAGGTGTGACAAGTAGTAGCTTACAATATCAGAAGTTTTTTTTTTTACTTTATTTTATTTCTGTAGATCATATATCGGTTAAGTAGGGAAACTAAGGTTGTCTTATAAGGAATCATATACCTTTTCTATTAGACGTTTTTTAAAACCATGAATCCAAGTATGAATAAAGTAGACAATATCTGTATGGTTGACCTGAGATATTACATTTTTTTAATGAATTAGTTTCAAGTATTCATATTTTTCCAACTTGGAGGAATATGCTTTACGAAAAAGAAGTAAAAAGAATTATTTATATATTAATCATAATTATTAAAAAGCATTGATTGGTTGTAAAAATGCTAAGTATGATGTTTGAATTAATTTAATACCAAGATTTTGTAGTCTTTGTCTCCCATAAGAAGTATCTTTTGATCAAATATCATTAAGAGAATATTTAACAAATATGATATATATATATATATATATATATATATATATATATATATATATATATATATATATATATATATATATATATATATATATATATATATATATATATAGGGGAGCGATCAATTGGAAACCAGTATTACATTGGAAACTTTGGAAACCGAAATCAACCAATCAGTGAATTTCTTTTTTTTTATTTTTATTTTTAATTGAAAATGTTATTTTTGTCTTTTACATTATTTCATAATATATATGGTAACTGTTATTATTATTATATTAATAATTATTTAATTTTAATTTAGTTTATGTATGGTAATAATAATCATTGATTAATTTAAAAATGAGATATTTAATTTAGGTAAATTATTTAATTTTAATTTAGCTTATATATGGTAATAATGAAACAATAATGCTAACACGATGAACCTGATGAATCTATTTTCATTATGAAACAATAATGCTAACACGATGAACCTGATGAATCTATTTTCATATACGGATATGCAACTGAACAGGTAATGAAACAAAAATAGGAAGTTAACAAAAATGACACAAATTCATCATGTTTCATTATGAAACAATAATGCTAACACGATGAACCTGATGAATCTATTTTCATTATGAAACAATAATGCTAACACGATGAACCTGATAAAATATGTAATCCAATGAAATCTGTAATCCAATGAAATATGTAATCCATAAATTCATTCTGTTTCATCACAATATTAGATTGCGTGGGAAATTTTATAATAAAATGAAATTAAAAAAATTATTTTCTTACATAAAATCTAACAATAATAATAATAACAACAATTTATAGAAAAAAGTATAAATTAAATTATAACAAAATAATACCAGCCGATAAGATTTATATAAAAATACATTACATAATTAAATAAACAACTTTTTTACAAAAAGAAATCAATATACATTAAATCTAAATAAAATAAATCTTTCTTGCCATATTTGAGACACAAAATCAAAAGACATATTTACTCTTTTTATCTATTATTTTTATTTATTATTAATAAATTAATTAATTTAGTACCATATATAATTCAAATGAATCTTAACCATTGATTATAAAGATCAATGGCTGAAATTTGGTTTCCAAAGTTTCCAATGAAACTTGGTTTCCAATTGATACCACCCCTATATATATATAGACTTAAGTTCGCGTGAGACCAAACAGTTTCCGTGAGACCGGTGAGACCAAACTTTAAAGTATGAAATTTCACACAAAAAACTGTGAATGTAAAAAAAATCGAACTTTTCATAGGGAAAACACCGTAAATGTTACGTTCACAGTGTTTTTCGCTGTGAATATTCGTTTTTTTTACCTTCACAGCGTCTTCGCTGTGAAGGTTCGGATATACCTTCACAGTTTTTTAGCTGTGAAGGTTTGATTTTTTTTTAACTTGGTTTAGGTTTTTTTACCTTCATAGTGTGATTACATTATGAAGGTTCGAATGTTTTTTACCTTCACAGTGTTTCGGTGTGAAGTTTCATGTTTTAAGGCTTGGTCTCACGCGGTCTCACGGAAACAGCTTGGTCTCACGTGAACCTATATATATATATATATAAGGTTGGGTTCCGATAAGAATTGCCAAATTTGGTGAGAAGCGTGAGAAGTATCAACCGTTGGATGAGAAATAAACGAACATCAGGATGAGATGCATCGAGATAAGATGCACCGAGATGCACCAGATCGATTCCCCTTAAAGCCGCAATTCATGGGAGAATATTTGATTATAAGTGATCAACGGCTTAAAAACACTTCTCACATTTCTCACCAAAAATGACACTTTTTCTTCGTATAATTTATGTTTATTTTAAAGAAGAGTTTAGCATAACTATTGCAACAAACTTTTTCCAAACCTTCAAAATTTATAAAATAACATAGCTGTTGGAGATGCTCTATATAATAAAGTAAGGAAACATATTAGTATTTTATAATTATTTATGATTAAAAAATCATTTACTTTATTAAAAATAAAAAATAAAAGTATTTTTTTTAAATGTGTTAAAAATAAAATAATCATGTATCATTAAATGAGATATTTAAGGAGAAATATTTTAAAAGATTGTACATATATTTTAAGACATGCAATTTTTTTATTTGTAATACAAAATTCATATAATAATGTTTTTTCTCTGAGAAGATTATTTATTATTATTTTTAAAAAAAGTTTATACTTATAGTAACGGATTTAATTTAATTTCGACCTTTTTCTTTATTTTGTTGAACTTAGATGTGAATCTAAATTAAAATGGTAGGGTATAAAATATAATTAAATTAAAACAAAATTAGTCAAATTTATATAAGAGTAAATTACGTTTTTAGTCCCTATGGTTTGTTGACAATTTCTATTTTTGTGCTTATATGTAACACCCGGAATTTCGCTTAGTAAGTTTTTGTTCTTCGTTAACCATCTCTTTGTCTTCCGTTTATCTTTTTGGGTGAAATATGTTGTACTTTCGAACCTTAAATCGACCCATGCGAGAATCTCGAGTTTTGATCTTTTTCGGGCTCGGCACACGTGGCGCGAGAGTGACTCGCGATAGTGACAAGTGTTACTATCGCGTGGCACAATTGCCGGGAGAGTACCACCCGCGGTACAATCCCCACGAGAGTCCCCTCGTAATAGTGACATTGTCACTATCTCCAGGCAGGATCGCGAGCGGGGTCTGGGGGATTAAATGAGACAACTCCGAAAATTATTTCATTTATCTGATTTTGGGGTTGTCTTCCATACATTTTCTCCCAGATTTTTGGTAAGGTTTTCTCCTCCATTTCTCCCTCTTCATTAACTCATTCAATAAACTCAATCCTTATGCATTTATTGATCTTGTCTAGGTTGTCACAAGTGTTCTTGGTGAAGAATCTTCAGCTTCTTGGTGCAAGTCTCATTCTCCATTTCTAGGGTTTTGGGTTTTCTTCAAAAACCCACTTGGTGAGTTCATATTACCATTTTCCAAACCTTATACATGTCAAAACATATATTTTAAACTCCTATATATCTTTTTGGTTTTGGATTCATGTTTATTACATTTTGACCTAACTTGGGTTTTGGGAGATTTTAGGGTTTCCAATCATTTTCAACTAAAATGAAGGGTTACATCCTATATGAAGTAAAATGAAGTATTACTTGCACATTTATGTGAGATACTTGAAAGAATGTATATAATCTCATTTTATGATTTTTATTCTTATCAGCATTTAAACTTGGAAATGAATATTTGAAAATAAATGTTATTGAGAACTATACGTTTAACTATAGTTGGTCATAAATGAAATTGTGACAAGTCTAGACTATTACTAGTGGATCCATAGGTATCGAGTCGACTTATATTTGGGATGTTTTTCTTTTGTAACTAGTTGAGACATTAGGTCCTCGGAGGCAACTTGGTACGGTTATGTGGGACCGGTTACTAGCCATGGACCGTAAATGTAATTCTAGTGAACGGGTATGACTTGGATTCCTCGGGTGCCCTCCTCCACATCTTAGTACGGACCGGCGTTGTTCGTCACCATGGTTTCCAATTATTTAGCTCATAACTCGGATTGTGGCTTACTTTTGTGTTCCGCTACAATCCTTGGTAAATCGGGTCTCCCCCGTCTTCGTAAGATGTAATTTTGGACCGAAAGGTCCTTAAGTGACTAATATTTCATTTGTAAACTTAATTTTCTTGAAAACATATCATTTCGTTACAATTGTCTATATTTCTTTAAATTATAAACTGTATGTTTGTTGGGTCATAGGCTTTAAGCCTAACACCTTTTCTCAAATGATGTGTATAACACGTTCCCTTAGCGGTGGGTTGCCAAAGGTTTGAGGGAAGAGCGTGGGCTTGAGGCAATTTTGAGATGATTAGTATTTGGTGTTGAACATTTAACTAAGTTCCTTATTTTGGTGATTTTTGGTCGACAACCGATGTAATCTAGCTAGTACTTGATTAGATTAGTTGTTGTTGATTTCCATATCCGTTCGTAGGTTTTGTAAATGTTTTACACATTTACCCTTCTTGGGTGGTTTATTCCAAATACAAACGTCATATTGCCAAATTTTCAAAATTTTAAATTACTCTAAATTTTAGGGTGTTTCATTATATGGTTTTGAAATTACGATTTTTATCCCTATGATTTATAATTCATTACTTTTTTGTTCTTATGATTTAAATTTTATTGATTTTTTAATCCTTATGGTTTACAATTCATTTTTATTTTAGTTCTTCATACTAAGTAGTAGTGTTTTGGCCTTAGGAATGAAAATAGAAATAAATTCCAAACCATAAGGACCAAAACCAAAATATCAAAACCACAGGGACGAAATTTGTAATTTTTAATAAACCATAGGGACCAAAAACGTAATTTACTCTTTATATAACTTAAGGCCTGTTTGTTAGCAGCTTAATGAGCTTAATGAGACTTACAACTTATTCAGTTAGCTATATATGACTATTTGGTAGTGGCTTAATGATATAGAAAGTGACTTATTCAGTAAGATTTCAAGGGGGAACTTTATGCAGAAAACCAAGTTTTTTCCAAACCAGTCTCTCCCATTAAAAAACACGTTCCTTTCATCTATGAAAAAACTCTATCAAATAAAAACATTCTAAATCTATAAAGACAGATTAATTCACACAGACAACTTTATTCATACAGAACTTAATGGAAAACCAACCAAACAACCCCTTACAAATATAGTAAATAAAAAAAGTAGACTCACAGTCTAGCATTTCGTCATTTTGCATTTTGTGGGAGACCAGTATATATTTAAAAAAGAAACAAAAAGAAAAAGAAGTGATTTTCAAATAATTGATCTTAATAATTGAACACATGTTTTGGGATACATAATAAATTTTATTTGATCCCTGAAAATAGGTTTTATTTATTTATTTGAAATACATAATATTTGTATACTATAAATATTACATATATTCTTTATTTTTGGTGATGTTAAAATCCTTGACTTTTTGGTAGGCTGTCTGGATTCTAGAGCTAACCAGAGTACCATTTGAGCCAATCTTTGGTATGTGATTTGTTTATCAAAATGGATACATCTTTTTCGACTAAATTCTTTCGATTACTTCAAAATAACAGAAACCCAAGTCCAGATAGGAGTGATATGGTGTCCCTACTGCTTTATTTTAACCGATAAAGAGGTGGGTATTTTTACAGATTGAGTGTAAGCTGGTCTAGGGTTTGATTCCAGACATCACCCCAAAACCCATAAGACACGTTATTTACCTTCTTATGACAATCGTAATACAGATACGAAAAATACGCTTCAAAGAACGACGTCATACCCTTTTTGGCAAAAAAAAAAGATAGTGGTTAGGTTAAGTCAAGAATGGCTAACCATGGTGAGATGGAAACATAGAAGGAAGCCAACCCAACTCAATCAACCATACCCCTAACCTAACCCAACCCAACTCAATCAACCCCGCATAATTAATTTTATATTATTTTATTTCCCGATTGCAAAAAATATAAAATATAATAATAATTTCTAATAAAAACATATCAACGATAATACTTTTGGTCTGAGTCATCGTAAATTAAGGAAGGGTAATGTTTGACTATCTGACTAACATAATAATTGTACCTTACCCAACATTTAAGCAATATTTGATCATCCTCTTTCGACAACTGAAAAACCATTATATGATAAGATTAGTCGTTTTTATGCAAAACAATTCTCAAACCCCGACATCAAAAAGTAGTTGTCCTTTATGCCGTTTTCAAAAAATAACAATCGTTTTTCTCGTGTCATATTTCTAATTTCAATAAAGATAAATAAGGCCCGTAAAATAAAATTGAATATAAAAAGAAACAAGTAACAAGAAAGAATCAAGAAAACAATAAGGAAAAAAAAAGTTAAAGAGTAAACTATGCTTTTCGTCCCTGTGGTTTGTTTCGAATCACAATTGTTATCCTTGTATTTTTTAAATTACGATTTTCATCCCTATGGTTTACGAATTGTTGTTCTGTTTGTCTCTGAAACACTTAATTACAATTAAAGGGTGTTTGAGATTGCTTATTTAAAGTGTTTATTAACTTATTTCGGTATGATACCGGTAATAAGCAATTTTTAGCGTTTGGATGGAAAAAAGAAAAATGCTTATACCGGTTTGGCACCGGTGATAAAGAATTTTTGATAAATCATTCAATTATAACTTATTAACTTATTTGAAACAACTTATCAGTTTTTTGGTCATTTTACATGTATAAACAATTTCAAAAACCCTAAAAAACAACTTATTAGCTTATTACATTTTGATACTACCATAAGTTAATCCAAACACTTTTTATAAAACTCTGGTTACACCACATAAGTAGATAGACACTTTTACAAAAAAAACGTAACTTATTTTAAGTAAGCAATCCCAAACACCTCCTAAGTAGAAGGAACAAAAATATCAATAAATTATAAACCACAACTCCACAAGTACAAAAAAAGTAACGAATATAGTAAATCATAAGGTCAGAAAAGGTCACAAATTATTAACTACAAAGACGAAAACCGTAATTTCAAAAACATAAGAACAAAATAGAAACTTTTAACAAACTACAGGGACTAAATTTGTAATTTACTCTAAAAAGTTATAGGAAAAAGCTAAATTGCCAAAACCAACATCCTTTTCCTGCTTAGATTTCTACTTAACAAGTCAGGAAATATACCCCATGCCTATTCTTTATAAACACACACACACTCTATATATACATACATACATACATCTATATCTATAGGTATACATATTGCACATATATATATACATGCACATATATTGAAAGCAAATCAAGGGTCTTATCTAGCTACTTGTTTCTAAGAAGGTTAACTAAAAGATGAATTCTCCGACGAAGTTGCCGGAGAAAACGAGGGTGGAAGAGGAGGAAAAGAAGTCAATAACGATAATTTTCCGGTACGCGGATTGGTCGGATAAGTTATTGATATTATTGGGTACAATTGGAGCCATTGGGGATGGAATGTCCACAAATGTTTTACTTGTTTATGTGAGTCGTTTGTTTAATAGTTTGGGTTATGGGAGAGGTGTTCAACAAAAACCCGAAAACTTCATGAACGAGATCGAAAAGGTTAGCATTCTTCGAATCTTTGTGTTCTTTGGAAACGGAAAACGATGTTATCGTTCTTGGTCTAATTCGGGTTTGTTAATTTTTTCGAATTGGTTTTGTATCAGTGCAGCTTAGCTTTTGTGTACATTGGATTAGGGGTCATGGTGATGGCGTTTATGGGTAAATTTCTATCTTTTTCTTTGAGAGAGGGGAAGTTCATACAGGGCAGGTTCAAACGAGAAGCTAAACATTTTGCGAGAAGGCGAAAAGTGTTTAATCATATATGATTAAACACACCCACAGTCCGTGGTATCATATATGATTAAACACTTCTTGCCTTCTCGCAAAATGTTTAACTTATAGCATGATCCTTATATATATATATATATATATATATATATATATATATATATATATGAAGGATGATGCGAGAAGTTAAACATTTTGCGAGAAGGCGAGAAGTGTGATATCATATATGATTACACGGCTTGTGGGTGTGTTCAATCATATATGATTGAACGTCTATGTATTGCTAATGTAACATGTGTTTAATCATAAAATGATTAAGCTTGTGTATCATATATGATATCACACTTTTCATCTTTTAGCAAAATGTTTAGCTTCTCATTTGAACATGCCCCTATGCATATAATATAAGGTCTAGGTTCAAAGAGAAGGTGGTCAATTTGTGAAAAGGCTAAAAGTTTTAATATCATATATGAAACAATTTCATCAACAAAAGAATTATATGAAACAATTTCATAAACCAATTTCATCAACTTAACCAATGAAATTGACGGTGTTTGTGTCTAATCAACGTGAGATTCCACCAACGTACTGTATATGAAATGATAAAGTTTGATGGTTTATGAATGATTGATCTTTGTCTTTTCATTGTTTTCGGGTATCAATCGTTTGCAGAAGGGTATTGTTGGAGCAAAACAAGCGAACGACAAGTTCTAAAGATTCGATACAAGTATTTGGAGGCGATTTTGAGACAAGAAGTTGGTTTTTTCGATTCACAGGAAGCAACAACTTCAGAAATCATCAATAGTATTTCTAAAGACACTTCCCTCCTTCAAGAAGTCCTTAGTGAAAAGGTAATTAATCATATCTGTATACCAAACTAACCCAGTATATTCCATTGACAGTGGGTCCTAGCGTACACAACAATTGTGGTCACTGAGGTTTAATCAGGGATGATGTCTTACCGTCATAATTTACCAAGGGATTAGTCTAGACATAACTTAAAACACCCTTCCTCCCAAAAAAAAAAGTAGAATAAATACTCTAAAATCTCCATTTTAGAGAATATGTTGGTGATGTTGTAAGTGGTTGACTCCCTTAAAACGGTTTTGTGTCGATAATATCTTATTGAAGTATCGTATGTCTATTTTGTAGGTACCGAAGTTCTTGATGCACACATCGGTGTTCCTATCGGGACTAGCATTTTGTACGTACTTTTCGTGGAGAATGTCTTTGGTAGCGTTTCCGACGCTAATTTTCTTGATCATTCCGGGGCTTATCTATGGAAAATACCTCCTATATTTATCCAAGAAATCGTTCCACGAATATAGTAAAGCAAATAGTACCGTGGAACAAGCTCTCGCCTCCATAAAAACTGTTTACTCGTTCACTGCCGAGAAGACCATCGTCCAAAAGTACTCGATGATCTTGGACCGGACCACGGAGATGGGTTTGAAGCAAGGAATCGCGAAAGGTCTTGCGGTCGGGAGCACGGGGCTATCTTTTGCGATATGGGCGTTGATTGCTTGGTACGGGAGCCGTTTGGTTATGTATAAAGGAGAAAGCGGTGGGAGGGTTTACGCAGCCGGCCTTGCTTTTATCTTGGGCGGATTGTAAGCAATTTTCTTCGCTAAAATCTTTCTTTCTGCTAGGTATGTAGAATCCCTTTAAATTTCTTTCTAAAAGAGCCGTTAGGGGTGGGTAATTCTCCCGACCCTAAGAAAATGGAGAAAACCGTAAAAAATAAAATAAAAAACTGACCGCTCATTTGGACGGTATGCACATGTACATTTAAGTAATTTGTACCATGCACACGTACATAAAAACCAGAAAACAACTTAAATTACTTATATGCACTTGTGCAAACCGTCTAGATGAAAGGTTATTGGGGGGTATTCATCAGTTTTTCATTTTTTTGAGGTTTTCCCCTGAACCTTCCTCTCTCTCCTATATATAGATATGATGGTCCGTGTTTAGTCCATGTGGGACTCCAACACGCTAAAAGCAAGAACCTCCCCGCTCTCTATAAAGATTCTTTCAAACAGATATTCAAAGGGATTCCAAATATCGTCACAAAGTTGGCAAATGGCCAGTTGAAACATTCTGAAAATGCTGTTTTTTTGCAGATCTCTTGGGATGGCATTACCAGAACTAAATCACTTCACAGAAGCATCAGTAGCAGCCTCAAGAATTTTCCGTAGGATCGATCGAATCCCGGAAATCGACGGCCAAGACAGCGAAGGACTCGTCCCCGACAACATTCACGGACAGATCGAGTTCGAGAATATCGAATTCACATACCCTTCGAGGCCTAACTGCGTTATTCTTAAAGATTTTAACCTCAAAATCGAATCGGGAAACACCATTGCCCTCGTGGGGGCAAGCGGAAGCGGCAAATCCACGGCCATCGCGTTGGTTCAAAGGTTTTACGACGCCGATCGTGGGATTATTCGTGTCGATGGCCTCGATATCAAGAAGCTACAGTTGAAATGGTTGAGGGCGCAAATGGGACTCGTTAGCCAAGAACACGCGCTATTTGGGACGTCGATAAAGGAAAATATTATGTTCGGGAAGATCGACGCAACGATGGAGGAAGTAATCGCTGCCGCAACGGCAGCCAACGCTCATAATTTCATCCGGCAGCTTCCAGAGGGATACGAAACAAAGGTGAACTTTTAATACTGTCAGAGTCTTACATCAGCTATAATTTGGACCATTTCTCCTTAATATATGCCGAAACCTCCCTTCTACTCTTTTGTAGAGCAATTTAATGAGGTTCCACATATTCTCACATGGTATCAGAGCAGAAGTCTATCACGAACCTGCTGATTTACCATTATAACAAAATGCCTGTCTAAATTTCATAATAGACTACTTTATAGGACCAAACAATAAAACATTCTATCTAAAAATGTTGTAATAGGTTTATAGGACATTTTAACAAGTTTTTTAAGACGTTTTTAAAAGAAAACGTCGTATACACTTTTGAAAAGTGTCTCATAAACACGTCTTTTTATAAACACTTTTTATAAAATATTTTTTTTAATAGTGTCCTACAAATATAACTAATATGACACTTTATTATAAAAGTGTCTTAAAAAGCTTGTTAAGACGCCTAAAAATGTCCTTATTGCAACATTTTTAGATAGGACACTTTATATATTTAAGTTCTATAAAGCAAAGACAGTCTATTGGGACACTTAGACATTTTTGGCGTCCTATAAGCTCAATAGAGTCCCACATCGGTTAGATTTGGACCATTTCTTTAACATATGTTGGAACCTCCGTTCTGTCCTCAAGGGCTTTTTTGAAAAGTAATCCAATATGGTTCCACATATTTTAACATAAACATCTTACACCAGCGAAATGTGCTGATATTGATGAGTTTTCTTAATTACGAAGGTTGGCGAAAGAGGAGCGCTTCTATCGGGTGGACAAAAACAGAGGATCGCAATTGCGAGAGCGATCATCAAGAACCCCGTGATTCTTCTTCTCGACGAAGCTACGAGTGCACTCGATTCAGAATCCGAAAAACTTGTCCAAAATGCCCTTGATCAAGCCTCCATGGGAAGAACAACACTGGTAAAACTATTACTACTTTTCATCTATTAACACTCTCAAAACGGGTACAAAATAGGAAATTCTGAAACTAGAATATAAATTCTTCGTTACATTAAATAGAAACTAAACCAAACTTTATTGCATTTCGATACATTTTGCCTGCTTGTTTACGTCGAGCTGAATCTTTCACGTGGACAGGTCGTTGCCCACAAGCTCGCAACAATACGAAACGCCGACGTGATTGCCGTCATGAGCGAAGGTAGCGTAATCGAACAAGGTTCACATAACGATCTGATCAATAGCAACACCGGTCATTACGCGAGATTAGTGAAACTTCAAAGGCAATTCAGTTCGTTTAACGAGCATGAACAGAACACGCCAGTACCCGCGAGAAGCAGCGCTTCGAGATTAAGCACATCCAAATCAAGCCCAGCCATGTTCGATTCACCAATCCCGCTCAACGACCCACAATCCTTAAAGTCCTCGAACCACCCTCCGCCTTCGTTTTCTCGACTCCTTGCGTTAAATTCACCGGAATGGAAACAAGGCTTGATCGGCAGCCTTGCAGCCGCAACGTTTGGAGCCGTTCAGCCGGTTTATGCATTGACCATTGGTGGAATGATTTCGGCTTTTTTCGTAACGAATCACGAAGAAATGAACGCCCGGATAAAAAACTACTCGATAATTTTCTGCTCGCTTTCCGTCATCTCCATCCTCGTGAATCTCTTGCAGCATTACAATTTCGCGTATATGGGCGAACAGCTAACGAAGCGGATCCGGTTGAAGATGCTTGAAAAAATCTTGACGTTCGAAACGGCTTGGTTCGACGACGAGCATAATGCGAGCGGTGCGTTGTGCTCACGGCTAAGCCACGAAGCTTCGATGGTCAAGTCGCTCGTAGCCGACCGAATGTCTCTCTTGATCCAAACCGGCTCGGGCGTGTTGATCGCTATGGTTATGGGGCTAGTCGTCGCTTGGAAGCTAGCGCTCGTTATGATCGCGGTCCAGCCCCTTACGATCTTGTGTTTCTACGCACGAAAAGTGATGTTGTCCACGACGTCGGCTAACTTCATCAAGTGTCAAAATCAGAGCACTCAGATTGCGGTCGAGGCCGTTTACAATCACCGGATCGTGACCTCGTTTGGAAGTCTCGGCATCGTTCTTCAGATTTTCGACAAAGCGCAAGACGGGCCGAGAAGGGAAGCGAGGAAAAAGGCGTGGCTAGCGGGGATCGGAATCGGTTTGGCTCAAGGGCTAACGTTTATCTGTTGGGCGTTGGACTTTTGGTACGGCGGGAAGCTAGTCGATGGCGGGGAGATATCGTCAGGGGACGTTTTCAAGACGTTCTTCATATTGATCAGTACCGGAAAGGTAATAGCGGATGCCGGGAGTATGACTTCCGATATAGCCAAGGGCTCGACGGCGGTTGCTTCGGTTTTCTCCATTCTCGATCGCCAATCACTCATCACGAGCAATGTTCATGTAAGTAACTGTTAGAGTCTCACGTCGACTAGATTTACTACAAAATTGGGATTATAGGAAGCCAAAAATGTCCACGTGTCCGAATAAACTGATTTATAGGACTTAAGTTTATACGATCAAACCATAAAGCGTCATATCTAAAAGTTTCGCAAAATGTTTATAGGACGCGATTGGATGTCTTAACAAGTTTTTTAGGATACTTTTAAAATAAAGCGTCGTATTAGCTATTTTACACGACAATATTTGAAAAAAAATGTCTTATGAAAGAATTGTTTATAGGACACTTCTCGAAAGTGTCTTATAAAATAGCTAATACGACGTTTTATTTTAAAAATGTACTAAAAAACATACCAAGACGCCCAAAAGTATCCTATAAACTTATTATTCACTTTTAAATATAACGCTCTATTAATTGTTTGATCCTATAAATTTAGGTTTTATAAAACGATACACTTATTTGATGAGGTTCCACATATCTCACTCAAACTGCTAACCATGACTATCCATACAGGATGAAAATGGAACCAATGGGGTAAAGTTGGAAAAACTAAGTGGCGGAATCGAGATCAAGAAGGTTGATTTCGCGTACCCGGGGAGACCCGAGACCTTAATCTTACGGGAATTTTGTTTAGAAGTGAAGGCTGGGACAAGCATTGGATTAGTCGGGAAAAGCGGGTGTGGGAAGTCGACGGTAATCGCGCTGGTTCAAAGGTTTTACGATACAGATAGAGGTACGGTGAAGGTGGATCGAGTAGACATACGGATGCTCAACATAGAATGGTACAGAAAGCATATGGCGCTCGTTAGCCAAGATCCCGTCCTATATTCAGGCACGATACGTGATAATATCGTTTTCGGAAAACTCGATGCATCCGAAAACGAGTTGATCGAGGCCGCTAAAGCTGCAAATGCTCATACTTTCATCTCGTAAGTACGCTAATGAACTGAATTATTATTATTATCCTGCATTAATCCACGGTAGTCGTTGGAGTTTCACAATAAAGACGATCATACATACATACATACATATACATATATATAGGGGTTCAAATGAAAACCGATTTTTGGGGTCATTCATGTATTATTCATCATGAATAATGTACCATTCACGATGAATATACACGAATTGATGAATAATACATGAATCATGAATTTGTGTATTATTCATGATGAATAGTGTATGCACGTTTACTTTCGTTATTTATACTAAATGTGGACACCCGGGACACGTGTTGCGCTCTCCTTTATCCCTCGGTTCACAACCGAAAATCGGTTTTCAGAGTCTCAAATCAGCTATACATGGACCATTAAACTCGTATATATATATATATATATATATATATATATATATATATATATATATATGTATGTATGAATCCTTCTGTGTGATGACAGTAGGTAGCGTTTGGTGCCCATAATAGATTAGACAAGACTGGACTAATTATATGTTCTACGTTTGGTACGACCAACACAAGAAAGGAAAAGACAAATCTGTTAAAATGATCAGATTGCCCCTAAAATATTGTTTAATGTTTTTTTAATCAAAAAATAGTTATAAATTATACATATCAACCAAATATTTAAATAATTTTAATTATAAAATAAAAGTAAATTACAGTTTTCTTTCACCTACCCACTTCACTTCCGTCTATCCATTTCCGTCCCATCCTAAATATTATTTTTCTTTTACATATAGGTCCCTGAAAGATGGGTACGACACCGAATGCGGAGAAAGAGGCGTACAACTTTCCGGAGGGCAAAAGCAAAGGATCGCCATTGCAAGAGCCATCGTGCGGGATCCAACGATCTTACTATTGGACGAGGCTACAAGCGCCCTCGATGTTCAATCGGAGCAAGTTGTTCAAGAGGCATTGGATCGGATCATGGTCGGAAGGACGACCGTGGTGGTGGCACACCGACTCAACACGATTCGGAATCTTGACTCGATTGCGTTCGTTTCCGAAGGGAAAGTGGTGGAGCAAGGAACTTATAATCAACTCAAGAACAAGAAAGGGGCATTCTTCCAACTAGCTAACCTTCAGAAAGCATAAATATGATATATATGTATATTATAACACGAGTTAGTTTCGGTGCCTATGAGTTGTAATCGAGGCTATCGAGCAATTGTTGGGTAATTCGATCGTGTTCTGATGATTAATATGCAACCTGGAGGAGGCAGATGGTTGGAGTTTAACGATCTTTCACCACAATTCGAGTGATTGTTCCTTGAATGTTTACATCTTTCGTTGTGACATTTTCTCGAAGATTTTGCGTGCAATAGTGTGTCACTTAACTAACTTCAACCATTTGCGTTGTGTGCACCGGTTAAAAGGCTCGGAGGGATGGAGATCTTTCTGAGTTTGAAATTCAGTCGCTACCAAAGCCCTTACGATTGAAGTTTACCTACAATGACTCTAGCCCATTCGTGATTGTCCGAATAACACGTAAGCTAGCTCGAAAACTCAATTACCCAAAAAAAAAAAAACACTTAGGAACATAACTTAAATGATATTTTTATTGAATCTATCGCCTTCCGAATTACTAAAGAAAAAATGGCTTCATAGACGATCATAAACTTAAGGTTATATACTTAAATATATATTGTTTATTTTATATATTTTAAAGAGTCTCATTCATTTGCTAACCACTCAATTGGTACTAACTATGCTAACCAAATTTCAACCAATCATAATTCATTTTACCTTGAGGTTGTTTTACATGCGTGACTTCTTAAATGGGGGCATTTTTAGGATTTGTTTTTCACGCTCAATTGGCAAGATTCCATCCATTTAATTTGTTTCATTAATTTTCTCACTATTTAATATGATAGTTATTTTATTTACATTATTTGTGTTTATCTTGATTTTCAAAATCTATTTTGTTTAAAATAATTTTTTAATATCAAAGAAAATATCAATCAACATAGACATTTTAACTCATTAGTATGTTTTTTTTAATTCAAATGCACATGTGCAATATGCACATATGCACAAATACACAAATGTTTAACCATCTAACTATGTTTAATGTCTGTTTTTGAATTTGTTCATGTATTAATTCAAGATTTCCTCCATGTATTGTTTCCATATTTTTCTCTTTTATAAATTTGGTAGTTATTTATTTGAATGTATTCATGTATGCACACATTATGTTAATGGTTTAATGTCTGTTTTTGAATTTGTGCATGTATGCACAAATTAAAATTTGATATTATGTATTAAATTATTTATTTTTATTTACAAATTTCAAGTAATGGGTTAATGTCTGGTTTTGAATTTGTTCATGCATGCACAAATTCAAGATTCCCTCCATGTATTGTTTCCACATTTTTCTCTTTTTTAAATTTGATAGTTATTTTATTTGAATTTGTTCATGCATGCACAAGTTAATTGTTTCGGGAACTAGTTACCATGGATAACACTTGTCATGTTTATGATTTTTGTGTTTTGACAAAATTACCCCTATGTGCATATGCACAAAGTGCAAAGCACGTATGACTTATCAAAATTACTCTTATTAATCCTAGTCATTGATCTGATGCATCTACGGTTGTGGTTGGTTAACACAGTTAGTACCAATGGGGTTGTTAGCAAAAGAAGATGACCTCTATTTTAAATTCATAATATATATATATATATATATATATGTATATATATATATGTATATATATATAGAGAGAGAGAGTCAGGTTCAAACGAGAACAATATCTATTTAAAAGAACACGTGTAACACCCGAATTTTAGGTAAGTATCGTGTTTAGTTAAACTTTTCGTTTTACTTTCTAAATGACGTTAATCATATCTTTATAAGTTGCTTTCCTATTTGAGGCTTTTATGTGTATATGTTGCCTTAGGTGAGTCTCGTACTCCTACCTTGTTTAACTTTGGTCGCGCGCGTGTCGGCTAATTTTTGGGAAGAAACTAGGCCCTGCAGATGATGGGTGACATTGCCCCAGCGACAATGCCCTTGGGCAAAGTTGCTGGGCATAGTCGCCTAGGGTGTACCGTAGGGGTTGCCGACTCGGCGACATTGCCCCAGCGACAATGCCCATGGGCAAAGTCGCGGGGCGTAGTCGCGGTTGGTGTATCGTGGAGTGTGGTGAGGCCGTGGCGACAATGCCATTGGCAAAGTCTCCGGGGCATAGTTGCCCGCGTGGACCAGGCTTCTGTCTTAAAGCCAAAATGATGTCTCATTTCACAAGTGACCACTTTGAAAACGGGAGAGTTACTCTTTGGGCGATTTTTAGGTATTTCAACACTTTCCAAAAGTATTTCTAGGGTTTTGGTTGGTAGGATCATTTATTGATCATCAAAGCTCAATCCAAGTTCATTTATTGAAGTATTGGTTCAAGATCCTCACTCTTCTCCATCAAGTCTTCCTTTGACAACTTCTAGGGTTTCTATTTTCTAGGTTTTAGCCAAAACCTAGATTGTGAATTTACTAAACTTTTGTCAAAATTAGATACACATCATAATCTACTACTTGTTATTATCTTGCATCTTAACTTGGAAAATGCTCATTCTTAATGTCTAAGTAATTGTGGTTTCTTTATGAAAATATGTCTCTATGAAACTTGCCATGAGCTTTTGGAAGGTATATATCTTGATGTTTTGATAATTCTTACTTGGGATACCATTTGGTTATCGCCCTTACTTGGTTAAAAAGGGTATTTATGCTAGTCTTATTTTGGGCATTATAATTATTGGGAAGGTAATATCATACCCATGGTTGGTATTGGAATATTCTTGGTTATAATATGCCTTGAGGCCTTCTATAAATTATGTTGGACGAACCAAGTCAGTAGACACTAGGAGGATGTAGTCCTGGGTGCCACCATGATGGTATGTGCCTAGACCTCCGCCATTCGGGGTAATGCCATGGTGGTAGTCCTCGGATGTGTCGGGCCTTTCGGATGTTTCTATTAGTAGTTGGCATCAAGGTATATCGACTCTTTGGGTGGAACTTGATTGGTGTTATGGGTCTCCCCTATTGACTCCACATTTGATAAAAATTGGTTAACTGCTGATAAGAATGATATCTGTTTGTATATGTTATTTCTGGTGCAAGCTCACTAGGCTTTTTGGCCTAACACTTGTTTAGTGTCGATGTGTATCTCAGGTTCTAGTGGCGCAGTTCCAAAGAAAGTATAGATGCGCTTGGGTGAGAACTTGGGGAAGGTGCTTTAATTTAGAGTGCACTTTTTGTGAAGACACTTCGGGTTTATAGATGACACCCTTTTTGTAATCTTATTTCTAGTATAGAAACTAGATTAGTTGGTTGTTATCCGTTCCCGTTATATTACAACTGTAATTAAACAGGTTTAAATATTTTCCCATTTTTGGGAGGCTCGACTGCTTTAGCAAATTTATATACCATGTTTCCATTTTCCCGAAAATTTTGTTATCCCTATTTTAGGATGTTACAACACGAGAACTAACAAAATCATTAGTGATTTTACATTAACACACGAAAAAAGGACTTTGGTCGCGGCTTCAGGTTCGCGTGGCTTTTTTGCACGTTAATATAAAATCACTAATGATTTTGTTAGTTCTCGTATTCTTTTAAATAGTTACTGTTCTCGTTTGATCCTCCCTCCCTCTCTCTCTCTCTCTCTCTCTATATATATATATATATATATATATATAGAGAGAGAGAGAGAGAGAGAGAGGAAGGATCATGCGAGAAGTTAAACATTTTGCGAGAAGACGAGAAGTGTGATATCATATATGATTACACGACTTGTAGGTGTGTTATACAAGTGTTTTAAGTTCCATCACCTGACTAGCACTTGAGGGGTATTTTGATCATTTTCTACTGAATTTATAAAATAGTTTATATTATACAAGTGTTTAAAGCTATGGACAGACCTAGTAAGACGCATATTGTCGCACGTGCCACCACTTCATTATCTCGGTGTATTGAAAAAAAATACGATTCTTAATGGTGCTACTGACCCACCGTATCGAGTAGATATGTGCAGCCATTTGGTCAAATAAAACAATGGAAAGGTATAGAATTGGTAAGAGTGATATTGAGGGAAGAGGATGTCTGAGGCTCAAGTCTTGGTAGGTAAATTTTACAACGCTTTCTGTTAAGTCAAAATATTGTATCCAAGATTTATTTAGAAAAGTCAAAATGTAAAAGTCAACAATGTCAAAGTCAAAGTCTATTTTGTCAAAGTCTTGATAAGTCAATGTTGTTTAGTTTCCTTAGTCATTAAGTTTTGTTAATAGATAGGTGGTATAAATAGGGTGTGTCTTGTAAGAATGTGGTAAGATCTTCATTGTATACATTTTAGAGACGTGTGAGATTTATGGACTCAAGATCTACTTTCTCTCTCTACTCTCTCTCTCTCTAGATTTTCATTGCTAAATCTTAATTGTTTTGAGAATTGCTTGATTGATTTGTATTCACAATTGGTATCAGAGCATATTGTTTTTGACTTCCTATAAAAAGCATATGTCGATGATGAATTGCTCGAGAAGTAACGCGATACGGGATTTAATGGATATTAAAGTTTTCTCGAGAAGGCTCGATGCTGATACCGAACAAATGAATGCGCCTCGTCGTCAATGCTGCGATATCTTGCCGCCATACAACAAAACCATGGTTATTTCTTTGCGGCGTTGTGAAACGGATGAATTGATTGCGATGCACGTGTAGGGTTCGTGACTCGATGATAAGGAAGCTTCTCGAGGCGTGTCGCTTACTTCAAAACATCGAGGATCTCGACGACATGCTGCTCCTTGGAATCAAACCGGTGTATGGCTTTGAGCCTTTGTATGATGGATGTTAACGATACAAGTAAAGATTACATGATCGAAAGCGAGCCATCAAGGTCAACTCAATGGTTTGTTATCAAAAATACAGATTTATCCGTTACAAAATAACTGTCCATATTTTTATTTTAGTTTGTCAAAAAAAAAAGAAATTCATTGTAATATTTTCAGATTAGTGAGACTTGTGATATGAAGATCTACTTTCTCTCTCTACATTTTCTCTCTCTAGTTCTTGAATTTCTTATTCTTGAATATGATTTAGCTTGATTTGTTTGGGATTTAACATTCACAATTGGTATCAAAGCCAAACCAAACGATTTTCAGAAAAGATTTGCACAAAAAGATGGATTGAAAAACTGGATTTTTGAATTAATTCTCAAGAGTCAAGAACACGAAGTTACTGTTCATCCGAAATTTGTTTTTGAAAAATCGTTTTTGGTGCAAGAAAATGGAATCATTGAATTCGAATTGTGTTTAGGATTGATTCGTGTATTGATTACATCTTGTAATTCTAACAATTTCGATGTCAAATTTTGATTTTTGATTTTTTTTCAGTCTAAAGATGTCGCACTGTTTTTGATCAGATTTTTTTTGATTTGTTGTTTTAATCTGAAATTGATTTTAGATATGTGTTTAATATTGTTTTTTGATGGTACTGCTACATTTTTGAGAATCAATTTTGCAGATTTGAATTGATGTGGATCAATTATGTGAACTCCATCAAGAACACACAAACAGGGCATTACGAGATGTTGAAATTTCAAAATTGAAATTGATTTTTTTTCCTGCAAGTTCCACAAATGATGCAGATCATTGGACCAAATTTATCAAGCATTTGGAATTAATTTGCAGGTTCAAGACGGTGGTGAGATTTTTTTTTTTAGTTTTCATCATTGTTGGTTTGCGCCACCTTTTCCTCAAGGTTTGCGTTTTTAACCCAATACGCAAACCATATGGTTTGCGCTATAAACCACTCACGCAAACTACATGATTGCTTCATCAACCTCACGCAAACCAGAATTTTGAAGTATTTTTGAAATTGATGGAGAAGTTTTGATTGGTTAATCCTACATAATGGGCCGGTGACTTAGTTTTCATTGTAAAGGCATTTCGGTGGTATGCATTTTACTCACACAAATACCTCACACAAAGTTCAAATGATTGGATGAATTTGTGGTAGTGGGTCATGGTTTAGTTTTCATTGGAAAAGCATTTCGGTGGTATGCATTTTACTCACACAAATACCTCATGCAAAGTTCAAATGATTGGATGATGGTTTGTGCTTTCAAGCACTCACGCAAACAATACGTTTGCGCAAGTAATGTCTCACGCAAATCACTTCATTCAAATGGAAATCATTTTTTTTATTGCAACTTCATCATGGGACGGTGAGCTTATGAAGTTTGATTTCATTTTAGAATTGATGGTGATGGTGATGGTGATGTGAACTTAATTGTGTTTGGTTTTCAAGAATTAGTCAAGTGTTCAAATTTTAAATTTTGTGCAAGATTTCAATTTGATCTAATTTTTGAATTTCTGTTTTGCAGGTTTTGAATATATTTGATCCACAAGTTTCAACGCTTTGAAAGTTTCAGCGATTGAATTTTTCTGAGAATTATTTTTTGTTGTGCTGATCTGATTTTGACTTTCAGTCAAAATTTCTGAATTGTTTGGGAACGATCATTTTTTTATCAAGCTGTTTCTCATTCAAAGTTTTCTGAGAGAGAAAATTTTAGATTGTTCGTATTTTGTTTTTGAATTCATTTCAACTCACGATAATTTTGTCAAATTCTTTTTGAAACAAGATGAGTTCACCAATTTTGCTCAGAGGAAGATTCGAGCAGTGGAAAGCTGATTTTTTCAAATTTGTAGATACACATGAGCTGAGTTGTTATATCAGATTGTCGTTGACTGAAGGAGAGATGAAACCTCTTACTCCAACAGAAGATTGTACTGAGGATCGGGAGAAAAGAAAGAAAGCTGATATTTTATCCTGAACTTTTGTGTTTAACAGTATTCGTCATGATATTAATGGTCACATAAAAACCTATCAGTTGACAGGAAAAGATTTATACAAGTCAACAGGAAAGGAGATATGGGACTATCTTGAATGGACAATGTTAGGGCCAACGGTTGTGTCAGATCTAAAATGAAAGATTTCTGAGTTGGAAGCTAAAATTCAGCAGACAGTCTCTGTTGAGAGTAATGAGCAGAAGATTCTGAAATTGGAATATGAGAACGCGGAGCTTAGAAAGAATTTATCTGACCTTGAAAAACAGCTTGCTGAAAATAAAGCTGATTTTGATTCTGAAAAGAAAGGTTTTTCAAAGAAGTTCTCAGATTTTTCAAAGAAGTGTTTTGAAGAGAAGAAGTCAATTGAGCTTAAATGCATTAAACTTTCTCAAAAAATATCTGATTTTGAGAAAGTACTTATTTTGGAAAGAGAGAAGTTTGCTCAAGAAAAAAAGGCCATAGAACAGAAGAATGTGGGATTCTTTAAGGAATTATCTGGCCAGAGAAATGATTCAGAGAAAGGGTTTGAAGAAGAACGATCAATCTGTGAGACTGAAATTAAAAGAATTACTTCAAAGTTATCTGAATTATCTGCTACTGCACTTAAAGAGCAGAAAACGAAGTCTGAGTTCTCAAAGAAGATTGACCAGCTTGTGAAAGAAAGAGATAACTTTGCTTCAAAGATCAAAGAACTTGAAAATACTGTCTCAAGTTCAAATCAGAAATCTGTCTCTTCACAAAGGTCAGTTAAATCTTTTGATCAGATTCGTCAAACTAACATTTTCTATGATGGATATGTAGATGGTTCAGGTACATCTCCAAGAAAAAGAAGTTACAAGAAAGAGAAACTGGTTTGGCAGAAGAAACCTGTTAAAGATGAGATGTTAGATGAGCTGAAAGGAAACACATCATGTGTACATGTACATCAAGCAAAGAAGAACAAAGAGCATAAAGGTAAACCTGACCATATATACTCAAAAGATCAATTACTCAAGTTTTCAGGTAATAAATATTATTGTTCTTATTGTTGTACACATGATCATATTCACAAGACGAGTGATCATTTCTGGTATGGTTCTTACTCTATATCCCCCACAAGAACTGCAACTTACATTTCTGGACCCAAATACCAGTGGGTACCAAAGAAGAAAACTGATTCTGTGTTGCAAGCACCTCAAGTCAAGGGGGAGTAAGAGAACTATGGCTCTTGAATAACACAGTTCAAGACCCGCATCTCAATGTCAAGACTATGGCTTCTAAGCACATCAGCTTAGGACCCGTACTTCAATGATTAAAAGACCTTACTCCTGTCATAATCAGAGATTGTACTCAAATATTCAAATGAGGAAATCAACCATCAAGGGGGAGTACATTCTTTTCTGATATATGCATTAGAGAGATATGACGGACTACATTCCAGAAGGAATTGTAGATCTTTATCCTGTACTTTTTCACTGATAAATCTTACTGATATGATTGACTACATTCCAGAAGGAATTGTGGATCTCTATCTTGTTTTCATTGATGAATCTACTGTTGCATAATTTATAGGGGGAGTAAAGGTGATGACTTCTGATCAAATAACAGACCAGGACCCGTTTTTTTCAATGATCAGAAAAGGATATTCTGCTAATATCCAGGGGGAGCTTAAAAGACCTAAATCATTATATCATGATTTGAGGGGGAGCTTAAAGGTAAATATCTTCTGATCTAGATCTCTGATTGTTTGAAAGAAGAACAACTTTCAAGCATGAAAAACAGTTTCTTAAATGTTCAAACCACTTCTCTATTCTTAAACGATTTCATGAATTCAGAAGTGAGCTTTTAAATGTTTTTCAATATTGAGCATAACGTTTAACAGACCGTGTGTTTTCAAAGATCAATAATTGCGTATTATCTTTTCAATATACTGTCATGTATTCACACACACCGGTTTAGTAATTCATTTGAATTTGTTATTACCATGTCTCATAATGAACATACTTTTCGATGGTAATACCCTCGCTTGCTTTCATTGTTGTTGAGCATCTATCATCATTTCAATCTTGTGCTTTCATTGCAAAATTGTTTATATTCGTTCATATAAACAAACTATCCAGTTCTTTGATACCCTACCCATTTCATTTGATCTGATTGATACATTGTCAGATTCTCAAAACAATTCTTTTGACTTCATTTCATTCATTCAATTTTCTTGTTTTGAGAGATCTTCATTGTTCAATTGCTCAAATCTCATGAGCTTACATTTTGACAATGTTATCATATATCTTGTGCTTAATTGTTCAGTTAAATTGTTGAGCAACTATTTTTTATAGGACTTACATGGGATTCATGTGTGAGCTTAAACAGAACTTCCATGGATTCACGTAAACCTATGTTTCCTACCCAGGAAGTTATCCTTGAGTGATTGATGGGAGAGGGGTCAAAATCATAGAGTGGGAGAGATAACTCATTGGAAAATCCGGTTGAGTTATTCTCATTGTGTGGAGCGGAAAAATGAAAATGAGAGTTTGGTTAGAAGTGAGCATAATGATAAAAATAAAGAGGGTGTGAGAACAGAGTTAAAAGAATATTAGAACTCTGCACCAACTACTTTCTGAGCCGGGCAGCCACATCTACTGATTGGTTCACATTCTTTGGTGACCATCATTGAAAAAGGCAGTGAGCCCATGCCAACTCTTTCTATTACCCCACCAACCACTCATTTCTTTCTTAACAAAGAAATGTTTCATTTTCTTTGGGGACACAACATATATGCTATCTAATCTTCACTCGGAAGATTTAGATATTGAAAAAGAAGGAAAGTTGCCCCACCTTCGCACCTCTTTCATGCACATTGAGTCCGTGTAATATATGTTGTTGTCTCAACAGTTTACACAATTTGAGCCTTATGAAACACAATCATTGTGCTAAATTCTTTCATACACAAGCACGAGCACACAGAAAATTTGTTTTTCTGTCAGAACATTCATAGATAAACCTTGTGTTTTTCAATGATTGAATGGAAGTCCTGGGGAGTCATCATCAAGCCAGCTCCTTAAATTGTACATTCGTTGTACACAATAACTTTGTGTTACTGACAGACATTCCTAACTGTTTCATTTGTTGAATCAGGGTTACCACGATCATTTTATCTGAATTTGAAAAGATTCGGGTATATACAGTTCATGATTCAGTTATTCAGATCAAAGGGCGGCAACTGTCAAATTATCATTGAAAAGGGGGAGATTCTTCTTTGAATACAAAGGGGGTGATCAAAGAATGTGTCGAAATTGAAGACGTTTTGATGATCATGATGCTCACAATCATCAAAAAGGGGGAGACATTTACAAAGATTCAATTTCAATGCTATGAAGAGTTGTCAAAGTCAAAAGACTTGTGAAGAAATTCTGAGAGTTCAAAAGTCAATTCAAATGCTTCCGCTATTTCAAAGTCAAAAGATTCTGAAGAAAGATTGTTTAAAGATAAATCAAGATGGTTCGTGAAAGTTTGTTTTTCCAAAGACTATTCAAAGATCACAAGAGATGAAGATACAAGTTTTTCAAAGACTCCTCAATGTTTCAAAGATGTCAAAGATTTTCAAAAGTTTGAAGATTTCATATTCGCGTTCAAGACATGTTGACTTTCATAGCTTCAAAGAGAAAAAGACTTTTCAAGATTCTTCAAAGGCTGAAAGATTGAAGATTGTTAAAGCTTCAAAGTTCAAAGTTGTCAGAGACAAAAGCTGAAGAATCAAGAGCTGAAGACTAACGTCAAATTTTTATTAAATCTTGAATACAAAGGGGGAGATTGTTAAGTCAAAATATTGTATCCAAGATTTATTTAGAAAAGTCAAAATGTAAAAGTCAACAATGTCAAAGTCAAAGTCTTGATAAGTCAATGTTGTTTAGTTTCATTAGTCATTAAATTTTGTTAATAGATAGGTGGTATAAATAGGGTGTGTCTTGTAAGAATGTGGTAAGATCTTCATTGTATACATTTTAGAGACGTGTGGGATTTATGGACTCAAGATCTACTTTCTCTCTCTACTCCCTCTCTCTAGATTTTCATTGCTAAATCTTAATTGTTTTGAGAATTGCTTGATTGATTTGTATTCACACTTTCAAATTTGAATAAGTATCTAACCCATAATCTATGAATGAATTATTCGATCCAACCTAGTTTGTCTAATTTCTTAGTCTTTATAATTAGTTTTGATTTTATATCGATTTATGATAATTATTTTGTGTCAGCAGTACAAAAAAAATCTAGATGCACCTCCGACTAAAGCTTTACATAAAAATGTTGGAAATATATAATCACCAATATCATCAACCCAAAACATAGTAAAAATTCATTATGAAATCCTTTCTTTGTAAACATCAAGAACATCAATAAAATAATTAAAACTATTTTGTTTTATTACCAAAAATAATGATACAAAGCAGAAAACCAAAACCCTTAAAACCCTAAGATTAAAACTCAAATAATGTAGAGATTAATTCCAAAAACATATTCTTCAACCCAGATGAAGAACATTACTATCAAATAATGTACAAATTCAATCCAAAAGTTTTTTTTTATTGAACACAAAAAATTAAATTCTTGGAATTCATTCATAAATCAAAGAGTTAATTACGGATTTGGTCCCTGTGGTTTGTTGGATTTTACGAAAATGGTCCCTAAACTTCACTTATTATAGATTAGGACTCGTTGTATGTCATTTTGTAATCAATTGGTCCCTCTCTCTAACCGCCATTCACTCATCCAATAATTGTGAGTGTATTTTTGTCATTTGCCCTTTTCTTTCATTTTGAAGTTAGTTTTTCCCTTTTTGTAAAACCCCAAAAAATTAAGGACCATTATGTAATTAAATATCTATCTATCTTCATTATCTCTCTCTCTCTCTCTCTCTTAACCAGGCACGACCCACACAGCTCTGGCGTGAGCTCCATCTCCACCGTGACCTCCACTCAGCTCTAATGAACCCCCACCATCAGCATTCATGTAACACCCCGATTTTTGGGAGTTTTCGTCCTAATTCGATGTTGAGCGAAGTAGCCAAGAGAATGATGGAGAGCGTCAGCAGTGTTCTGCGTGGCTCTCCGCGCGAGTGGAACTGCGCGGTCATCCGCGTGGGGCTCTGTCCCGTCTCAACTCTAGAACTCAGCGCGGCTCCCCACGCAAGCCGAACCGCACCACCAACCGCGCGGAGCCCCTGTGCGTATAAAATAGGGGAAGCCGGCTTTTCACCCCATTTTTCTCCTCTCATCTTCTTCTAAAACTCTCCCAACAGGAAATCTAAAGTTATGACCGATTTTGGGGCTCCATTGAAGTGTTCAACCATTTTCTTCCTCAAGTCTTCATCATCAACCCAAGATCATTACCTTCATCTTCTTCATCATCTCCTCACCATTGTTGACATATCTTGGGGTTTTCCAATACCCATTTGTAAGTCAATCTAACCATTCCTAGACCTTTGTTATTGTCAAAACTAAATCTAGCAATGTGAGTTTTAGTTGCTTTGGAAAAACTATATACATGTCAAAATGCACATATTTTGGGGTTTTGAAAGTATATCCATGAATTTATTTCATTTTTGATAAGTTTTGTGAATATTTGTACACTTGCACATACTTGTGTTATCAAACTCTTGAAAATGGTTTACAATATTTTATGAGGTATTCGAGTCACCAAAAAGGGGATCCTGAACATATGTTATATATGCACACTTTACATTTGATGAGTTTCATGGTTAAATGGGTATTTTCACATACTTGGGATGTCAAAGCTTTATGATTGTTTGCTAAGTGTGTTTGGGGTGTTTTAGCATCAAAATGATATTCAAACCAACTAAAGGAGTTTTATTGGATTATTGGAGAATTTAAATAACATGATGTTTCAAGTTTTATTTCACGAAAATTTGAGCCCAAATAGTTGTTTTGGAATTTTACCCTACTCATGGGTTTTGGGATATCGATGCTTAAAACTATTTCGACTGCAACAGTGTGAGTAAATGGAAACTGTCATTTTGACACTACGAGTATTTTGAGAAATAGTGAATCCTACGACTTTGGCCTTCGGCCAACTATACATTGGAGAAATACCAATTTTGAGAAAGTTATACTTCGACATATAGCCATATTGGTTTTGATTCTATTACCAAACGTTTTAAGATGCCTCATGGATTGACTTATACTCTAATGAGTTTTAGGACGTTGTCTGGTTTGAATAGCTCAATATGGGCGCTTTAAGGAAATGCAAGTTTTGCACAAATGATTGGTTATTACATGTTTTGGATGCATTAGTTCATTCATATGAAGTCATGTAATGTTTAGACTGTAATGCATTGGATCCATAGGCATATGAGTCGTTATGTTCATCATGGAGTTTTGATGTCCATGTTTGAGTCTAGTGAGTGGTCCCCAAGTCATGTTGTTATGTAAGCTTGTGGTGGTGCTCTTGGAGAGCCGTATACGGAGCTAAGTATTGCAGTGATGCCCATGGTGAGCCGGATACGGAGACTTGTGACTTTGTGGTGAGACTCTTCTAGAGGTCGAGTAGTAATTAGGGTCATTTGGGTATCTTACGGTGTTCGCTCAAAGGAGCCGTATACGGGGATCCATGACCCGAAGTGAACCTCGTAAACGTTGAGAAGTGGCTTAACTATGTGTTCCGTCACATTCAATGCAATCGGGTCTCCCTGTTACCGAAAGGTGTTATCTTTGGGTATTCTCTTACCCGCACCTTCGGTGTTAAAACGTACCTTTTTATTTACATAAAAAGTACTTGATGGAATACCACTTGGGTGCGTTTTTAGGAGATTGGATGGTGAGCATTATTTGAAAAGGGATAATTGGTATTGAAAATGGTATGGTTTGCGATTAAAGTTTTTTTTATAACTAATATTACGCGGGCGGTCGTTTGTAGAAGAAAGTATTCTTTTTTAAAACGTTTTATGATTTATGTGATAAAACTACTTTAACTCACTAGGCGTTAAGTTTGACACTTTTTCTTTTCGATATGTATATCAGGTCTTAGATGGATGGATCTAAGTGGAAAGTGGAGCTTGGTAGAAGTTCCGGTAGGATGACATTAGAGACGTCATCCGGTCTTGAGAAGATAGCAGATTTGGTGGTTTTAGTAACACCCGACCGATTTTGTCCCTGTTTGTGGGACTAGACATTTCCGTTAGAACTTTGATACATATTGTAGTGATTCTTCCTTGTAACTTTAGATATTTGATACTTCAATGCTTTGTATTTTAGGCGTTTTTGGAAGTTTTAATTTGTCTGCTATTTTCGAATTTTAGGGGTGTTACAATTCACCAACCCTTCTCCCTCTGATGATCATCACTGGTGAGATTTGTTGAACCCTTCCATCTCCGGCAAGATCGTGTCTATTGAAACCCCTCCATTTTCGGCAAGATCCTATCCATTGGTCACTGCCACCAATCTCCGACACACATACACATGTAGAGCACACATACCCAACTCGATCAAATCTCCATCTTTAGCGTCTTCGGTCATCGGTGAAACCATCCACACCCACATCTTCATTTCACTGAGTGAGTGTACGCTCTCTATGTTGTAGTGGTTTGACTTATGATGGGTTATGAAGGTGGTTGTCACCGAAGGAAGTCGCGCTGATAGTTGTCATCGGGGGAGGTTACCGTGGGATGTAGAACGATGACGGAGGTAGAGAGGGAGACATAAAGAAAGATAGAGAAGTAGAGAGAGGGGGTTCACCCGATGTAAAACGACAGCGGAGGGAATGGGTTCACCGAAGTAAAACATTAGGGACGACGAAGTCCATGTGATTCTAGGTATACATATATATATATATATATATATATAATATACATATATAATATATATAGGTATTTAGTGCTTATAGTTTAGGGAATTTTACAAAAATAAGAAAAAGACAAAAAAAAAGTCAAAAACATAAATAAATTAAAGTTAAATGGTGAAAATAGGAAAATGACGGAATCACGGAAATGCCCTTAATTCTAACAGATGAAGTGGATGGTTGTTAGAGTGACAGACCAATTGGTTACAAAACGACATATGACGAGTCCTAATCTGTAATAAATGAACTTTAAGGACCATTTTCGTAAAATCCAACAAACCACAGACCAAATCTGTAATTAAATCTAAATCAAAACTGTAAATCTCTGGCTTATTTAAGTAGAAGCAATGATCAGCTGAATCAAAACCACAAAATTTGTGTTTTCTTGGAGATGGAGTGGCGACGGGGGTAACGATGTTAGCGGTTTCAAACTCTCACCTCGATCTCAAGTAGAGCTTTCATTTATGGGGGTTTGAGGAGGATCTTGACGGTGGTGGTATTTAGTTTTACTTCTTTTTTTTAAATTGCAAGGATTTGTACACATACTTTAAACATTTGTACAAAAAAAAGCTTATAAAAGTAGATAAAATTATTGAAATGTACCTCAAGTGACGAGCACATGATGTTACTTAACAGAAGTCGTTATGTTGAGGGTCGAAATTGTAACGAAATACAAACCATAAGGTTTGGAGTGACGAAAACAAAAGTTTTGATAAACCAAAATCGTGAATAAGCAAGACTGTTCTTTAGCATGTTAAATGTGTGATTATAAACATGACCCCCAAAATTTTGGGGCCTAATTTTACGTTGTTTAGTGACTTGAATCAACGAATGTAAGCTATAGCCCACCTTAGTGCATCCGTAATTTCTATCAGAATACAAAAATAATACGCCACATCATCGCCTCTATGATTTATATATATGTATCTTTGTTATCTCATTTTGCATTGTAATCAAAAGTTTTAAGTATAACAGGGTCTCCAAAAAGATTGGAACGTCCCTATGAATAAGTGGCAATACCTCAAATGACGAGCACATGATGTTACTTAACAGAAGTCGTTATGTTGAGGGTCGAAATTGTAACGAAATACAAACCATAAGGTTTGGAGTGACGAAAACAAAAGTTTTGATAAACCAAAATCGTGAATAAGCAAGACTGTTCTTTAGCATGTTAAATGTGTGATTATAAACATGACCCCCAAAATTTTGGGGCCTAATTTTACGTTGTTTAGTGACTTGAATCAACGAATGTGAGCTATAGCCCACCTTAGTGCATCCGTAATTTCAATCAGAAGACAAAAATAATACGCCACATCATCGCCTCTATGATTTATATATATGTATCTTTGTTATCTCATTTTGCATTGTAATCAAAAGTTTTAAGTGTAACAAGGTCTCCAAAAAGATTGGAACGTCCCTATAAATAAGTGGCAACACACACACACACACACACACACACACACACACACACACACACACACCCTTTTCTCATCCTCCAATTGTTTAAGTTTAGGGGCCAGTTTAGTAAAAAATCTCATAGGACCAAATCCATAACTTACTCAACATCTTATGTTTACCTTTTTAAACAAATCATGTCCACGTTGTATAAACTCAAAGTCCAGGGGCTTTGGTTGCCAAAACCCCAAACATTTAAAAAAATAAACACGCGGATCTAATAGGTCCGACCCGACCCGACCCAGTGACCAAGTATAAATACCCCATGTCCTTCCCGCTTTCATTCATACGGGTCATTTGATACCTTTTCTCTCAACCCGCTAGAAACCCTAGCCTCTGTCCCTTCTCGATCTCTCGAGACGGCCATCACCGGCGACTCCTCACCGATCCATCACCGCCGGTCACCGGAACTCTACGAACTCCGGTTCAATACTCAGCCGATTCTCTTCCTCTCTCTCTCTCGAACAACAACGATCGACGGTGGCTGCCTCCATCTCGATCCCGATCATCGACGAGCACCAACAGTTTTCCAACATCGAAGGCTACTCTACGAGTTCTGATTCTATTCGAAGATCACTCGAACTTCTGGTTCTATTACCACTTCGACTACTGGTCCAATCGACGCACAACGAAGCCAACAATGGAGTTCAAGGTTCGGTTTACGTAAAATCAGTGGAGTATGTTTGAGTTATCGAATAGATTAGATTTTATGGCTGAATATGTGTACGATTCGATTTCAATAAACGTTTTTAGATTCTAAATGATGTTATTGAGTTATTCTCTTCTTTTCAACGTTCGGTTTACGTAAAATCTGTGGATTATGTTTGAGCTATTGAATAGATTAGATATTTTGGGGCTGAATACGTGTACGATTCGATTTCAAGAAACGTTTTATATTCTAAATGATGTTATTGAGCTATTCTCTTCTTTTCAAAGTTCGTTTACGTAAAATCTGTGTATTATGTTTGAGCTATCGAATAGCTTAGATTTTCTTGGCTGAATATGTGTACGATTCGATTTCAATAAACGTTTTAGATTCTAAATGATGTTATTGAGTTACTCTCTTCTTTTCAAGGTTCGGTTTACGTAAAATCAGTGGATTATGTTTGAGCTATCGAATAGCTTAGATTTTTCTTGGCTGAATATGTACGATTCGATTTCAATAAACATTAGATTCGTGATGATGTTATTGCGTTATTCTCTTCTTTGATTTCTTCGCTTTCCTTTGTTTCTTTCTATTATATTATTTCGATATTCTGCATGTAGTGTTGATGGTAGATCTATGGGCTTCGTATGTACTATTATGCAATACATGATGCATTCATCATGTACATGTTGCTTCTAACTTCTATAAATACTAATGTAAGGTCAAAACGCTTCGAGCGTGATTTGCTGCAATACGGTTTTCGTTTTTTCGTTCTTGATTTTGATTGATTGATTGATTTCCAATTTCTTGTTCTTGATTTTCGTTTCTTGTCTGGTTTTAATTACTACTCCTCGTTTGATTGTTTCGCACTAATTGTATTTCGATTAAAATAGATGCGGTTGAATTTGGGAGCTCCTTCTTGAAACAGAAAACTTCGATGAATTTTGGAAGTTACCTCCTGTCCGCTATGACCATCGTAAACCCCGAAGATATGAATCTGGGAGGTTCTGGAGCCAGGATTCTCCCACATGATCGTCGCGACATGAATCCCGAAACAACTGCAAAAGTATCCTCCATTTGCCTCTGTCGACCGATGACGAATCTAAGCCCCCACACCACTCTTTTGCTCCTCCCGACTCCGCCTTCCGCCCGTGGCTGTTCCTCCACCAACTTAAGCGGCACCACCGCAGCCACAAGAATCTTGCCGGAGGAGTTGATGGTTATGGAGAAACTATTAGAAACATTATCATCGATGTTTCAGAATATAGACGACTCTCTCGAACTCGTTGACGATATCGTCAATGAGTCCAATAATGTCGTTTCAATTCGAGAACATCGATGTTGATGCTTATAGTAGTTTCTCCATAACCATCAACTCCTCCGGCAAGATTCTTGTGGCTGTGGATGTGCCGCTTAAGTTGGTGGAGGAACAGCCACCGGTGGCGGAAGGCGGAGGCGGGAGGAGCAAAAGAGTGGTGTGGGGGCTTAAATTCGTCATCAGTCGACAGAGGCAAATGGAGGATGCTTTAGCAGTTGTTTCGGTATTCGTGGCACGCACGATTACGTGGTTTTAATTTAGAACCTCCCTCGAGATATCGCAAATTCATTTCTTCGGTGTTTACGATGGTCATGGCGGACCACTAAGTAAGTTCTAAAATCAATCACGAATTCAATTTGTACTAAACCAACCAACACTTGTACTAAATCAATCTCGTTTTTTCTTACTTTAACAAGACGTTGTAATAAGCGTCCTATCTAAAGACGTAATAAATTTGTAGAACGCTTTTAGACGTTGTAACAAGTTTTTTATAAGACTCATTCAATACAAAGCGTCGCATTAGTTATCTTATGGGACATTTTTGAGAAACTGTCCTATAAACCCATCTTTTTATAGAACAATTGTTTTTATAAGACACTTTTTAAATAGTGTACTATAAAATAGTTATAATGAAGTTTTTTTTTTATAAAAATATCCTAAAAAACTTGTTATAACACTTAAAACGTTCTCTAAACTTATTACAATACTTTTAGATAAGAAACTTTATTTTTTTGGTTTTATAAATTAAGTCTTATAAAGAAGTTTATTAGAACGTTGGAAATTTTTGACATCCTATAAACTCAATTTTATTGAGTGAACTATTTAACTAATTATAGGATGTTACCGGTTTCTTTTTCCTTTGAGTACTTGTGATTGCATAACATTCTTGTTTTGGCAAAATTTCAAATCAAAAATATTGTGGAGGGGTGTTCTTGAAATCTAATGGATTTAGGTTAATCTGATCCGATCTAATCTAATGATATTGGACAACCAACTTAATCCAGTCATAGTTAATATTCGATTATAGTCAATCGATTCTAATTGGATCGTTTCGTTTAAATTTTATAAGATGAGTTTTTGCACATCCCTAGGTCAATATTTGGACATGGTCGGTTCCATTTGCAATTGGATATTATCCAATTATGGTCCTTTTGTTTTAATTGGATTGGGCGATTGTAATTGGATCGATTTGTTGCTCTTTCTTTGATTTTAGGTTGACTACGAACACCAATATCGTTATCAGAGCTATTTCTTTCCACTCAGCAAGGACTCGTCGTTGATAGCAGACCGACGTCCTTGTCTTAAAACACGACGAGCTACCTCACCCACCTCATTGTTTGACATTACATCCCACAATCCATCGCTTGCCGGTATCAAACACATCCTCGTCGGTTCTTGTTGTGAAAGTTATTTAAGGCACATGAATGATCCATGGTCTTAGGAAGCGGTACGTCACCTAATTGAAGTACGCAATACATCTATTATATTGAGTAGGGGCATGTTCAAATAAGAAGGTTAAATATCGTGAGAATGTAGGAATGGAAGGTTAATATGTGAATCATTGATAAAATCTATTTGAAGATGCATATATGAACCAAGATTACAGATTGTTCATATGGGTTCATTTATGTCATCTTCAAATGGTTTATTTCAATGAGTCATGTAAACATTTCCTTAACCTCGTCATGGTATTTAGCTTCTTATTTGAACCTTCCACATATCGAGACTTGATTCATATGCAATAACGAAATGTGAGATACTTATAGATCTCGACATTGCAAGAACTCCAAATACTCTTCCACAGTTCCAATTTATGACTTAATTTCCCATCTTGTTCTTCAATTCTCATGAATTCGTCCTCTCAACCAGGCTGAAAAATAAGAAGAAACGAGACGTTATTTAACATCATAAAAAGATTGATACCCAAAAACCCCCAACTTCAAATTGGATCGGTCATTTCTTGGATTGCAGTCCAAAATCCGCCATGACCATCATATACACCGAAGAAATGAAATGAATTGGTGGCAATATCTTTAAGGGATCTTGAACCAGGAGCATAGACAATGTCCCACGTGATCGTCGCAACGTGAATACTGGCACAACTGCTACAACATCGTCCATTTGCCTCCGTTGACCAATGACCGATTTAAACCCCCACGCCACTCCCTTGCTCATCTTCACTTCGCTTCCGCCAGTGCTTGTTCCTCCGCCAACTTCAGCGACACCACCCTGGCGCAAGAATCTTGCCGGAGGAGTGCTGGTTATGGGGAAACAACCAGAAATGTCATCATCGTTGCTTTAGAATATAGACGACTCTGTTGAACTAGTTGACAATATCGTCAACCGAGTTCAACGGTGTCGTTTAAATTTAGGAGCATCGATGTTGACATTTCTAGAAGCTTCACCATAACCATCTCCTCCTCCTCCGAGATTCTTGTTGCATCGATGGTGTTGCTTAAGTTGGTGGAGGAACACCCACCGGTAGAAGGTGGAGTTGGGAGGAGTAAGGGAGTGGCATGGGAGCTTGAATTCGTCATTGGTTGACAAAGGCAATTGGAGGATGTTGTAGAAGAGTTGTTTGAGGATTGATGTCTCTTTTGCACTATCACACGGGAGGATGTACACGCTCATGGTTTAAGAACCTCCCTTGAGACGTTGTCACCGATTCATTTCAGTTCTTCGGTGTGTCGATGGCCATGGTGGATTTTGGGTTGCCGTCCAAGAACCGATTAATCCAATTTGAAGTCGAGGGGTTTTGGGCATCAATCATTTTATGAGGTTAAATAACATCTCGTTTCGTCTTATTTTTACAGTCTAGTAGAGAGGACAAACTCCTTAGAATAGAAGAACAAGATGGGAAATTAAGTTATAAATTTGAACGGTGGAAGAATATTTGGAGTGCTTGCCATGTCGAGAGCTATAAGTATCTCACATTTCGTTATTGCATATGAATCGAGTCTCGATACTTGGAAGGTTCAAATAAGAGCCAAAATATCATAACAAGGTTAAGAAAAATTTATATGTGAATCATTGAAAAACCCATTTGAAGATGACATATTTGAACCCATATGAATAATCCATAACATTGGTTCGCATATGCATTTTCAATAGGGTTTTTAGGGATTTTTTTTAGTGATTCACATATGAACTTTCCTTTCCTACCTTATATCACGGTATTTAACCTTCTTATCTAAACATGTCCCTACTCGATATATTGATGTAACGATAATAGATGTCTTGCATACTTCAATTAGGTGACATTTACCAAAGACCTTGGATCATTCCTATGCCTAAAATAACTCTCACAAGAACCAACAATGATGAGTGTTTGATACTGGCAAGCGATGGATTGTGTGATGTAATGTCAAATGATAAGGTGGGTGAGGTACCTCGTCGTCTCGATCAAGGTTTTAGACTTTAGATCAACAACGATCACATATATGTTTTGATTATTTGAGGATCTTGAGATGGACCCAATAGCCATTGATAAGATAATCGAACAACTAACTAAAGTTTGATCGACCAAATCAAGAAAGTTGGTTCAGCTTCAAGAGGCTGAAATCAAGTAATTGCAACCTAATGTTCGTGAACTCGAAGCCCCTTTATCTCTATTATAACCACAACCCGTTCGGTAACCATGATTGGTACCGTTCTTTGGAAGATGATTAGTGTATGAATTAGAAGCGGGAACCTTCATGGGTGTGTTTTCTTGGGATTTATGGTGGATTCAATGGTTTTGGTGGTTTTTGTTAGGGTTTTGTTTAGGCCATTAACGAAGGAAGAGATGATCAAGAAAAAGGTTTAAAGTTAATCTGAAGATTAACATGGTTTTGATTATGGGATCTTGAACAACACGTTAACGTCGATTTTCCATCTTCATTGTCTCCTCCATTAGGGATTTTGCAAACTTTTGTTGGGTTTGTATCATTTTCAAAATAAACCAAAAGAACTCTTGAAATCAACCAAAAAAACTTTAAAAATCAATTGAAATGGTGAAATTAGGCAAAATAAAAACACATCAGACGACTTTATGAACCTTTAATCTACCTTAAAGGTTCCTTCACTAGGCAAAAATCTTGGATCCGCCGTTGTTGACGTGTTGTTGAAGATCCCATAACCATAACCATGTTAATCTCCCGGTTAACTTTAAACCTTTTTCTAGATCATCTATTCCGTCGCTAATGGCCTAAACAAAATCCCAACAAAAATCACCATAACCATCGAAACCACCATAAGTCCCAACAAACCCCACCCATGAAGGTTCTCCTTCTAATTCATACACTAATGATCTTACAGGAACAGAACCAAACATGGTTACCGAATGGATTGTGGTTATAATAGAGATAAGGGGCTTCGAGTTCAAGAACATTAGGTTGTGATTACTTGATTTCAGCCTCTGGAAGCTTAACCAACTTTCTTGATTTGGTTGATCAAATTTCAGTTAGTTGTTCTTATCTTATCAATGGATATTGGGTCCATCTCAAGATCCTCAAATAATCAAAACCCTAGTTTTTTTTTTCTTTTCCCATCAGAAAATGGGGGAAGGATTAACGGTGAGAAAAGGAAGAGGGAGAAGACAAGAGAAAAGGGGTTGACACCAAAAGCACGCCAGAGATAGAGGAGGAAGGCTCACCAGTGAGGGTGCGATGGTTCATATGGTGGTCTCGTATACATGTATGTATGTATGTATGTATATATGTATGTATGTAAATTTAGAGTAAATTACGGATTTGGTCCCTCACGTTTGATGATTGTTACAAAATTGGTCCTTTATCTTCAAAAATTACATGATAACCCTCCATGTATGCATTTTGTTATCCCTCGAGCTAACGGACGTCTAATTTCTCCGTTAAGCACGAGGGTATTATGGTCATTTTACCTTATTTAATTTATTTCACCATTTTTTAATTAATTATAATTATTTTTCTTGAATATTCATATTTTACATGATGAACATGATGAACACCTATAACACCAACAACAAACTAGATTTAAAAACCCAAATCAAACTCATATTAAAAAACCAAAAACCTAAATCAAACCAATATTCAAAAACCAAAAACCTAAATCAAACCAATATTCAAAAACCAAAAACCTAAATCAAACCCAAATTAAAAAAACCTAAATCAAACCTAAATTTAAAAATAAAAAACCTAAATCAAACCCATATCCAGTAAGCAAGATCAAACACACTTAAAAGAGGAGAGAGGGATGAGATAGAGAGTGAGAGATTTGAGATAGAAGAGAGATTTGAACAAACACAAAAAAAAGTGTGATTAATAATTTTATGCGTATCTGAAGCAACATAACTAGTTGAAACACACCTAACTCTAAACCTACGATCACGTCCACCTCCGGCGAGTCCGTTTTCTCCTATGAGTCCGTCTTCTCCAGTGACTTCTTCTCCCAGTGATATGCGTCTTCTCTCAATCTCTCTCTTCTATCTCTCAATCTCTCTCTTCTAAATCAGATCTCTCTCTTCTCTTTTAAGTGGGTTTGATTTTGATTTAGGTTTTTTTTAACTTTAAATCTAGGTTTTATTTAGGTTTTTTAAATTTGGGTTTGATTTAGGTTTTTGAATATGGGTTTGATTTGGGTTTTTGGTTTTTTAATAAGTTTCATTTGGGTTTTTAAATCTAGTTTGTTGTTGGTGTTATTGGTGTTCATGATGTTCATCATGTAGACGATGAATATTCAAGAAAAAATAATTATAATTAATTAAAAAATGGTAAAATAAATTAAATAGGGTAAAATGACTATAATACCCTCGTGCTTAATGGAGAAATTAGACGTCCGTTAGCTCGAGGGACCAATTACGTAACAAAATGCATACCTGGAGGGTTATCATGTAATTTTTAAAGATAAAGGACCAATTCCGTAACAATCGTCAAACGTAAGGGACCAAATTCGTAATTTACTCTTTAATATATTTTTTGGCCTTAATTAAAGATTTGGTCCTCAATAAAAGATTTAAAAAGGATAAAAGGATGAAAATGCCCTCAAAGTTAATGAACGATTTGGATGGTCGTTAGAGTGAGGGACCAACGCGTTACAAAACAACATACGACGAGTCCTCTTCTGTAATAGATAAAGTTTAGGAACTAATGTCTTAAAAACTACATGACCCGCAGGAATGATCCATGGTCTTAAGTAACGGCAACCCTAATTAAAGTAAAACAAGATATCTATTATCATGACATCAATATATCGAGAACGATTCGGTTCAAATAAGAAGAATTAATATCGTGAGAAGGTAAGACGTGAAAATTCATATGTAAATCATTGAGAAAATCCTGAAAAAGAATATATTTGAATATTATATGTGAACCAACATTACAGATAATTCATATGAATTCATGTATGCATTTTCAAATGGGATTTTTCAATGATTCCTATATACACCTTTCCTTAACCTTCTCATGATATTTA
Source organism: Arctium minus (assembly GCA_954870635.1). Classification (NCBI taxonomy): domain Eukaryota; kingdom Viridiplantae; phylum Streptophyta; class Magnoliopsida; order Asterales; family Asteraceae; genus Arctium; species Arctium minus. Next base: position 2,091,935 of record OX941087.1, read on the forward strand.
CGGAGACTTCATTTCTCATGAGTTCGTTCTCTATCAGGCTGTAAAAGTAAGAAGAAACGATATGTTATTTAACCTCATAAAAATATTGATAATCAAAAACCCTCGGCTTCAAATTGGAAGGGTCGGTTCTTGGATCACAGTCCAAAATCACCATGGCCATCGTAAATACCGAAGAAATGAATCGGTGGCAAGTTCCCAAATCCTCCCGCGTGACCATGCTTACGTGACATGAATCCTGGAACAACTGCTACAACATCCTTCATTTTCCTCGCTTGATCAATGACGGATTTAAGCTCCCACGCCACTACCTTGCTCCTCCTTACTCTGCCTTCCGCGAGTGCCTGTTCCTCTGCCAACTTAAGTAACACCGCCCCCGCCGCAAAAATCTTGCCACAGGAACTGCTGCTTTTGGAGAAACTGCTATAAACGTTATCATCGATGTTTCAGAATATAGACGACTCCATTGACCTCGTTGACGATATCGTTAACGAGTAGAACGGTTTTGTTTAAATTCGATAGCATCAATGTTGATGTTTATAGTAGTTTCTCCATAACCATCAACTCCTCTGGCAATACTCTTGTGGCTGCGGTGGTGCCGCTTAAGTTGGTAGAGGAAGAGCCATCGGCGGAAGGCGGAGGCAGGAGGATCAAGGGAGTGGCGTAGGGGTTTAAATCCGTCACCGGTCGACGAAGGAGGCAAAATGAGGATGTTTTAGCAGTTGTCTCGTATTCATCGCGCAAGTGTGATTACGTGTGAGGATGTACCATCATCATTTGACATCACATCCCACAATCCATCATCATCATCGCTGCTTTAGAATATAGACGACTTCATTGAACTCGTTGACGATATCGTGAACCGAGTTCATCGGTGTCGTTTAAATACGGGAGCGTCGATGTTGACTTTTCTAGAAGCTTCTCCACAACCATCTACTCCTTCGGCGAGATTGTCGCGACAACGATGGTGCTGCTTAAGTTGGCGGAGGAACAACCATCGGTAGAAGGCGTAGTCGGGATAATGAAGGCAGTGGCATAGGGGCTTAAATCCATCATAGGTCGACGAAGGAAAATCGAGGATGTTGTAGCAGAACCATATGGGTTATGGCGTAGTGGTTAAGGCCTTGGGGGATGTATTGGAATATCTTATCTGCCCAGGGTTCGAATCCAGGCGTACACAACAACTTTGGCCACCGAGTTTATCAGGGTTGATTTCTTACGGTCATAATTTGTCGGGATTACTCTAGACATAGCCTAGGACACCCTTCCAAAAAAAGGATGTTGTAGCAAAGTTGTTCAAGGATTCATGTCGCTTATGTATGATCACGTGTGAGGATGTACAGTACGGCGAGGATGAGTGTTTGATACTGGCAAGCGATGGATTGTGGGATGTAATGTCAAACGATGAGATGGGTGAGGTAGATCATCGTTCTTTTAAGACGACGACGTACCTCTGCTATCGACAATAAGTTACCGACAACACAAACCCTTGTTGATAGTCTGATTGAGATTGTCGTGGAGAGAATACAACTCTGATGACATATCTGTGATCGTAGTAGACCTAAGGTTAAATAGACAAAGATCACATATATGTTGCCAGAACGGTTTTCCCCACGACTATCTCAATCAGGGTGTCGACAAGGGTTTGTGCTGCCAATAACACGTGGTCGACAGTGGATCGATGTCATTGTCTTAAAGTACGACTAGCTACCACATCGACCTTATTGTTTGACATGACATTCCATAATCCATCGCTTGCTGGTATCAAACACTCATCTCGTCGGTTCTTGTTGTGTTCTTTGTTTCTTAAAAGTTCATCCTCTCTATTTGCACGTGATTTGGTTGTTTTCGTGTTCTCATATTTAGAGGTCGTTTACCCAAACACTTACCCGGTAAGATTCAATACTATAACTTAGGGGTTGTTTACCAAACTTTTACCGGGTAAGTGCTTATCAAGTCACATTACCTTAACGGATGAATATGGCAAGGACCAAGAATCTTACCCGGTAAGAGCTCAGGCAAGGACCGAGAGTCTTACCCAATAAGTGAGAGCGAAGACGTACTCTTACCACAGTTAGAGATTACAGGTAAAATTGAACACTATAACTTACTTGTCGGGTAAGATTTTAGTTTACCAAAACGATATTGTTTGCAACAATTTTCCCGGTAAGCGCTAACCATGGTAAGAATATTCGCCTTAATTTACTTACCGAGTAAGACTCTTGGTCTTTGTCTCAGCTCTTATCGGGTAAGATTCTTGGTCCTTGCCATATTCATCCGGTAAGGTAATGTGACTTGGTAAGCTTTTGGTAAACGGCTCCTAAGTTCGCTTTTGCCATATATGTGATCTTTGTCGATCTAAACTTTAAAAAAAGAAACAAATTTCGTAATCGATCATGATCGGAAGTAACTGATAGATATCTTGTAAACAAAGGCAGAAATTTTGAAGACGAGGGTCAGAGTGTAAGCAACATAATATGACAATATAATAAAAGGTGAACAAAAATGTATATAAATAAAGAATAACTCAAGAGTTAAGGTCTACAATTGTCTACGAGCTTCCATTTTCTGAACTGAATTATTATTATTATCCTGCATTAATCCACTGTAGTCGTTGGAGTTTCACATCAACTAGATAAAGACGATCATACATACATACATACATGCATATATATATATATATATATAGGGGTTTAAATGAAAACCGATTTTCGGTGTCATTCATGTATTATTCATCATGAATGATGTACCATTCATGATGAATATACACGATTCATGATGAATAATACATGGATCACGAATTTGTGTATTATTCATCATGAATAGTGTATGCACGTTTACTTTCGTTATTCATACTGAATGTGGACACCCGGGACACGTGTTGCGCTCTCCTTCATCCCTCGGTTCACAACCGAAAATCGGTTTTCAGAGTCTCAAATCAGCTAGACATGGACCATTAAACTCGTGTATATATATATATATATATATATGTATGTATGTATGTATGAACCCTTCTCTGTGACGACAGTACGTAGCGTTTGGTGCCCAGAATAGATTACACAAGACTGGACTAATTATATGTTCTGCGTTTGGTACGACCAAAACAAGAAAGGAAAAGACAAATTTGTTAAAATGATCAGATTGCCCCTAAAATATTGTTTAATGTTTTTTTAATCAAAAAATAGTAATAAATTATACAAATCAACCAACATAAATTTAAATAATTTTACTTATAAAATAAAAGTAAAATATAGTTTTCTTTCACCTGCCCACTTCACTTCCGTCTATCCATTTCCGTCCCGTCCTAAATATTCTTTTTCTTTTACATATAGGTCCTGAAAGATGGGTAGGACACCGAATGAGGAAAAAGAGGCGTACAACTTTCCGGAGGGCAAAAGCAAAGGATCGCCATTGCAAGAGCCATCGTGCGGGATCCAACAATCTTACTATTGGACGAGGCTACAAGCGCCCTCGATGTTCAATCAGAGCAAGTTGTTCAAGAGGCGTTGGATCGGATTATGGTTGGAAGTACGACCGTGGTGGTGGCACACCGACTCAACACGATTCAGAATCTTGACTCGATTGCGTTCGTTTCCGAAGGGAAAGTGGTGGAGCAAGGAACTTATAATCAACTCTAGAACAAGAAAGGGGCATTCTTCCAACTAGCTAACCTTCAGAAAGCATAAATATGATATATATGTATATTATAACACGAGTTAGTTTCGGTGCCTACGAGTTGTAATCGAGGCTATCGAGTAATTGTTGGGTAATTTGATCGTGTTCTGATGATTAATATGCAACCTGGAGGAGGCAGATGGTTGGAGTTTATCGATCTTTCACCACAATTCGAGTGATTGTTCCTTGAATGTTTACATCTTTCATTGAGACATTTTGTCGAAGATTTTGCGTGCAATAGTGTGTCACTTAACTAACTTCAACCATTTGCGTTGTGTGCACCGGTTAAAAGGCTCGGAGGGATGGAGATCTTTCTGAGTTTGAATTCAGGCGCTACCAAAGCCCTGACGGCCATGGAAGTTCACCTACGATGACTCTAGGTCATTCGTTATCGTCCAAAGGACACGTAACGTAAGGTATCCCCTTAACCCAATTACCAAAAAAAACGTTAGGAATATAACTTGAATGAGATTTTAATTCAATCTATCATTTCAGACTTACTAAAGAAAATGGTTTCATATCTATAAGAGGATTATAAATTTAATTAAAATATAACTAGAAGCGTACTCGCGCAATGCATCGAGATAAATCACGATTTTAATGTTTCATTTTATTTTTTTGTTGATCTACAGTACGGTTTTGGATGGTTTTGAGAAAGTGATAATATTTTTGTATAAATTTGTTTAATTTAGGCTTAATAATATAATGTTTTTATATAAAAAAATTAAGTATTTTGTTAGAATTCAATGATTATCTTATATATTTTAATGACATCTAGAAAAAATAACCAATTACATATTTAATAATATAATTAAAACAAAATTATAATAATATAATATATTAATTAATAGTGATACATGAAAAGGTCTGCATAAAATGAAGACCCTGCACATACCAAATTGGTGGGTGTTAGAAGCCTGCAGTAGTAATATGTATCTTGTGCTTTGATACTTATAAATTAATAGATTTTTAAAATCTTGTGTTGTAACAACCCAACCAAAAATAGCAAGATAACAATTAAATCTTAATAATAACTCATGTCAAAGCGGCCCCAAGCGTACAATTTCATTTCAAGGTTCCCAACAACAACCTATATACAACTGAGATAAAGTAAAAAACTAAATTAAGGTAACGATCTTCTACGCATTCTCGCTACACCTTCTCCTTGCCTTTATCAGCTCTAACTAGATCACGCCTGCCTGAAAAGGGTTTTTAAAATTTGAAAGAGCAGGGGTTAGACCGGAGGTCTAGTGAGTCCCCTCTAACAAATAAGCAACAAAATAACTTTCCAAAAATTTAAATCAACAGATTTAAAAACAACATAAGAGTAATTCACGCTACTGACCACACTACCGTTGAAGACGGTGTGTAACTCGCACTGTCTTAATTTCGGGACACATCCCCAATGGCATAAACGGGCCACACTCCCCGGTACGAGCAGGCATGCCACACTCCCCGACTTAGGTCACCACTTCCACAATATTGTATGCATACATTTAAATATCAACAATTTTATAACACACTGAAATAACTTCATCATGAATATATCATCGCAATAAATCAAAGTTTAAAATTAAATTTACATGTGCTTTCGTTAACAAAATATTTAGTTCAGAAAAACTCATATGGGGTCCCTTGCATAAAACGTTGCGTCTACTCTTACGGATCGAAACAAATCTTGTAAGAAAACGTAGACCGATAAACTCCCGATGCCTTCCAATTAAATACGAAAATCGCTTAACACCCTATAGCTCCCTTGCGGTTGAACCCGTTCATAAAATAGGATTTGTTCCCCCCCCCCCCAAAAAAAAACCTATCAGTCCAGAACATAAGACCAAAAGTGTGTCTGGGCTAATTAATGCCCAAAGCCCAACAGGAAGGGCCATGGACTTCGGCCCAAAAGACACTCATCGACCGGAATAACCGATCGGACTCACACGACCGGTGTCGACCGGGGTCTCAACCCCCGACATCGACCGGACCCAAGCCTTCCCGGTGTCGACCGGGGTCTCAACCCCCGACGTCGACCGGTACCACACACCCCGGCATCGACCGGGGTCTCCTGTAACAACTCAAAATCTGACATAGCAAAATAAAATTCGATATCCCAAACGGATCCCAAAACAAGCTATACTAAACGAAGGGTCAATAGTTCAGGAGAAAAAACAATTCTATAACAGCCGAGAAACTAAAAGTCCACTTCAGTGTTGCCGCTAAACGAACGGTCGGCGACTCTCTCTAAGGCTTTAGCACTTCCCTTTCTCTTGAACGAAGCACCTATAACCGCATACCTAAAAATGGGTTTTAGAAACATTTGAAAGCGAGAGTTAGACCAAAAGGGGTCTAGTGAGATCCCAACCGCGAACATATTAAAGTATAAGCAAGAAACCAATAATTACAGTTGTCTCAATGAGACTTAATCACCATATAAAAGGAATCGTTCCGCGTCTGGAATCGATTCAATACAACTCGGATTGTTCAGACACTCGGGCCCCCAGTAGATCCCCATACGGCCCCCTCGTCGATGCCGTTTCCATGGATAAGGAAACTAATTCCAAATACACGGGTCAACTAGATCCCCATACGGCCCCCTCGTCGATGCCGTTTCCGTGGATAAGGAAACTAATTCCAAATACACGGGGTCAACCATCCCCGATGATTGAAAAATAAGCCATGGCGTCCAATACAGAAAATATTCCCAATTCTCATACGATAATTCACGTAAGAAAATGGACATATAAAATATCAAAATACACCCAAGACCACAGTTCGAGAATACTTTGCAGAAATTAGTAAACATAATAATCATCTTCAAGAATGCCATTTTCAGTTTATAAAAGTTTTGAGTTAGGGGACTCACCTGGTAGATTGAGCCTTAGCGCACAGAGACTAAATTTGGAGAGATCGAGCTCCTACAAATTAAATTGTTACCGCAGTTAAAACTCCGGTAAAAGGGTCCAATCACAATCCTATAAAACTCCCCATTCCAAAACGTTCGGAAAAAGGACTTAGAAGCAAACAACCCAAAGCCCACACGAATTGGACCGCGGCCGAAGGCTGGGTCTGCCGAACCATGGTGTCTCTCGGGTCTGGGTTCAATCCCTCCCGGGTAATCAGTACTCCCAGGTCATGGCTCCCGGTGCACCCGGTCATGGCTCCCGGTGCACCCGGTTGAGGTGTCTCCCGGCCGACAGAGAGGTTTTGGTTCGACGCTAGTCGATTGGTCTCCAAAGGGGTTTTCTCCCTTTCGATTCACCATACACGCGAATTCCCACAAACCACAGACAAAATCGAATTTCAAAACAACTAAATCTGAAATAGAGACTAATCAATCTTCAAATCCATAATGAATCAGATATTGGGGATTTCACAGAAAAGACTCTATGCCTTCGATTTACTTTAAGATTCCCTTTCTTAACAAAATAAATTAATTTTAGATGTAATACCTCTTTAACAAAGAATTCCTCCAACGATAGCCTATGAATTCCCAAAAGCAAACCCTTCAAGTAATTGGAATCTTCAGATCAGTTTCTTCACCCTTGCTCTCCTTCCTGCAGCGCCGCACTCAACAAAACTTACCCCCAAAAGGAAAAAAAATGAGAAGAAGCCTTAATAATGAAATTTCTCAAAAGACCCTCCCACTCTCCTAAAATACATAAAATACCCCTCGCTAAACTCTAAAATGCCACTATAAAATAACGGTTGTTACATCTCCCCATCCCGGGCTCACCCGGGGTTTGCTGCAGCGACGAAAACCCATCGAAAAACCAAGACTACCTCTAATTTAACCTTGAAAAATCCAAATCTCTTTCACAGGTCGATTACTAATATACTAAGGTTAATTAAACTCAATCCCATAAACCCACCTCATTTAGATTAACACAAACCCAAACAAATCAGACCTCAACTTCTTTAAATAACTCCAATCCCAAAACTAAAAACTGATACCACACATTTAGCCATGAGTAAGAAGGATTAGAAGAAAATTACCTTAAAGAAAATATATGAGAACTTGAAATCAAAGATGGACTGCCTTCCTTCTGCTCTCCCAAAATCACCCCAAACTCCCTTCCAAACGCCGCTAGGCTGCTACACCAAAAATCCCTAGGATTAAAACCCCTCTTTTCAAAATTTTACTTTAAACCCCATCCAACTTTGACCCTTTTACACTTTTGCCTCAAACTTCTTAGATTTAAGCTTCTAACCCGGTTATTACAATATTCCTCCCTCAAAAGAATTCCGTCCTCGGAATTCCTTCTCTGAACAAACTGGGATATTGGGCCCTTAAGTCTGATTATAACTCCCAAATCGCTTCCTGTCCTTTGTGAAATTTCCATTGCACTTTTACCAGACGAATTTCCTTATTCCTCAGTTTCTTCACTTTGCGATCCAGAATAGATACCGGTTCCTCAACATAACTTATCTTCTCATATACTTGGATATCCTCTAATGGTACAATGACATCGCTTTCTACTAAACATTTCTTCAAATTCGACACATGGAACGTGGGATGAATCCCTCACAAGTCCATGGGTAATTCCAGTTTATACGCTACCTCCCCAACACGCTCCATGATAGTAAACGACTATAACATAATATAGTCCTCCTTAAACATCACCATGAACTCACAATCATGAGTTTCTTCATCCGAAAACCCGCCATAGCAAAGTACCATGTCCTAATACGATATTCGGCTAGCGTAGAAGTACTTTCTTTTCCGAACCACACTGATCACACTCATCGGTGCTACCCAACTCATATACACCAAACATACATCGCCCCAACGTCATCACTCCAACTGCTTACGGAATGGAAGAAAACTTCCTCAATCCAAGACTTCTGTAGTCCACCAGCTTCAACTGACCAATTGATGTGACACATATTTTCCATTTTTCATTACATCCACAACCGTCTAACCATAAAACTAAGCTTCACTTGCTCAACACGGAGTAACTATGCTTCCACGAACTGTTCCAATTAGTTTAGCATTGGACGACCGACTCATTTGGAAAAAAAAATTTCCACGCAATCTCTGGTCTGCCATTAAGGTCTTTCACTCTGAGCACTATGTTCAACCACCTCTTCCTTTCCTTCTAGACGACTTCAAACCTACTTCTAAAGACCAACTCACTTATTAGCGGTGCAAGCTTTGGACCATCCGCACGATTTAGATTGCTCAACACTCAAACTGCAACGTGCGCCATAATCTCCCTCTCACCCCCTTCGCTAGGGATTCATAAACTTACTAACGACGAAGTCTGAAAACATAATTCCACACTTTTGTAGTTAAACATACCATTTCCACTTCCTCCTACTAGTGTAGAACATTACTCGTTCCACTCTCTGATCGACCAATTACGTTGAAAGCACCTTTATACTACTGCGTTAACCAACAATTCCTCACAATTCTCACTCGAAATACTCAACCAGGCTCTCCCAAAGTAATACCTAAAGCTTGAATACACTATGCATTTCTCGCTTTTCCAAAAGGGTTGTTTCATTCGCTAAAATTCCTTTATCCCCAAAGATGACTTTGCCATCCCCCACGGATTAACATAACCACTACCATAACCTCAAGAACTAATCCGTTCGATCTTTCCAACAATATCTTGGTGGAATAAGCTATATCCGCCCATAACCTGACGCAACACAAGAACACCAGGTTCCTCTTTTAGATAGCCGCTAACTGTCATTCGAAACATTATCCTCAACTTAGTAATACCCCGATACCAACCAAACGCCCATTCCTTCAACGACACACTCACCACTTTTGGACAGTTACCAAAATCCTCAGGCGAGTATTTCTACCTACGTTCATTCCAGTTCAACAACTCGAATCCACTACTTATCCTCAATAAGTCTTTACATACCAAGGACTTGTACGCCTACCTTGGCATAAATATCATTGACTCATCCACATATCCCCATCAACAAACTTGCCACTTATAATTCATTCCCCAGGAGTCTCCAGACAAAGACGTTCATCCTATAACAAAAACACTTGTCGACCGCCACCCTTAAAGAAGTTCCTTCCCACCATAATGAATTGCACACCCACTTATGTCATGAAAACCACCAACTCATCGATGCAACCACCACCCTACCACCCTATCACAACATACCCAAAATCTGCGCAACTAACTTAGCCACACACATTTACCTCCATTTTCATACGAATCATAACACCAATATCTGAATTCAAGGCATTTCGCGACTTGGTCTTCTTCGAGACTGAATAAAACGCAAAACTATAATCCTTCAAATTACTCAGCCAGATATTGCTCCTTGCCAGCTCAATCGCGATCTGCTAGAAACAGATTCTGGCAGCCTGAAAGATTAAGCGTACTACCCCGAAGATTTATACGCTCAAAGCGCAACTCCTCCGGTTGAGCTAAATAACTTCCCTCTTACACAAACCAACAAAACCTCGTCGAAGATCACCTAACCGAAAGGTAATCATCCAATTCCGAAGTACTCACATCAGGTGATCCAACATCATACCATAAAAAACCCAACGAAACCATCCATGGCTACTTCTTCATTTTCAGCGTCCCATCATTGACCTCGAAAATGATCGATGGCTTCAACATCGACAGTCGACATGGTGATACTTCAACCACATCTCCGACCAACCAGGATTCCCAATGGGACCTACCTCTCCTAATACAGCAACTTACTAATATAAGAGCATCACAACGACTTCAAATTCCACCCTGGGCACAAACATCTACAGACATCCCCATCTTATGCCACTGAATGTAACACCTCGATTTCGAAATGTATCGTTTCAAGTTAATTCAGAAATCGGTAATTTTAAGGGAAAATAAGATATAAGAGTTTGGGCTTGAATCCTAGATTTTATAGTCTTGATGGATGAGGGATTCAATTACGAGTCCAACGGTTCTTTCCGGAGCAAAATCGGAGCTATAACGAAGAAGTTATGGCCAAAACAGTGAACGGGTGGAAAACCGAGCGGACAGTGCCTTACGCGACTTGTGCCGCGTCTTAGAGTCAACCCCATGACTTTTGGGAAAGCGGGCGACTTATGCCGTGACTTAAGGTCGCGACATAACCCGTGAAACACACTGTCAGGTCAAAACTCAACCTTTCAGCCCTCAAGCCTCATTTTCTCTCTTCCCCTTTGAAGCTCTAAGTGGGGTAAAATCTAGATTTAGCCTAAATCTAGCAAGGTGAGTTCAAGTTGATTTGTGAAAACGTTGTACATGCCAAAATATTTATTTTAAAGCATTTATGTGTTTTACATGAAATTATCAACTGATGGGTTATTTGGTAACTTTTGATTATTTGAAGTGTTTAGCTTATTAAACCTTGTAAAACACCACATTTGGGATTTTGGGATATTTTGATAAATGTGTCACAAAGGAACATGTTTTGGTGATTTATTGCATAAATAGGTGTTTGATCAAAAATGCACTTTTAAGTGTTTGCCGGGTTTTATGCATCATTCATGAAATGAGATATTTTGAAAAGTACGAAGGTGTGAGTCCTTTGGTTTTGGGTCATTTCCAACTTTGGAGAACATTTTAGAAAATGATAATCCTTTTTGGGTTTTGGGCCGAAGGCCAGTTGTGAATTGAGAAATAAAGATTTTGGAGAAAGATATAATTTGGTTTATGTAACCATATTGGCTCTTGTGGTTTAGCCAATCGTCTGTTAAGACTTTTGGGGCTTGATTTGTACTCTATTGAGTTTTTGGAACACTTGTTCAGTTTTGGTAGCTCGTTAAGGAGCCTTGGACGTATGGTGTACTTAGTTGCATCTTATTTGAGAGTTACATGTTTTGAATGGGTTAGTTCATTCTTTTGAGTCATGTAACGTTTTAGACTGTAATGCATTGGATCCATAGGCATATGAGTCCGTCGGTTGGTTAGTGGGGACTTTATCCCCGTTTTGGGACTGGACATTATTTATGGCTAGCGGGAGCTCGAGGTACAGATCGTGGGTGGTTGAACTCGATAACCACGTAATCTTTATTGAAGGGCTCGAGGTAGAGATCATGGGTGGTTGAACTCGATGCCCGTTTGTCGTCTAGTCTGGTTACTCATCGTGGAATTTAGTGTCCGCGTTTGAATTCTAGTGAGTGGTCCACAAGTCATGTTTTTTTATGGAAGCTTGCGGTGGTGCTTTGCAAAGCCGTATACGGAGCTAAGTCCTGCGGTGGTGCCCATTGTGAGCCGGATACGGGGACTTGTGGCTTTGGTTGTGACACTCATTAGAGGTCGAGTAGACACTAGGATCAGTGGGTGTTTTGGGATACAAAGTTTTAACCACATTTTCATAAATGGAGAGTTCGATTTCTATTCACGTTTGGAGTAAGTGTTGGATTGTTTTACTTCATGAAATAACGTTTGGCGTTGTAACGTCCATTTATAAATTGCAAATAATTGGAAATGGGTCGCTCTCATATTTAAAGTAATTCATTTTAAAGGATCATGATTTAAGTTGCCTTATTTTCGTTTAATGGTTTTTATAATCATGATGAAAACTCATGAACTAACTAGGCGTTAGCCTAACCCTTTTTATTTATCGGCATGTGCAACAGGTTTCGGTTGGGAATAACTCTAGTAATACTGTGCTGAGAGGAGTGCTAGATGTGTGCTCGAGAAGTGGTTATCTTAGTGAAGTCTTCCACACTTGTTTCGGGAAGAGCAACTTGTGTTTGAGGATTAAGTAGCACCCGACTTGGTTTAGTCTTTGTGTATTAATGGAGTTTGAATTTGTTTGAGATTAAATAGAAAGTTTTATTTTGGAGATTTACCTTTTACTTGATGTAATATCGAAATTTTAATTAGTTGCTCTTACCAAATTTTGAGGGTGTTACAAGTTGGTATCAGAGCTTAAGTTTGAGAGAATTAGGTGTTGATTTTTGGATGCCTAGACTCAAATTAGCGTAATTTTAAGTGATTGAATGTGAGATTGCACAATTAGGCACTTTAAGATCGGATGATTCGAGGTGGTTGGAGTCACTAGGAACGGGAGTCACGCCGAAAATGGCAAGGATGATCATGTACAGCACGTTCATAATAGTACCTGGCCAGTGTTATGGTGAACCTACGAGTTACGTGTGTATGCTTGAACTGCCTTGGTATGATAACCGCTGGGGTAGTGAAGCAATTTCTATATGGGTAGCCATTAGAATGAGCTAATGATTTTAGTATTCGTTACTTGGAGTAACGGTAAGCATGGTGATTGCATTAAGTGGACAGTTTCGAGTCGGATTGATTGGTTGGATTAGAACCATAGACTTTTGGAACTAATGATATTTTGATGAGAAATTATGAGGTGAACCTATGAAATCCCTGATCTTCGCTTTAAGATGTTGAGCATCTGGATGACGATAGTGTAACTGAGAAATCGAGGAGCGTGGGTTCCAAGTGTTGAGTGCCGATCAAATTCATGCATGAAATGTATTTCTGAAATAAATTACATTAATTATTTCTCATGTTTCTAAATCGTCATGCGGATTATATTACAATCTTGGAGCAATGTTTTAGCACACACAAGGTTTTGGACAATGACTTCGTGCATGTACAAAATCGTTTTATGATATGAGGTTTCAAAACTTTGTTGAAGATTTTCTTTACTCATATTGTTGTCCAACGTTATTTAGGATTTTGCGATATGCATATTTTGTTGTTGTTTGGGGACTTGGATAAGTAACTACGGTTTACGACTTTAACATTGGATCTCCTCCACGTATGTTAAGGTTTTGGACGAAAGTTATCTCCCATTATTTTGGTGTTTGAATTTTATTGAGAATTTTAATTCATACGATTTTGTGGATTTAATGGGGTGACTTTAATGGCGTCAAGTGTTATCGTTTTCCTTGAGCTTTGTGTGAGTTGCATATAGCATGCATACATGTCCATTTGGAACTTCCGTGTTAGTGTTTTAGCTAACACTTTAGCCCAATGAGAGCATATTATTATTTGTCTTTGAACTTGAAACTGACATAAATTATTTTATGTTTTAAACAAAGTGCATGCACATGTCACCTTACTCGTTTTGCGGAATAGTTGCCGCATGCAAGTTTTGTTGCGGAATCTTTGAGAGTTTAATATCACGAAAATGTTGTCTTGGGTTTTGCAAGCATATTATTTGTACGCCCTAAAGTTCGGAATCAAACTAGATTACTCTTACGTTGATCAAATTGCATGTATATGTCTTTACTAAGTTTTGGGGAAATTTTTATTTCGTGACATTGCATGGTTAAATGTGAATTCTTGGGATTTGATTTAGTAAATATCCCCGTATGCAGTTTTGCACAAACATTTTGTTATACACTGTTTCAGTACATAAGACTACTTTTCATACGTGACACAACTTTATACATGTTGGGAACACAGCGGTTCCTTTGAAAAATGTTGTTAAAATATCTTTTGTTAGTGTCAGTATCACCTTGATTATTGCTCAAATATTTTCTGAAATAGTTTTACGCGTGTGGCGGTTGTGGCCACTCTGTACACCTACCGAGTAAAAGGTAGCAGATTTTATTCGTATGATTAATCTTTGTAAAGCTTTTACATGTAGAGGTTTTATATAAGTTAAATTGGCATAGTAGTTTAAAAACCTTGAACTCATTAAAACTATAGATGTAAGCCCCTTGTTAGAGGTTGTGCTTAAGGACTGAAGGAGTCCTCAGAGTTTGAAGTGTTGGAGGACCTGACTTATGGTCACTTTTGGAACTATAAATCTCAACTTTGTGATCTAGTTCACGCAGAAGAATTTGAGGCATTAGACCTATACTCTTCCCCAGGTAATTAAGTGACGATCTTTATGCTTCGACAAACCTTCGGGTTAAAACCGTGTGTGGTTGTTTGGGGACGAGTGTTTTTGAATTTGTGGGCCACTGGTATGACGACATTATGTGTTGGTGGTGTGCCACCTTATGAGGTATTGGTGAATAATGATGATACTATGGTTGACTAATAAAGCGGTATGATTTGGGGTTTAGATTTCGCGAGTAGGTGTCAACTTTATCGACATTGCAACTCGGGAGCGAAATGTTTGGTGGTATATCCACGTTTGCGAACGACCATTCCGAGGATAGGCGTCGGCACTCTATTTTGAGGACAATGACTGTTGGGGTGCCTCAGTGTACTTCCGTTTGATTTGGTGTGTCTGCAGGCCAAGCGGTAACCTTAAGGAAATTAGATGTTGATAAGTAAGAGTCGATCATTGGTGTTTCGATGATTGTCATGACTTTCGTCGATTTAGCCATCAATGCTTGAGTGCATGGCGGGAGTTGTGTAACCTTGGAGTTCGGGATAAGCGAATAACTGTAGAGTGCATTGATACGTTTCTGGAGGAAACATCAGACCAATGCTGGGATCTATGGAAGTTTGGGAGCCCTTGCGAACATCGTGATTGTGTCAGCTTTAAGGAACGGATTTAAGGTTGCGTTGGATTAGACCAAACTAGTCGTTAGGAAGTTTCGTCAAATGACGAAAACTCTTTGGTGGTAATGATCATTGGATACATTTGGTGAGAATGTCGAGGTAGACTTTAAGTACAAATCGATTATTGAGGAGACATTGATGCGTCGTAATCAGAAGTATCTAAGGGAATAGTTTGCTTGGGGTATTCTTGGTGGAAATGATTAGATAAGGTCGTAAGTTGTTCTTGAGGTAGTATGGGCAACATAAGTTTGGGAGGCAACCGAGATTCAATGTTAAGAAAGTGATTAAGCAAAGGCTCAACGTTCATCCCGACATGGGTGAGTTATATCAATCGGTGAGGTTGAGTTTGTGATGGCCCGTTATGTGAAACGCGGCGACAACCTTAAATGGGATGTAATCGGTCTCGCGCATGAGGTAGGATTTTGTGAAGGCATTCCTTTTTAGGTAGGGAATCAATAGATCTCGTTAAGTGCGGTATTGGGTTCTTGATTGGTGTCAGATTTCAAGGACGAAATCTCTTTAAGGTTGGGAGGATTGTAACACCCCGATTTTGAAATGTATCGTTTCAAGTTAATTCAGAAATCGGTAATTTTAAGGGAAAATAAGATATAAGAGTTTGGGCTTGAATCCTAGATTTTATAGTCTTGATGGATGAGGGATTCAATTACGAGTCCAACGGTTCTTTCCAAAGCAAAATCGGAGCTATAACGAAGAAGTTATGGCCAAAATAGTGAACGGGTGGAAAACCGGGCGGACAGTGCCTTACGCGACTTGTGCCGCGGCTTAGAGTCAACCCCGCGACTTTTGGGAAAGCGGGCGACTTATGCCGCGACTTAAGGTCACGGTATTACCCGCGAAACACATTGTCAGGTCAAAACTCGACCTTTCAGCCCTCAAGCCTCATTTTCTCTCAAGCAAACCCTAAATCTCTTCCCCTTTTCTCTCCCAAACCGGCCCTAAACCCAAAATCGAACCCTAACCCATTTCTAGGGGTTTTCCTCCTTAAACCACATGAATCTTCATAATCTATCTAGTTGAGATCATGAACCACCTTCATCTTCATCTTCTTCACCAAGTTCTTGGGGGTTTCATCTAAACCTTTCACCATTTGAAGATTGGAAGCTTATGACTCGTTTTGGAGATCTACAAGTGTTTTGGTTGGTGATTCAAGCTATTGGTTGAGGTAATCTTCTCCTTCTTCAAATATGGAAAATTAGGGTTTTAGGTATAAGATGAAAAGTTCATGTAAATGTTTGGGGAACATTTCTAAAAGGGTTGAATATGATTATTTATGGTTGGAAATGTGTGGATCTAGGTTTTGGAAGAATCGTGCTTGTGGATTCAAGTTTCTTCAATGAAGCTCTAAGTGGGGTAAAATCTAGATTTAGCCTAAATCTAGCAAGGTGAGTTCAAGTTGATTTGTGAAAACGTTGTACATGCCAAAATGTTTATTTTAAAGCATTTATGTGTTTTACATGAAATTATCAACTGATGGGTTATTTGGTAACTTTTGATTATTTGAAGTGTTTAGCTTATTAAACCTTGTAAAACACCACATTTGGGATTTTGGGATATTTTGATAAATGTGTCACAAAGGAACATGTTTTGGTGATTTATTGCATAAATAGGTGTTTGATCAAAAATGCACTTTTAAATGTTTGTCGGCTTTTATGCATCATTCATGAAATGAGATATTTTGAAAAGTACGAAGGTGTGAGTCCTTTGGTTTTGGGTCATTTCCAACTTTGGAGAACATTTTAGAAAATGATAATCCTTTTTGGGTTTTGGGCCGAAGGGCAGTTGTGAATTGAGAAATAAAGATTTTGGGGAAAGATATAATTTGGTTTATGTAACCATATTGGCTCTTGTGATTTAGCCAATCGTCTGTTAAGTCTTTTGGGGCTTGATTTGTACTCTATTGAGTTTTTTGAACACTTGTTCAGTTTTGGTAGCTCGTTAAGGAGCCTTGGACGTATGGTGTACTTAGTTGCATCTTATTTGAGAGTTACATGTTTTGAATGCGTTAGTTCATTCTTTTGAGTCATGTAACGTTTTAGACTGTAATGCATTGGATCCATAGGCATATGAGTCGGTCGGTTAATTAGTGGGGACTTTATCCCCATTTTGGGACTGGACATTATTTATGGCTAGCGGGAGCTCGAGGTACAGATCGTGGGTGGTTGAGCTCGATAACCGCGTAACCTTTATTGAAGGGCTCGAGGTAGAGATCGTGGGTGGTTGAACTCGATGCTCGTTTGTCGTCCAGTCTGGTTACTCATCGTGGAATTCAGTGTCCGCGTTTGAATTCTAGTGAGTGGTCCCCAAGTCATGTTTTTTTATGGAAGCTTGCGGTGGTGCTCTGCAGAGCCGTATACGGAGCTAAGTCTTGCGGTGGTGCCCATTGTGAGCCGGATACGGGGACTTGTGGCTTTGGTTGTGACACTCATTAGAAGTCGAATAGACACTAGGATCAGTAGTGTCTTGCAGTGGTAGCTCAGAGGAGCCGGATACGGGGAACCATGGTCTTATGTGAAGCTCGAGAACATTGATACATGGCTTAACTTTGTGTGCCCGCCACATTCGATGGAATGCGGGTATCCCCCGTCACCGAAAGGTGTTGTTTTTGGGTATTGAGTTTTATTGTCCAAGTTTTCGGTGGCGTCTTGTATAAGTGGATTTTACTTTTGAGCTATGGGTTGAGTATTATGCCCTACCCGTGTTTTGGGTGTTTTGGGATACAAAGTTTTAACCGCATTTTCATAAATGGAGAGTTCGATTTCTATTCACGTTTGAAGTAAGTGTTGGATTGTTTTACTTCATGAAATAACGTTTGGCGTTGAGACGTCCATTTATAAATTGCAAAATATTGGAAACGGGTCGCTCTCATATTTAAAGTAATTCATTTTAAAGGATCATGATTTAAGTTGCATTATTTTCGTTTAATGGTTTTTATAATCATAATGAAAACTATTGAACTCACTAGGCGTTAGCCTAACCCTTTTTATTTATCGGCATGTGCAACAGGTTTCGGTTGGGAATAACTCTAGTAACACTGTGCTGAGAGGAGTGCTAGATGTGTGCTCGAGAAGTGGTTATCTTAGTGAAGTCTTCCGCACTTGTTTAGGGAAGAGCAACTTGTGTTTGAGGATTAAGTAGCACCCGACTTGGTTTAGTCTTTGTGTATTAATGGAGTTTGAATTTGTTTGAGATTAAATAGAAAGTTTTATTTTGGAGATTTACCTTTTACTTGATGTAATATCGAAATTTTAATTAGTTGCTCTTACCAAATTTTGAGGGTGTTACACTGAACAAGCGAGTACGCCATAAAAACATCCTTAACGTCGAAGATCAGGGCCTCCAATAACCACCTCCCGCTATTTAGCACATTTCCTTAACATGAACGCCAAAGTCAAGAATTGACTACCCTCTGATCGAGCATCACACTTCCACTCTCAAAACTATCATCATTCTTAATTGCAACCTTTCCCCACGACCTAGAGAGTTCATAGCCTTCATGCGTGACACACCAGAATTTAAAGTTCTTGACACTTTTGAAAATTTAGAAGAGACTACATTATGAAACAAACTTGAGGGTACACTACACAACACCGACTAGCCACGCGCAACGATTTAAAGAATTGTTCAACCCCAACTTCACGACAAAATATTCTTCACCACACCCCAATATCAGTGTTGGCACAATTGAAATTATTTTCGATGAACTTTACCCACCAGATTTATAAAATACTACAAAATTGCTTATACTGAGCATGTCAAACGACTCTCACCCTCACTGATATAACAACACATGCCTGTACCAAACTCACTTATAAAATCATGAGGTCAAATGTTGTTTTGATTTTAATAACAAAGTTAACTCATTTTCAAAGAGAGATAAAATAATTCTCCCACACCAAAAATTGAAATTTTATAATTCAACGCAATGAACTTGTCTGTTCAATACCAACACACGTTTGCACGCGTCAGCACGTTTTCAAAATAAACACCTCGTAAGGCACACACACGCCAAAAATATCTGATATGAATTATATGAGAAGGCTTCAGCAATTTGTTTGAAACACAATGCATGAGACTCAATGACATTGAAGGCTATTTACTCTAACAAGGTCAACTGTCTACACTCATAATGATTTGTCCCAGACTCCTTACTTCCGACCAACCAGTCGGGTTCCTCCCCTATGCCACAACCTCCGGCACCAACGCTTCCCACTATCCTTGAATGTCCAAGTACCAGTTACCATCGCAACTAAAATTTCGCAAGTCGCGCGTGCTCACTTTGACCTCAACAAACATACCAACCATAGCTCAATTCCATCTGATCCTCACTACAATTTTATCAGTCAACACTGATATCGTCTCCCAACCGCCCTTCAATTAGCTACAGCTTCAAAAACCTCATTTATATCCTTCGATTCTTGGATTAACACTCTCCTGTTTCCCACCAATCGCCATAACAATCTACCAACCCGAAAACTCCCTTGAAGCGGAAAGCTCATCTCCTATCATAATATCTTCCTTATGGACCCATGAGATCCTTTCTCAACGAAGTATCTATATCCCGCACAATATTCTTCCCAAACGGTATTAACCTTACAACAACAAGCGAACCCACCTAACACGCCAGACCAACACTATCAATTCATAGATAGGACTCTCTACCCTAACCACACTCAACAATATCAATCGAGTATGCCCATGCACCTGTAAATTCATAATGGCATTGGCCATATGCGATTTTGAATTTACCTTACATGAGAGTACTCACTATTGTTATCACGCCTCTCGATAATCAAGGTCTTCCTGAAAGGTTTCCTAAATCTCAGTTGTGTTCCCTACTCCACAGTTTAAGTTTAGGCCCATCTAGTCACCTAAATCGCTTAAACTATGGCTCTGATTCCAACTGTAACAACCCAACCAAAAACAACAAGATAACAATTAAATCTTAATAATAACTCATGCCAAAGCGGCCCCAAGCGTACAATTTCATTTCAAGGTTCTCAACGGCAACCTATACACAACTGAGATAAAGTAAAAAACTAAACTAAGGTAACGGTCTTCTACGCATTCTCGCTACACCTTCTCCTTGCCTTTATCAGCTCTACCTAGATCACGCCTGCCTGAAAAGGGTTTTTAAAATTTGAAAGAGCGGGGGTTAGACCGGAGGTCTAGTGAGTCCCCTCTAACAAATAAGCAACAAAATAACTTTCCAAAAATTTAAATCAACAGATTTAAAAACAACATAAGAGTAATTCACGCTACTGACCACACTACCGTTGAAGACGGTGTGTCTAACTCGCACTGTCTTAATTTCGGGACACACCCCCAATGGCATAAACGGGTCACACTCCCCGGTACGAGCAGGCGGGCCACACTCCCCGACTTAGGTCACCACTTCCACAATATTGTATGCATACATTTAAATATCAACAATTTTATAACACACTGAAATAACTTCATCATGAATATATCATCGCAATAAATCAAAGTTTAAAATTAAACTTACATGTGCTTTCGTTAACAAAATATTTAGTTCAGAAAAACTCACCTGGGGTCCCTTGCTTAAAACGTTGCGTCTACTCTTACGGATCGAAACTAATCCTATAAGAAAACTCAGACCGATAAACTCCCGATGCCTTCCAATTAAATACGAAAATCGCTTAACACCCTATAGCTCCCTTGCGATTGAACCCGTTCATAAAATAGGATCTGTTCCCCCCCCCCCAAAAAAAAAACCTATTAGTCCAGAACATAAGACCAAAAGTGTGCCTGGTCTTGCTAATTAATGCCCAAATCCCAACAGGAAGGGCCATGGACTTCGAACCAAAAGACACTCATCGACCGGACCAACCGACCGGACTCACACGACCGGTGTCGACCGGGGTCTCAACCCCCGACATCGACCGGACCCAAGCCTGCCTGGTGTCGACCGGGGTCTCAATCCCCGACGTCGACCGGTACCACACACCCGACATCGACTGGGGTCTCCCCATCCTGGGCTCACCCGGTCCCCCAACCCGGGGTTTGCTGCAGCGACGAAAACCCATCAAAAAACCAAGACTACCTCTAATTTAACCTTGAAAAATCCAAATCTCTTTCACAGGTCGATTACTAATATACTAAGGTTAATTAAACTCAATCCCATAAACCCACCTCATTTAGATTAACACAAACCCAAACAAATCAGACCTCAACTTCTTTAAACAACTCCAATCCCAAAACTAAAAACTGATACCACACATTTAGCCATGAGTAAGAAGGATTAGAAGAAAATTACCTTAAAGAAAATATATGAGAACTTGAAATCAAAGATGGATTGCCTTCTTTCTGCTCTCCCAAAATCGCTCCAAACTCCCTTCCAAACGCCGCTAGGCTGCTACACCAAAAATCCCTAGGATTAAAACCCCTCTTTTCAAAATTTTACTTTAAACCCCCTCCAACTTTGACCCTTTTACACTTTCGCCTCAAACTTCTTAGATTTAAGCTTCTAACCCGGTTATTACAATATTCCCCCCTCAAAAGAATTTCGTCCCCGGAATTCCTTCGCTGAACAAACTGGGATATTCTTCAACCCAGATGAAGAACATTACTACCAAATAATGTACAAAGTCAATCCAAAAGTTTTTTTTTATGGAAAAATAATAATTAAATCCTTGAAATTCATTCATAAATCAAAACTGTAAATCTCTGGCTTATTTAAGCAGAAGCAGTGATCAGTGGAATCAAAACCACAAAATTTGTGTTTTCTTGGAGATGGAGGGGGAAACGATGTTAGCGGTTTCAAAATCTCACCTCGATCTCAAGTAAAACTTTCATTTATAGGGTTTTGAGGAGGATATTGACAATGATGGTATTTAGTTTTACTTCGTTTTTTTTAAATTGCAAAGATTTGTACACATACTTTAAACATTTGTACCAAAAAAAGCTTATAAAAATAGATAAAATTATTGAAATACTCCTCCTTAAGTGAAGAACACATGATATTACTTAACAGAAGTCGTTATGTTCAACGTCGAAAATTATAACGAAATACAAACCATAAGGTTTGGAGTGATGACAACCAAAGTTTTGATAAAACCAAATGGATGATTTTCGTAATTTACTTTTATATTTAACTAGAAGAGTACTCACGCAATGCAACAATATACATCACGATTTTAATGTTTTCTTTTATTTTTTGTTCTTTGTTGATTTACAGTACGAAATTGAATGGTTTTGAGAAAATGGTAATGTCTTTTTTTTTATATAAATTTGTTTAATTTAGGCTTAGTAATATAATGTTACCGATTTGTTTTTCCTTTGAGTACTTATGATTGCATAACATTCTTGTTTTGGCAAAATTTCAAATCAAAAATATTGTGGAGGGGTGTTCATGAAATCCAATGGATTTAGGTGAATCTTATCTGATCTGATCTGATCCAATGACATTGGACAACCGACTTAATCCAATTATAGTTAGATATTTAATTAAAGTCGATCGATTCTAATTGGATGGATCGATTTGTTGCTCTTTCTTTGTAACACCCCGATTTTCGAAAGGTATAATTTCAAGTTAATACAGAAACCGATATTCTATAGGAAAAAGAAGAAATTGGATTTTTGGACTTGAATCCTATATTTTATAGTCTTTTTGGATGAATGATTCAATTACGAGTCCAACGGTTCTTTCCGAAGCAAAATCGGAGGTAAAACGAAGAAGTTATGACCAAAACAGTGACCAGGCATGAAAAATGAAGAAAATCGGACGAACAGTACACGGGGAGACTTTCGGGGCGACTTAGGGTCATCTGGGCGACTTAGGAACATTCAGGCGAGTTGAGGGGCGGGTTAGGCCGCCTGGTAACTCGCGCGGAGCCCTGTTCGACCATAAAACCCGATTTTTAGCCCTCTATCTTCATTTCCTCATAACTTTTGCATCTGAACTCCGTTTTTGGTGATTCAAATTGCTATGGTTTCGTATTTGAGAGCTTTTCAAGGATAGATTGTTAATTTTGGGGATATCCAAGATTATTTGGTGGTGGAGTGGAAGCAAAATCAAGAGTTCATCATCATCACCTCCATCTTCAAGAAATTTGGGGTTTTCAGGTTTTCACCAAAACCTAAGTGGTGAGTTGATCCTCTTAGCTTGTAAAATTTATTATGAGTCATAAATTATCTATTGATGATTTCCTAGTGTTTATGTTTCTCAAATTTCGGTTTGGAGTATTTTGAGAAAAGTTAGGTCAAATTAGGGGGTTTGGCCAAAATTGAGATTTTGATACAAGATGTTTGGGGAACGATTCTATATGGTTGAATATTAATATTTATGGTTGGAGTATTTTGAGAACGTTCGATTTACGTAAAATCTGTGGATTATGTTTGAGCTATTGAATAGATTAGATATTTTGGGTTGAATATGTGTACGATTCGATTTCAAGAAACGTTTTATATTCTAAATGATATTGAGCTATTCTCTTCTTTTCAAACTTCGTTTCCGTAAAATCAGTGTATTATGTTTGAGCTATATAATAGCTTAGATTTTCTTGGCTGAATATGTGTACGATTCGATTTCAATAAACGTTTTAGATTCGAAATGATGTTATTGAGTTACTCTCTTCTTTTCAAGGTTCGGTTTACGTAAAATCAGTGCAATACGGTTTTCGTTTTTTCGTTCTTGATTTTGATTGATTGATTGATTTCCAATTTCTTGTTCTTGATTTTCGTTTCTTGCATGGTTTTAATTACTACTCCTCAATTGATTGTTTCGCACTAATTGTATTTCGATTAAAATAGATGCGGTTGAATTTGGGAGCTCCTTCTTGAAACAGAAAACTTCGATGAATTTTGGAAGTTACCTCATGTCCGCTATGACCATCGTAAACCCCGAAGATATGAATCTGGGAGGTTCTGGAGCCAGGATTCTCCCACATGATCGTCGCGACATGAATCCCAAAACAACTGCAAAAGCATCCTCCATTTTCCTCTGTCGACCGATGACGAATTTAAGCCCCCACACCACTCTTTTGCTCCTCCCGACTCCGCCTTCCGCCCGTGGCTGTTCCTCCACCAACTTAAGTGGCACTACCGCAGCCACAAGAATCTTGCCGGAGGAGTTGATGGTTATGGAGAAACTATTAGAAACATTATCATCGATGTTTCAGAATATAGACGACTCTCTCGAACTCGTTGACGATATCGTCAATGAGTCCAATAATGTCGTTTAAATTCGAGAACATCGATGTTGATGCTTATAGTAGTTTCTCCATAACCATCAACTCCTCCGGCAAGATTCTTGTGGCTGAGGATGTGCCACTTAAGTTGGTGGAGGAACAACCACCGGCGGAAGGCGGAGGCGGGAGGAGCAAAAGAGTGGTGTGGGGGCTTAAATTCGTCATCAGTCGACAGAGGCAAATGGAGGATGCTTTAGCAGTTGTTTCGGGATTCGTGGCATTCACGATTACGTGGTTTTAATTTAGAACCTCCCTCGATATATCTCAAATTCATTTCTTCGGTGTTTACGGTGGTCATGGACGACCACTAAGTAAGTTCTAAAATCAATCACGAATTCAATTTGTACTAAACCAACCAACACTTGTACTAAATCAATCTCGTTTTTTCTTACTTTAACAAGACGTTGTAATAAGCGTCCTATCTAAAGACGTAATAAATTTGTAGAACGCTTTTAGACGTTGTAACAAGTTTTTTAAGACTCATTCAATACAAAGCGTCGCATTAGTTATCTTATGGGACATTTTTGAGAAACTGTCCTATAAACCCATCTTTTTATAGAACATTTGTTTTTATAAGACACTTTTTAAATAGTGTACTATAAAATAGTTATAATGAAGTTTTTTTTATAAAAATATCCTAAAAAACTTGTTATAACACCTAAAACGTTCTCTAAACTTATTACAATACCTTTAGATAGGAAACTTTATTTTTTTGGTTCTATAAATTAAGTCTTATAAAGAAGTTTATTAGAACGTTAGAAATTTTTGACATCCTATAAACTCAATTTTATTGAGTGAACTATTTAACTAATTATAGGATGTTACCGGTTTGTTTTTCCTTTGAGTACTTGTGATTGCATAACATTCTTGTTTTGGCAAAATTTCAAATCAAAAATATTGTGGAGGGGTGTTCTTGAAATCTAATGGATTTAGGTTAATCTGATCCGATCTAATCTAATGATATTGGACAACCAACTTAATCCGGTCATAGTTAATATTCGATTATAGTCAATCGATTCTAATTGGATCATTTCGTTTAAATTTTATAAGATGAGTTTTTGCACATCCCTAGGTCAATATTTGGACCTGGTCGATTCCATTTGCAATTGGATATTATCTAATTATGGTCCTTTTGTTTTAATTGGATTGTTCGATTGTAATTGGATCGATTTGTTGCTCTTTCTTTGATTTTAGGTTGACTACGAACACCAATATCGTTATCAGAGCTATTTCTTTCCACTCAGCAAGGACTCGTCGTTGATAGCAGAACGACGTCCTTGTCTTAAAACATGACGAGGTACCTCACCCACCTCATTGTTTGACATTACATCCCACAATCCATCGCTTGCCGGTATCAAACACATCCTCGGCGGTTCATGTTCTGAAAGTTATTTAAGGCACATGAATGATCCATGGTCTTAGGTAGCGGTACGTCACCTAATTGAAGTACGCAATACATCTATTATATTGAGTAAGGGCATGTTCAAATAAGAAGGTTAAATATCTTGAGAATGTAGGAATGGAAGGTTAATATGTGAATCATTGATAAAATCTATTTGAAGATGCATATATGAACCAAGATTACAGATTGTTCATATGGTTTCATTTATGTCATCTTCAAATGGTTTATTTCAATGAGTCATGTAAGCATTTCCTTAACCTCGTCATGGTATTTAGCTTCTTATTTGAACCTTCCATATATCGAGACTTGATTCATATGCAATAACGAAATGTGAGATACTTATAGATCTCGACATTGCAAGAACTCCAAATACTCTTCCATAGTTCCAATTTATGACTTAATTTCCCATCTTGTTCTTCAATTCTCATGAATTCGTCCTCTCAACCAGGCTGAAAAATAAGAAGAAACGAGACGTTATTTAACATTATAAATAGATTGAT
Organism: Arctium minus; assembly: GCA_954870635.1. NCBI lineage: Eukaryota > Viridiplantae > Streptophyta > Magnoliopsida > Asterales > Asteraceae > Arctium > Arctium minus. The sequence goes on from OX941087.1 coordinate 2,118,156, forward strand.
ACCCAAAAACCCTCAACTTCAAATTGCATCGGTCATTTCTTGAATTGCAGTCCAAAATCCGCCATGGCCATCATATACACCGAAGAAATGAAATGAATTGGTGGCAATATCTCTAAGGGATCTTGAACCAGGAGCATAGACAATGTCCCACGTGATCGTCGCGACATGAATTCTGGCACAACTGCTACAACATCGTCCATTTGCCTCCGTTGACCAATGACCGATTTAAACCCCCACACCACTCCCTTGCTCATCTTCACTTCGCCTTCCGCCAGTGCTTGTTCCTCCGCCAACTTCAGCGACACCACCCTGGCACAAGAATCTTGCCGGAGGAGTGCTGGTTATGGAGAAACCGCCAGAAATGTCATCATCGTTGCTTTAGAATATAGACGACTCTATTGAACTAGTTGACAATATCGTCAACCGAGTTCAACGGTGTTGTTTAAATTTAGGAGCATCGATGTTGACGTTTCTAGAAGCTTCACCATAACCATCTCCTCCACCTCCGAGATTCTTGTTGCATCGATGGTGTTGCTTAAGTTGGTGGAGGAACACCCACCGGTAGAAGGCGGAGTTGGGAGGAGCAAGGGAGTGGCATGGGAGCTTGAATTCATCATTGGCCGACAAAGGCAATTGGAGGACGTTGTAGCAGAGTTGTTTGAGGATTGATGTCTCTTATGCACTATCACACGGGAGGATGTACACGCTCATGGTTCAAGAACCTCCTTGAGACCTTATCAACGATTCATTTCAGTTCTTCGGTGTGTCGATGGCCATGGTGGATTTTGGGCTGCCGTCCAAGAACCGATTAATCCAATCTGAAGTCGAGGGGTTTTGGGCATCAATCATTTTATGAAGTTAAATAACATCTCGTTTCGTCTTATTTTTACAGCCTAGTAGAGAGGACAAACTCCTTAGAATAGAAGAACAATATGGGAAATTAAGTTATAAATTTGAACGGTGGAAGAATATTTGGAGTGCTTGCCATGTCGAGAGCTATAAGTATCTCACATTTCGTTATTGCATATGAATCGAGTCTCGATACTTGGAAGGTTCAAATAAGAGCCAAAATATCATAACAAGGTTAAGAAAAATTTATATGTGAATCACTGAAAAACCTATTTGAAGATGACATATTTGAACCCATATGAATAATCCATAACATTGGTTCGCATATGCATTTTCAATAGGGTTTTTAGGGATTTTTTTAGTGATTCACATATGAACTTTCCTTTCCTACCTTATATCACGGTATTTAACCTTCTTATCTAAACATGTCCCTACTCGATATATTGATGTAATGATAATAGATGTCTTGCATACTTCAATTAGGTGGCATTTAACTAAGACCGTGGATCATTCCTATGCCTAAAATAACTCTCACAAGAACCAACAATGATGAGTGTTTGATACTGGCAAGCGATGGATTGTGTGATGTAATGTCAAATGATAAGGTGGGTGAGGTAGCTCGTCGTCTCGATCAAGGTTTTAGAGCTTAGATCGACAACGATCACATATATGTTTTGATTATTTGAGGATCTTGAGATGGACCCAATAGCCATTGATAAGATAATCGAACAACTAACTAAAGTTTGATCGACCAAATCAAGAAAGTTGGTTCAGCTTCCAGAGGCTGAAATCAAGTAATTGCAACCTAATGTTCGTGAACTCGAAGCCCCTTTATCTCTATTATAACCACAACCCGTTCGGTAACCATGATTGCTACCGTTCTTTGGAAAATGATTAGTGTATGAATTAGAAGCGGAACCTTCATGGGTGTGTTTTCTTGGGATTTATGGTGGATTCGATGGTTTTGGTGGTTTTTGTTGGGGTTTTGTTTAGGCCATTAACGAAGGAAGAGATGATCAAGAAAAAGGTTTAAAGTTAATCTGAAGATTAACATGGTTTTGATTATGGGATCTTGAACAACACGTTAACGTCGATTTTCCATCTTCATTGTCTCCTCATTAGGGATTTTGCAAACTTTTGTTGGGTTTGTATCATTTTCAAAATAAACCAAAAGAACTCTTGAAATCAACCAAAAAACTTTAAAAATCCCTTGAAATGGTGAAATTAGGCAAAATAAAAACACATCAGACGACTTTATGAGCCTTTAATCTACCTTAAAGGTTCCCTCACTAGGCAAAAATCTTGGATCCGCCGTTGTTGACGTGTTGTTGAAGATCCCATAACCATAACGATGTTAATCTCCCAGTTAACTTTAAACCTTTTTCTAGATCATCTATTCCGTCGCTAATGGCCCAAACAAAATCCCAACAAAAATCACCATAACCATCGAAACCACAATAAGTCCCAACAAACCCCACCCATGAAGGTTCTCCTTCTAATTCATACACTAATCATCTTACAGGAACGGTACCAAACATGGTTACCGAATGGATTGTGGTTATAATAGAGATAAGGGGCTTCGAGTTCAAGAACATTAGGTTGTGATTACTTGATTTCAGCCTCTGAAAGCTTAACCAACTTTCTTGATTTGGTTGATCAAACTTCAATTAGTTGTTCTTATCTTATCAATGGCTATTGGGTCCATCTCAAGATCCTCAAAAAATCAAAACCCTAGTTTTTTTTTCTTTTCCCATCAAAAAATGAGGGAAGGATTTACCGGAGAGAAAAGGAAGAGGGAGAAGACAAGAGAAAAGGGGTTGACATCAAAAGCACGCCAGAGATAGAGGAGGAAGGCTCACCGGTGAGGGTGTGGTGATTCATATGGTGGTCTCGTATACATGTATGTATGTATATATGTATGTATATATGTATGTAAATATAGAGTAAATTACGGATTTGGTCCCTCACGTTTGATGATTGTTACATAATTGGTCCTTTATCTTCAAAAATTACATGATAACCCTCCAGGTATGCATTTTCTTACGTAAAATGACCAATTACGTAAGAAAATGCATACTTGGAGGGTTATCATGTAATTTTTGAAGATAAAGGACCAATTTCGTAACAATCGTCAAGCGTAAGGGACCAAATTCGTAATTTACTCTTTAATATATTTTTTGGCCTTAATTAAAGATTTGGTCCTCAATAAAAGATTTAAAAAGGATAAGAGGATGAAAATGCCCTCAAAGTTAACGAACGATTTGGATGGTCGTTAGAGTGAGGGACCAACGCGTTACAAAACAACATACGACGAGTCCTCTTCTGTAATAGATAAAGTTTAGGAACTAATGTCTTAAAAACTACATGACCCGCAGGAATGATCCATGGTCTTAAGTAAAGGTAACCCTAATTAAAGTAAAACAAGATATCTATTATCATGACATCAATATATCGAGAACGATTCGGTTCAAATAAGAAGACTTAATATCGTGAGAAGGTAAGACGTGAAAATTCATATGTAAATCATTGAGAAAATCCTGAAAAAGAATATATTTGAATATTATATGTGAACCAACATTACGGATAATTCATATGAATTCATGTATGCATTTTCAAATGGGATTTTTCAATGATTCCTATATACACCTTTCCTTAACTTTCGCATGATATTTACGGAGACTTCATTTCTCATGAGTTCGTTCTCTATCAGGATGTAAAAGTAAGAAGAAACGATATGTTATTTAACCTCATAAAAATATTGATAATCAAAAACCCTCGGCTTCAAATTGGAAGGGTCGGTTCTTGGATCACAGTCCAAAATCACCATGGCCATCGTAAATACAGAAGAAATGAATCGTTGGCAAGTTCCCAAATCCTTCCGCTTGACCATGCTTACGTGACATGAATCCTGGAAGAACTGCTACAACATCCTTCATTTTCCTCGGTTGATCAATGACGGATTTAAGCTCCCACGCCACTACCTTGCTCCTCCTTACTCTGCCTTCCGCGAGTGCCTGTTCCTCTGCCAACTTAAGTAACACCGCCCCCGCCGCAAGAATCTTGCCACATGAACTGCTTCTTTTGGAGAAACTGCTATAAACGTTATCATCGATGTTTCAGAATATAGACGACTCCATTGACCTTGTTGACGATATCGTTAACGAGGAGAACGGTGTTGTTTAAATTCGAGAACATCAATGTTGATGTTTATAGTAGTTTCTCCATAACCATCAACTCCTCTAGCAATACTCTTGTAGCTGCGGTGGTGCCGCTTAAGTTGGTAGAGGAAGAGCCATCGGTGGAAGGCGGAGGCAGGAGGATCAATGGAGTGGAGTAGGGGTTTAAATCTGTCACCGGTCGACGAATGAGGCAAAATGAGGATGTTTTAGCAGTTGTCTCGGATTCATCGCGCAAGTGCGCTTACGTGTGAGGATGTACCATCATCATTTGACATCACATCCCACAATCCATCATCATCATCGTTGCTTTAGAATATAGATGACTTCATTGAACTCGTTGACGATATCGTGAACCGAGTTCATCGGTGTCGTTTAAATACGGGAGCGTCGATGTTGACTTTTCTAGAAGCTTCTCCACAACCATCTACTCCTCCGGCGAGATTGTCGCGGCAACGATGGTGCTGCTTAAGTTGGCGGAGGAACAACCATCGGTAGAAGGCGTAGTCGGGATAATGAAGGCAGTGGCATAGGGGCTTAAATCCATCATAGGTCGACGAAGGCAAATGGAGGATGTTGTAGCAGAACCATATGGGTTATGGCATAGTGGTTAAGGCCCTGGGGGATGTAGTGGAATATCTTATCTGCCCAGGGTTCGAATCCAGGCGTACACAACAACTTTGGCCACCGAGTTTATCAGGGTTGATTTCTTGCAGTCATAATTTGTCGGGATTACTCTAGGCATAGCCTAGGACACCCTTCCAAAAAAGGATATTGTAGCAAAGTTGTTCAAGGATTCATGTCGCTTATGTACGATCACGTGTGAGGATGTACAGTACGGCGAGGATGAGTGTTTGATACTGGAAAGCGATGGATTGTGGGATGTAATGTCAAACGATGAGATGGGTGAGGTAGATCATCGTTATTTTAAGACGACGACGTACCTTTGTTATCGACAACAAGTTACCGACAACACAAACCCTTGCTGACAGTCTGATTGAGATTGTCGTGGAGAGAAAATAACTCTGATGACATATCCGTGATCGTAGTAGACCTAAGGTTAAAGAAAAAGCAACAACATACATGATCGAGAAGAACAGGTCGATATCTAGATGAAGAATCTGAATAGACGCAAAGCACTCGTAAAAGTTCGTCCTCTCTATTTGCACGTGATTTGGCTGTTTTCGTATTCTCTTATTTAGGGGTTGTTTACCAAAACACTTACCCGGTAAGATTCAATACTATAACTTAGGGGTTGTTTACCAAACTTTTACCAGGTAAGTGCTCATCAAGTCACATTACCTTAACGGATGAATATGGCAAGGAACAAGAATCTTACCCGGTAAGAGCTGAGGCAAGGACCGATAGTCTTACCCGATAAGTGAGGGTGAAGACTCTTACCACAGTTAGAGCTTACATGTAAAATTGAACACTATAACTTACTTAGGTAAGATTTTAGTCTACCAAAACGATATGGTTTGCAACAATTTTCCCGGTAAGCGCTAACCATGGTAAGAGTATTCGCCTTTACTTACCGAGTAAGACTCTTGGTCCTTGCCTCAGCTCTTATCGGGTAAAATTCTCGATCCTTACCATATTCATCCGATAAGGTAATGTGACTTGGTAAGCTTTTGGTAAGCGGCTCCTAAGTTATAGTATTGAATCTTACCGGGTAAACGTTTGTGTAAACGACCCCTAAATAAGAGAACATGAAAACGGCTAAATCACGTGCAAATAGAGAGTACGAACTCTTAAGAATCAAAGAATACAACAAGAACAGACGAGGATGAGTGTTTGATACCGGCAAGTGATGGATTAAGGGATGTTATGTCAAACAACAAGGGCGATGTTGTAGCTCGTCGTACTTTAAGACACTGTCATTGATCCACCTTTGACAATGAGTTATTGGCAACACAAACCCTTGTAGACACCCTGATTGAGATAGTCGTGGGGAAAACCGTTCTAACGACATATATGTGATCTTTGTCGATCTAAAGTTTAAAAAAAGAAACAAAATTCGTAATCGATCATGATCGGAAGTAACTGATAGATATCTTGTAAACAAAGGCAGAAATTTTGAAGATGAGGGTCGGAGTGTAAGCAACATAATATGACAATATAATAAAAAGTGAATAAAAATGTATAAAAATAAAGAACAACTCAAGAGTTAAAGTCTACAATTGTTTACGAGTTTTCATTTTTTGAAAGCGAACTATCACATCTTCATTCGTAACTTTGGCAAGTGCTTCTCTTTCTATTCCACAAATCACACAAGCATTAAAAAAATCATGAACAATCCGATTGCGCAAATCTGACTTCACAAGCTTCATCGCAGAAAAGTACCTCACAACCGATGCAGTTGCAATAGGTAAAACCAATGCCAACTTTAGTAGTCGATTGGTAGCGAAAAATCATATAGGTCTATAGAAGTCGCCAATTTGTTGCCATAGTGGCGGTGCAAGTGCATCCCGGATACTATTATTGCTATTAAGTAATAAAGTGGTAATGTAACACCCGTAAATCTATGTAAGTCCAGATTCCCAACTTGTCTGAATTGCGACTTTTATTCGTATTGTTATACTCCTATACGTTGTATCTATTCCTTTTTGTCGCCCCGCATGTCGCGGGTTCGAAATCTCGGGTTTTCGGGCTTCGGTACCTGCGGCACGATTGTGCCACGCGATAATGACAGTGTCACTATCGCCAAGGAACTGTTGCGGGGGAAGAGACCCCTTGCGGTACGTTTGGCGCGGTTGTGAACCGCGATTGTGACACGGGCATTATCGCCCTGTCACTCTCGCGCCAAGGGGGAGGTCGTGGTACCATTCGAGCGAGTGTGCCCCGCGATAGTGACAATGTCACTATCGCCTGTCACTATCGCGAGCGGGGCTGAGGGTTTATTAGGACCAGCTCCGAAAATGTTTCTTTTTATCTGATTTCTTGAAGAGAGCTAGGTCATTTTCTCTGCAGTCCCTTGGTAAGTTCCAACCAATGTTTTAAAACCCGGGTCGACCCGGTCGGTTCAATCGGTTCAACCGGGAACCGGTCGAGGGACCGGGTCAACTAGGACTGGATTTTTGGGGATTTAAGGACCAGATTGAACCGCCGGGTTTTTGAGAAAACCGGTTGAACCGGTGTGATTGACCCGTTATCTACCCGTTAAAGACCCGTTTGACTTGTAATTTAATGATTTTTCAGTTTTCACAAGCGGCTAGGTTTTTCCAATACGATCCATACACAGCGCCATTCATCATTTCCATCGATTCCATCTTCGATCGACAGAGACAATCATCGATTACACAGCGCCTTCAATCGACGAATCGATTCCGTCTTCGATCTTCAATCGACGAATCGATTCCATCTGCAGTTGCTATTGGTCGATTAGGTAAGCCTTCTTGTTCGATTAGTTGCTTATTGTTCCATCTGTAGTTGCTATTGTTCGATTAGTTGCTTATTGTTCAATTTGGTGGACTCATATTAGTTGCTTATTGTTTCATCAGCAATGTTTGTAGAAGCCATCGTGCTTCTGCAACAGGAAAAAAATAAAAAATAAATTCAATTTGGGAATGATGTTCACTTAGAGGTAGATGAGTGCTTTACATTATGTAGAGACCAGAAGTTTCATCATAATCACTCTTGGAACCACCCTGATCATCTACTTGTGCTCGGGTTCCTTGCCCGTTCTTGACAAGATACGAACCTGGAACTGAATGACAATAAATAGCTATTATAACCCAAAAGTTGGTCTTAGAAATAAGAATTAACAGTTTCAGAAACTGCAATGAGACTAGTTTTATCTAATCATCCTAGCCCAAATAATGTATGATAAAGAGAGTATAAACCAGTATAAGCTACCTCTATTGAGTTCATCAACAGAAGACAATTCCCCTTCTGCTTTGAATTGGCCACTTTTATCAAGAACCTGACAAAAGATTCACCTACAGCTCCCAGTTCCCTTTCCTCACTGGAATGAGAAATTCTATTGTGTGCATCTTCATCATTGTTTAAATAACTTGCAAAAGGCTGGTTTTTATCATTCTTGGATTTCCCAAAGTAAGAATCCAGTGATCTCAATTGGATTTCGATTATTTATCTTCCATTATTGGATTTCGATTCACTTATAGATTATGTACTTATGTATTTATGTGTCTACCACTTGATATGTACAAGTGCATACAGTCTACTTCAAATGGTAGCTCAATGTATTCAATGGAAATTTTCAGGTCCATTGGATTGATGTAAAACTTGTTGGTATGTGCATTTTTAATGTTTGAACTTGTGGACATCAAATTCTTGGTCTTATATATAGAAATTCTTGAAACCGGGTCAACCGCCCGGTTGAACCGTGACCCGGTCACCACACCGGGTCAACCAAAAACCCGGGTTTTAAAACATTGGTTCCAACCCTAAATCTTCCCTTCTCATTAAATGCTCCAACAACCTCCCTCTTACTCATTTATGGTGATTACTCTAGGTGATCTAAGGTATCTTTGGTGAAGATCCTCCTTTCTCAAGAGCTATCATCATCTCTTTCAACTAGAGATTGTTAGAGTTCCAATAATAACCCCATTGTGAGTTCATCCTTGCTTTTCTAAATTTTATACATATCAAAATGCATTCTTGACTTATAAATATCTCTTTTTAAACATATTCTTTGTTGAAGAGATTTTTGACCTAACTTGGTATTTTGGAGATTTTTAGGGTTTCTTACCATTTTGTACTATAGTGAAATAATCCATGTCTTGAACTATAAATATGGATGTTTTTACATTTTTATGAGTAAATGTTCAACCTATGGCATTTTAGCCAAGTTCATGTTTTAAGCCATATTATGGGTATCTTGGTTGCAAGTGTTATTTTGTGAAAATGAAATGAATGAATATTGAGGAAATCCATGTTTACATTAAAATGGTTTTTACACTCGAAAGGTTACTTGGTAAGGAAACATATTTGGAAATGATGAGATGGCCTCATGATTCATGTTTGGGCTTTGTATTTCTTATCAGCAGTTAATCATAGAAATGTAATTTGGGAAATGAATGGTTTAAGAACTATATGTTTGATTATAGTTGGTCACAAATGAAATTGTGACAAGTCTAGACTATTACTAATGGATCCATAGGTATAGAGTCAACTTAATTATTGGGGATAACTCCCGTTTGTAGCTAGTTGAGACATTGGGCCCTAGGGTGGCAACTTGGTACGATTATGTGGGACCGAATACTAGTCGTGGGTCGTAAATGTAAATCCTAGCGAATGAGTATGAATAAGGATCATTGGGTGCCCTCCCCCACACCTTAGTACGATCCGGTGTGTTCGTGGCCTTGATCTTAGTATAGTGAGTTCAATAACTTGGAAAGTGGCTTACTTTGTGTTCCGCCACAATCCTTGAAAAATCGGGTCTTCCCGTCATCGCAAGATGTATTTTGGACCGCAAGGTCATTATGTGTTTATCAAACTGGTTTCAGGGGCGATTGATGAAAACGATGTACTTACGTTTGTATTTAAATTTCTTACTGATTTATCATATAAACTGTATGTTCTCACTAGGCTTTAAGCCTAACACTTTTTCTCAAATGATATGTATAACAGGTTCCCTTAGCGGTGGGTCGTCAAGGGTTGAGTGAAGAGCGTGGACTCTTGAGGGCATTTTTGGATGATAGATATTTTGGAGTCGTGGCGTTTAAAACAATTTACTCATTTTTAGAATTGGGTTGACAACTTATGTAATCTAGATAGAAATGGTTTAGATTAGTTTGTTGTCGATTTACCATGCTTCATATACAGGTTTTGTAAACGCATACAGTTTTACCCTTTCTGGGTGGTTTGCTCCAAATACAAATGTCTTATTGCCGAAATTTCAATTTTTAAAATTACCCGAATATTTAGGGTGTTACAGGTAATGTACCATGATCATTTCCACAGGGACTAGTCAAAAAATCGAGAGTTGTCATCAATTATGCTAAAGGAAATGTAACATGTTTCTTTATTTCCACCATCACTCTAGCAAGATCGAATATAGCTTTAAAAGAGCAACGAAAACAAAGTTAGTTATATATTTGTTTACATTTATAGTTCTTCACTAACAAAAAACGAATATTAGTTATATCGGATATATACCTTTCAAGTTAGCAAATTTGTCATCTTCTTGCACATTAGCAATGTAGAGACCTAAGACCTAGTTCCTGGTCAAAACTCATTCTTTTCCGTAATACTAAAATCATCCGGATAGAACTCACTCAACTTTAGTAACTTTGATAGGTCAAAATCACAAAATGAATCACACGAATTCAATGTCGTCATACACAAAATCAATTCTGAAGTTGCCTCATTAAATCTTTCACCAAACTCTTGAATTTGCATATCACAATTGTATTAAAACAATCATACTCGTAATGATGCCTATTTGTGATATTGGTTTTATGTTCTTCTTCCACGTTCACCATTTCAATATCATATTTCTGAAAATAACATTCAAAATATCTTGATCTTTTATTTGAAGAGCTTGCGACAATAAATTTGTGACCCCCAAAATCCGCAACATCAAGTGCAAATAATACACAAAATCATATGATTTCAAATATATTTGAAGCCCACGCGCTTGCCATATACTCGTAATATTATTGCAACTACTTTCAACATATTAAAGTACCTCAATAACACAAGACAACAAGTCGACCAAACGATACAAGTGTTTTGTAATAAGAGCCACAGCGTGTATCTCCAGATAGGTTTAATTTGCGTATTGAAATTTTGGATCCTATTCCATCCAATTGTAATTCTATATTCAATTATGGCCAGTCGGTTTAAATTTGATTGGTTGATTGTAATTGGATCGGATGACTACGCGTTCGCCAAACTGTGTGATATCGACAACTAACGTCATATTTCAGGCTTAACTTGCTAAAACAAGAATATGTTATGGGAAGTACTCAAACTGCTGCAAGGGCACTGGGGATTTTCCTTGCTATTCTCCAGGGTCGTAGGATTAGTTGATATACGCACAAACTGGTCCGGACACCCACATTTTAAAAAATATATTCCAAACTAAAAAAAATTAATATGTTAAAACATCAATCGAATACTTGTTTTCAGCAACAACATCATTGTGATTGATAGATCGTGGATCAAACCAAGTAAAAGTTAGGGATGATCGTGTTTACGAGTCAGCTTTTTACAAGCTTCCATCTGATCGGATTCGTTATCGAGATATCTAACTGTTCTTCTCGATCACGTATGTTGTTGCTTTTTCTTTGATTTTAGGTCGACTACGATCACCGATATGTTATCGGAGCTATTTCTTCCCACTGTTATCTCAATCAGACTGTCAGCAAGGGTTTGTGCTGCCGATAACTCGTTGTCGATAGCGGACCGATGTCGTCGTCTTAAAACACGACGAGCTACCTCAACCACCTCATTGTTTGACATTACATCCCCTAATCCATCGCTTGCCAGTATCAAACACTCATCATCGTCAGTTCTTGTTGTGAAAGTTATTTCAGGTACAGGAATGATCCATTGTCTTAAGTAACGATCACCTAATTAAAGTAAACAAGATATTTATCATCATTACATCAAAATATCGAATAGGGTCGGTTTAAATAACAAGGCTAAATATTATAAGAAAGTAAGAAGAAAATGTTCATATGTTGAACATTAAAAAACCCCGAAAAAATCTATTTAAATATGCATACGTGAACCAACGTTACAAATTATATATACAGGTTCACATATGCATCTTCAAATTGTTTTTTTTTCAATGATTCACATATGATTAATAGTGAAATGTGAGATACCTATAGCTCTCGACATCGCAAGGACTCCAAATACTCTTGCACCGTTCCAATTTATAACTTTCCCGTCCTGTTTTTCAATTCTCAGGAGTCCGTCCTCTCTATTAGGCTGTAAAAGTAACAAGAAACGAGATGTTATTAAACCCCCAAAATCATCTACATATACCCCCACCGACCCACATTACAACAAATCGGGTTTATAAGACGTTAATAATGAGTGTGTTAATAAACCGCTTTATAGGACTTAAGTCCATAGTTAATACGACGTTTTATTTTAAAAATGTTCTAAAAAGCTTGTTAAAACGTCCAAAAACGTCTTATAAACTTATTGCAACCTTTTTTAATGTATAATTCAACCAAAGCAATTGTCAATGTTGAGAGACCTTTTGATCAACTGTCAACGGGATTGTTTCTGTGGCACGACAGAGCACTACTTGGGAGTCCCCACAGTTGGATACGATGATTTGACATCCCGATAAGACCACTGCAACAACGGTCGATCCTACTATTTCGGGTGTTGCCGCCTCCGAGAGAACTTCGTTGTCGGCCCTCTCAAAACTACTAGACATCACCACTTCCCATCTTTGTTGCCATTTAAATCCATCGGCTGCTTCTTGATCCCACTCTTCGGCTATTACTTCGTGCATTCGCTCGGCACATAATTTCGCCACCTTAATACACCCGCGGTGAAAACGGATGTTCGAAACAAGATAATAATAAATTGTCATTACTAAAAGAAATCACAATGTAGAAGTATAGCAATGTCAAGTTACATATGCACAAATATCACTTTTTCGAGATTTAGGTGTCGTTTGTTTTTTAAGAGATCTAAAGTCTGAAGTCTTATTTTAGTTATGATTAATAAGAGGTGGTGTGTAAAAATGTCTGAACGATTCAGACTTAAGAGTCATTAAAAGTTTTTTTTAAACAAACAACCCTTTAATCTTAGATTAGATTAACGTACCGTTTGGTTTGCAGGATTGATTTTGGAGGGATTTGAAATTAAATTTCATTTCAATCTTATATTTGGTTTGTAGGATTTCTTGGAACCGAAATCCTATAATTTTATTGAAATTTCACAAGCATAGGATTTTAAAATCCCATGGGGGTGCTTGGTACTTTATTGGATTTCATAAGATTTTTATTTAATAATGTTTTAAATATGTTAAAATCGTTTGGTTTCTAATAATCAATTAATAAAAAAAGTAATTTAATTATTTTTATAATTATTTATAATTTGTTTTTATAAACATATTATAAAGAATAAATTCAATTCTATTTCAAATCCTCCAAACCAAGCACACCAAAGATTTCAAATCCTTCAAAATCTAAATCCCTCTAATTCCAAATCATTCCACGAAATCAAAATCTCTCAAATCAAACACCCCCTAGAAGATATAAATCATGGGACATCAAATCTCACACCAATTACCAAATTTGACAACAAATCAATCCAAATTTAGTGTAATGAGGAGTAACACACGAAATTTGGTATAACACAATTCATTTATACCAATGGAAAAAGATAAAAAAATATTATATCTAGAATTTTAGATTTTTGTGATACCCATCGAAGTAGATTTATTGTTTATACTAGATTTTATGGATTTGGTATAAGATTTGATGTACACATTATGTAAATCGTTTACAATACTCAAATGTCTTTTCACGAATTATTTGACTTATGAAAACATTTTTTCTTGAATTTTGAGATCGAATATAAGACAAATAAACTCTGAAAGTTGCATGTCGATAATTAGCAATGTAGGGTTGGAAATATATGCACCCTTTTATGAAATTGGTTAGTAATGTTATATGCATTATTTTTTATGTCAAAATCAGATCAAGTAATGCATTAGTAGGTAGGGATGTGTTTAGCCACCTCATTAATAAACAAACGTCTTCACAAATTTATATAAATAAATATTTAATATTTAAAGAAAAAGATATTTAGGAGTTATTTGATCGAAGATTTAATTTCCTCTCTCAATCTTTCTTATCAATATCTCTCATCTCTCCTCTTAACTCTGTAATCACTCATCTTTTCTCTCAGTAACAGTTTACGAACATCAGCCTAGGTATTGAACGTGTATATTGGATTAGATTTTGTTATTTATGTTGTACACAATTCGTTTATTGAATTAGATTTGATTATTCATGTTGTAAACAACATATATATATATATATATATATATATATATATATATATATATATATATATATATATATATTAGATTAGATTTGGTTATTCATGTTGTGACCTTCTCGTCAATCAAACTCATTGATAATCCACAACTACTCATTTTGGTTATATGATGTTATCTCTAGGTATGAGGTCTTGTTGTACTTTATTTCATTTGATGTAATCCTCGAGTAAAAATGAATATCGTTTAAGGAAGTCATGATGGTTAATTTAAATAACCAATCTGTGATCAATTATTTAATGTTCATTTAGAAATTAAAAATATAATAGGTTTTTTAATTTTAATATAAAATTAAGAAAATATTGAAAAGGAATAAAATAACTTCCATTTAGTTGGACTTGTCGGAAAAAGTTAATGACCGTTAACCTGAGGAATCATAACCGTTGGAAATTGACAAACACAAGAGACCAAATTTGAGTTTTTAAAGTTTAGAGACCGTTTAAATTGTAAAAGCAAGGAACCAAAAGTAAACTTTACACATATATTTTTTTAGAGTAAACTACACTTTTGGTCCCTGTGGTTTGGTGTTTAGAAAACATTTAGTTTAAAAATTACACTTTAGTCACTACAATATGCTATTTGGTCCGGATTTGGTCCCTCGTCGTTAACTCCGTTAAAAAACTCAATTAAGTGAACGATAATTTCGTCTTTTTACACGTTTTCTTGAATCTTCATCCTCATAAACACCAAGAACAATATCATCTTCTACCTCAAGAACAACAAAATTTTAAAACCCAAATCAAACTAAAAAACCAAAAACTTAAATCAAACTCATGTCTAAAAACCAAATCCTAAATCAAACCCAAAATTTAGAAACCTAAATCACACCTACATTTAAAAATCAAAAACCTAAATTAAACCATATTCAACACCCAAAATTAAGCCCACTTAAAAAAACAGAGAGAAGAGAGAGAGATACAGATCTGAGAGAGATCGAGAGAGAGATTTTAGACACATATCTAAGAGAAGAGAGAGATCGAGACACATATCTGTGAGGAGAGAGATTTCAGACACATATTTAAGTTTTTCTCTCTATTTCTCGATCTCTCTCTCTCTGTATCTCGATCTCTCTCTCAGATCTGTATCTCTCTCTCTTCTCTCTCTCAGATCTGTATCTCTCTCTCTCTTTTAAATGGGTTTAATTTTGGATGTTGAATATGGGTTTAATTTAGGTTTTTGATTTTTAAATGTAGGTGTGATTTAGGTTCCTAAATTTTGGGTTTGATTTAGAATTTGGATTTTAGACATGTGTTTGATTTAAGTTTTTGGTTTTTGAGTTTGATTTGAGTTTTTTAAATTATGGTGTTCTTGAGGTAGAAGAAGATGAGCATTCATCATGTTCTTGGTGTTCATGAGTTTGAAGATGAAGATTCAAGAAATGTGTAAAAGACGAAATTACCACTCACTTAACTAAGTTTTTTACCGGAGTTAACGATGAGGGACCAAATCCAGACCAAATAGCATATTGTAGTGGTTAAAGTGTAATTTTTAAACTGTAAGAACCAAATGTGTTATAAACACCAAACCAGAGGGACCATAAGTATAGTTTACTCTATTTTTTTTTTTATCATTATAAAGTTTTATGGAAGAGAAATGCTACGTGTCATAAACAACCATGTTCTATTTATTCATACAAACCCATAGCTGGCAAAAATTATTAATTACTTATGCCCTTTTCAAAAAGGTATTTTTCTCATTTCTAATTTTTAAATCTATACTATATTATAAAGCATGGATAAAAAACTCTTAAATATAAATTATTAGGCACAAGGTATCATTATTTTATCCAAGATTTTAAAAATCTCTTAATTTACAAATATCAAAACACAAGATACATATTACTACTGCAGACTTCTAACACCCACCAATTTGGTATGTGCAGAGTCTTCCTTTTATGCATACTTTTCCATGTATCACTATTAATTAATATATTATATTACTATAATTTTGTTTTAATTATATTATTAAATATGTAATTGGTTATTTTTTCTAGATGTCATTAAAATATATAAGATAATAATTGAATTCTAACAAAATACTTAATTTTTTATATAAAAACATTATATTATTAAGCCTAAATTAAACAAATTTATAAAAAAAACATTATCACTTTCTCAAAATCATCCAAAATCGTACTGTAAATCGATAAAAAAATAAAATGAAACATTAAAATCGTGATGTGTCTCACTGCATTGCGCGAGTATGCTTCTAGTATCCATAAATATGAATAACATTTTGTTTTTTATTGATTTTGATTTCATACATCCCACTTTTAGTTTCAATTTTTATAGATATGAACCCACTACGCTCTTATTATATAAAAAATAAACTTATAAAATAACATATAAATTACTGGTTTTTAAAACCCTCACAAATTTATGGATTTTTTTGGAAACGCTAAATCAATGAAAACCCCGAAAAATCATGAAAAAACGGATGAAAAATTATGTGAAAATGGATGTTAAATTAAGTAGAAAAATATTATCGGTTTTATAGTATAAATTTGTTTCGTTCAAATTTTGTATTTTTTTTTATTTAAAAAACTAGTATTGGGCCCGTGCAATAAATTTTTTGTTGGAATATTGAACCGAGTTAAAATGAAACATAATTTCTCTGTTAACAGTTAATGAAATACAATGTGAAAAACTAATGTATTTTCATAAGTGGTTAACTTGCATATATTCTTAATCGTTTGTTGTTATGAGTTTGTGTAATAATATTGGTAATAGTTTTGTATTATATTATTTAAAACTCAAACGACATGGCTCACAACATATCACTATTATTGAAATAATTATAAATATACAAATTAGTTGATCAACTTGCAAGACAGATCCCATTAAAAATCCCAATAGCAAGCTATTATAGTAACTTTTTCCTATAAAAATATGATTAATATTAACTCTATAATTTGTCATAAATGCATCTTTCATCTTAAGCTATTATAGTAACTGTTACCACATAAAAAAATAAGATTATCAACTCTATAAGTGTAACACCTGGGTTTTCGCTTAGTAAGTTCCCGATCATCTCCAACCATCTCTTCACCTCCCGTCTATCTTTTAGAGCAAATTATGTTGTTCTTTCGAGCCTTAAATCGACCCATGCGAGAATCACGAGTTTTTGGACTTCGGTACACTTGGCGCGATTGTGCCACGCGATAGTGACAGTGTCACTATCTCCAGGGCACTATCGCGGGGAGGGTTTTAGCCGCGGTACATTCCGCGCGATTGTGCCACGCGATAGTGACAATGTCACTATCGCCAGGCACTGTCGCGTGCGGGGTCTGACCGAGTTAAAATCTGATTTTCAGCCTTATTTCTCATTCTAACTCAATCTTTCCTTTTGTCATTCCCTCCCAACTTCTTCCTTTCATAGAAACCGAACCTAGGGTTCATCTACTCCTCAATCGCACCATTTATTGCTAGAAGTTGGGTGTTTCCTCCAAGGTTTCGGTTTGGAAGTTTCACCACCATCTCCATCTTCATCCTCATCACCTTCATCAATTTCTAGGGTTTTCACCCAACCCTTTTCTTTGTTCTTGAAGTTTGGAAATGTGTAGTTCATCTTGGTGATCTAAAGGTATTTCGGTTGGTGGATTGGAGTTATGGTTAAGGTAACCTCTTGTTCTCTTCATTTATGGAAATTAGGGTTTTTGGTTGTATGTGAGATCTTGTGTAAAATGCTTGGGGAGCAATTCTAAGGGTTGAATATGATTATTTACGGTTGAAAAATGTGTGGATCTAGGTTTTTGGAAGCTTGGATTGAAGAGTTGGAATGGATGTCTTCGGAAAGCTTTGGGTGAGATCTATGCTTTGGAGGCCAATGGTTGTGGATTGAAACCTAGGTTTAACTTAACCTAGCAAGGTGAGTTCAAGTTGATTTGTGAAAACGGTGTACATGCCAAAATGGTTATTTTAAAGTGTTTTATATCTTACATGAAATTGTTAACTGCTGATCAGTTTGGCTATTTTGAAAGTGTTTAACTTTATAAACTCATATAGCACACATTCTTATGATATTTTTGGGCATCTTGATAATAAGTCATAAATGGGTGTATTTGGTTATTTATTGCATAAATGATATTAGTTGGTTTAAAAATGCATTTCTAGTGTTTGTTGGGTAAAAAGGTTTAATTTGGTGTTATGGACGTTTTGAAAGGATTAAGAGTATAAGTCTATTTGGAAAACCTTTTTGTCCCGACTTAAACTGTGTTGGAGTCCATTCAAGCATTTTAGAGTATGTGATTTCATGGTATGGGTCGAGTGCGTTTATTATTTAAAAACGTAATCATTGGTCAAAAAGAGGTTTTGAGCATTTTGGCTCGATGTCGTTTTAAAAGATTTTTTAGGACACTTGTCCGGTTTTATATGACTCAATGTAGAGTCCAGTTATGACGTACGTACTAATGCGCTGTGTTGCGTGTCGAGGTTGGCTACGGGCTCGAGTGCTTTGGTCATTCATGTGTAGTCCGGTGAGGTTAGACTGTGTCGCATTGGATCCATAGGCACTTCAATCTGTTTTGGGATGGTCTTTTGGGTATTGCGGGGTTGAACTTCGATACCTATGTTTTATGACCGGAAATATTACAAGTGATCGCTAGGAGGGTTGAGTTGGCTAGTGCTACCAGAGTAGTAGGCGCTAGGACCTCCGCCGCTTGAAGTAATGTGTCAGGATCGAAATTCAAACAAGAATTAAACTAAACACTCAGAAACTATGTTAAAGAAGTTATGGAATAACACTTTAACAATAAATCAATGGAACAGTACCTGAATGTAAATCAC
Source organism: Arctium minus (assembly GCA_954870635.1). Lineage (NCBI taxonomy): Eukaryota > Viridiplantae > Streptophyta > Magnoliopsida > Asterales > Asteraceae > Arctium > Arctium minus. Next base: position 2,136,962 of record OX941087.1, read on the forward strand.
AAGTTATATTGAATTAACTTAATGATTACAACCACAGCCTCAATCTGTTGAACAAGCTCAACAGACGTTCTATACTTCTCTAAAGAAAGGATTTCTAAGAATCTTGAGGCTAATTCTCTCTAGAACACAAACAATACGTATTCTCTGTATATTCTGTCAAAAACTATATCTCTATGCTAAGACTTCTAGACTATATATACAAATCAGAATACAAGATAAATATGAAAATAATATTGATCTTCAGCGTCCATTCCATAATTATCTTCAGCTTTATCTTCAGCTCCTAGTCTTTCGGCTTTAAGCAATCAATCCATCTTTATCTTCATAAGCAGCATTAACTTCATCCTCATCAGTACTAACCATGCTTGCAGTAGTAATTCTTCAAGCAGTACTAACTACTAGCAGTATTAACTTTCAAGCAGTATTAATACCTCTAGCAGTAGTAATACCTTTGAATAGCAGTACTAAAGTCTTCAGCAGTATTAATTCTTTCAGCATTTAGCAGCACTAACTGGACTTAGCACATTTTAGACCCAACATAATGCCTGGGAGGTAGTCTTTAAGTGTGTCGGGTCTTCGGGATGGAGTTCTTCGGAATGACCCATCAAGGTTAACTGACTTGGGGTGACACTTGTAAAGGAGTCGTAGGGACACCGGGCTATGATGTCGGGAGGTGTCATGCGATTAACGTTGCATGGGTGGTATACTTTTGTGTTTCCTCCACTCTCAACGGATACGGGTCTCCCCCGTTGTCGGCTATCAGTATTTTAAATTAAGGACGTCTTATTTTAATGTCATTGGGTCTTCGCGGTCGCGTAAGTAGTGGACCTAGTGTCCATGTTTTCAGACGTACGGTATATGTGGTTTTGATAACGATTCATGGGTCGAATAATTGCTCCACCTGTGCTAGGGTGTTTTGGGACATAACGTTTTATCCACATATCTTAAATGGGAGTCATTTCATATTCATGCTTTGAGTTAGTTTAAGTTATTTCAAGTTATACATCATGTTTGAAATGAAGTGTCCATCTTTGAAAGTACATAACATTGGATCTGAGTTATTTTATACGTTTTAAAGTACATCGATTGAACGGTCATGATTCCAAGCGAGATCCATTCTTTTAATGCTATATTTTCTCATGTAAAACTCTTGAACTCACTAGGCTTTAAGCCTAACCTTTTTATTTGTCGGCATGTGCATCAGGTACCAGTTGGGGTTTGGTTCTAGCAGCTATGAACAGTTGAACCTTAGCTTTGTGCAAATGTAAGTAGTTGGTGAAGTCTTCCGCAGTTTGGAGATAGTGACTGTATCGGGTTTTAGTAGCACCCGTCTTTATTATAGTCTGTATGTACGGAATAGAATGTGTGTATCGAGGTTAGATCTTAAATTATGTTTGTAGATGAATGAAATGTCGAGGTATTTAGAAAATTTAAATTTGTTGCTATTTCCAGATTTGAGGGTGTTACAAGTTGGTATCAGAGCTTAAGTTTGAGAGAATTAGGTATTGATCGTATGATTCCTAGACTCAAACTAGCGTCTTTATGAGTGATTACAAGCAAAGTTGCACATTAGGTACCTTAAGGTAAGATATTCTAGAGTTGACCGAGTCGCTAGAAACGGGAAACTTGTCGAGGGTCGCAAGGATGAGCATGTGCGGTATGTTCATAATGGCACCTGGCCAGTGTTATGGTGAATGATAAGTACTCACTTTTGAGTACTTAAGCACATTATTTTTATCTTTTTAGATTAGATTTTACACTTTATAATCCCAACCTTGAGTCATTTTGGTTATTATTTTCCACTTTCTTGATTTGGAGCTTAAGATATGAATTTGTATACAAACATGGGTTGTATAGGCTAAAGTTGATGTATTTTGAAAAATCTTGATGAAACAGGTCAATGCTGCAGCATCCCAACAACATCGAACCTGCAGGAGAATTGGAAGCTGATTAAAGTGGAGTGGATTTAGCCATTCTTTGGACCAGTGGATAAAGGATTTTTGCCAGCAGATTAGCAGATTACAGCTGTGTTATTCCTTTTGCATTGTACCTTTTGTGTAAAACTCTAATCTTAGTACTCTTAATTATGATAAATTAACCCTTTTGGCCCCTCTCTATTTCCTATAAATAGAGTGTTCTTGGGGCATTAATTGTATCCAACAAGCTTCCCTCATCATCCAACAATCAGATCCAAGTATCACCAATCACTCATCCAACCAAATAGCAAGTAGCTCATCCAAGAACAACTTCATCCATCGATCATCAGATCATCCCTCCTCCTTTGAAGATACTTTTGTAGCTGATTTTAATCAGCCCCAATTCTCCTTTTATATTTAGCAATCTTTTGGTTTAATCATCTTGTTCTTCATATTTTCTTTAGTTTCTTCATCGTGTTCTTTAATTTCTTCATATTGTTTATGTTGTTTGTAATCGCTTACTTAGCATAATCTTTTTATTTTCGTTCATCTTGGAACTGGACCGAAAATTAGTTCTGAGATTTTCTGGAAATTTCCAGAAAATATGCATATGTTCATATGGTGTTCTTCGTGTTCTTCATATGTTCATCATAAACCCAGGCTATGAATGCTTCCAGCATTGGAACATCATTCACCTGCAGATTTTGTTCATGCATTTTCTTTACTTATCTTGCATCTCTAGCCTTTCCATTTATTTTATGTCTTTAGTTTCGAGCATTTAAATTCCAGTAGATTGTAGTGTTGTACTTACATTCCATTTTACTTTCTTGTGATTTACATTTATTGTCTTTACATTCCAAGTCTTATATATATATATATATATATATATATATATATATATATATATATATATTTATATATACTTTCAAGTCATTTACATTTTCAAGCACTTTACATTACGTCTTCTTTTATAGTTCTTTGTAATGTTCTTTCTTTATTTATTGTAATGAGTAGCTAAACACCTTAGCTTGGGTGTGAGGCAAATGGTGATGGTGTTAACTTAAACAAAGTGGACTTTTGTGACTTTAACAAAGTTTTATTATTCCAACTCAAGTTTTATCAAGATAACAAAACTCTTTGACAAATTGATCATTTTGATAGTGTAATAGTGTAATGGACCTAGAGATAGGCCATTGAATAGTACGTCAAATTGAATGACATGGGAGGTAATATCGAAAGAGTTACTTGCAACGAGAGTTGTTACTTGTGTCATTTAAAATGATCCATTCTTGATAAGTTGTCACTTTTTCAAAGGGTTAAAATGGAGTAGACTTAGAGATAAGCTATTTGGAATACACCAACTTGGGAGGTACGGGGGTTATTTCGAAAGAGTAACTTTTAACGAAGAGAATTTGTTTTGCCATATATTTTGAGAACTCCACTCTCATCATTCCCTTATCTTGAACATTGCTCAGAGATGAGATTGTTTATAGCTACTTGAATAATGAGATGGTGAGAGTCCGAGAGGAACGTGTCTTGAAATAGATAATAAAATCAGTTTCTGTCACAAGGATGCTGCAGCATCACTGCAGCATTGGTCCACTGGAATTTGGGTTAACATTTCACCACAAGCCTTGCACCCTTGCTTCTTTTTAAATCTTGTTAAAGTAAATCCGTGTTCACCAACCAATAAAAATATTGCTTCAAATTCATCATCTGAAATCATATCTTTCATCATACTTTTATTACACTTTTTAGTTCAATCTCTATGGGACGATATCTGGTATTTTACCACTTTATTACTTGAAAGGCGACATAGTACCAATTTGTATACTTGCTTTTTGGTATTATCTGTTTCACCCTAAGGTACACAAAAGGGCCTGTCAGTGAACCTACATGCTACATGTGTATACTTGAACTATCTTGGTACCGTTGGGGATAGTGAGAAAGTTTCTAAGCGAGTAATCTAAGGAAGGGTTGATGTTTATAACAATGTCACCTTGGAGTGATAGTTAAGACATGACGAATGCTGGAAGTTGACCATTGTGGGTCAGGAAAATTGGTTGGAGTAGAACCTTAAGCTTATGGAATTGATGTTATTCGAGGAGAATTTATAAGATGAACCGATGAAATATTCGAGTATTGCTTTAAGATGTTGAGCATTCGGATGACAATAGCATAAAACTGAGGAGCGTGATTTCGGGATGCCAGTGCCGACCAATTTTATGCACGAAATTCAATTCTAAAAATAAATTGCATCGGTTATTTCTCATATTTCCTGCATCATAAAGTGAGTTATGTTATGGAATATTTGAAAGGTATTTTCCACACGCCGGATTTTAGACCGTGAGTTTAAACATGCATGAAAAGTAGTTACCATCTGTCATCAAAAATCTTTTCATCCCCGTTTCATTTTAACCTCATTTTCGGATATTATAAGATCCGTGTTTTAATGTCAATTGGGATAGTGGGCAAGTAACTGTGGAATTTTTAGCCTTGACATTGGATCTCCTCCACGTATGTCCGGGTTTTAAAGGAAGAGTTGTCCCACTGTTCTTGAGTCGGGATTTTCTGGAAAAAATTTAGTCTGCATGTGTCGTGTTTGATTTTTCGGGTTGTGGTTTCGCAACCTTTTGGGTTCGTGATTGTATTTTGAGATGCGTGGGTTTTAATTTTTATTGCGCGTAAATTTACGAACTTGTTGGGCATCGTGTCTCGTTAAAATTTTTGTTGAAAATGGTCGCTTTATCTTACGACATTTTGTGTCGCGTAAATAAATTCTGGGAGCATGTACATGTGCATTGGCGTGCGTTAATTGACGAGTTTTGTTAATTGATGTCATCTCACATGTCGTTTTGGGAAAATTTCATTATTGTGAGAGTTGTCTTTGGGCTATATACGAAAGTCAATTGCATTTGGGTTAAACCATACTGTTGGTGTGGGTAAGCATATAAAGGATTTATGTTATTTCAGTTATCAATTTTACTGTTAAAAATCTTCCGCATGCATTAAACGAGTTAGCGGTATCCGAGTCGTTGTAATTATTATTTTGGTCAATTGTGTTTTATCTTTGCGGCTCGGTGTTTTAAACTCGAATTGAAATTTATTTACGTTCCCATTGTTTACCGACTTTTGGGGAAATAAACTGATGCATATGAAACTTGTTGAGAATTCTATGCCGCAACATTTTGGTTAAAGAGGAAAACTTTAAAGTTAAAATTGTGAAGTTCTCTTTTGGGATTGTACAAATATTTATCGCACATGTTGGGATGCAGGAATTTATTTTCATGTTACTAGTGTAAATTTTGTTACACACCTTTTGTTACCTTTTTATTTACGTAAATATTGATCAAATGAGTTTGGGAAATGGTTTTATATGCGTAGTGTTGGTAACTAGTTTTGAAACCTATCGGGTGAATGATAGTGTATTTTCACTGTACGGTTAATCGTTATAAAACTTATGTATTTGGAAGTTTTATAAAAGTTTAAATTGACATATTATTTGAAAACCTTGAACTCATTAGGCCCATAGATTTAAAACCCTGTCGTGGAAGGAGTTGTAATTATAGGACTAGAGAAGTCCTTGAGTGATGTAGCGTTGGATGATCCTATTTGTAGACTATCTTGAGTTGGGTTTCAGTTTTTGAATCGGTTCGCGTTTGAATAGTTGAGGAAAGAGATTCATGCCTTCCCCGTTATCTTAGGAGTGACCGCTATGCTTCGGTAGACCTGCGGGAAATGTTTTGAGTGATTATCGACATCTGGTTGGGTTCGATTTAATGAATTACTTGTCGGTTGGACATCATGGTGTATGATTGATGATGTACTGTCTTAGTAGGTTCCGTGATTTAAGTAATTATGGTGGTCCGTTTGTTGAGAATGTAAGATCGGGAAGCTTAGTGCCCTGTTAGGTGTCAACTTTAACGCGACAATACTTCTGAGATGTAATATTGGACGGGATGCCCACGTTTTCGATATCACCATTTTGGCTTTAGGCGCCAACTTGTCTTCTGAAAGTCATTGAATCTTGGAATGTTCGAAAGTATCCCCGTTAGGTCATGAGAATGTTGACCCCTCTGGTGTGGAATTTAAAAGAAGGTTAGATGTTCACGATTAAGTATCAATGGGTTTAAGTGTTTCCCGTGGAAGTAAAGATTTTATTAAGGGAATGTGCTGGGGTTGAGAACGGATCAGGGTGAGTGATAGCCAGATCGGCATTAACCAGCTACCTAAAGAGCGTATTGGTACACCTCGGAGGGGCGGCGTTGTCAATATCAAGAACTGGTCATTAAGAATTTTGGGACTTCCTTGAAGGTTGATGTCGAACTTTGGTTTGGGTTCAGAAGCATGTTCAGCTAAAGTGGGTTGACCAGTGTGAAGTTGGGGTTACAAACTACTCTTGAGGTGGTAAGCGTCACTCAAGGTTGGGAGACAACCGCAGTCTCATGGTTAGAGGTCACGTTAGTAAGATAATTATTCATTCGGATATAAGTGTGATGTGCCCAAGGCGACATTTATCGTGAGGACCAGCATAAGGTTATGGTGGTACTTTTGGCAAGCTGTATAGAGACGACCTTTCATGCGGTCAACGTTTCTTGGGAGTCTAGATTTCGAGGACGAAATCATTCTAAGGTTGGGAGGATTGTAACACCTGGGTTTTCGCTTAGTAAGTTCCCGATCATCTCCAGCCATCTCTTCACCTTCCGTCTATCTTTTAGGGCGAATTATGTTGTTATTTCGAGCCTTAAATCGACCCATGCGAGAATCACGAGTTTTTGGACTTCGGTACACTTGGCGCGATTGTGCCACGTGATAATGACAGTGTCACTATCGCCAGGGCACTATCGCGGGGAGGGTTTTAGCCGCGGTACATTCTGCGCGATTGTGCCACGTGATAGTGACAATGTCACTATCGCCAGGCACTGTCGCGTGCGGAGTCTGACCGAGTTAAAATCTGATTTTCAGCCTCATTTTTCATTCTAACTCAATCTTTCCTTTTGTCATTCCCTCCCAACTTCTTCCTTTCATAGAAACCGAACCTAGGGTTCATCTACTCCTCAATCGCACCATTTATTGCTAGAAGTTGGGTGTTTCCTCCAAGGTTTCGGTTTGGAAGTTTCACCACCATCTCCATCTTCATCCTCTTCATCCTCTTCATCAATTTCTAGGGTTTTCACCCAACCCTTTTCTTTGTTCTTGAAATTTGGAAGTGTGTAGTTCATCTTGGTGATCTAAAGGTATTTCGGTTGGTGGATTGGAGTTATGGTTAAGGTAACCTCTTGTTCTCTTCATTTATGGAAATTAGGGTTTTGGTTGTATGTGATATCTTGTGTAAAATGCTTGGGAAGCAATTCTAAGGGTTAAATATGATTATTTACGGTTGAAAAATGTGTGGATCTAGGTTTTTGGAAGCTTGGGTTGAAGAGTTGGAATGGATGTCTTCGGAAAGCTTTGGGTGAGATCTATGCTTTGGAGGCCAATGGTTGTGGATTGAAACCTAGGTTTAACTTAATCTAGCAAGGTGAGTTCAAGTTGATTTGTGAAAACGGTGTACATGCCAAAATGGTTATTTTAAAGTGTTTTATATCTTACATGAAATTGTTAACTGCTGATCAGTTTGGCTATTTTGAAAGTGTTTAACTTTATAAACTCATATAGCACACATTCTTATGATTTTTTTGGGCATCTTGATAATGAGTCATAAATGGGTGTATTTGGTTATTTATTGCATAAATGAGATTATTTGGTTAAAAATGCATTTCTAGTGTTTGTTGGGTAAAAAGGTTTAATTTGGTGTTATGGACGTTTTGAAAGGATTAAGAGTATAAGTCTATTTGGAAAACCTTTTTGTCCCGACTTAAACTGTGTTAGAGTCCATTCAAGCATTTTAGAGCGTGTGATTTCATGGTATGGGTCGAGTGCGTTTATTATTTAAAAACGTAATCATTGGTCAAAAAGAGGTTTTGAGCATTTTGGCTCGATGTCGAGTCCAGTTATGACGTACGTACTAATGCGCTGTGTTGCGTGTCGAGGTTGGCTACGGGCTCGAGTGCTTTTGTCATTCATGTGTAGTCCGGTGAGGTTAGACTGTGTCGCATTGGATCCATAGGCACGTAAGTCAATCTGTTTTGGGATGGTCATTTGGGTATTGCGGGGTTGAACTTCGATACCCATGTTTTATGACCGGAAACTTTACAAGTAATCCCTAGGAGGGTTGAGTCGGCTAGTGCTACCGGAGTAGTAGGCGCTAGGACCTCCGCCGCTTGAAGTAATGCCTGGGAGGTAGTGTTTAAGTGTGTCGGGCCTTCTGGATGGAGTTCTTCGGAATGACCCATCAAGGTCAACTGACTTGGGGTGACACTTGTAAAGGAGTCGTAGGGACACCGGGCTGTGATGTCGGGAGGTGTCATGCGATTAACGTTGCATGGGTGGTATACTTTTTTGTTTCCTCCACTCTCAACGGATACGGGTCTCCCCCATTGTCGGCTATCAGTATTTTAAATTAAGGACGTCTTATTTTAATGTCATTGGGGTTTTGCGGTCGCGTGAGTAGTGGACCTAGTGTCCATGTTTTCAGACATACGGTATATGTGGTTTTGATAACGATTCATGGGTCGAATAATTGCTCCACCCGTGCTAGGGTGTTTTGGGACATAACGTTTTATCCGCATATCTTAAATGGGAGTCATTTCATATTCATGCTTCGAGTTAGTTTAAGTTATTTCAAGTTATACATCATGTTTGAAATGAAGTGTCCATCTTTGAAAGTACATAACATTGGATCTGAGTTATTTTATACGTTTTAAAGTACATCGATTGAACGGTCATGATTCCAAGCGAGATCTATTCTTTTAATGCTATATTTTCTCATGTAAAACTCTTGAACTCACTAGGCGTTAAGCCTAACCTTTTTATTTGTCGGCATGTGCATCAGGTACCATTTGGGGATTTGGTTCTAGCAGCTATGAAGAGTTGAACCTTAGCTTTGTGCAAATGTAAGTAGTTGGTGAAGTCTTCCGCAGTTTGGAGATAGTGACTGTATCGGGTTTTAGTAGCACCCGTCTTTATTATAGTCTGTATGTAGTGATGGCCAAATAGGCCTGGCCCGACCTGGCCCGATCGATTAACCGAGCCCGACCCGACAGAAAACCCGGCCCGGCCCTGCCAGGTGTCAAACCGGTTTGTAGCCCGAAAACCTAGACCGGTTTGGGTTTTTGGAGTATTTGGTGGCCTGGCCCGGCTCAGCCCGAAATCGGTTCACGGCCCGGTTTTTGGCCCGGCCCGACCCGACCCGATTTTCACATTAAAAAAAATATAGCCGTTTTCTAGCCCTTTTATGCATTTTTTGACCGTTTTTTTTGTATTTTTTACCCCTCCAAACCCATATAAATACTTGTGTTGGTTATGGATAGTGACACTAACTTACAAAACGCAAAAAACGCATACAATTCTCATTTATCGGCTCTCGCTATATTCGTTTCTCGCAAGTTCTAGTCTAATATCTCTAGTTCTCTACTCTCAAAATGGCCGAACAAAATTACCAAGTTATTGTCGAGCATGGAGGAAAAGCACCAATTTGGAACCATTTCAACTTTGTGATGCTCCCCGACGGTACAAAAAGCGAAATACAAAAGGTGTGAAGATCTCCTTGTGGCGGCTGCAAATACCACGTTAAAGCGCCACTACGAGTCTTCGTGCAAGAAGTTGAAATCGGGTGACGATCCAAGTCAACCCATACTTGACAATTCCGGTCAAGTATGGTCGTATGATGCCGCGTTGGCCCGAGAAATGCAAATGAAATGTGTCATTCAAGTGGGGTTGCCGTTCGGACATTTCGACAATCCTCACATTATGAACATGATCAAACTCTCGCTCCAACCATGCTACGTGGGTTCGGTAAGTCGTCAAACTCTTAGACGTGATGCTATAAAACTTTGGAAAATGGCCAAAAAAGATACGCGACAAACGTTTTTATCATTACCCAACAACATTTCTTTAACGTGTGATATATGGAGCGCACCATTCGGATTGCCACAATCTTATATATGCATAACAACACATTGGATTGTGCTGCAATTGTGGCAATTATGCAAACGTGTAATCACGTTTGAGCACTTTGGTTCGCCACATTCGGGTGAGCGTCAATTTAGTATAATTATGAGAAATATTGAATATTATAATTTAACTAATAAGGTTATTAGTATTTCGTTTGATAATGTTAGTAATAATACGTTATGTGTGGACAAATTAAAGTTGGCTTTATCCCCTATTTTAAATGGAAAATTATTTCACACACGTTGTTGCGCACACATAATAAATCTAGCCGTTCAAGACGGCTTAGTAGTATGTAAACATTCTTTAACTAAGTTTAGGCTTATGTTACGCTGGATTTTCACAAAAGGTAAAAGCATGCAACAAGCATATATAAAATATTGCAAAGATGTCGGTTTTAAAGCTTTGGGACCGACACACGATATGGCGGTTCGATGGAATTCGACTTACAAAATGATGGATAATTTATTAAGACAAAAACTATATATTCAAGCATTTTATAACATTCAATACCCGGATAACACGATATCTGAATATGATTGGCAAATGCTTGAAGGCTTACATGATATTTTGGGCGATTTCAAAACTGCAACAACTCTGTTATCCGGTATTTATTATCCAACAAGCCCTTTACATTTAAATCAAATATATATTTTGGCAAGTAAAATATCAATACGAAGAACATTTCTACTTTCAAAACGTGGTAGCACCAATGAAAGCAAAATTGTTAAAATATTTTAAAGAGATCCCCTTCAGTTTTCTTTGTGCCGCGACATTAAACTCGTATTTAAATGTTACGGGTGTCGAAGTTTTAATACAATCAATATGTGTAGCGTTTGGTTTGGATACGACTACAAATTCTTCTTTTTCAAGGAACCGCATACTACAATTTAATAGTGATTTTCATCAATTATTTGATATTTATAGAATTAATTATGGGGGAGGAAGCCAACAAACCCCTACAACTCAAATATTTTCACCGGGTTCTAGTTCTAGTTCTCGTGGGCGAAACCGGTCCGACTTAATGGCAAATTTAATGAACTCGGTTTTAAATGAATCTAGTAAAAAAAAATCTAGATTTGATAGGGATAATTTGAGTGAATTCAATATGTACATACATACTAATTTTATAGCGGCATCCTCCACAACCGTCAGCGATGTTGAATCACTAGATTTATTAGAATGGTGGAAAGTTAAACAACCTCAATACCCGGTTTTGGCATCTATTGCCCTTGATATACTAACAATCCAAGCTAGTACCGTAGCTTCGGAGTCTGCTTTTTCTCTTAGTGGCAGGATCATATCGGAGCGTCGGTCAAGATTAACCCAGGAGTCGGTAGAGTGTTGCATATGTTTGAAGGATTACTTGGATAGCCAAAAAAGAATTCAACATGAAACAAGCCTGGAGGCGGATATAGACGATGTGGAATTAAACTTAGCCGAAAACGAAGTCGACGAAGGACTAAGTACGCCGGGAACCGTAACCGAGGACGATGCTAGTAGTGCCGGTGGCGTCTCACGTTACGACGATGAAGAAGAAGAACCAGACACCGACCGCCTTGATGATAATACGACTGTTGATCGACTGGAAAAGTAAGGAACTCTTGAAGACTACAATCCATAGTATAATCCATACTATAATCCATACAATCCATACAATTACAATCCATGGGGATGGGGTGAGGGTGGGAGTTCGGGAGCGGGACCTTCGGGTTCTTAGAATTTATGTATTGTAAGTTTGTAACTTAAAATTATAAATAAAATGTATTTTTAAAGTGTATTTTAGAGATTTATTATAAATAAAACGTATTTTTAAAGTGTATTTTAGTGATCCAATCCAATTTTTATTTTTTAAAGTTTAGTAATTAATTATAAATAATAAATGAAATTATTAAAAAAAAAAACCTTAGCCCGATCTTGGCCCGGTTTTGGGCCCGGCTCGGCCCCGGTTTTTGCTTAACCGGTTTACCTTAAGCCTAACCGGGCCACCCCTTTTCGAGTGAAACCCGGCCCGACCCGACTCGGCCCGAGCCCGATTTTTGGCCATCACTATCTGTATGTACGGAATAGAATGTGTGTATCGAGGTTAGATCTTAAATTATGTTTGTAGATGAATGAAATGTCGAGGTATTTAGAAAATTTAAATTTGTTGCTATTTCCAGATTTGAGGGTGTTACAATAAGTTATCAAAAATGCATTATCTCCTCATATATATATATATATATATATATATATATATATATTCACATCTTTCTTTCAATTTAACATTTTCTTATCAACTCCGATAACCAAAACCAATGCCACATTTTAATATTTAAGAATAATTAATTCTTATGATGCCACATCATCCAATCCACTTATTCTATACACACTTTTCTATTCCAATATTTTAATTTCTCACCAATTTGGGATAACTAAAACTTAACTATAATTCATCATTAGAGAATACTGAATTCTCATGGTGGTGCCTCAAGACCCTTTGTTCTTCTTATACATATATATATAAAAGGTTGGTCCAGTAAGAATGAAAGGTATGGCGAGAAGGGTAAGAAGATATCTCCACCCTTGGATCAATCTTAATTGAAGATCAACGCTAATGAGATGCACCAGATCGATTCTCGTAAGAAGCGCAATTCGTGGGGTGAGGGTGAGATTAAAAATGATCAAGGGTCCAAATATATTCTTACGTTTTTCACCTTAGCTCCTATTCTTACACGATCCTTCGTGTGTGTGTGTGTATATATATATATATATATATATATATTGATATAAAGTTTGTAGCAACCTTCCCAATAAAATATAAGATTTACCTTTTATCAATACATACTCACGTCTTTCTTCAATTTAACATTCTTACCAATGTCCGATAACCAAACCTAACACCACATTTCAATATTTTTTAATACTCAGGGGTTGTTTGTTTACCTCTTAATGGTTCCATTAAGAGGCAAATTAAGAGGCAACATCTTAATCATTAAGAAGTAAATCTTGTTTGGCCAAAAAAAAAAGGTCTGCCTCTTAATGGTTCCAAAACCTTCTAAATGATTTTGTATCTTGACCCTGCCTTAACCATTCAAAGCCATGATTTCATTATGAAAAATTAGTAAACAACCATATTTCATTTCACACTATATCATAAAAGCCTCTTAATCATTCTGATCACTTAATCATTCTGCACCAAACCATCCAGCAACTGCCAAATAGCCCCTCAAATATTATGATAATATATCATTCGTGTGGTTTATACTTTACGTATATATAAAGATATAAGTCAATAGATAGTTTTTTTCAAAAAGAATGACAACTTAAATGAGTTAACCCCTTCATAATAGAGTCACCTCATTCTCCTATGTTTATTCTTTAAATATATATATTGATTGATTGATATTTTTTTTTTTAATTATTTGTTATATATAGTTTTTTGTTAAAACACGATAGGCTAAATTGAGTCACCCACATTAGTGACACAAAAACACTTATCCCTCATTTCTTATATACTCACTTCAAACTTCAAAAATTGCATCTTCTCAACAATGTGGGATGATACAAAAATAGGGTATGCTAAATTTAGCCAACCACGTGAGTTGATACAAAAGCATTCATTCCTCCTTTCTTATAATCTATTCGTACTTCAAAACTTTCATCTTCCCACCAATACGGGATGATGAAACTCAACCACATTTCAAGATTTGAGGAATACTCAAACCTCATGATGCCAAATCATTTTTCTTGGTTTCTCTTTTAATATATATATATATATATATATATATATATATATATATATATATATATATATATTGATTGATTTTTCGCTTCTACATTTTTATAAGTGTCGTTAGAAAAATCATAATGCAACTAAAAGTATTTTTGTAAAATATTATCAACAGTTATAAATTATAAATTTGATTATTTTGTTTTACTCTAAAACAAACCATGTTTAAAAATAAGTCCGTCCATCTAACATAATATGATGACAAAACCAATTTTTCTACTTTTTTTTTTCAATAAATCTTAACACTAAATCTTAAAAAAAAAATAAAGTATACTCTAGATTGATTATATTATTAAAATTTTTTATTCTATCTTATAAAATATTATTTCTCTCAACAAATTTAATTTCAAAGTTTCCTATTGATAAAAATATATTAAGTAATATTGTTCTCTTATTGTAATTATTTTTGGGGAGTTCTTTCAATTAAAATTTTTTTTACTCTTTCTCCTACTTTCTTTATTTTAGAGAAAGGTTTTGTAGAATCCGTTGGAGTAAAAAAACCATACCTAAAATATCCATTTTCTCTATTCTTTCCCAGTAATTGTGGATGTTCAAACAATCAAACCGACTTATCCGGATAAAAATCTCATGTCCTAGAATTCCATCAATGAAATTAATACACGACAGATTTTATATATTTTTTATTTTATTTAATTTAAGTTCATATTCTCAATTCAATAATATGTATTTATATGATTGATGAATATAAATGAAACGTAATAATTTGAGAGATGAGTTTTATTCTACCTATCCTACATGGTCTGAACCTTTAAAGTTAACAACTAAATAAATTCTTCAACGAATTTGTTGGTACTTTACAAGTTAATATATATTATAAAAACTTTTCTTGAAAATATTCCAATAATTTAACAAAGACAACAGGGTATTTAATTTATAATGCTGGTGCAATAAAAATAAAATTGATTAGAAATAAAACGACGAAAATAAAAATATATAACATACAGTATAAACTAAAAAATGAATTTTTAAATAATTAACTATTTTGTTAAAATCTTCAATTAATCACTTTACATTGTAATATCAAGAATTTTACTTCATTCAATTAATCATCTTCAAACTCACTAACCATATAATGACGACATCCCATGGTAATTACCATACCACAATGATGGTGCAGGTGGTGGAGGATACATCATCGACCTTTGATGGTGATAAAATTGCATATCAGGTTGTTGTGGAAACAGTGGCGGTAGCGGTAGATTATTGGTTGACGATGATGGCAGGATGATTGGTCTTTGATAGTGAGTCGTACATAATATATCTCTACAAATTCTTTTATCAACTTCAGTCTTCACATGAGCTTCGTCTTTATGTGTCATAAAAGCTTTCGTGTCACATTTCTTTTCTTTTCCCCACTTGCAACGTGACTTTTGTTGCTTCTCCTTATGAACATACGTTTTTACAGATTTTGCAATTTTTCTAAAACCTCCTCGACAACACTTGACTATCACTTTGAACGTATAAATCTATAGATTAATTAACAACATTCAACCCACATCAAATATGACAAAGAAAATAAATGATTTCTATCTTTTGTAACCGGCAACTCAACTGGTATAGTTCAAATTCACTCAGTACCACTTGAAAATTTATCTGACTATTTACTTCAAGACCTCATAGTATTAGTCGATAAAAATAAAGATATGTATATATATCTTATTCCCCTACTTCGAAAAATATTGTCAGGATCTTAATTCTAAACAAGAATAAACACTCAGAAACAATATTGAAGAAGTTTGCGGAATAACACTTCAATATTCAATAATCAATAAAACAGTGAATCAAAAGAACAACTTGTAAACTTTATTGAATGATTGTAAAGTTACAAGATTTAACACTCAACCTCAATATTGATGAACAGGCTCACCAATACGAATTCTACCTCTCTAGAATTAGGATTAAAAACCTTGAGGTTGATTCTCTCTAAGAAAATAAAAATTCTGAATTCTGAAGTTAATTTCTATCAACTCTAATCTATTATATATATATTGAAGATAAACGATAATTACATATATTAAAAGATCTTCAAAATAGTCTTCCATATTTATCTTCAAATAATCCAGCTGTCTTCATTCCATCCGAAGTCTTCAATATCTCATAAGCAGCATTAAGTTGATCCAGCAGTATTAACTCTTTAGCAGTACTAACTCCAGCAGTACTAACTACTAGCAGTATTAAAATCTACTAGCAGTAGTAATTCTGTTGTAGCAGCATTAACCATACTTGAGCCTTTCTGAATTTCCCAACAATCTCCCCCTAACTTGACTTTTAGGAAGAGAAGTCAAGTTCTTCAGATGGTCTTCTAAGATGCTTTCAACACTTCAGTTTACACCCTTAGATTGGGATCCAAACCCAAGCTTTGATTAATGATTCTGCTAACCACAACCTTTGCCATTTCTGAGTCTTTTGAACAAATAAGCTTGGCATTCAACATTGCTTGTAGTTTACCCTTGCTGTGCTCATATATCTTGTCCACCAAGTAGTACTCATGATATGCTCCATTCGCAGTGATGACATAGACTCCACATCTTTCAAATATCTTCCAGTTTTCTACCCTTAGAAATTTATTCTCCAGATGCAAATCCCTGATCACATGTTGAACTTTACTAGGTTCAAACATCATGCACAAGTACTCCATGGCTAATCTGGTTAAGTTCCTTTCTTCTCCTGTCAGCTCCTTTTCATATAATCTCATTCCAACTCTAAACATCTCTTCTAGATCTGATTTTGTACAACTTCTGATGAAACTTCCCCAAGTAGGATACACCTCATAGATGTCCCCTAGTCTCTTAATCCTGAAGAATTTCTTTCTTTGATCTTCAAAGATATCCCAAAAGATGATTTCAGGAGCTTGAATAGAGATGGGGTATGCTTGTATTGGATCATCATTTGTTAATGTCATGAACAATTCAACCTGCTCATTAGATTGCTTGTTGGATGATTCTGCTGAAGGAGTCACATGAGGTTCTGCTTCAGTTTCTGCTCTTTCTTCAACTCTTGGCCATTTGGACTGTCTTTTGGAAGCTATAGTCTTTATTCTTTTTGCAGATTTAACTTCCATTCCAACATTTTCTGGCTCTTCCTTCTTTTCTTTTGTAGGTGTGACTTCCTCAGGAAATGGTTGTTGAATGTTGAGATCATGCCTCTCCTTCATTCTTCTTTCAGCCTCTTCCCTTTGTGAGGAGTCCCCTTGCAGCTTAGCCATTTCTTTCTTATACAGCTCCTCCACTTGACTGTATGCCATATTAGTAAACATTTCTCCTTTGACACCAATTGAACCTTTCAGGAAATTTATCATTTTTCTTCTTTCTTGATTGGCCAAAAAGGTCTTGGAGGGTTGTCTCTTCTGCTTTTTGAGTGGCATTCTTTGGACTGGTAATTTCTTGGCCTGTTGTGCTGCAGCTTTCATGTTCTTCTGATATTCTTCATTTAGATTTTTGGCCATTATCAGTGCAAGTTCTCTATCTGTTTCAGTTTGGAGTTGTTCCTCTTTTTCCATCTGTTCTTGAAGCTGCTTTGCCACCTCTTCATCTAGCTCAATCTGACTTTTCTTCTTTAAGGGTTGTTCAGTTTCAACCAACTTTGCTTTTCCCTTAGCATCCTTCAAACTTGCCTTACTTGTTTCTTTTCTTTTCTTTGAGAGTCCTCCTTCATTGATGACCACTCCCTTGGCCTTTTGACTAGCCTTAGGAGTGTCATTCTTGGCTTTTACCAATGTCTCTGCAATCTCCAATTCTTCTACAGAGAGCCCTGTTACTGCTGCTTCTTTTACTTCAGCAGTATTAACTGTTTCTGCTGCTTCAGCAGAATTAACAGTTTTTGTTGCTTTCTCTTCTGTTACTGTTGCTGCTTGAGCTTGAGATTCTGTTTCTTTCTCCCCCTCAACATCAAGTTCTTTCTCTTTTGGTTCTTTCTCCCCCTTTTTGGAAGCATCTTTAACACTGTCCCTCTTCTTTAGCACAAATTGCTTCTTTTTCTTTTTCAGTACCAACCTCTTCACCAAATTCTTCAGATTGACAATCTGTTCTTGTTGAGACAGAATGATCAATTTCAGCTCTTTAATGTCTTTTCCCTGCTTGATGACATCCGTGTTTATGTTACCCATAGCATCCATCAATTCTTGATAGTTATATCTGTCCTCACCTTCTCCAGAAGTGTTACCCTCTTTTGAAGGATCATAGGATCTTTTTGTAGTAGGAGCCTTCTGCCTAACAGAAGCACTCTCCACCCCCGTGGGTTCTTGGCACCAGGGACCTTTGGATGATTGCTCACCCAAAGTTGCCATGGGGAAGGTCTTATTGATGTTACCACTGACCTCCTCTGTGCTAGCAGGAGTAGTGGCAGCCTTAGCACCCATATGCTCAAACATCTCATCAGTGAGTACCTCCTTGGGATTGGGAGACACCCCTGTGGTTTCCCTGTGGATATTCTCTAATGGAGAATTCTCCATTAGAGGGCTTATAGGCTCTGTGGGTGAAGGTACAAGAAGGGAAGGAGCCTTCTGTACCTTTTTCCTTGTATAAGTTTGGGTGATTGGTGAAATTGGCTTATGAATTAGGGACTGGGGGATTGAGAAAGAGGGTGAAGGTTGGTATTGGCTAGCAGTGGGATGGTCTAATGAGGGCCTTGACCCTGCTGCCATACCTTCTTCAGTGTGGGACACCACCATCATTGTAGAGAACAATGGGGTGTCAACTCCTTCCGAGTCCAATGGTGATCTTTTCATGTTTGAAAAGACCTTTCCTTTGGGGATTTTTGGTACATATACCTCATCAAAGTGAGGCATATCCGTCAACTCATGGGTTATAACTTCCTGAACAAACCTGGGGTACATGTAAAAACTCTTTTTGCTTCCCAAGTTTGATACAAGATCACTGAAAATCATTCGTGAAAAATTGTACTTTCTGGCAGTGGCCAAGCAGACCAAAGCATAAGCAATGGTACTGCTAAACTCACTCCATCCAGTAGTCTTTTTGGAAATGCAGTGCATCAGGGTATGAACAAGGAAACGCCATTGGGTATAAAATTTTGCTTTTGAGAATTTAAAACCACCCAATTGGCCTCCATACCCCATTCTTGACAAATTTGAGAACAAGTCCTCATTAGGAAGAGAAGTAATACCTTCAGCATCGTCTAGACGTAGACAGATGCGTATCACCTCTTCAATAACTGACAAGGGTTTGTCACCTACCCTTGTCTTCAGAATCTACACACCATTCTCTGTGACTATGGTGGCATTTGCCCAGAATTGTCGTTGATGCTCAATGTAGATAGTTGGAGACACTGTCAGAGCATAGGCGATATGGCTAGACTTCAGAAAATCCACTATCTGATGAAATCCTGCAGCTTGCTTTGGATTTTGTAGCATCGCGATTTCATTGTGCTCGTCAACAAATGCCATAGACGCCATGTTAGCTTGAGTATGTTGGACTGAAACACTTGTTCTTGAGAGAAAAAGGATTAGAGAGCAGAGAAATAGAAAGCAAAGAGTCATTATGAACTTTTAGGCGGGCAAACAGGGTATTTATACGATTCGGGACAAAAGCAGTATTAACACCTAGCAGTATTAACTAACTAGCAGTATTAACTAACTAGCAGTATTAACTGAGAGCAGTATTAACCACTAGCAGTATTAACTAACTAGCAGTATTAACTAACTAGCAGTATTAACTAACTAGCAGTATTAACCACTAGCAGTATTAACTAACTAGCAGTATTAACTAACTACCAGTATTAACTGAGAGAAGTATTAACCACTAGCAGTATTAACTAACTAGAAGTATTAACTGTGCACTGGCAGTAGTAAGACTGCACTGGCAGCATTAACTAGACTTGCACTTTTTGAGGCTTTAAGGTACTCTGAGCAAGGTAATAACTTTCTGAAAAAGATGTTAGTAATACCAAAGAATAAACCAATAACAGGTATGAAAACACTTTTTAACATATGAGCTCATTCAGAGTTGATCATGCCCACACTTGTGACCAAGAAAGTGAATCTACCCACATCAAAAGCTTTAGTGAATAGATCAGCAAACTGGTTGTCAGTATGAACCTTAGCAACTTGAATTAGCTTCTTTTCATTACAATCTCTGATAAAGTGATACCTGATCTCAATGTGTTTGGTTTTGGAGTGCTTGACTGGATTGTTAACAATGCTTATAGCACTGCTATTGTCAATGAAGATTGGTGTGTGAAGAAAGGTTACCCCATAGTCTAGCATCTGATTCTGAATCCATAGAACCTGAGAGCAGCAACTTGCAGCAGCAATGTACTAAGCTTCTGTTGTTGATAAGGACACAGTGGTTTGTTTCTTACACTGCCAAGATACTAGTCTTGCACCCAAAAGTTGACATCCACCTGAAGTAGACTTTCTGTCCATGTTAGCATCTCCCAAGTCACTATCTGAATAAGCAATCAAGTCAAAGTTGGATTCATAAGGATACCAAAGACCTAATCTAGGTTGTCCTCTTAAGTATCTGAAAATCCTTTTAACAGCTTGTAGATGTGATTGCTTTGGATTGACTTGGAATCTGGCACACAAACACACTGGAAACATGATGTCTGGTCTTGAGGCTGTGAGATACATGAGAGATCCAATCATTGATCTGTATAGATGGACATCAACATCCTCCCCCTCAAGATCAGCAGTGATCTGTTTATGAGTCTCCATAGGTGTGCTTGCTGGCGAAATGAGAATGTCAGTCTAGTGCTAAAAAGGGCGAATAGCAATCGGGCTAAATGCATGGCTCTTTGAGTCAGTTAGACCATACTTATCCAGGATGTCTTTCACATATTTTGATTGGCTTATGAAGATCCCATCTTTCTTCTGTTTCACTTGAAGCCCAAGAAAGAAGGTAAGTTCACCCATTGAACTCATTTTAAAGCTCTTGTGCATCAACTTTTCAAAGTCTCTACACATTTGATCTTTTGTGGATCTAAAGATGATATCATCCACATATATCTGAACCAATAGGATGTCCTTTTTACTTCTTTTGATGAATAGGGTCTTGTCAATTATTCCTCTTCCAAATCCATTCTCCAAGAGATAGGTAGACAGTGTATCATACCATGCTCTTGGGACTTGATGCAGACCATAAAGTGCTTTCTTCAGTTTGTATACTCTGTCTGGATATGATGGATTTTCAAATCCAGGGGGCTGACAGACATATACTTCTTCATCAATTGTACCATACAGAAAGGCACTATTCACATCCATTTGGTATACCTTGAACTTCATGTATGAGGCATAGGCTAGAAATAGCCTAATTGTCTCTACCCATGCCACTGGAGCAAACACTTCTTCATAGTCAATGCCTTCTTCTTGAGTGTACCCTTGTGCCACCAGCCTTGCTTTGTTTCTTATCACAATGTCTCTCTCATCCTTTTTGTTCCTGAAAATCCACTTGATGCCTATAGCTCTATGACCTTTTGGAAGGTCCACCAAGTCCCAGACTTCTTGCAACTTGAACTGCAGTAACTCTTCTTGCATAGCTTCTATCCAACTGGAATCTTTCATAGCATCATAAACCTTCTTAGGCTCAATCTGTGATAGAAAGCAGGAGAGTACTTTGTGTTGCTGATCCTGCAGCTCTTGAAGTCTGCTTTGATTCCTTGTTATCATAGGAGAAGAGATGTCTCCTATGACCAGCTCTGGAGGATGATTCTTTTGAGTTCTAGTCTGATGACTAGGTTCTTCATTGATTCCCACATCCAGATTGGAATCATTTAAGTCAGCTGAGGGGATCTCATCAGCTGCTTCTGGTTCTTCATGTACTTGATTCTCTTCATCTCTTCTTTCTTCTTCACTCTGAATTGGTTCAGTAGCATTCTCCTTTTCATAGATCTCAACAGTCTCTATCATAGGTATGGGAAAGATCACAGACTGAGGCATAATGTCTTGTACTTGTACTTGTTCATCCCCTGATCCTCCACTTCCTGAACCTGCATGATAATCACTACTGAAACCCAAAGAGTTAGTTAGTGAATCAATGTCAAATAGCCACTGAGGACCAGACCCAATAGGATTTGGTGTGTTCTCATTGCATTTGACATTGTCACTTTCCTCAATTATTCTAGAAGAAGTATTAAAAACTCTGTAAGTCTTACTCTGAGATGAGTAACCAACAAGAAAACCATCATCAGCCTTGCTATCAAACTTTCCTAAGTGAGTTTTGGTATTGAGAATGGTACAAGGACACCCAAAAGGTTTGAAAAATCCTATAAACGGTTTTCTTTTATTTAAAAGCTCATAAGGTGTCTTGTTTTTAGGCTTGACTACTAGAACTCTGTTTTGGACATAGCAAGCAGTATTAACTGCTTCAGCCCAGAAAGTAATTGGAAGTTTTGAATCTGCCAACAGAGATCTAGCAGCCTCAATCAGTGTCCTATTCCTTCTCTCAGCAACACCATTTTGTTGTGGAGTCCTAGGAGCACTGTATTGCCTCTCAATTCCTTTTTCCTCACAAAAGGTGTTTAAGTCATGATTTTTAAATTCAGTACCATTGTTTGACCTAATGACTTTTACTTTTTGATTTGTTTGGTTTTCAATTCTTAGAATAAAGGATTTGATCAGTCCACTTGTCTCATCCTTAGTCCTTAGAAAATATACTCAAGTAAATCTAGAGTAATCATCAACAATAACTAGGCAGTATGATTTCTTACCAATACTCATAACATTTGTAGGACCAAACAGATCCATATGCAACAACTGAAGAGAATTAGAGATTGTGTTCAACTCTTTGGTCTTATGAGAAGTTTTGTGTTGACAGGCAACACAATGATCATCACATGAAAAGACTTTGGAAGGTAAACCTCTTACAAGGTTGTTTTTAACAAGTTTATTCATTGTTTTAAAATTCATGTGACACATCCTTCTGTGCCAGAGTGATGATTCATCCAAAGAAGGTTTTGAAACAAGACAGTTTAGGGATGAATCAGTTGAAACACTTTCCATATCTAAGCAATATACATTATCCTTTCTGGGAGTTCTTAGTAGTATCATCTTTTCATCAACTACCTTGAATCCTGGAGCAAGGATAATGCATTCAGAATCTGTAAATAATATACTATGTTGTTTGTCACAAACCTGTGATACACTTAACAGGTTGTATCTTAACTGCTCAACATAGAATACATCTTCAAAGGTCATTTTACCTTTGGTTACATCCCCCTTACCACTTATCTTACCTCCATCTGGAGTATTACCAAAAGCAACATGTCCACCATCAATTTTCTTGAAATTCTTGAGGCATGACATGTTCCCTGTCATGTGCCTAGAGCATCCACTATCCACATGCCAGATGCTCTTCCCCTTGAGCTGCTGGTTGCCCTGTACATAAGATTAAGCCAAAGTGGTCTTGGGTCTCCCTTTCTCATCAAAGTATTTACATTCCTTTTTGATGAGGTTTTTAAACTCAGAGCACTCTTTATTAGAGTACTTTGTCAATATGATTGGCTTAGTAGCACAACTACTAGAAGCAGTACTAACCTTAGAAGTACTAACAGAGGTAGCAGTACTCACAGGTTTAGCAGTACTAACCTTGTTAGCAGGACTAACAGAGTTAGCAGTATTAACTTTCAAAGAAGTACTAACAATGTCAGCAGCACTAACATTGTTAGCAGTAGTATTACTTCTAGCAGCACTATCATTGTCAGCAGCACTATTTGTAGTAGCAGTACTAACAGTTTTAGTGCTTTTAGGAACCCACATATTGACACTTTCTTTAACAGACTTTTTCTTCATGTGCCTTTTAGATTTAACAGATTTCTTAGCCACATTGTTCTTTTCAATCTTCCTATAACCCAAGGGTTTTTGCATAGGTCTTTGAAAGATCATCCTTTGGTTTATAGGATTGAAATAACATTATTTGGCAAGATGATTCAATTTGCCACAGATAAAACAAGGTTTTGGTCTATTGATTTTACTTAAATCAACCCCTTATTTTTGTGCCCACTGATTATTCCAGTTTCTTTGATTTCCCCTCTTTTTATCATGTTTTTGGGGCTCATTCTTCTTACATGCACACTGTTTGCAAGGACCTGGATTCACAACTGTGGTCTGTTTGTAATGGACCTTACCAGACTTTCCCTCTGTCTTCTCTATGTCCTTGGATTTGATCCAAGCCCTTCCACAGTCTTCATTGGTGATTATATTATTCTCTATAGGAATCTCACCACTCACCTTGTTCTCCTTACTCTTGCCAACCTCTTTCTCAGTCTTATCCTCAACAACTACCTCATCTAAGGGATCTACTTCAGTGGCTCCCTCAGGCAAGTCCTTCCTATCTTTGGTGTCTAATAGGTCTGAAGTAGGAGGGATGTAATTGTTGTTATATGATGGAGGTGTAGCATTGTATCCAATTCCTCTTCTCAGCTTATCATGAATATGAGTTTGTAGTAAAGAGTCCATTGCTTTAGAAGCATTGGAAAACTTTTCTACATTAAGCCAATTTCATCAATCAGTTTGTTAAATCTGTCAAAAGTTTGAGTCATGGACTCATTCTTAGTTGACATGAAGTTTTCATACTGTTGCTTCAAGATTGCCTTTTGATTTCTTTTGGTACTTTTGGTACCAGAAAATCTCTTCTCTAGAGCATTCCAGAGCATCTGTGCATCCGTACAATTGCAGAATTGGTGCTGATATTCATTTGGAATGGCTAAGAGCAGTGTGCTCAAGGCTTTCATCTCTGTCTGCCTTGTCTTTCTGTCTGCATCCGTCTTTGGAGGGATTCTTTTGCCATCTTCACCAATCTTCCCTGCATCAGATGGGTCATTCTCAATGATGTCCCACATAGAGTAATCTGTGAGGAGAATATATTGCTTGATTCTGATCTTCCACATGCCAAATTCATTGGGTCTGAGCATTGGAACCTTTGAGACCAGAGTACTGTTTGATTCAGCTGTGTTTTCCATAATGAATGAGATTTCTGAGAGTACTAGCTCTGATACCACTTGTCAGGATCTTAATTCTAAACAAGAATAAACACTCAGAAACAATATTGAAGAAGTTTGCGGAATAACACTTCAATATTCAATAATCAATAAAACAGTGAATCAAAAGAACAACTTGTAAACTTTATTGAATGATTGTAAAGTTACAAGATTTAACACTCAACCTCAATATTGATGAACAAGCTCACCAATACGAATTCTACTTCTCTAGAATTAGGATTAAAAACCTTGAGGTTGATTCTCTCTAAGAAAATAAAAATTCAGAATTCTGAAGTTAATTTCTATCAACTCTAATCTATTCTATATATATTGAAGATAAACGATAATTACATATATTAAAAGATCTTCAAAATAGTCTTCCATATTTATCTTCAAATAATCTAACTGTCTTCATTCCATCCGAAGTCTTCAATATCTCATAAGCAGCATTAAGTTGATCCAGTAGTATTAACTCTTTAGCAGTACTAACTCCAGCAGTACTAACTACTAGCAGTATTAAAATCTACTAGCAGTAGTAATTCTGTTGTAGCAGCATTAACCATACTTGAGCCTTTCTGAATTTCCCAACAAATATGATTGTGGGTTTTGAAAAATATAAACAAATCCCCAGTAAATAAAATAAAATATAAAAAAGTAGTTTTTCAAAGAAACAAAAATATAGTGGAATTCCTTTTGTTCAGTTGCAGGTTCCGTCATTGACACCCGACCGTTCGTCTTCTTCTTGTACTCGGATGATACATAGATAAGCTATATGATGCACGCGTCGTTAAACGCACAACAAGGCTTAAATTTATAAACCTAACTCAAACCTAGTGATAGGGTAAGTAGGGTATCGTTCTTCTCAGGGAGTCAGTGGTTAAATTAAAGATTTGTATTAAAACTGAATGCACGTGTGTCACAAAGATTGGCTACCCAATTTATCAATTAAGCTCAAAAAATAATCTAACTAAAACCGAAATCTAATTATTACAAATAACACTACTTCAAAAGGGTTGGGTTGGGAGTTGAATTAAACTATTAAACAAATAACAATTAAAACTTTATGACTAACAAAATAACGCGAATACGAAATCATTCAAAACAAACAATACCTGTCACATATCGTTCATAATGAAAAATTCGTAGAAACTTAATTAAAAACAAAACATCAAAATCATCATAATCACCAACCATTTAACGTTCTCAATTATAATAAAAAGCCACAAACTTTATCCAAGAAATCTAATCCAATACTTCAAATTACCAACAATATCAAAAACAGAATTTTAAAACCGAACTAAAATTAATAAAAACGATTTACTAAAAAAAATTACTACGTGAAATAAACCTCAAACCTCTGTTGCATCTCCAATGAAATCATCAACTTCAATCGTCATCAATCCACCAACCAACGAATCATAATCTTCAATTTTCAACCATTAAAATCAACCATCTCTAATCATCATTCCCGCAATCCAATCAAATGCAACAAAGAAATTTTAATAAAAAAAATTAAAGACAGCAGCGTAGAGCTGCTGCCTCCCTCGATTGCCTCCAATCCCATGTAATTCCTCCCTTTTTAATAATAGAAAATATGCCCTAAGTTTCCTTTTTCACGAGTTGGGCTTAATATGCAAATCTGGGCTGACTTCATCTTGGGCTGTAGAGACTTGGGCCAAGCATGTAATTTCAATAAAAATATAAAAACATGCTTTTCACAACAAACAAGACTCGATCCCACAACCAAAGCCACACAAACCCACGGCCTTGCCACCACACTGCAACTTTGATTTTGATTTAGATCTGCACCATTTCTATTTTATCTCTCGTTTCTGGTCCAGCTTTGTTCACTCAACTTCGGCGCCTGTTTCGGTCCAGATCCACTCCGAATCGCCAAAAACTCAAAACACGAACATTGTAGATCTATGTGTTGGGTTTCCAGATCATCTTTAATCGCTTAAATCGGAGCTCGGACGATTGAGATACGGACGAAACGCTACAGGAGCGCAAATCTGTCAAAATTCCTTCTTTTTGCTCTTTTTATCTCCAAAGTGTTCCGAGCCTATAAAAATATAAAAACACATTAATATCGTTCGGTTTTCTCATTTTAGCACATTAAAGATGGGTGATTGACGATAAAATAATCTCGAATTAAACGACCGATCAAAACACCCCACACTTAAACAATGACCGTCCTCGGGCAATAAAACAGTTTATTTCGATAATTCAAGAATAGTCAAATCAAACTCTTTAGAACTCATAGCATGTCATGAATATGGGATAAGTCAACCATCAAACCCTTAGCACGTGCATACTATTTCGAGAACTAACATAAAATGATCCGGTAAGCTCTCACTAGGATAAGATTCACTCAATCACTCACGTGTTTTAGGTTATGTGTTTCGCTCGAGACATCCTCACATGACTGGTACTCTACCATAGGCTTGCAAAAAAATCTCATTCTCCACCGCCGGAAGTGCATGCAAGATACAAATCAAAAGGTCTTTTTCAAGGGTTGTAACGGTGGCCACGGGTAGGGTAGGATGGTTATGGTAAAGTGTCTTTAAAACCGTTAAGACTAAGGGAGCATTATGAGCAATAAACCAAAAGCATGTCACATTGCGGTTCTCTTTGAAAACTTTTGAGCACTTTTCGCTTAATGACTGCAAGCCTTTATTCTTTTTTTCTTTTTTTTCTCTTTTTTTTTCTCTCTTTTTTTTTTTTTTTACTGATTCTTTGTTTTTTTTTTTCTTTCTTTCTTTTCTCTCTCTTTTTTTTCTGAGGCTTTGCTTTCTACTCTTTTCTTCTTTTGAGACCACAACTTCAAGATATTAACAATTTAGCTCATTGGTTTAATGTCACACCCTAAGTCTTAAGGTTGGGTAGGAAGTGTTTGGCTTTTGTGGCTTGTATCTTAGGTGTGTCAAACGAACGGGTTTATAGGCTCAACATGGTTGATCAAGTGGATTGCATTTTCAGGGTAGACTTTTTGGCTAAAAGTGGTTAACAATCACATCAAAGATGGCCTTTATCACTTTTGTATGCAAGCATGACTTAAATGCAATCTTGAAGAGAATAGATGCAAGTTCTAGAGAGACCAATGCACATGAGGTGTAATACACACATGAAGTGAAATGAGACTAATTTGGATGTTTTAGTCATAAGGCTCAAATGTCTCACGGGTTAGATATGCTCACCCAATCAATCAAAGCTAGTTTCAAATAGCAAGACACACCAAGTAGTCTTGGGGACCAATCGATCATTTCAATAGTGTTATATGTTCCTTAGAGTCTAACAAGAACTTTTCATTGTGCTCATGTATGTAAAAGAATTACTGCCCAAGAACAAATCAATTCTTTAAGTTTTTTAACACCCCACACTTTATCATGCATTGTCCCCAATGTATGCCCTTGTGCTAAAGAACATGAATAAAGATGAGAGGAACAGAAAACTCCCCTGGATGATGTTCCAATGCATGACTGGGTGCAGTATTGATCAATCCATGTAAGCTCCGACCTGTAGGGGAATGTCATCCTTCGGCGTTTTGTCAGTACTTTCCTGTTAAAACACAACTTGGACCAACTTCGATAAAGCACAATACAGATTCAATAGCAATTAATCTGAAAATTCCAAAATTTCCCCCTCCCCAACTTAAAGATATGCATTGTCCTCAATGCTAGGAAGTGGGACTCAATCAAAAGGGATCTCCGGCTCCAAGACAGATAAACAAGAACAAAGAGATAAATCAAAACAAACTTACTAACTAATCCTCATTTTCGCAGGGAAACGCGATTGCACTTAGCATGTGCAACAAGCCTTTTAAACCCCTAGGTTCCCCTTAGTGGACGAGTGAAGTCTCGTGAAGGTTTGCAGTGAACATACCCACAAAGTTCATTTAACTACGACTCAATTAACTGACTCGATCTTAAAGCATGCAAATAAATAAAAAGCAATAAAACAAATATACAAAATATACAGATAAATGGAACCGATGTAGAAACGATGTAGATATAAAAATATTCTTCCATATTTTTAATATATTTACATTTAAATGTAAAATCGAAAATGAAAATAAAAGTGAATATAAATGAAACGTAATAATTTGAGAGATGAGTTTTATTCTACCTATCGTACATGGTCTGAACCTTTAAAGTTAACAACTAAATAAACTCTTCAACGACTTTGTTGGTACTTTACAAGTTAATATATATTATAAAAACTTTTCTTGAAAATATTCCAATAATTTAACAAAGACAACAGGGTATTTAATTTATAATGCTGGTGCAATAAAAATAAAATTGATTAGAAATAAAACGACGAAAATAAAAATATATAACATACAGTATAAACTAAAAAATGAATTTTTAAATAATTAACTATTTTGTTAAAATCTTCAATTAATCACTTTACATTGTAATATCAAGAATTTTACTTCATTCAATTAATCATCTTCAAACTCACTAACCATATAGTGAGTCAAGAATTTTACTTCATTCAATTAATCATCTTCAAACTCAGTAACCATCTTAATTTAATTTATTAATTAAATTATAAATTATTAATTACGAGACTTGATCATATGCATCTCATCTCGGTGCATCTAATGCTAATATGGATCCAAGGGTTGAGTTTCGGGATGTTTTGAACATATTTCAGAATGTTAGAAATCGTTTTGATGTATGGTTGAAACTTGGCTAAGTGTTGTTAAGAGGATGTGAAATCAGAGCCGTTGAGCTTTAAGCTTAGAGCTCTGAAGTCATCACATGAATATTCTAAGTGTTAAAGTTAGGGCCTTTGGTCCGTGTGATCAAAGCCTCTAGACACTCCGAGCCTCTGGTCATTCAGGGCCTGTGGATACCTTCTGGTCTCGTTGCTTGTAAGTCAGAGTAAGTTGTAACTGCTCTCAAATCTTATCCGTTAACAGTTACACAATCTATGCAATTATGTCTTAATCGTTCGTAACTGTCAATCTCTCATATAAATATGTGAACGAGAATCTGGGTGTATATAAAGACTCGATCTTACAATATTTAAGATTAGAGTTTTTAATTGGATTATCACAATACAAAATTCGTGATACCTAAGGTTATATAGGTCGAATTATTGTATTCGGAAAATGAACTTTCCATGATGCAATTGTTTATCCGGTCCACGTATCATCTTCGATCTCCAAAATTATAATATGGTTGTCTCTCTTATTTTGGTTCATTTTTCTTTTAATTTGATGGGTTAAAGTGATATATGAACAAAATCGGTTGTTTTGATAAATTGATTAGAGCTTTCATCTCTAACTTACATGTCAATCCCGCATTTAACACAAATATGTAGAGTTTCGTGTGCAAATTCTTCCCGTTGTCATCTACATTGTCAAATCGTCAACGATAATCAATATGAGATATGATTAAATGTGGGGTTTGTTATGAAATGGAACCAATATTTTTCTTTTTTCTTATGAACGCGTATAAAATTCTTATAGTTGAGAAATATGTAAAAAACATGCTCATTACAAATTATACGAAATACAATAGGATAAATTGATAATGGTATAATTTTTTTTTGAACGGCAACAACACTTATATTACCAATCAACCACAACGGTTAACAAGAGTTACAAGGACAAAAGGGTAAACTACAACCAACAAAGCCCACCAAACGACCCATCCAAACGACACCGACCAAAAAACAGCTTACAAATAATAACAAAGCACCGAATAAAGCCAAGGTACATCGGCAGGGGAACTAGTTTGCGAGCAGCAAACAAGGACCCTTGACGATAAACCATGGATATACTTCGCTTATCCCGCAAAGCTCTTTGTCAGCTCCAAAACAACTCCGAGTCGTGCCTGGCAGCAGCCTTCGCTGCCAAGCACTCAAAGACGCCAAAAAGAAAAAAAAAACTTTGAATTAGAAGTTTAAACAGAGAATTAATTTCAAAGCTTCGTTGCATTAGCCTGGACAACAGCCTTCGATACCAACGCGAGGCAACCCCAAACTTCCCCGCCGTTAGTTCACGTACAGACCCACTCATCAAACGTCTCGAAACGAATAATGGTATAATTGTTTTATTAATAAAATTTCAAATTATTTTATTTATTTATTATAAAAAAAATTATTTAGAGAAATCTAATTTTAAATGGGATTATTTCTAATTTTATTAGTTAAAAGAAATTAATAGAAAAAAATCCAAAAAAAGTCATAAAAGGAAAAGAAGAAGAAAATAGAGTCTTGTTTTTCTTGCCACGTTTCAAGGTATGTTTCAATTCGTGATAAGTACCAATCAAATGATCAATTATTTCATTAAATGAATTCTTTTTTTTTTTTGTAAGAAAATATAATTTTCATTTTAATTTGGTTAAAAACTATATTCTTAGTTTTAATACATTTTGTTAATAAAATAATATATCAAGGTAAGGGGTCGTCTGGTTGCTTTTTTCATTAAGGGAGTAAACACTTTTAATTTAACGACCTTAATAATTGACTGGGCTTATTCATATAGAAATTTTGAGATGTTACATGAAGCTTAATGGAAAAAAGGTTGACTTTTTTCGGACAACCCACGTACCTCACTTGTCCACATTCAGCCAAAAAATTGGCATCCATATCCGTGCACGCTCTCTTCACGTCACACTCTCTCAATAGAACCCTAGTTACTTCCCTCTTTTCCCTTGCACCATCTCTTCATGTTACCCTCACTCCGGGCGACTAGCGACGAAGACACCTTAGCTCACCCTCTCTTCTCTTTTCCCTGACGACCTCGCTCCCAGGTCACCCTTTCTTCTCCGTTCATCTCCCCCAAAGACTCCCTTGTATCACCGAGACCTTGATGCCCCTCACCAAACCTTTGACAACCGTGCATCATCGAGACCAAAACCCATCTCTGTCTACTCTCTCGAATCATCTTCTCCCTTCTTCTCTCTCGATTTTGGCGCCCCTGCAATATCATCGAGAACAAGACCCTAATCGACCCATCAACATCTTTGACTGGGCAAGAAGCTTTAGTTAAGTTTAATCGAACCCAACAACATATTGAGTTTAGAAAGGCAGTGTTTGGCAAGATCTGTTCAAAACTGTTGTTGGCATATTTGTTTATGTAGCATATCTATTTACTTGAAGATGTTTATCGATCAATGGGACATATATGTTGATGGATCAATGGAGATGTTG
Source organism: Arctium minus (assembly GCA_954870635.1). Taxonomy (NCBI): domain Eukaryota; kingdom Viridiplantae; phylum Streptophyta; class Magnoliopsida; order Asterales; family Asteraceae; genus Arctium; species Arctium minus. Next base: position 2,168,816 of record OX941087.1, read on the forward strand.
GAGCTTAATGGAAAATTGTCGATGCATCAAAGTCAGAAAGGCGGTGTTTGACAGGAGTTGAGTTTAAATAAAGCTTTTTTCATTCCATTACTAGATTGATCAATAAGAATGATGAATCGGTGTAAATAAAAACAAGGAAATAACTGATTACAGTCGTTTAGTTTTGAGATCTTGATTGAATCGTTGTAAATGAATTTATGGTTCAAGCAATAACAAAATTGGTTGTTATTGAGTTAAAAAGAATTGCATTGAAGTTTATCTTTTGTATTATGAGAGATGCACACCATTTGCACTCATGGGTAAAACAGTCATTTATATCATTCAGACTGTTGATTCATTAAAAAGAAAAGTAAACAACAATACATTTTGTTTGTATTTTGGGTTCTCCGATATCTATTAGGTACTAGAGACTATTGTTTGTGTTTTGGGACTTCTAGAGACGATGTTCAAAGGTGTGTTGATTCTGACTATGGTGGAGATATGGATGGTCGACGCTCTCTCAACGGGTATCTGTTTAATATGGGGTCATGTGTCATTATTTGGAAGGTCGTTCTTCAACCAGCGGTTTCTCTTTCTACAACTGAGGTTGAATACATGGCCGTTACCTAGGGTTTTAAAGAAGCGATATGGCTTAAAGGCTTGTTCAATAACCTTAGCATTGATGAGTTTACAGCAGACTCTGTATTATGTGATAATCAGAGTGCTATCGTCTTGATGAAGGATCAAATGTTTCACGAGCGCAAGAAGCATATAGATGTGCGCTATCATTTCATAAGAGAGGTCATTGCTAAGGGGGACTTCAAGGTGAGGAAGGTTTCTACTCACGATAATCCGGCCGACATGATGACCAAAGTTCTTTCGACGACTAAGTTTGGTTTGTTTACAAACTTGGTCGGAATCCGTAGTTTGGAGTAGCCCGTGAAGGGTCGGCGGAGGTGGTATGTGTTCGTTAGTCCACTTTCGAGAATTCGTATTTAATTTCACTATTATATTGATGATGTGTTTTGAAAATTGTATTGGAGCTTTGTTTCATAAAGATAAATGTTTGTTGGGACGATGAAACTATGGAATCAAAGGTGGAGATTGTAATTTTTTTTAACTCCAACCTTCCATATAAATATGTATCCAAATATGAATGCATGCAAGTTGGATAAAAGGTGTTAGATGACTCGAGATAAGAACTAGAGTCCATGGAGCTTTTCAAAGTCAATATTCAAAGGTCAAAGTCAACAAAGGAGGCTAAAAAGAGTAGAGCTAAAGTGTGTTAGGCGGGCTTGAAGTTTCGATTATTATTTGTGGTTCATTATTGTTTCCGTTGAGAAATTCAAGTTTATCGTTTCCATATTACAAATTCATTTGAGTTTAATTTTGGTTTTCGGGTTAAATTCAATTAAGTTTCTACTTGGCTTGATCTCGTTTTGTGGGGTTCGATCGAGTGTGGTGTAATCGGTATTTACAACGATAAATAAAAAACAAATGTATGTAACTACTGATCTATCACAATGTAACATTGACCTTTATTCATTCAAAGTGAAGTTGACGAGTTTTCATTATCTCAATGTATCAATGACAATTTTTTTTATCAACGTTGGCAAAATATCATTGTTCAATATAAAGTAACCAAATTATTGTTCACTCACTATCTTACATATACCGGTCTCAATGATGATACCTTAATTCATTTTCTCTTTCACAGTATTTTGATTTTATGGGTCTACTATCTTCGACTCAATCAGTGGGCTCATAGAAAACGTCTATTTATATGGACTAAATAAATTCTTATGATTTTCATCCTTAGAGTACCTGGTGGGTTCAAGAACACCAACAACAAACTAGATTTAAAAACTCAAATCAAACTCATATTAAAAAATCAAAAACCTAAATCAAACCAATATTCAAAAGCCAAAAACCTAAATCAAACCCAAATTAAAAGACCTAAATCAAACCTAGATTTAAAAATAAAAAACCTAAATCGAACTCATATCCAGTAAGCAAGATCAAACCCACTTAAAAGAGGAGAGAGAGAAGAGAGAGAGAGAGAGAGATGAGATAAAGAGAGAGAGAGATCTGAGATAGAAGAGAGATTTGAACAAACACAAAATAAGTGTGATTAATAGTTTTATACGGATCTGAAGCAACAGAACTAGTCGAAACACACCTAACTCTAAACCTCTTATCACCTCCACTGTAACACCCGTAATTTTCGGTAAGTAAATGTCACCCGGACATTTCTGTGACCTGTAAACAGTGGGGTTTTGTTGGGGAAATGCATTGTTTAAATTCCCTCGGAAAATTGGGAGTTTTGGCGTTGAAAAAGTCGGATTTTTGGAGTTCGGGGGCACCCAGGCGACTATGCCAGTGATTGTGCCATAGGGCACAATCGCCAAGGCTGAGAGCCCGTGGTACAACTCTGGCGATTGTGCCAGCGATTGTGCCACTGGCACAATCGCCTGGCACTATAGCCGCGCGTACCAGTGGATTAAATGTTGCGATTTTCACCATTTCTTCTCATTTTCTCATTTCTATCTTCTCCCCTTTTCTCTCCCAAACCCCAAACCCCAAAACCGAACCCTAACCTATTTTGGGGGTTTTTCCTCCTCAAACCACATGATTACTCACCATCTAGCTACTTAGGATCTTGAATCACAAAACCTCCATCTTCATCTTCCTCATCAAGTTCAACGGTTGGGAGCTCGGGTTGAAGTGTTTGATTGGGTGTTCTCGGAAATTCTCACCATCTTAAGTGGTAAGCTTTCTTGATATAATGTTATAAATGCTTCATTGGTGGTTTCTTAGTGTTTGGTATCTCAAATCTCGGATTTGATGGTCTCGGAGAAATTAGGGTTTTGACCTTGCTTGGGATTTTGGTATATAATGTTTGGAGAATGGTTCTAAATGGTTAAATATGGGTATTTACGGTTTGAAATATTTGGATCTAGGTTTTGGAAGGTTTCGGCTTGAGGATTCAAGCGGCCTTCAAAAGAGCTCGTTGGGTGAAATCTAGATTTAGCCTAAATCTAGCAAGGTGAGTTCAAGTTGATTTGTGAAAACGGTGTACATGCCAAAATGTTTATTTTAAAGTGTTTTACATGAAATGGTTAACTGCTGATAAGTTTTGAGTATTTTGAAGTAAAATATGTTTTACTTGGTTATTTGTCAAAATGTGAGTATTTTGATAAGTTTTCATATTTGGTAAACTTGGGTTGTGTTAACCTCTTAAAATGCTTATATTGGGTTTTGAACGTTTCAACAACTAAATAGCATGAATTACGTATTCTTGGTGATTTTGTACAAGTAAGATCTATTTTATGAGTTATACATCTTTGACGATTATGTACAAATGAAGTCTATTTCATGTTACATGCATTTTGGTGTATTTGCATTTATAAATCCTTTGGAAAATCTTGGTCCCAATACGTGTTGAGTTTTGGGTTAATCACGTCTTTGAGGTATGTGTTTTCGTATACGTCGTTTAAAGACATTTCATTATTTGGGGGACCGGTAATTGTTGGTCAAATGGGTTTCGAGCATTTTAGCTCGGTGTTAGCTTAAAAGAGTCTTGAGGACATTCGTCCGGTTTTAATGGCTCGATGTGAAGTCCAATTTATGATTTGCATCTTAATGCATTTTATTGCATGTTATTGATAATTACAGACTCGAGTGCTTTAGTCATTCAGGGATAGTCATGTAATCTTAGACTGTGTTGCATTGGATCCATAGGCACATAAGTCGGTCTTATTTGATGGTCAATTGGGTGGTACGAGGTTGGACTCCGGGACTCATGGTTTATGACCTTGTCTTTACGAGTAGGCACTAAGAGTGGTTGAGTTCCGGTTGAGCTATTATGACTATGGGTAGTCCTCTGATGGGCGTTGGGACCTTCGCCATGTGGGGCAATGCCTTCGTTGTATCCCCCGTGTGCCGAGCCTTTGGCGGTAATTCCGGTGTTGTTCTCTAAGGTCAGTTATCTCTTCGGGTGAAACTTGTTAAGAGATTGTAGGGACACTTGGCCTTGCGTGTCGTGAAGTGTCGTACGATCAACGTTGTTTGAGTGGCATACTTTTGTGTTCCTCCGCTCTCAACGGATACGGGTATCCCCCGTTGTCGGCCCGCTGTATTTTGGATATTTAATTGTTCATGCTTTTATATTTGGATTTCATTCCACTTTATGGTCGCGTGAGTATTAAGCTTCAGTTTCATGTTTTAATGGCGTATCATATTTATATGGATTGTTTTCCGTTATTTAAGGGTCGAGTATTATGTCCCACCCGAGTTTTTGGGTGTTTTAGTCTATGAGGTATTATTTACATTTTAGCACATTTGAGTATCGAACTATGACCCCGTTTTGGGTGAGTTGCAGGTTGCATCGTTCTATAAGAAATGCATGTTTGAGAAACATTGTCTTTAAAAGTGTATATTAAGGAAAATGTGTCGTTTCCATTTTGAAGTAAAACATTTCGAAGGATCTTGCTTTAAACTGAATTCCTTTCTTTTAAAGATATATTCATTCATGTTAAAACTCTTGAGCTCACTAGGCGTTAAGCCTAACATTTTTATTTGTCGGCATGTGCATCAGGTTCCTTTCGGGGGTTCGATTCTAGCAGTGCTTTGAAGAGTTGAGCCTTAGCCTTACAAGAGTAAGTAGTCGGTGAAGTCTTCCGCAGATTGGAGTTAGTAACTGTTATTGGGTTTAGTAACACCCGTCCTTTTCATAGAGTGTATGTATAGGATGAATGTGAGCGTTGAAGTTAATTCTAAATTTTATGTTGTAGTTCGAAGTATTTATTGATGTATTTAGAAAAAATTTATAATTTGCTATGTTCATATTTAAGGGTGTTACATCCACCTCCGACGAGTCCGTTTTCTCCTATGAGTCTGTCTTCTCCAACGAGTTCGTCTTCTCCGGCGACTTCTTCTACCTGTCGTTTGCGTCTTCTCTCTCTCTCTCTCTCTCTCTCTCTCTCTCTCTCTCTTTCTCTTCTCTTTTAAGTGGGTTTGATTTTGATTTCGTTTTTTTTAACTTTAAATCTAGGTTTATTTAGGTTTTTTAAATTTGGGTTTGATTTAGGTTTTTGATTTTTAAATATGGGTTTGATTTGGGTTTTTGGTTTTTTAATATGAGTTTCATTTGGGTTTTTTAAATCTAGTTTGTTGTTGGTGTTCTTGGTGTTCATGATGTTTATCATGTAGACGATGAATATTCAAGAAAAAATAATTATAATTAATTAAAAATGGTAAAATAAATTAAATAGGGTAAAATGACCATAATACCCCCATGCTTAACGGAGAAATTAGACGTCTGTTAGCTCGAGGGACCAATTACGTAACAAAATGCATATCTGGAGAGTTATCATGTAATTTTTGAAGATGAAGGACCAATTCCGTAACAATCGTCAAACGTAAGGGACCAAATTCGTAATTTACTCTTTAATCAAAAGGATAAAAGGATGAAAATGCCCTCAAAGTTAACGAACGATTTGGATGGTTGTTAGATTGAGGGACCAACGCGTTACAAAACAACATACGACGAGTCCTCTTCTGTAATAGATAAAGTTTAGGAACTAATGTCTTAAAAACTACATGACCCACATGGACCAAATCCGTAATTAACTCTATTATTAATTATATAACTGGGTGGAATTAAGATGTGTAATTGGATAGGATGAGATCAAATAAGTTCAATTTTATTAGATTTTGGACAATAATCCAAAAACCCACCGATGCAATTGAATGTTCTTGTTTTGGATCCGATCCAATACAAGTCGTTCAACCGGTTGTAGTGGGATTGGATGGCAACATGTTTGCCAAACAGTTATGGCAAAGACAACGAACATCGTATTTCGGCTTAAAACTTTGCTAAAACAAGAATAGATCATGGGTTAGACCAAGCAAAAGTTAGGAATGATCTTGTTTACGAGTCAACTTTGTACAAGCTTTCGGTTTGTTCAAATTCTTCATCGAGATATTGATATGTTCTTCTCGATCATGTATGTTGTTTTTTCATTGATTTTAGGTCGATTACGATCACAGATATGTGATCTTAAAACACGATGAGCTACTTCACCCACCTCATCGTTTGACATTACATTTCACAATCCATCACTTGCCCGTATCAAACACTCACCCTCGTCAGTTCTTGTTGTGAAAGTTACTTCAGGTACAACAATGATCCATGGTCTTAAGTAACGGTAACCCTAATTAAAGTAAAACAAGATATCTATTATCATGACATCAACATATCGAGAACGATTCGGTACAAATAAGAAGACTTAATATCGTGAGAAGGTAAGACGTGAAAAATCATATGTAAATCATTGAGAAAATCCCGAAAAAGAATATATTTGAATATTATATGTGAACCAACGTTACTGATAATTCATATGAGTTCATGTATGCATTTTCAAATGGGATTTTTCAATGATTCCTATATAAACCTTTCCTTAACCTTGTCATGATATTTACGGAGACTTCAATTCTCAGGAGTTCATTCTCTCTCTACCAGGCTGTAAAAGAAAGAAGAAACGATATGTTATTTAACCTCATAAAAAGATTGATTATCAAAAACCCTCGGCTTCAAATTGGAAGGGTCGGTTCTTGGATAACAGTCCAAAATCACTATGGCCATTGTAAACACTGAAGAAATGAATTTGTGAGAAGTTCTCAAATCCTCCCGCGTGACCATGCTTACGTGATATGAATCCTAGAACAACTGCTACAACATCCTTCATTTTTCTCGGTTGACCAATGACGGATTTAAGCTCCCATGCCACTACCTAGCTCCTCCGTACTCTGCCTTCCGTCGGTGCCTGTTCCTCTGCCAACTTAAGTAACACCACCCCTGCCGCAAGAATCTTACCACATGAACTGCTGCTTTTGGAGAAACTGCTATAAACGTTATCATCGATGTTTCAGAATATAGACGACTCCATTGACCTCATTGACGATATCGTTAACGAGTAGAACGGTGTTGTTTAAATTTGGGAGCATCAATGTTGATGTTTATAGTAGTTTCTCCATAACCATCAACTCCTCCGGCAATTCTTGTGGCTGCGGTGGTGCCGCTTAAGTTGGTAGAGGAAGAGCCATCGGTGGAAGGCAGAGGCAGAAGGATCAAGGGAGTGGCGTAGGGGTTTAAATCCGTCACTGGAGGCAAAATGAGGATGTTTTAGCAGTTGTCTCGGATCCATCGCACAAGTGCGATTACGTGTGAGGAAGTACCATTATCATTTGACATCACATCCCACAATCCATCGCTTGCCATCATCAAACACTCATCCTCGTCGGTTTTGTTGTGATGGTCTTGGGTAACGATCACCTAAGTGAAGTACGCAATACATCTATTATATTGAGCAGAGGCGTGTTTGAATAAGAAGTTTAAATATCGTGAGAAGGTACGAAGGGAAGGTTTATATGTGAATCATTGAAAAAATCTATTTGAAGATGCATATGTGAACCAACGTTACGGATTATTCCTATGGATTCATATACATCATCTCCAAATGGGGTTTTTCAGTGATTCACATATAAAATTTCCTTAACCTTGTCATGATATTTAGCCTCTTATTTGAACCTTCCACATATCAGAGACTTGATTCATTTGCAATAGCAAAATGTGAGATACTTATAGCTCTCGACATTGCAAGGAGTCCTAATACTCTTGAGAATTGAAGAACAAGATGGGAAATACTGATTGGAAAGGTGCAATAGTATTTGGAGTCCTTGCCATGTCGAGAGCTATTCAAGCCTCGATACATCGGAGGTTCTAATAAAAGGCTATATATCGTGAGAATAAGGAAAAGTTTATATATGGATCACTGAAAAAATCCATTTGAAAATGCATATATGAACCCATATGAATAATCCGTAATGTTGGTTCACATATACATCTTCAAATATATTTTTTCCTAATTTTTTTTCAATGATTCACATATGAATTTTCTTTTTTTACCTTCTCATGATATTTAGTCTTCCTATTTGAATTACTACTCAATATATTGATACAACGTTAATAGATATCTTGCACAATTCAATTAGGTGATCGTTACTTTCTGACCTCATATCATTCCCGTAATTAAAATAACTTTCACAACACGAACCGACGAGGATGAGTGTTTGATATTGGCAAGCGATGGATTGTGGGATGTAATGTCAAACGATGAGATGGGTGAGGTAGCTCATCGTTCTTTTAAGACGACGACGTACCTCTATTATCGACAACAAGTTACCGACAACACAAAACCTTGTTGACAGTCTGATTGAGATTGTCGTGGAGAGAATACAACTCTGATGACATATCCTATGATCATAGTAGACCTAAGGTTAAAGAAAAAGCAACAACATACATGATCGAGAAGAACAGGTCGATATCTCGATGAAGAATCTGAATAGACGCAAAGCACTCGTAAAAGTTCATCCTCTCTATTTGCACATGATTTGGCTGTTTTCGTATTCTCTTATTTAGGGATCATTTACCAAAACACTTACCCGGTAAGATTCAATACTATAACTTAGGGGTTGTTTACCTAACTTTTACCAGGTAAGTGCTCATCAAGTCACATTACCTTAACGGATGAATATGGCAAGGACCAAGAATCTTACCCGGTAAGAGCTGAGGCAAGGACCGATAGTCTTACCCGATAAGTGAGGGCGAAGACTCTTACCACAGTTAGAGATTACATGTAAAATTGAACACTATAACTTATTTGGGTAAGATTTTAGTCTACCAAAACGATATGGTTTGCAACAATTTTCCCGGTAAGCGCTAACCATGGTAAGAGTATTCACCTTTACTTACCGAGTAAGACTCTTGGTCCTTGCCTCATCTCTTATCGAGTAAAATTCTCGGTCCTTGCCATATTCATCCGATAAGGTAATGTGACTTGGTAAGCTTTTGGTAAGTGGCTCCTAAGTTATAGTTTTGAATCTTACTGGGTAAGCGTTTGTGTAAACGACCCCTAAATAAGAGAACATGAAAACGGCTAAATCACGTGCAAATAGAGAGTACGAACTCTTAAGAATCAAAGAACACAACAAGAACAGACGAGGATGAGTGTTTGATACCGGCAAGTGATGGATTAAGGGATGTTATGTCAAACAACAAGGTCGACGTGGTAGCTCGTCGTACTTTAAGACACTGTCATTGATCCACCTTTGACAACGAGTTATTGGCAACACAAACCCTTGTAGACACCCTGATTGAGATAGTCGTGGGGAAAACCGTTCTAACAACATATATGTGATCTTTGTCGATCTAAAGTTTAAAAAAAGAAACAAAATTCGTAATCGATCATGATTAGAAGTAACTGATAGATATCTTGTAAACAAAGGCAGAAATTTTGAAGATGAGGGTCGGAGTGTAAGCAACATATTTCAATATAATAAAAAGTGAATAAAAATGTATATAAATAAAGAACAACTCAAGAGTTAAAGTCTACAATTGTTTACGAGTTTTCATTTTTTGAAAGCAAACTATCACATCTTCATTCGTAACTTTGGCAAGTGCTTCTCTTTCTATTCCACAAATAACACAAGCATTCAAAAACTCATCAACAATCCGATTGCACAAATCTGACTTCACAAGCTTCATCGCAGAAAAGTACCTCACAACCGATGCAGTTGCAACAGGTAAAACCAATGCCAACTTTAGTAGTCGATTGGTAGCAAAAAATCATATAGGTCTACAGAAGTCGCCACTTTGTTGCCATAGTGGCGGTGCGAGTGCATCCCGGATACTATGATTGCTATTAAGTAATAAAGTGGTAATGTAACACCCATAAATCTATGTAAGTCCAGATTCCCAACTTGTCTGAATTGCGACTTTTATTCGTATTGTTATACTCCTATACGTTGTATCTATTCCTTTTTGTCGCCCTGCATGTCGCGGGTTCGAAATCTCGGGTTTTCGAGCTTCGTTACCTGCGACGCGATTGTGCCACGCGATAGTGACAGTGTCACTATCGCCAGAGCACTGTCGCGGGGGACCTTGCGGTACGTTTGGCATGGTTGTGACCCACGATTGTGACACGGGCACTATCGCCCTGTCACTCTCGCGCCAAGGGGGGAGGTCGCGGTACCATTCGGGTGAGTGTACCCCACGATAGTGACAATGTCACTATCGTCTGTCACTATCGAGACCGGGTCTGAGGGTTTACTAGGACTAGCTCCGAAAATGTTTCTTTTTATCTGATTTCTTGAAGATAGCTAGGTCGTTTTCTCTGCAGTCCCTTGGTAACTTCCAACCCTAAATCTTCCCTTCTCATTATGTAACACCCTAAAAAAATGGGATAAAATAAAACTCAAAATTTCTGCAATATAACGCCTAAAATAAGGCGAATCCAAAACCTGTGAACATGATGACTATAACCCAAAAGAGTTGGGGTAGTTCTATAATGAAGTAGCGGAATAAATAAGACATATACATGACAACCTATTAATCTACAACAATTAACAACTAGATTAAGATGGGTGTCACTATGACTTCAAAACACTCTTTCTCGATTTCCCAAAAATGTCCGGTCCAAGGAAGAATCCTAGGTGCGATCCCGGCGAATCAAGGTGCCCTAATCGCACCACTAGCGGAACCTGTGAACCATTTAAACATGAACACAAGTGTTAGAACGAAGTCTAATGGTTATTACGCCGGTACTAGTTATAATGTAAATAAGAACAATAATTAAATGTTACCGGCGCCCATGCATTGAGAACAATGCCAAAACCTCCCAATCGGGACATTGAATTTTCCTGTACATTTATAACATAGATATCTTCCAAATAAAACGGGGTAACCCACGGTGTAGATTGGATTTCACCGTCCAACCCCGGTTCTAGTTCCCATGCCATGCCGGACATCACAATCCTCAAACCGTCTTTGCCTCTAGCGCTTACCCCGTCGGGTTACACCTCAAGGTCTTACAGGCAAGGGTGCCTATCCAATCTAGCCAAGTTTCAACTAAGGGACTTGCGTCCCCTATTGTCTACTCGCAATGCCCAAGGCAATAAACATGCAATATACTATGCATACCATCTAAATCCTCGTGCACAAGGAAGTAAACATAAGACTTCCCATATAGATCATGAACAAGTAGGGATAACACCTTTCATGCAAGCATATTGTCGATAAATAACACAATCATACTTGGTACATGTTCCTCATAATAAACTAAAGTTCATTTAGCCACATATAAATCCCCAAATAATAATTTGACTCCAACTGCTGATAGAAATATGTGCCTTTGGATTTAACCCTTGGAAGTATAGTCATTTATTCTAATCCATATTTCATCCATTAATTTACATAAATGATTCCTCACAAGATGTTTAGACCCTCACACTCACTTCAAGATTATTCAACCCAAAACATACAAAACCCTAGATTTTGGGTTAACATTCAACACCACATAATTCACAAATAAGCAAGTAATGGAGCATGTATGAGTGTTTATAAGTAATAAAGCTTACCTAGAGGTTAGATGAACAAGCCGTAGAAAGTCCAAGGAGATGAGAAGTGGTTGGTGAGAACCTTGGTTTACCAACATAGCTAGAACTTGACCACCAAAGAAAAGAAACCCTAGATTAGCACTTAATACACCCAACAATATCCTAGGGAGGAGTAAATGTGGAAGAGATGAAGATTGGGAGGAAGAACCTTACCTGGTTGAGAGTTAAAAGTTGCTGCCAAAACCCCAAATAATAATTAATGAACTCTCCTCAAGAAATCAGGTTTTTAATGTTGTTTCCCCCCGACCGCGATTGTGCCATGCGAGAGTGACAGGGCACTCTCGCCGGTCACTCTCGCCAAGAATGTACCGAGAGTCCTCTCGGCCCGACGCGAGTATGACACCGCGAGAGTGACCCTGGCACTCTCGTCGGGAACTCTCGCCGAAGCTATTCTCCATCAACAAATCTGACGTTTTCCAAATACGCAAACACGGCCAATCTTTGACGAAATTAACTGAGCAAAACCAAGTACATTTACAAATATGAATTAACCAATAATCCAAAATTCGGGGTGTTACAATTCTCCACCCCTTAGAATGGATTTCGTCTTCGAAATCCCAACTAACCAAACAAATGAGGGTATCGCCTCCTCATATCTTTTTCCGATTCCCAAGTTACGTTGGTACCGCGATGATGCTTCCATTGTACCTTCACCATGACCACTTTCTTGTGACGTAGCCTCTTCGCCTTCCTCTCAAGGATGGATTCGGGTTCCTCTATGCATCGACTGTTATCCACTCTAATCTCCGATAGAGGAATGACACTCTCTTCTTCGACTAGATACTTCCGCAAGTAACACACGTGGAATGTGGGATGGATCCCGTCCATCTCCGGTGGGAGATCCAATTTGTAGGCTTGAAGTCCAATATGCTCCAATATAGTGAAAGGTCCAAGGAAACGGAGACTGAGCTTCCCACGCTTTCCGAACCTTATCAATCTTTTCCATGGTGATACTTTTAGCATCACCCTCTCCCCCACTTGGAATTCGATTGGCCTTCTCTTTTTGTCCGCGTAGCTCTTTTGCCGATCGTGTGCCGCTTTTAAACGCTCTCTGATGATTTTTATTTTGTCGGTCGTCTCTTGAACGATCTACGGTCCGGCTAATTGTTTCTCACCCACTTCCAACCAACACACGGGTGTTCTACACTTTCTTCCATATAATGCCTCGAACAGCGCCATACCAATACTTGAGTGGTAATTGTTGTTGTAGGCAAATTCCACTAGTGGCAGGTGTGCATCCCAACTTCCCCCAAAGTCAATGACACACGACCTCAACATGTCCTCGAGGGTCTGGATGGTCCTCTCACTCTGTCCGTCTGTCTGCGGGTGATAGGCGGTACTCAACTTGACTCTTGTATCCAATTCCTTTTGCAAACCATCCCAAAAGTGAGACGTGAAGCGGCTATCCCAGTCAGATACGATAGAAAGGGTCACTCCATGCCTCGAGACCACTTCATCTATGTAAAACTTGGCTAAATTGTCCATTGGTAAGGTCTCTCGCATGGACAAGAAGTGCGCGCTCTTGGTCAAGCGGTCCACTAATACCCAAATGGTATCATGGTTCCTCAACGTCTTCGGCAACTTGGTCACAAAATCCATGGTGATGTGTTCCCACTTCCACTCCGGTATTTCCAAAGATTGAAGACTACCGTACGGTCGTTGGTGTTCCGCCTTCACTTGTAGGCAAGTTATGCATTGCTCCTCATAATTAGCCACATCTAGTTTCATCACCGGCCACCAATAGTTGAGCTTTAAGTCCCGATACATCTTAGTGCTTCCCCGATGAATTGAGTACTTACACTTGTGCGCGTCTTCCAATAACAATTCTCGACATCCTCCGATCTTTGGCACCCAGATTCGACCTTGGTATAACTTCAAACCTCTCCCATCCTCGGTCAACTGGAGATGTTGCTTCACCATGATTTTACCTTTGAGGTTTACTTCTAGAAGCGCTTCCGACTGTGACACTTTGATTCTGTCGATTAAACTTGAGACCACATACACCCTTGCGAAGGCGACCTGAACACCACTACTATACTTCTTCTGACTCAAAGCATCCGCGACCACATTTGCTTTTCCGGGGGTGGTATTGAAGCTCACAGTCATAATCCTTGAGTAGCTCAAGCCATATCCTTTGCTGCATATTCAATTCTTTCTGATCGAAGACATACTTCAGGCTTTTATGATCGGTAAAGAGGGTACACTTCGTCCCATATAGGTAGTGTCGCCATAACTTCAAAGCGAACACCACCGCCGCTAGCTCGAGATCGTGAGTTGGGTAATTATTTTCATGTTCCTTCAATTGCCTTGATGCATAAGTTATGCCCTTGCCCCTTTGCATCAAGACACACCCCAAACCCATTTTAGATGCATCGCTGTAGACCACGAAATCCTCTGTCCCTTCCGGGAGGGATAATATTGGTGCCTCGCACAACTTCCTTTATAAGGTCTGAAAGGCTTGCTCTTGCTTCTCTGTCCAAAGAAACTTTACATTCTTTTTTGTTAGAGACGTCAAAGGTGAGGCGACCTTGGAGAAATCTTCGATGAACCTTCTATAATAGCCGACTAGACCCAAGAAGCTCCGAATTTCCGTGGGGCTCTTTGGCGGTTCCCAGTTCATCATGGCCTCGATCTTTGACGGATCTACCTTTACTTCTTCACTTGACACCACGTGACCCAAAAACTGAACCTCCCTTAGCCAAAATTCGCACTTGGAAAATTTGGCGTAGAGCTTCTCATCCCTCAACACTTCTTGCACTTCTCGGAGGTGTCGCTCGTGCTCTTCATCAGTCTTTGAGTACACCAAGATATCATCGATGAACACTATGACCGACTTATCTAAGAAAGGTCGGCATACACGGTTCATCAAATCCATGAACACCGCTGGCGCGTTAGTTGGACCAAAAGGCATAACCCGGAACTCGTAGTGTCCATAACGGGTTCTAAAAGCGGTCTTAGCAACATCTTCTTCTCTAACCTTCACTTGATGATAACCCGATCAAAGATCGATCTTGGAGAAACATTCGGCTCCTTGTAGTTGGTCGAAGAGATTATCGATTCGAGGTAGTGGATACTTGTTCTTTACGGTCACCTTGTTCAACTCTCGATAGTCGATGCACATCCGCAACGACCCGTCCTTCTTCTTGACGAAAAGTACCGGAGCTCCCCAAGGCGAAGAACTCGGTCTCACAAATCCCTTCTCCAACAATTCTTGAAGTTGCGACATCATTTCTTGCATTTCGGTCTGAGCAAGACGGTACGGCGCATGGGCAATCGGCGCTGCTCCCGGGACTAAATCGATTCGGAATTCCACCTGGCGGTCGGGCGGCAAGCCCGGAAGATCGTCAGGAAAAACGTCAGGATACTCGCTAACGACCCACACATCTTTAATCTTCCTCTTCTCCGATTTGGCGTCTAACACATAGGCAAGAAATGACGGGCAACTCTTCATGAGACATTTACGTGCTTTGATGGATGAAATGAGAGCCACTTCACCCTTAGGCTTCTCCCCATAAACAAAAACAAAACCCCCGCTTGAAGTTGGTAATTTGATCAACTTCTTTGAACATAAGATCTCCGCTTTGTGTCGTGACAACCAGTCCATTCTGATCACCACGTCAAAGCTCCCAATCGCCATGGGAAGTAGGTCCACTTCAAAGAGCACCCCATGAATATCTAGATGACACCTTTCCAACACTTCACGCAAGATCACTTGCTCCCCATTCGCTATTTCTACTACCAAGGCATAACTAAGAGTACTAGTGGGCACATTAAGGTCTTTGCAAAAATCAAGTGACACAAAAGACAAATTTGCACCGGAATCAAATAACACCTTAGCAGCAAGGGAGTTGAGTAAGAACGTACCCGACACCACGTCGACGGTCTCCTTCGCTTCTTCTCTCGACGTTTGAAAGGCCCTCCCTTGAGCCTTAAGGACTGTTTCCTTCTTTGGTTGAGTTGGTGGGTTTCCTCCCCTCGTTCCACCCCTTAGCTTGGGGCAATCCATCTTCATGTGACCCGACTCTTTGCATTCATAACAGAGTGTTCCTGTCATAGGACAGTTCAGGATTGTGTGGCCCGACTTGCCACACTTGAAACACGAGGCTTGGTTGGAGTTGGAGTTGCAAGGACCAACGTGCTTGCTTTTGAACTTAGAACACCATTTCGCCTCCCAGCGATTATCAAAGCTTCTAACATTAGGTTGAAACCTCGGTTTCTTGAACGAAATTGGCGGCGCCTCTCCTTTCCTCTTTTCCGCGGTCTTTGCCTTCTTTTCTTGGTCCTTTGCGTAGACCCTTTCCATTATCTTGGCTTCCTCTATATACTCCCGAAGATTTGTGGCTTTAGAGTTGCGGACTTTATTCCCCATATCCGCAGGTAGGCCCTTTCAGGTAGGCCTTTATCTTATCTTTTTCGGTTGGGGCCACGTGCCCCACGAGGTTTAGCTTCTCCATGAAGAGGCGGGTATATTCTTTCACCGTCCGTTCCCCTTTTGTTAGAGCTCGGAACTCTTCTTCAATCAAATCCATTTCCTGTTCGTTGCAGTACTCCTCCATAACCTTCTCTTTAAATGTAGCCCAAGACATCTTTGCTAAAACGTTCTCCCCTATGGTTGCGGTGTGGACATCCCACCAAATCAAAGTCGTACCTCGAAGCATTTGCGAACCAAAATTTACCTTCTGACCCTCATCACATCCGCAAGCCCTAGTGGTCTGCTCAATTTCCCTCAACCATTTCATGCAAGCCATGGGACCATCGGCCCCGACAAACTCTGGCGGCTTACACCCCATGAAGGATTTATACGAGCAACCCTTTTCTGTTTGCCTTGTCTCTAAGACCACCACTCCATCAGTACGGTTCTCGCACCCGGTACCACCCGAGCCGGCTACCGCGTTCTCTGCCACCACCTCCGGCCTCCGAAGACTGGCATCTCTATCTTCCAACATTTTCAGGAATGCTTCTTGTTGCAGGGACGGACGCAGCTACTTTTTCATACGGTGGCACCATATTTTTCATACGATTTTTATCGACATGTCTTAATTTTTTTTACCGGCAATCAATATCGCCCGATGTATTTTTAGTCTAATTCCACCGTTTCGAGGGATTCTAAAGTTTTTTGCTTGATTTCGAGACATTTTTAAGTTTTTTTTATCGATTTTGAGAGATTTTTTCGGTATTTTTGGTTGATTTTAAGATATTTTTTCGGTTTTTTTGGTTGATTTCAAGAGTTGGGCTAGAATAGAAGTGAAGAAATGGGCTTTCAAATTAGGATTTCGTGCACCTTTGAAGTTTCGAAAATAAATACGGTAGCACACTCGAAAACGATACGGTTGCACCTTTCACGAACGTAAAACTTTTACCCTTCGTCGGAGAAATGATATGGTGGCACGTGCCACCGTAGCCACCACTCTATGTCCGTCCCTGTCTTGTTGCTTTTCCATGGCTGATGTTACCATCTGCATAACACTGGTCATCATATCGGCTTGCGGGTTTGCATCCTGAATGACCGGATTTGTGGATGCCAACTCCACTCTAGGTATGTGTTCCACTGGTCCGGTAAATATTGGCGGCATTCCGGGAGGAACCACAGTTGCCACCCGGACTACGGGGTTCGGGTTGGACGAACTATCCTCATGCATTTCTCCCTCGTTCAGTGGTCGACTCCGAGTATTTACCATTTCGGATCTGCCACACAATTTAGAGGGAAAAAGAGATAAGCGACATAAGAAGTACACAATAAACATACTCATACGGCTCATTGATTATCATAATCATAGTATTTCAAGTACATTCACGTAATCATATATTCATAATAACATTAGCTAATTGAAATTATGAACATACACTACATAAAATCCTCGTTACCACTTTTACAATTCTCAACAACGTAATTTCTGTTGACTCTAGGGTCGTTCCATCCTAGAAGTTCTACCCAAAGCTCACCATTTATAACTTAGTAGTCTCAGCTTAAGTCTAGGCATCGAGTTTACGTACCTAGTTCACTTAAGCTAGAGTTCTGATACCAACTTGTAACACCCTAAAAAATTGGGATAAAATAAAACTCAAAATTTCTGCAATATAACGCCTAAAATAAGGCGAATCCAAAACCTGTGAACATGATGACTATAACCCAAAAGAGTTGGGGTAGTTCTATAATGAAGTGGCGGAATAAATAAGACATATACATGACAACCTATTCAATCTAGAACAATTAACAACTAGAATAAGATGGGTGTCACTATGACTTCAAAACGCTCTTTCTCGATTTCCCAAAAATGCCCGGTCCAATGAGGAATCCTAGGTGCGATCCCGGCGAATCAAGGTGCCCTAATCGTACCACTAGCGGAACCTGTGAACCATTCAAACATGAACACAAGTGTTAGAACGAAGTCTAACGGTTATTACGCCGGTACTAGTTATAATGTAAATAAGAACAATAATTAAATGTTACCGGCGCCCATGCATTGAGAACAATGCCAAAACCTCCCAATCGGGACATTGAATTTTCCTGTACATTTATAACATAGATATCTTCCAAATAAAACGGGGTAAACCACGGTGTAGATTGGATTTCACCGTCCAGCCCCAGTTCTAGTTCCCATGCCACGCCGGACATCACAATCCTCAAACCGTCTCTGCCTCTAGCGCTTACCCCGTCGGGTTACACCTCAAGGTCTTACAGGCAAGGGTGCCTATCCAACCTAGTCGAGTTCCAACTAAGGGACTTGCGTCCCCTATTGTCTACTCGCAATGCTCAAGGCAATAAACATGCAATATACTATGCATATCATCTAAATCCTCGTGCACAAGGAAGTAGACATAAGACTTCCCATATAGATCATGAACAAGTAGGGATAACACCTTTCATGCAAGCATATTGTCGATAAATAACACAATCATACTTGGTACATGTTCCTCATAATAAACTAAAGTTCATTTAGCCACATATAAATCCCCAAATAATAATTTGACTCCAACTGCTGATAGAAATATGTGCCTTTGGATTTAACCCTTGGAAGTGTAGTCATTTATTCTAATCCATATTTCATCCATTAATTTACATAAATGATTCCTCACAAGATGTTTAGACCCTCACACTCACTTCAAGATTATTCAACCCAAAACATACAAAACCCTAGATTTTGGGTTAACATTCAACACCACATAAATCACAAATAAGCAAGTAATGGAGCATGTATGAGTGTTTATAAGTAAGAAAGCTTACTTAGAGGTTAGATGAACAAGACGTAGAAAGTCCAAGGAGATGAGAAGTGGTTGATGAGAACCTTGGTTTACCAAGATAGCTAGAAATTGACCACCAAAGAAAAGAAACCCTAGATTAGCACTTAATACACCCAACAAGATCCTAGGGAGGAGTAAATGTGGAAGAGATGAAGATTGGTAGGAAGAACCTTACCTGCTTGAGAGTTAAAAGTCGGTTTCCAAAACCCCAAATAATAATTAATGAACTCTCCTCAAGAAATCAGGTTTTTAATGTTGTTTCCCCCCACCGCGATTGTGCCATGCGAGAGTGACAGGGCACTCTCTCCGGTCACTCTCGCAAAGAATGTACCGAGAGTCCTCTCGGCCCGGTGCGAGTATGACATCGTGAGAGTGACCCTGGCACTCTCGTCGGGCACTCTCGCCGAAGCTATTCTCCATCAACAAATCTGACGTTTTCCAAATATGCAAACACGACCAATCTTTGACGACATTAACTGAGCAAAACCAAGTACATTTACAAATACGAATTAACCAATAATCCAAAATTCGGGGTGTTACACATTAAATGCTCAAACAACCTCCCTCTTACTCATTTATGGTGATTACTCTAGGTGATCTAAGGTATCTTTGGTGAAGATCCTCCTTTCTCAAGAGCTATCATCATCTCTTTCAACTAGAGATTGCTAGGGTTCCAATAATAACCCCATTGTGAGTTCATCCTTGCTTTTCTAAATTTTATACATATCAAAATGCATTCTTGACTTCTAAATATCTCTTTTTAAACATATTCTTTGTTGAAGAGATTTTTGACCTAACTTGGTATTTTGGAGATTTTTAGGGTTTTTTTACCATTTTGTAATATAGTGAAATAATCCATGTCTTGAACTATAAATATGGATGTTTTTACATTTTTATGAGTAAATGTTCAACCTATGGCATTTTAGCCAAGTTCATGTTTTAAGCCATATTATGGGTATCTTGGTTGCAAGTGTTATTTTGTGAAAAGGAAATGAATGAATATTGAGGAAATCCATGTTTACATTAAAATGGTTTTTACACTCGAAAGGTTACTTGGTAAGGAAACATATTTGGAAATGATGAGATGGCCTCATGATTCATGTTTGGGCTTTGTATTTCTTATCAGCAGTTAATCATAGAAATGTAATTTGGGAAATGAATGATTTAAGAACTATATGTTTGATTATAGTTGGTCACAAATGAAATTGTGGCAAGTCTAGACTATTAATAAAGGATCCATAGGTATAGAGTCGACTTAATTATTGGGGATAACTCCCGTTTGTAGCTAGTTGAGACATTGGGCCCTAGGGTGGCAACTTGGTACGGTTATGTGGGACCGGATACTAGCCGTGGGTCGTAAATGTAAATCCTAGCGAATGAGTATGAATAAGGATCATTGGGTGCCCTCCCCCACACCTTAGTACGATCCGGTGTGTTCGTGGCCTTGATCTTAGTATAGTGAGTTCAATAACTTGGAAAGTGGCTTACTTTGTGTTCCGCCACAATCCTTGAAAAATCGGGTCTTCCCGTCATCGCAAGATGTAATTTGGACCGCAAGGTCATTATGTGTTTATCAAACTGGTTTTAGGGGCGATTGATGAAAACGATTTACTTACGTTTGTATTTAAATTTCTTACTGATTTTTCATATAAAATGTATG
This sequence comes from Arctium minus, assembly GCA_954870635.1. Taxonomy (NCBI): domain Eukaryota; kingdom Viridiplantae; phylum Streptophyta; class Magnoliopsida; order Asterales; family Asteraceae; genus Arctium; species Arctium minus. The sequence goes on from OX941087.1 coordinate 2,189,214, forward strand.
TTCTCACTAGGCTTTAAGCCTAACACTTTTTCTCAAATGATATGTATAACAGGTTCCCTTAGCGGTGGGTCGTCAAGGGTTGAGTGAAGAGCGTGGACTCTTGAGGGCATTTTTGGATGATAGATATTTTGGAGTCGTGACGTTTAAAACAATTTACTCATTTTTAGAATTGGGTTGACAACCTATGTAATCTAGATAGAAATGGTTTAGATTAGTTTGTTGTCGATTTCCCATGCTTCATATACAGGTTTTGTAAACGCATACACTTTTACCCTTTCTGGGTGGTTTGCTCCAAATACAAATGTCGTATTGCCGAAATTTCAATTTTTAAAATTACCCGAATATTTAGGGTGTTACAGGTAATGTACCATGATCATTTCCACAGGGGCTAGTCAAAAAATCGAGAGTTATCGTCAATTATGCTAAAGGAAATGTAACATGTTTCTTTACTTCCACCATCACTCTAGCAAGATCGGATATAGCTTTAAAAGAGCAACGAAAACAAAGTTAGTTATATATTTGTTTACATTTATCGTTCTTCACTAACAAAAAACGCATATTAGTTATATCGGATATATACCTTTCAAGTTAGCAAATCTGTCATCTTCTTGCACACTAGCAATGTAGAGACCTAAGACCTAGTTCCTGGTCAAAACTCATTGTTTTCCGTAATACTAAAATCATCCGGATAGAACTCACTCAACTTTAGTAACTTTGATAGGTCAAAATCACAAAATGATTCACACGAATTCAATGCCATCATACACAAAATCAATTCTGAAGTTGCCTCACTAAATCTTTCACCAAACTCTTGAATTTGCATATCACAATTGTATTAAAACAATCATACTCGTAATGATGTCGATTTGTGATATTGGTTTTATGTCTTCGGTATTTTGTATCAACATAATCTTCTTCCACGTTCACCATTTCAATATCATATTTCTGAAATGACATTCAAAATATCTTGATCTTTTATTTGAAGAGCTTGCGACAATAAATTTGTGACCCCAAAATCCGCAACATCAAGTGCAAATAATACACAAAATCATTGATTTCAAATATATTTGAAGCCCACGCACTTGCAATATACTCGTAATATTATTGCAACTACTTTCAACATATTGAAGTACCTCAATAACACAAGAAAACAAGTTAACCAAACAATACAAGTGTTTTGTAATAAGAGCCACAACGTGCATCTCCAGATAGGTTTAATTTGCGTATTGAAATTTTGGATCCTATTCCATCCAATTGTAATTCTATATTCAATTATGGCCAGTCGGGTTGATTGTAATTGGATCGGATGACTACACGTTCGCCAAACTGTGTGATATCGATAACGAACGTCATATTTCAGGCTTAACTTGCTAAAACAAGAATATGTTATGGGAAGTACTCAACCTGCTACAAGGGCACTGGGGATTTTCCTTGGGGATTTTCCTTGCTATTCTCCAGGGTCCTAGGATTAGTTGATATACGCACAAACTGGTCCGGACATCCACATTTTAAAAAAATACACTCAAAACTAGAAAAAATAAAATGTAAAAACATCAGTTGAATACTTGTTTTCAGCAACAACATCATTGTGATCGATAGATCGTGGATCAAACCAAGTAAAAGTTAGGGATGATCGTGTTTACGAGTTAGCTTTTTACAAGCTTCCATCTGATCGGATTCGTTATCGAGATATCTAACTGTTCTTCTCGATCACGTATGTTGTTGCTTTTTCTTTGATTTTAGGTCGACTACGATCACCGATATGTTATCAGAGCTATTTCTTCCCACTGCTATCTCAATCAGACTGTCAGCAAGCGTTTGTGCTGCCGATAACTCGTTGTCGATAGCGGAACGACGTCGTCGTCTTAAAACACGACGAGCTATCTCACCCACCTCATTGTTTGACATTACATCCCATAATCCATCGCTTGCTAGTATCAAACACTCATCCTCGTTAGTTCTTGTTGTGAAAGTTATTTCAGGTACGGGAATGATCCATGGTCTTAAGTAACGATCACCTGATTAAAGTATGCAAGATATTTATCATCATTACATCAATATATCGAGAAGGGTCGGTTCAAATAAGAAAGTTAAATATTGTGAGAAAGTAAGAAGGGAATGTTCATATGTTGAGCATTAAAAAAACCCGAAAAAATCTATTTGAATATGCATACGTGAACCAACGTTACAAACTATTTATACACGTTCACATATGCATCTTCAAATTGATTTTTTTTTTCCAAAGATTCACATATGATTAATAGTGAAATGTGAGATACCTATAGCTCTCGACATCGCAAGGACTCCAAATACTCTTGCACCGTTCCAATTTATAACTTTCCCGTCCTGTTTTTCAATTCTCATGAGTTCGTCCTCTCTATCCGGCTGTAAAAGTAACAAGAAACGAGACGTTATTTAACCTTTACATATCCCCCACCTAACCACATTACAACAAAATCGGGTTTATAAGACGCCAACAATGTTTAAGTGTCCTAATAAACCGCTTTATAGGACTCAAGTCCATAGTTAATACGACGTTTTATTTTAAAAATGTTCTAAAAAGCTTGTTAAGACGTCCAAAAACGTCTTATAAACTTATTGCAACACTTTTAAACATATAATTCAACCAAAGCAATTGTCAAGAGAATGTCGAAAGACCTTTTGATCAACTGTCAACGGGATTGTTTCCGTGGAACGGCAAAGCACAACTCGGGAGTCCCCACAGTTGGATACGATGATTTGGCATCCCGATAAGACCACTGCAACAGCGGTCGATCCTACTATTTCTGGTGCTGCCGCCTCCGAGAGGACTTCGTTGTCGGCCCTCTCGAAACTACTAGACATCACCGCTTCCCATCTTTGTTGCCATTTAAATCCATCTGCTGCTTCTTGATCCCACTCTTCGGCTACTACTTCGTGCATTCGCTCGGCGCAGAATTTCGCCACCTTAATACGCCAAAAGTGAAAAGGGATGTTCGAAACAAGATAATTATAAACTATCATTACTAAAAGAAATCACAAAGTAGAAGTATAGGCTTATAGCAATGTCAAGTTACATATGCACAAATATCACTTTTTCGAGATATAATCTTAGATTAGATTGGATTGAATTTGGAGGGATTTGAAATTAAATTTCATTTCAATCCCATATTTGGTTCGAAGGATTTCTTGGAATTGAAATCATGGGATTTCATTGAAATCTTGAGAACAAACATAGGATTAAAATCCACGGGGGTGCTTGGTATTTCATGGGATTTCATAGGATTTTTATTTAACAATGTTCTAAAATATGTTAAAAACATTTGTGATGTTATGATCAATCAAACTCATTGATAATCCACAATGTCTTAATTGGGTTATATGATATTAGCTCTAGGTGTGAAGTCTTTTTTTTTTTTTTTTTTTTTTTAAGGGTGTTTTAGGCTAAGCTTAGACTAATCCCTTGATAAATTATGACCAAATAAACTTTTACTTTTTATTTTTTATAGAGTTTGTTGGAAGAGAAAAACACCAAACACGTGTGCTAAAAACAAAAAAGAATGATAAGTATCGATGTTGACCAGTCCCAATATGCTACGTGTCACAAACAACCATGTTCTATTTATTCCTACAAACCCATAGCTGGCAAAAATCATTAGTTACTCTGCCCTTTTCAAAACACATTTTTGTCATTTCTTTTTATTTTGAAAACCATAAATATGAATTGACATTTTCTTCAATTATTGATATTTAATTCATATATCACACTATTAGTTTCAATTTTTATAGATATGAACCCACTACACTTTTATTTCATAAAAATAATCATATAAAATAAAATACGGGTTTTCAAAATTCTCTTGGGAAAACGTTAAATAAATGGAAAAATGAAAAACCATGAAAAGTCGGATGAAAAACTACATGATTATAGAGTCAAATTAACGAAAAGAATATGATCGATTTTTTATTGTAATTTATTTCGTATTTTTTCGATTTTAAAAATAAAAGTTGATAAACTTTTTAATTTAAAAAAAAAGTTGTAACTGTCTTCTTAATCACATCATCCAGATCTAACAGCTAATAGGGTGTTTTTTTATTTTTCATTTATTTAGAATTCTAAGATGATGATGAAATGAGAATCATAAAGGTATTATAAATTCATGAGAATCAACATAAAAATATACTTTTACATTATCTTTTTATCACGTTTATTTGTGTTCACGTTGTGAAAAATATAAGGTAAAACTTTTTTTTTAGTTTACAAAACAAAAATACATGTACAAATGTTTCAACTAAAACAAATACATGTAAAATTATCATATAATAAAACAAACATACGTGAACAATATCTTAAATCCTAAATTATAATAAAAATCAAATATTTTTTTTATGTGATTTTACACTAACCCAAAAAAATGAATGCATATAGTCGCTTAAATAATATATGATTTTGTATGTACTATGTTGTTATCGTATTTTTCTTAAACAGATCTTGTTATTGTAAGAACCTACATCTATATCTATATATATTATATAAGAATTTATTTGTATGATGAAATAAAATCATGCAATTTGAATTTAAAACTGAAAATTGCGAATGGATTTGCAAACTTACTTGTGATCCGCCATGGCCATCATAAACACCGAAGAAATGTATCGGCGAGATCTCACCGGAGGTTCTAGAACCAGGAGTCGTACATCCTCCCACGTGACAGCACGTGCCTGACATAAACCCCGGCACCACCGCCACCGCATCTTCCATCTCCTTCCGCCGTCCGATCACCGATCTAAACCCCCACGCCACTCCTTTACTCCTCCCTACACACTTCCTCCTTCCTCCCCCTTCCGCCGCCGTCAATTTCAGCGGCACCACCGCTGCCGCCAGAATCTCGCCGGAGGAGCTGCTCGTGATCGAGAAATTGCCGGAAGAGTCAACGTCGCTGCTTCCGAACATAGACGACGTCGTTGAAGACGTTGACGATAGCTCCGATGAGTCAACGTGGTTGAGATCTACATCTTCAGACTCCATTGGCATTCTGCAAAACAAACACACAGAGAAGATGAAGATGTGTGTGTGGAGTGTGTGTTTTAATGGAGGATGATTTGTTTGTGTGAAATAAAACGAAACCGAAAGTGATGCTGAGATGATGACACGTGTAAGGGGTTCGTGAGGTGAGGACACACGCAATCATCTCCCATACAGATGTGAACACACACACACATAGACTGGTCGTTTCTTTGGGCTTAATTTGGATTAATTACATAAATTATCCCTGGCGTTTAAGATAGTTACAAATATGAAATATATCATCCTTGGTTTATCAAATTAAAACATAAGTTTAAAATGTAAAACAGCCTCTACGAATAATTGGTTGGTGTTGTTTGCTTTGGTTTGTTTCGACAACTTTTGATGTAAAACTACATAGTCTGAAACCCTGGATAATAGAACTGAAGTCGTTTGATTTGTTTCGACGACTTCCCTAGTTCATTTTGGTTCAAAGACATGAAAATTGGTTATGGGTGGACGGTGTTGTCTTTATTCGAGAGCATTGATGCATGCATGGTGACGTTTCTAACAATATCGATAACTACTAGCTCTTTAAGCGAGATTAATTCTTACCACAGCAGTGGGGCCACTTAAGTTGATAGTAGAGCAAAAACCTGTGGAAAAGGGTGGGGCCGTCGGGGTAACTGGGAGGTTGAAGAAGTGTGTAAGGGAAGAACAAAGGGGATGATATGCAAGTTTAAATTGATGATCGGATGATGAAAGGGGATGGAGGTTATGGCTGCATTGGTTTCAAGATTCATGTCGTGTGCATGCGATCACGTGAGAAGGTGTACAACTCCTGGTTCTAAAAGCTCCCTTGAGATCTTTCCAATTAATATCTTCGATGTTTATGACAATCATGGTGTATAACAAGTAAGTTTTAGAAATCAATAACGATTTTCAGTTTCAAAATCGTGATGACCTTCGACATCTTTAATTTACACTTTTAGTGTTGTTTATTTTTAAATAAACATGTGATCGAAACGTGCAACAATAGCATCTCAGTTATTGGTGGAGGATATTCTGATACCAAAGCACAATAAACCATCTTTATTGGGTTATACCGTATTTGGATGACAATCTTGTTGGTTTAACACTTCAAAGATCAACCATGATTTTCATCCTAGAGAGAAATCAAGCCTTAAACATGCACATGAAGAATTCATATAACCCCTTGTTTCATTTGTGAAAGTTTGAAACAACAATATTCTAATATATGAAAATGAAAAAAAGTAAATTCAGTTTAAGTAGCTCTCGACTATGAATTCATTAAATCAAAATAAGATACAATAGTACACATACATTTATTACAAGTGATGCAATACCCAATTAAAATTTCTAACACACACAAATACATGTATCTGAAACAACCAAATTGAAAACCGAACTTATTTGGACATATTCGATATTTAAACCAAAATATTTAAAGTCTAACACTAAGAGCTAAAAAAACCAGTTCTATCTCTATTTTGAAGTCCAAACTAATTAAATCTGATTATAAGAGAACCCTAGAAACCCAAAATCCTAACTTTGAATTGGCTTATAAAAAATCTAAAACCACTAACATACATTTGATCAATTTCATAATTTACTAAAAATTTGGTGGTAACTTTGTAATTTATTAAACTATAAGGAATGTTTTGGTAATTAATATATAGTTTGAGGCAATAATTGAATAAACTGTATAGTTGTACAACTGAGCTGGGATTCTGTACTTTCGACGCGTGTCAGTATACGGTGAGGAAACAGTGTCGACCAATGAGGTTTCGCCACAGTTGAACGGTCAACTTCCGTTTGGAAGTAACTTTTGTCGTATTGAGGTTTCTTAATGTAAAACAGCGTCCTACAGTAACGTACATGCACCCTCACCAGTCACCAATACATTTCATGCTTTTGATGTGTTAATGACACACGTCATCTTCGATGGGACCCACCAGGATTTATTTTGGTCTTCTTTCAGTGTTTAAAAATTGAAAATATATAAACAAATTAATTGACCGTATTTTTATTCTAAACTGTATTTTATGTTTAATTAATCAAATAAAATTTAAATTTACACGAATTAGGCTTATTTAATTTACTAGAAGCGTACTTGCGCAATGCAATGAGATACATCACAATTTTAATGTTTCATTTTATTTTTTTGTTGATTTATAGTACGATTTTGGATGATTTTGAAAAAGTGGTAATGTTTTTTTTATAAATTTGTTTAATTTAGGTTTTGTTGGGTCTGAAACGAGCTAAGGATGATTAATATTGCCAGATACTACTTCTTATGTAATTAATACTGCTGAAGGAACTTACTACTGCTAGACAAGTTAATACTGTTAGCATGTTAGTACTGCAAGATGGTTAATACTGCTTGTGAAGGTTAAAGCTGCTGAGAAGATAATGATGGAATGATTTGATTAATGGAAAGTCAAGGAGATTTGAAGATAATTATGGACTGGATCATGAAGATTAATTTTTCTTTTATAATTATCTTGTAATCTGTCTTGTATATATAATGTATAGAAGGCATAGTTTAGAATAGACTTTTGATAGAATTTCAATATACGTTTTAGTGAGAATTAACCTCAAGATTCATTGTAATCCTCCTTTCTTTAGAGAAGTTCAGAACGTCTGTTGAGCCTGTTCAACAGATTGAGGTTTTGTTTGTAATCATTAAGTTTAATTAATATAACTTGTGATTTGCATTCAAGTACTATTTCATTGATTGAGTGTTAAAGTGTTTTATGCAACTTCTTTAACATTGTTTCTGAGTGTATTAATTAAATTCTTCATTAGAATTTTTTTTGATCTTGACAAGTGGTATCAGAGCAGGTGTAACTCAGAAAGCAAGAATCATCATGGACAGATCAAGTGACAACGTTCTTGTTTCAAAAGTCCCCATGCTCAAACCCAATGAGTTTGACATGTGGAAAATCAGAATCAAGCAGTACATTCTTCTCACAGACTTCTCAATGTGGAACATCATTGAGAATGGTCCCTCAGATGGAGGAAAGACGGATGCAGAAGGCAAGAGACCTCCACCAAAGACCGATGGAGAAAGGAAGATGAGGCAGACAAAGATGAAAGCCTTGAGCACTCTGCTCTTGGCTATACCTAATGAGTATCAACACCAGTTCTGCAACTGCACGGATGCACAAATTCTATGGAATGCACTGGAGAAAATATTTTCTGGTACCAAAAGTACCAAGAGAAATCAGAAGGCCATCCTGAAGCAGCAATATGAAAACTTCATGTCTACAAAGAATGTAAACTTTTGATAGGTTTAATAAGCTAATTGGTGAATTGGCTACTGTTGATGTCCAGATAGATCAAGATGATGTCAACAGAAAATTTCTAAGATCTCTTGGTGATGAATGGACTATGTACACTGTCTCCTTCAGACAGAATGACCAACTGAAGGACAAGGAACTGAATGACCTCTATAATGACCTTAGGGTATTTGAAGCAGAAGTAGAAGCTAAGAAGAGGCCCTCTGGATACTCATACAATGCTGCTCTTTTATCATCTTCTACTGATTCTGCTGCTAATACAGAATCAGTTAGTGCTGCCTATGGATCAAAGCAAGATGGATCTAATGACTCAGTTTTAGAAGCTTTTCTAGCCAGTCATGCTAATTCCACTCTAATTAATGATGACTTAGAACAGATAAATGCTGATGATCTGGAAGAGATGGATATCAAGTGGCAGATAGCTATGCTCACAATGAGGGTAAAAAGATTCATCAAAAGGACTGGAAGGAATAACTTTGATCAGAAAAGAGAAGATGGGGTTGGATTTGATAAATCCAAGGTTGAATGTTACAAATGTCACAAGCTGGGGCACTTTGCAAGAGAATGCAGAAGTGGAATGCCTCAACAGCATACTAGCAACCATCAACCATCACAATCCACTAGCTTCAACAACAGGAACTCTTCTCAAGCTCTTGTTTCCCAAGAAGGAATGGGATTTGATTGGAGTGACCAAGCAGAAGAAGCAGTTCAGAATCAAGCTCTAATGGCTAAAGTTTCAGAGTCAGCAAGCACTGATATTCCCACAGAGGTAAAATCTAACATTTGCTCAAAATCTTGCATAGAAATTGTTAAAAAGTACAGAGATCACAATCAAAGCATGTGTGATGACCTAAAAAGGTTAGAGAAATATAGAAGAGAGTATGTTGTGATTGTTGAGAATTTGGAAGAACAGATTAAAGCATACAAAGCCAATGAACTTCAACACACATATGATACTAACTACTGGAAGTGGGAAAAGAATCAGTTAGAGTTTAAGCTTAAAAAGTTTGAAGAGGAATGTGAGAAGATAATGAGTGATTTTGAGAAAGCCAAGCTGGACATTGAGAAGTTTTCCAATGCCTCTAAAGCAATGGACTCACTTCTAAAATCTCAAGTCCATGACAACCTGAAAAGAGGTTTAGGATACAACAGTACCCCTCCACCCTATAACAATAACTATATCCATCCCACTTCAGACCTCTTAGAAAGACAAGAAAAAATAGACTTACCTGCAGGAGCCACAGATGTAGATCCTCTTGACAGTGTAGTGATTGAGGAAGAGACTGAAGAAGAGACCACTAAGGGGAAGAATAAGGATGACCTTAAAGAAATTCCTTTAGAAAATCATATCCTTACTAATGAAGGGGGGAGGGGTAAACCTTTTGTAAAGAGTGAAAAGGCTGAAAGTTCTAAGAGAGGGAAGGGAAAGGTACAGGGAGTCCATTACATGCAAACAACCGTTGTTAATCCCTGTACTTGTAAGCAGAATCAGCCCCAACAACATGATAAAACAAGGGGAAATCAAAGAAACAGAAATAATCAGTGGGCTTTAAAACAAGGAATTGATCTGAGAAAGATAAACAGACCAAAGCCTTGTTTTATCTATGGCAAGTTAAATTATCTAGCCAAACACTGTTATTTCAATTCTATTAACCAAATGATCACTTTTCAAATAAATATACAAAATCATGTTGGTTATAGGAAGCAAATAAGGAATCATATGGCTGAGAATGTGAGAAGGGCACCTATAAAATCTCATGCTCAGAATAAGTTTGCTAATTCAAAGAAAAATACTTCAAATAAGTCAAGGAGTATTTTAAAGAAAAAGAAAGCAAACAACTTTGTCCAGGTTTGGGTTCCAAAAGTAAAGAATTCTGTTAGTACTACTACTTCAAATAGTACTGCTGACAGATATAGTGTTGTTGCAAGCAATACTACTGCTAACCCAATTAGTACTGCTAATGATGTTAGTACTGCTAACAAAGTTAGTACTGCCAATCAAGTTAGTACTGCTTCCAGTGACAGACCCATTCTTCTGACAAAGTATTCAAGCAATAAGATTCATCAGTTTGATAATCTCATCAAGTCTGAATATGAATATGTAGATGAGAATGGGAAACCCAAGACCACTTTGGCTTGGGTTCCTATTAAAAACTAACTGCTTTATTATATGTGCAGGGCAACCAACAGCTTAAAGGAAGGAGCATTTGGCATGTTGATAGTGGTTGTTCCAGGCACATGACAGGTAACATAGCCTACCTTCAAAACTTCAAAAGAATTGATGGAGGACATGTTGCTTTTGGTGATAATCCAGCAGGTGGAAAGATAAGTGGAAAAGGTAATGTGTCAAAAGGTAAGATGACCTTTGAGGATGTATACTATGTTGAGCAATTGAGATACAACGTGTTAAGTGTATCACAGGTCTGTGACAAGAAACATAGCATATTATTCAATGATACTGAATGTATTATCCGTGCTCCAGGGTTCAAGGTAGTTGATGAAAGTATGATACTACTTAGAACTCCTAGAAAGGACAACGTTTATTGCTTAGACTTGGAGAGTGTAGCTTCTGATTCATCTTTAAATTGTTTATTTTCAAAAGCTTCATTGGATGAATCATCTCTTTGGCACAGAAGGATGTGTCACATGAACTTTAAAACAATGAACAAACTTGTGAAAAACAACCTTGTAAGAGGTTTGCCACAAAAGGTATTTTCATGTGATGATCATTGTGTTGCATGTCTTAAAGGCAAACAACACAAAACTTCTCATAAGTCCAAAGAGATAAATACAATCTCTTCACCTCTTAATTTACTGCATATGGATCTGTTTGGATCTACAAATGTGATGAGTATTGGTAAGAAATCCTACTGCTTGGTTATTGTTGATGATTTCTCTAGATTCACTTGGGTCTATTTTTTGAGGACTAAGGATGAGACAAGTGGACTGATCAAATACTTTGTTCTTAGAGTTGAAAACCAAACAAATCTAAGAGTTAAAGTCATCAGGTCTGATAATGGAACTGGATTTAAAAACAATGACCTAAACAACTTCTGTGAGGAAAAAGGCATTGAGAGACAATACAGTGCTCCTAGGACTCCTCAACAGAATGGTGTTGCTGAGAGGAGAAATAGGACTCTGATAGAAGCTGCTAGATCTCTGTTGGCAGATTCAAAACTTCCAATCACTTTTTGGGCAGAAGCAGTTAATACTGCCTGCTATGTTCAAAACAGAGTTCTAGTAGTGAAATCCCAAGACAAGACACCTTATGAGATTTTTAAAAAGAAGAAACCTTTTATTGGATTTTTCAAACCATTTGGGTGTCCTTGCACAATTCTCAATACCAAAACTCACCTAGGCAAGTTTGATAGCAAAGCTGAGGATGGATTTCTTGTTGGATATTCATCTCAAAGTAAGGCCTACAGAGTTTTCAACACCGCTTCTAGGATTATTGAGGAAAGTGACAATGTCAAATGCAATGAGAACACACCAAATCAACTTGGTTCAGGTCCTAATTGGCTATTTGACATTGATTCACTGTCTAATTTTTTGGGTTTCAGTAATAAGCATAATGCAGGAACAGGGACAGAAAAGGTACAAGTACAAAGACAAGAGTTTGTGTTGTTCCCAACACCTACTGCTAATCCTGTTGAATTCTGTGACCAAGATAAGAAAGATACTTAAGATTCAAAGGACACTGAACCAGCTCATAATGAAGAGGACAAAGGTGAAAAGGAAGATCAACCCTCAGATTCAGGAATCAAAGGTCCTGAGAGGCCATGTTTGGAAGAAGATGACACAGATGATGATAACTCTTCAGTTTTTGGTGGCAGCACTCCTGAAAAGAATGACTCTAATCTGGAAGCAGATATTAATGAAGAGGTTGTTCATCAAACTAGAGTTCAGAAAAATCATCCTCCTCAATTAGTGATTGGTGACATCAATTCTCCTATAATCACAAGGAATCAAAGCAAGTTGGGAGGATTGAAGGACATACAATCAGGATTACTATCTTGCTTTCTATCACAGGTTAAACCCAAAAAGGCATGTGATACAATGAAGGATCCAAGCTGGATAGAAGCAATGCAAGATGAGCTACTGCAGTTTGTGCTGCAGGATGTATGGGATTTGGTTGACCTTCCAAAAGGACACAGAGCTATAGGCACTAAATGGATCTTCAGGAACAAGAAAGATGAGAGAGGAATAGTAATAAAGAACAAGGCCAGATTAGTGGCACAAGGGTATACTCAAGAAGAGGGAATTGATTATGAAGAGGTATTTGCACCAGTGGCCAGGATTGAGGCAATCAGGCTATTCTTAGCCTATGCTTCTTTCATGAAGTTCAGGGTCTACCAGATGGATGTAAAGAGTGCTTTCCTGTATGGAAGAATTGAAGAAGAAGTGTATGTCTGTCAGCGTCCAGGGTTTGAGAATCCAAATTATCCTGACAGAGTATACAAATTGAAGAAGACACTCTATGACACTTTGTCTACCTATCTCTTAGAAAATGGTTTTCAAAGAGGAATCATAGACAAGACTCTGTTCATTCAGAGGAAGAAGAAGGACATCCTAATAGTGCAAATCTATGTGGATGATATTATCTTTGGATCCACAAAAGATCAAATGTGCAGAGATTTTGAAGATTTGATGCACAAGAGATTCAAAATGAGTTCTATGGGTGAACTTACTTTCTTCCTTGGGCTACAAGTTAAGCAGAAGAACGATGGGATATTTCTAAGCCAATCCAAGTATGTGCAGGACATTCTTACTAAGTTTGGATTCTCAGATTCAAAGCCTGCAAGCACACCCATGGAAACACACAAACAGATCACTGCAGATCTTGAGGGGGAGGATGTGGATGTTCATCATTATAGATCCATGATTGGCTCCCTTATGTATCTCACTGCTTCAAGACCAGATATCATGTTTCCTGTTTGTGTGTGTGCAAGATTTCAAGTAAGGCCTAAGCAGTCACACTTTCAAGCAGTCAAGAGGATATTCAGATATCTCAAAGGCCAACCTAGGTTAGGTCTTTGGTATCCTCATGACTCACCATTTGACCTACTTGCTTATTCAGACAGTGACTTGGGTGGTGCGAATTTGGATAGAAAGTCAACTTCAGGGGGATGTCAGTTTTTGGGTGCAAGACTAGTGTCATGGCAGTGCAAGAAACAAACCACAGTGTCCACCTCTACAACAGAAGCAGAGTATATAACTGTTGCAAGCTGCTGTTCACAAGTACTCTGGATTCAGAATCAAATGTTGGACTATGGTATAATTTTTCTTCACACTCCAATCTTCATAGACAATAACAGTGATATTAGCATTGTTAATAATCCAGTCAAGCACTCCAAAACAAAGCATATTGAAATCGGGTACCATTTTATCAGAGACTGTAATGAAAAGAAGCTAATTCAGGTTGTGAAATTCCATACAAGTAACCAATTTGCTGATCTATTCATTAAATCTTTTGATGTGGGTAGATTCACATTTTTGGTCACAAGTGTGGGCATGATAAACTCTGAATAAGCCCATTATCTTTTGACTCATGTACTTGTATAGATTCCTTCCTGCTTACTTTCTCATTTTATATTGTGCATAGTGCTGCTAACCTTGTGTGTTTAAGTGTTTCAGATTGCTTCAATTGAATACTTGGTACTTCTAGTTCAGTTAATACTGCTCTCTATATTACTCATAATAACAGTTCAAAAAGGGTTAAGTATGGTTACTATTGCTAGGTCGTTTATACTGCCAGTGCAAAGTTACTACTGCTTGCCTTATTTATACTGCTAATCAGAGTTACTACTGCTGGCAGGTGTCAATACTGCTAGTCTGTGTTAATACTGCCAGTATGTATTACTACTGCTACTCTGAGTTAATACTGCGGGCTTATTAATACTGCTAGGGTACTTAGTACTGCTTCTAACTGAAAACCCTCCACCTATAAATATCCATTTGTGACCGCCAAAATACAAACGGCTCTTTGAACTTCCATTGCTTCTCTTTCTCTCTCTCTCTCTCTCTCTCTCTCTCTCTCGATTTCTTGCTCACCAGTGTACACCCTAGTTGCGATTCGAACCCTAGAATCAATCAGAACGATGGCAGGACTAGAATTCTTTGATGAACACAATGAGGTTGCTATGCTGCAAAAACCCAAACATGCTGAAGGTTTTCATCAGATTGTGGATTTCCTCAAATCGTCACACATTGCCTATGCCCTCACTATCAATCCCACAATCTGTGTGGATCATCTACGACAATTTTGGGCAAATGCTACCATCCACACTGAAGATGGCACTCAAGTCATCAAAACAAGGGTGTGTGATAAACCTCTCACCATCTCAGAAGAGTGTATTCGCATCCATCTACTCTTAGATGATGCCTCAGGTATTACCTCTCTTCCTAAGGAAGATATCTTCCAAGTTCTTAATCGTATGGGGTATGAAGGTCCCACAGAGGTATTCAAGTTCTTCAAGAACAGATTTTCACCTCAGTGGAGATTCTTTGTTCATACCCTACAACACTGCATTTCAAGAAAAACAACTGGATGGAGTGAGTTCAGCAACACCTGTTGGTCCTTATGGTGCTTAACAAGTTTGTAGAAGGGGGGGGGGGGTTGAATACAAACACAAGATTTAAAGTTTAATAAATTGTTTATTGATAAATCAAATACAATTTACAAGTTTGTTGCGGAATAAGATTAAGACAGACTCAATCTAAACAAACTTAAGAAACACTAAGATGGTTGCACAAGAAATTCAGAGAATGGGGGATTAAGAGATATAGAAAACAAGGGTTTCTATATGGGGTTAAAGAATTGAGCACTCTTCATACACTATATATGGGATTAAGAGATGAAGGGGTGATCTTTCTATTTATACCCTATGCATTAAATGCATGGCAGGGCACTTTACACGTGGCGTTCACCGATTGGCTTTGGGAGTCTGACTTTTGGGAGACATGCTTTCGGCCGGGAAATGAACAGTGTAGTTGACAGAGGTGTTGTACGAATTGTGGCAGAGACATGTCCGTTCTGACATATCGTACTAAGTTGTGCAAGGAGAGACAAAAGGAAACGTGAGACATAAGCTAAGTGATCATTTGATCGCTGAGTATCTCTTTCTTCAGAGATATTAAGAGTTCAGCGATCGCTGAAGCTTTTCCTTATGTTCTTTCGCGTATAAGTAGATTCGTCTTTGCTTCACTGATATCCGCATCAGGTCACTAGTAGACTTGTCTTTGTTCAGCAGCTTCGTCTTCGATTCAGCTATGAACATCTGTTGATGCGATACTTGTCTTCAGGGATTACGTTACTGTTTACATCAGAAAGTAACAACGATACTGAACAGACTCAGTTTGATCACTGATAGTGAAACACTAATACATACTAGATGTTTATAAGAAGACTATCAGCGATACTGAACAAACTCAGTCTGATCGCTGATGATGAAACACTAATACATATTAAACGTAATTTTCACTAAGTATAGAAAAGGGTCGTTATCAAATCACTGAGAGAGTTTGGATCAACAATCTCCCCCTATTTGATAATGACAAAGTAACTGAAGAAAATTACTTTATAATTCAAAATGATGGAATAATCAGGACTCATAACATACATGTCCCAATTACTATTTTGAGGGATCTTTTACAGTACTGATAGAGTTAAGTACTTCACGGAAATTCTCATTAATCCAAGAAAAGAATTACAAGGAATGAAAATTACAAGTACAAGTGATGTACTAACTACTGTAAGTTAAACTAATAGATTACAAGAAAAGAAACTAATCTATCAGCTATCTAAAGAGGGTTTAGGAGGATTGATCAAATACTCAGGTATTTCTTCTTCTTTTTGCCTTCGCTCTAAAGATTCTTTGCAGATGATCGCTATGATTTGCTCAACAGCAGGAGAGAGAGTACACCATAGGCACATGAGATCCTTGAGAAGAGCGAGGGGACAGATAGGGATTTCAGAGACCCTTTGAAATCTGAGTTGTTCCTCGTCATCTCTGAAGAAGATTCCAAAAGGTTCTTCAAGAACTTGTCCCGCAATATATGGTCCGCTAGGAGGCAGAGAGAGATCCAGAACTGAAAGATCAGGAGGAGGACCGAACAGAGATTCTCTTGAGAATTTGATGGAGGTTTCATTCCTGATCACTGCGACATTATCAGATGAGGAGGAGATAGGCTTTCTCTTGATTTGCTTGGACTTTGAAGGAAGAGTAGATGGCACCTTTAGTATAGCAGCGACTCTGTTGATGAGAGCATCATTTACCCTTTCAACATAGACTCTGTATGTAGACTTTGATTTCTTCAGCGCATCTTTGAACTCAAGCCACTCCATATAGCCAAGGTCTTCCAGCTTTGAAATGAACATAGCTTTGCAGCTTCCATCCTCTTTGGTAATCTCCATGGTGACAGAGAGTTTATCCTTATTCTTTCTTCCAGAGATAGTAACCGCTACGATCTTCATTGGGTCAGAGCGATAGTCAATTTTGTGCTTGCACTAATCGACAGAATTATCGCTGACCGCTTTTTCTTTGGAGCGTTCCTCTTCAATTTCTTTCAAAAGAGCTTCCTGGACTTCCACTGGTTTGCTTTTTAGCTTCTTGTCTTTGACTTGAGAAGACTGAATTTTGAGAGCCAGAGAGGCATCTCTTTGACAGTCAACGATCAGCTTCTCAGCCCTGACGGATTCTTCAATTTCAGCTTCAGTCAGGAACTCCAGATCTGATGATTGAGAGGGGATCTTTCTTCGTTGACCCTCCAGATGAGAGATCATCTCTGTTCTTTTCTTTCTCTCCTTCTCTGACCAGTGAGATGGTCTAGAGGGCCTTCTATGATGTTGCAGGGACTCTTCTTCTTCTTCTTCTTCATCCTCTTCCTCAATCTATCTGATAGAGATTGGGATTATTTGGTCATCAGCTTCAGCAGCTGGGATTATTTGGAGCTCTTTACCCTCAAGCAGGGGAGAGAACTGTCTGGTCAGAAAAAGAAAAAGGTTAGATTTATATTTAGGGAAGGAGAGAGATAAAGGCTAGAAAGAAACAGGGGTGGGATTTTTATAGAAGGAAAAAGGAACAAGAGTAAGGCATACCTGAGAAGGATTCTCCTCAGGTAGTGAAATCATCTTCAGGGTTCCCTCAGCAGTTGCACCTTTGCTTTGGGAAGGGGTTCCTGAAGGTGTTTCTTGACTCCCCCCTGCTTTGATAACTTCTTTCGAAGCTATCGCTGAAGAAGTGACGGCTGAAGAACACCATAGAGATTGATCTTCATCGTCATCATCATCATCTTGATGAGAATCATCCTCTTGATCTTCAAGATTAAGGTCTTCATCATCGTCTTCTTCCTCCTCTTCATCATCTACTAGATCAGCGATGGTGGGAGGGGCTTTGTCAGTAGCTATCTCCCCCTCAACCTGAGAGGGAGTTTCCTTCAGTTGTTCAGCAGCATCAGCTTCTTTCTCCTTATTTTCTTTAGATGCTTTCTCCCCCTCTTTGTCATTATCACGAAGGGAGAGACCTTGGGAAGGAGTAGAGGTCTCAGCGGTGGACAACTTCTGGACTTCAGCTTCCAGTCCTTTGAGCCGATCTTCAAGTACAGGGATGTCGGACGTAGCTTGATGAATAAACTCCACAGCTACGTCTAGAGAGGTTCTATCGTCTTCTGTAAATGAAGGAGCATGAGTTGGAGCTGGTTCCTTCAGGCGGGAAAGGATCTGCTGAAGAAGGACTTCACAGGCATCAACCTTTGTAGACAAAGTTGCAAACTGTTGCTGTGAGTCTTCCTTGACTTTGTCAATCGCTTCTTGGAGAGTAGCGAGTTGAGAAACGTCAGCTTTGGAGGCGCAGGTGGCAGTCAGCGTCTTCAGTGCTTCACCAGATGATTGAACAGCGTTAGTGGTGTTGTTGAGAGAGGCAGTCATAGAGTCCACCTTGGCACTCAGATTGTTGACATTGGTGTCAACAGTCATCAAACTAGGACCTGAAATATAAGTTAGTTGTTGAGAAACAGGCTTATATGGTGAGTTGGGAGAAGTGTTTGAGGTTATAGGGATACCTGAATTATCAAACATTTTGTAGAATTGTAAAGATTCCTCAAAAGATTGATGTTCAGGTCCTATGGGTCCAAACTGTGGAGTAGAGATAGATGGAGGGTTAGAGATCAAAGAAATAGAAGGACTAGAGATGGGGATAGAAGATGTAGGGATAGGGATAGTTACCTCAGGTTGTTGAAATGAGATCGTAGGTTGCGTCACTGTTGTTATGACAGCGACCGAGATCGCTGGCACGGTTGAAGTGGTTGTAGCTGAGGATGTGGAAGAGAGACCCACGAAAGCATCCAAGGAGGTTTGTAGAGAAACATCCTTAGGGATAGAGCTAGAAGTAGCTTTCTCCTTGGTCACCTTGGCCTTCTTCGAAGGACCAAGGGAGCCAGTTGATGGTCGTTTGGAAGGGGTAGCGGCAGAGATAGCAGAAGAAGGAACCTCCTGCGTGGTCGCTGAAGTAGAAGAAGTGAGGAGAGAAAGTCGGGAGCGAATTTCAGAGATACTTACCTCGTTAGGGAGCGACTTGACTTCCAGAGATCGCTGACCCACTTTCGGAAAAGATGCATCCGAGTTGGTGGGGTAAGTGGTAGGGTAGAGGAACTTCAGGTACGCGCAGATAAAGCGTACATAGGGAACTTTGGGATCCCTCTCGGTCTTCTCTATCTTTGACTTCAGGTCGTCAAAGATAGTTGTTGTGTAGTCGAAGTTGCGTCTAGCTATCACTGAGTAAGCCATCTGGACCTGAACCTTGCTAGCTTGGTCCAGTGACCCACTCTTCCCACTCATACACTGGATGGAGTGTGAGAAGATGTAGTTTAGCTGGGAAGGCATCAGTGCCTTCTTCACAAGAGTCAGCTTCTTGTTTGGAATTGTTGTCCTTGGTTTGGGTTCCCAAGCATATTTCATTGCATCCAGGAATTGGATGAGTTCAGCGTCAGTTGGCAAGGCTTCGAATCCATTTCTGGGTTTGTCGGGAAAACGCAGTGCTTTCCTCAGGCCTAGGGCAGTCATCATCCCTGAGCCAAGTTGAGTGCTGAATGAGATAGCAGGAACCTGTTCACCCTTTTTGTTGGTGATTGAGGTTTCATCAGCAGTAAGCCAGAATTGCTGGAGAAGAGCTTTGGAGGGTGTGGGATCCACAGTGATAGCATAAGCAATGCAGTATTGCTTTAGGAATGTTGCAGCTTCCTTCAGGTGTGGATACTTGACACCGTCAAAATCGAGACGAGCGAGATGATTGTTCTTTGGAAGCTCCGATTCAGTGATGGAGAACTTGACATTCTTAGAGGCGACAAGAGCAGATTGAGCCATTCTGAATATGAGTACATAAAAGAGTAGAAGAAAAGATTTTAGTCTAAAAATAAAGAAGATTTTCTAGTTTCTATTTGAGGAAAGAAACACAGAAAATCAACAAATTTGAAGATACAAGAACAAGAAGAAAAACCAAGGATTTTGAATGAAGAATAATCAAAATAAAATGGTTTTTAAAGAATAAAATCAAAAATGAAAATGATTTTATGTGATTAGAATCTTATAAACCCATAAATGAAGGTTTATGTAAAAAGATTTAAGAGAAGAATTAGAAAAAGATCAAGAATAACCTGTTGATCTTTGAAGAAGATGATGCAAATGCTTGAGAGAGTATTATGGCTTTGAAAGTTTTTCCAGAAAGCGTAAAAATGATAAGAATGGAAAAACATTCCTTTTATACGTGTGAGAGAGGAGAGAGAATGTGGGAGGCGGGAAAGCAAATGCTTATCATGACATGGACACGTCCCACGATGTTGATTGGATAGAAGAGCAACGGACGAACGTGTCAGAAAAAGGCATGTCGTGTATTGTCGGTTCAAATGACGTCATAGAAGAGAGAGACTGTTCATTTGTCCGTTTTGAAATTATCGCTGAAGAAAAGTCAGCGATAGGTTTTCCTTTTTTTAAGTATCCCTGATGGTAAAGATAGGGATAGATTTTCTTTTAAGAGGATCACTGACTAGAAATATCAGTGATAAATTTATTTTTCAAAAAGCTTTTAATCATTTGAAGAAAGTTTCAGTGATTAAAGTTTATATTTTGAAAAATATTTTAACTGAATGAAGATTCAGTTGTAGGGATTGAGAAAAACATACTTGAGAGTCAGAATGTTTATCAGAGAATGATAAAAGGGGAACTTATGATTACTGACACAATGCATGAACGCTGAAGATTTATTCTTCGAGATTCATCATTCCAAGCTCACTGATGAGAAAGTTGAACCTTGTCTCATCAAGAGGTTTGGTGAATAAATCAGCAAGCTGAAAGTCAGTAGGGATAAAGTGAAGTTCAATATCACCATTCATCACATTATCTCTGATAAAGTGATATCTAATCTCTATGTGTTTCGTCTTTGAATGTAGCACTAGATTATTTGCTATAGCGATAGCACTAGTGTTGTCGCAATAGATAGGAATCTTTGATAGTTGAAGGTCATAATCTAATAGTTGATTTCTCATCCATAAGATCTGAGAACAACAGCTTCCAGCGGCTACGTATTCAGCTTCAGCTGTGGAAGTGGACACTGAGTTTTGCTTTTTGCTTGTCTAACTTACCAGCTTTCCTCCCAATAGTTGACATCCACCAGTGGTACTCTTTCTGTCAAGTTTACAGCCTGCAAAATCACTATCAGAATAACCAGTTAGATCGAACCCTGAGTCTTTGGGATACCAAAGACCGATGTTAGGAGTTCCCTTCAGATATCTGAAGATTCGCTTAACAGCGATTAGATGGGATTCCTTGGGTTCAGATTGATAGCTGATACGGATGTTTGCACACCTCTACGACATGATAGATTAAACCCCACAGCAAGTATACAATAGGATCCAATATCGTCTTTCAAGTAATAAAATGGTAGGATACCAGATATCGTCCCACAGAGATTGTTGTAAAAGCGCAATAAAAGTGTAATAAAAGAAGAGATTTCAGAAGGCGAGTTTGAAGACTTTGTTTGGTTTGAGTTGGCTAACAATTAGATGATTAACAAGATATATAAAGATAGAATGGGTGCAAGACTTGAAGTGAGGAGTAAACACAAATTCTGGAGGCCAATGATATAGGGATGCTATAGCATTAGTTCAGTAACAACAAGTTCCACCATGTACTTTAAAGAGTATCCTTCCGGATATCTACCATTGCACTGTTGTTTAGCCTTCCATCAACATATGCCTATGCAAATGTCCGGACCAGTGTGAGTGTCAAATGGTTTCTTTAAAGTATATGGAAAAACAAATGTCTTTGTTTAAAAATCACCCTTCCGAGTCGATTCCCATATCATTCAAGTTGACGTGTTCTTAATGGCTCATTCCTGAGTCCACTACACTTTAACACTTTGACTAGTGATCAACCCGTCAAGAATCAATCGGTTTGAAAAACAAAGGTAGCAAGTTTCCTTGCTAGTAACTCTTCCAAGTATACTTCCCGTGTCATTCAAACTGACGTGCTTTTTCATGACTTATTCCTAAGTCCATGGCACTTTCACACTTTAAGAAGTGATCAATTCGTCAAGAAGTGCGTTTGGATTTATAAAACTTAAAATGACATAGTGGAACAATGTTATTGAAGAACAAAGTCCACTAGTTTTTGGTTTACAACCTCCCTTTTTGTCTCACACCCAAACTATAAAATTAGCTACTCATTACGTAAAAATAAATTGCAAGAAATGTAAATGACATAAAGTAAAGACATAATGTAAATGACGGAATATAAATTACGGAAAATAAATGACGTAATATAAATTACGGAAAGTAAATGACGGAAAATAAATGACGGAATATAAATTACGGAAAGTAAATGACGGAAAATAAATGACTGAATTTAAATTACTAAATATAAATGACCAAAAGTAAAGAGCATAAAGTAAATGATATGAAGCAATTAAGAAAACTTGAAGAATCTATCATGCAATGCTGTAGCAACCCATGTGTAAGAACAAGAATTCCAAAAAGAAATTCAAAACTAATATTAAAATATGAATCTTCAACCACAAGCTTTTCAAATCTATGTTAAATCTGATAATTGCCTCCTAAATGACCAGCCCACTCCCTCCTTTATATAGCTTCCAAGAGGGAACAAAAAGGACTAAGCAAATAGTAGCAAATAGTAATAAGTACAAAAGCAACTTATACAATACTTAATAAATCAAAAAGCTAACTAGAAGTACACAACCCTTAGTTACAATCTGATTTTAAACAAAAGAGCAGTTGATCTTCAACTTAAGTAACTATAGCTGGCATCCACTTTCGAGTCTTGGCTGATTTTCTCTTTTACGTACGCAAAAAGCCCGAATCTGCGACTGAATGCTGCAGCATCAGATATCAGCATTGCAGCCTGCACATTTTTAGACAAAATTAGCCTACCTAATAAGTAAAAGCAAGTAAACCACAACTTAGCTCCATATAACAGAAAAGAGAAAATAAGATAAGAAAAAATGGACTCAAAGTTTGGGATTAAACAAAATGATCTATCTAAAAAGAAAGAAAAAACGTTCGTATGCATTGAATTCTCAACGCATATCAATAGCATGCACATAAACAAGTAGAGTACATGATGTCAGGTCGGCTCGCTGTAAGATACAACAGGGAGCCTATCATTCCTCTATAGGCAGTGACATTAACAGGTTTTCCAGAAGGATCTTTGTTAAGTGTCAGGGGTGGTGCCATAGGAGTTTTCATAGCTGAAGTTTGAGTAAGATCAAACTTCTTCAGCATATCTTTAACATACTTACCTTGGCTGATAAAAGTACCTTTGTCAAATTGTTTAATCTGAAGACCAAGAAAATATGTCAGCTCACCCATCATACTCATCTTATATTCTGTCTTCATTCTTTCAGCGAAGCGAGTACATAGAGATGGGTTAGTAGAACCAAATATTATGTCATCGACATATATTTGTACAAGAATTATATGACCTTTTATCTTTCTGAAAAATAACGTATTATCAATTTTGCCACGTTCAAAGTTTTCAGAGATAAGAAATGATGAGAGAGTGTCATACCAAGCACGAGGGGCTTGTTTAAGACCATAGAGAGCCTTATCCAATTTATAAACATAATTTGGATACTTAGGGTCATAGAACCCTGGAGGTTGTTCTACATAGACTTCTTCATTCAGCTTTCCATTTAGGAACGCTGATTTTACATCCATTTGATAGACGATGAAATCTTTATAGACTGCATAAGCTAAGAATAGTCGAATTGCTTCGAGTCTAGCCACAGGGGCAAAGGTTTCATCATAGTCTATACCTTCCTCTTGTCTGTATCCCTGAGCAACATGTCGAGCCTTGTTGCGGGTTACAGTTCCATGTTCATCTAACTTGTTTCTAAACACCCATTTGGAGCCTATAACAGTTTTATCAGATGGTCTAGGAACGAGATTCCAAACTTTGTTTCGAGAGAATTCAGTCAGCTCTTCTTGCATAGCTCTGACCCATTTTGGATCTCTGAGGGCATCATCAGTCTTCTTGGGTTCTATTAAAGAGAGAAAGTTGACGAAGAGACATATATTACCTGAGCTTCGTCGTGTCTGAATACCTGCAACTGGATCACCGAGAATTTGATCTAGTGGGTGATCTCTGGTCCATCGCTGAGCAGGAGCATGATCGCTCAACTCAGAGGTTGGATCAACAATTGGGATGTTTACTGATGAGGACATTTGAGGTTCATCAGTAATTAACTGTTGAGTAGTAGACAGACGGTTGTTACCAGAGAGGTTTTCAGACAGAGGTAGATCTGATGGTAGCAAGGTGTTTAGAGGTTCAGCTGAAACCCATGAGTTGGATTCAGCGCTAGGATGTATAATGTTTGGATCATCATCAGCGACTGGAGGATCTGAATGCTGATGGTTTGAGAAGAAGGGTTCAGTTTCTCTGTAGTGAGAGAACATCCAAGCATTTAATTCTTCATTGTCAGTGATTGGTTTAGAGTTCGCTGAGCGAGTTTCATCAAATGTGACATGAATTGTTTCTTCCACAGATTGTCTTCTTTTGTTAAAAACTCTGTAGGCTTTGGAGATGGAGGAATATCCTAGAAATATTCCATCATCAGCTTTTGGGTCGAACTTCCCAAGTTGATCTCTGTTGTTTAAGATATAACACTGACAACCAAAGATATGAAGAAAACTGATAGAAGGCTTTCTTTCATGAAAAAGTTCATAAGCTGTCTTCCCAAATCGCTTTACTATCAGCGATCTGTTTTGAGTAAAACATGCAGTGTTTACAGCTTCTACCCAAAATTGAGTAGGGAGATGAGAATCGCTGAGCATTGATCTAGCAGCTTCAATGATCGTTCTGTTTCTTCTTTCAGCGACTCCGTTTTTGCTGAGGTGTTCTTACTGAAGAGAAGTTGTGAGAAATTCCCTTGTTCTCAAAGAAATTGTTCAGGGAACTGTTTTTAAATTCAGTTCCATGATCACTTCTTATTGAACGAACAGTAAGATTATTCAGCACTTCCATATTTTTAACAAAAGATATTAGTTCTTCTGGAGTATCACTCTTACAGCGAAGAAAGATAACCCAGGTATAACGAGAGAATTCATCTACAATGACAAGCGTATATTTCTTTCCAGCTATTGATTGGATGTTGACAGGGCCGAACAGATCCATATGCAAGAGCTGAAGAGGACTTGTCACTGAGGAAACTTGTTTAGACTTGAAACTAGCTTTTGTTTGTTTTCCTTTTTCACATGCTGAGCAGAGAGATTCTTTAGCATATGAGTGCTGAGGAAGACCATAAACCAGTTCCTTAGATGAGAGAGAATTCAGGGTTTTGAAGTTTAGATGAGAGAGCCTTTTATGCCATAGCCAGTTGACATCAGAAGAGGCCTTAGAGAGAAAACATAAGTTTTCAGTGATAGTAGAGTCCATATCTATTACATAGACATTTTCTCTGCGATTACCACTAAGAGCAAGTTTTACTTTCTCATCCACCACTGAACATGCTTTCTTGGTCCCTATGGTGCTTAACAAGTTTGTAGAAGGGGGGGGGGGGAGGGGTTGAATACAAACACAAGATTTAAAGTTTAATAAATTGTTTATTGATAAATCAAATACAATTTACAAGTTTGTTGCGGAATAAGATTAAGACAGACTCAATCTAAACAAACTTAAGAAACACTAAGATGGTTGCACAAGAAATTCAGAGAATGGGGGATTAAGAGATATAGAAAACAAGGGTTTCTATATGGGGTTAAAGAATTGAGCACTCTTCATACACTATATATGGGATTAAGAGATGAAGGGGTGATCTTTCTATTTATACCCTATGCATTAAATGCATGGCAGGACACTTTACACGTGGCGTTCACTGATTGGCTTTGGGAGTCTGAATTTTGGGAGACATGCTTTCGGGCGGGCAATGAACAGTGTAGTTGACAGAGGTGTTGTACGAATTGTGGCAGAGACATGTCCGTTCTGACATATCGTACTAAGTTGTGAAAGGAGAGACAAAAGGAAACTTGAGACATAAGCTAAGTGATCATTTGATCGCTGAGTATCTCTTTCTTCAGAGATATCAAGAGTTCAACGATCGCTGAAGCTTTTCCTTATGTTCCTTCGCGTATAAGTAGATTCGTCTTTGCTTCACTGATATCCGCATCAGGTCACTAGTAGACTTGTCTTTGTTCAGCAACTTCGTCTTCGATTCAGCTATGAACATCTGTTGACGCGATACTTGTCTTCAGGGATTACGTTACTGTTTACATCAGAAACTATCAGCGATACTGAACAGACTCAGTTTGATCACTGATAGTGAAACACTAATACATACTAGATGTTTATAAGAAGACTATCAACGATACTAAACAGACTCAGTCTGATCGCTGATGATGAAACACTAATACATATTAAACGTAATTTTCACTAAGTATAGAAAAGGGTCGTTATCAAATCACTGAGAGAGTTTGGATCAACAACACCATAGCCTATGCTTTAGTCTGCTTAGCGACCTCTCGAAAGTTTAATTTCTCTCAAATGATCTTAAACGATTTAATGTCAAACCTGGATACCAAATCAAAAATCTTTTATATGTATCCAAGGTTTGTACAAGAAGTACTTAATAAGGAATTGATGGATTTACCTACCTTCAAGGAGGTATATGTACCAAAACTCCCAAAGGGGAAAGTGTTCTCAAATATGAAGAGGCCCAGTAAGGACTTCTCAGGTCTAGACACACCATTGTTCTCTACAATGATGGTTGTGTCCCACTCTCAAGGTGAGGCATCAGGGTCAAAGCCCACATTAGACCAACCCACTGATGACCTACCCACAACTTCCACTACAAAGCATATCCCTCAGTCCCTTCTAAAGAAGCCAACATCACCCATTACTCATACATACACAAGGAAAAAGGTACAGAAGGTTCCTTCCCTTCTAGTATCTTCACCCCCAAAGCCTAAAAGCCCTCTGATGGAGCATTTACCATCAGAGAATATCCAAAGGGAAACCACAGGGGTATCTCCCAACCCCAAGAAGGTGCTCAATAAGGAGGAGGAAGAGCATGTGGGCAGTGAGGCTCACACTACTGACTTTGCACACAATGTAGGTCAGGACAGTGTGAACATCTTTAAGACCTTCCCCACGACAACTTTGGGTGAGCAATCATCCAAAGGTCCCAGGTGCCAAGAAACCAAGGGGGTAGATGATGCTTCTACTAGGCAGAAGACTTCTACTAAAACTTCCAAGGATCCTTCCAGGGTGGTCAACACACCTAAAGGAGGTGAGGATAGATATATATACGATGAATTGATGGAAACTATTGTCAATGTCAACCTGGATGTACTCAAACAGGGTGCAGAAATAAGGGAAATGCAAAAGGTGATTATCTCCCAACAAGAGCAGATTGCAAACCTCAAGAAAATGGTTCTAAAGTTAGTGCACAAGAAGAAGAAAACCAAATTTGTGCTGAAGAAGAGGAACATTGATCATGATACTTCCAAAAAGGGGGAGACTGAAGCTGAAACTGCAAAACAAAGTAAGGATGGGATGGAATATAAATTTGAGGGAGAGTTGGGTGCAGAAGCAGAAACTAGTAGAGAAGCAGAAACCTTTAAGGTAGCAGCAGAAATAGGCCTAGCAGCAGTAAAAGAATCTGAAGCAAAAATGGTAGAATCAGCAGCAGTAACAGAAAAGGTAGCAACAGAAACAGGGCTATCCATGGAAGAATTAGAAATAGTAGAAACCTTGGTCAAAGCTAAAAATGACACTCCTAAGGACACTCAAAAGGCCAAGGGAGTGGAAATCAAAGAAGGTGGCCAAGAGCAGAAGGGAAAAGAAGTAAGTGAAGCTGAACTCAAAAGGAAAGGCAAAGAAAAAATGGATGAATCTATGAAACCTCAAAAGAAGCAGAAACAGATAGAGCTGGATGAGGAGATAGCCAAGAAGCTGCAAGCTGAATTAAGACAAGAGGAAGAGTCTCAAACTGCAAAAGATAGACAGATTGCTCTAGATCTGTCTACAAAGCTCAATGAAGAGTATCAAAAGAGTTTGAGGGCTGCAGCTGAAGCCAAGAAAGTCCATGTAAAAGCATCTATGCCAAGGTAGCCAGCACAGACAAAGAAAATACAACCTTCAAAGACTTTTGTTGCCAACCAAGAAAGGAGGAAAATGATCAATTTTCTAAAAGGATCAGTTGGTGTTAAAGAAGGCATGTTCACTGGTATGTCTTATGGCAGAATTGAAGAGTTGTACAAGAAAGAAATGACCAAGCTACAAGGAGACTTTTCTCAAAGGGTTGAGGTTGAAAAGAAAATGAAAGAAAGGCATGATCTGCATATCCAACAACCTTTTTCTGAGAGTGAAGAAACCCCTTCTACAAAAGAAGTGGAAGAAGAACAGAAAGAAGAAACTCTTGCTCAAACAGTCAAAGCTGTCAAAAGAATGAAAACCATAACTTCAAAGAAACAGACCAAAAGACCAAGGATTGAAGAAGTGCAAAAAGAAGTTGAACCTGTTGTTGCAACCCCTAAAGAACAATCAAGTCAACAAGGTGCAGAACAATCTGAGGTACATGTTGGTTTGTATATGACAGTGACTGATAGTGAACCTGTAAAAGCTGACCCAATATCAGTCCAAGTCCCTGAAATTATCCATTGGGATATCCTGGAAGATCAAAGGAAGAAATACTTCAGGATTAAAAGGATGGGAGACAAGTATGAGGTTTACTCTACTTGGGGCAAAATCATCAGTAGTTGATCCAGATCTGACTTAGAAGAAATGTTCAAGGTTGGAATGAGCTTGTATGAAAAGGACTTGACAGGAGCAGGAATGAGCTTAATAAGACTAGCCATGGAGTACTTATGCATGATGTTTGATCCTAGAAAAGTTCAACATGTTGTCAGAGATATGCATCTGGAGAATAAATTCCAAAGAATAGACAATTGGATGTTATTTGAAAGGTGTGGAGTCTATGTCATCACTATTGACAAATCTTATCATGAGTACTACCTGGTGGATAAAATTTATGATCTCAGCAAAGCCAAATTGCAGGGTATGTTGAATGCTAAGCTGGTATGTTCAAAGGATTCTGAAATGGCCAAGATAGTAGTCAGAAGAATCATCAATCAAAGCTTAGGTTTGGATCCTAATCTTGGGAATTGAGCTTAGGTTTTGAAAGTATCATGAAGACCAAATTTTGAAGAACTTAACTTCTCAATCTGAAAAGTTAAGTTAGGGGGATATTGTTGGGTCTGAAATGAGCTAAGGATGATTAATACTGCCAGATACTACTTCTTGTGTAATTAATACTGCTGAAGGAACTTACTACTGCTAGACAAGTTAATACTGTTAGCATGTTAGTACTGCAAGATGGTTAATACTGCTAGGAGAATTAATACTGTTTGTGAAGATTAAAGCTGCTGAGAAGATAATGATGAAATGATTTGATTAATGGAAAGTCAAGGAGATTTGAAGATAATTATGGACTGGATCATGAAGATTAATTTTTCTTTTATAATTATCTTGTAATCTGTCTTTGTATATATACTGTATAGAATGCATAGTTTAGAATAGACTTTTGATATAATTTCAATATACGTTTTAATGATAATTAACCTCAAGATTCATTGTAATCCTTTCTTTAGAGAAGTTCAGAACGTCTGTTGAGTCTGTTCAACAGATTGAGGTTTTGTTTGTAATCATTAAGTTTAATCAATATAACTTGTGATTTGCATTCAAGTATTGTTTCATTGATTGAGTGTTAAAGTGTTTTTCCGCAACTTCTTTAACATTGTTTCTGAGTGTGTTAATTAAATTTTTCATTAGAATTTTTTTTGATCTTGACAGGCTTAATAATATAATATTTTTTATATAAAAAAATTAAGTATTTTGTTAGAATTCAATAATTATCTTATATCTTTTAATGACATCTAGAAAAAATAACCAATTACATATTTAATAATATAATTAAAACAAAATTATTAGTAATATAATATATTAATTAATAGTGATACATGAAAATATGTGCATAAAAGAAAGACCTTGCACATATCAAATTGGTGGGTGTTAGAAGTCTGTAGTATTAATATGTATCTTGTGCTTTGATACTTGTAAATTAAGAGATTTTTAAAATCTTGCATAAAATGATGGTACCTTGTGCCTAATAATTTGTATTTAAGAGTTTTTTATCTGTGTTTTATAATATAGTATAGATAAATTATATTACGGAGAAAAATCTAAAAGTATTGACTATAGAATTATATCTAAAAATATTTAAAAAATACCAACCATAATATCTAAAAATGCAAAAATAAGAATATATCTGAAAAGAAATAGATAACTGACTTGACATAACAATGTAAAATACTAACTAAGGGTATACTAAAATCGGTTTGGATGACCAATGAGGGAAGTTGTGCTTGTAAGACCTTAGATTTGCTCCTCGGTTATTATGAGTTTGAGTTCTTTCAGAGTCATTAGAGGCTTTTTAGATTATCAATTTCAGGACCTTATGAGATTAATCGAGATGTGCACAACTGTACAAGTTCATCCAGACAACAACTGTTATTTAGATAATCAATTTGGATTAACAAAACCGAACAACCTACCTGTAACTTGTTATATTTAGTTTAGTTCTCGGTTCTACATTTATTTTTAAAAGTGTACTTTAATCTTGGTTATTAAGGTTTAATGAAAGAGTTGGATTTTGGTGACGAAAAAAGTTATGGTGAGAAAAGTAAGAAGTATTTTCACCTTCGATGCACATTAGCATGAAATGCACTGAGATGAGATACACCAGTTCAATTCCAATGAGAAACATGATTCATGGGTGGGGATGATATTAAAAGTGATAAAGGATCAAAAAATTTCTTACCTTATTACCATCTCATCTTAACTTTTTTTTCTCACACTATTATTCGTGTGTGTGTATATACTAGAAGCGTACTCGTGCAAAACAGCGAAAACCATCACGGTTTTAATTTTTATTTTTCTTTTTTGTTTTTATCATGTAATTTTTAGGTTTAATAATATAATGTTTTTTTTTATAAAATAAACATTAAATATTCTGTTATATTTTCTTAATTATATTTTAGATTTTTTATATTTAAAATTTGATTTTTATCTTGTATTTAGTTATGCGGTGAATGATTTCAGGGGAGTTAAAGTGGTTAGAGATAAGGATTAATAAACAACATTAAATGTAGTACAATAAAGCTTTAATGATTGTTTTTAAGAGATTTTAAGTAATTAACATTAAATAGCGGTACATTAAACTTTAACAATTGTTTTTAAGAGTTTTTTATAAATACTTTATAATATAGTATATATATATATATACTCAGGTAGGATTGGGTTCTGATGAGAAGCGTGAGAATTGTTTATCAACCGTTGGATGATAAATGAATACACATTAAAATGAGATGCACTGAGATCATCGGATCAATTCTCTTCTAAACCGCAATTCATGAGAAAATATTTGATTAAAAATGATCAACGGTTTAAATTCACTTCTTATGCTTTCTCTATTCAGGTATTCTTTCATATAATTGACTATGAGGTATTAGAAAAAAATAATTTACACAAAAGTCAAGTTGGACCTACTAATGAGACACGTACCCGATAATTATGAGACCTGGCCCACTGCCCGGGCCCACTTATAATGACCCTTTCCAATAAAGGAGGTGTTCTTCTCGATTAGAATCTAGCCGGGTCCAAATTGGAAAAATAAAAATTAATTAAAAAAAACTGATTAAAACCGATTTAATCAGGTTGATTAATCGGGTTGAAGGTATTTTAACAACTCAATCCAATGTTGGCGGTTTGAGAATTTTCAACCAAATTCAACCTAAACAAAAGTGTAACCCAACCCAACCCGTTCGGGTTGGTCAGTTTGGTTGGGTTGTGTTTAAAAAAAGTAAAAACAATATTAAAAAACATAAAAACACGGATTTTTTTTGAAATATGATCATTCAAAAGAATATATGAGCTCATCAAACATTTAGATATTACATATAATTTTCCAATAATGTCATCTTATGAGTTACATTGCTCGTTATTACCGAGGTGTTTTTGGTAACTTATATATATTAAAGGGAAATATATATAATTTTAGAGAAGTCGCTAAAAGTTTATTGGGTTATCTGGTTGTTGGTGTTACTTTGAGCCTAACCCAATATCAACCTAATAGATTCGGGTTGTTCTAATTTTGTATCGATTATATGTCGGGTTACATCAGGTTGATTTTTTTTCGGGTTGAGCGGGTTGTGTTGGTCGGTTTTTGAGCACCCCTAGTTTCTAATATGAAAATTGTAATGAGACGATATCGTTTCAAGTATGTAAAATTGAAATAAAAACTGTTTGGTTTATGTTCTGAACTAGTAGACAAGATCGATATTGTGGAAACCATAAGGATAATTTATATTGTTAAAGGTTAATGACGACTTTTATGGTTTTCATTAAAGGTTCGGTTTCGGTGAAAATAAAAATTATTGTGAGAAAAGTAAGAAGTGATCTCCACCCTTGGATGCATATTACATGAGATGCATCGAGATGCACCGGACCAATTCCCATATCAAGCGCCATTCATGGGGTGAGTTTGAGATTAAAAGTAATCGATGGTCCAGAATCGTTCTTACCTTCTCACCTTAACTCTTATTCTCAAACGATCATTCGTGTATGTATGTGTGTGAATATATATATATATATATATATAGTAATCCAAAATTGAATAGGAATTCAACAACTATTCACAACGAGACACATGTCCTTTTTGGGGATGAATATTGATCATGAATAACACATTAATGATGAATATGAAAGTGTTACTCATTATGAATTGCATATTCATGAGGAATATGCTACAATATTTACGAGGAATATGCTACAATATTTGTTTGGGTAAAAAAGACCAATAGTCCATGGTCGTACGACAGACGGTAGATGACGCCTTTCTTTCAGGCGACCTAGATTAAAACGATCAAGTATCCACGACTCGATTTCAGTTACTAATTGTCAGCATACGTTGTATTATGTTTAAGTGCAGAATTTAAAGGCATTCATGACCAGAGATTGTAACGGAAGACATCATTAATAACAAAAAGCATAACGGACGCCGTCATCAATATTAGAAACGGTCATATGCATTCAAAGACTTGGAAAATGGAAGGATGGAGTATAAATATGGGGTTGGAACTGCACATTTGGACATCTAAGGCTCAGACTTTATAAGCTCACAAATTACACTCTCAAGCTCACTCAGTTTCTCTTGAAGTTCATAAGACCTTCTGCTGTTTGTCGTACGACACTCGACAGAAGATTGATTACACACGATGCACGACCGAGTTAACTTTATTGTATTGTTTTACATTACGTTTCATTTGTAACACTTGTTAACAAGGACGACGTCCCTGATTGACGTCCATAGTGCACGACGACTCAAACTCGTCCGCAGTTTTTACCCATTTTAGGGGTTTTCCGCGTCACCAATTCTTTCGTCTCTTTTTCTTTAAGTTTAATATTGTCGTCCGATTATTAAAGTTACTTCCTTTGGTTGGATTTAGCTCCACATTTACCTTAAATTATCATTGGGAGATTTTTGGCATAAACAGTTTGGCGCCCACCGTGGGGCCCCATCCAAAGGAAATCTTCAATAATCTTACGACGGACTAACGTTTTTCTCTTAGTGTTTTCCTTTCCAGTTATTCAGGATAATGACATTCCAAGGAACTCAAGATCATATCGTAGCCCAAATGAACATGGAATTGACAGCTGCTCGTGCTCGTATTGACGCCCTAACAGCTCAAGCTCGACAAGCGGCTGAAACCATCGAGAATTTGAGAAACCAAAATGGGAACAATGTGACGGGGACTACAAATGCTTATGTTGGTACCTGGAATGTGCCCCCTCCATTACCTAATTATCCTCGTCCACCATTAATTAACCCTGCGACTTTCGTAATTCCAACTATGCCTATGGCCTCTATTCCATTCAATGGATATACCTCTGATGCCTCGCAGCAGACTAGCTTCAATAGGTCTGGCTATGTTCCATTGGGTACTTCAAATGGTGTTCCTTTAGATCCCGTTGCACAAAGACTAAAGCTTCTGGAAGAGCAGAATGAACGTGTCCTATCAATGTTGGCCAAATTGCCGGGAGCAGCAGTTCCAGTCGATGTCGAGCCACGTGCAGGGTTTCAGGCGTCACCGTTCATTGATGAGATCGCATTAGTATATGTTCCAAAGAAATACAGCATCCCGACCTTCAGTCCAAAGTACTTAGGTGTCACTGATCCAACGGAACACGTCGCCCAATACAAACAACTTATGTGGACTGTCTCAATACCGTACCAATTCCAAGAAGTTTGCATGTGCAAAAGCTTTGGGGCGACCTTGACCGGGGAAACTTTACAATGGTTGATTAATCTCAAACCTAAAACTATTGGATCTTTTGCAGAATTAGTGAATCAATTCACTCAACAATTCGCTAGCAGCCGAAAAATGGAAAAGAAAACGAGCGACCTCTACTATATCGTACAGAAGAATGGAGAGTCCATCCGGGGATACTTTAATCGGTTCAATGCGGAGATGATTAGTATCCGTAACTGTGACGTAAAAACAGCAATCGAAGCATACAAACGAGGTCTGGACGATAGTTCCGGGTTGTATCTCGATCTTACAAAGTATCCTCCGGAAACCTTTGAAGACGTACGAGCACGAACGCTAGCTCATATGAGGGTCAAGGATGACCTTGCTTTCAAAAATAAACACTCGGGCGACCGGAAAAGCTTAGGTGTTAAAAATCCTGACTTTAAACCAAAGTCGACCAATCGATTGGAGCCTAATAAGCAGATTTCAAACGTCAGATTTGAAAAGAAAGGACCGGCGACTTCTAAATCTGTCCAGTATCCTAAGGTGTCATCTTATGGTTTCCCTGGATCAGCTAAAGACGTCGTCGTGTCCTTGAAGCAGCTTCAACAAAACGTACGATGGCCAAAGAAAAATGACAAGGACACCAACAAGAAGGACAAAACTAAATGGTGCGACTTTCAAAATGACTTCGGTCATATAACGGACGATTGCATCGCCTTAAAGAAAGAGCTGTCCTGGATCAACTCAAAAGGTTATTTGCAAGAATTGACGGAAAAGAAAGACGCACGTCCTACATCTCCAGAGCATGCTAAGGTGATTAATTGTATCACTAGAGGTTCTGACATTTGTGGAACTACATATTCTGCCGCTAAAAGACATGCCAGTCGCGGTCCCGACGACCGACCAATTCCAAAGGAGGCACGACTCAAAGAGGACGCATAATTGGAGGCTATGCCCTTAACGTTCGACCAGGCGGATCTCGATGACGTACATCAGAAACATCATGACGGACTAATTATCCAATTGAGCATTGGGAATTGTCTGACCAAAAGGATACTCGTCGACGGAGGTAGATCAACTAACATTATCTTTTTTGATGCAGTAAAAGCGATGGGCATCGACAAATCCGAGATTACACGGCGTTCGACCACACTCGTTGGATTTAATGGTGGAACGACAAACACCATGGGGGAAATTACA
The DNA here is from genome assembly GCA_954870635.1 of Arctium minus. Classification (NCBI taxonomy): domain Eukaryota; kingdom Viridiplantae; phylum Streptophyta; class Magnoliopsida; order Asterales; family Asteraceae; genus Arctium; species Arctium minus. The sequence goes on from OX941087.1 coordinate 2,224,593, forward strand.
CTCCCAGTATATGCTAAAGGAATCAACAGACAGACGAAGTTTAACGTCGTCGATTGCTCATCAACTTATAATGTTATCCTTGGGCGACCTTGGATTCATGACATGAAAGCTGTGCCTTCGACGTACCACCAAACACTGAAATTTCCCACGCAATGGGGAGTACAGGAAATCAAAGGTGAAAGAAAGGTCGCTAGAGAATGTTACAAAGTTTCCTTGAAGCCCCCGAAGCAAACAGTATAGCAATTACAGAACCAGGACGTTCCTGGGACTGACGACGACTATCGTTTAGAAACTGTCATCCTAAACCAGGATAAGCCTGATCAGATGGTTTATATAGGTTCGACGCTCGACCCTTCCTTCAAAAAGCAACTAATTTCTTTTTTGCAGGACCACTATGATTGCTTTGCTTGGACGCACGAAGACATGGTGGGTATCGATCCGAGTATTATTTCTCATAAACTCAACATCGATCCATCATTCAAACCCGTTCAACAGAAAAGACGAAAATTTGCTCATGAGAGAAATAAGGTTATCAACGACGAAGTTGATAATTTGATTAAAACAGGAAAAATACGAGAAGTGAAGTATCCAGATTGGCTCGCTAATGTTGTAGTCGTCCAAAAGAAAAATGGCAAATGGCGAGTCTGCATTGATTTTACGGACCTTAACAAAGCTTGCCCGAAGGATCCATTTCCATTGCCACATATCGACTCTATGGTCGACGCTACAGCAGGACATGAGTTACTCACGTTCATGGACGCATATTCTGGGTATAACCAGATATTGATGCATTCTGACGACCAGGAGAAAACAACCTTCATGACAGATAAAGGTATTTATTGTTATAAAATAATGCCTTTTGGTCTTAAAAATGCAGGTTCGACATATCAACGATTGGTAAATATGATGTTCAAAGAACATTTGGGCAATACTATGGAAGTATACATCGACGACATGCTTGTCAAATCGAAACATGCAGACGATCATATCGGACATTTGAAGCAGTCGTTCGACATCTTGCGTGAGTACAAGATGAAGCTGAATCCGACGAAATGTTCTTTTGGAGTTCGAGCTGGCAAATTTCTCGGGTATATGGTCACACGACGAGGAATCGAAGCTAATCCAGATCAGATTAAAGCAATTGTCGAGCTTAAATCGCCCAGAAATTTTAAAGAAGTTCAACGTCTCACAGGACGGATAGCGGCGTTGAACCGTTTCATCTCTCGATCGTCCGACAAATGTCATTTATTCTATAATGTCCTACGAAAAAATAAAGGTTTCGAGTGGACTGACAAACACGAAGAAGCGTTACAGCAACTCAAAAAATATATGATGTCGCCTCCTTTTCTCTCTAAACCTGAGAAAGGTGAAGTCCTTCAACTTTACCTAGCCGTTAGCACTAATTCGGTAAGTGCAGTTCTTATACGAGAAACCGACGGACGACAACTGCCAATTTACTTTGTAAGTAAGACTCTACTAGACGCTGAAACCAGACATTCGTCTATAGAAAAACTTTTACTTTCATTAGTCATGGCTGCTAAAAAGCTACGACATTATTTTGAATCACATCCTATAATTGTGGTAACTAATTTTCCTTTAAAGTCTGTGTTAAGAAAACCCGAATTAACAGGACGATTAGCTAAGTGGAGTATTTACCTCAGCAATTTTGATCTGGATTTCAAGCCCAAAACGGCGATCAAGTCACAGGTCTTGGAAGATTTCGTCTCAGATTTCAGTCCAGAACTGGAAAGCACAATGACGTCAGACAAGTTAATTGTGGCGACTTTGCACGACACTACGTGGACGCTCGATGTTGATGGTTCGACGAATATATGTGGCACAGGCTTGGGTGTCGTCCTACAGTCCCCACAAGGGGGTAAAATGGTATATTCCATACGGTGCGATTTCAAAGCAACAAATAATGAGGCAGAGTATGAAGCACTGATTGCAGGAATCAAAATTGCTCACGACTTGGGGGCAACATGTCTGCACGTCCGAAGTGACTCGTCCCTAGTTGTTAACCAAATCAATGGAGAGTTCGCAGCAAAAGATTCAAGGATGATTGCCTATTATAAAATAGTAAAAAAAAGAAGCAAAGAAGTTCAGTCGCTTTGTGATCGAGCAAATACCAAGAGATCAGAACACTCAAGCCGATGCACTGGCCAATTTGGGGTCAACACTTAGTCGAACGACATTCGACAATATCCCAGTAGTTCATCTTACAACCCCGTCCATCAAGGAGGATGATAATATTTCAGTCGCACCAATTGAAGAAGAAAATTCTTGGTCGGACGACATTCGAAATTACTTAAAGCACGATCAATTGCCCGATGATAGAATGGAAGCGAGAAAAGTTAGATTTAAAGCATCAAGATACGTTATGATTAAAGGACAATTGTATCGAAGGTCTTCGACAGGTTTGAATCTGCGATGTATTACCAACAAGGCGCAAGTACACAAAATTTTACAAGATATGCACGATGGAGAATGTGGAAATCACTCTGGAAGCCGCAGTTTAGCCAACCGGATATCAAGACAAGGTTATTATTGGTCAACGTTAAGACAAGATGCGACCAGGTATGTACAGTTATGCGACGCATGTCAAAGACACACAGGTATGTCACATAAACCTTCTGAACCTTTGCACTCGACTTTGATTCCATGGCCCTTTATGAAATGGGGAATGAATATTGTTGGGAAATTACCACCTGCCCCCGGGCAAAAGGTATTCCTTCTAGTTTTAACAGATTATTTTTCTAAATGGATCGAAGCAGCGGCTTTTTCTCAGGTCCGGGACAAAGAAGTCGTTTCTTTTATCCAAACTAACATCATTTGTAGGTTTGGAGTTCCATCTGAAATAACGTGCGACAACGGGACACAATTCATCAGTGACCGAACGCGAAGATTTTGTGAAGAAAGGAACATCAAGTTGGTAACATCGACGCCTCGATATCCACAGTCAAATGTTTTAGCCGAGTCAAGCAATAAAACTATCATTAATTCACTCAAGAAACGACTTAAAGCTGCCAAAGGAAAGTGGGTGGAAGAATTGCCTTCCGTTCTATGGGCTAATCGTACGACACCTCGTACGTCCACAGGACAGACTCCCTTTTCCTTAGTCTATGGATGTGAAGCTGTGTTACCTATTGAGGTACGACTACCGACTTCAAGACATACGTCCGTTGAACATAATTTAGTCGACCTAAGTTATGACCTCGACGCCTTAGAGAAACTTCGAGAAGCTGCTTACATTCGCATGGCGTCTCAAAAACAAACTGTCGAACGACATTTCAACAAAAATGTCCAGGTCAAAGTTTTTCAAGAAGGCGACTACGTCCTACGACGAGTGTTTCAAAACACTCAAGAGCCTAATGCAGGTAAACTTTCCACTAAGTGGGAAGGTCCTTATCAAATTTCTAGTGTTGTGGGTAAAGGAGCTTATAGAATCCAGACCCTTGATGGTCAAAATATCCCACGAAGCTGGAATGCAGTTCATCTAAAGAGGTATTACTTTTAAATCTGTGAAGTTAGTTTCTTTTAATTATTTTTTAAGAAAAATTACTGACTTAAGCATCGGAGGGTCGTTGGTCAAACCAACGACCACCCCGCTAATGTTGTTTTCCGCAGGGACGCACAATTTATTTAAGAAATTTTTGTGTCGAGTAAAACCCATGTGGTCACCCGTATAACATTCGACATTAATGAATTACAAAGGTTAAACTCTGCATTTTGGTATTCAATACTTAGACCCAAAAACCATTATTATGAATTGACCAAGGTCGATCGAAAGTTTCAGTTGATTCATTTTTTAAGTAATGGTATGGTTGAATGACTGATGTAACTGTTTATCTACTTAAATTATTCGATGAATGATTATTTATAAAAGTGGATAATAAGCGTTGATAAGCAAAAAGAGTTTTTTTCATAAGATGTCAAAATTACAAATGCAAAAGGCGACCACGTATGGTCGACCTTCAGGTGAAAGATTCAAAAGAAGCTAAGTAGGAGGAGCGCCAGATTGTTCTTGAACAACGTCCGCCACCCGAGGATCGACAGCCTGTTCCTGCACGACGTCCGTCCTTGTTACCACCTCCTCTTCTCCTCCTTCGCTCCCATCCAAATCGTCGTCCTTGTCGAGATCCCTTTCAGTCCCCACCTTCTCAAGATAAGTCTTGAGTTCTTCGGCAGTCGACGCCATGGGATTCTTCCCACTTAAATGACGTCTCATCAAAGCAGCCCTGGCTGTGAGACGGGAGAAGGCTTCAAGCTGCTGATTTTCCTCCTCCAAATCTTTAACGTCGCCCTCCAAACTCTCGACTTTCTTTTGAAGAGACGCGACTTCATCAGCAGAGGCAGCAGCGACAGTGGTGGCCTTTATTTTCTCGACCTCCAGTTTGGTCGTTATCGCCTCAAGTTCAAGGACGCGATCCCTAAATTCAATCTTCTCATTCTGAGCTTCAACGAGTTTAGCCTTAAGGCTCTCGACCTTCATTTTCTCGGCCTCGACCACCTTTAAGGCGACCTTCTCTTTTTCAAGAGCCTCGTCAGCCCTTTTTTGTACGTCTGGGAAGGCCGCTCTGAGACCTTCTGTCTGAGCGTAAAAGCTCAGACACGCTTGAAAAGCCTGCAAAACAGCAAAGAAAAGGTTAAAAAACCATAACAAGTAAGTAACAAAGAAAATAAAAAATAATACAGGCTTACCATGAAGGAAAGACCAGCGGCATGTGCTCCCGTATCTTCGACCCGAGAGTCGTTATAGCGGTCACGGAAGGTCGGGAGAAGAAACTTCCCCAAGTGCGGAAAAATGACGTCCCTCTCAAGGACGTCATTAACCATGAAGTCAGATGGGAGAGTGACTTTGAATATTGTCTCTCCCACCTTCTCCTTGTTCTTCTCCTCCTTTGAAGAAGAAGAAGGAGCTTCGAAGATGGGCATATTAACGCCCGACACCCCTGACAAGGGAGCATCCTTCGTCACCTTGGTCGAGCCTCTAAACTCGACCCCAGCAACGGTGTCCTTCGCTAAAGTCGCCCCTGAAAGGGACGACAGAGTGGCATCGCCCGTCTTCTTTGGTGAAGTCCGGGGTTTGCCTCGAACACGTCTTGGATCTAAACCCACGGTAGGAGCAGATCTCTTTTTCGATTTCTCTCTGCCCTGACGGGCAAGCTCCAGTTGTTCGGCCCGTCTCTGAGCAGCCGACTTCGTAGATGAATCTTCTGGACGAAATGAAAGAGTTAGAAAAGACATAAAATGCAAATTACAAAAAAGACATCAAACGACTTACCAGTCATCTCTTCTTCTCTCTTTTCTTCTCTCTCCTTTCCTTGATGAGAAACTTCGACGGATGGAACCTCCGTAACAAAGACGACTTCGTCTTCCTCGTCGTTCGACCGAACAGAAAAAGAACGGTCAACGATACTCTTCTCCAAGATCCTTTGAACCTTGTTTAAAGAATCTTTATTTGGCTTCACTTTAGTGAAGTCAATCACTGCCAAACAAAAAGAAAGACACCATTAGTATACATTATAAAACACACGACATACGACAAAAACACCCGACAAAATAAGAAAACCTACCCGACTCATTCCATCCAGATGAAAACCATTGGCTATCCTCATCGTTCAAGGATGCCACTTGGAGGAAAACATAGTGGCGTTTCCAAACACGGTCGTTCACCGCAGTGTTATGCACCAGTACGGTATCTCCCTTCATTCGAGGGAATAAACTATATCTATGATAGTTATCTGCTTTAACGCTGTAAGCTGCTAGAAGGTCATTCAAATTGAATGGAGTCCCCCAGTCGGCCGTATGACGATCGACCACCTGGACAATTCGCCAGAATTGAGGCATCAAATGTCCAGGCGATAAGTCGAATGTATCTAAAAACTCCCTGACTAAGGGAATAAATGGCCAAGAAAAGCCTATTTTGAAGGGATATTCGTATAAAACGCCATACCCCTTCGGAACTTCATCTGGTCGTAAATCCTCCGGCGTCACTAGATTGACACCCTCTGGAATCTTAGCTAATTTCTTAAGATACTCTAGATTTTCTTCTTCTTTGTAGACACTAACAGGTTCACTCGACATTTTGAAATCAGAAACACTCACAGTGGCTTTCCAGTAACTAAGACAATCCCAAGCTTTTCTAGGTTTCTTAGCTAAGGATTTCTTATACATAAATCGACACAGAAAAGAATCAGAAATCATACCTTAAATAGTGTTCTAAACCTCAAATCTAGAAATGGAAAGGATTCGTGTCGATCGGAAACTGAATCTCGCCGGAAATATGACTTCTTCGAAAAGGTAAGCGTAAAAAAGGATGAAATTAAAGAAATCCTTATTTATACCGTAAATTGGAAACCGAATCGTTGGAAAATCGAATTGCCAATCGCCAATTGACACGTGTCACCCGTGTCAGACGAAGCACTCGAGTACGTCTTTCAAATACATGACATCTGTCCTTCATTAGCTGTCAAATTTTATATTTTGTTAAAAGTGACGTCAATATTTAGTTGGATACGAACCGATTTGATTCTATTCGAATTACCCGCGTTTCTTTTATAGCACGTGTCATGATTTTAAAAATTTTAATTTCAAAAAAGTTGTCGCTTGAATTTTAAATTTGGGGGCAAACTGTTTGGGTAAAAAAGACCAATAGTCCATGGTCGTACGACAGACGGTAGATGACGCCTTTCTTTCAGGCGACCTAGATTAAAACGATCAAGTATCCATCCGATAAATATCATCGCACGACTCGATTTCAGTTACTAATTGTCAGCATACGTTGTATTATGTTTAAGTGCAGAATTTAAAGGCATTCATGACCAGAGATTGTAACGGAAGACATCATTAATAACAAAAAGCATAACGGACGCCGTCATCAATATTGGAAACGGTCATATGCATTCAAAGACTTGGAAAATGGAAGGATGGAGTATAAATATGGGGTTGGAACTGCACATTTAGACATCTAAGGCTCAGACTTTATAAGCTCACAAATTACACTCTCAAGCTCACTCAGTTTCTCTTGAAGTTCATAAGACCTTCTGCTGTTTGTCGTACGACGCACGACAGAAGATTGATTACACACGACGCACGACCGAGTTAACTTTATTGTATTGTTTTACATTACGTTTCATTTGTAACACTTGTTAACAAGGACGACGTCCCTGATTGACGTCCATAGTGCACGACGACTCAAACTCGTCCGCGGTTTTTACCCATTTTAGGGGTTTTCCGCGTCACCAATTCTTTCGTCTCTTTTTCTTTAAGTTTAATATTGTCGTCCGATTATTAAAGTTACTTCCTTTGGTTGGATTTAGCTCCACATTTACCTTAAATTATCCTTGGGAGATTTTTGGCATAAACAATATTCACGATGAATAACACATCCATATTTCTAATTAATATGTCACATGGCGGCATGTCGTGCTGTAGGCGGTTCGTGGTTGCTTATCATTGTAGGTTCTTAACAGAACATGCCTATATATACACATATATATATTTATATATATATATATATATAGGGGTTGTTTAATTTGCAACTCTTAAAAAGGTTGCAACCCACATCTTAACCGTCGGATTCATGATCGGCGGTTATAAATAGATATAGGGCCCAATATTTTTAATTAAAAAAATAGAAAAAGAAAAATAAAATAATCGCCGATCATGAATCCGACGGTTAAGATGTGGGTTGCAAAGGTTGCAACCTTTTTAAGGGTTGCAAAATATCCTTCCACTATATATATACATACACACACACACACAAACAACACACATATGGTAATCATTTGAGAAACCATAAAAATTGTGAGAACCCTAAAATTAATGTATCATGTGTTATTTCATATAGTTCTTTTTCATATAATACTAGAATTCAAGTTATTTGTTTCATAATGTAACTGTTTTGACGTATTTTTGTTTCACAATGTGGAACTTTTTGACGTGTTTGTGAAACAAAAAATACACATTAAAAGTTTCACCTTGTCAACCGAATACATATGAAACAAATATATGCTAATCAATATATATATATATATATAAATACTAGCCTTAAATGAAACAAATAATATAAAATAATACCTTAAAATAATTTATAAAATAATATAAAATATAAAATTTATATTAATTAATAATATAAAATAATATAATTTATATAAAATAATATATTAATAATAAAAAATAATATTAATTTATATTAATTAATAATATAATATAATATAAAATTTATAGTAATATAATATATTAATTAATAGTGATACATGAAAATGTCTGCATAAAAGGAAGATCCTACACATACCAAATTGGTGGGTGTTAGAAGCCTCCAGTAGTAATATGTATCTTGTGCTTTGATACTTGTAAATTAAGAGATTTTAAAAATCTTGTATAAAATAATGGTACTTTGTGCCTAATAATTTGTATTTAGAGTTTTTTATCTGTGTTTTATAATACTAGAATCGTACTCGCGCAATGCAGCGAGATACATCATGATTTTAATCTTTTATTTTATTTTTTTGTTGATTTACTATACAATTTTGGATGGTTTTGAGAAAGTGATAATGTTTTTTTTATAAATTTGTTTAATTTAGGCTTAATAATATAATGTTTTTTATATAAAAAAATTAAGTATTTTGTTAGAATTCAATTATTATCTTATATATTTTAATGACATCTAGAAAAAATAACCGATTACATATTTAATAATATAATTAAAACAAAATTATAGTAATATAATATATTAATTAATAGTGATACATGGAAAGATATGAATAAAAGAAAGGTCATGCAGAAACCAAATTGGTGGGTATTAGAAGTCTGCAGTAGTAATATGTATCTTGTGCTTTGATACTTGTAAATTAAAAGATTTTTTAAATATTGCATAAAATGATGATACCTTGTGCCTAATAATTTGTATTAAAGAGTTTTTTATCCGTGCTTTATAATATAATATAATATAGATATAGATATAGATAGTATAGATATGAGATTTTCACTTGATTAAACTATTATATATTTAAATCAAATCTTCCCTAATTTATTTTTGATGTATACAATCATTTATTCTATATTAAGAAATGATTTTTTAGTCCCTATTTTTAATTTGTAAATCGGGTTTATCATATGTAAAACATGTGATAAACTAGTTGATAAAATCGATCGAAGTGTTTTAATTAGTTTACAAATCTTTTTTATAATAGTATTTCTAAATAATTGAGTATTTAAATTAGTTTATAAAAACTACGAATAAAACAATTTTAAATCTTATAAACACCTGAATATATTTTAAACGACTTTCAATATAGTTTTTGATGATTTTAGTGTTATCGATCATTTTAGTATGATTGTGATTTACGTGAGATCGACCCAGTGATGAGGCAAATATAAGTGAGTTAGGATGTGCATAGTGCATACTCATAAATGTTGCCTTTATCAACTTAGGGGTTGTTTGGCAGTTGCTGAATGGTTTAGTGCAGAATGATTAAGTGGTCTGAATGATTAAGAGGTTTTTACGATATTGTGTAAATGAAATATGGTTGTTTGCTAATTGTTCATAATGAAATCAGGGCTCTTAATGGTTAAGGGAGGATCAGGATACTAAATCATTAATAGGATTTTGGAACCATTAAGAGGCAGCCCTTTTCTTTGCCAAACAAGATTTACCTCTTAACGATTCAGAGGTTGCCTCTTAATGGAACCATTAAGAGGTAAACAAACAACCCCTTAGATCGCCTTAAGAGCATCCACACTGCATTAGTCTTTAAAAGACTTTTTGCTTTTGCCACATCAGCTTTCCACTTACTTTTTTTAACAAAAACCTATTTATACAAATCTTCTCCAATGCAAAAACCTTTTCAAAAGTTTTTTCATCAATTACATTTAATAATCTATCCTCGTCTATTGAAAATGTTTTATAAAGGTCCCTTATTTAATTTGTCGTTTTAAGACCCATGTACCACCCCATTTTAGGGGCTAGTTATAAATAACGTTTTAAGAAAGATGGCTAAAAGTGTCGAGTAATGATAGTTCAAGGGCTAAAATTGTCAAAGCACAAAAACATAAAGGGGGCAAATTGAGGTTTGATGTGGTCCACGTGAGATGATGAAATCCATATTTTCTTTTGGCCTAATTTTCGGCCATGGGAGTTAGAGTTTGGGATTAATCCCAATCCATCTCAATCTCACAATTATTAATAGGATATCTCCCTTATTTTAGCTTCTGCCAAGTTAAATTGGAATTGTTTAGCCAAAGAAGAGAAATATTGAAGCATTCTTGAAGGTTCGAGAACAGAGAAATCGTGCCGTGAATTTGGATAGAAATATCATCGTTTCGGTAAGTGTTTCTCCAATTTAATTCGTTTTAGATGCGGGTTTCCCACCCAAGTTATTATAAGTTGTTAGTGATAAAAGAGGATGCCAAAAAAAAAAAGGAACTCATCGATTTGACAAGTTTGTGTAGATCTCATAAGGGTACAAAAGGAGTATAAAAATAATCGATTTTTAGACGCAATTAATGTAGTCGGATCGCCATGAATTAGAAGTAAATCATAAGTAAAGTCGATATAATCTTTACTTTATGAAGATTTAAAATGGGTTTAGAGTCACCGGACCATGACCGGAACATGATAGAAATAATAGGCCGAAGCCACAACGGTTGAAGATTTAATTATCCAACTAAATGATTGATCAGTAAAAGCTTCATTGTTATTTAACAATTTCATTTTCAAGGTTGGTTCCGATTTCAGTTATTTATACATTTAAAGAACCGTTGTTAAATGTGTTTTTTTAAATATTTTAATCTCTAAAGATTAAATTGGAAAATGAGCTTTATAGATTTGCGCAGGAGTAAGATCCCGGAAATTTCTTAAACTCCTTGGGGTAGTGTGTGTGAAAAATTCGTGTTTGAGCATTTAGAAAGTCATTAAAGCAACCGAGTTTTTCTCTGGGAATTTGTTTGGTCTTTTGACAAGAATTAAATATGAACGGGCCAAGTTTAATTTTATATAAACTAAAAGTCGAGGGCCATTAAGTTGAGTAGTCATTAAGTGATTGATTGAGAAGGAACTCGTATTAGTTACAAAGGGTGTTGTTGACTTAGGGAGTAGTTTTATTAATGAAAGTACTCAGATAAGTCATTATGATCTGTGTAGGTGCAAGGTTAAAAGAATAAAGAAGCCTACCATCCCCGTCTCCGAGGTGAGTTCATTTGATTTATAAAACGGAGATGCATGCATAGTATGCGAATATGTCGCAAAAGTTTAAAATCATATTATATATGTTTCTACAGTATTTTTTTTAGTTACATGCTTTTTATGATAGTTTTATTTGAAAGATATGAGATATGTGATGTTATGTGATAGTTGTCGGATTTTCTGACGGACTAGGGCAGGATACTGCCAGAATAACATACCGGTATATTTTGGTCGTGGCTTGGGGAGATAGCCCCTATAAGCACGACAGCCTTTGTGTAGGCCAATAGCGTGGTGAGATAGCACCTATACGCTTGGCAGAATAGCCATGTTTGTGATAAAGTGTATGTTTCAAGTTGTATGTTGCATATCTCTATAATTCAAAGCATGTTTTTAGCTTATTTATTTCCGTAAAGCATGTAAGAAAACCGTGAACTCACTAGGCGAAAGCTGACGATTTTAGTATGCATCTCTCAGGGAGCATTATAGCGGGTAGCTCAAAGGCAAGAAGAAAGTTGAGAAAGACCCAAAGGCGCTCGGTTTAACTTAAAGAATTTAAGTTTTATGATTTTAGTTTCTATAACGTGGATCGTGCCTTAAATTTAGAATTCCGCTGTTGAGTTGATTGTTTTTTTTTGTTCATTTTGGGATGATTTTCATCGTTATGGTTAGTAGTCACAACCCTGGTTTTCAGGGTGTGACAAGTTGGTATCAGAGCCATAGTTCAAGAGAAATAGGTTATGATATGTAGCCTAAACTTGAACTGTTTGGTGCGAAAAATTAGGCATCAGTCTAAGTATCACTCAATGTAATTTCAAACAAATATATGTATAACATAACATTGCGGTGTGGCATATTAAGTTCGATTATAGCTATACAAGTTTATGCTAGATAGGGTTAGTGCTACATATGCATAGAAGGTACTCAGAAGTAAAGCCAATGTAGGGAAATACAGAACAACTAGTACGAGTTTATGCCCGAGAATTTGGCATGTTAACATCCAGATTTGGAGTCGCCAAGGAAACTCTGATTTTAGTAGCAATAGTAGTCCCAATCATGACTTGTGTTGGCAAAAATATCAGATTTCAGTTGTTAGTTTCAACAATAGTCCATACATCTATTTAGTACAACTGATTTAGCAAATCTGATAGACGAGATGCTCATCTAGAAAAGAGTACAAATACTACAAGTGACATTTTCCAATATGTTGGCTAATGCTACTAGAGTTAGAACTAAACATCCATTGATCCTAGGTCGTGAAGAAAGCACCGTTAATAACATCAATAGTGTAGAAAAAGAAATGGTAGGGTCATAGGACTTTAAGTAGCATCGATTATTAAAAATTTAATAGGAAAAAGTTTCAAGTAACATTTATGAGTTGAACTTGAAAGATAGAATTTTTTTTTTTTTTGTGTTTGTGAATATATCTCACGAATAATTAGTCAAGTTGTAGTTATCGCTTTTAGTGATACAACTTTGTATTGGTGGGATACCAAGGTTGTAGTAAGAACTGAGAAGATAACCACCAAGACATAATACTGAGTGAAATATATATATATATATAGTGATCATATGTATGAAGGATCCGTTAAAGGCTCTAAGTAGGTCAAGGTTAGTCTAAAATAAACACGAAAGAAAGTGAGTTAGGCATTTATTTCTATATGAAAGAAACATCCTAGTGGATGATGAGTCGAAGCACAAAGTTTTTCACATGTAGTTAACTAGGTTACTAAATGAGAGAGTGCACATCTAGTCGAGCATGTCAGAGTGTGACATGGCTGGGAAACTAAGATATTATTAGACTAAGATATTAATTTATAAAGTTGGTGGTACCAAAGTGTAAATATTATCATTATATATACCGGTGAATGTGAATGAATAGGGACACGGTTTTCTGACCATATTCTTACATGGTATCAGAGCGTACCTAAACCCTAGCCGCAAACACCTAACAAACCCTAGCCGTCATCTTCCTCCCACTTTTTCTGCCATTCTCCGGCGTGAACAATACTTCCGGCGTGAACAGTACTTCCGGCGTGAACAGTACTTCCGGCAGATTGACCCAAATTTCTGCCGTTCTCACCACAGGATCGATCTGACTCATGGCCTCCCTGCATCCCGCTGTCACTGTCACCAACATCCAAAACTTCATCCCGATCATTCTGGAGATGGACGACGGGCAGTATACGTCATGGGTCGAACTATTCAAGATCCACTGTCGTGCACACGATGTCATCCATCACATTCTTCCCGACGAATCTTCTTCATCCAAACCTGCGGCCGGCAAAGACAAAGAGAAAACAGAAGATGTGGCTCTCTTCAAACGTCTGGATTCCATTGTCCTTCAATGGATCTACGGTACGATTTCTAAAGACTTGTTAATTACTATTCTAAAACCAAATTCAACAGCCGCTCAAGCTTGGACATCGTTGGAAAGCATTTTCATCGATAGCAAACCCTCACGGGCTCTGTATCTAGAAAACAGATTCAATAATGTCAAGCTGGAGTCTTTCTCTAATGTTTCCGCTTACTGTCAAGAGCTTAAGACTTTATCCGATCAACTCACCAATGTTGATGCCCCTGTTTCCAACGACCGTCTGGTTCTTCAACTCATCAACGGACTTGGCGAGAAATACGAAAGCCTCGCCACCTTACTCCAACAATCCACCCCTCTTCCGGATTTCTACACTGCCCGATCCAAACTGATCTTGGAAGAAACTCGCAAGAATCAAAACTCCAAGGCCACGACTGAAGCGACAGCCATGAACGCTCAAACAACCGCCACTAACGAGGATCGACGTTCATCAACCGAAACCTCGTACCGTGGCGGTGGGTGTGGACAGTTTGAGTCTCTTGACTACGGCGGCAGAGGGCGCCATACTGGTAGAGGGGGTCGGGGACGCGGTCGTGGTCGCGGTCGCGGACGTGCCTCACACTCTCAGTCGGGATACTATCTACAGCCACCATCCATCGGGTGGAATGCTCCATGGCCAACACAACCATGGAACACCCCTCCTGCATCATTCCCTACGACACCGGCCAACAGGTACCGTACTATTCCCAGAAACCCTAATTTTGCAGGTATCCTTGGCGCTAATCCGTACGGCAATCCGGGTTCCGAGCACTCATACAGCCCGACCAACATCGAGCAAGCAATGCACACGATGACATTAAATCCGGACCAGAACTGGTACCTTGACTCCGGCGCCACGAACCACATGTCACCCACCACAGGTAACATTTCCAATTATATCTATAATGGTATACAAAACAACATCGTCGTTGGCAATGGTTCTCAAATACCTATCCTCGGAACCGGTCATACCACCCTCCAACCACCTTACCCACCTTTAAAACTCAACAATATCCTTCACGCACCTAAACTTATCAAAAACCTTCTTTCTGTTCGCCGACTAACCACTGATAATCCTATTTCCATTGAATTTGATCGTTTTGGTTTTCTTGTGAAGGATTTTCAGACACGGATTCCTATCATCCGATGTGACAGCACTGGCGATCTCTATCCTCTTTCATTACCTTTCGCTCAAGTTACACCACCTACTACTTTTGCTGCTTTGATGCAAGATCTTTGGCACAAGCGTCTGGGCCACCCCAGTTCCTCTCTGTTACGAGTATTAAATAAACGCAATTTTATTTATGTTAAGACTTTTTCGGATAAACACTTATGTCAATCGTGTGTTTTTGGCAAGCATATTAAATTACCTTTCTATGATTCTACTTCTGTTACGTGTTTACCCTTTGATATTGTGCATAGTGACTTATGGACCTCCCCGGTTCTAAGCTCCGGGGGTCACCGTTATTATATCTTGTTTTTGGATGACTACACCAACTATCTATGGACTTA
Source organism: Arctium minus (assembly GCA_954870635.1). Classification (NCBI taxonomy): domain Eukaryota; kingdom Viridiplantae; phylum Streptophyta; class Magnoliopsida; order Asterales; family Asteraceae; genus Arctium; species Arctium minus. Next base: position 2,239,643 of record OX941087.1, read on the forward strand.
CCCTCTCACACACAAATCCCATACACATTCCACTTTCCTATCCTTCCACACTCTCATCCGCACTCAATTTGAACGTCCAATTAAAAGCTTCCAATGTGATAATGGAACCGAGTACAACAATAAATCGTTTCACGATTTCTGTGCTCAAGACGGAATGGTTTTCCGATTCTCATGTCCCCACACTTCTTCTCAAAATGGGAAAGCCGAACGAAAAATTCGTTCCATAAACAACATCATCCGCACTCTTCTCACCCACGCATCCCTACCGCCAACCTTCTGGCATCACGCCCTACAAATGGCCACCTACATACTTAACATACTTCCCTACAAAACCAAAAACAACGCCACCCCCGCACTTCTTCTATACAACAAACACCCCACATACACTCATCTTCGAACTTTCGGCTGTCTCTGCTATCCCCTCATCCCATCTCCATCTATTAACAAACTTGAAAACAGGTCCACCCCGTGCGTCTTTCTCGGTTACCCCTACAATCATAGGGGGTATAAATGCTACGAACTCTCCACCAGAAAAATCATCCTCTCTCGTCACGTCGTGTTCGATGAGACCGTGTTTCCGTTTGCCACACTTCACTCCTCTCCCCCTTCCTACGACTTTCTTCACTCCCACCAATCCAGTGAGCTCCATCCGTATGTCTGGGAATCCGTCACCTCCACAAACCAATCCACATCCCCAAATGAACCTCTTACCCCTTCCCCCATCCTCCACAAGCCGAAACCCCCCCTCCCTCGCCGTCCCCAACTTCACCTCAACCGACTCCCACCTTCCAAACCTACTCATGTCGACCCAAACCACGCGAAAACCCACACCCCATCGACACACACCAACCGCCTCCCCCACCCGCCACAACCTCACCTAACCAAGACCCACCACCACCACCCACCCGCACCATGCACACACGTAGCATGACCGACATTTCAAAACCAAAACAACCTTTCAATCTCCATACCTCTGCCCCATTTGAACCTTTGCCCTGCTCCCCTACCGAGGCACTCAAAACTCCCGTTTGGAACCAAGCCATGACTGATGAGTTTAATGCCCTTATCGACAATAATACATGGGAATTGGTACCTCCCCAACCGGCGATGAATATCATCCGGTGCATGTGGATTTTCAAACATAAGACCAAATCTGACGGATCTCTTGAGCGCTACAAAGCGCGCTTAGTTTGTGATGGCAGGTCACAGCAGGTTGGCGTCGACTGCGACGAAACGTTTAGCCCCGTGGTCAAACCGGCAACCATTCGCACGGTCCTCAGCATTGCGTTATCCCACCAGTGGGAAATCAACCAACTGGATGTTAAAAACGCATTTCTCCATGGACACTTAGCAGAAACAGTGTACATGCATCAACCCATGGGATTTCGGCATCCGTCTTATCCTAACCATGTTTGCAGGTTAAAGAAGTCTCTCTACGGCCTCAAACAGGCACCTCGTGCATGGTATCAACGTTTCACTGACTATGTCACTAAGCTTGGCTTTCGACATAGTGCCTGCGATCACTCCCTATTTATCTACAGACACGGCCGAGACACGGCCTATCTTCTTCTCTACGTCGACGATATCGTTCTCACTACATCATCATCGGATCTCAAACGCCACATCCTAACTCATTTGTCCAATGAGTTCGCTATGAAGGACTTGGCCATCTCAGCTACTTCTTGGGTATCTCGGTCAAGCGTGACCCCACTAGCCTATTCTTATCTCAACAGAAATATGCTGCTGACATTCTTACTCGGGCAAACATGACTGAATGCAATCCTGTCCACACTCCAGTTGACACCGACGGGAAGCTCAGCCACAACTCTGGGGAATTGATCGATGATCCCACCACCTACCGCAGGCTTGCAGGTGCCCTACAGTATCTCACATTCACACGTCCTGATATCTCCTACGCCGTCCAACAAGTTTGCATGCACATGCACGCTCCGAGGACGTCACACATGAATGCCCTGAAACGCATTCTTAGATATGTCAAAGGCACCATTGACATGGGATTATACATGAGTCGTACCTCAGTATCCACTCTTATGACTTACACCGACGCTGATTGGGCGGGTTGTCCGGACACCCGCCGTTCCACCTCTGGCTACTGTGTATTTCTGGGAGACAACTTACTGTCATGGTCCTCTAAGCGTCAGTCAATAGTCTCCCGTTCGAGCACCGAAGCTGAGTATCGAGGTGTGTCTAACGTCGTTGCCGAAATTTGCTGGCTCAAAAACCTCCTTCTCGAGCTTGGCCATCGTCCCACACGCACATCCTTGGTCTACTGTGACAACGTTAGCGCCATCTATATGTCGGAGAATCCAATCCAACATCAACGGACCAAGCACATTGAGATCGACATCCACTTCGTCCGAGAGAAGGTTCAACGCGGCCAGATTCGGGTTTTACATGTCCCGTCACGCTACCAGCTAGCAGATATCTTCACCAAAGGCCTACCTCGAGTACTCTTTCACGACTTCAGATCCAGTCTAAGCATCCGTCGTACTCCTCCTTAGACTGAGGGGGTATATTAGACTAAGATATTAATTTGTAAAGTTGGTGGTACCAAAGTGTAAATATTATCATTATATATACCGGTGAATGTGAATGAATAGGGACACGGTTTTCTGACCATATTCTTACAGATATGATTTCCTAAAGTTCAAAAAGGGAATGTTAGAATTGTCAAAGCCGGTAGATACAGTTCACGAAAAGTTTAGCAAGTAAGAAAGAATCGCTTATGGTAGAAGGTGAGCTTATACCATGATATAAATAAAAGGGTAGAAGAAACGCTAGAGATAGTGTCAGATACCTCTTCTATGTAAGTAAAAGTGTTACTAAGGTAGGAAGGAGGTAGAAAAAAAAATGTTCGTTGTTAGAAGGTATTGTCAAAGTGTTTGAGGACCGTACGAGTTATATATGGTAAGGAATTTTCCGTTAAACTACACCAATGTGCTTTGTTGGGTTGATGTAGTGCTTAACACCAATTGGTTATCAAATAACCGCACTTAGATTATGTATAGTAAAATGACGATAAGAGTTAAAACTCCAAGTAGAGAGACCATTCGTGTGTTCAAAGATAAAAGGGGGAAAGAGATATTATTTTAGTGGTAAAACAAGGGCCTAGTGAATAATGCATCACGTCATTAGCCATGCAATGGACGAGAGACATGAGAAGAAAGTAGTTCTAGATGTAATAGTAGTATGATAGTATTCGAAGGTATTCATAGAGAGTTATCATGATTAGCCAGGACGCCAAGTAGAGTTCAAGATGGACTCGATACTAAGTACAACATCGCCTATTAAAGCCTTGCGACCAAGAATTTCTATTAGTAGTTGAAAAGGGTCATCGTAAGAGTAGGTAAATATGATAAGGATAGAGTGCATATTCAATCAGTTACAAGAGGCAGGTTGTCCCTCAAAGAGAGATACGAGATCGGGTTATCGTCAATAATAAGTGTGGGAAGAAGATATCCCAAAACAATGTTTAGAGTAAGATAAAGTCGTTATGAGCTTTTGTAATGCCATTTTGGTTGTGAAACGTGTAAGTAGTGTTTGTGGACGTAACAAGCAGAAGTATGTGGACCATACCTGGATAAGTTGTATGAACTATTGTTTCTAGTGTGATTAGTTACTTGAGAGGTAAGGTTGATCATGAGTAACACTAGAAGTTGATCCACAAATCGCTAAGGAAAGAAATGTTGCAACTAAGCTTGTAACTATGAGTTGTAGATTCAAAGTTTTAGTTTCTTGGTCACATAATTAATAAGAATGAAATTAAGGCGAGCCTAGAAAATATAAATGTTGTGAGGGATTAAAAACAGTTAAGATCAACAGTTAGACAATGAAGTTCTTGGTTTAGTAGACTATTTTCAAAGACCCATCTAAGGTATCTTCAAGTTAAAGATTATACTCACAACATTGATCTAGAAGACTAGTAAGTTAGATTGAGGTTAGAGGCACCAAATCTTTTCATTAACGAAAGAAAAGTTACGCAATGTGCATATTTAATTGTTTCCAGAAGTAATAAAGACTTCGTAGTGTATAGAGATGCTTCAAAGTTCGCATTAGATTGAATATTTATGCAATAATATGAGTATATTGTGTATGCATCACGCTGATTGAATGGCATGAGAAGGAGTAACTAACCTATGACCTAGAGATAGAAGTAATGGTATTTGCATTCATGATATAGGGACACCACCTATATGGCATAGAGTGTCCTAAGTACAAATCCTAGTACTTTAAACGTCTTTGTTTGGTTGGAAAGGCTAAACTTGAATTTATAGACGTTGGTTAGCAACATTAAAGAGTCATGACTGTAAGTTTAACTATAATCCAAGATAATCGAACGTAGTCTCTAGCATGTAAAATAAAGGGTATTGAATCAGGTCGGAGTTGCAGTTAGAGTAGACATTAGACTTTTTTTGAATTGCCAGGTTCAAATAGTTCAGCAAGAGGCTCTTCAAGAAGAAAATGTCAAGAAATATAAAGAGACTAGTCAAGTGTGTTGTTATCAATATCGTAAAGGGAAATCTAGAAAGATTTCGAAGCAGAATATGGGTCCTTGGCGTGGGACCTAAGAGAAACAGTGTTAGACGATTACAAAATCTAAGTGCTTGAGACATTATGGTAGTGATAAGAATTTTATGAGTATAAAATCTATTTTTAGTGTGTATGCAGGAAGATAGACGCCGATTTAATATAGTAAGTTGGGCTTGTTGTTGCCTTTCTAAAAAAATATATAGGCTTGTAGTGGAGACTCATACATGGCCTTGAGCTTATGTATGAATTTTTTTTTTACATGTGCAAGAGTACATCAGTCGAGCATGTTACCGGTATGTGTAAAACAAGAATCTATGTATAACAGTGGTGCGGTATATATGAAAATCTATTCAGGTAAGGGCATATATATAGAGAGTTCCAAATAATCAACATAGTAAGGTTAAATATGTCGCCTAAAAAAAAGAGCCTAGTCAGATTTGTCGTATGGTCAGTCGACGACGTTGGATAATGAGGATGGTTGTAAGAGTTAATAAAGTAGCATATCAACTTTGTTGGTAAGGAGAGTTATGATAAGTTCATGATACATACCATTTCTTAAATTTAGAAGGTGGTTAACCGACCCAGATGCCTATCGAGTATTTCGAAGACAATCAAACGTAAGTTGAGTTACGATAGGAGTTAGTTCAAATGTTAGAGCGAAGCATGCGATAAAGGTTAAGCATTCAAACTTGGGCACTAGTATATGAGAGTTGATGAGTTAAAGTGTAAGGAGATATAAATCTTGACGTAAATGTCGGTAAGATGGTATGAAGTAAAACAGATAGTATAAGGCACCTAGTAAGATGATTCCGGGTAATGGAAATAAAGAAAAATAATATTTTGATGAGTATTTTATTTATTTATTACATTCATGTGTGGAATATGGCAAGAGATCAGAAGATGAACATAGTTGTAACCCTCAATGTAATGTTAAAGTAATTATAATAAGATGTCAAGATAAATTAGAAAGAAATGAAAGAAATGAAAATTGAAGGTTTCAAAAGTCATTAAGTTAATGACTTACGAAGAGCGATGTTAATAAATTTAGACTTTCGAAGATATGTTGAGTCCCTAAGACGTTTGATTATAGAGTTAGTTGCGAGATTGATAAAGTAGCCTATCAACTAAGATTGTAAGAAGAATTATGATGAAACATTGAGACATCCATGTTTCGAAAGTCGTTAGCCTACAAGACAACTATGTTGTTTTTGGAAGACGTGTGAATCAAAGATAAGTTGAGCTCCGAAGAAGAGGAAATTCAAAGGTTAAACATAAAGGTAAGGAAGTCAAAATATAGGAGTAACCTTAGTATAGTGAAGTAGATGTTACTCAAAAAGTCGAAAATGACTTGGGAACTAGAAGCAAAGTTGAAGGTCAAGGACTCTCTGTTATTCCAACTAGATGTAAATTTCGAGGACGAAATTTTTGTAAGGGGAGTAGATTTGTAACACCCCATTTTAGGGGCTAGTTATAAATAACGTTTTAAGAAAGATGGCTAAAAGTGTCAAGTAATGATAGTTCAAGGGCTAAAATTGTCAAAGCACAAAAACATAAAGGGGGCAAATTGAGGTTTGATGTGGTCCACGTGAGATGATGAAATCCATATTTTCTTTTGGCCTAATTTTCGGCCATGGGAGAGTTTGGGATTAATCCCAATCCATCTCAATCTCACAATTATTAATAGGATATCTCCCTTATTTTAGCTTCCGCCAAGTTAAATTGGGATTGTTTAGCCAAAGAAGAGAAATATTGAAGCATTCTTGAAGGTTCGAGAATAGAGAAATCGTGCCGTGAATTTGGATAGAAATATCATCGTTTCGGTAAGTGTTTCTTCAATTTAATTCGTTTTAGATGCGGGTTTCCCACCCAAGTTATTACAAGTTGTTAGTGATAAAAGAGGATGCCAAAAAAAAAAGAAGGAACTCATCGATTTGACAAGTTTGTGTAGATCTCATAAGGGTACAAAAGGAGTATAAAAATAATCGATTTTTAGACGCAATTAATGTAGTCGGATCGCCATGAATTAGAAGTAAATCATAAGTAAAGTCGATATAATCTTTACTTTATGAAGATTTAAAATGGGTTTAGAGTCACCGGACCATGACCGGAACATGATAGAAATAATAGGCCGAAGCCGCAACGGTTGAAGATTTAATTATCCAACTAAATGATTGATCAGTAAAAGCTTCATTGTTATTTAACAATTTCATTTTCAAGGTTGGTTCCGATTTCAGTTATTTATAGATTTAAAGAACCGTTGTTAAATGTGTTTTTTTAAAGATTTTAATCTCTAAAATAGCGGTAACCTTTGATTTTATCAAAAAAATATGTTTTGGGGTTCGATGATATTTATTATTTCAAAACTCTCAACAAGTCGAACTTGGGATCTATATTTATTCTTTGTTTTGAGAATTCTATTAACACATCTATATATGTATATATATATACATATATATATATATATAGTTATACATATTCGGTGAGTATTTCGAAAAGAAATAGTATTTGTGATTAAAAAAAAAGTTAGAAATGTTTTATAAACCGTTGATTAATTTGGAAAATGAGCTTTATAGATTTGCGCAGGAGTAAGATCCCGGAAATTTCTTAAACTCCTTGGGGTAGTGTGTGTGAAAAATTCGTGTTTGAGCATTTAGAAAGTTATTAAAGCAACCGAGTTTTTCTCTGGGAATTTGTTTGGTCTTTTGACAAGAATTAAATATGAACGGGCCAAGTTTAATTTTATATAAACTAAAAGTCGAGGGGCATTAAGTTGAGTAGTCATTAAGTGACTGATTGAGAAGGAACTCGTATTAGTTACAAAGGGTCTTGTTGACTTAGGGAGTAGTTTTATTAATGAAAGTACTCAGATAAGTCATTATGATATGTGTAGGTGCAAGGTTAAATAAATAAAGAAGCCTACCATCCCCGTCTCCGAGGTGAGTTCATTTGATTTATAAAACGGAGATGCATGCATAGTATGCGAATATGTCGCAAAAGTTTAAAATCATGTTATATATGTTTCCACAGTATTTTTTTTAGTTACATGCTTTTTATGATAGTTTTATTTGAAAGATATGAGATATGTGATGTTATGTGATAGTTGTCGGATTTTCTGACGGACTAGGGCAGGATATTGCCAGAATAGCATACCGGTATATTTTGGTCGTGGCTTGGGGAGATAGCCCCTATAAGCGCGGCGACCTTTGTGTAGGCCAATAGCGTGGTGAGATAACACCTATACGCTTGGCAGAATAGCCATGTTTGTGATAAAGTGTATGTTTCAAGTTGTATGTTGCATATCTCTATAATTCAAAGCATGTTTTTAGCTTATTTATTTCCGTAAAGCATGTAAGAAAACCGTGAACTCACTAGGCGAAAGCTGACGATTTTAGTATGCATCTCTTAGGGAGCATTATAGCGGGTAGCTCAAAGGCAAGAAGAAAGTTGAGAAAGACCCAAAGGCGCTTGGTTTAACTTAAAGAATTTAAGTTTTATGATTTTAGTTTCTATAACGTGGATCGTGCCTTAAATTTAGAATTCCGCTGTTGAGTTGATTGTTTTTTTTTTTGTTCATTTTGGGATGATTTTCATCGTTATGGTTAGTAGTCACAACCCTGGTTTTCAAGGTGTGACAACCCACGTGATATTTTTTTTAAAACCATAAATCAAATATTTAAAAGCATTACATTGAACGATATTTAAAAACATTACATAAAACGATACTTAAAAAAGTAGTTTTGAACCTAAATATTTAAAAACATTGCATTAAATGATATTTAAAAAGTTGCTCGATGATAAGTTCATTCACTTGTATCAAAAGTTGCTCGATAAGTTCATTCACTTGTATAAAAAGTTGCTCGATGATAAGTTCATTCATTACGTCGTTAGACATAGTTGGAAGTATGAAATTGCAAGTTGTATGTTTATAAAAGTGAAAGAAAAAGTTATATGTTTATATGAGAAATATGGGGTTATATATAGAGGATATATGTTTTTAAAAAATATTTTACTTCTATTTAATAAATTAGATTAATTAATAAATATTAAAAAATGTTTAAATTGAAAATAACATTGATTGAAGGGAGCAATGTGATATTTAGTTGGAAAAGTAGAATTGAAAATGGTATAAAGTGAAAACTTAAGGGGGTAAAATGTATATTAGAAAACTTTCAATAATAGTTTATTAGAGAATAAGCTTTTCATTAAAAGCTATTTAATAAGCCTTCTTCTCCAATGATAAAAACCTTTGTTTAAAGACTTTTACTATTCAATAAGTCATTAATGACTTTTGCATTGGAGATGCTCTAAGGCAGGGGTCAAGGGGGTTGTGCCCCCTTGCGAGGTCCTAGCGCAGCACCCCTAGTGGGGTCCAAGGGCGGTGGTCTCGAGGGGGGGGGGTCTCCCTTGCAAGCTTCGGGGCAGCCCCCCGAATCTTATATGGATTTTAAGAAAAGGTTGAAGTAAGAATTTTAAGTTTCAGAACGTTTTGAATGTATTTTAGAATGCTAGAAATCTTTTCAAAGTGTGGTTAAAACTTAGTGAAAGTTGGCTAAGTGTTGTTCAGAGGATATGGACTTAGAGCCTTTGAGTCGTAAGCTCATAGCTCTGAAGTCATCATATGAATTTGCTAAGTGTTAAAGTCAGGGCCTCTGGACCGTGTAACCTCTGGTTCATGTGATAAGAGCCTAAAGACAGTGCGAGCCTCTAGTCACTCAGGGCCTCTGGACACCTTTTGGTCTCGTTCCTTATGACTCCGAGTCAATTGTAACTGCTCTCAAATCTTATCCGTGAAAAGTTACAACACCTATGCAGTTATGTCTTAACCGTTCGTAACTGTCAATCTCTCATATAAATATGTGAACGAGGATCTGAGTGTATATAAAAACTCAATCTTACAATATTTAGGATTAGAGTTTTCAATTGGATTATCCCAATACAAAATTCGTGATATCTAAGGTTATATAGGTCGAATTATTGTATTTGGAAAACGAACTTTCCATGATCCAATTGTTTATCCAGTCCATGTATCATCTTCAATCTCCAAAATTCTAATATGGTTCTCTTTTATTTTGGTTCGTTTTTCTTTTAATTTGATGGGTTAAAGTGATATATGAACAAAATTGGCTTTCTTGATATATTGATTAGAGCTTTCATCTCTAACTTACATGTCAATCCCACATTTAACACAAATAAGTAGAGTTTCGTGTGCAAATTCTTCCCGTTATTTACACTGTCAAATCGTCGACGATAATCAATATGAGATATGATTAAATGTGGGGTTTGTTATGAATTGGAACCAATATTTTTTTTTCTTGTGAACGAGTATAAAATTCTTATGGTTGAGAAATATGTAAAAACTTGCTCATTACAAATTATACGAAATACAATATGATAATTGTATAATTTTCTTATCAATAAATTTTCAAATCATTTTATTTATTTATTATAAAAAATTATTTAGAGAAATCTAATTTTAAAAATGGGATTATTTCTAACTATATTAGTTAAAAGAAAATAATAGAACCCCCCCCCCCCCCAAAAAAAAAAAAAAAAGTCATAAAAGGAAAAGAAGAATAAAAGAGTTATTTTTCTTGCCACGTTTCAATTCGGGATAAGTACCAATCAATGGTTTCACTAAATGAATTCTCTTTTTGTAAGAAAATATATTTTTCATTTTAATTTGGTTAAAAAATATATCCTTAATTTTAATACATTTTGTTAATAAAATAATATATCAAGGTCAGGGGTCCTCTGGTTGGTTTTCATTAAGGGGGTAAACATTTTGATTTAATGGACTTAAAAATTGACTGGGCTTATTCGTACCTAGGGTTTTAAAGAGGCGATATGGTTTAAAGGCTTGTTCAATAGCCTTAGCATTGATGAGCTTACAGCAGACTCTATATTATGTGATAATCAGAGTGATGTCTTCTTGACTAAGGATCAAATGTTTCACGAACGTACGAAGCATATAGATGTGCGCTATCATTTCATAAGAGAGGTCATTGCTAAAGGAGACTTCAAGGTGAGGAAGGTTTCTACTCATGATAATCCGACCAACATGATGACCAAAGTTCTTCCAATGGCTACGTTTGGTTTGTTTACAAACTTGGTCGGAATCCATGGTTTGGAGTAGCTCCGGAAGGGTCAACGAAGGTGGTATGTGTTCGTTAGTCCACTTTTGAGAAGTCATATTTAATTTCACTATTTTATTGATGATGTGTAATACCTGTAATTTTGCTTTCACCTTATGGGTCGTATATGCACGTTTATGCTCTCGAGCAATCTGCTATAAGCCTTATCATGGGAAACTGAGAAATTAAGGTGAAAAGCTATGAATTAAGTTGTGTGTGTGTGGGGGGGGGGGGGAGGGGGGAGGTTGACAGTGACTTGTGCGGGCTTCCGCGCGACTTGGAAACTGCGGTCAAAGCCGCGGGACTCGCTGGAGTCCCCGGTATGAAAATACACCCGACCCCAACAAAGCCGCGGGGAAGCACCTGCAGTTCAAAATCGGGGTTTCTCCCCTTATCTCCTATTTTTCCTCATCTTGGAGCTTTTGGAAGAAAAGTTTGGGTTGGTCTTTGTGAAGAGCATCTTTGTAGCAATCTCACAAGTTTCCATTTCTCCACCTACTTCCTAGGGTTTTGATTTCTCTTAATAAAATTACCAAGGTGAGTGCCTTCTTGTCCCTTCTACTCATGCACATGTTTAACAATGTCTTAATCTTTACATATATGTTTTCTTACATCTTGATTTAGGTTGTGTGAAGTTTAACCTAAAGTCCCATTGGGGAAGATGTCCCAAATTGATGAGTTGGGTTGGAAGGTGTAACACCTGTAATTTTCAGTAAGTAAAGGTCACCCGGACATTTTTGGATCTTATAAACGGCGGGACTTTTGTTGGGAAATCAATATTTTAAAGTCCCTTAGAGTATCGGGGGTCTTGGTGTTGAAAAAGGTGAGTTTCAAGGCTCCGAAAAGGCCCCGCTACAATGCCCGACGACTATGACAGTGTCATAGTCGCACTGTCACAGTCGCAGAGAAGGAACAAAAGGGGGAGGCATTCTGGCGACAATGACCAGCGACATTTCCCATTTCTTCATTTCTCACTTCTCACTTCCTCCCCAACTCTCCCAAAACCCTCCCAAGACCCATCTTCCCCACCCATAGTGTTTTGGAGTTCTAAATCCTTAAATCCCCATGTTATGAAGTATCAATACTCTACCAAGTGCGATGTTGGAAGCTAGCTATCAAGGATCTTCATCTTCATCTTCAACCTCAAGCTCTAACTTAGGGTTTTCTAGGTTTTCATCAAAACCTAAGTGGTAAGTGTATCCATTCCATTTCTAATCCCTAATATAAGATATAAATGTTCTCTTGATGATTTTCTAGTGTTTGATTTCCTTCAACTTCGGTTTGTAACATTTTGAAGATTTGAGTCAAAATTAGGGTTTTGAACAAAATGGAGATTTTAATGTAATGTGTTTGGGGACCGATTCTAAATGGTTGAATGTGATTACTTATGGGTGGAATTTGTGCATCTAGGTTTATGGAGGTTTTGACCTTGAAGATTCAAGTGTTCTTCAAATGAGCTCAAGTTGGGGTAAAATCTAGATTTAGCCTAAATCTAGCAAGGTGAGTTCAAGTTGATTTGTGAAAACGGTGTACATGCCAAAATGTTCATTTTAAAGTGTTTTAAATGAAATTATTAACTGCTGATCACCTGATAAGTTTTGGTTATTTTGAAATGTTTAGTTTTATAAACACGATGAAACACCCATTTTGGGATTTTTGGGAATTTTGGTAAATAAATCAGGTTGAAATGTTTCATCGATGATTTTAAATATATAATTGGAGTTCATTTGACGTAAGTGTCATTTTGTGTATTTGACCTTATAAACCTTCTCGAAAAATGCATATTATTGTGTTATGAGGCATTTTGGAAATATAGGGGTACAAGTTCATTTGGAAAATGGTTTGCCTCAACCAATGATGAGATTTGAGTTAATCATACTTTTGGTCGTTGTGTTTGCATGATAGTTGGTCAATCGTGTTTCAATGTTTATACCGGCTTTCATTTGGGGGTTTACGTAAATTGTTGGGACTTTGGCTCGGTTTTGACTAAATTGAGTCTTGAGGACACTTGCCCGATTTTAATAACTTAAAGTGGAGCCTTGGGTGTGAGTTGCATTTATTGCACTTTATTTTGGAGAATATATGTTTTGAGTGCGTGTGTCATCCAATAGGAGTCATGTGTTTTAGACTGTAATGCATTGGATCCATAGGCATGTAAGTCAGTCGTGTTTAATGGTGAGGACTCTTGGGATTCTCACCTTGGGAAATAATGCCGTGTTGGCATTGGTGTCGTCCCGGTTGTTTGGCGAAGAGGAACCTTTATGGGTTGTACTTCGGGACCATGGGTCTTGTGTTTGGATGTCTAATTCTTGTGCACGAGGTTAGACATTGAGAGTTATCAAGTAAGGAGCTGAGACTCCTATCTTGAATGCTAGGGAGTAGGCACTAGGGGTCGAGTGGGTACCCTGAGGATGAAACTCTGCTAGAGACCGAATAGGCAATAATATCGTCTATCCTTGAGGTGTAGCTCGGCAGAGCAGGAAATAAGGGATACGGTGTTTGGGACTTGAAATAAAGTCCGACTAGAGGTGTAGCTCGGCGGAGCAGACAATACAGTCATGACTGGAGGTGTAGCTCGGAAGAGCAGGCAATACAGTCACGATCTGAGGTGTAGTTCGACAACATGGTTATGTGGCTTAACTTTGTGTTCCGCCACGTACAATGGAATCGGGTCTCCCCCGTCACCGGAAGGTGTTAATTGAGTATTTAATTGTATCATTTTTATCATCCATGTTTTCGGTGATGTTTTGCTTGTGGGAAATTGTTTCCTCAATATTTATGGGCTGTGTATTATGCCCTGCCCACGTTTGGGGTGTTTCGAGAAGTAAAGTTTTATTTCGTAATTATTATAAATTGAGAGTTTTGCTTACTATTCACGTTTTGGGTGAGTTTGAGATTAAAGTGGTTTTACGAAAGAAGGTTCATGTGGGTTCCTTGTTTTAACGGTGTACTTTTGGAAAATGGTGTCGTTTGAATATTTAAAGTAAATCTTTCTGAAGGTTTGTGATTTAAACTACTTTCTCTGCCTTTAGCAAATGTATTTATGTCATGTTGTAAACTCTTGAACTCACTAGGCGTTAACCTAACCTTTTAATTGTCGGCATGTGCATCAGGTTCCGGATGGGGGAAGAGGTTTTAGCGTTTTGGTGAAGTGTTGAGTGCTAGGAGTTTGTGCAAGGGTGAGTGGTTTGATGAAGTCTTCCGCTTTAGTCGTTGAGAAGAGTAACTGTTTCTTTTGGGTTTTAGTAACATCCGACCTTGATTAGTCTTTATTCGAGACTTGACCTTTTATTTGTTGAAGTTAAATCTAGTATTCTTATTGAGGTGACTCAAGTGTTGATTTGTAGAATAGATTTTATCCTTTTTGTTGTATAATTGAAGATTTCAAATCAATAAGAATTAAATTAAGTGAAAAACTGTGTGTATTGTATTCAACCCCCCCTTCTACAATACTTTTCTTATTTACTTACTTCTATTTAGGACCAACAAGTGGTATCAGAGCGGTTTAGTTTAATTCAATAAACTAGATCTGCAATGGCAGCCTCTTCTTCTTCTTCTTTGAACAATGCTTCTTCTCAAAACAACATGCTACATCATACGACAATGACTCTATAGCCAAACCACCAAAGTTTAACCCCAATAACTTCTTCTTGTGGAAAAGTCGTATGATACTCTTCTTAGAAGGAGTTGACATCAGATATCCTACTATTTTGCATGAAGGTCCTTTTATTCCTAGAGTTTGGGACCGATATAATGCAGACAAGGGAAAAGCTGATGAGGACTCTTCTGAGGAAGAAAGAACTCCAGCTACTAGGAGATACATTGTAAAGGACCCTAGTAAATACAATGATGAAGACAGACGTCTTATAGCTCTTGATACTAAAGTGAGAGCCATCATTGCCCTTGCTCTGCCTGGTGAGGTCTATCACTCTCTTGTTAACCTCACCACTGCTAAAGAAATGTGGTCTACTTTGTATGTTCTTTATGAAGGTACGTCTGAGGTGAAAAGGAGCAAAAAGATTGCTCTTGTAAGAAAGTATGAACTCTTTTCTCATGAAAAGGGTGAATCTCTCTCAGACTACTACAATCGTTTTAACAGTCTTCTCAATGATCTAAAACTTGTGGGTCGCATTTATGATAATGAGGAACTCTGACCGTGCTGAAAAGTACAAGGCAAAATATAAGAGAGAGAAAGAGAGAAATGAAACCTTGCCCAAAAAGGGAAAAAGGTCAAATAACTGAAACCCATGATTGGGTAGATGAACCCACTTCTGAAAGTGACAAAGAAATGGCCAACCTTTGCTTCATGGCTAAAATAGATGATGTTGATGACAGTGAAGCTTAATCCTCCTCTATGACCGTTGTACTGCTGAGTGCTCTACCTCACCTACCTAGGTACATCCTTTTTTTTTCTCTCTCTATCTCTACCCTTCCCTTTCTTTGGCCTCTCTCTCACTCTTCAAAAGCCTGCCGGGTCTACAATCTTCGGAGAAAATGCATGAATGAATCTATTCATGTGATGATGATGAATTAAAATTGGTGGATTTCATCATGTGTTGATAAATATTCTCAAAATCTAGCTCAAAACCATATGTTCCTTTTTCTCCTCAAACACATCTCATCATAATGGTGACCTACCTATCTCCTCATCTTCAATCCCCAATCTTCAAATAGTTATCTCTGAAGATCAAGATCCCTCCTATCCTGTTCTTCCCAATTTCTAATCATATCACTTCTCCTTCCTCCATTGTTCCCTTCTTCCTCTCAATCTCAAAATTCACCACAAATCATCCCACCTTCTCAACCTTTCCTTTTTCACGTATTCCTGCTGATCTTCCATCTCTCTCTCTCTCTTCTCATCTCTCTCTTTCGGCCTCTCAAACCCACCAAAGAACAAACCTCCCTTATACCACCCTTCCCTTTTCTTCGGCCCTCATAACAAGTCGATCTCCCTCATTCCCTTACCCCACCTTCGGTCCTCACCCTCACCCTCTCTCACTATGTAATTTTTCGTCTTAAAAAAATGTTCATCGGCCGAAGTACTGTTCATTCTTAAAAAAAAAAAAATTGGTCACCGAAGTTAAAAAAAAAGAAAAAAAAATTCGGCTACCGATACTGTTCATCGGCTACAGAATTAAAAAAAAAATTAAATTAATTTTTTTTTTACCAAATTACTGTTCATTAAAAAAAAACGGCTACCGATACTGTTCATCGGCTGCCGAATTAAAAAAAAATTAAATTATTTTTTTTACCAAATTACTGTTCATTAAAAAAAAATTCGGCTACCGATACTGTTCATCGGCTGGCGAATTAAAAAAAAAATTTAATTTTTTTTTACCGAATTACTGTTCAAAATTTTTTTCTCTCTCTCTCTAACCTCCCCTTCCCCCCATCTCCACCGAAAGTCCCAAAACACCACCCTTATTTCTTTTTTTTTCTCTCTTTCTTTCGGTTCCTACACCCCCACCGAAACACTCCCTTATATCTCCCCTTAGGTCGACAACCCCCTCCCATTCCATACTACCGCCGACCCCTCTCTCATTCGGCTCTCTCATTCGGCTCCCTCTAACCACCCACCGAACTCCCTCTTCCCTTGTCCACCGACACCCCCTCATTCCCCTCCTACGGCTTCTAAGACACCGAACCAAAAACCCAACACCCTCTTATACTTCTCCTCTTCGGCGCACCCAATACCATCACCAACCTTCGGTTACCGATCACCACCCCCAACCACATTCTTCGGCCAACCCCATCCCCCCTCCTTTTCACTCCATCGGCTACCGAAGCAACCCCCCCTTCTCACCCCATTCGGCTACCGAAGCCATCACACCCCTCCCTCTTTTCTTTCTCGGCTTCCACCTAACACTTCCCCTTAGCCGATCAACCCCCCCTCTCTTCCCTCTTCGGCCACCTCTCTCTCTCTCTCTCGTCCTCTCCCTTCCTAGCCGAAAAACCCCTAGCCAATCCCTCCCCCAACCAACCACACACCCCGCCGAGGTCCAACCGAGTCACAACACCCTTATAACTCCCTAGCCGAAGACCCCCCCTCCACCTAACACCCCCTAGCCGAAACCCCCCTATAACCGACTACTACCCCCCCAGCCGAACCTCTCCCACCGAACACCTCAAACACCCCTCTTCGGCTACCGACAAACATCCCCTTTTACCTCCTTAGCCGAACACCCCACTCCCTTAACCACCCTCCCACCTTCGGCCCCTCCCCCTCTCCTCTTAATCCCCTAGCCGATTACCCCCTTCGCCCCCCACCCCCTCTCTTCCCTCTTCGTCCCTCACCCCCTTGCCACCGAAATCCTAAACACCCCACACCCCCTTGCCACTGAAATCCCTAACACCCCTTATATTTTTTTTTGGCTACTACCCCCCCACAACACCCCTTCGGCGGACAACAACCCCCCCAAGACCCTTCGGCCGGCACAACCCCCCCCCCCCCAATATTTTTTCTCGGCCGAAATTCCCCCCCCCACCCATTTGTTTTAGCCGAAAATATCTCCTCCCCCCTCCTTGCCTTGTTTTGGCCGGCCCCATCCCATTTTTTATTTTTTTCCTTTCCGAGATCCCCCTACTACCCATCCCATCCCTTCTCCTTTTTCTTCCAACTCCTACCCCCTCTCACCTTCCTTCTAATTCCTTCCATCTCTTCCTTATCTTCCTTCTTCCCCATAATTTCCCCAACTCTCCCATCACATTCTATATTTTCTTCCATCTCCCTACAAGCCCTCACCCTTTTTACCCCCTATCTCTTTCTTTTCTGTTAATTTTTGTTTAAAAAAAAAGAGGAAAAGAGCCCAAAAAAAAACATCTGGGCCAATAAAATTATGAGTTCTTTTTGTCTTATAATTTTTCTGCGTGTCAGTACCAATTTTTTTTCTATGTGTTGGTGTCATCATCAAATAGGGGGAGAAAAATTGTTGGCTCTCTAGTTAATTTGGTGATGACTCTCCTACCAACAATTAGAATCTCAAGAGAGACCTATCTCAACAAGGGCTCTCAATCCACCAATCGAGCTCTCAGCACAGGTATGTTCTCCTTCATAAACTCTCCCAATCTACAACGGGGTGATACTAAGGACACTCCGGTGTCCAAAGGTCCCTCAACTGCAGTGGACCCTTCTTCCCCCTCCTTAGTGACGCCGGCTAGCAATAAATCCTCAACCGCTACTGGCACCGCTGCACTTGCCCAAATGGCCATGCCACCGAAAGAACCTTCGGCGGTTACCCAGGTCACACCCCATACCTCAGCGGTGGCACTCTACCTCCTCCCCTCCCTCTCCTCTCAAGAGGCTGAGGAAGGTTTCAAGGGCCAAGCCACCTACTCCACCCACCGATTCTTCAAAATCGTCAGGTGTTGAAATTTTCCCATTTGGGCCCGGGGACTCTGCTAAACCCAAAGCCACCTCCTTTGTATCCTCAAAAAATGATACAATTGTAAAACTGGGGACCCTTATTATTCCCTCATCAACCTTTTTCTTGGTTGATAAGGATGACTTGGACTCCTCCCCAATCCAAGGTGCCTCTTCTCCACCTCACAGCCTATCACCCGGGATTCACAGTCCCGATGGTTTTGCACGATCTAAGGATGAATCTGCCTTTCCATAAGCAGGTTCGGAGGATCCCGAAAACTTTCTGACTTCTTACTTTCTGACACCGTGAATTAGTTGAGGGGGAGTATGAGTTGAGGGGGAGCAACTTACCACTCAAGCTTAAACTCTGCTGAAACTAATTTTGCAATGGACTATGTGATCAAAGCCACCTGACATTAGTTGATGGGGAGTATGAATTGAGGGGGAGCAACCAACCACTCAAGTTCAAACAATCCCGACTACTGTCTTCTATATCTTTGTATATTTTTTTCTTTCTCATTCTTTATTAATTGTATTCATTTTTTTGTATGTATAGCTATACTCTTTCATTCTCTTGTAAATGTTAGATATACCAAAAAAAAATCAAAAAGAATGGTCTATGTGAAAAGAACCCAAAAAGAGTAAATATGGGTCAAAATGAATTATTCAGTATACTCTTTGTTTTACTCTTAAGTATGGATGCCATCTTCAAATAGAGGGAGATTGTTGGGTCATCTGAAGATTTGAAGATGACCTCCTGATCTTCCATCTTGTAGCATCCTACTTAGAATATGTTTGAGGTTCTTTTAGCAACTTGGTTTCTATACAAATGTTCGGTGAAGTCGAAGATTAGCCGAAGAAGACAAAGAAGGAATACATCTCTCAAAGCGGATTGAAGATAGTCTCCTCAGCCTAAAGCCAAGTATGCCTAAGTGATTAACACCATCGGCCAGGATGCATGGTGTCAATCTCATATCTTCAGGATTGTGAAGGTGTTCTCACATCTTCAGGAGTCGAAGATCTCTCAAGTCTTCGACAACCGATGATCTCTCCTTAAAAGCAGAAGATGTTCTCACATCTTCAGGAGCCGAAGATGCCTGAAGATTTCTTTCAAACACATTATACTTTTCTGACAAAGTATATTTGTGATATCTTGCATTGACGTGGACCTCATCCCAAGATCAGAAAAAGTAAGTTTTTCTCTTATACTCTTTTAAGGAAAGATCCACACCATCCCTGCAGGTCAACACTTCAAGACAAAGTCACTCCAAGACAAAAGGTACATCATGTACCATGCAGAAGACCTGTGTCCATCCCTTGCTCAACAGGTGTCTCATGCATTAAATGCATGAGGCACTATAAATATGATGGATGTTTCAACATGCAAGATCAACCAGCTCTACTACCTTCAAGTTCTCTAAGTGCCTGATAACTTTCCCTCTACGAAGATCTTATTGTTTTCTAAGTGTTTTACAATTGTTCTTCATTCTCTATGTGTAAAATTGTTTGATCATATCTCATATGTTCTCTTCCGCAACAATCAAAGTTTTCTATGTGTAATTCTTGATTTCAAATCAATAAGAATTAAATTAAGTGAAAAACTGTGTGTATTGTATTCAACCCCCCCTTCTACAATACTTTTCTTATTACTTACTGCTATTTGGGACCAACAGTCATGATAGGGCATCTTGAAATTAGGCTAAAGACCCGGTTTAGGTTGATGTCTCAAATAGGCTAAAGACCCGGTTTGGGTTGATGTTATCAAGCTAAATGGATTGAATGGATTTATAAGTATGTCGTCGGGAGTTGTAATGTAATTCACGTTCAATGATAAGTCGGGCATGTTGGTTGGGAACTACCAATACATGGATGTACATATGTTGTAATTTCATTGCATTAATTATATTGTGACCATATGTTCTCACTAGGCTTTAGCCTAACACTTGTTTATTTGGTTGTCATGTATGACAGGGGGCCGGGACCGTTGGGAATGAGTGGTTGATCGTGTGGTTGAGAGCGGTCCTTTTGGGAGATCTATAGACCGGCTTATACGAATTGATAGATACACATTTTGGAAGGATAACGACACCCGACCGTAATCTATTTGGCAAATTTCGATTATTAGGTTGTCAATTTTATTCTTCATTTTATTGGGTTTGTAATACCATACTTTATTCCCTGTTTTGGGATGTTACACTTTGGCATGTTTGGTCCTTGCCATAAATTACAGGTTTGAATGTCCCCTATTGTTGGATGTCCAGGTTTACTCCATTTATAGATGTAATATTGCAGAAATTTCGAATTTGAAATTCACCCTAATTTTTAGGGCGTTACATGATGTGTTTTGAAACTTATGTTGGAGCTTTGTTTCATGAAGATGAATGTTTGTTGGGATGATGCAATTATGGAATTAAAGGTGGAGATTATAAAAAAATTTGACTCCAAAATTCCATATAAATATGTATCCAGATATGCATGTATGCAAGTTGGATAAAAGGTGTTAGATGACACTGGAGATAAGAGTTAAGAGTCCATGGAGCTTTTCAAAGTCAACATTCAAGGGCCAAAGTCAACAAAGAAGGCTAAAAAGAGTAGAGATAAAGTGTGTTAGGCGGATTTTTTCACCAAAATCCGATGTTGTTTTCTCTCTTATTTTTTTCCGTCAAATTTTGATTATTATTTGTGATTGATTATTGTTTCCGGAGAGATTCGAGTTTATCGTTTCCGCATTACAAACTCGTTTGAGTTTAATTTTGGTTCTCATGTTAAATTCGATTAAGTTTCTATTCGCGGTTGATCTCGTTTTATGGGGTTCGATCGAGTGTAGTGTGATCGATATTTGCAACAATAAATAAAAAACAAATGTATATGTAACTACAGATCTATCACAATGGAACATTACCTTTATTCATTCAAAGTGAAGTTGTCAAAGTTTTTATTATCTCAACGTATCAATGACATTTTTTTTTATCAACGTTGGCAAAATATCATTTTTCAATATAAACCAAATTATTGTTCACTCATTATCATATATATACCGGTCTCAATGTTGATACCTTAATTAATTTTCTCTTTCACAATATTTTGTTTTTATGGGTCTAATATCTTCGACTCAATCAGTGGGTTCATGAAATGTCTATTTATATGGACCAAATAAATTCTTATGATATTAATATGAATTATGACATTAGCAAAGTAGATAACAACATCATTTAGTTATTTAATAATATCTAGCATAACTTTCAAACTAGAAAAACCTGTATATAGTGTATATACAAACAAATATATATATATATATATATACCCATATAAAATAATCTCTATCTATTCATGTCTCAATATTCTTGAATGGACCAGTAATTTTTCATGCATCTTCAATCACTTTTGTTGAATTTATTCATTAGTTCTCGTGTTCTTTTAAATAGGTATTATTCTCGTTTGAACCCGACTCTCTCTCTATATATATATGGTTTCTGCATGGGTTTTATTTTCTTAATTTTTTCATACTAAATTTGTGAATAGCAAACAATCTAATATTGTTTGACCATGGGTCCATGGCTATATTGCAGTGAGCATTAGTAGGTATTGTTAGTTAAGTTTACAAAATATTGGTATATCAATAAAAACTGAAAAAAAAAATCTAAAACTTTTTATTTCAATTGAATTGTTATAATTTTTTATAATGTGGATTGTGACCCGAGCTGGTTAGGCCTGATGGGCTGCCAAAGTTCTTGTAGCCATGAAAGTTTACTTGCAATGCCCCCAAATTATTTATGGTCGTTCAAGGATTAATCGGTATGTATAATTTAGCCCCCGAAACCCATGATTACCCAAAATAAAAAAAAAATAATTAAACAACAACATAACATAACAACACATTAACATAATTTATTCAACAAAACAAACAAATAACAATCTTTTATTGATTCCATGCCACCAATACAGAAACATATTACCACACACAAGAATTTGCATGAAATAATTCTACAAGAAAAACAAATCATGAACACATACCTTACAATATGGTTTAATTCCAACATTAATGCATTAATAAGGGTAAGGGAATTTAACCCAAATTAATGCATATATTAAGGAGTTGGGTGATGAGGATTAACCTTTAAGACAAGCAAAAATACAAGCAGAAGAAAGAGGTTTAACACGAGCACAAGGAAGTTTACAGTTCTGAAGTTTCCTAGAAATATCAGGTCCTGAACCACCAATCTCACGGCAAATTTTTCCTCCTTTTCCGCAAATTTTAGTGAAGCCACTAGCAATACCTGCATCAACGTTATGCACGTTAATTGCGTAAACCAACAACACCACCAAAACCAAAATCATCTTAGTCTTCATCTTCTTCTTCTTCGTGATCTGCATTTAATTAATTTGTTTGAATTATATTAATAGATATTATATAAAACGAAGAACATAAAGGTAGGCCTAATTAATTAAACAAGTTTAATTACCTTGGATTACTTCAATTTGATCGCCGGAAGCTGTATTATATATTGCAATGTGTGTATATATGAAGGTAGTTGATACCCCTTTTTATACTGCTTAAAATTAATCATATATATATATATATATATATATATATAAATCTGTGTGCGAAGTGCGATAATCTATACTGCTAAGAAGGAAGGTTCGTGGGAATGCTTTGCAACCACATACTTCTACATCCTTCATCAACTTGTGTGTATATATATATATATATATATTTCCTGTTTTGGCCAAGTATATGAATGATCAGTATGCTTCAATAATTATGAAGATAAGGTAAAATGCCATATTACTAGTCAATTCTGATGGCTTTCTGAGAAAAAAAACAAAAAACTAGTCAATTGTGATGCATTATTTCTAAGTTTCTTCCAAAATTCCATGCATATTGATAGTTTTTTATTTTATGAAATGTCTTGATCTGGAAAGTTGTGTGTTCATAAATTTAAAAGAACACAATAAAGTTATGTAATTCCTTTTCGTTATTTTATGTATGTATTAGGCCCAACATAAGATTGCATGCATGATATATATATATATATATATATATATATATATATATGTGTGTGTGTGTGTGTGTGTGGGTGGGTGGGTGGGTGGGAGTGACAGGGGGAGGTTTAAATGTGTTAAAAGTAGAAAAGTGATCTTAGTCGTTCATACTATTAAGATTGGTCAAGAATTGTGACTTTAACTGATCAAAATTTGCGGCTATATGCGAAAGATACATGGGTTGTTTTATAATTTTTACAAATAGACGGAAAGCAGGTTCATATATAAACTCATATGATTCATATATGAACAATATGTGCATATGTGAACCATTGTCGATCTCCATCTCTCGATCTTTAACGATTCACTAGGTTTTATTTTCTTTTTCTTTAATGATGCACTAGGCTTTATTTTCTTTTTCATTTGATCCACTTTGACTGCTAGAAGCCTACTTTTTTTACTGCTATAATGTAAAATCACATATGATTTTGTACGTGATTTGTCGTTCTCGTCTTATTTTAAATAGGTTTCGTTCTCGTTTGAATCTGTCTCTCTCTCTCTCTCTCTATATATATATATATATAAATTTTATAATTACTATTATATATTTATATCCCACCCACTACTAGAAAACTGGGGGTGTTCGACGGAAAATGTCATCGAAATCTT
This sequence comes from Arctium minus, assembly GCA_954870635.1. NCBI lineage: Eukaryota > Viridiplantae > Streptophyta > Magnoliopsida > Asterales > Asteraceae > Arctium > Arctium minus. Next base: position 2,263,337 of record OX941087.1, read on the forward strand.
TTACAGATTATTGACGGATTTTGATAAAATAAATTTTCTAAAATTAACGGTGGATTTCTTAAAGATTTTCGGCAAAAAATGTCCGTCAATTATTCCGTTGAAAAATTTAGATAGATTTTCGATAGAAACTATATCGAAAATTTTCTGTCTAAAAGCATTCGATAATCCATCGAAACTTATTCAAATAATTATAACTTAATTTTCTTCTAATCCGTCGAAAATCTGTCCAACCATTTTGTCGATAATCCCATGCAATTCTGTTGCAAAATGTCAACTATGGTTGACCAATTCCCTCGAAAATCCCATGAAAACCAATTCCGTCGAAAATCCCATGAAAACACAATATTCTGTCGAAAATCTCTCGAAGAATGTCGTCGAAATTCTATAGAAAATCCTACAAAGTAGCTGTCGAGAATCCCTTGGAATTTTCATAGGTTTTTCGACGGATCCATCCTATAGATAATTCTGTCGAAAAATCATATTTTCGATGAAAGTATCTAACATATAACACGCCTCCATGGTTATGTATGAATAAGTCTTCTTTCATGTTGACTTTGTTAATTCCTGGCCCTAAGTCACCTGGGAAGGACATGGATGTGTTGTTAAGGCCTTTGGTGGATGAATTGAAAGTGTTATGGGCTGAAGGAGTTCAAACGAGAGATGCGGTAACAAACATCGTCTTCACAGCGCGTGCTGCACTATTATGGATTATTAAGGATTTTCCTACTCGTAGTAGTTTATCTGGTTGGAGTGGTCAATGATATAAAGCATGCCCTACTTGTAACGAAGACACTCCTTCTTGTCGAGTACATGGGAAGACATCTTATGTTGGTCATAGAAGATTCTTATCCTCTAACAATCGTTGGAGGAAGAGTAAATTGTTTGATGGTAAACCTGAGATAAGGCCTCCTCCTAGACGATTCAATGGTGCAGCTATACTGAAGCAATTAACTCATGTTCCCATTCGTACTTTGGGAAAACATCCAAGGTTTGGAGGCGTTAAAAGAAGACGTGATCCAAAAGAGTTGACTTGGACCAAACGGAGTATCTTCTTCGAGCTTGAGTATTGGTCTTCTCTTGAACTGAAACATAATTTGGATGTTATGCATGTGGAGAAAAATATTTGTGATAGTTTTTTGGGTACTCATGAATGATAAATCCAAAGACACTACCAAGGCAAGAGTTGACTTGAAAGAGTGGGGTATTCGAAAAGAGTTGTGGCTTCAAGAGAAGGAAAATAATATTTTTAAACCACATCCTAAATACTCATTCACAACAGATGATAGACGACGCTTTTGTTAATTCATAAAAGGAGTTAAATTACCGGATGGCTTTGGATCGAACTTTAAGAAGAAGGTAACTGATAATGATACCAACATTACTGGGTTGATGTCTCATGATTGTCTTATCCTTATGCAACGATTGCTTCCTTTAGGAGTTCGAGGCTACCTTGATGAAAATATTTCAACCACAATCATCGAACTTTGCACCTTCTTTAAATAAGTTTGTGCTCGAACTTTGATGGTGGAAGATATGAATAAGGCAGAGGACCAGTTGATTATGATCTTGTGCAAATTGGAACTAATATTTCCTCCCGCTTTTTTGACATAATGATTCATTTGGTTATGCATTTACCGGAGGAAGCTATTCTTGGAGGACCAGTTTACATGCGACGGATGTATCCTTTCGAAAGATATATGAAGAAATTGAAAAATTATGTCAGGAATAAGGCTAAACTCGAAGGTTCAATAGCGGAAGGTTATGTTGCAGACGAGGATTTGACATTTTACTCCATGTATCTTCAGGGTGTACAAACTAAATTTAATAGGAATGTGGATGTTGCCATTCCGAAAAGGTAGTTGTTAGTATTTGAATCGCAATGTCGACCAACAAGTGCCTCAAAAATCATATTTCTTGAACTAGTGGTTCGAAAAACTGCAGAGTGGTTCATACTATACAGGGTGGCAGGGGTTGTTTTATATGGAATGGACTAGTGTCAATTCTTGGGATATGCCGGAGAGTTTTTAATACCCATCGTTTGCAAGAAAGAAATCATGTTTGGAAATTAACAATGATCATTTTCCTATTTTATTATGGCAATTGTTTTCAGTTCCCGATGCCTTCATTTATTTATTTATTTATTGATTTTGTGGGTTTTTATGGTCTCCAATACTGCTTCATCGATAGAGCTATATGCAATAAACCCTAATCTTAGCCTCCATTCTTCAATTGTTTCAGATACATTTCAGTATTTTACTAATGCTAATCTTCAACTTCTTGAAGAAACTCTAAATTTTATGAGGTATATTGGTATTAGTGAACATCTACTATTTATCTTGGTGACTTTTTTTTACCATTATTGTCGACGAAATGCTGTGAAAAGACTCATTGTCCATGTCTTTGTCACCCTCAATTGTTGTGGAAATTTAAACATTCAATCTTAAAAGAAAAAGGAAAAAAAAAACAGCAAGAAAAGTAAATTGGCCTGATAGGAAAGTAAAAAAGACTCATTGTCTATGGAGCAATTCTGTCTTTTGTTTACCACAATTTCTTGGTGAGTTCCCTTCTGCATGTCTCCTTGCTTTCTTTTCCTGGATGATTCTGTAGTGTTCACTGTTCAACTTCAATATTATATCTAAAGATGCCCTTATGTACAAGTTGAGATTCATTACTTCATGGTATTGTGCAGTAGTATAATGTTGCTATATTTTATATTTGAATACCACTGTCATTAGCTCGATAGAAACAAATGAACAAGTATTTTCGAAAACAAGACAAAGAAATCGACCCCTTTAAGTAGGTTAGATAAAGTACCTCGTGTGATTTCCGCCATTTCCAACTATATGACACATCCTAGATGACCAAATCCTGGTATCCATGTGCAACCAAACCAAATGAACCTAGTATATCCGACTCAAAAGTAGGGTCATGGTGGGATGTATAATTCCTCAAATCTATTGAAGACAGCCATACTTTAACTTAAGGTGCCAATTGTCAAAGGAACTACTTATCACTAATAATTGAGAGACATTTATAAGTAGATTTTACTTCATATCAACTATTACAGTTTGTAAAAAGTTGGTGTTAGATTTATAGCAAAATGCATGTCAATCTTAGACTTTGGATCTAGTATGTGTGACCTCAAAAATCAGTGTCCCTCATTTATATGGAATTGCAGGAGTAATAGTTCTGAATATGTTTATTTGTTTGTGTAAATCTCCTTAAACTTATTTATAATTGTTTTTCTAAACTCTGAATTGACGTTTGTTGGATCAAAGTTCACATATAATACCACTGTATATTGAATAATTCAGTATCCTTTTTGGGTTACAATATAGATACATATAAATACACAAGAAAGGGATGCAACCCTTTACCAAATGACACAAACATTCAGATGTTGACAGTTAAATAACTGTCAACCATAATAACTAATTAATCTAACATCCACGACTAGTTTAACCTTCAACACACCCCCTTAAGCTAGTAATGGCAGAACTCCCAATCTTTCTTTCATAATCCTAAAGTTCCCAACTTACAGAGCTTTTGTAAAACAGTCTGCGATATGATCTTTCGTTCCACAACCTTGATTTCACCATTGTTCACCAATTCACGAATAAAATGGAATTTGATTCATATATGCTTGCTTTTCCCGTGAAACACAGGATTCTTAGAAAGAGAAATTGCAGATTTGTTGTCACAATAAATAGTAGTAGAAGTACCTTGTACTTGTTCCAATTCTTGTAAAATTGATCTCAACCATAGAGCTTGACACCCGGCTATTGAGAGAGACATGTATTATGCTTCTGCAGAGGACAATGCCACCACACTTTGTTTCTTGGATTGCCAAGAAACAACCCCTGAGCCCATACTGAAAATGTAACATGTTGTACTTCTTCCATCGTCCATATTGCTTCCAAAGTCACTATCACTATACCCTATAAGCTTAAATTCCTTGTTTTTAGAGTAAACTATTCCATGATTTAGAGTCCCTTTCACATATTTGAGGACCCTCTTCCTGCCTCCTAGTGACTTGTTTTTGGTGATTCCATAAATCTTCTAACAATACTTACGGAGAAAGCCAAGTCAGGCCTGGTTGCAGTTAGATACATTAGACTGCCAACCATACTTCTATACATGCTAGGATCAACATCTCCTTCTTTGCCATTTTTTACTAGTTTCAATCCAAATTCCATGGGGGTACTTAATAGATTAGATTGCCCCATATTGAATTTATCTAATAAACTTTGAGCATACCTTTGTTGTGAGATCTTAATCTTCCCCAGCTCTTGTTTTACTTCAATTCCCAAAAAATAGTGTAGTAAACCCAAGTCAGTCATATCAAACTCCCTCTTCCTTGAGTCTTTGAACTCATCTATCATCTTTTAAGAATTTCGTGTAAATATTAGATCATCTACATATATTCAGACTATAAACATCATACCCACAACCTTTTGTATAAATAGAGTATGCTCTTGAGGACACTTCTTGAATCCATTTGACAGGAAGTACCCTTCAATTCTGCTATACCAAGCCTTTGGGGCTTGTTTAAGTCCATACAAAGCCTTCTTTAGATGACAGATTTTGTGCTCCTCTCCCTTCTTTGCATATCCTTCAGGCTGCTCAATATATACATCTTCCTCAATATTTCCATGTAAGAAACCTGATTTGACGTCCATTTGGTGCACTTTCCAGTCATGTTGTGAGGCAATTGCAAGTTCCAACCTTACTGTTTCTAGTCTGATAACAGGAGCAAAAACCTCTTGATAGTCAATCCCAAATTTCTGTTTATATCCCTTCACTACTAACCTTGCCTTATGTCTGTCCACTTCTCCCTTTTCATTTAGCTTAGTTTTGTAAATCCATTTAACTCCAATGGCTTTATGATTCTTTGGAAGATTAACCAACTCCCAAGTATTGTTCTTCATGATTGCCTCTATTTCTTTGTCCATTGCAACCTTCCATTTCTTATCTAGGCATGCTTCTTCATAAGAGATAGGGTCTGCATCAGAAAAAAGTGCAAAGTCTGCTACTTCATCCATGTCTATCCTTCTTGTGTTGTTTTAAATACTACTCAAATTTCTATAACCCCTTTTTGGTAGGCTTTCTGTGTTTGTTGGAGATGAGGTTTGCCCTTGATCATTATGTCCAATATCTGAATTCACAGTGGGACTGCTGTTTGTTGGAGTCACAGGATGATCTTCTTGGTCAATTTCAGTAGTCCTTGTAGGTTCTGCATCACTTATGATCTGAGTGCCATTACCATTACTTTGTGCATTTGCTACATCATCCCAAGCCCTGTTTTCTTCAAAGACCACATCTCTACTGATAATAGTCTTTTTGGTAATAGGGTTATACAACTTATAGGCCTTGGACTTTTCACTATACCCCACAAAAATAGTTTTTTCAGAGTTATTTTCTAATTTGCTCCTCTTTTTTCTGGTATAAGAGAATAAGCTATGCATCCAAATGTCCTTAAGTGCGCCACAGTAGGTTTGTATCCACTCCAGGCCTCTTGGGGTGTCATATTGGTAAGACTCTTAGTGGAGGTCCTATTCATCAAGTAACAGGCACAAGTAAAAGCTTCTGCCCAAAAGCAATTATCTAACCTTTTACTTTTCATCATACTCCTTGCCTTTTCTATAATGGTCCTATTGGTTCTCTCTGCTACCCCATTCTGTTGGGGAGTGTACCTTGTTGTCAACTGATGATGTATGCCATTCTCTTTAAGGAAATCTGAAAAGTATGTGGAATTGTACTCCCCACCCCCACCAGACCTTAAGGTTTTGATTTGATATCCACTTTTCTTCTCAACCAAAGATTTAAATGTCCTAAATGTATTAAATACTTATGATTTTTCTTTTAAGAAGTATCCCCATAGCTTTCTACTGTAATCATCAATGAAGGTCAGTAAATACCTGTTTCCTACAATAGATGGAGTATTCATGGGACCACACACATTTGTGTGAATGAGTTCTAGTGGTTTTGTATCCCTCCATGCCTTATCCAAAGGGAATGATTCTCTTGTCTGTTTGCCGAGCATGCACCCTTCACACACTTCTTCCATAGTACTGTTGATATTTGGAATACCCGTGACTAAATTGTGTCTATACATGAAATTTAGATAGTCCAGATTCGTATGTCCAAATCTGTTGTGCCATAACAATGAATTTTGTTTGGCAGTTGTATGAAATCCCAAAACAGATTATTCTCTTTGAAATTGAGTGGAAACATTTTGTTTCCTGTCATTTGTATTCTGCCCAGTGTACTCCCAAAAGGATCTTTTATTTCACAAGCCCCATCCTTGAAATGGAGATCATACCTCTTCTGTAGCAACTATCCCATGCTTAACAAATTGTGCTTCAATCCAGGGACAAAATATACATGAGATATCCTCTTTTGTCCCATCTTGGTGTTGACCAAGATTTCACCAATACCCTATACCATCAATCTTTTGTCATCTCCAGTTCATACTTCTTTCTTTTGGGACTCATCAACTTGAGTAAAGATATCCATATTTCCTGTCATGTGGTTGCTGCAACCACTGTCCATATACCAAGTATCATCAAACGCTATCTCTTGTATGTTTAAGATCATGAACATTGTATCTTCATCACTTTCATTTTCCATATTTATGAAAGTGGATCCTCTTTCTTCTGCCATCCTTTTCCTACAATATTTGGCTATATGGCCAAATTTTTGGCAATGATAGCATTGTAAGGTAGAGGTTGCATTCTTCCCTCTGAATTTACCCATGATTTCTTTCTGTTGATCCATGTTAATTCGTCGATCTCTATGGGTTCATCAAAGCCTTGTTCGATAATTTCCCATAATCCTTGAGACTTAAACAATACCTTCATCTGAATACTCCAATGATAGTAATTTCTCCCATTTAATTTTGGGAGTTGCATGTGCAACAGATTGTTCGATGTGGAAGCCATGTTTGAACGTGGCTCTGATACCACAATGTTGGATCAAAGTTCACATATAATACCACTGTATATTGAATAATTCAGTAACCTTTTTGGGTTACAATACAGATACATATAAATACACAAGAAAGAGATGCAACCCTTTACCAAACGACACAAACATTCAGATGTTGACAGTTAAATAACTGTCAACCATAATAACTAATTAATCTAACATCCACGACTAGCTTAACCTTCAACAACGTTCTCATTGAAATTTTGTTGAAAGCAGGATGGAAAAGAGCGTTTTTCAATTGAGATGGATGGAAACAAACAAGTTTGGTATGAAATATATTCCTTCTCAAAACCAGCACATGTTCTATCTGTCATCGGTTATCCGTATGTATTTCTTAGGCAGAAGAATTTTACTCACCGATCTAGTGATACAGTTAGGAAATTTGTGTCCGTTAAGTAAACCCCACAACATTATGCTACTGCAAATTAACATTCATTTATATCGTCGTTCCCTGTTATGGATGAAAGAATTGGATAGAATTCCCTTCTTGTTGCCATAGTGATTTCAAGCGGTAATACCCCTTTATGAAATTTTCACACCCTCTTGCTTAAATTATGTATATATACTATTAATATCAATATCAATTGGTGGTGATGGCGGCAGTGGTGGGGGTTGGTTAAATTAGATGTTATTTTTGTCTTTTTAAAATCATATTCGAAAGTCAAAGTCAAAGTATTTTCACCAGCAATGGCCAAAGGTTGCTTTACTTTGGTGTGGTATCCTTCAGACATAAAGTAATTTATGCTGCATCTAGCATAAATTTAACCATTCCTGAATTTTGGTGATAGATCATCTACTACTTTAATAGTAAAGAACCAAGATATTCATTCTTCTCTCTCAAGAAAATGTTATCTAAATACCCACACATGGAAGACCTTCCACTTGTACTGGTTGACCTGGAAAGCAACTATATCTCACAATAATGCAGTTTCTTTTCAATAGTGTGGTATTCAGATGATATACCTATATATGTTTTTATTGGCTACAAGGCACCATGTAATGTGGAATTACTAGACACAAAGGAAAAGAAAAGTACAATGCAACACATAATAGGTATGAGAAACAACACAACCCCTTTTCAAAAAGGTGTGCCATAGAATAGATGTTATGTCCTAACAATCTAAAACTTCGAAGCATGTTTATGGTTGTCTACCTTCTATCAGTCGTATTCGGAAGTTGGTTTCTATTTTTTCTATTGTTTATTAGAAACTTTTCCATTTTGTAGATTTACCATTCTCTCTACACTTGGTGATTTTTTGGGGTTTGTAATTGAGATTTGTTCCGGACATAATTATGTTTGCGGTCGTTGCTCGAGGACATGGAGGAGATGCCGGGGGTGATCCTCCTCCTCATCCAAATAGAATACCTACAGTCAACGAGGCAACATGTAAATCACTTTTTCAGTTTTCTTTCAAAATTTTGAATGTAGCATCTTCTAACATTTTCTTACTTCAATCTTGTAGCAAAACAAAAGAAAAAAATGAGGGATGAGCAGAAGCAAAAACCTTGACATTGCCTTTGAGGCTAATGGAAACAAGTCGTTGCCAATTGAGTTTGATGTAAAAGAGGGGACGCACAAACTGGTTGGGCCATATGCAGGTATGTTTATAAGGTATCTTGGAAACCTGATCGGTTACAACGCCTCTCCACATCATCGAAGCTGGAATGAAGTTTATCCGGAGTTCAAACAATCGATAATTAGAAGACTTAGGATAAATATCATACTAATTATTTAATTCTTTATAATTTTTACATGAAATCTGACAACTTTTGTTTTGCAGAGATTTTTCATCCTTGATCCAACTGTTCCCGATTGGACCAGGATTCTAGCTGGCATCGAGCGAGACTGCCAAGATCGTTATAAAGACAGAAAGTCAAAACTAAAGAGTCATTTGGATCGAGTTGGCAGGTATGATAATGTTGAAAAATGCTCGGAGAAATCCACCGTCTCACCTGGATGATGAAAAATGGAATAAGGCTGTGGATCTCTTTGTTGATTCGAAATTCAAAGAGCGTTCAAAGAAAAATGCACAAAATAGGAGTCGTGCCAAGTACCCAAGTCTTCATGGGTCTACATCATACGTTGTTGCACGATATAAGAAGGTAAATAAGTTGAACTTGTATACTATTTTAGAATGTATCAATGGTGCCATTACTTTTGTTATTAATATTTTGTCACAGAAAAATCCGGAAACACATGAACCACAAGGTTCAATGGATAATTGGCATGATATGGATTATAATCCAAGTCGTGGATGGGTAAATGACCTTTCTAGAAAAGATTATGTAAGTAATTCTTTAAATTTGAACTAACGTGTGTGTATATATATACTTAAAATTAGTTTTTCTGTTACTAATTATATTTCTTAAGAAATACGAGAGGAGATGCTTGCAGAACGAGCTTTGTAACACCCCAAAATGGGACTAACAAAAATTTCCGGAAAATGGAAATATGGTATTCACATAAATGCCAAAGTATGAGCTCATACAAAAAGGAACAATAAATGCCTGTTAATTACAAGTTTGTAATAAGAAGCAATGATAGATGACAACTTCCTAATCTAAATCTAGCTAGAAATAAGATTACAATCAGTTGTCAACTATTTCCAAAAGAATCGTTTTCAAGAATGGCATCCCAAAAATGCTCCCAAGCTCACCACTAAAAGTTGGATAAACTTCCTTGGTGCTCGCGCCATTAGAACCTGAGATACATATCAACAATCAAGTGTTAGGCCAAACGGGCCTAGTGAGTTGAGCAAGAACATGGCATACATCTATAGAACATGTTACGAAAAATTATATCATTTTAGTCACTAAAGGCCATGAAGGAACAACCATGGGGGAGACCCATCACACCAATGAGTTTTACCTCAAGTCAATGTACCTTGATGTTCACTCGCTTGAGCAACATCCCGAAGGCCCGACACACTTGAAGACTACCTCCCAGGCATTACTCCAAATGGCGGAGGTCTAGGCGCATACCGTCATGGTGGCTCCTAAGACTACATCCTCCTAGCACTTACTCATGGTTCATTCTACGTACGTACAATATCCGTCTCTATACATAAGGCCCTACACACCTTGATGTTCACTCGCTTCGCATAACCTCTTTTGGAGAGTTCAGAAGGCTTTCTCTTGCGCCTCGATCCATAAGAACTTAACGTTCTTCCTTGTCAGCGACGTGAGTGGAGATGTGATCTTCGAAAAGTCTTGGATAAACCGTCGGTAGTAACCGGCTAAGCCCAAAAAACTCCTTATCTCCGTTGGGGTCGTCGGTGGCTCCCAATTCATCATGGCCTTGATATTTTCTGGGTCTATCTTTACTCCATCCTTTGACACTACGTGGCCCACGAATTGCACTTCTTGTAGCCAGAATTCGCACTTCGAGAATTTTGCGAATAGTCTCTCCTTCGAAGGATCTCTAGAACTTCCCTTAAATGTTTCCGGTGCTCTTTATCATCCCGCGAGTAGATCAAGATGTCATCGATAAAGACTATGACTAATTTGTCTAAGTAAGGTCGGCATACTCGGTTCATCAAGTCCATAAAGACGGCCGGGGCATTAGTCAATCCAAAATGCATGACTAGGAACTCGTAGTGGCCATATCTTGTTCGGAATGACGTCTTCGGTATATCGCTTTCCTTCAACCGCACTTGATGATAACCGGATCGCAGATCTATTTTAGAAAAGCACCCCGCTCCTTGAAGTTGATCGAATAGGTCGTCGATCCTCAGAAGTGGATATTTATTCTTCACGGTAACTTTTTTGAGCTCGCGGTAGTTTATACACATCCGCATGGACCCGTCTTTCTTATTCACGAACAACACCGGGGCTCCCTACAGCGACGAACTCGGTCGTATGAATCCCTTCTCGAGAAGTTCTTGCAGTTGCGTCATCATCTCTTGCATCTCCGTCGGCGCTAGACGATAAGGAGCACGAGCAATCGGGGCGGCTCCCGGAGTGAGATCGATGTGGAACTCCATTTGCCGTTCCGGTGGAAGTCCGGGTAGATCCTCCGGAAAGACATCCGGGTAGTCGCGCACCACGTCCACTTCTTCCAATTACTTCTTTTCTATCTTCGCGTCGATCACGTAGGCTAAATACGAAACACACCCTTTAACTAGGCTCTTGCGTGTCTTGAGTGACGAGATATTCAATTTGGTTCCCCGCTTCTTCTCTCCCTAGACTATCACCTCTCCACCCTTAGACAAGGGTACTCGAATCAACTTCTTAGAGCAATAGATACCGGTGTCGTGCTTAACTCTAAGATACACCCAACATAACATTCCTGAACAACCATATGTTCCCCAACAAACTAAAAGGAATGGCGAAGTTCTTGCAAAACCAGGTGGATACGAATGACCGGTTTGCACCGATATCGAATAAAACACGGGTAGGTAGAGAGTTCACTAGAAACGTACCCGACACCACGTCCGACGTCTCCCTTGCTTCCTCAACCGTCATCTGGAAGGCCCGACTTGGCGCCTTCGGTTGCACCTCTTTCCTCGACACTGCCCCGGTCGACACCCCTTGATTACCCTTGGCTAGCTTAGGGCAATCCCTCTTGATGTGCCCCGGTTCCCGGCACTCATAACAAACTCCCCGTGAGGGGCAATCCCAACTCAAGTGGTCCTTTCTCCCACACTTGAAACACTCCAACGCCCTAGAAAACGGTTTCGGATTACAAGGCCCAAAGTGCTTGCTTTTGCACTTGGGGCACCATCTTGTCTCTCGACGCTGATCCATGCTCCTACCCCCGTTAAAGGGTTTGCAAGGTCGTGCGATCCCGGTTGGCCCCTCCCATTTTCGTTTCTCGCCCTGTTGCTTCTTCTCCTCCCGCTCTTGTAGTATGTCATCCTCCACTAATTGAGCAACCTCAATCACTTCTTGCAAGGTAGACCGTTGAGCGTTCCTTACGCCCATCTTTATTTCTGCCGATAAGCCTTTCAAGAAAGCCTTTATCTTTGACCTTTCATCGGTCGCCAAATGCTCGACTAGGCCAAGTTTATCCATGAATTTTCTAGCGTAGTCGAAAATCGTTAGATTCCCTTCTTCAGATTTCGGAAATCGTCTTCGATTTTGTCAAGTGCCCGGTCGTTGCAGTATTTCTCCATAATCTTCTTCTTGAAAGTTGGCCAAGTGAGCTTGGCCAAAACTTCCGGGGTAAGTGCTCTTCGGGTAACATTCCACCAGCTTAACGCATCTCCTCTTAGCAATTGGGATACAAATTTGACTCGTTGCGAGTCCGCACACTCACTTGACTCAAACGCCATCTCCACGTCTTGGGTCCATTTCGTGCATGCCAGCGGGTCGGTCGTCCCGGAGAATTCCGGAGCTAGACAGCACAGAAAGGTTTTGAAGGAGCAACCACCATCCTTCTTCTTCTCAGTCCTAACCGCATGTTCCTCCGTCCCGACGGCTACTGGTCCACCACCCGACCCGTTCACCGCATTTTCCGCCATCACCTCGGTTCGGCGATGACTGGCATCACGATTCTCTAACAGCTTCAGGAAGAATTATTGTTGTTGTGCCATGGCTGAATGCATGGCTTGCATCATGTTGTCTCGGATTCTTGTCTCCATGGTCACCTCTTCCATTATCGGTTGACTGGATTCAAGGTTCACCCTTGGCACTCGTTCGGGTCCCCCACCCAAAACATTGATGACGGGTGGCCTTTCGGTAGTTGTTACTAGATGAGGTTGGTCGGCTGTCGACTCGTCTTCAACATGGCCATCCCACGGATTTTGGAGCATATTTCGGGTGTTTACCATTATGAGCTGTTACACATGATAAAGACCTTACCGGTTAATCTTTCGAAAGATACGGTTCAATACGTACTACTACAACGATTAAATATTATAATAACAATTTTCAAGCATGCTCACGTAATCATAAATTCATAACAACACTGGCCAAGTGAGATTGTGGACATATTTTATATAAGAATCCTCGTTGTCATCAGTATAAGTCTTAATCAATGCAATTCCGTAACCCTATTACGCTCCCCACTTAGAAATGTTCTACCCATGTGGACAGTGATCCTACAAGCACAATCAGTCTAAGTCTAGGTATACTATAGTTAACACCTAGTTCACTTAAACTAGAGCTCTGATACCAACTTGTAACACCCCAAAATGGGACTAACAAAAATTTCCGGAAAATGGAAATATGGTATTCACATAAATGGAAAAGCATGAACTCATACAAAAAGGAACAATAAATGCCTGTTAATTACAAGTTTGTAATAAGAAGCAATGATAGATGACAACTTCCTAATCTAAATCTAGCTAGAAATAAGATTACAATCAGTTGTCAACTATTTCCAAAAGAATCGTCTTCAAGAATGGCATCCCAAAAATGCTCCCAAGCTCACCACTAAAAGTCGGCTAAACTTCCTTGGCGCTCGCGCCATTAGAACCTGAGATACATATCAACAATCAAGTGTTAGGCCAAACGGGCCTAGTGAGTTGAGCAAGAACATAACATACATCTATAGAACATGTTATGAACAATTATATCATTTTAGTCACTAAAGGCCATGAAGGAACAACCATGGGGGAGACCCATCACACCAATGAGTTTTACCTCAAGTCAATGTACCTTGATGTTCACTCGCTTGAGCAACATCTCGAAGGCCCGGCACACTTGAAGACTACCTCCCAGGCATTACTCCAAATGGCGGAGGTCTAAGCGCATACCGTCATGGTGGCGCTTAAGACTACATCCTCCTAGCACTTACTCATGGTTCATTCTACGTACGTACAATATCCGTCTCTATACCTAATTCCATACCAACAAGATACATGTATAAGACATCAAACAATCCTAAACATTTTTAGGTACAAAACACTAAAATGGGCAAATCCAAACATAATGACCATGGCTCATCAAAATACACATTACCAAACTTAAAATGCATCAATGATAATACCATCAAGACCCACTTACATTACCATCATAATATTCCCAACCATCTCACAATTAGCAGTTAGGTTAAACTTATCAGGTGATCATATTTCTACATACACATGAGATGCTAAGCAAATAAACACACAAGATATGTATCTCTTTTGAAAATAGTAGTAGAGAACTCACAAACAAGGTTTTATAGAAAACCCTAGAAACTTGAGTGGTTCAAGAAGATGAGAAAGTGAGGAGTAGAGGTAGCTAGCACACCCAAAAGCTTTTAATGGAGACTTGAATGCATTTCACAATATGCACCAACCTCAAGGATGTGGATTAAATGTGATTAGGGTTTTGGGGAAGAAAAATCACCTTTTAGTCTCTCCAAAGTCGGACCAAAATAAGTTAAATGAGGAAAGTGAAGCCAAAGTTTCAAAAATCTGATTTTAAACCCTCACAGCCCGTTGGCGACATTGCCCGACGATTGTGCCCATGGCACTGTCGCGGGGCACAATCACACCCAGCTCCTCACTCTCGGTACAACGCCCGCGATTGTGACAGGGCGATTGTGCCCTTGTCACTCTCGCGAGGGCACTCTCGCCGGGGGTGTACCGAGACCACCTCTCGGCCCGCGACTTTGCCACGTGACTATGACCAATCGCGGGTCACTATCGCGCCACACCCAAAAATCCCGTTTTTCGACGATTTCGATAAAATTAAACCTGTAGGGAACTTAGGGTAATAACACTTAATATAACATACCAAAATCTTTAACCCAAGGAAGAATCCCAACACTTAGAAAGCGATGAAAACACAATGGAAATTATAAATACTTACCTTCATTTTTCGGGTGTTACAAGCTTCACAAACAAAACAAGATGGCTCGACCTCCTCGTCTACCGTAAACGAGAAGGAAATTATCACCAAAGTACTTGGGGAACGTCGTGGTCACAACTGAGGGATTGGACTAAAGTTGAAGGGTTCCGCATTTGAGTCATTTTTTGAACTGCCACCGCCGCTGCCGCCGCCACCACCACCGATGAATGATGCATATATCGCTCTGAACCAGTATGTGCATCAAATGTATAATGCATTTAGGAGTTTTCAACATGGCTTTCAGTTTCCCCCACCACCCACTATAGACATACAACCACCACATCAGCCACCACAGCAGGACGAAGACAAGGATGAGGACACAGATACCGACCCGTATGATGATTACATATTTACGTATTTATATGTTTGAGACGTTAACGCTTATTTTGTCATCAACTTTGTATTATGGTTTTCAAATATTTTCTAGTTATATGAATATAAAGTCGTTTTCTAGTTATTTAAATATCAAATTAGTTGATTAAAGTATATTTTACAATCAGATTAAATAAATATTAATTTTTATAATTAATAAATAAAAAATCAATTTTTATCTATTGCGACGACATGTTGTCGCAATTGATAAAAATATTTTTTTTAATTTTTCTCCAATAGCGACTACATGTTGTTGCAGTAGATAAAAATATTTTTTTTAATTTTTCTCCAATAGCGACGGCATGTTGTCGCAGTAGATAAAAATAATTTTTTTTTATTTTTCTCCTATAGCGACGACATGTTGTCACAGTAGATAAAAATATATATATTTTAATTTTTATCCTATAGCGATGACATATTTTCGCAGTAGACAAAAAATCGATTTTTTTTTATTTTTTACTTATAGCGACGGCATGTCGTTACTATAGTGAGCTACAACTACGAGCATACAGTGACAAAGGCTACAGCGACGACTGTCGTCGCAATAGATCTATAGCGAAGAAATTTAAAGCATTAGTGACGACTTTTGTCGTCGCAATAGGATCGATTTGTTGTAGTGAATTACATGTATAACATTTTTACAATAATGAAAATTACATCATTTTTATTTAACTTAATAAAGTATTTTTCATATTTTGTTAAAACCTATTGGAAAAATATAAATATATACATGATCAATAAATAAACATGTATTATTGATGGGTTGTGCTCTTTCTTCGCGAAGTTTTTATTTTTTCCACTGAGAATTGTTCCTTGGTGAAAGGTTTTAGTGAACTACAATTTATACATCATCTTGTTTTCTAAACCTCTTGATTGATGTATGAATCAAGAAGGATACTAAACTAAATGAATTGTTTAATAGTGTCTCGTACTATTTCCTGCGTCTAAAGTTTTTATTTTTTCCACTAGATTTTGTTTCTTTGTCGCAAGGTTTTAATGAGGCAATAATTATGCGCCATCACCCTTTTGACTCGGCACAAGAGGGAGTGTTGAATAATTATGTGTCTTCGTTTAAAAGGAATGATTGAAAGAATAGTTTACAAGCATTATATTCAACATAATTAATGTTTCATTTTCATTGTAAAATCATGTCTATTAAAGAGTTTATGATTAACTAGAATTTACAGCTTTTTGGTTCTCTCTATATGCATTGTTCTATTACATAAATGAGATTAATTCGAACCCGCTCCTAGGATGTGAGAAAAGCCGTCCAAACCAACTTTGTGAATACAAACTTATGTTATTATTATAGTTATCAAAATACATATAGTGTTACCAACATTATAATACGGTTGTACCTTTCACGACCTTTTTTTACAATAAAAGGGATGAACAAAATGATTTCTGACGCCACCGAATCTTATATTTGACCCTGTCATAAACAATAATACTTTATTATATTGTTTGTTTCTTGGTTGAACCTATGGTATAAAATGTCATCTAATGTTGAAATCGGTTAAATTGTTTTAATCATCATATTATCCTGATTTCAAGAACATAGCTCCTCTATTTTATTTCACTTTCGATAAATGCATGTATCTATTGCATATATTATTTCATTATAGACTTAATCAAATTAAACGGATTATTAATATTATTTTATACATAGTTAATTATGTTTAATGTTCTGTTATTAAGGGTGACAATTTTGTATCAAATTAAACTAGTCAACATGTATACCAATTATACCAATAAAATTGGTTCCAATTACAATCAATTGGTAATAAAGTACCACATACGATGCATATCTTTTAAACTATGGTGGTAACTGTTATCATGGGCAAAGCTATGACTTTCGATTATGTAATTATGTAAATAAAAAACAAATGTATGTAACTATTGATCTATCTCAGCTTATTAATGACATTTATCAATGACATTTTCTTTATCAACGTTGACAGAACATCATTTTTCAATATAATTAACCAAATTATTGTTCACTCACTATCATATATATACCGTCTCAATGTTGATACCTTAATTAATTTTCTCTTTCACAGTATTTTGATTTTATGGGTCTAATATCTTCGACTCAATCAGTGGGTTCATACGAAATGCCTATTTATATGGACCTGATAAATTCTTATGATTTTGATCTTTACAATATATGGTGGGTTCATACAAAACATCTATTTATATGGACTATATAAATTCTTATAATTTTTATATTTTGGGTACATGGCTTCTAAAAAAAAGTGAATAACATGTTGAAGATACCCGAACACCAACGAACCTATAGGAGCTTACAATCGTTGGAGATACACGAGTGGAAGTGGGACAAGATCACCATGTATTTCGTGACCAAACTACCAAAGACGTTACGGGGCAACGACACCATTTGGGTGATTGTTGATCACTTGACCAAGACTGCTCACTTTCTCGCGATGCGGGAAACCTTGCCGATAGATAAACTAGCAAAAATCTATATTGATGAATTGGTCTCTAGACACGGTATACCTTTGTCCATAGTATCTGATTGTGATAGCCGTTTTACTTCGAGATTTTGGAAGGTCTTTCCACCAAGAACTTGGTACTCGAGTGAATTTGATTACGGTATACCATCCACAGACGGACAGACAAAGCGAAAGGACGATTCAGACCTTGGAATACATGCTTAGATCATGCGTGATCGACTTCGGTGGTAATTGGGACTCTCATCTACCTTTGGTCAAGTTTGCTTACAACAACAGTTACCACTCTAGCCTTGGAATGGCACCGTTTGAGGCTTTGTACAGGAGGAAGTGTAGAACCCTTGTGTGTTGGTTAGATGCGGGCGAGAAACAATTCGCCGGACTGGAAATTGTGCAAGAGACGCCCGACAAAGTCAAAACAATTCGAGAACGCTTGAAGGCGGTGCAAGATCGACAAAAGAGCTAAGCCGACAAGAAGAGGCGACCAGTCAAGTTTCAAGTGGGGGACCGTGTGATGTTGAAGGTGTCCCCTTGGAAGGGTTTGATTCGGTTTGGAAGGCGGGGGAAGTTAAGTCCCCGTTTCCTTGGACCCTTTACCATCATAGAACGTATCGGCCTACAAGCGTACAGGTTAGACTTACCACAGGAAATTAACGACATTCATCCTATGTTTCACGTATGCTACTTACGGAAATGTTTGGTGGCGGAAGAAAGCGTCATTCCATTATCAGAAATTCGGGTGGACGACAACCGATGTGTCGAAGAACCTGAAGCCATTTTGGAGAAAGAGACCAAAAGACCTCGACGCAAGAAGGTCGTAATGGTCAAAGTGCAATGGAAGCGTCATCGAGGTGCGAATGTGACTTGGGAGGCGGAAGAGGATATGAAACGCCAATATCCTCACTTGTTTTTATGATTGGGATTTTGGGGACGAAATCATTCCCATGTTGGGGAGGATTATAACACCTATAATTTTGCTTTCACCTTATGCGTCGTATGTGCATGTTTATGCTCTCAAGCAATCTGCTAAGCCTTATCATGGGAAACTGAGAAATTAAGGTGAAAAGCCATGAATTAAGTTGTAGGGGGTGACAGCGACTTGCGCGGGCTCCCGTACGACTTGGAGAACGCAGTCAAAGCCGTGGGACTCGCTGGAGTCCCCGGTATGAGAACACGCTCGACCTACGGCGCGACCCCAAGATGCCGCGGGGAAGCACCCGCAGGTCAAAATAGGGGTTTCTCCCCTTGTCTCCCATTTTTCCTTATCTTGGAGCTTTTGGAAGAAAAGTTTGGGCTGGTCTTTGTGAGAGCATCTTTGTAGCAATCTCACAAGTTTCCATTTCTCCACCTACTTCCTAGGGTTTTGATTTATCTTAAGAAATCACCAAGGTGAGTGCCTTCTTGTCCCTTCTACTCATGCATATGTTTAACAATGTCTTAATCTTTACATATATGTTTTCTTACATCTTGATTTGCGTTGTGTGAAGTTTAATCTAAAATCCCATTGGGGAATGTCCCAAATTGATGAGTTGGGTTAAAAGGAATACATGATCTTCTATACATCATGAGTTCGTAAGTGAGTAGTAAGCTTTATGTTGGTCATGATAGGGCATTTTGAAATTAGGCTAAAGACCCGGTTTGGGTTGATGTCTCAAATAGGCTAAAAACCCAATTTGGGTTAATGTCTCAAATAGGCTAAAGACCCGATCGGGTTGATGTCTCGAATAGCTAAAGATCCGGTTTGGGTTGATGCAATTATGGAATTAAAGGTGGAGATTATAAAAAAAACTTGACTCCAAAATTCCATATAAATATGTATCCAGATATGCATGCATGCAAGTTGGATAAAAGGTGTTAGATGACAGTGGAGATAAGAGTCCATGGAGCTTTTCAAAGTCAACATTCAAGGGCCAAAGTCAACAAAGGAGGCTAAAAAGAGTAGAGATTAAGTGTGTTAGGCGGATTTTTTCACCAAAACCCGATGTTGTTTTCTCGCTTATTTATTTCCGTCAAATTTTGATTATTATTTGTGGTTGATTATTGTTTCCGTTGAGATATTCGAGTTTATCGTTTCCGCATTACAAACTCGTTTGAGTTTAATTTTGGGAGTTTAATTTTGGTTCTCATGTTAAATTCAATTAAGTTTCTATTCGGTTCGATCTCGTTTTATGGGGTTCGATCGAGTGTAGTGTGATCGATATTTGCAACAATAAATAAAAAACAAATGTATGTAACTACTGATCTATCACAATGGAACATTACCTTTATTCATTCAAAGTGAAGTTGTCAGAGTTTTCATTATCTGAACGTATCAATGACATTTTTTTTT
This sequence comes from Arctium minus, assembly GCA_954870635.1. Taxonomy (NCBI): domain Eukaryota; kingdom Viridiplantae; phylum Streptophyta; class Magnoliopsida; order Asterales; family Asteraceae; genus Arctium; species Arctium minus. The sequence goes on from OX941087.1 coordinate 2,283,275, forward strand.
TATCAACGTTGGCAAAATATCATTTTTCAATATAAACCAAATTATTGTTCACTCATTATCATATATATACCGGTCTCAATGTTGATACCTTAATTAATTTTCTCTTTCACAATATTTTGTTTTTATGGGTCTAATATCTTCGACTCAATCAGTGGGTTCATGAAATGTCTATTTATATGGACCAAATAAATTCTTATGAAATTAATATGAATTATGACATTAGCAAAGTAGATAACAACATCATTTAGTTATTTAATAATATCTAGCATAACTTTCAAGCTAGAAAAACCTGTATATAGTGTGTATGTACAAACAAATATATATATATAGAGATGCGATACGGGTTCAACTACCATGGTTGGACCAACGCCACTAGGAGTTTTCAGTCACCGGCAATAGAACAAGGGATGCGATACGGGTTCAACTACATGGATAAATCCACCATCAATTTTCTGGGAAGGTATGAATCCCCTTCCCCATCTTACCACAACCCTTCGATTGCCAAAACAAACCCAAACAACCCCCAAAATTGTTGTTTTTCAGTCTTGAGACCCACCAATCCAACGAACACCTATACTACTATGCTAGATCAGTATGGGAATCCGGTTACTCGAATACCCTCGACCTTCCAACGACCCTCACCCCACAAACCCACCTTATCAGCAGTTAACCGACCATCACAACCGTAGCTTAATTTGTCTTTAAATCTACCAAGTCAATCTCCTACCACACAACCTCCACATACGTACGGGTCAGTCGCATTTCGGGATATGCCACCACAAAAAAGGCAAAAAATTTCGGTCATATTGGGTGATGATGGGTCGGACAACCTCAACGATGATACCGACTCAAGCGAGAGAGCACGACAGGCCAACCACAAGGGAAAATAGATAATGGGTAACGATATGATTGATAGACAGGTTGGAGCTTTGAGTAGTGAGGTTGCGGATTTAAAGAAAACGGTGAAAAGTTTGCACACTATCATGCTTGGGTGGATGCGGTTTGAGAAATCACGCGATGATGCAAATCGTGCGGTGTTGGCGAAGGAGCATCTGGAGATCGTTTCACGCATCAAACCATTCCCACTCCATCTTTTATGGAACCAACGGAGCGCCCACCTACTCATCACGAGTAGGGCAGGTTCATTTTTTAGCGCATGTCCTTTACTTTTTAGAATAATTTCAATTTTCTTTATAATGCAAGTGTCGGGATTAATTTGTTTGTGATACGATGTGATATTTTTTCTTACAATCATTTTGCACACCATTCACATGCTTTTCATACTTGTTTCATTTCATGGTGTGATAGCCACAACAAGAGGCACGTCTCTCGCAACGATTTTTTTTATCACTAGAACTAGCCCCATCATTTTTTGCTCTCATACTTTTTGTTAGAATCCAAGCAACTCATACACGTTCTTCACCTTTCATGGTTTGTGATTACATCTTTATTTAAATTCAACGAGGACGTTGAATCATTCAAAGTTTTGGGGGGGAGGGATGATATGGATACACATTCACATTTTACCCATATCATTCCCTATACACAATTCTCTTTGAAAAAGTGTGTCAAATGCACCAAAAATCGAAAAAAAAGAATAAATAAACAAAAAAAATCATGCAAAAAGAAGCAAAGCTTCGCACTTGATTTTTTGGTGCACCCAAAAATGTCAAAGACATTAAAGAGACCAATGTGTCCAAACCCGCCACTCGAAAAAAAAATGGCCAAAGTTTGGGCCATATGAGCGAAAGAGAGTGATTAATCACATGACCTGAGAAGTATGAGAGAGCCAAACACATAGCCAATATCATTGTTGCATTATGGATTCTAATTTGGCAAGAAATCATGTGGCTAGCTTATGGATTGGTATTTGTTAGAATCAAGTAAGAGAAGGCGTTTTGTGAATGACTATCAATACATATTATATGAACATGTTGAATTAAAATGTGGTTGTGTGTACAAGGGTTTGGAAGGAATTATGCTCATTTTTGATCAAACAAATGTTTAGCTCAAAATTGTTTTTAATAAAGTTGCTCGAGGACGAGCAACAGTTCGAATTTGGGGTTGTGATAGGGTAAATTTATTTACCCTATTTTTGACAATTTTGAGCTACTTTTCTTCTCCCATTGTGTCATTTAGTTTATTTTTGCAGTTTTTATCGTATAACTTTATTTTTATCGCTTACGGCTAATAAATCCATCTTATAGTGAAAATGCGGCAAAAATCTTATGTATTTACATATATATGCGTATTTTAGGATCAAGATACGGCCGATTGGAGTCCAATATAACCGACGTGCGTATTTTACGAGCTTACAAACGCGGGCTTCAATATTTTTGATGGGCCGAATTTTTGAAGACATTGGGCTATTTTTTTTTGGGATTCTACCACTACACACTTGGGCCATGTGATGCTAACTTGTTGATGACAATTATGGGCTAACTTTTGTAATTAGTTAAATGACTTTGTAGGCTAATTTGTTGTAAGCCCAAGAATTTTTGAAGAAAGCCCATGGTCTTCTCCTAACCTTAACCTATAAATAAGAGGTTTTGGCTTAGTAGTTGATCATCCCATTTTTCTCTTAGTAGCTTGTTGCTAGAGAAATCATCCATCCTTTTGGTAAGTTACTTGTTACAAGTAACTTAAGCCATATTTTCCTCCCTTAGTTAACATTAGGAAAAGTCTAGAGAAGTTTGAGAGGGTGAGCCATGAGCTCATGGTTGTAAGCCTAGGCTCACAAGTTCAAACTCCCATCTTTTGGTTAAAATTAATATATGGTTACCTTGTCATTTTAAGTGTAGTGTGATAGTTTCTCGTGACATTCTTGCAATTTCCACTCATCTCATCTGGTTCGATTGATCTAGGTTTTTATTTGGTTTTCACTACAATTTTAGTTCTATTACAAACCGGAAATCCGATCAATTATTTCGGATTCCCAACCCCGCTTGGTTCACGGTTTGTAGTAGTATTAAAATTGTTCCGTGTTTCCAAAGTTTTAAAAATCATCCCGCTTATTACGTTAATTAAATTAACAAATACCAAGGACTCTTGACGTAACTTAAGGACTAAGGACATATTTAAAGCAAGACTTTCTTTAACTAATGGTAAATTAGTTGGTAAATTGCAATTATATAACATTATTCTAACGCCGTGTAGTTCTGATTTTAATTTCTTATAATTGTCGTATTTGTAGTTTAATATTGTCATTGTTCTCAAGTAAGTTAATTTTTCTAGTTCAAGTAAGGATTTTAGTTACATGCATAGTTGTTAAAATCATTTTCTTTTAAAATTAATTAACAAGTAGTTGACGTAATTCTCATTTTCTTTAATTGCTTTTACAATATTTAAAATTAGGATTTAAAATGATGATGGGCTAACCGTCTCAGTTCAGGGTAAAAAGTAAAGTTGGGACCGAGACCAATAATAGAATAAAAGGTGTATCGTATCGCATGATTAAAGTTATTTAAATTAGAGTTATATTTTATGTCGAAATACAACTGATCAACTGACAACTGGTTAGTTGTATGACGGCTTACTTATTTTACATAAAATATCGACTCTGAGATAATGATGGAATGCAATCTCATCCTTTATTTAATTATTAAATTCGCTAGACGAAACTTTATACCCTGCACTCTTTTTAAATTAATTTCTCAGTAATTGTTACTCAAAACCCCCAACCAAAATATTGTTTTCGAATTCGCCATCTGAGACTCGCTTTTACAGACCCGACTTTCAAGAAGAATTTTTTCACGCTTCCCTGTGGGATCGATATTCGGTACTTTGTAACATTATTACTTGTTAAAAACGGTAGTAGATTGAGATGTATACCTGCGTCAAGATCTACTTATTTGCATTTTAAAAAGGTGCGAATACGAAAAGCCGCAACAATAATATCTAGCATAACTAAGCTAGAATAACCTGTATATAATGTGTATATACAAACAAATATATATATATATATATATACATATAAAATAATCTCTATCTATTCATGTCTCAATATTCTTGAATGGACCAGTAATTTTTCATGCATCTTCAATCACTTTTGTTCAATTTATTCATCTTCAATATATATCCATTTACACAGGCCCGATCCTGATAATTTTTGGGCTCTGGACGAGATGTAAAACAGGGTCCTCGATAAGTACGAAAAAAATTATTTAATATATCGCTTTGTATCATAAGAAATAACATTTAATTCAAGAAATACGAATAATTTATATAAACCATTTTTCTCAGAATTCCTAGACACAATCAAAATATAATTATTTATAAATTAATATGATTTACCATATCATTTTTCCATAGCATCATTAATCTGTTCCAACGTCAAAAACATCCTTATGATATATATTTAATATATAAATTGACATTATTTGGGGTGTGATTATTCGGAGTATAACTCTATGTAAATCAATATAAATCAGTTGTGTTCCCATCACACCTCATCTTAATGTTTTTCTATCACCATTTTAAACTTTTAGGGTTAAAACAATTCTTTTTTGAATTATCAATCTTAGAATCAAAAGCTCATGTTGGTTTTAGTTTGAGATATTATTATTGTTTTTGAGATATGAGAGTACTTAAGATTCATGCGCTCAATATTAAATTATTAGGTAATAAAGATTTAATAATGTTTGAAAAACAATGTATAAATATTAGTTAGATCGTCTCATATAATTGGTAATTTTTTACACAAAGTAGTTCTCCTGGTTAATATCAAGAAATTTACCATATTCTAAAGGAAATATAGAATTCATATGGATTGAATAATCAAAAGAGTCGGTGGGAGATGAATGATGGATAATATATCAAGATTTTATAGGTCAGTAATTTTAGACTTTGGTACTAGATTTAAAAAACTCTTAAAGAAACTATAATCAATACTGTAAAATGAACAACCAATTTGTTTTTCATATATTTTTTTCATTTCGAGTGTAATTAGTTAATACATGTTTGAACCTTATATAATACGAAATTCTATGAGTCCTAATAGATACTAAAAAATTGTCTCATATGTTAACTATTTTTTTACTACTACTACTATATAGTTAAAAAAAATTAGGTCTCTATTTCTCGTTGGGTCCTGGACGTACGCCCGGCCCGTCCTCCTCCAGGGACGGCTCTCCCTGCATATACATATACATATATATATATATATATGGTTTCTGCATGGGTTTTATTTTCTTAATTTTTTCATACTAAATTTGTGAATAGCAAACAATCTAATATTGTTTGACAATGGGTCCATGGCTATATTGCAGTGAGCATTAGTAGGTATTGTTAGTTAAGTTTACAAAATATTGGTATATCAATAAAAACTGAAAAAAAAAATCTAAAACTTTTTATTTCAATTGAATTGTTATAATTTTTTATAATGTGGATTGTGACCCGAGCTGGTTAGGCCTGATGGGCTGCCAAAGTTCTTGTAGCCATGAAAGCTTACTTGCAATGCCCCCAAATTATTTATGGTTGTTAAGGATTAATTGGTATGTATAATTTAGCCCCCGAAACACATGATTACCCAAAATAAAAAAAAATAATTAAACAACAACATAACAACACATTAACATAATTTATTCAACAAAACAAACAAATAACAATCTTTTATTAATTCCATGCCACCAATACAGAAACATATTGCCACACACAAGAATTTGCATGAAATAATTCTACAAGAAAAACAAATCATGAACACATACCTTACAATATGGTTTAATTCCAACATTAATGCATTAATAAGGGTAAGGGAATTTAACCCAAATTAATGCATATATTAAGGAGTTGGGTGATGAGGATTAATTAACCTTTAAGACAAGCAAAAATACAAGCAGAAGAAAGAGGTTTAACACGAGCACAAGGAAGTTTACAGTTTTGAAGTTTCCTAGAAATATCAGGTCGTGAACCACCAATCTCACGGCAAATTTTTCCCCCTTTTCCGCAAATTTTAGTGAAGCCACTAGCAATACCTGCATCAACGTTATGCACGTTAATTGTGTAAACCAACAACACCACCAAAACCAAAATCATCTTCGTCTTCATCTTCTTCTTCTTCTTCTTCTTCGTGATCTGCATTTAATTAATTTGTTTGAATTATATTAATAGATATTATATAAAACGAAGAACATAAAGGTAGGCCTAATTATAAGTTTAATTACCTTGAATTACTTCAATTCGATCGCCGGAAGCAGTAGTATATATATATTTGCAATGTGTCTATGAAGGTAGTTGATACCCCTTTTTATACAGCTTAATATTAATTATATATATATATATATATATATAAATCTGTGTGCGATAATCTAAGAAGGAAGGTTCGTGGGAATGCTTTGCAACCACTTACTTCTAGATCCTTCAACAACTTGTGTATATATATATATATATATTTCTTGTTTTGGCCAAGTACATGAATGATCACTATGCTTCAATAACTCTGAAGGTAGAATAAAATGCCATATTACTAGTCAATTCTGATGCCTTTCTGAGAAAAAAAACAAAAAAAAACTAGTCAATTGTGATGCATTATTTCTAAGTTTCTTCCAAAATTCCATGCATATTAATAGTTTTTTATTTTATGAAATGTCTTGATCTGGAAAGTAGTGTGTTCATAAATTTAAAAGAACACAATAAAGTTATGTAGTTCCTTTTCGTTATTTTATGTATGTATTCGGCCCAACATAAGATTGCATGCATGATATATATATGTGGGTGGGTGGGTGGGTGGGAGTGAGAGGGGGAGGTTTAAATGTGTAAAAAGTAGAAAAGTGATCTTAGTCGTTCATACTGTTAAGATTGGTCAAGAATTGTGACTTTAACTGATCAAAATTTGTGGAGCAGTTAACGAAACAATGAAGCATTTGTTGTTTGAATGCTCTACTGCTTCGGAGGTTTGGAGTTTTATAGAGAGATGGTGGTCATTTACATGTCCCGGAAATAGGTTGATGGAGTCAATGATTAACGCCATCACACTACAAAACAGAGGCTTATCACCGACGGATAACCGACGGTTCTATTTTCCTACGGATCTTCGACGGTTACCGACGGCGTGGTTATTGTTAGGTAAAAATTGTGTCTCACAAATGCAAAAGCTAGCGAGTGATTTCTAAGGTCCCAAACGAGTAGAAATCCAAGTGCACAATTAACCCAACTACAAATGCGGATAACAATAATCTAGATGTTGCACAATAATTCTCTAACGTAGAAAAATAAACCCACGAAATATAGATAATAATAAATACGTTATTATCTATAATTATAGCAAGTTCAAAACAAATAAAACCGTGATTTAACGTGGTTCCACTATCGGTTTTTGATAGTATACATCCACCAAAGAGAGAGAGCAAGAATATTATTATTACCAACCAAGGAGATTACAAAGTGCTTGTACAAGGATCTTGAGATCCACGATCACCTAACGAAACTTTCCCGAATACCACCGAATATCAAGAACACTCTCAACCTCAAGAATATATTAGGGAGAGTGTTTGGTGGTTATCTAGAGAAAACTCAAGAAAGGGATGAAGAAAATGGTTGGAGGGGAAAGGGTATTTATAGGATGGAAGTGGAGGATGACAACCAAGCATATGGAGGATGACATATGGAGGATGACATATGCCAAATCTTCCAATGTAAAATATGTGGTCCAAATTTGAGTTATGCCAAGTTGGTCCAAGTTTGGCTTTAGTCACATGTAGCATCCAATGTATAATATAATTAAATATTATAACATTCCACCATGATGCATGTGATCCTCGATAGCGAAACGAATCCCAATCCAACCAATACGAGTTCTTCCAACGGTTGATCATAGCAAGTAGATAGCAAAGTAAATTGGCACGAGGTAGCAAAATGCATTCCAACCTTGACGAGCTTCGGCATGGCCATCACCCGTCAAAGTTACAAGCAAACAAATAACCCCAAATGCACAATCTACTAAACAAGGTAGAGCATAAGCAAAGCTCTATGCACTTAACAAAGTAATTCCTTCAAAGATGTCATTTTGTCACCTGTGGTAATATCTTCTCTCTCTCGAGCAAAGTGCCAAACGGAACTAACACAAACAGAGCTGGATCAAGTTTGAGAAATGCTCAAACTTAGCTGGCGGTAGCGATTTAGTGAACATATCAGCGACATTGTCATCTGTCAGGACTTTCTTCAAATAGACAATCTTCGCTTCATGTAATCTCACAAGATATGCATCACGCACATTTATGTGCTTTGTCCGGGAGCTGAAAGCCAAATTAGTTGCCAAATTTATGGCACTCTGATTATCACAGAAAATGGGCACGGAAGGTTGCTCGAAGCCTAAGCCATTCATCAATTCTTTCAAATGGACCGCTTCCTTTGTAGACTCAACCGCCGCAACAAGTTCAGCTTCTGTGGTTGACAATGCAACAATGGACTGTAAACGTGATCTCCAACTGACGGCTATTCCACCTAAGGTAAACACATAACCGGATGTGGATCTCCAACCAACTCGATCACCTGCATAGTCAGAATCACAAAATCCAACAATTTCACAGTCATTGTGCAAACCAAATATAAGACCATGTGTCTCAGTTCCCTTCAAATATCGGAATGCCGTTTTAACGGCTATCCAATGTGATCGACCCGGATTCGCGAGAAACCGACTCACCACTCCGACACAATGTGCAAGATCGGGACGAGTACACACCATGGCGTACATGAGACTCCCGACCGCACTAGCATATGGAACTTTTGACATTTCGGCCTTTCCCTTGTCATCCTTTGGACAATCTTCACTTGTAATCTTGATGTGCTTCGGTAGCGGAGTGCTAGACGTCTTGGCACCATCAAGATTGAACCGCTTCAATATCTTTTGGATATACGCCCGTTGTGTCAATCTAAGTGTTCGGGACTTTTTGTCCCGCACAATTTCCATGCCCAAAATATTCTGCGCCGCGCCAAGATCCTTCATTTCAAATTCTGACTTCAGCTTATCTTTCAGAAGTTCGATCTCTGACCGGTCCCTGCAGGCTATAAGCATGTCATCTACATAAAGAAGTAAGTAAGTGAAAACGCCACCGCTTTGTCTATGATAGACACAAGCATCTTTTTCACTACGCTCAAATCCCAGATTGAGCATAAACAAATCGAACTTCTTATACCACTGACGAGGCGATTGTTTAAGTCCATAAAGGGACTTCTTGAGTTTACATACATATTCTGGTTTGCTTTCGGAAACGAAACCATCAGGTTGCTTCATATAGATAGTTTCCTCCAAGTCTCCGTGTAGGAAGGCGGTCTTCACATCTAACTGTTCTAGCTTCAAATCGTGAATAGCCACGATCGCCAAAAGAACACGAATAGATGTATGGCGTACAACGGGAGCAAAAATATCGTCATAATCAATACCTTTCTGTTGTGTAAAGCCTTTAGCAACGAGATGAGCCTTGTACCGATTGTCATCTTTGACTTTGAAAACCCACTTGCAACCAATAGCACGACTGCGATTCGGCAATGGACATAAGTCCCAAGTGCTGTTCTTCGAGAGAGCTTCCATCTCTTCTTGCATGGCTCCAAGCCATTTAAAACTGTGGGTCGAGGCCAACGCCTCCTTTATATCAAGCGACTCATCTTGCCCTACATGTAAAGCAAACTCCAGCTGATCTGTAAAACTCATGTTAGCAAAATCCCAATCTCCATACCTGTTAGGCGGACGAATAGTTCTTTGACTATGCCTGGTAGGCGCAATAACTGGAATTGTATCGCCATCATCTCCACCATCATTCAGAATCTCTTCTTCAGAATCACTAGTAGAAGTCACTGGCGGAATGACTTCTTCAACATTAACGGGTGATTCTGAGCTAATATCAGGAGTGGATGAACTGGGAATACAAGGACTGTCTACTGTCTCCACATCATCGGCAGTAGGAGCAACAGTAGTAGTGACTTCCGGATCTTGAGAGGACTGAGGATCCTGTGACTTCAACAGGACTGATTCATCAAATGTGACATGTCGAGAATGAATCACTTTACGAGTCAAGGGGTTCCAGATTCGGTAACCCTTGATATCATCTATATAGCCGAGCAAGAATCCTTTGGTGGCTTTAGGATTCAACTTGTCCTGGCCTGAAACATGAAAATAAACAGGACAACCAAATACACGTATGTATTTCAGACAGATGTTTCTTTTACCTCTCCAAGCCTCTTCCGGAATCTTTTCCCCGATTGCCGAACAAGGTAACCTATTAATAATGTGTACCGCGGTGTAAAGTGCTTCGGCCCAGAAAGATTTGGGGAAGCCCGATGTGGACAACATACATCGGACCTTCTCAAGCAAAGTCCTATTCATCCACTCTGCAACCCCATTAGATTGAGGGTCGCCTGGTGTGGTGTAGTGACGGTGGATGCCTTTACGCAAACAAAAGTCTTTGAAGTTACCACTAGTAAATTCTCCACCGTTATCAGATCTCAACACTTTCAACTTCTTGTCAGTCTCGACCTCTACTCGTGCCAACCAAGTCTTGAACGTATCGAAGACATCTGACTTTAACTTCAACACATACACCCAAAGCTTATGTGAGAAATCATCAATAAACGAAACAAAGTATTTACCTCCACTGAGGGATGGAGTACTGGATGGTCCCCAGACGTCTGTATGAACATAATCGAGGATTCCTTTAGTGTTGTGTTTTCCAACACCAAAAGAAACACGCGTCTGCTTTCCTTTGACACATCCCGAACAAAACTCCAGGCTGGCAGGTACGACGATTTTAATGAGTTTTCGCTTGAGCAAAATCTCCAAGTTCTTCTCGGATGTGTGGCCCAAACGAAGATGCCATAAGCGAGCAACATCGAGATTCTGAGAAATATCAGCCACACACGATTCAGAAGAAATAGTTTCGCCAATCAAATAGAAAAGATTATTTTTCGCCCATTCGCCTTTCATCACAATGATACTCCCTCAGGAGATGCGCAAACTCCCGTCATCAATCCGAATCTTGCAACCCAATTTGGACAATTGTCCAACAGAGATCAAGGAACGAGTCATGGATGGAACAAACTTGACATTATTCAATGTCCGAATACACCCATCGAACATCTTGATCTGCACAGTACCGATACCCTTAGTAACACACGAAGTACTGTTTCCCATAAAAATGCTGTTACCTTCAACTTTTTCGAAGGTAGAGAAACAGTCCCAAAATGGTGTCATGTGGCAAGATGCCCCGATATCTAACACCCATCGCCTGTCACCTTGCGGTGGTGTAACTGTGGCAGAGAAGGCATTTTGCTCCTCTTCGGCTGCAACAGCTGATGATTCGGCGTTGTCTTTGTCTTTGTTTTTAAGACTCGGACAATCTTTCACCCAATGACCTGGCTTGTGGCAATAGTTACAGTTGCCACGTATCTTTGAATTCCCACGAGAGCCAGGCCGACGGGACTGAGAGCGCCCACGGTTTCTTTCTCTTGAAGACTGTTGATCGTCTTGGCCTCTGTCAGCAAATAGGCCTTGACTGCAATTGTTCTCCCTGGGATTGTTACCTATCCTCATTTGAATTCTTTGATCTTCAGCAATCATTCCTGTTTTCACATCAGACAAAGAAAGAGTTTCTCTTCCATATATAAAACTGTTAGTGAATTGAGAATATTTCTCGGGAAGTGAATACAACAGGATCATAGCAAGTGCTTCTTCATCTTTCGCAAGAAGCGCATCCGTTGGCTTCAACTTCATGATGATATCTTCAAATTCGGTCATGCGAGCTTTAATGGTTGTGACTTCCTTCATTTTGAAGAAGAGACACGACCGCATCAGTAACAATCTGTTGGTCAAAGTTTTCTTGAGATATAAATTCTCAAGCTTGCTCCAAATACCTGCAGCTGTCTTTTTAGACACAATCTCAGATATAACATTTTCTCCCATAGCCATCTGCAAAGTAGTAAATGTCCATGCTTCCATTTCTTTAGCTTTAAGGTCTAACATATTAAGGTCTAACTCGTCTTTAGCAAATACTACGGGATGCACTCCATTTTTTCTAAGTGCAACAGATGTTGTGAACTGCCATTTACCAAAGTCACCGTCCCCATTCCAAGTCTGTATACGAATCCCAGCCCCGGACAAATTAAATATACCTTCTTGGTACGGTTTTTGGGACTGGTTTGAGGAACCGACACCAAATGGATTTTCTACGTCAGCCATAGAGAAAAAAAATGTGCAAACTGGTTTATGTATATTTTCTTCACAAACCTAAATCTAGATCTGAAGCTCTGACACCAATTGTTAGGTAAAAATTGTGTCTCACAAATGCAAAAGCTAGCGAGTGATTTCTAAGGTCCCAAACGAGTAGAAATCCAAGTGCACAATTAACCCAACAACAAATGCGGATAACAATAATCTAGATGTTGCACAATAATTCTCTAACGTAGAAAAATAAACCCACGAAATATAGATAATAATAAATACGTTATTATCTATAATTATAGCAAGTTCAAAACAAATAACACCGTGATTTAACGTGGTTCCACTATCGGTTTTTGATAGTGTACATCCACCAAAGAGAGAGAGCAAGAATATTATTATTACCAACCAAGGAGATTACAAAGTGCTTGTACAAGGATCTTGAGATCCACGATCACCTAACGAAACTTTCCCGAATACCACCGAATATCAAGAACACTCTCAACCTCAAGAATATATTAGGGAGAGTGTTTGGTGGTTATCTAGAAAAAACTCAAGAAAGGGATGAAGAAAATGGTTGGAGGGGAAGGGTATTTATAGGATGGAAGTGGAGGATGACAACCAAGCATATGGAGGATGACATATGCCAAATCTTCCAATGTAAAATATGTGGTCCAAATTTGAGCTATGCCAAGTTGGTCCAAGTTTGGTTTTAGTCACATGTAGCATCCAATGTATAATATAATTAAATATTATAACAGTTATTGCTGACGGATCACCGACGGTCGACATTTATCGACGGATTACCGACGACTATTTTCCGACGGATTATTTCCGACGGAATTTCGACGGGTATTTATTAAATAAAAATTAAATTAAAAATTCGTTTCCGACGGATAATCCGTCGGTAATTAATTTTTTTTAAAAAAATAATTAAAAATTTCAAATTTTCCAGTTTTTTATCCTGTACAAAACCTGCCAATTTTTAAATATTACTAATTCTTAAAGTGTACAAAATATATATAAATACATAAACATAATCCTATGGAGGGGGAAAGGGGGGAAAGGGGTTCTGACTATTAAACTTGATCATGAGCGTGTCAAACTGAGCCATTCGTTCCCGCATCTGTCTCTTCTCTACTTCATCTCTATCCATTCGCTCCTGAATCTGGATCCTCTCTGCTTCTTCTCTCTGTAGTCGTTCCTGCAACTGGATCCTCTCTGCTTCCTCTCTCTCTAACCTCTGCCTCAGCTCCTCCAACTGAAATTCAACATTTGACAAACATATATAGAACAATGTCAGACAACATTTAACAAACATATGATTAACAATGTTAAACAACATTTGACAAGCATACCTCCTCATCGCGACGGTCGCGCGTGCTCTCGCTCGAACTGGCACCTGAATCACCGGTCATAGCATAATAGGGATCCTAATTGGTCCCCCATCCAAAAAGACGGCCCTTACGCCGTCCTCCGACACTACGCTCCCACAACTCGACGTCATTGGGAGGTACAGTGTCGGGAGGTAAGTCCGGGTACTCCTCCTCCCTAACCTGTAACACCCTAAAATCTAGAAATAGCAACTTAATTAAAATTTTCTAAATACATCAATAATTGAATCATCTACAACCACAAATTAGATTCAACTTCAATACACAAACATTCAATCTTTACATATAAACTATAAAAGGACAGGTGCTACTAAAACCCAATAATAGTCACTATCTCCAACTTGCGGAAGACTTCACCAATTACTTACTTTAGTGTCTAGCTAAGGCTCTACGCTTCATAGAACTGCTAGAACCCAACTCCCAACTGGAACCTGATGCACATGCCGACAAATAAAAAGGGTTTGGCTTAACGCCTAGTGAATTCAAGAGTTTTCAACACATATAATTTAATCATTTAGAAAGGAAGGATGCGAATAAAATCATAATCTTTCAAAATGATATGCTTCACTTATGAAAATGACTCGTTTGTCAATAACTATGCATTTTGTACGAAAGAGACACCGAGTTAATTGTTAACCAAACGAAACTGTTTTAAAGATGAGGATCTTAATATGAGACGCACTTATGTATTATAAACTGGAACTTGCTGAAAGGTAAGATAGAGGACGGACTCCCAATTTTATAAAACACGGTTAACACATTGTAACTTGAAATACCCAACACGGGTGAAACGTGACACACAACCCGTAAATCATAGATGAAATCTATATAATTAATATCACCATGAACACAACATTAGACCCAAAACTCACACGACCATTAAATGGACTAAAATAAAGCCGACACGTGGAAACGACACATTCCAATCAAACTTTAATATACTTGGGAAGAACCCCATATTAAAGCCATCATTTACTGTCGACCACTTAAAAACCCAAATTGGTCAAATACAACATTACTCTTTAAAAATACCACGAATCAACGATGAAGAGACCCGTATACCCTGAGAATAGAGTAACACGGAAGTAGGCCGTTCACGCGACTTCCTTGCATGTCATCTAAACGTTTCCATCTTGGGTGGCGAGAACACGTGAATGGGGCCACCCGCGATGTTATTGGATTTCACCACACATCCCGACATCCTAGTTCCCATGCCACCACTGACATCACAATCCTCGGACCGTTTAACGCCTCTGGCCATACTCCGTCAAGTTCCACCTCAAGGACTTACAGACGTGGGTGCCTATCCAATCTAGACGAGTTTCCCCCTCTGCAGCTCGCGCCACTCGTTGTCCACTCGCTAGCAAACCCGAGCGGTCACTAAAAGTAACCCAAAACCTCAGGCCTTACATAACCGACAGACTTACATGCCTATGGATCCATTACGACATTGTCAAACATTACATGACTCCAAATGAATGACCAAAGCACCTAAAGCATGTAACTTACCAATGACACAAAATTAAGCGTCATCATACTCAAAACCCACGACGGTTATAAATCCGGACAAGTGTCCACACGACTCATTTAGTCAAAACCGATCCAAAGGCCCAACACTTTACGTAAATCACCAACGAAGCCTTTGTAAACATTAAAAACACGTTTGACCGACTAACGAAGATACAACAACCCAAAGGTGTAAAATAACACAAACTCAACATTGTTTGATACAAAAGACTTTCCCCAAATAAACTCTTTACTCTTATTTCCCAAAATATCTCGTGACACAGTTATGCACATTTTCCAAATAGACGTAAGAACAAAATCATGTAAATGACATTTACATCAAAAGGACTCCATTTATATAAAATATGTCAAAGAAACATGTCAACAAGTTTTATTTGTCAATATGCCTAAAATCACCAAAATGCATGTTTCATGAGTTTATAAAGATAAATATAGCCAAAAATACTCAAACTTATCAGCAGTTAACCATTTGGTGTAAAACATAAACATTTTAAAAATAACCATTTTGACATGTACACCGTTTTCACAAATCAACTTGAACTCACCTCGCTAGATTTAGGCTAAATCTAGATTTTACCCCGCTTTGAGCTCCTTTGAAGAAACTAGAATCTTCAAGGTCAAAACTTCCATAACCTAGATCCACAAGTATCCAACCGTAAATAACCATAATCAACCATATAGAACCATTCCCCAAATACTTATCATCAAAATCTCCACTTTGGGTAAAACCCTAATTTTAACCCAAAATTCCCAAAATACTTCCAAACCGAAATTAGAGAAAGCAAACACTAGGGAACCATCAATGGAGCATTTATAACTTATATCAAGGTTTAGAAATGGAAGGGATACACTTACCACTTAGGTTTTGATGAAAACCTAGAAAACCGAAATTCTTGAAGATGGAGGTGATGATGAACTCTTGATCCTAGCTTCCACTACACCACCAAATACTCTTGAATTTACCCAAAACTAACAATCTAACCTTGAAAACCTCTCAAAATCGAAACCATAGCATTTTGAATCACCCAAAACGGAGTTATGGTGAAGGAGAAATGAGCAAATGAAGAAAATCCCAAAAAATCGGATTTTTAACTTCCAGACTCGCTCCGCTAAAGTGCCTGGCTAAAGTGACATATGTCACTTTCGCGAGGCACTCTCGCGCCAAATGTACCGAGGGTTTTTAGACTCTTAGCGATAGTGCCAAGCAAAAGTGACAGATGTCACTTTCGCTAGACACTTTAGCCAAGCTTGTACCGACCGCTATTTTGGCCATAACTTCTTCGTTTTAGCTCCGTTTTCGCTCCGGAAAGAACCGTTGGACTCGTAATTAAATTCTTTATCCATTAAGACTATAAAATCTAGAATTCAAGTCCAAGATCATATATCCTATTTTCCCCTTAAAATACTGATTTCCGCATTAGCTTGAAATGATACCTTTCGAAATTCGGGGTGTTACATAACCCGATGGTAGGCATCCTACAGTTTACCAAATTAGACATTGTCAAGTCAACTAACCTATAGAAAATTCGGCAGCATTTCATCTGTGATTTGAACATATATCCATGACCTGCTTTTATCAAAACAATCCTATCGTCTGCCCAACAATTGGCAGCCTAAACTAAGTTTGCTATAATTTCTATCTATCTTATAAAACAAACAAATATCTAGTCATGCATAATTGAACCTACAATCATATGAGTTACCTTTGGATAAACGTAGATCGGAGGATCCGTGGTCGGACCAGTCGCACCTGGAACAAGCTTCCTTTTGGTGCAGTGTGTAGCTTCCCAAACCTCGTCGCTGGTAGACTCATGGCCCCATGCATCTCTCTACAATACACAACTTAAATTGTTAGTATGTAACACCCTCAATTCTGGAAATAGCAACTAATTTAAAATTTTCTAAATACATCGATAAATGATACATCTCCAAATCACGATTTATTATTTAACCTCAATACACACATTTCATTCTATACATACAGTCTATAATAAGGACGGGTGCTACTAAAACCCAAAAATAATCGCTATCTCCAAACTGCGGAAGACTTCACCAACCACTTACACTTGCACAAAGCTAAGGCTTAACTCTTCACAGCTGCTAAAACCAAACCCCAATAGGAACCTGATGCACATGCCAACAAATAAAATGGTTAGGTTTAACGCCTAGTGAGCTCAAGAGTTTTCAACATATATAAATTAATCGTTTAGAAAGAACGAATGCGGTTAAATTCATAATCTTTAAATTTGATATGTCTTACATATGAAAACGACCCATTTTCCCATAGTATGCAATTTATGCAAAGAACACCGATGTAAACGTTTTCCAATGCAAACTACTCCAAGGACGAAGATACCAATATACACCGCACACTCATAAATCATGTTTAACCCCAAAACTCAGTCAAAACGTGCATAAAAATTGAACTCTCACTTCATAAAACGTAGATAAAGCTTAATTCTCGAAACACCAAACACGATGGAACATGTTACCCAACTCATAAAATCATGGATAAAACCCATACATATAAAATGTCACCGAAAACATGGATACCCAAAATACAATACCCAAAATAACACCTTTCGGTGACGGGGAAGGCCCGATTACATCGAATGTGGCGGCACATAAAGATAAGCCACGCATCGATGTTATAAGCATAACTTCAAGAATAAATAACCACTGGCATCAACCCAAACAAGTCTTTATCCAAGGTGGAGATCAACCCTATCCAGGTCTTTAGTCGTAGCGAACATCAACTCAAACCGAGTCTTTAGTCACATCAGACATCAACTCAAACCGATTCTTTAGTCATATCGGACATAAACTTAAACCGAGTCTTTAGTCATATCAGACATCAACTCAAACCGAGTCTTTTATCGTATCAGACATCAACTCAAACCGAGTCTTTTGTCGTATCGGACATCAACTAAAACCGAGTCTTTAGTCGTATCGGACATCAACTCAAACCGAGTCTTTAGTCGTATCGAACATCAACTCAAACCGAGTCTTTAGTCGGGATAAACAACCATTGGCATCAACCCAAACAAGTCTTTAGCCAAGGTAGACATCAACCCTATCCAGGTCTTTAGTCGTATACAATACAACCGACTTTTATGCCTATGGATCCATTGCATTACGGTCAAAACGTTACACGACTCAAGGAATGCCAACGCACTCAAAAACACATAATTCTCAGTTAAGGTACAACTAGGTACACCATACGACCAAGGCTCCTTAACGAGCTACCAAAATTGAACAAATGTTCCAAAGACTCCACCGAGTAGAAATCAAACTCCAAGAGACTTAATAGACGTTTGGCTAAGACACGAGCGCCAATTATGGTTAAACAACCCAAATACACATTTTCCCAAAATATTTGATTCTCAAATTACCATTGGCCTTCGGCCCAAAACCCAAAAGGTTTTCCATTTCTAAAATGTTCCCATAGCTGGGAATGACCAAACCCAAAGGACTCACGTATTCGTACCTTTCAAAACATCCCATTTCATGAAGGATGCATAAAACCCGACAGACACTTAAAGGTTCCTTTTTGACCAAATACTTATTTATGCAATAATTCCTAAAAATCCGATCATTTATGACACATTTAATGAAATGCCCAAAAATCACAAGGATGTGTGCTATATAAGTTTATAAAGTTGACACTTCAAATAATCAAACTTATCAGCAATTAACAATTTCATGTAAGACGCAAATACTTTAAAATAACCATTTTGGCATGTACAGCGTTTTCGCAAGTCAACTTGAACTCACCTTGCTAGATTTAGGCTAAAATCTAGATTTCACCCAACGAGCTCTTTTGAAGACCGCTTGAATCCTCAACCCAAAAACTTCCAAAACCTAAATCCGAACATTTTAAACCATAAATACTCATAATCAACCATAAGGAACATTCTCCAAACATTATAAATCAAAATCCCAAACAATATCCAAAACCATAATTTCTCCAAAACCACCAAATGCGAGATTTGGTATACCAAACACTAAGAGATCAACAATGGAGTATTTCAACCTTTAAATCAAGAAAGCTTACAACTAGAGACGATGAGACCTTCCGAGGACACCCATAACAACTCTTCAACACAAACTCCCAAACACGAACTTGGGGAAGATGAGGATTGAGGTTCTTGACCATAACTTCCAATCTTTGTTGGGTGGTGGGGAAACACTTGGAATATCATGGATTTGGTGACTTGAAGGTATAAAACCGATTTTAGGGCTTGGGTTCGGTTTCTAGAGAGAAAAGGGTGAAATAGGGGAAGTTGGAATGAGAGAGAGGCTGAAAATTTGACTTTATGCAGCTCTGCACTCCGTCGGCGACATTGACACGCGACTATGCCCTTGGCATAGTCACCGGGCATAGTCGCCCGAAGGGGAGTGCCCGCGGTACCATTCTCGCGACTGTGCCACGCGAGAGTGACACCCTGTCACAATCGCGGGTATAGTCGCCCAAGGTGTACTGAGGGTCCAAATTCCGACTTTTTCAACGACAAAGCTCCCGATACTCCGAGGGACTCATACAAAGCATTTCCCTAACAAAGCCCCACAGATTACAAGTCACAGAAATGTCCGGGTGACATTTACTTACCGAAATTACGGGTGTTACAATCCTCCCAACCTTAGAATGATTTCATCCTCGACATCACTCCTTTCGATGGAATGCCGCCAGTTGAAAAGGTTGTCCTTCATCCATTGGCCAAAACCGCTAACACGACCCTTACACCGATATTCACGTGTGCTGCCCCTCTTGGTACAACATACTCATAACTGAGCGAACACTAAACTCTCCAAAGTAACCTTTTACCCACAAAGTTATAGTCAACTCCCAACCTTGGATGACAATCACCACCTCCAGGTAATTTACGACTCCAAGTTCTCACCGACCAATTCACCTTAAATCCACATGATTCTGAACCCAAAGCCAAAGATCGACACCAAGCTCCCATGAATCCTCAGATCCTACTGGTCCATCCTTAATATTGTTAAAGATGTCCTTCCAAGGCGCAACAACGCGTCCCTCGGGTAACCGGCTAACACAAAACCGGTTATCTCTCAACTCCGTTCCAACCCCAATCTCAAAACATTCCCTAAGTAAGACCTTTATCACAACGGAAACTCATACATATCGATGCTTAATCAACTACATCTAACCTTCTGCTAAGTTCCATCCCAAAGAGGTCAACATCCCCAAAACCCAACGGGGTACTTCTAAGCATTCCCCCGATTCATGGACCTCAGGGAAACAAGTCGATGCCTAAAACCAAACGGTTACATCAAAATGCGGATATCCCGCCCAATACTTCATTCCATAAGTATTGTCGCATTAACGTTGACACTTAACAAAGGACTAATATTCCCAAATCTTACATCCCCAACAGTCGGACCACAAAATTCCTTGATCACGGAACCCATTAAGATGGTACACCATCAACATATGCCACGATGTCGGATAGACAAGCAACCCATTAATTCGAATCCAACCAGGCGTAGATATTCGTACCAGACCTTATACCGCAGGTTTACCGAAGCACAGAGATCATCTCTTAATTAGCTGGGGAACAAGATCTAATACCTCCACTATTTAAGTGTGACCCGATTCGGAAATTGAAACTCAAATCCAAGGTTGACCACAAGTCGGATCATCCGACGCTTCAAATCCTAATGACTCCTCTAGTCCCTTAATTGCATCTCCTTTCATGATGGGGTTTTTTAATCTATAGCCCTAATGAGTTCATGGTTTTTCAACTAGTATGCTAATTTGAAATTTATACAATTTTCAAATACATAAGTTTTATAGCAATTAACCGTACAGTGAAAATACACTATCGTTCATCCGATAGGTTTCAAAACTGGTTACCAACACTACGCATATAAAACCATTTCCAAACTCATTGGATCAATATTTACGTCAATAAGATAGTAATAAAGGATGCACAACAAAATTTTCAAACGGGCTACTACGGTCCTAGCATGCATCAATTTATACTACGTACATGAAAATAATTTTCCACACTATACACGTGTAACAAAATGTTTGTACCACTCCAAAAGAGAAATTCAAAATTTCAACTTTAGGATCTTTTCCTTTAAACCACAAACGTAGGAGAATAAAATCCCCAACAAGGCCTATATATGTTAGTTTATTTCCCCAGATTTAGCAAACGATAGGAACGTACATAAATATCAAACCAAGTTTAACTTGGATCACCCAGGTAAAACACACCTGTCCAAAATAGTAGCTACAATGACATGTAAACTAATACTCATTTAATGCATTGCGGAAAATTTCTAACCGTAAAATCAGTAACTGAAATAACATAAATCCTTTATATGCTTACTCAACCAACAGTAAAATTTAATCCCATGTAAATAGTATGCTATGATTGACATTTGTATAAAAACCCAAAGATAAATCATTTGACAATGAAACCTCCCTAACCCACAGGTGGGATGACAACAATTAACAAGGATCATAACATAACGCACA
The DNA here is from genome assembly GCA_954870635.1 of Arctium minus. NCBI lineage: Eukaryota > Viridiplantae > Streptophyta > Magnoliopsida > Asterales > Asteraceae > Arctium > Arctium minus. The sequence goes on from OX941087.1 coordinate 2,304,849, forward strand.
CTGCAATGCATATGTACACGTTCTCCAAAGTTTATTTACACGACGCAAAAGTCGTAAGATGAGACACCATCAACCCAATTGAATTTCCATAAACTTCATTAGTGCTAAAATCAAATGGTGTCAAAATTTCCATTTCCCAATATAAACAAATGTGTAAGATGATAATAAGTCTAAAAATGTCAAAATTCTAAAATCACACGATAGAGTGACCCCTTTTTAACAAAACTTACAATAGACACAACGCCCAAAAGCTCGTAAAATTTTACGCAATAAAATTAAAAGTCACGCATCTCAAAGTACACTCACGCGCCTAAAACGTCACAAAACAACATTCCATAAAATTCAACACGACTCGTACAAACTAAAATTCCCAAGAAAATATGGGAACAACTCTTCCTTTAAAACTTTAACATACGTGGAGGAGATCCAATATCAAAGTCAAAAATTCTAAAGTTACTTGCCCAATAACCCAAATGACATTAAAACACTGATATTACAATATCCGAAAAATAACGTTAGACGCGGAACGTGGGCGAAAAGATTTTTAACAACAATATACAATAGCGTGCAACAAAACAACCTTATGCATGTTTAAACTCGTGGGTTAAAATTCGATGAGTAATAAATGCTTTATCGAGGCTTTATAATATAGCTCACTTTATGTTTGAGAACATGAGAAATAATTTATGCAAACTCATTTTAGAAATACATTTAGTGCATAGATTTGGTCGGCACACAGCATCATAGGACTACACTCCTCCATTTCCCGACATACTTTTGTCACCCGGATGCATCAAACATCTTAGAGCCACAAACCCACAACTTTGGTTAACTTATAATTTCTCCTTGAAATAGAGTCAATTCAATAAGCTTATGGTTCTAATTCACCTAATGACTTCGACCCAAAATGGTCATCTAATTGCATCTGGCGTGTTTAACCATCACTCCAATACGACAATGCTATAAACATCACCTCCTCTTTAGATCACTCGCTTAGAAACTTTCTCACTACCCCAACGGTCATCATACCAAGGTAGTTCAAGTATACACATATAGCATGTAGGTTCACTATAACACTGGCCAGGTGCCATTATGAACGTACGGTACATGATCATCCTTGCGACCCTCGACAAGTTTTCCGTTTCTAGCGACTCGATCAACCCCAAAATATCTCATCTTAAGGTACCTAATGTGTTACTTCACTTACAATCACTTATAAGAACGCTAGTTTGAGTCTAGGCATCCAAAAATCAATACCTAATTCTCTCAAACTTAAGTTCTAATACCAACTTGTAACACCCTCAATTCTGGAAATAGCAACTGATTTAAAATTTTCTAAATACATCGATAAATGATACATCTCCAAATCACGATTTATTATTTAACCTCAATACACATATTTCATCTTATACATACAGTCTATAATAAGGACGGGTGCTACTAAAACCCAAAAATAATCGCTATCTCCAAACTGCGGAAGACTTCACCAACCACTTACACTTGCACAAAGCTAAGGCTTAACTCTTCACAGCTGCTAAAACCAAACCCCAATAGGAACCTGATGCACATGCCGATAAATAAAAAGGTTAGGCTTAACGCCTAGTGAGCTCAAGAGTTTTCAACATATATAAATTAATCGTTTAGAAAGAACGAATGCGGTTAAATTCATAATCTTTCAATTTGATACGTCTTACATATGAAAACGACCCACTTTCCCATAATATGCAATTTATGCAAAGAACACCAATGTAAACGTTTTCCAATGCAAACTACTCCAAGGACGAAGACACCAATATAAACCGCCCACTCATAAATCATGTTTAACCCCAAAACTCACTCAAAACGTGCTTAGAAATTGAACTCCCACTTCATAAAACGTAGATAAATCTTAATTCTCGAAACATCCAAACACGGTGGAATATGTTACCCAACTCATAAAATCATGGATAAAACACATACATATAAAATGTCACCGAAAACATGGATACCCAAAATACAATACCCAAAATAACACCTTTCGGTGACGGGGAAGGCCCGATTACATCGAATGTGGCGGCACATAAAGATAAGCCATGCATCGATGTTATAAGCATAACTTCAAGGATAAACAACCACTGACATCAACCCAAACAAGTCTTTAGCCAAGGTGGACATCAACCCTATCCAGGTCTTTAGTCGTAGCGGACATCAACTCAAACCGAGTCTCTAGTCACATCGGACATCAACTTAAACCGAGTCTTTAGTCATATCAGACATCAACTCAAACCGAGTCTTTTGTCGTATCGGACATCAACTCAAAAACCGAGTCTTTAGTCGTATCGGACATCAACTCAAATCGAGTCTTTAGTCGTATCGGACATCAACTCAAACCGAGTCTTTAGTCGGGATAAACAACCATTGGCATCAACCCAAACAAGTCTTTAGCCAAGGTAGACATGAACCCTATCCAGGTCTTTAGTCGTATACAATACAACTGACTTTTATGCCTATGGATCCATTGCATTACGGTCAAAACGTTACACTACTCAAGGAATGCCAACGCACTAAAAAACACGTAATTCCTAGTTAAGGTGCAACTAGGTACACCATACGACTAAGGCTCCTTAACGAGCTACCAAGATTGAACAAATGTTCCAAAGACTCCACCGAGTACAAATCAAACCCCAAGAGACTTAATAGACGTTTGGCTAAGACACGAGCGCCAATTATGGTTAAACAACCCAAATACACATTTTCCCAAAATATTTGATTCTCAAATTACCATTGGCCTTCGGCCCAAAACCCAAAAGGTTTTCCATTTCTAAAATGTTTCCCATAGCAGGGAATGACCCAAACCCAAAGGACTCACGTATTCGTACCTTTCAAAACATCCCATTTCATGAACGATGCATAAAACCCGACAGACACTTAAAGGTGCCTTTTTGACCAAATACTTATTTATGCAATAATTCCTAAAAATCCGATCATTTATGACACATTTAATGAAATGCCAAAAAATCACAAGGATGTGTGCTATATAAGTTTATAAAGTTGACACTTCAAATAATCAAACTTATCAGCAATTAACAATTTCATGTAAGACGCAAATACTTTAAAATAACCATTTTGGCATGTACAGCGTTTTCGCAAGTCAACTTGAACTCACCTTGCTAGATTTAGGCTAAAATCTAGATTTCACCCAACGAGCTCTTTTGAAGACCGCTTGAATCCTCAAGCCAAAAACTTCCAAAACCTAAATCCGAACATTTTAAACCATAAATACTCATAATCAACCATAAGGAACATTCTCCAAACATTATAAATCAAAATCCCAAACAATATCCAAAACCATAATTTCTCCAAAACCACCAAATCCGAGATTTGGTATACCAAACACTAAGAGATCAACAATGGAGTATTTCAACCTTTAAATCAAGAAAGCTTACCACTAGAGACGATGAGACCTTCTGAGGACACCCATAACAACTCTTCAACACAAACTCCCAAAAACGAACTTGGGGAAGATGAGGATTGAGGTTCTTGACCATAACTTCCAATCTTTGTTGGGTGGTGGGGAAACACTTGGAATATCATGGATTTGGTGACTTGAAGGTATAAAACCGATTTTAGGGCTTGGGTTCGGTTTCTAGAGAGAAAAGGGTGAAATGGGGGAAGTTGGAATGAGAGAGAGGCTGAAAATTAGACTTTATGCAGCTCTGCACTCCGCCGGCGACATTGCCACGCGACTATGCCCTTGGCATAGTCGCCGGGCATAGTCGCCCGAAGGGGAGTTCCCGCGGTACCATTCTCGCGACTGTGCCACGCGAGAGTGACACCCTGTCACAATCGCGGGCATAGTCGCCCAAGGTGTACTGAGGGTCCAAATTCCGAATTTTTCAACGACAAAGCTCCTGATACTCCGTGGGACTCATACAAATCATTTCCCCAACAAATCCCCACTGATTACAAGTCACAGAAATGTCCGGGTGACATTTACTTACCGAAATTACGGGTGTTACATAGTAGGTAATAAAATCATGTATATAATACATATATTCATCAATTATATACATTTAGTCTAGTGTATGATAAATTACCATGCGGTCCCGATGCATAGGGATACTAATAGATCCAGTACAGTTTCTGGATGTCATCCCCTCATACTCGGTGGCCTGATTGGTCGTATTGGCCGCAACTACACGCCGGAACGCGTCGGTGTTCCATACCTGTTAAAAAGAAGACATAAATCAATATAAATCCTAGTACAACCAGATACAAGTATTCAAAACGAAACAAACCTGCTCAATTATCTGGACCCAAAACTCACTACGGATCCACTCTGGAGGGTGTGGCGCAAGAATCCTGTAGTCACGTCCGTCGACTGGACACCATCAATGGCTAAAGCCCTTTCCTCGGCGAAGACACATGCATCTCTCATCATGTTAGCGTACCAATTATTTAGGTGACGCCGAAATGCAACTAATACATCAGCGTCCATCTCAGGAGGCCAACTATAATACAACTGCAAACACATTGTTTAGATTAAGTAAAAATAAATCCACTCAATAAGTTAAATAGAGTAAAATACCTACCCGAAATCGATCCAACAACCGTGGATAGTGCTCATTAGGGACATCCCTAAAATGAGCCCAACGACCATCAAACATGGACTTAAAGACGACAATGGCCCTCCGGACTGCCGACTTGTCCTTAAACCTTCATAATTGTAAAATATACAACATAAAAAACATTAGGATCGGTTTATTATGTACTAGAATAAATAATATATCACATCTACTTACCCGCCCGCTTCAGACAACAAAAGTGGCGGTCGCTGACTCGGCTGGGGCGTCTGTGATGCCACATTCAGGCCTCTAACCCTCGAGCCCGTTGCTCTGTCATCGGACTGGATCTGATCTAGTCCGTCATCGGTGAACTCATCGGCGTGGGGGTCACCACGCCCGACGGAGCTACTACTGCCCCTACCCCTATTACCCCTACTACCTCTACTACCCCTAGAAGGGTGTCCCGACATCTAGATCATAGAGAATGGTTAACACAAAATGATAAAAGTGTACATAAATCATAGGACCCAAAAATGTATACATAAGAACAGCAAAATAGAGAATGTTTAACACGAAAAATGTCTACATAAGAACGGAAAAATAAAGAATGTTTAAGACACACTAGTTATCAGACGAGTGATCAGATAACATAAGTTCATCTTCGTTATCTTCATCATCATCCATATCTTCAAATTCTTCTTCCTCGTCGCTAGCTTCGTGATCTGATGCATCTTCCTTGCTAGGTTCGTCATTTGTGGCGACTACATTGAGCTCCCCATCACGTATAGGTTTCCTTTCAACAGTCCTCTCATCGGCATATGCATAGTCCAAAAAACTGTCCATTGCAACAATATAGTCGACGCTAAGAAACCCCCGACTGTTGTTCTTTCTATACATCCATCCTCTATCTGTCGACATATTCAACCACTACAACAAAAAAATAAGTAGTTAATCGACATAATCAAGATAGAGGTGGTGTAATGGTTTGACTATTGAAAAGTCACACCGTAGGTTTAGATGAGCTTTGGATGACTTTAAAACCCTACGTGTAATGGTTTGACTATTTAAAAGTCAAACTGTAGGTGTCAATGAAGTTAGAAGTCTATTGAACACTACATGTAATGGTTTGCCTTCTTGAAAGTCAAACCATAGGTTTAGAGGAGTTTTGGATGACTCTAAAACTCGAAGTGTAATGGTTTGACTATTGGAAAGTCAAACCGTAGGTTACAATCAAATAAAGGTGTTTTGGAAAGTTTAAAAACCCTACATGTAATGGTTTGACTATTTAAAAGTCAAACCATAGGTGTCAACGAAGTTAGAAGTCTATTGAACACTACATGTAATGGTTTGCCTTCTTGAAAGTCAAACCACAGGTTTAGAGGAGTTTTGGATGACTCTAAAACTCTAAGTGTAATGGTTTGACTATTGGAAAGTCAAATCATAGGTTACAATCAAAGAAAGGTGTTTTGGAAAGTTTAAAAACCCTACGTGTAATGGTTTGACTATTTAAAAGTCAAACCGTAGGTGTCAACGAAGTTAAAAGTCTATTGAACACTATATGTAATGGTTTGTCTTCTTGAAAGTCAAACCATAGGTTTAGAGGAGTTTTGGATGACTCTAAAACTCTAAATCTAATGGTTTGATTAGTGGAAAGTCAAACATAAGTTTTTTAAAATTTCGGCGGTATAACGGCTTTAAAATGAATATTTCCATATATCAACCTAATGTTTGCCCAACAATTGGCAACCCAATTAAAATAAATAAATAAAATCAAGTATAATCAAATCCTAAATCATACCAAATGTCTCCATTTATCAACCTAATGTTTGTCCAATAAATGACAACCCAACTAATTAATATCACAAGTTTATCAAACCAAATCATACCAAAACATTTTCACAAAAACCAAATCATAAGCTAAACTCATACAAAAACATTATCACAAGTTTATCAAACCAAAAATGGCGTTTTCATAAGCTAAAACAACTCATATCAATTTGAATATACAATATGCTCATATCAATTTCAATCTACAATACATACATACATACATACATACATACATACATACATACACTTTGTTCATTTTGACGTGTAGTCATAGCCCTATAAACACAACAATTGAGTTATAAACAATAAACCATTTGGACACATACACACAGAGATTTTCTTTCCATACTTATAAACTTATCAATAATCACATACATTTAATCAATATTTGTTCATTGAGTTATAAACTTATCAATAATCACATATTTGATCCATATTTATAAACTTATCAATAAACTTATCAATAAACCATTTGCACACATACACACACAGAGATTCCTACTTAGATGCAAACAAACTCAACATCACAGCCTTTTGATCGAAAATAGTTATAAACAATAAACCAACATCGATGAAAATCATAGTTTACTCTTTAAAAAATCATACCTGATCGAGGTCAGAAACGAGAGGAGACGAGGGAGACGAGGGAGGCTGTGGAGGTCGTCGTCGCCGGTGTGGAGGTCGACGCCGGTCGAGAGTGAAACTGAGAGCGAGAGTGAGAGGGACAGATCGAGATTGAGAGTGAGAGTGAGAGTGAGAGTGAGAGTGAGAGTAAGAGTGAGAGTGAGAGGGAGACGAGAGGGAGAGATGAGAGACTGAGAGAGGGAGACGAGAGACTGAGAGAGAGAGACTGAAATCGATAGATTAGGGTTTTAAGCCCACTATTTTTTTTAAGAATTTTCGGAAATTCACCGACGGATTTCCGACGGAAATTCCGTCGGTATTTACCGATGGATTTTATCCGTCAGTGATTACCGACGGATAATTGTTTTTTTATTAAATAAATTACTTTTAAATTAAAATTATATTTAAATTTATAATTATTAAATAAATTATTAATTAATATATTATTTAATATTAAAATAATAAACAAATTATTAATTAATTAATTTATCAAATTATATTTAAAATTATTAATTAATTTATCAAATTATATTTAAATTGACTAAAATACCCCTGAAGTAACTGGGCTTTAAACGAATCCGGTTAGATCAGGGACCAAATGTAATTAGTTAGGCTTTAACGTACCCAGTTGGGCTTTAAACCAATCCGGTTGGGCTTTAATGGATTTAGTTGGGCTTTAACGTTACCAGTTGGGCTTTAATGGATTCAGTGGGGCTTTAACGTTCCCAGTTGGGCTTTAACGTATCCAATTGGGCTTTAACGTACACAGTTGAGCTTTAATGAATCCAGTTGAGCTTTAACATACACAGTTGGGCTTTAATGGATCCAGTTGGGTTTAATATATCTAGTTAATGGATTCAGTAGGGCTTTAACGTTCCCAGTTGGGCTTTTAATGGATCCAGTTAGGCTTTAACATACCCAGATGGGCTTTTAATGGACCCGGTTGACTTTAATGAATCAGTTGAGCTTTAACGTTCCTAGTTGGGCTTTAATGGTACATACATGATCACATATGTACATACATACATATTACATGCATGATCACATACATACTATACATGGTGTACATACATTCATGATCACATACATACATGTGTATATACATACATGAACACATATGTACATGTACATACATATATGATCACATATGTACTATACATGTACATGATGTACATACATACTATACATGGTGTACATACATTCATGATCACATACGTACATGTGTATATACATACATGATCACATACATACATGTGTATATACATACATGAACACATATGTACATGTACATACATACATGATCACATACGTACTTGTATATACATACATGATCACATATGTACTATACATGTACATGATGTACATACATACTATACATGGTGTACATACATTCATGATCACATACGTACATGTGTATATAGATACATGATCACATACATACATACATATATATATATACACACTGTTAGAAAACAGTCTCATTGGATTCAAGATCATCCAATACGAAGATCGCAATCCGAAGCTAAAAGCTGACAAGTCACTCTCAACAATAGTCTAGGGTCCAAAATGTAATAATAGTCAAAGTTAGTTTGCTTTAATTATATTAGTTTTGTTATTATATTAGTTTTAAATATAATATCTAGATATTAGATATCTATATATTATTAGTTGGTAGAAGTGTGTTGAAGAAGCTAAGTGATATAATATATATATATATCACCATCTCTTGCTTGTAAAGGATATCAGATGAGAAGATGAGAAAATAGGACACACAAAGAAACATCAGTCCATCAAGAACATGGAGAGAGAAAGTGAGCTTAATCAGATCAATACCAACCTTTGTAATCCGCATTTTGTAATAGAAACAGGTTGGTAATCTTTTATATTTGTTGTTTGATTTATCTGGTAAACGATCACGAACTAACAATTGGTATCAGAGCTTCCTTTGTTTCTAAACAAAGAAAGATCATATCTGCATACTCGGATAGATTTACATCTCATTGATTCTAAACTTTCATTATCTGTGCATGTTCATATAAACCCAGTTTATTAAAGAACATCATATGCTCTAGATTTGATAGTAAATCTCAGTTCATTACAAAAAGCATTCATTTTTTTACAAATGGCAAACTCAAGCATACGTGCCATTTATACAGCTGGGTCATTAACAAAACCTCCTACACTTTTAAGGGATGAATATCCCCAATGGAAGATAAGGATGGTAAATTTCCTAGAAGGTATGGACAGGGATCTTTTTAGATCTGTGAACATTGGACCTCACATTCCAATGGTGTTGGTGCCAAGAGTTCCTGCAACAGCAGATACTGCCAAAATACCTGCATATTATGAAAAGAAAACCACAAACTTCACTGATGAAGAAAATAATATGATGGATAATGACTCAAAAGCTGTTAGATTACTCATAATGGCCATTCCCAATGATATTTTTCAAGAAATTGATTCTTGTAAAACTGCAAAAGAGATATGGGATCAGTTGTTAAATCAACTTGAAGGTGGCCTACAAACCCAGAAAAATAGAAGAAATCTATGCATCAATGAATATCATGATTTTCATGCTCTACCAGAAGAAACATTACACCAAACTTACTCAAGATTCAACATTCTAATAAACAAATGCAGAAAGTTTGGAGTAATAAGAACAAAAGAGGAAAACAATGTTCTTTTTTTGAAAAGCTTGAATGAAGAATGGTCACAATTGTCCATGTCTATACAGGCTAATCAAGATCTTGAGTCATGGTCATTAACTGACATTTATGGTACTCTTGTTGCACATGAAAAAGAAGTTATGAAGCAAAAATCAAAAACCTCTTTGGGTGGACCGCTTGCACTTGTTTCAAAACAAATATCGAAAGAAAACAACTGTGAAGAGTCACAAAAATGTTTGGAAACAAAAAGAAGATCCAAAAAGGTCTTGATGGCGGAAGAAACTCATACAGATTCAGACTCAGATGAAGATATCAATGCCTTCGCCAAATCTCTTGCATTAATCACTCATCAATTTAACAATAAATTTGGTAAAAAGGTATTTGAAGGAAGGAGAGAGAATGAAGAAAGAAGAAATCTGGAAAGAAGATTTCAACAAGAACCCAGATTCACTCCATATAGTGATCAAAAGGGTACAAACTTCAATCATGATGATGCAACACAACAAACAAGACCACAACAACCATTCCAACCAAGGTATCCACAACCACAGAGATACTTCAAACCTCAAGAACAGAAGCCAGGGACAAGTACTGCCACTCTTCCAACAAATCAAAATGATGGAAGATGCTTCAGATGTGGAAAACCAGGCCACTTCTCTGCAAACTGCAGAGGAAAACTTGTCAAAGATCAAGATTACTACAAGAACAAATACAAATACAATGTAAAAGAAAGAGTTCTTATAGCAGAAATGGAAGACTGGCTATCAGACTCGACAAGCGACGGCGAGGAAGAGCCAACAAATCTCTGTGGTATGGCTTTTTCAGATGGAGATCAAACTGATGAAGCATCTGAAGACAACTCTGAAAAGGTAAACTCTCTTTACACCTCTGACAGTGATCCTGAAATAGATGCATTTAAACTAATTAATGAACTTCAGGATTTAGAGCAAAAGTTTGTTGAAGAAAAACAGAAAAGAGAGCAAGTAACAAAAGAGCTCATTTTTTACAAAAGAGAAAAGAATCTTCTGGAATCAGAAAAGAAAGATATTTTTCTTGAAAAAACTAAACTTGAAGAAACCTACAAGCAAAAAGAAAAATCATTTTCAGAAGAAATAAGAGAAATAGAGAAAGTTTTAAAAGGAAAAGAAGAAGAAGTAAAGAAATCTGAGTATGAAAGGCTCAATTCTATTGCCTTAACCAAATTTTTTCAAAAGGAAAGAGAAATCTTACATCAATCTTTAGATAGAAAAAATATTCAAATCAAAAGCTATGTTAATGCACAAAGTGTCTTCGACAAAATAAAATCTCAAATGGACTCTCAAGGGCTAGGATTCAATGAGTTGAATTCATTCAATGGATTGGAGAAAACTTCACTTTCTTCCACTTTATGTATGGGAAAGGTCCAAAGCTTTGAAAGTCCATCTCTGAATAATTTCAAAAGAATGAAAACATCAGAGGGATCAAAAGCAAGAGCTTTGAATTTCAAAAATACTACGTACTCTAAAGTAAAAGACATTCAAGAGTCTGTGTTACAGATAAAAGAAGAAACTTCAGAAGTACTCTTTACAAAACCTCAGAGCTATGATCCCAAAGAAATTTTCAGATTTGATGCTTTCATCTCAAGTGAATCAGAGACATTTGAAAAAAGTACCTCTAATACAAGTACTTCTGAAAATGGATCTCAGAGTTCACTTAATCCAAATGCTCCTCTGTATTCACCAAAGTCAGATGAAAACATCAGAACCACGTTTGAAGATGATGTTCAAAGGATATGGAAAGAAAATGTCATGGAGGTCTTAAAAAGAAAAGAAAGCATGAAACGGATCATCAAAGTCTCTAGATCAAAAGAAATTAAAAAACCAATAAAGGTAGATATCTCTATTAAATCTAAAAGAGACTTTCTTGACTGTAATTCAGAATCTGATTTAGAGATTGATGAACAGATTTTTTGTAAACCAGGGAATGTAATTCACAAAAAGATAGAAACTGTTGGCTCTGGTATTTTGAATGTTCCAATTTCAGTATTGAAAACCAAAACCAGAATACCAATAAGTCCTGATTTTGCAAATATGTGTTTACAAGCAAAAACATCTCTGAAACTTGAAAAAGAGTTGCAAGAAAAGGCAAAGAATAAAACAAACACTTCTGGTTCTTACACCTATAAAACAATAAAATTCTCTCCTGAACAAAAGGGCAAATGGACAAAAACTAACCATATTGATCCTGTCTGTGCAGTAAGCAGCAAAGAAAAGAAGATGTTTTTGAACAAGAAAAAGCAACTTGAAAAGAAGACTGTCTTTCAAGCAAAAAGAAAAGAAGTAGTTAGGGATAAATGTAATATTCCTAGTGCTAGTTTCAGAAGAAGTCAAAATGTAACAAATGCTTTTAATAAAAAGAAAAACTTTGCTCCTACTTCTTCTTGTTCTATTAATTGTAACTGCATTTATCTCTTGATGAAACTGAAGAATCATTTTAAAGAATCACACTGCCTTTTGAATCAATTTCTGAAAAATATCTCAGAGACAAAATCTCAAAAGAAGACACGTAAAGGCAAGATATCAAAAGATATGACGATCTTCACTTCAAAAAGGAAAGTTGTAGATCTCTATCATATGCTTTTATAACTGACATATTTTAGATGCATAATTTCAGAGGGAGTAAAAAGGTAATAACTTCTAATTATTTCTGATCAGAACTCGTACTTTAACTGTTTTACTGCTTTTTGTCTTTTCAACTTAAGTGAATAAATTTGCTTTGACTTGACCTAAGACTTTTTCAGAAGTTTGAGAGAAGCTTACAAGATCATATAAGCTTAGCTTCATGAGATTTAAGATTGCACGTCAAGGTACAATTCTACATCTTAATCTCATATATGGTTGAAAGAAGGACAATTTTCAATCATTGAAAACATCATTCTAAAACGTTCAAATCACTTCCCGATTCTTCAACTAGATTTTATAATTCGGAAGCTTTAACTGCTAAGTTGAACCATTTTGAGCATTATATGCTTCATAGAAAAATATGGGATCAGTGTGTTAGGATTAACACAACTTCAATGGAATCACATGAACAGTGATTTCTACCCAAGAAGTTAATCCATAGTGATTGGGTGTGAGGAGTCAAAAGAAATGAGTGTTGAATGAGTGATGAGGTATCATGAAAAAGAGAGTTCGGTTAACAGTGAGCTAAATAATTAAAAGAAAGAGGGTGTTAGAACAGAGTTAAAAGAATATCAGAACTCTGCACCAACTACTTTTTGAGTCGGGCATCCACATTTCTAGTGTTTCACATTTCATTGGTGAACATTATTGAAACAGGCGACTAGCCCAAGCCAACTCTTGGAATTACCCCACCATCTACTCATTTTCTTCTTAAAAGGAAAATGTTTCATTTTCAAAGGGGACGCAGCACATTTACTATCTGATTTTCATTTGGAAAATCTGGATATTGAAAAGAAGGAAGTCTGCCCCACCTTCGCACTTCACTCATGCACATTGAGTCTGTGTTTAACTTACTGTTGTCTCAGTGGTTTACACATTTCGAGCCTTATAAGCGATCATCAAGTGCTTACTTTTTTTCTATCACAAGCACGAGCACACAAGGAGTTAGTTTCTTTGTCATAACGTTTATAGAAACTGCCTTTGTGGTGTTTCGATGATTAAATGGAAGCCCTGGGGGAGTCAACATCAAACAGCTCCTTTCCAATGTGTATTCGTTACACACAGTGACTTAGTGTTACTGACAGGCGTTTCTAACTGATTTGTTTATTGCTACGGGTGTTACATGACTATTTTGTTTGGATTTGCAAAGATCTGGATGAATATCTATTGCAGTGACGAATCAAAGGCTCCAACTGAATGACATTTCTTGAACATCAGACTTTGATGAATTCGTTGCTCAATCCATCAAAAAGAGGGGGAGAAGATCTACCCAAGAAATGGAGAATAGTCAACTAAGTCACATGTTTCAAGAATCACGTCCAAGATTGAATTCTTCAAGATCAAAGTATTCTGAAGATATGCTGATTCGAAAGAAATTTCTTTACAGATACTTTGCTGAAGCAATTCCGAGCTACAACTGAAGATAATTTCTCCCCATGAACTGAAAAGGATAATCTACATCTTTGGGGGAGTTTACTATATCTTGAAGACTAAGAGAGAGATGCATCTTCAGTGCCGAAAAAGAAAAGATCGTATTGCTAAATCATTTGAGTAATGATCTTGATCCAAAGGGGGAGATTGTTAGAAAACAGTCTCATTGGATTCAAGATCATCCAATACGAAGATCGCAATCCGAAGCTAAAAGCTGACAAGTCACTCTCAACAATAGTCTAGGGTCCAAAATGTAATAATAGTCAAAGTTAGTTTGCTTTAATTATATTAGTTTTGTTATTATATTAGTTTTAAATATAATATCTAGATATTAGATATCTAGATATTATTAGTTGGTAGAAGTGTGTTGAAGAAGCTAAGTGATATAATATATATATCACCATCTCTTGCTTGTAAAGGATATCAGATGAGAAGATGAGAAAATAGGACACACAAAAAAACATCAGTCCATCAAGAACACGGAGAGAGAAAGTGAGCTTAATCAGATCAATACCAACCTTTGTAATCCGCATTTTGTAATAGAAACAGGTTGGTAATCTTATATATCTGTTGTTTGATTTATCTGGTAAACAATCACGGACTAACACACACACACATACATGATCACAGAAAAAATAAATATTTATTAAATTATTAAATTTACCGACGGATTCTTAAAGACCGTCGGTAATCCGTCAATAATTACCGACAGATTACCGACGGATGTCAGAAAAAAAAAAATATTTATTAAATTATATAAATTACCGACGGATTACCGACGGATTAAAAAATAAAAATAAAATAAAATAAAATAATTTAATATCCGTCGGTAAATGTAGACATTTACCGACGGATTACCGACGGATAGTCTATCCGTCGCAAAGTTTTCATTTCTGTCGGTGATCCGTCAGTAATTACCGACGGATATAATCCGTCGGTAATCTTGGTCGGAAATAAGCAATTATCCAGTTGTCTCAAAGTTGCTTTCAACAATAGTGTAGTGAGGAAAGCGATGGAAGCTGTGTTCTTTGTTAGCTGTTATACCTTGTGGTGTTTCCGAAATAGGTGTGTGTTTGACAACCCTCCTCCCCGTAAGGACTCTATTTTAGATTTTATTGTGGAAAAATCGTTCTGTAGGGTTTTGGCTAGGTGTAAGGGGAGTGATAAAAACTTTATTGTGTGGAGATGTTATCCGAGTGACTGTTTTACATCCTTGTAATTTTGTTTGTTGTTTTGCTATTGGCTTGCTAGCTTTAATAAATCGTTGTCTGCTGTTCAAAAAAAAACTGATCAAAATTTGTGGCTATATGCGAAAGATACATGGGTTGTTTTATAACTTTTACAAATAGACGGAAAACAGGTTCATATATAAACTCATATGATTCATATATGAACAATATGTGCATATGTGAACATTGTCGATCTCCGTCTCTCGATCTTTAATGATTCACTAGGTTTTATTTTCTTTTTCTTTAATGATGCACTAGGCTTTATTTTCTTTTTCATTTGATCCACTTTGACTGCTAGAAGCCTGCTTTTTTTACTGTTATAATGTAAAATCACATGTGATTTTGTACGTGATTTGTCGTTCTCGTCTTCTTTTAAATAAGTTTCGTTCTCGTTTGAATCCGTCTCTCTCTTTCTATATATATAACTTTTATAATTACTATTATATAAATTCTATCCACCCACTACTAGAAAACTGGGGGTGTTCGACGGAAAATGACATCGAAATTTTTTACAGATTATTGACGGATTTTGATAAAATAAATTTTCTAAAATTATCGGTGGATTTCTTAAATATTTTCGGCAAAAAATGTCCGTCAATTATTCTGTTGAAAAATTTAGATAGATTTTCGACAAAAACTATATCGAAAATAATTTGTCTAAAAGCATTCGATAATCCATCGAAACTTATTCAAATAATTATAACTTAATTTTCTTCTAATCCGTCAAAAATCTGTCCAACATTTTGTCAATAATCCCATGCAATTCTGTTGCAAAATGTCAACTATGGTTGACCAATTCCCTCGAAAATCCCATGAAAACCAATTCCGTCGAAAATCCCATGAAAACACAATATTCTGTCGAAAATCTCTCGAAGAATGTCGTCGAAATTCTATAGAAAATCCTACAAAGTAGCTGTCAAGAATCCCTTGGATTTTTCATAGGTTTTTCGACGGATCCATCCTATAGATAATTCTGTCGAAAAATCATATTTTCGACGAAAGTATCTAACATATAACACGCCTCCATGGTTATGTATGAAAGAGTCTTCTTTCATGTTGACTTTGTTAATTCCTGACCCTAAGTCCCTAAGTCACCTGGGAAGGACATGGATGTGTTGTTAAGGCCTTTGGTGGATGAATTGAAAATGTTGTGGGTTGAAGGAGTTCAAACGAGAGATGCGGTAACAAACACCGTCTTCACAACGCGTCCTGCACTATTATGTATTATTAACTATTTTCCTGCTCGTAGTATTTATCTGGTTGGGGTGGTCAATGATATAAAGCATGCCCTACTTGTAATGAAGAAACTCCTTCATGTCGAGTACTTGGGAAGACATCTTATGTTGGTCATAGAAGATTCTTATCCTCTAACCATCGTTGGAGGAAGAGTAAGTTGTTTGATGGTAAACCTGAGATAAGGCCTCCTCCTAGATGATTCAATGGTGCAGCTATACTGAAGCAATTAACTCATGTTCCCATTCGTACTTCGGGAAAACATCCAAGGTTTGGAGGCGTTAAAAGAAAACGTGATCCAAAAGAGTTGACTTGGACCAAACAGAGTATCTTCTTCGAGTTTGAGTATTGGTCTTCTCTTGAACTGAAACATATATAATTTGGATGTTATGCATGTGGAGGAAAATATTTGTGATAGTTTGTTGGGTACTCATGAATGATAAATCCAAAGACACTACCAATGCAAGAGTTGACTTGAAAGAGTGGGGTATTCAGAAAGAGTTGTGGCTTCAAGAGAAGGATAATAATATTTTTAAACCACATCCTAAATACCCATTCACAACAGATGAAAGACGACACTTTTGTCAATTCATAAAGGAGTTAAATTACCGGATGGCTTTGGATCGAACTTTAAGAAGAAGGTAACTGATAATGATACCAACATTACTGGGTTGAAGTCTCATGATTGTCATATCCTTATGAAATGATTGCTTCCTTTAGGAGTTCGAGGCTACCTTGATGAAAATATTTCATCCCCAATCATCGAACTCTGCACCTTCTTTAAATAAGTCTGTGCTCGAACTTTGATGGTGGAAGATATGAATAAGGCAGAGGACCAGTTGATTATGATCTTGTGCAAATTGGAACTAATATTTCCTCCCGCTTTTTTGACATAATGATTCATTTGGTTATGCATTTACCAGAGGAAGCTATTCTTGGAGGACCAGTTTACATGCGGTGGATGTATCCTTTCGAAAGATATATGAAGAAATTGAAAAATTATGTCAGGAATAAGGCTAAACTCGAAAGTTCAATAGCGGAAGGTTATGTTGCAGACGAGGCTTTGACATTTTGCTCCATGTATCTTCAGGGAGTACAAACTAAATTTAATCGCCCTGACAGGAATGTGGATGTTGTCATTCCGAAAAGGCAGTTGTCAGTATTTGAATCGCAATGTCGACCAACAAGTGCCTCAAAAATCATATTTCTTGAACTAGTGGTTCGAAAAACTGCAGAGTGGTTCATACTATACAGGGTGGTAGGGGTTGTTCTATATGGAATGGACTAGTGTCAATTCTTGGGATATGCAGGAGAGTTTTTAATACCCATTGTTTGCAAGAAAGAAATCATGTTTGGAAATTAACAATGATCATTTTCCTATTTTATTATGGCTATTTTTTTCAGTTCCCGATGCCTTTATTTATTTATTTATTGATTGATTGATTTTATGGGTTTTTATGGTCTCCAATACGGCTTCATCGATAGAGCTATATTCAATAAACCCTGATCTTAGCCTCCATTCTTCAATTGTTTTAGATATATTTCAATATTTTACTGGATGCTAATCTTCAACTTCTTGAAGAAACTCTGAGTTTTATGAAGTATATTGGTATTAGTGAACATCTACTATTTATCTTGGTGACTTTTTTTTTTACCATTATTGTCGACGAAATGTTGTGAAAAGACTCATTGTCTATGTCTTTGTCACCCTCAATTGTTGTGGAAATTTAAACATTCACTCTTAAAAGAAAAAGAAAAAAAAAACAGCAAGAAAACTAAATTGACCTGATAGGAAAGTAAAAAAGACTCATTGTCTATGGAGCAATTCTGTCTTTTGTTTACCACAATTTCTTGGTGAGTTCCCTTCTGTATGTCTCCTTGCTTTCTTTTCCTGGATGATTCTGTAGTGTTCACTATTCAGCTTCAATATTATATCTAAAGATGCCCTTATGTACAAGTTGAGATTCATTACTTCATGGTATTGTGTAGTAGTATTGGTACACTCTAAAATTAATGGTAAAATAAAACTTAAAATTTCGGCAATATAACGCCTAAAACAAGGCGAATCCAAAACCTGTAAACATAAAGACTAGAACACAAGAATTGGGGTGGTTCTATAAAGAAGTAGCGGAACCATAAGACATATACATGACAACCTATCTAATCTAGAACAATTATCAACTCTAGATTAAGGTGGGTGTCACTATGACTTCAAAACGCTCTTTCTCCATTCTCCAAAAAATGCCCGGTCCAAGGAGGAATCCTAGGTGCGATCCCGACAGATCAAGACATCCTACTTGCACGGCTAACGGAACCTGTGAACCATTTAAACATGAAGACAAGTGTTAGAACGAAGTATATTGGTTATTATGCCGATACCAATTATGATGTAAATGGAACTCTAATTAAATGTTACCGGCTCCCATGCATTTAGATCAAGTCAAAACTCCCAATCGGGACATTGTAATTTCCTATACAATTAATACACAAATATCTTCCATATAAAGCGGGGTAACCCACGATCTGGATTGGATTTCACCATCCAGCCCCGGTTCTAGTTCCCATGCCGCGTCGGACATCACAATCCTCAAACCGTCTCTGCCTCTGATGCTTACCCCCTCGGGTTACACCTCAAGGTCTTATAGACAAGGGTGTCTATCCAATCCAACCGAGTATACAACTAAGGGACTTGCGTCCCCTATTGTCTACTCAAAATGCACAACGACAATAAGTATGCAATTAACAATGATATAAAGCGGGGTAACCCGCGATCTGGATTGGATTTCACCGTCCAGCCCCGGTGAAATCTTGATAGACATAAGACCTCCCATGTAGACTATGAGCAAGTAAGGTTAACAATTTTCATGCAAGCATAATATTGATAAACAACATAATCATACATGTTATATACTCCTCAAAATAACCTAAAGCTCATTAGCCATATATTAGTCCACAAGTAATAATTTGACTCCAACTGCTGATAAGAATGGTTCTACCCATTTTCTATACCACATATACATCCTCACCAAAGCATTTATTGATACATCATGGCTTACACCTAACACTCCTCACCCCATTAAATGACTTTCCCTAATCTCAAAACCCACAAAACATGGCAAATGCTTAAACCCTAGTTTTAGCTTACTTGAGCACTTTACAATAATCATTTAGCACAAAATAGAGCAAGTATAAATAGCTAAGGTTTAGGGGACTAACAAGTAGGTTTGAGAGAAATCCAAACCCTAGATCCACAAGGTTCCAACCATAAATAAACATCATCAACCACAAAGAATCATTTCCCGACCTTATACCTGAATACCTCAACTGATACCGAAAACCTAACCTCCATAAATGAAGAGAATAGAAGATTACCTTAACCCAAGCTTGAATCCACCAACCAAAACACCTCTAGTTCACTAAAATGGTTACAAACCTCCAATCTACGAAAGGGAGAACAAAGGGTGGATGAAACCCTAGAAAACTTTGGTGAAGAAGATGAATAGTGAGAGATGAGAAGCTTAACACCACAAAATGCTCTAGTATACTTCAATAGACTTCCAATCTCTTGCTAGATCCTTGATGATCTCTCAAAAACGAAACCGTAGCAACTTGAATCTCCCAAATCGGAGCTAGGATGAAGGAGATATGAAGGAATGAAGTTTGGGTGCTGAAAATCGGTTTTAAGCTCGTCCAGGGGGTTTCGCGACTTGTCTCGCGACCTTGGGTTGCGGCATAAGTCGCTAGCTTCCTCTGGTTTTCTTCTCGATACTGTTTTGGCCATAACTTCTTCGTTATAGCTCTGTTTTTGTTCTAGAAAGAACCGTTGGACTAGTAATTGAATCCTTTATACATCAAGACTATAAAATCTAAGATTCAAGTCCAAAATCAAATATCTTATTTTTCCTTAATATATCGGTTTCGGTATAAACTTGCAATGATATCTTTCGAAAATCGGGGTGTTACAATCCTCCCATAAAGAGATTTCCTCCTCGAAATCTGGAACCAAACAAGAACCCAACATAGAACTTGGCAAGATCGATTGATTTCCCATAAAAAATGCCTCCACGAAACTTTACCTCGTATACGAACCCAATTACAACCCGGTCGAGGTTGTTACTGCACTTCTCGTAAAGAGTCGTCTCAATTTAATCCCAAGGTTCGACATAACTCACCGATTACGGAATGAACATCAAGTCCTCTCCTGATCATTTTCTTAACCATAAAATCTCGGTTTCCTCCCAACCTTATGTTGCTCATATTACCTCAAGAGCAACTTATGACCTTATTTAGTCATTTCCACCAAGAATACTCCAAAGCAAAATTTTCCCTTAGTTACTAAATACGATGCATCAAGGTCTCTTCAATAATCAATTTGTATTTAAAGTCTACCTCGACATTCTCACCAAATGTCTCCAATAAACATTACCACTAAACTCCCACCATGCACTCAAGCATCGATTTCCAAATCAGCGAAAGTCCTGACAATTATCAAAATACCAATGATTGATTTCTTAATTATCGACATCTAAATTCCTTAAGTTTACCGCTCGTCCTGCAGATGTACTAGATCTAACGGAAATACATTGAAGCACACCAATAGATATTGTCCTCAAAATCGAGTGTCAGCACCTAACCCTGGAATGACCATTCAGTAACCTTGGGTATACTACTAAATATTTCATTCCCGATTAGTAATATCGATTCAAAGTTGACACCTACTCTTGGAAGTAGTCACCCAATTCAACATCCTTACCAGTCAACCATAACATCAACACTATTCACGAATATCCAACAATATAATACACCACCGACACATAGCATGTCGTCGTACCAAAATTCCCACAATTCCAAAACCAACCATACCCACACATCCGAACACAATATTAATCCGAAGGTTTAACGAAGCATAAAGATCGTTACTTAACTAACTGGGAGAAAATACATGTCTAACACCTCAATACTCCGAGGACTCTTTTAATCCTTAATATCGACTTCTAACACGAGGGGGCTTACACCTATAGCCCAATGAGTTCAAGGTTTTTCACACTACTATGCTAATTTGAAATTTATAAAACTCTCAAATACATAAGTTTTATAACAATTAAATGTGCGGTAAAAAAAATACACTATCGTGCATTCGATATGTTTCAAAATTGATCACCAATGACACGCATATAAAACCATTTTCAAAACTCATTTGATCAGTACTTACGCTAATAAAACGATAACGAAAGATGCGTAACAAAATCTTCAAACAGACTACCAGGGTCTTAGTATGCATCAATTTATGCCATGCATATGAAAATAACTTTCCGTCCTATAACATGTGCAATAAAAGTTTGTACAACTCCCAAAAGAGGATTTCACAACTTCAACTTTAAAATCTTTTACTTTAGCACAAGGCGTCGGAAGAAAAAATTTCCAACAAGACCTATATACATCCGATCATTTCCCAAAATTTAGTAAAGACATATGAATGCGATTTGAGCAATTGTAAGAGTATTTAGTTAAATTCCAAACTGTATAAATGAAATGTTTGCAAAATCCAAGACCACATGCTCATAATATCGAACTCTTAAAGTTTTCTCTCTTTTAGTCACAATGCGGCAGGAAATAAGATTTCACTACAAAACTTGCATGCGACCGTTTATTTCACAAAGCTAACAGATTGACATGCGTATGCACCCGGTTAAAACATGAAATAATTTATGTCTTTTTCGAGTTCAAAGCCAAATATAAACATGATCTCATCCTTCTAAAACATTGGCTGAAATACCATGACGGAAATTTCCAATAAAATATGCATACATCATATGTGCACTGAACTGCTCCCACTAAACTCAAAGGGGAAATAATACCATTGGACGCTAATAAAATTTCCATTACTGTTTTTTTTTTAAACCGGACAAATGTCCTCAAGACTCCATTTAGTCAAAACCGAGCCAACGACCCAACAGTTTACGTGAATACGCAATTGAAAGCCGATATAACTATTTGAAACACGTTTGACCAACTATTATGCAAACACGACCCAAAAGTATAAATAAATAAAATCTCATCGATGATTGAGACAAACCATTTTCCCAATTGGACTCATACCCTTATGTTTTCAAAACGCCTCATAATACAATAATATACATTTCCTAAAAAGGTTATTACGATCAAATACACAAAATGACACTTACGTCAATTGAACTCCAAATATATATGTAAAATCTTCAAAGAAACATTTCAACATGATTTATTTACCAAAATACCCAAAGATCCCAAAATGGGTGTCTCAACATGTTCATAAAACTAAACATTTCAAAATAACCAAAACTTCTCATTGGTTGAAACAAAATGTTTTTCCAAATGAACTATTTCTCTTCATGTTGCCAAAATGATTCATAGTTCAATGATATGCATTTTCCAACGGTTTATAAAATCGTATGCACCAAATGAACAATTATATAAAATGACTTCCATTTATATATTACATCGTAAAAGAAATATATCAAAATGATTTATTTATCAAAATGCCCAAAAATCACAAAGATGTGTGTTACATAAGTTTATAAAGTGAAATATATCCAAATAACCCAAAACTTAACAGGTATTGGGGCCAAAGAGTTTCAAAAGGTTTTATGGATGCAAATACGCCCAAAATGCATATAACGTAAAATAGACTTCATTTGTACAAAAATCGTCAAAGACGCATAACTCATAAAAACAGAGTTTACTTGTATAAAGCCACCAAGAACACGTAAATCATGCTATTTAGTTGTTGAACTATTCGAAATCCAATCTGAGCATTTTAGGAGGTTAAAACAACCCGAGTTTACCAAATATGAAAACTTATCAAAATATTCATACATTGACAAATACCAAGTAAAACTACTTTTACTTCAAAATACACATTTTGGCATGTACACCGTTTTAACAAATTAACTCGAACTCACGCTCCTCGATTTGTATAGTTACACTATCATCATCCAGATGCTCAACATATTAAGGCAAAGATCACGAACTTCATAGGTTTACCTCACAATTTCTCCTTGAATACATCGATTCAAAAAGTCTATGGTTCTAATCCAACCAATTAATCCGACTCGAAACCGTCCACTTAATGCAATCACCATACTTACCGTTACTCCAAGTAACGAATAATAAAATCATCAACTTTTTCTAATAGTTACCCATTCAGAAACTTTCTTATTACTCCAATGGTCGACATACCAAGGCAGTTCATACAAGCACGAGGATGAATAATAAAGAGATTAACAGAATTGAACACGAATGAAACGTACTACTACGTCTACAAATATCATAACATTAGTAAACCAAGCACAAGAGAACGTTCTACTACCTTACCAATTGTCACAGTAACGGCACTTCGAGCACCATCACGTATAAATATCCTTATAATAACATTAGCTGTGTGAGATTATGAACATATAATACATAATGGTTCTCATTACCATCGCCACAACGCTTGATATCCATAGGTTCCGTCGACTCTAAGACTAACCCATCTTAGAAATTTCTACCCATCTCACAAATCATTGCCTAACGTACTCAGTCTAAGTCTAGACGTCTTACATTCATGCCTAGTTCACTTAAACTAGAGCTCTGATACCAACTTGTTACACTCTAAAATTTATGGTAAAATAAAACTTAAAATTTCGGCAATATAACGCCTAAAACAAGGCGAATCCAAAACCTGTAAACATAAAGACTAGAACCCAAGAATTGGGGTGGTTCTATAAAGGAGTAGCGGAACCATAAGACATATACATGACAACCTATCTAATCTAGAACAATTATCAACTCTAGATTAAGGTGGGTGTCACTATGACTTCAAAACGCTCTTTCTCGATTCTCCCAAAAATGCCCGGTCCAAGGAGGAATCCTAGGTGCGATCCCGACAGATCAAGACATCCTACTCGCACCGCTATCGGAACCTGTGAACCATTTAAACATGAACACAAGTGTTAGAACGAAGTCTATTGGTTATTATGCCGATACCAATTATGATGTAAATGGAACTGTAATTAAATGTTACCGACTCCCATGCATTTAGATCAAGTCAAACCTCCCAATCGGGACATTGTAATTTCCTGTACAATTAATACACAAATATCTTCCATATAAAGCGGGGTAACCTGCGATCTGGATAGGATTTCACCGTCCAGACCCGGTTCTAGTTCCCATGCCACGCCGGACATCACAATCCTCAAACCGTCTCTGCCTCTGATGCTTACCCCATCGGGTTACACCTCAAGGTTTTACAGACAAGGTTGCCTATCCAATCCAGCCGAGTATACAACTAAGGGACTTGCGTCCCCTATTGTCTACTCAAAATGCCCAACGACAATAAGTATGCAATTAACAATGATATAAAGCGGGGTAATCCGCGATCTGGATTGGATTTCACCGTCCAGCCCCGGTTGCAGTTCCCATGCCATGCCGGACATCACAATCCTCAAACCGTCTCTGCCTCTGATGCTTACCCTGTCGGGTTACACCTCAAGGTCTTACAGACAAGGGTGCCTATCCAATCCATCCGAGTACACAACTAAGGGGCTTGCGTCCCCTATTGTCTACTCAAAATGCCCAACGACAATAAGTATGTAATTAATAATGCATACCATCTAGATCCTCGTGCACAAGGAAATAGACATAAGACCTCCCATATAGACTATGAGCAAGTAAGGTTAACAGTTTTCATGCAAGCATAATCTTGATAAACAGCATATTCATACATGTTATATACTCCTCATAATAACCTAAAGCTCATTAGCCATATATTAGTCCACAAGTAATAATTTGACTCCAACTGCTGATAAGAATGGTTCTACCCATTTTCTATACCCCATATACATCCTCACCAAAGCATTTATTGATACATCATGGCTTACACCTAACACTCCTCACCCCATTAAATGACTTTCCCCAATCGCAAAACCCACAAAACATGGCAAATGCTTAAACCCTAGTTTTAGCTTACTTGAGCACTTTACAATAATCATTTAGCACAAAATAGAGCAAGTATAAATAGCTAAGGTTTAAGGGACTCACAAGTAGGTTTTAGAGAAATCCAAACCCTAGATCCACAAGGTTCCAACCATAAATAAACATCATCAACCACAAAGAATCATTTTCCGACCTTATACATGAATACCTCAACTGATACCGAAACCCTAACCTCCATAAATGAAGAGAATAGAAGATTACCTTAACCCAAGCTTGAATCTACCAACCAAAACACCTTTAGTTCACCAAAATGGTTACAAACTTCCAATCTACGAAAGGGAGAACAAAGGGTGGATGAAACCCTAGAAAACTTTGGTGAAGAAGATGAATAGTGAGAGATGAGAAGCTTACCACCACAAAATGCTCTTGTATACTTCAATAGAATTCCAATATCTTTCTAGATCCTTGAAGAGCTCTCAAAAACGAAATCGTAGCAACTTGAATCACCCAAATCGGAGCTAGGATAAAGGAGATATGAAGGAATGAAGTTTGGGTGCTGAAAATCGGTTTTAAGCTCGTCCAGGGGGTTTCGAGACTTGTCTCACGACCTTGGGTCGCGGCATAAGTCACCCGCATCCCCTGGTTTTCTTCTCGATACTGTTTGGCCATAATTTCTTCGTTATAGCTCCGTTTTTGCTCCAGAAAGAACCGTTGAACTCGTAATTGAATCATTTATCCATCAAGACTATAAAATCTAGGATGCAAGTCCAAAATCAAATATCTTATTTTTCCTTAATATATCAGTTTCGGTATAAACTTGAATTGATATCTTTCGAAAATCGGGGTGTTACAAGTATAATGTTGCTATATTTTATATTTGAATACCACTGTCATTAGCTCGATAGAAACAAATGAACAAGTATTTTCGAAAACAAGACTAAGAAATCGACCCCTTTAAGTAGGTTATATAAAGTACCTGGTGTGATTTCCTCCATTTCCAACTATATGACACATCCTAGATGACCAAATCTTGGTATCCATGTGCAACCAAACCAAATGAAACTAGTATATATCCGACTCAAAAGTAGGGTCAGGGTGGGATGTATAATTCCTCAAATCCATTGAAGAAAGGCCATACTTTGACTTAAGGTGCCAATTGTCAAAGGAACTACTTATCACTAATAATTGAGAGACATTTATAAGTAGATTTTACATCATATCAACTATTAAATTTTGTAAAAAAGTTGGTGTTAGATTTATAGCAAAATGCATGTCAATCTTGGACTTTGGATCTAGGATGTGTGACCTCAAAAATCAGTGTCCCTCATTTATATGGAATTGCAGGAGTAATAGTTATGAATATGTTTATTTGTTTGTGTAAATCTCCTTAAACTTATTTAAAATTGTTTTTCTAAACTCTGAATTGACGTTTGTTGGATTAATACCACTGTATATTGAATAATTCAGTAACCTTTTGGGGTTACAATATAGATACATATAAATACACAAGAAAGGGATGCAACCCTTTACCAAATGACACAAACATTCAAATGTTGACAGTTAAATAACTGTCAACCATAATAACTAATTAATCTAACATCCACGACTAGTTTAATTAACCTTCAACACACCCCCTTTAGCTAGTAATGGCAGAACTCCCAATCTTTCTTTCATAATCTTGAAATTCCCAACTTGCAGAGCTTTTGTAAAACAGTCTGCGATCTGATCTTTTGTTCCACAACCTTGATTTCACCATTGTTCACCAATTCACGAATAAAATGGAATTTGATCCGTATATTCTTGCTTTTTCCGTGAAACACAGGATTCTTAGAAAGAGAAATTGTAGATTTGTTGTCACAATAAATAGTAGTAGAAGTACCTTGTACTTGTTCCAATTCTTGTAAAATTGATCTCAACCATAGAGCTTGACACCCGGATATTGAGAGAGACATGTATTATGCTTCTGCAGAGGATAGTGCCACCACACTTTGTCTCTTGGATTGCCAAGAAACTGCCCCTGAGCCCATACTGAAAATGTAACCTGCTGTACTTCTTCCATCGTCCATATTGCTTCCAAGGTCACTATCACTATACCCTATAAGGTTAAATTCCTTGTTTTTAGAGTAAACTAGTCCATGATTTAGAGTCCCTTTCACATATTTGAAGATCCTCTTCCTGCCTCCCAGTGACTTGTTTTTGGTGATTCAATAAATCTACTAACAATACTTACGGAGAAAGCCAAGTCAATCCTGGTTGCAGTTAGATACATTAGACTGCCAACCATACTTCTATACAGGCTAGGATCAACATCTCCTTCTTTGCCATCTTTTACAAGTTTCAATCCAAATTTCATGGGGGTACTTATTGGATTAGATTGCCCCATATTGAATTTATCTAATAAACTTTGAGCATACCTTTGTTGTGAGATCTTAATCTGCCCCAGCTCTTGTTTTACTTCAATTCCCAAAAAATAGTGTAGTAAACCCAAGTCAGTCATATCAAACTCCCTCTTCATTGAGTCTTTGAACTCATCTATCATCTTTTGAGAATTTCTTGTAAATATTAGATCATCTACATATATACAGACTATAAGCATCATACCTGCAACCTTCTGTATAAATAGAATATGTCTTGAGGACACTTCTTGAATCCATTTGACAAGAAGTACCCTTCAATTCTGCTATACCAAGCCCTTGGGGCTTGTTTAAGTCCATACAAAGCCTTCTTTAGATGACATACTTTGTGTTCCTCTCCCTTCTTTGCATATCCTTCAGGTTGCTCAATATATACATCTTCCTCAATATTTCCATGTAAGAAACCTGATTTGACGTCCATTTGGTGCACTTTCTAGTCATGTTGTGAGGCAATTGCAAGTACCAACCTTACTGTTTCTAGTATGATAACAGGAGAAAAAACCTCTTGATAGTCAATCCCAAATTTCTGTTTATATCCCTTCACTACTAACCTTGCCTTATGTTTGTCCACTTCTCCCTTTTCATTTAACTTAGTTTTGTAAATCCATTTAACTCCAATGGCTTTATGATTCTTTGGAAGATTAACCAACTCCTAAGTATTGTTCTTCATGATTGCCTCCATTTCTTTGTCCATTGTAACCTTCCATTTCTTATCTTGGCATGCTTCTTCATAAGAGATAGGGTCTGCATCAGAAAAAAGTGCAAAGTCTGCTACTTCATTCAGGTCTATCCTTCTTGTGTGGTTGTAAATACTACTCAAATTTCTATAACCCCTTTTTGGTGGGTTTCTGTGTTTGTTGGAGATGAGGTTTGCCCTTGATTATTATGTCCAATATCTGAATTCACAGTGGGAATGCTGTTTGTTGGAGTCACAAGATGATCTTCTTGGTCAATTTCAGTAGTCCTTGTAGGTTTTGCATCACTTATGATCTGAATGCCGTTACCATTACTTTGTGCATTTGCTACATCATCCCAAGCCTTGTTTTCTTCAAAGAGCACATCCCTACTGATAATAGTATTTTTGGTAACAAGGTTATACAACTTATAGGCCTTGGACTTTTCACTATACCCCACAAAGATAGTCTTTTCAGACTTATTTTCTAATTTGCTCCTCTTTTGTTCTAGTATAAGAGAATAAGCTATGCATCCAAATGTCCTTAAGTGTGCCACAGTAGGTTTGTATCCACTCCAGGCCTCTTGGGGTGTCATATTGGTAAGACTCTTAGTGGAGGTCCTCTTCATCAAGTAACATGCACAAGCAACAACTTCTGCCCAAAAGCAATTATCTAACCTTTTACTTTTCATCACACTCCTTGCCTTTTCTATAATGGTCCTATTGGTTCTCTCTGCTACCCCATTCTGTTGGGGAGTGTACCTTTGTTGTCAACTGATGATGTATGCCATTCTCTTTAAGGAAATCTAAAAAGTATGTGGAATTGTACTCCCCACCCCCATCAGACCTTAAGGTTTTGATTTGATATCCACTTTGCTTCTCAACCAAAGATTTAAATGTACTAAATGTATTAAATAGTTCTGATTTTTCTTTTAAGAAGTATCCCCATAGCTTTCTACTGTAATCATCAATAAAGGTCAGTAAATACCTGTTTCCTTCAATAGATGGAGTATTCATGGGACCACACACATTTGTGTGAATGAGTTATAGTGGTTTTGTAGCCCTCCATGCCTTATCCAAAGGGAATGATTCTCTTGTCTGTTCGCTAAGCATGCAACCTTCACACACTTCTTCCATAGTACTTTGATATTTGGAATATCCCTGACTAAATTGTGTCTATACATGAAATTTAGATAGCCCATATTTGAATTTCCAAATCTGTTGTGCCATAACAATGAATTTTGTTTGGTAGTTGTATGAAATCCCAAAACAAATTATTCTCTTTGAAATTGAGTGGAAACATTTTGTTTCCTGTCATTTTTATTCTGCCTAGTGTACTCCCAAAAGGACCTTTTATTTCACAAGCCCCATCCTTGAAATGGAGATCACACCTCTTCTTTAGCAACTATCCCACGCTTAACAAATTATGCTTCAATCCAGGGACAAAATATACATGAGATATCCTCTTTTGTCCCATCTTGGTGTTGACCAAGATTTCACCAATACCTTGTACCATCAATCTTTTGTCATCTCAAGTTCGTACTTCTTTCTTTTGGGACTAATGTTGGGAAATTCAGAAATGATCAAGTATGGTTAATGCTGCTACAACAGAATTACTACTGCCAGTTGAAGATTACTACTGCTGAACAAGATTAGTACTGCTAGTTCAAAGTTAGTACTGTTTGAAGAGATTAATACTGCTGAGCATGGTTAGTACTGCTGAACTTAGTACTGCTCAGAGTATTAATGCTGCTGAAGAATAATGCTGCTTATAAGATGAAGACTTCGCATGGAAGGATGACAGCTGGATGGACTGAAGATATTCATGGAAGTTTGGAGATAAAGATGGAAGTTTATATTGAAGATCTTTTATTATTTTGTAATTATCTTTTATCTTCAGTATATGTATATAATTGTTGAGAATAGTTTGGTTTAACAATTTTTCTGAGATTTAGCTTTTAAGAGAGAGAATCAACCTCAAGATTTGAAATCCTAATTCTAGAGAAGTAGAATTCGTATTGGTGAGCTTGTTCATCAATATTGAGGTTGTTTGTAAAAGCTTGAGACTTTCAATCATTCAATAGAAGTTTACAAGTTGTGGTTTTGATTCACTGTTACATTGTTCGTTTGAATATTAAAGTGCTATTCCGCAGTTTCTTTAATATTGTTTTCTGAGTATTCATTCTTGTTAAGAAGTTAAGATCCTGACAAGTGGTATCAGAGCCTGTATTCTCAGAAATCTTATTCATCATGGAAAATACAACTGAATCAAATAGTACCTTGGTCTCAAAGGTTTCAATGCTCAGACCCAATGAATTCGACATGTGGAAGATCAGAATCAAGCAATACATACTCCTCACTGATTATTCTATATGGGACATCATTGAGAATGGCCCATCTGAAGCAGGAAAGATTGGTGCTGATGGAAAGCGATGCAGAAAGAAAAACTAGACAGACAAAGATGAAATCCTTGAGCACTTTACTCTTGGCTATTCCCAATGAATATCAACACCAATTCTGCAATTGCACTGATGCACAGATGCTCTGGAATGCTCTAGAGAAGAGATTCTCTGGTACCAAAAGTACCAAGAGAAATCAGAAGGCCATACTGAAGCAACAATATGAGAACTATATGTCAACCAAGAATGAGTCCATGACTCAAACTTTTGACAGGTTCAACAAGCTAATTGGTGAACTAGCTACTGTGGGAGTACAAATTGATCAAGATGATCTAAACAGGAAGTTCCTAAGGTCCCTGGGTGATGAATGGACCATGTATACTGTCTCTTTCAGACAGAATGATCAACTGGAAGAAAAGGAACTTGATGATCTATACAATGATCTAAGAGTTTTTGAATCTGAGGTAGAGGCTAAGAAGAAGCCTTCTGGGTATGTTCACAATGCTGCACTCCTATCAGCATCAATTGATTCTACCTCTAACCCTGAATCAATTAGTGCTGCCAATGGAGCAAATCAAGAGAAAGGCACTGAAACTGTGTTTGAAGCCTTTCTGTCCAGTCATGGAAACTCTTCTCTAATTAATGATGACTTGGAACAACTCCATCCAGATGATCTTGAAGAGATGGATATTAAATGGCAGATGGCCATGCTCTCTATGAGAGTTAAGAAGTTCATCAAGAGAACTGGGAGGAACAACTTCTCCCAAAGAAGAGAAGATGGAGCAGGTTTTGACAAGTCAAAGGTGGAATGCTATAAATGTCACCAGAAGGGACACTTTGCCAGGGAATGCAGAAGTGGAGTGTCTCACAACAACAACCACCAACAAGCACAGTCTGGAAGCTTCAATAATAACAGAAACTCTACACAAGCTCTAGTCTCTCAACAAGGTATGGGGTTTGATTGGAGTGATCAAGCTGAAGAGGCTATCCAAAACCAAGCTCTAATGGCAGAGGTGTCTGATCTCCCAACAGAGGTAATTTCTAATCTTTGTACTCAAAATTGCATTAACACTGTTAAAAGGTACATAGATCACAACCAGAACATGAGTGATGACCTTAAGAGATTAGAAAAGGACATAAAAGATTATGTGAGGATTGTTGAGAGGTTTGAGGATCAGATTAAGGGTTTTCAAGCCAATGAGCTTCAACATTCTTATGACACAAACTACTGGAAGTGGGAGAAGAATGACCTAGAACTCCAACTGACCAAATCTAAAGAGGAGAGTGATAAGTTAAGAGGAGAGTTAGCTAAAGTCAAGTTAGATGTAGAAAAGTTTTCCAATGCTTCTAAAGCAATGGACTCTTTACTACAAACTCAGATTCATGATAAACTGAGAAGAGGAATAGGGTACAACACCACACCACCACCCTACAACAACAACTACATCCCTCCTAGTTCAGACTTGTTAGAGACAAAGGATAGGAAGGACCTGCCTGAGGGAGCCACTGAGATAGATCCCTTAGATGAAGTAGTTGTTAAGGATAAAACTGAGAAAGAAACTGTCAAGAATAAGGACAATATTGTGAGTGGTGAGATTCCTATAGAAAACCACATAATTACCAATGAAGGATGTGAAAAGCATTGGGTCAAGTCCAATGAGATAGAGAAGACTGAGGGAAAGACCAAGAAGGTTCATTATAAGCAGACCACTGTTGTGAACCCTATCCCTTGCAAGCAGTGTGCATGCAATAAATCTGAGCCCCAAAAACATGATAAACCAAAGGGAAATCAGAGAAACTGGAATAATCAATGGGCACAGAAACAAGGGGTTGATCTGAGGAAAATCAATAGACCAAAACCCTGTTTTATTTGTGGAAAGCTTAACCACATTGCCAAATACTGTTTTTTCAATCCTATGAACCAAAGGCTTAACTTTCAAAGACCTATTCAAAAACCCTTTGGTTATAGGAAGAAAGAAAAGAACCATATGGCTAAGAAAGTTGTTAAATTTAAAAGCCACATGAAGAAAAAGAATGTGGAGGACAGTGTCAAGATCTGGATACCTAAAAGCATTAAAGCTGTTAGTAATGCTACCACAAATAGTGTTGCTGACAGTGATAGTGCTGCTAGAAGCAATACTACTGCTAACAATGTTAGTGCTGCTAACACTGTTAGTACTTCTACAAATGTTAATAATGCTAACTCTGTTAGTGCTGCCAACAAGGTTAATACTGTCAAACCTGTTAGTACTGCTAACTCTGTTAGTACTTCTAAAGATAGTGCTACTTCCAGTATTAGTGCTGCTAGACCAATAATCTTGACAAAGTACTCTAATACTAAGTGTTCTGATTTTAAAAACCTCATCAAAAAGGAGTGTAAGTATTTTGATGAGAAAGGGAGACCCAAGACCACTTTGGCTTGGGTTCCCAATCAATACTAATTGTCTAATTTTATGTGCAGGGCAACCAACAGCTCAAGGGGAAGAGAATCTGACATGTTGATAGTGGTTGCTCTAGACACATGACAAGGAACATGTCTTGCCTCAAGAACTTCAAGAAGATTGATGGTGGGCATGTTGCTTTTGGGAATACTCCAGATGGAGGTAAAATCAGTGGTAAAGGTGATGTGACCAAAGGTAAAATGACCTTTGAAGATGTATTCTATGTTGAACAGTTAAGATACAACCTGTTAAGTGTATCACAGGTTTGTGACAAACAACATAGTATATTGTTTACAGATTCTGAATGTATTATCCTTGCTCCTGGATTCAAGGTAGTTGATGAAAAAATGATACTACTAAGAACCCCCAGAAAGGACAATGTATATTGTTTAGATATGGAAAGTGTTTCATCTGATTCATCCCTAAATTGTCTTGTTTCAAAAGCATCTCTGGATGAATCATCACTTTGGCACAGAAGGATGTGTCACATGAAATTTAAAACAATAAATAAACTTGTTAAAAACAACCTTGTAAGAGGTTTGCCTTCTAAAGTCAATTCATGTGATGATCATTGTGTTGCTTGTCTTAAAGGCAAACAACACAAAACTTCTCATAAGTCCAAAGAGGTGAACACTATTTCTTCTTCTCTTCATTTATTGCATATGGATCTGTTTGGTCCTACAAATGTTATGAGTATAGGTAAGAAATCATACTGCCTGGTTATTGTTGATGATTACTCTAGATTTACTTGGTATATTTTCTAAGGACTAAGGATGAGACAAGTGGACTGATCAAATCCTTTATTCTAAGAATTGAAAACCAAACTAATCAAAAAGTAAAAATCATTAGGTCAGACAATGGTACAGAATTTAAAAATATTGACCTAAACACCTTTTGTGAAGAAAAAGGAATTGAGAGACAATATAGTGCTCCTAGGACTCCACAACAAAATGGTGTTGCTGAGAGAAGGAATAGGACACTGATTGAGGCTGCTAGATCTCTGTTAGCTGATTCTAAACTGCCAATAACTTTCTGGGCAGAAGCAGTTAATACTGCTTGCTATGTCCAAAACAGATTACTAGTAGTCAAGCCTAAAAACAAGACACCTTATGAGCTCTTAAATAAAAGAAAACCCTTTTATTGGATTTTTCAAACCGTTTGGGTGTCCTTGTACAATTCTCAATACCAAATCTCACTTAGGAAAGTTTGATAACAAGGCAGATGATGGATTTCTTGTTGGTTACTCATCTCAGAGTAAGGCCTATAGAGTTTCTAATACTTCTTCTAGAATAATTGAGGAAAGTGACAATGTCAAATGCAATGAGAACACACCAAATCCTATTGGGTCTGGTCCTCAGTGGCTGTTTGACATTGATTCACTGACTAACTCTTTTGGTTTTCAGTAGTGACAATTATGCAGGTTCAGGAAGTGGAGGATCAGGGACTACACAAGTTCAAGACAATATACCTCAGTCTGTGATCTTTCCTATGCCTATAAAAGAACCTGTTGAATTCTGTGAAAAAGAAACTACATCTGAGCCAATTCAGAGTGAAGAAGAAAGAAGAGAAGAGGAATCTTCAGTGCATAAAGAGCTAGAAGTAACTGAGGTGATCCCCTCAGCTGACTTAAATGATTCCAATCTAGAGGTGGGAATTAATGAAGTACCTAGTTTTCAGACTAGAACACAAAAGAATCATCCTCCAGAGCTGGTCATAGGAGATATCTCTTCTCCTATGATTAGAAAGAATCAAAGCAGACTTCAAGAGCTGCAGGATCAACAACACACAGTACTCTCCTGTTTCCTATCCCAGATTGAGCCTAAGAAGGCCTATGATGCAATGAAAGATTCAAGTTGGATAGAAGCCATGCAAGAAGAGTTACTTCAATTCAAACTACATGATGTTTGGGACTTGGTGGACCTTCCAAAAGGTCATAGAGCTATTGGCACCAAGTGGATCTGCAGGAACAAAAAGGATGAGAGAGGTATTGTGATCAGGAACAAAGCAAGGCTTGTGGCACAAGGATACACTCAAGAAGAGGGCATAGATTATGATGAAGTGTTTGCTCCAGTGGCAAGGGTAGAGGCAATTAGGCTGTTCCTAGCTTATGCCTCATATATGAAGTTCAAGGTCTATCAAATGGATGTAAAGAGTGCCTTTCTATATGGTACAATTGATGAAGAAGTATATGTCTGTCAACCACCTGGTTTTGAAAATCCTTCATATCCTGACAGAGTATACAAGCTGAAGAAAGCACTTTATGGTCTACATCAAGCCCCAAGAGCATGGTATGACACTCTGTCTACCTATCTCTTGGAGAATAAGTTTGAAAGGGGCATAATTGACAAGACCCTTTTCATTAAAAGAAGTAAGAAGGACATCCTATTAGTTCAGATCTATGTAGATGATATCATCTTTGGATCCACAAAAGATCAGATGTGTAGAGACTTTGAAGAGTTGATGCACAAGAGCTTTAAAATGAGTTCAATGGGTGAACTTACCTTCTTCCTTGGACTTCAGGTGAAACAACAGACAAATGGAATCTTCATTAGTCAATCAAAGTATGTGCAAGACATCCTGGAGAAATATGGTTTAAAAGACTCAAAGCCAGCAAACACACCAATGGAAACTCACAAACAGATCACTGTTGATCTTGAGGGGGAGGATGTTGATGTCTGTTAGAGCATAAATCTGTTGGATACAAGATCAAGAATACTGAAGGTCAAAGTTGAGAAAGTCAAAGCTGTTAAAGTCAAATCTCATTTAAAGTCAAAGTCTATTTGTAATAAGTCAATGTATTTTTGTATTTGTATTTTTCCTTGTAATAGTTAGGTAGTATAAATAGTTTTTCTTTCTCTGTATTTTGTAGAGAACTTAATTGAAGTATATTCAGTTACATTTAGAGAGAGAAAGTTAGAGAGAGAGAGAGAGGTCGTTGGAGAGAGTTCTAGAGAGAGAGATATTGTAATCTTGATTTTGAGAAGTTAATCAAACAGGTATTTGATTCTTATTCTTGTTTGTTTGATTAATCTTGATTTAGAAACTAGAATCTGGAACAATCAATTGGTATCGCCGATTTCAAAAGACTCCATATGAGCTGATCAACAACAGAACACCTACCATCAAATACTTTCATATATTTGGGTGTAAATGTTTTGTGCTTAATGACAGAGAGAGTCTAAACAAATTCAGTGCTAAAGCGGATGAAGGCATTTTTATTGGTTATTCTTCAACTTCTGCTGCATATCGTGTTTATATAAAGAAGTCAAAGACAGTTGTGGAGAGCGTCAATGTCATATTTGATGAAGAGATGGCTTCTGATCGTCTCAGTTCAGAACCCGTTATCACAGGAGTATTAGCTTCTGGGCAGATCAGTCCACAACCTGTTTCTACAGCGAAAAATTTGGATAACGCTTCTACATCTACTTCACATTTAACTGATTTATATTTGCTATTTGAATTCTTTTATGATGAGTTTCTAGGATCTAATATACCTAAATCTTCTATGACTGACAGGTCTGGAGATACAAGCTGTCATCATCCAGTCACTTCAGAAGTTATTACTGAACAAGCATCCCCAGTTCAGACAGAAATTCATATTCCTATTGTTACTCCTACAGTTGAATATGTACAAGCAAATGCTGAGCCAGAAGTAACTGTTTCAGTTGGATGTGATATATTGTCTACTCAACAGACAGAATTTGTTGTTCCAACTGATACTTCTGCACATGAAACTTCAACTGAGAAACCCCCTCTTATTATTCAAGCTGAAGAATCTGAAAGTGGATTTCAAGATGATGATCATATTCAATCAGTATCTATTCCACTCCCACATGAGCATCGCTGGACCAAAGACCATCCATTACATCAAGTAATTGAAGATTTTGACAAGCCTGTTCAGACAAGGTCAGCGACTCTTAATCAGTGTATGCATGACTCATTCCTCAGCAAGATTGAGCCAACTCGAGTATCTGAGGCTCTTGCTGATTCGGACTGGGTATCTGCAATGCAAGAAGAGATCAATCAGTTTGAAGCCCTAAATGTTTGGAGACTGGTTCCTAAACCAGAAGGCAAAACCGTGATCGGCACTAAGTGGGTATTCAAGAACAAAAAGGATGAAGATGGTGTCGTCATCAGAAACAAAGCTAGACTTGTTGCCAAAGGCTACCGGCAAGAGGAAGGCATCGATTATGACGAGACGTATGCTCCAGTAGCGCGTATAGAGGCAATAAGAATGTTTCTCGCCTACGCTGCTCATAAGAACTTCACAGTCTTTCAGATGGATGTGAAAACAGCCTTTCTGAACGGCATTCTTAAAGAGGAAGTGTACGTGTCTCAACCTGAAGGGTTCGTCAATCAAGACAAGCCAGATCATGTATACATCTTGGACAAAGCCCTTTATGGATTAAAGCAGGCCCCTCGAGCCTGGTACGATGTATTATCCAAATTCTTGGTCAAGTCTGGTTTCTCTAAAGGTAAGATCGATACCACTTTATTCATAAAGAATGAAAAAGCTGATATTATACTTATTCAGATTTATGTTGATGATATAATATTTGGTTCTACTAATCCAAAATATTGTAAAAACTTTTCTAACCTCATGGT
The DNA here is from genome assembly GCA_954870635.1 of Arctium minus. Lineage (NCBI taxonomy): Eukaryota > Viridiplantae > Streptophyta > Magnoliopsida > Asterales > Asteraceae > Arctium > Arctium minus. Next base: position 2,342,553 of record OX941087.1, read on the forward strand.
GTCACGTTTTCAAATGAGTATGATGGGAGAGATGAATTTCTTTCTCGGATTACAAGTTAAACAACTTTCTACGGGGATTTTTATAAATCAATCTAAGTACATTTTGGACATTCTTTGGAAGTACAAGATGGAAAATTGTAAACCAATTGGAATCCCGATGGCACCTGGTACTAAGATCCACACTAATCCTTCGGGTAAAAGTGTAGATGTTAGAACGTTCAGAGGTATGATAGGATCGTTGATGTATTTAACTTCCAGTAGACCAGATATTATGTTTCTCAACATGTCTTTGTTCTAGATATCAAGCTGCTCCCAAAGAATCCCATTTGGCCGCTGTCAAACGGATCTTTAGATATCTAAAGGGCACTGCAGAACTGGGTTTGTGGTATCCAAAAGATACTAGGTTTCAACTGACTGCATATTCAGATGCAGATCATGCAGGTTGCATGTTGGACAGAAAGAGTACTTCTGGTCACGTTCAATTTCTTGGAGACAAGCTCGTTAGCTGGGCATCAAAGAAACAATTATGCGTTTCCACTTCGACTGCTGAAGCAGAGTACGTAGTTGCTGCCAGTTGTTGCTCTCAAGTCTTGTGGATGCGAACACAGCTACGAGACTATGGATTCAAGTATGATAAAATTCCAATCTACTGTGACTCGAAGAGTGCAATTGCCATATCTGCTAATCCTGTCCAGCATACGAAAACCAAACACATTGATGTAAGGTATCATTTTATCAAAGATAATGTTGAAAAAGGAACAATTGAACTTTATTTTGTAAAAACAGATTATCAACTTGCAGATTTATTTACCAAACCCTTAGATGAGAAGAGATTTAATTTTCTTGTCTTTAAGCTTGGTATGTTAAATCTGAAGACATAATCAGTTATTACCTACTAAAGTTACGTATTGTTATTTTTTATCATTTTCTTTATTTTTATGTCTGAAAGATATCTGCACTTTAATTGTTTGCTCATGATCTCAGGGGGAGTTAGAGAAGATTTTAAATGATCTACATTCATTTGAGGGGGAGCAAAACTAATTTCTGCATTATACTTAACTGACAAATTTTTTGTGATGCATGATTTTAGGGGGAGCCTATAAGTCAAAACGAGTAAGACTATGATTTCTGATTATTTCTGATCAGAACTCGTTCTTTAATTGTTTTACTGCTTTATGTCATTTTAATTTTCGAATAAATTTTGTGAATAAAGTTTGACTAGACTTTGAGACTTATACAGGATGAGAGAAGTTGACACGATCATATCTTTATGACTACAGCCTGACTTTCTGAGATTTAAGATTGAGCGAAAAGATAAATTTCTTATCTTAATCTTAAATATATTTGAAAGAAGGACAACTTTCAGATATAGAAAACATGTTCTTAAATGTTCAAACCACTTCCTGATTTTTTAAACAGATTTTATAATTTGGAAGTGTGATTTTAAATGTTTTTTTTCATTTTTTTTATTTTGTGCTTTATTGTTTACAAACCGTGTGTTTTCAAAGATAATTACTTGCGTATTGTCTTTTCTATATACTTTCAAGTATTCACACACACCGGTTTGAATTTTTGTTCAAGTTGTTCTTACCATGTCTCTAAATTGAAATAGTTTTTATTCGATGGTAAGACAATCCGCTTGTACTTCAATGAATTTTTTGAGCGATATTTCATTTCGAAACGGTCATTTCAAGAATGTCTATATTTTGTTTCGTATAGACAAATATCAATTATTCTTGACCATAAGTTTTAATTACTATATCATTCATTTATGATCATTTTTCATTCAATGTCAGATTTTCAAACAAGTTTTTTGCATTCATTTTCATTCATTCAATATACTTGTTTGAAAATACTTCAATGTTTAAAAATGCTCAAATCTTCATGATTATTTCATCTGAGCATCCATTTATCTGACATTTGTATATGAGCTTTAACTGTTAAAGTTAAACCATTTGAGCAACTCATGCTTTATAGGAAATATGGGTTCTTTGTGCTATGACTTATCTGAAACTTCTATGGATTCACGTTAACCAGTGTTTTCTACCCAAGAAGTTAATCCTTTAGTGATTGAGTGTGAGGAGTCTAAAGAAATGAGTGTGGGTGTGATGAGGTAAAATGGAAAAGAGAGTTTGGTTAGTAGTGAGCTTAATGATTAAAAAGAAAGAGGGTGTGCGATCAGAGTAAAAGAATATCAAACTCTGCACCAACTACTTTCTGAGTCGGGCAGCCACATTACTAGTGTTTCACAACTCTTTGGTGAACGTTATTGAAACAGGCAATTAGCCCATGCCAACTCTTGCTTAAACCCCACCAACCACTCATTTTCTTCTCAAAAAGAAAATGTTTCATATTTTATGGGGATGCAACATATAATCTATCTGGTTTTCATTTGGAAAATCTGGATATTGAAAAATAAGGAAGTCTGTCCCACCTTCGCACTTCAATCATGCACTTAGAGTCTGTGTTTATCTACTGTTGTCTCAGTGGTTTACACTATGTTGAGCCTTATGAAAGCAGTTATTCGTGCTTAATTCTTTCTACACGTGCACGAACACACAAAGAATTCGTTTCTTTGTCATAACATTCATAGAAATTGCCTTTGTGGTATTTCGATGATTGGATGGAAGCCCTGGGGGAGTGAACATCACAAAAGCTCCTTTATATTGTGTATTCGTTACACACAGTGACTTTGTGTTACTGACAGGCATTTTAACTGATTCATCTGTTGATTCAGGAGTTACCTGTTCTTATTTTTGTCTGGATTTGAAAAGATCTAGATGAATATCTTGTTATGGATCATAGAATCAGAGGCTCTTCACATATCAGATTGGTCAATGACATTTCTTGGACGAAAAGTTTTGATGATATTGATGCTCAAATCATCAAAAAGGGGGAGATGGTATGAAGAAATGTTAAAGTTTGGACATGGTATGAAGAAATGTTAAAGATTTTCAAGTTTGGGGGAGATGATTTTCTCAAATGGTCAAGACAGAAGATTCAAAGTAAAGATTTGAAGATGATCAAAGATTTTCTGAAGATTTATGGAAATTTTCTTTGAAGTTTATTTGCTAAAAGAAATTCAAGTTGATTCCGAAGAAAATTTCTTTCCAAAGTCTGTAATCGTTCTATAAGAGCTTTGGGAAGATTGTTCATCATTTGAAGATAATCTTGGAAAGAAGACTGTTAATGAAAAAGGAGAGATTATTTTGACAGAGCTTAAAGTGAGGAACTGAATTGCTAGATCTTTCAACAATGATCTTGAATCCAAAGGGGGAGATTGTTAGAGCATAAATCTGTTGGATACAAGATCAAGAATACTGAAGGTCAAAGTTGAGAAAGTCAAAGTTGTTAAAGTCAAATCTCATTTAAAGTCAAAGTCTATTTGTAATAAGTCAATGTATTTTTGTATTTGTATTTTTCCTTGTAATAGTTAGGTAGTATAAATAGTTTTTCTTTCTCTGTATTTTGTAGAGAACTTAATTGAAGTATATTCAGTTACATTTAGAGAGAGAATGTTGGAGAGAGAGAGGTCGTTGGAGAGTGTTCTAGAGAGAGAGATATTGTAATCTTGATTTTGAGAAGTTAATCAAACAGGTATTTGATTCTTATTCTTGTTTGTTTGATTAATCTTGATTTAGAAACTAGAATCTGGAACAATCAATGTCCATCTATATAGATCAATGATTGGATCTCTAATGTATCTCACAGCCTCAAGACCAGATATCATGTTTCCAGTATGTGTATGTGCCAGATTCCAAGTCAAGCCAAAGCAATCACATCTTCAACCTGTGAAGAGGATTTTCAGATACTTAAGAGGGCAACCTAGATTAGGTCTTTGGTATCCATATGAATCTTCATTCGACTTGATTGCATATTCATATAGTGACTTGGGTGGTGCTAACATGGACAGAAAGTCTACTTCAGGAGGATGTCAACTTTTGGGTGCAAGACTAGTATCTTGGCAGTGCAAGAAACAAACCACAGTGTCCTTATCCACAACAGAAGCTGAGTATATTGTTGCTGCAAGTTGTTGCTCTCAGGTTCTATGGATTCAAAATCAGATGCTGGACTATGGGGTAACATTTCTTCACACTCCAATTTTTATTGACAATAGCAGTGCTATAAGCATTGTTAACAATCCTGTCAAGCACTCCAAAACAAAGCACATCGAGATCAGGTATCACTTTATCAGAGATTGCAATGAAAAGAAGCTCATTCAAGTTGCTAAAGTTCATACTGACAATCAGCTTGCAGATCTATTCACTAAAGCTTTTGATGTGGGTAGATTCACTTTCCTGGTCTCAAGTGTGGGCATGATCAACTCTGAATGAGCTCGTGGGTTTAAAACGGTGTTTTTATACTTGTTATTTTTAGGGGTGTTCGCGGTCCGGTTTGGGCGGTTTAACCCCTCAAACCACAAACCAAACCGCTAGTGGCGGTTTGTTGATTTTTCAAGCCGAGCGGTTTGACATCAAGTGCCCAGACCGGTCAAGTCGGACCGCGGTTTAGGTGGTTTGGTCGACTAGTTTAGGCGGTTTGGGCCTTTTAGTGGGCTTTAAAGTTTAAACATAAAAACATATAAAAATTTAAACTTTAAAGGTTCATTAGCTTGAGTTCATTTGAAATAAATAAAAGTCTACAACAATGTTAACAAACTCCACAAAAGTTAGCAAAATATCTCAAGACAAAAAAAAAAAAAAAAAAGTAATATGCAAAGTGCAAATAAAATCCACGGCGATTTAAAATTATCTTTGGGCCTTTTTGTATATATTTAAGTCTAAAGATAAATTGGATATTTGGGCTAAACAATAGATTATATAAAGATGTATATAAAAAAATAAAAAATATATATCGATATATTTGGCGGTCTGTTTGGTCCAAACCGCCCAAAAAAAACTCCAAACCACAGACCAGACCAGACCAGACCGCTCGGTTTGGCGATTTTTCAGACCAGACCAGACCGCCAGACCGCCTAAACCACCAAAAACGGTCCGGTTTGACTTGGTTCGACCGGTTTAAGCGGTCCAACGGTTTTTTTGAACACCCCTAGTTATTTTGGTTATTTGTGTACTGCTAATCATCTTTCACAGAAAGTTATTGCCTTGATTAGACCTTCCTAAGCTTCAAAAAGAGTAAGTATAGTTAATAATGCTAGTGCAGTTTTAATACTGCCAGTGCACAGTTAATACTGCTAGTGGTTAATACTGCTAGTTAGTTAATACTGCTAGTGGTTAATACTGCTCTCAGTTAATACTGCTAGTTAGTTAATACTGCTTATGTCCCAAATCGTATAAATACCCTGTTTGCCCGCCCAAAAGCTCATAACGACTCTTTGCATACTGTTCACATTCTCTCTAACCCTTTTCTCTCAAGTAACAAGTTTTTCAGGCAAGAACATTCAAGTTCAATGGCATCCATGGCATTCATCGATGAGCACCATGAAATCGCGATGCTACAAAAGCCAAAGCAAGCTGCAGGATTTCATCAGATAGTGGATTTTCTGAAGTCTAGCCATATCGCCTATGCTCTGACATTGTCTCCATCAATCTATATCGAGCACCAACGACAATTTTGGACTAATGCCACCATTGTTACTGAGAATGGTGTGCAAGTGATCAAGACAAGGGTGTGTGACAAACCCTTGACAGTTACTGAAGAGGTAATTCGCATCAGTCTACGTTTAGACGATGCCTCTGGTATCTCATCTATCCCTAATGATGAACTGTTTTCCACTCTTTCAAGAATGGGGTATGGAGGCCCATTGGGTGTCTTTAAGTTCTCAAAAGAAAATTTTTCACCCCAATGGCGTTTCTTTGTCCATACCCTTATGCACTGCATTTCCAAAAAGACTATTGGATGGAGTGAGTTCAACAGTACCATTGCCTATGCTTTGGTCTACTTGGCCACTGCCAGAAAGTATAATTTTTCTAAAATGATTATCAGTGATCTTGTCTCAAACCTGGGAAGTAAAAAGAGTTTTTATATGTACCCCAGGTTTGTACAAGAAGTTATAACCCACGAATTGACGGATATGCCTCACTTTGATGAGGTATATGTACCAAAAATTCCCAAAGGTAAGGTCTTTTCAAACATGAAGAGATCCCCTCTGGACTCGGAAGGAGTTGACACCCCATTGTTCCTTACAATGATGGTGGTGTCCCACACTGAAAAAGGTATGGCAGCAGGGTCAAGGCCCTCATTAGACCATCCCACTGCTAGCCAATCCCAACCTTCCCACTCTATATCTATTCCTCAGTCCCTACTTCAAAAGCCAGCCTCTCCTATCACCCAAACTTACAACAGAAAAAAGGTAAAGAAGGCTCCTTCCCTTCTTGTACCTTCACCCACTGAGCCTATAAGCCCTCTAAGGGAGAATTATCCTTTAGAGAATATCCACAGGAAAACCACAGGGGTGTCTCCCAACCCCAAGGAGGTGCTCACTGAGGAGATGGTTGAGCATATGGGTGCTAAGGCTGCCACTACTCCTGCTAGCACAGAGGAGGTAAGTGGTAACATCAATAAGACCTTCCCCATGGCAACTTTGAATGAGCAATCATTAAAAGGTCCCATGTGCCAAGAACCCACGCGGGTGGAGAGTGCTTCTGTTAGGCAGAAGGCTCCCACTACAAAAAGATCCAATGATCCTTCAAAAGAGGGTAACACTTCTGGAGAAGGTGAGGACAGATATAACTATAATGAATTGATGGAAACCATGGGCAACATCAACCTGGATGTACTCAAGCAAGGAAAAGATATAGAAGAAATGAAAATGGTGATTCTGTCTCAACAAGTACAGATTGCCAAGTTAAAGAAAATGGTGGCAAGGTTGGTGCAAAAGAAAAGGAGGAAACAGTTTGTTTTGAAGAAGAGGTCAACTGATAAAGATGCTTCCAACAAGGGGGAGAAAGAGGCTGTAACAGAGAAAGAAAGTATAGCTGAGAGGGCATTTGAGGTTGAGGGGGAGAAAGAGGCTGAAACAGAAAAAGGAACAGAATTTGCTGAAGCAGCAGAAACTGTTAATGTTGCTGAAGCAGCAGAAACAGTTAATACTGCTGAAGTAAAAGAAGCATCAGTAACAGGGCTCTCTGTAGAAGAACTGGAGATTGCTGAGACATTAGTAAAAGCCAAGAATGACACTCCTGAGGCTAGTAAAAAGGCCAAAGGAGTGGTCATCAATGAAGAAGGTCTCTCAAAAGGAAGAAAAGAAACAAGTAAGGCAAGTCTGTAGGATGCTAAGGGAAAAGGAAAGATGGTTGAACCTGAACAACAACCTTTAAAGAAGAAAAGTCAGATTGAGCTAGATGAAGAGCTAGCAAAGCAGCTTCAAGAACAGATGGAAAAGGAGGAACAACTCCAAGCTGAAACAGATAGAGAGCTTGCAAGGATAATGGCCAGAAAACTCAATGCAGAGTATCAAAAGAGCTTAAAAGCAGCTGAGGCCAAGAAACTTCCAGTCAAAAGAATGTCACTCAAAAAGCAGAAGAGACAACCCTCCAAGACCTTTTTGTCCAATCAGGAAAGAAGAAAAATGATAAATTTCCTGAAAGGTTCAATTGGTGTCAAAGGAGAAATGTTTACTAATATGGCATACAGTCAAGTGGAGGAGCTGTATAAGAAAGAGATGGATAAGATGCAAGGGGACTCCTCACAAAGGGAAGAGGCTGAAAGAAGAATGTAGGAGAGACATGATCTAAACATTCAACAACCATTTCCTGAGGAAGTCACTCCCACAAAAGAACAGACTAAAGACTCTAAAGAAGAGAATGTTATTGAAGAAGTAAAGTCTGCCAAAACAATGAAGACAATAGCTTCCAAGAAGCAGTTCAAAAGGCCAAGAGTTGAAGAAAGAGCAGAAACTGAAGCAGAACCTTCAGTCACACCTTCAGTAGAATATGTGCAGAACCCAGAGCAGTCCAATAAGCAATCTGATGAGCATGTGGGGATGTACATGACATTAATAGAACCAGTCCAGGTTGTTCCTATTTCAATGAAGGCTCCAAAGATCATCTTCTGGGATATCTTAAGGGACAACAGAAAGGATAACTTCAGGCTAAAAAGAGTTGGAGATGTATTTGAAGTATATCCTACCTGGGGGAAATTAGTCAGAAGTTGCTCCAGGGCTGACCTAGAAGAGATGCATAAGGTTGGAATGAAGCTTTATGAGCCTGTGTTGAAAGGTACTGAAGAAAACCTACTCAAAGTGGCTATGGAATATCTGTGTATGATGTTTGAACCAGAGAAGGTGGTATATAGGATTAAAGATCTTCATCATGAGTATGGATTCAAGAAGATTGATCATTGGATACTCTTTGAAAACTGTGGTGTGTACATGATTACAATTGATAAATGTTATCATGAATATTACCTAGTTGACAAAATATATGATCATAGCAAGGAGAAACTAGAAGGGATGCTGAAAGCTAAGCTAGAATGTGCAAAGGACTCAAAAATGGCTAGAATTGTGGTAAGAAGAACTATCAATCAAAGTCTGGGTCTAGATTCAAATTTGGGCAACTAAGCTGTAGTGTTGAAAGCATCTTAGAAGACCATCTGAAGAACTTGACTTCTCTTCCTAAAAGTCAAGTTAGGGGGAGATTTTTGGGAAATTCAGAAATGATCAAGTATGGTTAATGCTGCTACAACAGAATTACTACTGCCAGTTGAAGATTACTACTGTTGAACAAGATTAGTACTGCTAGTTCAAAGTTAGTACTGCTTGAAGAGATTAATACTGTTGAGCATGGTTAGTACTGCTGAACTTAGTACTACTCAGAGTATTAATGCTGCTGAAGAATAATGCTGCTTATAAGATGAAGACTTCGCATGGAAGGATGACAGCTGGATGGACTGAAGATATTCATGGAAGTTTGGAGATAAAGATGGAAGTTTATATTGAAGATCTTTTATTATTTTGTAATTATCTTTTATCTTCAGTATATGTATAGAATTGTTGAGAATAGTTTAGTTTAACAATTTTTCTGAGATTTAGCTTTTAAGAGAGAGAATCAACCTCAAGATTTGAAATCCTAATTCTAGAGAAGTAGAATTCGTATTGGTGAGCCTGTTCATCAATATTGAGGTTGTTTGTAAAAGCTTGAGACTTTCAATCATTCAATAGAAGTTTACAAGTTGTGGTTTTGATTCACTGTTACATTGTTTGTTTGAATATTAAAGTGCTATTCCGCAGTTTCTTTAATATTGTTTTCTGAGTATTCATTCTTGTTAAGAAGTTAAGATCCTGACAACTAATTAACTTGAGTAAAGATATCCCTATTTCCTGTCATGTGGTTGCTACAACCACTGTCCATATACCAAGTATCATCAAACGCTATATCTTGTGTGTTTAAGATCAAGAACATTGTATCTTCATCAATTTCATTTTCCATATTTATGAAAGTGGATCCTCTTTCTTCTACCATCCTTTTCCTACAATATTTGGCTATATGGCCAAATTTTTGGCAATGATAGCATTGTAAAGTAGAGGTTGTGTTCTTCCCTCTGAATTTACCCTTGATTTCTTTCTGTTGATCCATGTTAATTCGTCGATCTCTATGGGTTCATCAAAGCCTTGTTCGATAATTTTCCATAATTCTTGAGACTCAAACAATACCTTCATCTGAATACTCCAGTGATAGTAATTTCTTCCATTTAATTTTGGGAGTTACATGTGCAACAGATTGTTCGATGTGGAAGCCATGTTTGAACGTGGCTCTGATACCACAATGTTGGATCAAAGTTCACATATAATACCACTGTATATTGAATAATTCAGTAACCTTTTTGGGTTACAGTATATATACATATAAATACACAAGAAAGGGATGCAACCCTTTACCAAACGACACAAACATTCAGATGATGACAGTTAAATAACTGTCAACCATAATAACTAATTAATCTAACATCCACGACTAGCTTAACCTTCAACAACGTTCTCATTGAAATTTTGTTGAAAGCAGGCTGGAGAAGAGTGCTTTTCAATTGAGATGGATGGAAACAAACAAGTTTGGTATGAAATACTTTCCTTCTCAAAACCAGCACATGTTCTATCTGCCATCGGTTACCCGTATGTATTTCTTAGGCAGAAGTATTTTGCTCACCGATCTAGTGATACAGTTAGAAAATTTGTGTCCTTTAAGTAAACCCCACAACATTATGCTATTGCAAATTAAAATTCATTTATATCGTTGTTCCCTGTTATGGATGAAAGAATTGGATAGAATTCCCTTCTTGTTGCCATAGTGATTTCAAGCGGTAATACCCCTTTATGACATTTTCACACCCTCTTGCTTTAATTATGTATATATACTATTAATATCAATATCAATTGGTGGTGATGGCGACAGTGGTGGGGGTGGTTAAATTAATTGTTATTTTTGTCTTTTTAAAATCATATTCAAAAGTTAAAGTCTAAAGTATTTTCACCAGCAATGGGCAAAGGTTGATTTACTTTGGTGTGGCATCCTTCAGACATAAAGTAATTTATGTTGCATCTAGCATAAATTTAACCATTCCTGAATTTTGGTGATAGATCATCTGCTACTTTAACAGTAAAGAACCAAGATATTCATTCTTCTCTCTCAAGAAAATGTTATCTGAATACCTACACATGGAAGACCTTCCGCTTGTACTGGTTGACCTGGAAAGCAACTATAGCTCACAATAATGCAGTTTCTTTTCAATAGTGTGGTATTCATATGATATACCTAGATATGTTTTTATTGGCTACAAGCCACCATGCATTGTGGAATTACTAGACACAAAGGAAAAGAAAAGTACAATGCAACACATAATAGGTATGAGAAACAGCACAACCCCTTTTCAAAAAGGTGTGCCATAGAATAGATGTTATGTCCTAATAATCCAAAACTTCGGAGCATATTTATGGTTGTCTACCATCTATCAGTCGTATTCAGAAGTTGGTTTCTCTTTTTTCTATTGTTTATTAGAAACTTTTCCATTTTGTAGATTTACCATTCTCTCTACACTTGGTGATTTTTTGGGGTTTGTAATTGAGATTTGTTCCGGACATAATTATGTCTGTGGTTGTTGCTCGAGGACATGGAGGAGATGCTGGGGGTAATCCTCCTCCTCATCCAAATAGAATACCTACAGTCGACGAGGCAACAGGTAAATCACTTTTTCAGTTTTCTTTCAAAATTTTGAATGTAGTATCTTATAACATTTTCTTACTTCAATCTTGTAGCAAAACAGAAGAAAAAACGAGGGATAAGCAGAAGTAAAAAACTTGACATTGCCTTTGAGGCTAATGGAAACAAGCCGTTGCCAATTGAGTTTGATGTAAAAGAGGGGACGTACAAACCGGTTGGGGCATACACAGGTATGTTTATAAGGTATCTTGGAAACCTGATCGGTTACAACGCCTCTCCACATCATCGAAGCTGGAATGAAGTTTCTCCAGAGTTCAAACAATCGATAATTAGAAGACTTAGGATAAATATCATACTAATTATTTAATTCTTTATAATTTTTACATGAAAGCTGACAACTTTTGTTTTGCAGAGATTTTTCATCCTTGATCCAACTGTTCCCGATTGGCCCAGGATTCTAGCTGGCATCGAGCGAGACTGCCAAGATCATTATAAAGACAGAAAGTCAAAACTAAAGAGTCATTTTGATCGAGTTGGCAGGTATGATAATGTTGAAAAATGCTCAGAGAAATCCACCGTCTCACCTGGATGATGAAAAATGGAATAAGGCTGTGGATCTCTTTGTTGGTTCGAAATTCAAAGAGCGTTCAAAGAAAAATGCACAAAATAGGAGTCGTGCCAAGTACCCAAGTCTTCATGGGTCTACATAATATGTTGTTGCACGATATACGAAGGTAAATAAGTTGAACTTGTATACTATTTTAGAATGTATCAATGGTGCCATAACTTTTGTTATTAATATTTTGTCACAGAAAAACCCGGAAACACATGAACCGCAAGGTTCAATGGATAATTGGCATGATATGGATTATAGTCCAAGTCGTGGATGGGTAAATGACCTTGCCAGAAAAGATTACGTAAGTAATTCTTTAAATTTGAACTAACGTGTGTGTATATATATACTTAAAATTAGTTTCTCTATTACTAATTATATTTCTTAAGAAATACAGGAGGAGATGCTTGCAGAACGAGCTTCACAAACAAAACAAGATGGCTCGACCTCCTCGTCTACCGTAAACGAGAAGGAAATTATCACCGAAGTACTTGGGGAATGTCGCGGTCACAACCGAGGGATTGGACAAAAGTTGAAGGGTTCGGCATTTGAGTCATTTTTTGAACCGTCGCCGCCGCCGCCACCGCCACCGATGAATGATGCATACATCGCTCTGAACCAGTATGTGCATCAAATGTATAATGCATTTAGGAGTTTTCAACATGGCTTTCAGTTTCCCCCACCACCCACTATAGACATACAACCACCACATCAGCCACCACAGCAGGACGAAGACGAGGATGAGGACACAGATACCAACTCGTATGATGATTACATATTTACGTATTTATATGTTTGAGACGTTGATGCTTATTTTGTCATCAATTTTGTATTATGGTTTTCAAATATTTTCTAGTTATATGAATATAAAGTCGTTTTCTAGTTATTTAAATATCAAATTAGTTGATTAAAGTATATTTTATAATCAGATTAAATAAATATTAAGTTTTATAATTAATAAATAAAAAATAAATTTGTATCTATTGCGACGACATGTTGTCGCAATTGATAAAATACTTTTTAAAAATTTTCTCCTATAGCGACGACATGTTGTCGCAGTAGATAAAAATAATTTTTTTAATTTTTCTCCTATAGCGACGACATGTTGTCGCAGTAGATAAAAATAATTTTTTTTTATTTTTCTCCTATAACGACGACATGTTGTCACAGTAGATAAAAATAATTTTTTTAATTTTTTTCCTACAACGACGACATATTTTTGCAGTAGTCAAAAAATCGATTTTTTTATTTTTTACTTATAGCGACGACATGTCGTTGCTATAGTGAGCTACAACTACGAGCATACAGTGACAAAGGCTACAGCGACGACTGTCGTCGCAATATATCTATAGTGAAGAAATTTAAAGCATTAGTGACGACTTTTGTCATCGCAATAGGATCGATTTGTTGTAGTGAATTACATGTATAACATTTTTACAATAATGAAAATTACATCATTTTTATTTAAGAAAAATATAAATATATACATGATCAATAAATAAACATGTACTATTGATGGTTGTGTTCTTTCTTCGCGAAGTTTTTATTTTTTCCACTGAGAATTGTTCCTTGGTGAAAGGTTTTAGTGAACTACAATTTATACATCATCTTGTTTTCTAAACCTCTTGATTGATGTATGAATCAAGAAGGATACTAAACTAAATGAATTGTTTAATAGTGTCTTGTACTCTTTCCTGCGTCTAAAGTTTTTATTTTTCCCACTTGATTTTGTTTCTTTGTCGCAAGGTTTTAATGAGGCAATAATTATGTGACATCACCCTTTTGACTCGGCACAAGAGGGAGTGTTGAATAATTATGTGCCTTCGTTTAAAATAATTATGTGCCTTCGTTTAAAAGGAATGATTGAAAGAATAGTTTACAAGCATTATATTTAACATAATTAAGTTTAAAATAATTTGGTTCTCAGGTTAAATTCAATTAAGTTTCTATTCGGTTCGACCTCGTTTTATGGGGTTCGATCGAGTGTAGTGTGATCGATATTTGCAACAATAAAAAAAAATGTATATGTAACTACTGATCTATCACAATGAAACATTACCTTTATTCATTCAAAGTGAAGTTGTCAGAGTTTTCATTATCTCCACGTATCAATGACATTTTTTTTATCAACGTTGACAAAATATCATTTTTCAATATAAACCAAATTATTGTTCACTCATTTTCATATATGTACCGGTCTCAATGTTGATACCTTAATTAATTTTCTCTTTCACAATATTTTGTTTTTATGGGTCTAATATCTTCGACTCAATCAGTGGGTTCATGAAATGTCTATTTATATGGACCAAATAAATTCTTATGATATTAATATGAATTATGACATTAGCAAAGTAGATAACAACATCATTTAGTTATTTAATAATATCTAGCATAACTTTCAAGATAGAAAAACCTGTATATAGTGTGTATATACAAACAAATATATATATATACACATATAAAATAATCTCTATCTATTCATGTCTCAATATTCTTGAATGGACCAGTAATTTTTCATGCATCTTCAATCACTTTTGTTGAATTTATTCATTAGTTCTCGTGTTCTTTTAAATAGGTATTATTCTCGTTTGAACCCGACTCTCTCTATATATATATATGGTTTCTGCATGGGTTTTATTTTCTTAATTTTTTCATACTAAATTTGTGAATAGCAAACAATCTAATATTGTTTGACCATGGGTCCATGGCTATATTGCAGTGAGCATTAGTAGGTATTGTTAGTTAAGTTTACAAAATATTGGTATATCAATAAAAACTGAAAAAAAAATCTAAAACTTTTTATTTCAATTGAATTGTTATAATTTTTTATAATGTGGATTGTGACCCGAGCTGGTTAGGCCTGATGGGCTGCCAAAGTTCTTGTAGCCATGAAAGTTTACTTGCAATGCCCCCAAATTATTTATGGTCGTTCAAGGATTAATCGGTATGTATAATTTAGCCCCCGAAACCCATGATTACCCAAAATAAAAAAAAATAATTAAACAACAACATAACAACACATTAACATAATTTATTCAACAAAACAAACAAATAACAATCTTTTATTGATTCCATGCCACCAATACAGAAACATTTTACCACACACAAGAATTTGCATGAAATAATTCTACAAGAAAAACAAATCATGAACACATACCTTACAATATGGTTTAATTCCAACATTAATGCATTAATAAGGGTAAGGGAATTTAACCCAAATTAATGCATATATTAAGGAGTTGGGTGATGAGGATTAACCTTTAAGACAAGCAAAAATACAAGCAGAAGAAAGAGGTTTAACACGAGCACAAGGAAGTTTACAGTTCTGAAGTTTCCTAGAAATATCATGTCCTGAACCACCAATCTCACGGCAAATTTTTCCTCCTTTTCCGCAAATTTTAGTGAAGCCACTAGCAATACCTGCATCAACATTATGCACGTTAATTGCGTAAACCAACAACACCACCAAAACCAAAATCATCTTAGTCTTCATCTTCTTCTTCTTCGTGATCTGCATTTAATTAATTTGTTTGAATTATATTAATAGATATTATATAAAACGAAGAACATAAAGGTAGGCCTAATTAATTAAACAAGTTTAATTACCTTGGATTACTTCAATTTGATCGCCGGAAGCTGTAGTATATATTGCAATGTGTGTATATATGAAGGTAGTTGATACCCCTTTTTATACTGCTTAAAATTAATCATATATATATATATATATATAAATCTGTGTGCGAAGTGCGATAATCTATACTGCTAAGAAGGAAGGTTCGTGGGAATGCTTTGCAACCACATACTTCTACATCCTTCATCAACTTGTGTGTATATATATATATATATATATTTCCTGTTTTGGCCAAGTATATGAATGATCAGTATGCTTCAATAATTATGAAGATAAGGTAAAATGCCATATTACTAGTCAATTCTGATGGCTTTCTGAGAAAAAAAACAAAAAACTAGTCAATTGTGATGCATTATTTCTAAGTTTCTTCCAAAATTCCATGCATATTGATAGTTTTTTATTTTATGAAATGTCTTGATCTGGAAAGTTGTGTGTTCATAAATTTAAAAGAACACAATAAAGTTATGTAATTCCTTTTCGTTATTTTATGTATGTATTAGGCCCAACATAAGATTGCATGCATGATATATATCTATATATATGTGTGTGTGGGTGGGTGGGTGGGTGGGAGTGACAGGGGGAGGTTTAAATGTGTTAAAAGTAGAAAAGTGATCTTAGTCGTTCATACTATTAAGATTGGTCAAGAATTGTGACTTTAACTGATCAAAATTTGCGGCTATATGCGAAAGATACATGGGTTGTTTTATAATTTTTACAAATAGACGGAAAACAGGTTCATATATAAACTCATATGATTCATATATGAACAATATGTGCATATGTGAACTATTGTCGATCTCCATCTCTCGATCTTTAACGATTCACTAGGTTTTATTTTCTTTTTCTTTAATGATGCACTAGGCTTTATTTTCTTTTTCATTTGATCCACTTTGACTGCTAGAAGCCTACTTTTTTTACTGCTATAATGTAAAATCACATATGATTGTGTACGTGATTTGTCGTTCTCATCTTATTTTAAATAGGTTTCGTTCTCGTTTGAATCTGTCTCTCTCTCTCTCTATATATATATATATATATATATAAAAATTTTATAATTACTATTATATATTTCTATCCCACCCACTACTAGAAAACTGGGGGTGTTCGACGGAAAATGTCATCGAAATCTTTTACAGATTATTGACGGATTTTGATAAAATAAATTTTCTAAAATTAACGGTGGATTTCTTAAAGATTTTCGGCAAAAAATGTCCGTCAATTATTCCGTTGAAAAATTTAGATAGATTTTCGATAGAAACTATATCGAAAATTATCTGTCAAAAAGCATTCGATAATCCATCGAAACTTATTCAAATAATTATAACATAATTTTCTTCTAATCCGTCGAAAATCTGTCCAACCATTTTGTCGATAATCCCATGCAATTCTGTTGCAAAATGTCAACTATGGTTGACCAATTCCTTCGAAAATCCCATGAAAACCAATTCCGTCGAAAATCCCATGAAAACACAATATTATGTCGAAAATCTCTCGAAGAATGTCGTCGAAATTCTATAGAAAAACCTACAAAGTAGCTGTCGAGAATCCCTTGGAATTTTCATAGGTTTTTCGACGGATCCATCCTATAGATAATTCTGTCGAAAAATCATATTTTCGATGAAAGTATCTAACATATAACACGCCTCCATGGTTATGTATGAAAGAGTCTTCTTTCATGTTGACTTTGTTAATTCCTGGCCCTAAGTCACCTGGGAAGGACATGGATGTGTTGTTAAGGCCTTTGGTGGATGAATTGAAAGTGTTATGGGCTGAAAGAGTTCAAACGAGAGATGCGGTAACAAACATCGTCTTCACAGCATGTGGATGTTATGCATGTGGAGAAAAATATTTGTGATAGTTTTTTGGGTACTCATGAATAATAAATCCAAAGACACTACCAACGCAAGAGTTGACTTGAAAGAGTGAGGTATTCGAAAAGAGTTGTGGCTTCAAGAGAAGGAAAATAAGATTTTTAAACCACATCCTAAATACTCATTCACAACAGATGATAGACGACGCTTTTGTTAATTCATAAAAGGAGTTAAATTACCGGATGGCTTTGGATCGAACTTTAAGAAGAAGGTAACTGATAATGATACCAACATTACTGGGTTGATGTCTCAGGATTGTCTTATCCTTATGCAACGATTGCTTCCTTTAGGAGTTCAAGGCTACCTTGATGAAAATATTTCAACCACAATCATCGAACTTTGCACCTTCTTTAAATAAGTTTGTGCTCGAACTTTGATGGTGGAAGATATGAATAAGGCAGAGGACCAGTTGATTATGATCTTGTGCAAATTGGAACTAATATTTCCTCCCGCTTTTTTGACATAATGATTCATTTGGTTATGCATTTACCGGAGGAAGCTATTCTTGGAGGACCAGTTTACATGCGGCGGATGTATCCTTTCGAAAGATATATGAAGAAATTGAAAAATTATGTCAGGAATAAGGCTAAACTCGAAGGTTCAATAGCGGAAGGTTATGTTGCAGACGAGGCTTGGCAAGACATCTTATGTTGGTCATAGAAGATTCTTATCCTCTAACCATCGTTGGAGGAAGAGTAAGTTGTTTGATGGTAAACCTGAGATAAGCCTCCTCCTAGACGATTCAATGGTGCAGCTATACTGAAGCAATTAACTCATGTTCCCATTCGTACTTCGGGAAAACATCCAAGGTTTGGAGGCGTTAAAAGAAGACGTGATCCAAAAGAGTTGACTTGGACCAAACAGAGTATCTTCTTCGAGTTTGAGTATTGGTCTTCTCTTGAACTGAAACATATATAATTTGGATGTTATGCATGTGGAGAAAAATATTTGTGATAGTTTGTTGGGTACTCATGAATGATAAATCCAAAGACACTACCAATGCAAGAGTTGACTTGAAAGAGTGGGGTATTCGGAAAGAGTTGTGGCTTCAAGAGAAGGATAATAATATTTTTAAACCACATCCTAAATACCCATTCACAACAGATGATAGACGACACTTTTGTCAATTCATAAAGGAGTTAAATTATCGGATGGCTTTGGATCGAACTTTAAGAAGAAGGTAACTGATAATGATACCAACATTACTGGGTTGAAGTCTCATGATTGTCATATCCTTATGAAATGATTGCTTCCTTTAGGAGTTCGAGGCTACCTTGATGAAAATATTTCATCCCCAATCATCGAACTCTGCACCTTCTTTAAATAAGTTTGTGCTCGAACTTTGATGGTGGAAGATATGAATAAGGCAGAGGACTAGTTGATTATGATCTTGTGCAAATTGGAACTAATATTTCCTCCCGCTTTTTTGACATAATGATTCATTTGGTTATGCATTTACCGGAGGAAGCTATTCTTGGAGGACCAGTTTACATGCGGTGGATGTATCCTTTCGAAAGATATATGAAGAAATTGAAAAATTATGTCAGGAATAAGGCTAAACTCGAAGGTTCAATAGCGGAAGGTTATGTTGCAGACGAGGCTTTGACATTTTGCTCCATGTATCTTCAGGGAGTACAAACTAAATTTAATCGCCCTGACAGGAATGTGGATGTTGTCATTCCGAAAAGGCAGTTGTCAGTATTTGAATCGCAATGTCGACCAACAAGTGCCTCAAAAATCATATTTCTTGAACTAGTGGTTCGAAAAACTGCAGAGTGGTTCATACTATACAGGGTGGTAGGGGTTGTTCTATATGGAATGGACTAGTGTCAATTCTTGGGATATGCAGGAGAGTTTTTAATACCCATTGTTTGCAAGAAAGAAATCATGTTTGGAAATTAACAATGATCATTTTCCTATTTTATTATGGCTATTGTTTTCAGTTCCCGATGCCTTTATTTATTTATTTATTGATTGATTGATTTTATGGGTTTGTATGGTCTCCAATACGCCTCCATTCTTCAATTGTTTTAGATATATTTCAATATTTTACTGGATGTTAATCTTCAACTTCTTGAAGAAACTCTGAGTTTTATGAAGTATATTGGTATTAGTGAACATCTACTATTTATCTTGGTGACTTTTTTTTACCATTATTGTTGACGAAATGTTGTGAAAAGACTCATTGTCTATGTCTTTGTCACCCTCAATTGTTGTGGAAATTTAAACATTCACTCTTAAAAGAAAAAGAAAAAAAAACAGCACGAAAACTAAATTGACCTGATAGGAAAGTAAACAAGACTCATTGTCTATGGAGCAATTCTGTCTTTTATTTACCACAATTTCTTGGTGAGTTCCCTTCTGTATGTCTCCTTGCTTTCTTTTCCTGGATGATTCTGTAGTGTTCACTATTCAGCTTCAATATTATATCTAAAGATGCCCTTATGTACAAGTTGAGATTCATTACTTCATGGTATTGTGTAGTAGTATTGGTACACTCTAAAATTAATGGTAAAATAAAACTTAAAATTTCGGCAATATAACGCCTAAAACAAGGTGAATCCAAAACCTGTAAACATAAAGACTAGAACACAAGAATTGGGGTGGTTCTATAAAGAAGTAGCGGAACCATAAGACATATACATGACAACCTATCTAATCTAGAACAATTATCAACTCTAGATTAAGGTGGGTGTCACTATGACATCAAAACGCTCTTTCTCCATTCTCCCAAAAATGCCCGGTCCAAGGAGGAATCCTAGGTGCGATCCCGACAGATCAAGACATCCTACTCGCACCGCTAACGGAACCTGTGAACCATTTAAACATGAAGACAAGTGTTAGAACGAAATATATTGGTTATTATGCCGATACCAATTATGATGTAAATGGAACTGTAATTAAATGTTACCGGCTCCCATGCATTTAGATCAAGTCAAACCTCCCAATCGGGACATTGTAATTTCCTATACAATTAATACACAAATATCTTCCATATAAAGCGGGGTAACCCACGATCTGGATTGGATTTCACCGTCCAGCCCCGGTTCTAGTTCCCATGCCGCGTCGGACATCACAATCCTCAAACCGTCTCTGCCTCTGATGCTTACCCCCTCGGGTTACACCTCAAGGTCTTATAGACAAGGGTGTCTATCCAATCCAGTCGAGTATACAACTAAGGGACTTGCGTCCCCTATTGTCTACTCAAAATACCCAACGACAATAAGTATGCAATTAACAATGATATAAAGCGGGGTAACCCGCGATCTGGATTGGATTTCACCGTCCAGCCCCGGTGAAATCTTGATAGACATAAGACCTCCCATGTAGACTCTGAGCATGTAAGGTTAACAGTTTTCATGCAAGCATAATATTGATAAACAACATAATCATACATGTTATATACTCCTCAAAATAACCTAAAGCTCATTAGCCATATATTAGTCCACAAGTAATAATTTGACTCCAACTGCTGATAAGAATGGTTCTACCCATTTTCTATACCCCATATACATCCTCACCAAAGCATTTATTGATACATCATGGCTTACACCTAACACTCCTCACCCCATTAAATGACTTTCCCCAATCTCAAAACCCACAAAACATGGCAAATGCTTAAACCCTAGTTTTAGCTTACTTGAGCACTTTACAATAATCATTTAGCACAAAATAGAGCAAGTATAAATAGCTAAGGTTTAGGGGACTAACAAGTAGGTTTGAGAGAAATCCAAACCCTAGATCCACAAGGTTCCAACCATAAATAAACATCATCAACCACAAAGAATCATTTCCCGACCTTATACATGAATACCTCAACTGATACCGAAACCCTAACCTCCATAAATAAAGAGAATAGAAGATTACCTTAACCCAAGCTTGAATCCACCAACCAAAACACCTCTAGTTCACTAAAATGGTTACAAACCTCCAATCTACGAAAGGGAGAACAAAGGGTGGATGAAACCCTAGAAAACTTTGGTGAAGAAGATGAATAGTGAGAGATGAGAAGCTTACCACCACAAAATGCTCTAGTATACTTCAATAGACTTCCAATCTATTGCTAGATCCTTGATGATCTCTCAAAAACGAAACTGTAGCAACTTGAATCACCCAAATCGGAGCTAGGATGAAGGAGATATGAAGGAATGAAGTTTGGGTGCTGAAAATCGGTTTTAAGCTCGTCCAGGGGGTTTCGCGACTTGTCTCGCGACCTTGGGTTGCGACATAAGTCGCTAGCTTCCCCTGGTTTTCTTCTCCATACTGTTTTGGCCATAACTTCTTCGTTATAGCTCCGTTTTTGTTCTAGAAAGAACCGTTGGACTCGTAATTGAATCCTTTATACATCAAGACTATAAAATCTAGGATTCAAGTCCAAAATCAAATATCTTATTTTTCCTTAATATATCGGTTTTGGTATAAACTTGAAATGATATCTTTCGAAAATCGGGGTGTTACAATTCTCCCATAAAGAGATTTCGTCCTCGAAATCTGGAACCAAACAAGAACCCAACATAGAACTTGGCAAGATCGATTGATTTCCCATAAAAAATGCCTCCACGAAACTTTACCTCGTATACGAACCCAATTACAACCCGGTCGAGGTTGTTACTGCACTTCTCGTAAAGAGTCGTCTCAATTTAATCCCAAGGTTCGACATAACTCACCGATTACGGAATGAACATCAAGTCCTCGCCTGATCATTTTCTTAACCATAAAATCTCGGTTTCCTCCCAACCTTATGTTGCTCATATTACCTCAAGAGCAACTTATGACCTTATTTAGTCATTTCCACCAAGAATACTCCAAAACAAAAATTTCCCTTTGTTACTAAATACGATGCATCAAGGTCTCTTCAATAATCGATTTGTACTTAAAGTCTACCTCGACATTCTCACCAAATGTCTCCAATAAACATTACCACTAAACTCCCACCATGCACTCAAGCATCGATTTCCAAATCAGCGAAAGTCCTGACAATTATCAAAATACCAATGATTGATTTCTTAATTATCGACATCTAAATTCCTTAAGTTTACCGCTCGTCCTGCAGATGTACTAGATCTAACGGAAATACATTGAAGCACACCAATAGATATTGTCCTCAAAATCGAGTGTCGGCACCTAACCCTGGAATGACCATTCAGTAACCTTGGGTATACTACTAAATATTTCATTCCCGATTAGTAATATCGATTCAAAGTTGACACCTACTCTTGGAAGTAGTCACCCAATTCAACATCCTTACCAGTCAACCATAACATCAACACTATTCACGAATATCCAACAATATAATACACCACCGACACATAGCATGTCGTCGTACCAAAATTCCCACAATTCCAAAACCAACCATACCCACACATCCGAACACAATATTAATCCGAAGGTTTAACGAAGCATAAAGATCGTTACTTAACTAACTGGGAGAAAATACATGTCTAACACCTCAATACTCCGAGGACTCTTTTAATCCTTAATATCGACTTCTAACACGAGGGGGCTTACACCTATAGCCCAATGAGTTCAAGGTTTTTCACACTACTATGCTAATTTGAAATTTATAAAACTCTCAAATACATAAGTTTTATAACAATTAAACGTGCGGTAAAAAAAATACACTATCATGCATTCGATATGTTTCAAAATTGATCACCAATGACACGCATATAAAACCATTTTCAAAACTCATTTGATCAGTACTTACGCTAATAAAACGATAACGAAAGATGCATAACAAAATCTTCAAACAGACTACCAGGGTCTTAGTATGCATCAATTTATGTCATGCATATGAAAATAACTTTCCGTCCTATAACATGTGCAATAAAAGTTTGTACAACTCCCAAAAGAGGATTTCATAACTTCAACTTTAAAATCTTTTACTTTAGCACAAGGCGTCGGAAGAAAAAATTTCCAACAAGACCTATATACATCCGATCATTTCCCAAAATTTAGTAAAGACATATGAATGCGATTTGAGCAATTGTAAGAGTATTTAGTTTAATTCCAAACTGTATAAATAAAATGTTTGCAAAATCCAAGACCACATGCTCATAATATCGAACTCTTAAAGTTTTCTCTCTTTTAGTCACAATGCGGCACGAAATAAGATTTCACTACAAAACTTGCATGTGACCGTTTATTTCACAAAGCTAACAGATTGACATGCGTATGCACCCGGTTAAAACATGAAATAATTTATGTCTTCTTCGAGTTCAAAGCCAAATATAAACATGATCTCATCCTTCTAAAACATTTGCTGAAATACCATGACGGAAATTTCCAATAAAATATGCATACATCATATGTGCACTGAACTGCTCCCACTAAACTCAAAGGGGAAATAATACCATTAGACGCTAATAAAATTTCCATTACTGTTTTTTTTAAACCGGACAAATGTCCTCAAGACTCCATTTAGTCAAAACCGAGCCAACGACCCAACAGTTTACGTGAATACGCAATTGAAAGCCGATATAACTATTTGAAACACGTTTGACCAAGTATTATGCAAACACGACCCAAAAGTATAAATAAATAAAATCTCATCGATGATTGAGACAAACCATTTTCCCAATTGGACTCATACCCTTATGTTTTCAAAACGCCTCATAATACAATAATATACATTTCCTAAAAAGGTTATTACGATCAAATACACAAAATGACACTTACGTCAATTGAACTCCAAATATATATGTAAAATCTTCAAAGAAACATTTCAACATGATTTATTTACCAAAATACCCAAAGATCCCAAAATGGGTGTCTCAACATGTTCATAAAACTAAACATTTCAAAATAACCAAAACTTCTCATTGGTTGAAACAAAATGTTTTTCCAAATGAACTCTTTCTCTTCATGTTGCCAAAATGATTCATAGTTCAATGATATGCATTTTCCAACGGTTTATAAAATCGTATTCACCAAATGAACAATTATATAAAATGACTTCCATTTATATATTACATCGTAAAAGAAATATATCAAAATGATTTATTTATCAAAATGCCCAAAAATCACAAAGATGTGTGTTACATAAGTTTATAAAGTGAAATATATCCAAATAACCCAAAACTTAACAGGTATTGGGGCCAAAGAGTTTCAAAAGGTTTTATGGATGCAAATACGCCCAAAATGCATATAACGTAAAATAGACTTCATTTGTACAAAAATCGTCAAAGACGCATAACTCATAAAAACAGAGTTTATTTGTACAAAACCACCAAGAACACGTAAATCATGCTATTTAGTTGTTGAACTATTCGAAATCCAATCTGAGCATTTTAGGAGGTTAAAACAACCCGAGTTTACCAAATATGAAAACTTATCAAAATATTCATACATTGACAAATACCAAGTAAAACATACTTTTACTTCAAAATACACATTTTGGCATGTACACCGTTTTAACAAATTAACTCGAACTCACGCTCCTCGATTTGTATAGTTACACTATCATCATCCAGATGCTCAACATATTAAGGCAAAGATCACAGACTTCATAGGTTTACCTCACAATTTCTCCTTGAATACATCGGTTCAAAAAGTCTATGGTTCTAATCCAACCAATTAATCCGACTCGAAACCGTCCACTTAATGCAATCACCATACTTACCGTTACTCCAAGTAACGAATAATAAAATCATCAACTTTTTCTAATAGTTACCCATTCAGAAACTTTCTTATTACTCCAATGGTCGACATACCAAGGCAGTTCATACAAGCACGAGGATGAATAATAAAGAGATTAACAGAATTGAACACGAATGAAACGTACTACTACGTCTACAAATATCATAACATTAGTAAACCAAGCACAAGAGAACGTTCTACTACCTTACCAATTGTCACAGTAAGGTTTGTATCCACTCCAGGCCTCTTGGGGTGTCATATTGGTAAGACTCTTAGTGGAGGTCCTCTTCATCAAGTAACATGCACAAGCAACAACTTCTGCCCAAAAGCAATTATCTAACCTTTTACTTTTCATCACACTCCTTGCCTTTTCTATAATGATCCTATTGGTTCTCTCTGCTACCCCATTCTGTTGGGGAGTGTACCTTGTTGTCAACTGATGATGTATGCCATTCTCTTTAAGGAAATCTAAAAAGTATGTGGAATTGTACTCCCCACCCCTATCAGACCTTAAGGTTTTGATTTGATATCCACTTTGCTTCTCAACCAAAGATTTAAATGTACTAAATATATTAAATAGTTCTGGTTTTTCTTTTAAGAAGTATCCCCATAGCTTTCTACTGTAATCATCAATGAAGGTTAGTAAATACCTGTTTCCTTCAATAGATGGAGTATTCATGGGACCACACACATTTGTGTGAATGAGTTATAGTGGTTTTGTAGCCCTCCATGCCTTATCCAAAGGGAATGATTCTCTTGTCTGTTCGCTAAGCATGCAAGCTTCACACACTTCTTCCATAGTACTTTGATAATTGGAATATCCCTGACTAAATTGTGTCTATACATGAAATTTAGATAGCCCATATTTGAATTTCCAAATCTGTTGTGCCATAACAATGAATTTTGTTTGGTAGTTGTATGAAATCCCAAAACAAATTATTCTCTTTGAAATTGAGTGGAAACATTTTGTTTCCTGTCATTTTTATTCTGCCTAGTGTACTCCCAAAAGGATCTTTTATTTTACAAGCCCCATCCTTGAAATGGAGATCACACCTCTTCTGTAGCAACTATCCCACGCTTAACAAATTATGCTTCAATCCAGGGACAAAATATACATGAGATATCCTCTTTTGTCCCATCTTGGTGTTGACCAAGATTTCACCAATACCTTGTACCATCAATCTTTTGTCATCTCAAGTTCGTACTTCTTTCTTTTGGGACTAATGTTGGGAAATTCAGAAATGATCAAGTATGGTTAATGCTGCTACAACAGAATTACTACTGCCAGTTGAAGATTACTACTGCTGAACAAGATTAGTACTGCTAGTTCAAAGTTAGTACTGCTTGAAGAGATTAATACTGCTGAGCATGGTTAGTACTGTTGAACTTAGTACTGCTCAGAGTATTAATGTTGCTGAAGAATAATGCTGCTTATAAGATGAAGACTTCACATGGAAGGATGACAGCTGGATGGACTGAAGATATTCATGGAAGTTTGGAGATAAAGATGGAAGTTTATATTGAAGATCTTTTATTATTTTGTAATTATCTTTTATCTTCAGTATATGTATAGAATTGTTGAGAATAGTTTAGTTTAACAATT
Organism: Arctium minus; assembly: GCA_954870635.1. NCBI lineage: Eukaryota > Viridiplantae > Streptophyta > Magnoliopsida > Asterales > Asteraceae > Arctium > Arctium minus. The sequence goes on from OX941087.1 coordinate 2,369,023, forward strand.
TTTCTGAGATTTAGCTTTTAAGAGAGAGAATCAACCTCAAGATTTGAAATCCTAATTCTAGAGAAGTAGAATTCGTATTGGTGAGCCTGTTCATCAATATTGAGGTTGTTTGTAAAAGCTTGAGACTTTCAATCATTCAATAGAAGTTTACAAGTTGTGGTTTTGATTCACTGTTACATTGTTCGTTTGAATATTAAAGTGCTATTCCGCAGTTTCTTTAATATTGTTTTCTGAGTATTCATTCTTGTTAAGAAGTTAAGATCCTGACAAGTGGTATCAGAGCATGTATTCTCATAAATCTTATTCATCATGGAAAATACAGTTGAATCAAATAGTACCTTGGTCTCAAAGGTTCCAATGCTCAGACCCAATGAATTCGACATGTGGAAGATCAGAATCAAGCAATACATACTCCTCACTTATTATTCTATATGGGACATCATTGAGAATGGCCCATCTGAAGCAGGAAAGATTGGTGCTGATGGAAAGCGATGCAGAAACAAAAACTAGACAGACAGAGATGAAATCCTTGAGCACTTTACTCTTGGCTATTCCCAATGAATATCAACACCAATTCTGCAATTGCACTGATGCACAGATGCTCTGGAATTCTCTAGAGAAGAGATTCTCTGGTACCAAAAGTACCAAGAGAAATCAGAAGGCCATACTGAAGCAACAATATGAGAACTTTATGTCAACCAAGAATGAGTCCATGACTCAAACTTTTGACAGGTTCAACAAGCTAATTGGTGAACTAGCTACTGTGGGAGTACAAATTGATCAAGATGATCTAAACAAGAAGTTCCTAAGGTCCCTGGGTGATGAATGGACCATGTATACTGTCTCTTTCAGACATAATGATCAACTGGAAGAAAAGGAACTTGATGATCTATACAATGATCTAAGAGTTTTTGAATCTGAGGTAGAGGCTAAGAAGAAGCCTTCTGGGTATGTTCACAATGCTGCACTCCTATCAGCATCAATTGATTCTACCTCTAACCCTGAATCAATTAGTGCTGCCAATGGAGCAAATCAAGAGAAAGGCACTGAAACTATGTTTGAAGTCTTTCTGTCCAGTCATGGAAACTCTTCTCTAATTAATGATGACTTGGAACAACTCCATCCAGATGATCTTGAAGAGATGGATATTAAATGGCAGATGGCCATGCTCTCTATGAGAGTTAAGAAGTTCATCAAGAGAACTGGGAGGAACAACTTCTCCCAAAGAAGAGAAGATAGAGCAGGTTTTGACAAGTCAAAGGTGGAATGCTATAAATGTCACCAGAATGGACACTTTGCCAGGGAATGCAGAAGTGGAGTGTCTCACAACAACAACCACCAACAAGCACAGTCTGGAAGTTTCAATAATAACAGAAACTCTGCACAAGCTCTAGTCTCTCAACAAGGTATGGGGTTTGATTGGAGTGATCAAGCTGAAGAGGTTATCCAAAACCAAGCTCTAATGGCAGAGGTGTCTGATCTCCCAACAGAGGTAATTTCTAATCTTTGTACTCAAAATTGCATTAACACTGTTAAAAGGTACAGAGATCACAACCAGAACATGAGTGATGACCTTAAGAGATTAGAAAAGGACATAAAAGATTATGTGAGGATTGTTGAGAGGTTTGAGGATCAGATTAAGGGTTTTCAAGCCAATGAGCTTCAACATTCTTATGACACAAACTACTGGAAGTGGGAGAAGAATGACCTAGAACTCCAACTGACCAAATCTAAAGAGGAGAGTGATAAGTTAAGAGGAGAGTTAGCTAAAGTCAAGTTAGATGTAGAAAAGTTTTCCAATGCTTCTAAAGCAATGGAATCTTTACTACAAACTCAGATTCATGATAAACTGAGAAGAGGAATAGGGTACAATACCACACCACCACCCTACAACAACAACTACATCCCTCCTAGTTCAGACTTGTTAGAGACAAAGGATAGGAAGGACCTGCCTGAGGGAGCCACTGAGATAGATCCCTTAGATGAAGTAGTTGTTAAGGATAAAACTGAGAAAGAAACTGTCAAGAATAAGGACAGTATTGTGAGTGCTGAGATTCCTATAGAAAACCACATAATTACTAATGAGGGATGTGAAAAGCATTGGGTCAAGTCCAATGAGATAGAGAAGACTGAGGGAAAGACCAAGAAGGTTCATTATAAGCAGACCACTGTTGTGAACCCTATCCCTTGCAAGCAGTGTGCATGCAATAAATCTGAGCCCCAAAAACATGATAAACCAAGGGGAAATCAGAGAAACTGGAATAATCAATGGGCACAGAAACAAGGGGTTGATCTGAGGAAAATCAATAGACCAAAACCCTGTTTTATTTGTGGAAAGCTTAACCACATTGCCAAATACTGTTTTTTCAATCCTATGAACCAAAGGCTTAACTTTCAAAGACCTATTCAAAAACCCTTTGGTTATAGGAAGAAAGAAAAGAACCATGTGGCTAAGAAAGTTGTTAAATCTAAAAGCCACATGAAGAAAAAGAATGTGGAGGACAGTGTCAAGATCTGGATACCTAAAAGCATTAAAGTTGTTAGTACTGCTACCACAAATAGTGCTGCTGACAGTGATAGTGCTGCTAGAAGCAATACTACTGCTAACAATGTTAGTGCTGCTAACACTGTTAGTACTTCTGCAAATGTTAATAATGCTAACTTTGTTAGTGCTGCCAACAAGGTTAATACTGTCAAACCTGTTAGTACTGCTAACTCTGTTAGTACTTCTAAAGATAGTGCTACTTCCAGTATTAGTGCTGCTAGACCAATAATCTTGACAAAGTACTCTAATACTAAGTGTTCTGATTTTAAAAACCTCATCAAAAAGGAGTGTAAGTATTTTGATGAGAAAGGGAGACCCAAGACCACATTGGCTTGGGTTCCCAATCAATACTAATTGTCTAATCTTATGTGCAGGGCAACCAACAGCTCAAGGGGAAGAGCATCTGACATGTTGATAGTGGTTGCTCTAGACACATGACAAGGAACATGTCTTGCCTCAAGAACTTCAAGAAGATTGATGGTGGGCATGTTGCTTTTGGGAATACTCCAGATGGAGGTAAAATTAGTGGTAAAGGTGATGTGACCAAAGGTAAAATGACCTTTGAAGATGTATTCTATGTTGAACAGTTAAGATACAACCTGTTAAGTGTATCACAGGTTTGTGACAAACAACATAGTATATTGTTTACAGATTCTGAATGTATTATCCTTGCTCCTGGATTCAAGGTAGTTGATGAAAAAATGATACTACTAAGAACCCCCAGAAAGGACAATGTATATTGTTTAGATATGGAAAGTGTTTCATCTGATCCATCCCTAAATTGTCTTGTTTCAAAAGCATCTCTGGATGAATCATCACTTTGGCACAGAAGAATGTGTCACATGAACTTTAAAACAATAAATAAACTTGTTAAAAACAACCTTGTAAGAGGTTTGCCTTCTAAAGTCAATTCATGTGATGATCATTGTGTTGCTTGTCTTAAAGGCAAACAACACAAAACTTCTCATAAGTCCAAAGAGGTGAACACTATTTCTTCTTCTCTTCATTTATTGCATATGGATCTGTTTGGTCCTACAAATGTTATGAGTATAGGTAAGAAATCATACGGCCTGGTTATTGTTGATGATTACTCTAGATTTACTTGGGTATATTTTCTAAGGACTAAGGATGAGACAAGTGGACTGATCAAATCCTTTATTCTAAGAATTGAAAATCAAACTAATCAAAAAGTAAAAATCATTAGGTCAGACAATGGTACAGAATTTAAAAATATTGACCTAAACACCTTTTGTGAAGAAAAAGGAATTGAGAGACAATATAGTGCTCCTAGGACTCCACAACAAAATGGTGTTGCTGAGAGAAGGAATAGGACACTGATTGAGGCTGCTAGATCTCTGTTAGCTGATTCTAAACTGCCAATAACTTTCTGGGCAGAAGCAGTTAATACTGCTTGCTATGTCCAAAACAGAGTACTAGTAGTCAAGCCTAAAAACAAGACACCTTATGAGCTCTTAAATAAAAGAAAACCCTTTTATTGGATTTTTCAAACCGTTTGGGTGTCCTTGTACAATTCTCAATACCAAATCTCACTTAGGAAAGTTTGATAGCAAGGCAGATGATGGATTTCTTGTTGGTTACTCATCTCAGAGTAAGGCCTACAGAGTTTTTAATACTTCTAGAATAATTGAGGAAAGTGACAATGTCAAATGCAATGAGAACACACCAAATCCTATTGGGTCTGGTCCTCAGTGGTTGTTTGACATTGATTCACTGACTAACTCTTTTGGTTTCGGTAGTGACAATTATGCAGGTTCAGGAAGTGGAGGATCAGGGACTACACAAGTTCAAGACAATATACCTCAGTCTGTGATCTTTCCTATGCCTATAAAAGAACCTGTTGAATTCTGTGAAAAAGAAACTACATCTGAGCCAATTCAGAGTGAAGAAGAAAGAAGAGAAGAGGAATCTTCAGTGCATAAAGAGCTAGAAGTAACTGAGGTGATCCCCTCAGCTGACTTAAATGATTCCAATCTAGAGGTGGGAATTAATGAAGAACCTAGTTTTCAGACTAGAACACAAAAGAATCATCCTCCAGAGCTGGTCATAGGAGATATCTCTTCTCTTATGATTAGAAGGAATCAAAGCAGACTTCAAGAGCTGCAGGATCCACAACACACAGTACTCTCCTGTTTCCTATCCCAAATTGAGCCTAAGAAGGCCTATGATGCAATGAAAGATTCAAGTTGGATAGAAGCCATGCAAGAAGAGTTACTTCAATTCAAACTACAGGATGTTTGGGACTTGGTGGACCTTCCAAAAGGTCATAGAGCTATTGGCACCAAGTGGATCTGCAGGAACAAAAAGGATGAGAGAGGTATTGTGATCAGGAACAAAGCAAGGCTTGTGGCACAAGGGTACACTCAAGAAGAGGGCATAGATTATGATGAAGTGTTTGCTCCAGTGGCAAGGGTAGAGGCAATTAGGCTGTTCCTAGCTTATGCCTCATATATGAAGTTCAAGGTCTATCAAATGGATGTAAAGAGTGCCTTTCTATATGGTACAATTGATGAAGAAGTATATGTCTGTCAACCACCTGGTTTTGAAAATCCTTCATATCCTGACAGAGTATACAAGCTGAAGAAAGCACTTTATGGTCTACATCAAGCCCCAAGAGCATGGTATGACACTCTGTCTACCTATCTCTTGGAGAATAAGTTTGAAAGGGGAATAATTGACAAGACCCTTTTCATTAAAAGAAGTAAGAAGGACATCCTATTAGATCAGATCTATGTAGATGATATCATCTTTGGATCCACAAAAGATCAGATGTGTAGAGACTTTGAAGAGTTGATGCACAAGAGCTTTAAAATGAGTTCAATGGGTGAACTTACCTTCTTCCTTGGACTTCAGGTGAAACAGCAGACAAATGGAATCTTCATTAGTCAATCAAAGTATGTGCAAGACATCCTGGAGAAATATGGTTTAAAAGACTCAAAGCCAGCAAACACACCAATGGAAACTCACAAATAGATCACTGTTGATCTTGAGGGGGAGGATGTTGATGTCTGTTAGAGCATAAATCTGTTGGATACAAGATCAAGAATACTGAAGGTCAAAGTTGAGAAAGTCAAAGCTGTTAAAGTCAAATCTCATTTAAAGTCAAAGTCTATTTGTAATAAGTCAATGTATTTTTGTATTTGTATTTTTCCTTGTAATAGTTAGGTAGTATAAATAGTTTTTCTTTCTCTGTATTTTGTAGAGAACTTAATTGAAGTATATTCAGTTACATTTAGAGAGAGAAAGTTAGAGAGAGAGAGAGGTCGTTGGAGAGAGTTCTAGAGAGAGAGATATTGTAATCTTGATTTTGAGAAGTTAATCAAACAGGTATTTGATTCTTATTCTTGTTTGTTTGATTAATCTTGATTTAGAAACTAGAATCTGGAACAATCAATTGGTATCGCCGATTTCAAAAGACTCCATATGAGCTGATCAACAACAGAACACCTACCATCAAATACTTTCATATATTTGGGTGTAAATGTTTTGTGCTTAATGACAGAGAGAGTCTGAACAAATTCAGTGCTAAAGCGGATGAAGGCATTTTTATTGGTTATTCTTCAACTTCTGCTGCATATCGTGTTTATATAAAGAAGTCAAAGACAGTTGTGGAGAGCGTCAATGTCATATTTGATGAAGAGATGGCTTCTGATCGTCTCAGTTCAGAACCCGTTATCACAGGAGTATTAGCTTCTGGGCAGATCAGTCCACAACCTGTTTCTACAGCGAAAAATTTGGATAACGCTTCTACATCTACTTCACATTTAACTGATTTATATTTGTTATTTGAATTCTTTTATGATGAGTTTCTAGGATCTAATATACCTAAATCTTCTATGACTGACAGGTCTGGAGATACAAGCTGTCATCATCCAGTCACTTCAGAAGTTATTACTGAACAAGCATCCCCAGTTCAGACAGAAATTCATATTCCTATTGTTACTCCTACAGTTGAAGATGTACAAGCAAATGCTGAGCCAGAAGTAACTGTTTCAGTTGGATGTGATATATTGTCTACTCAACAGACAGAATTTGTTGTTCCAACTGATACTTCTGCACATGAAACTTCAACTGAGAAACCCCCTCTTATTATTCAAGCTGAAGAATCTGAAAGTGGATTTCAAGATGATGATCATATTCAATCAGTATCTATTCCACTCCCACATGAGCATCGTTGGACCAAAGACCATCCATTACATCAAGTAATTGGAGATTTTGACAAGCCTGTTCAGACAAGGTCAGCGACTCTTAATCAGTGTATGCATGACTCATTCCTCAGCAAAATTGAGCCAACTCGAGTATCTGAGGCTCTTGCTGATTCGGACTGGGTATCTGCAATGCAAGAAGAGATCAATCAGTTTGAAGCCCTAAATGTTTGGAGACTGGTTCCTAAACCAGAAGGCAAAACCGTGATCGGCACTAAGTGGGTATTCAAGAACAAAAAGGATGAATATTGGTGTCGTCATCAGAAACAAAGCTAGACTTGTTGCCAAAGGCTACCGGCAAGAGGAAGGCATCGATTATGACGAGACGTATGCTCCAGTAGCGCGTATAGAGGCAATAAGAATGTTTCTCGCCTACGCTGCTCATAAGAACTTCACAGTCTTTCAGATGGATGTGAAAACAGCCTTTCTGAACGGCATTCTTAAAGAGGAAGTGTACGTGTCTCAACCTGAAGGGTTCGTCAATCAAGACAAGCCAGATCATGTATACATCTTGGACAAAGCCCTTTATGGATTAAAGCACGCCCCTCGAGCCTGGTACGATGTATTATCCAAATTCTTGGTCAAGTCTGGTTTCTCTAAAGGTAAGATCGATACCACTTTATTTATAAAGAAGGAAAAAGCTGATATTATACTTATTCAGATTTATGTTGATGATATAATATTTGGTTCTACTAATCCAAAATATTGTAAAAACTTTTCTAACCTCATGGTGTCACGTTTTCAAATGAGTATGATGGGAGAGATGAATTTCTTTCTCGGATTACAAGTTAAACAACTTTCTACGGAGATTTTTATAAATCAATCTAAGTACATTTTGGACATTCTTCGGAAGTACAAGATGGAAAATTGTAAACCAATTGGAATCCCGATGGCACCTGGTACTAAGATCCACACTGATCCTTCGGGTAAAATTGTAGATGTTAGAACGTTCAGAAGTATGATAGGATTGTTGATGTATTTAACTTCCAGTAGACCAGATATTATGTTCTCAACATGTCTTTGTTCTAGATATCAAGCTGCTCCCAAAGAATCCCATTTGGCCGCTGTCAAACGGATCTTTAGATATCTAAAGGGCACTGCAGAACTGGGTTTGTGGTATCCAAAAGATACTAGGTTTCAACTGACTGCATATTCAGATGCAGATCATGCAGGTTGCATGTTGGACAGAAAGAGTACTTCTGATCACGTTCAATTTCTTGGAGACAAGCTCGTTAGCTGGGCATCAAAGAAACAATTATGCGTTTCCACTTCGACTGTTGAAGCAGAGTACGTAGCTGCTGCCAGTTGTTGCTCTCAAGTCTTGTGGATGCGAACACAGCTACGAGACTATGGATTCAAGTATGATAAAATTCCAATCTACTGTGACTCGAAGAGTGCAATTGCCGTATCTGCTAATCCTGTCCAGCATACGAAAACCAAACACATTGATGTAAGGTATCATTTTATCAAAGATAATGTTGAAAAAGGAACAACTGAACTTTATTTTGTAAAAACAGATTATCAACTTGCAGATTTGTTTACCAAACCCTTAGATGAGAAGAGATTTAATTTTCTTGTCTCTAAGCTTGGTATGTTAAATCTGAAGACATAATCAATTATTACCTACTAAAGTTACATATTGTTATTTTTTATCATTTTCTTTATTTTTATGTCTGAAAGATATCTGCACTTTATATGTTTGCTCATGATCTCAGGGGGAGTTAGAGAAGATTTTAAATGATCTACATTCATTTGAGGGGGAGCAAAACTAATTTCTGCATTATACTTAACTGACAAAATTTTTGTGATGCATGATTTTAGGGGGAGCCTATAAGTCAAAAGGAGTAAGACTATGATTTCTGATTATTTCTGATCAGAACTCGTTCTTTAATTGTTTTACTGCTTTATGTCATTTTAATTTTCGAATAAAGTTTGTGAATAAAGTTTGACTAGACTTTGAGACTTATACAGGATGAGAGAAGTTGACACGATCATATCTTTATGACTACAGCCTGACTTTCTGAGATTTAAGATTGAGCGAAAAGATAAATTTCTTATCTTAATCTTAAATATATTTGAAAGAAGGACAACTTTCAGATATAGAAAACATGTTCTTAAATGTTCAAACCACTTCCTGATTTTTTAAACAGATTTTATAATTTGGAAGTGTGATTTTAAATGGTTTTTTTCATTTTTTTATTTTGTGCTTTATTGTTTACAAACCGTGTGTTTCCAAAGATAATTACTTGCGTATTGTCTTTTCTATATACTTTCAAGTATTCACACACACTGGTTTGAATTTTTGTTCAAGTTGTTCTTACCACGTCTCTAAATTGAAATAGTTTTTATTCGATGGTAAGACACTCCGCTTGTACTTCAATGAATTTTTTGAGCGATATTTCATTTCGAAACGGTCATTTCAAGAATGTCTATATTTTGTTTCGTATAGACAAATATCAATTATTCTTGACCATAAGTTTTAATTGCTATATCATTCATTTCTGATCATTTTCATTCAATGTCATATTTTCAAACAAGTCTTTTGCATTCATTTTCATTCATTCAATATACTTGTTTGAAAATACTTCAATGTTTAAAAATGCTCAAATCTTCATGATTATTTCATCTGAGCATCCATTTATCTGACATTTGTATATGAGCTTTAACTGTTAAAGTTAAACCATTTGAGCAACTCATGCTTTATAGGAAATATGGGTTCTTTGTGCTAGGACTTATCTGAAACTTCTATGGATTCACGTTAAACAGTGTTTCCTACCCAAGAAGTTAATTCTTTAGTGATTGAGTGTGAGGAGTCTAAAGAAATGAGTGTGGGTGTGATGAGGTAAAATGGAAAAGAGAGTTTGGTTAGTAGTGAGCTTAATGATTAAAAAGAAAGAGGGTGTGCGATCAGAGTAAAAGAATATCAAACTCTGCACCAACTACTTTCTGAGTCGGGCAGCCACATTACTAGCGTTTCACAACTCTTTGGTGAACGTTATTGAAACAGGCAATTAGCCCATGCCAACTCTTGCTTAAACCCCACCAACCACTCATTTTCTTCTCAAAAAGAAAATGTTTCATATTTTCTGGGGACGCAGCATATAATCTATCTGGTTTTCATTTGGAAAATCTGGATATTGAAAAAGAAGGAAGTCTGCCCCACCTTCGCACTTCAGTCATGCACTTAGAGTCTGTGTTTATCTACTGTTGTCTCAGTGGTTTACACTATGTTGAGCCTTATGAAAGCAGTTATTCGTGCTTAATTCTTTCTACACGTGCACGAACACACAAAGAATTCGTTTCTTTGTCATAACATTTATAGAAATTGCCTTTGTGGTATTTCGATGATTGGATGGAAGCCCTGGGGGAGTGAATATCACAAAAGCTCCTTTATATTGTGTATTCGTTACACACAGTGACTTTGTGTTACTGACAGGCATTTTAACTGATTCATCTGTTGATTCAGGAGTTACCTGTTCTTATTTTTGTCTGGATTTGAAAAGATCTAGATAAATATCTTGTTATGGATCACAGAATCAGAGGCTCTTCACATATCAGATTGGTCAATGACATTTCTTGGAAGAAAAAAGTTTTGATGATATTGATGCTCAAATCATCAAAAAGGGGGAGATGGTATGAAAAAATGTTAAAGTTTGGACATGGTATGAAGAAATGTTAAAGATTTTCAAGTTTGGGGGAGATGATTTTCTCAAATGGTCAAGACAGAAGATCCAAAGTAAAGATTTGAAGATGATCAAAGATTTTCTGAAGATTTGTGGAAATTTTCTTTGAAGTTTATTTGCTAAAAGAAATTCAAGTTGATTCCGAAGAAAATTTCTTTCCAAAGTCTGTAATCGTTCTATGAGAGCTTTGGGAAGATTGTTCATCATTTGAAGATAATCTTGGAAAGAAGACTGTTAATGAAAAAGGAGAGATTATTTTGACAGAGCTTAAAGTGAGGAACTGAATTGCTAGATCTTTCAACAGTGATCTTGAATCCAAAGGGGGAGATTGTTAGAGCATAAATCTGTTGGATACAAGATCAAGAATACTGAAGGTCAAAGTTGAGAAAGTCAAAGTTGTTAAAGTCAAATCTCATTTAAAGTCAAAGTCTATTTGTAATAAGTCAATGTATTTTTGTATTTGTATTTTTCCTTGTAATAGTTAGGTAGTATAAATAGTTTTTCTTTCTTTGTATTTTGTAGAAAACTTAATTGAAGTATATTCAGTTACATTTAGAGAGAGAAAGTTAGAGAGAGAGAGAGGTCGTTGGAGAGAGTTCTAGAGAGAGAGATATTGTAATCTTGATTTTGAGAAGTTAATCAAACAGGTATTTGATTCTTATTCTTGTTTGTTTGATTAATCTTAATTTAGAAACTAGAATCTGGAACAATCAATGTCCATCTATATAGATCAATGATTGGATCTCTAACGTATCTCACAGCCTCAAGACCAGATATCATGTTTCCAGTATGTGTATGTGCCAGATTCCAAGTCAAGCCAAAGCAATCACATCTTCAAGCTGTGAAGAGGATTTTCAGATACTTAAGAGGGCAACCTAGATTAGGTCTTTGGTATCCATATGAATCTTCATTCGACTTGATTGCATATTCAGATAGTGACTTGGGTGGTGCTAACATGGACAGAAAGTCTACTTCAGGAGGATGTCAACTTTTGGGTGCAAGACTAGTATCTTGGCAGTGCAAGAAACAAACCACAGTGTCCTTATCCACAACAGAAGCTGAGTATATTGCTGCTGCAAGTTGCTGCTCTCAGGTTCTATGGATTCAAAATCAGATGTTGGACTATGGGGTAACATTTCTTCACACTCCAATCTTTATTGATAATAGCAGTGCTATAAGTATTGTTAACAATCCTGTCAAGCACTCCAAAACAAAGCACATCGAGATCAGGTATCACTTTATCAGAGATTGCAATGAAAAGAAGCTCATTCAAGTTGCTAAAGTTCATACCGACAATCAGTTTGCAGATCTATTCACTAAAACTTTTGATGTGGGTAGATTCACTTTCCTGGTCTCAAGTGTGGGCATGATCAACTCTGAATGAGCTCATGGGTTTAAAACGGTGTTTTTATACTTGTTATTTTTAGGGGTGTTCGCGGTCCGGTTTGGGCGGTTTAACCCCTCAAACCATAAACCAAACCGCTAGTGGCGGTTTGTTGATTTTTCAAACCGAGCGGTTTGACATCAAGTGCCCACACCGGTCAAGTCGGACCGCGGTTTAGGCGATTTGGTCGACTGGTTTAGGCAGTTTGGGCCTTTTAGTGGGCTTTAAAGTTTAAACATAAAAACATATAAAAATTTAAACTTTAAAGGTTCATTAGCTTGAGTTCATTTGAAATAAATAAAAGTCTACAACAATGTTAACAAACTCCACAAAAGTTAGCAAAATATCTCAAGACAAAACAACAAAAAAAAAAAAGTAATATGCAAAGTGCAAATAAAATCCACGGCAATTTAAAATTATCTTTGGGCCTTTTTGTATATATTTAAGTCTAAAGATAAATTGGATATTTGGGCTAAACAATAGATTATATAAAGATGTATATAAAAAAATAAAAAATATATATCGATATATTTGGCGGTCGGTTTGTTCCAATCCGCCCAAAAAAAACTCCAAGCCGCATACCAGACCAGACCGCTCGGTTTGGCCATTTTTCAAACCAGACCAGACCGCCAGACCGCCTAAACCGCCAAAAACGATCCGGTTTGACTTGGTTCGACCGGTTTAAGCGGTCCAACGGTTTTTTTGAACACCCCTAGTTATTTTGGCTATTTGTGTACTGCTAATCATCTTTCACAGAAAGTTATTGCCTTGATCAGACCTTCCTAAGCTTCAAAAAGAGTAAGTATAGTTAATAATGCGAGTGCAGTTTTAATATTGCCAGTGCACAGTTAATACTGCTAGTGGTTAATACTGCTAGTTATTTAATACTGCTAGTGGTTAATACTGCTCTCAGTTAATACTGCTAGTTAGTTAATACTGCTAGTGGTTAATACTGCTCTCAGTTAATACTGCTAGTTAGTTAATACTGCTTATGTCCCAAATCGTATAAATACCCTGTTTGCCCGCCCAAAAGCTCATAACGACTCTTTGCATACCGTTCACATTCTCTCTAACCCTTTTCTCTCAAGTAACAAGTTTTTCAGGCAAGAACATTCAAGTTCAATGGCATCCATGGCATTCATCGACGAGCACAATGAAATCGTGATGCTACAAAAGCCAAAGCAAGCTGCAGGATTTCATCAGATAGTGGATTTTCTGAAGTCTAGCCATATCGCCTATGCTCTGACATTGTCTCCATCAATCTATATCGAGCACCAACGACAATTTTGGACTAATGCCACCATTGTTACTGAGAATGGTGTGCAAGTGATCAAGACAAGGGTGTGTGACAAACCCTTGACAGTTACTGAAGAGGTAATTCGCATCAGTCTACGTTTAGACGATGCCTCTGGTATCTCATCTATCCCTAATGATGAACTGTTTTCCACTCTTTCAAGAATGGGGTATGGAGGCCCATTGGGTGTCTTTAAGTTCTCAAAAGCAAAATTTTCACCCCAATGGCGTTTCTTTGTCCATACCCTTATGCACTGCATTTCCAAAAAGACTACTGGATGGAGTGAGTTCAGCAGTACCATTGCCTATGCTTTGGTCTACTTGGCCACTGCCAGAAAGTACAATTTTTCTAAAATGATTTTCAGTGATCTTGTCTCAAACCTGGAAAGTAAAAAGAGTTTTTATATGTACCCCAGGTTTGTACAAGAAGTTATGACCCACGAATTGACGGATATGCCTCACTTTGATGAGGTATATGTACCAAAAATTCCCAAAGGTAAGGTCTTTTCAAACATGAAGAGATCCCCTCTGGACTCGGAAGGAGTTGACACCCCATTGTTCTCTACAATGATGGTGGTGTCCCACACTGAAGAAGGTATGGCAGCAGGGTCAAGGCCCTCATTAGACCATCCCACTGCTAGCCAATCCCAACCTTCCCACTCTATATCTATTCCTCAGTCCCTACTTCAAAAGAAAGCCTCTCCTATCACCCAAACTTACAACAGAAAAAAGGTAAAGAAGGCTCCTTCCCTTCTTGTACCTTCACCCACTGAGCCTATAAGCCCTCTAAGGGAGAATTCTCCTTTAGAGAATATCCACAGGGAAACCACAGGGGTGTCTCCCAACCCCAAGGAGGTGCTCACTGAGGAGATGGTTGAGCATATGGGTGCTAAGGCTGCCACTACTCCTGCTAGCACAGAGGAGGTAAGTGGTAACATCAATAAGACCTTCCCCATGGCAACTTTGAATGAGCAATCATTCAAAGGTCCCAGGTGCCAAGAACCCACGCGGGTGGAGAGTGATTAATTTAACATCCTCGACACAAACATTCAGATGATGACAGTTAAATAACTGTCAACCATAATAACTAATTAATTTAACATCCACGACTAGCTTAACCTTCAACAACGTTCTCATTGAAATTTTGTTGAAAGCAGGCTGGAGAAGAGTGCTTTTCAATTGAGATGGATGGAAACAAACAAGTTTGGTATGAAATACTTTCCTTCTCAAAACCAGCACATGTTCTATCTGCCATCGGTTACCCGTATGTATTTCTTAGGCAGAAGTATTTTGCTCACCGATCTAGTGATACAGTTAGAAAATTTGTGTCCTTTAAGTAAACCCCACAACATTATGCTATTGCAAATTAACATTCATTTATATCGTTGTTCCCTGTTATGGATGAAAGAATTGGATAGAATTCCCTTCTTGTTGCCATAGTGATTTCAAGCGGTAATACCCCTTTATGACATTTTCACACCCTCTTGCTTTAATTATGTATATATACTATTAATATCAATATCAATTGGTGGTGATGGCGACAGTGGTGGGGGTGGTTAAATTAGATGTTATTTTTGTCTTTTTTAAATCATATTCGAAAGTCAAAGTCTAAAGTATTTTCACCAGCAATGGGCAAAGGTTGCTTTACTTTGGTGTGGCATCCTTCAGACATAAAGTAATTTATGTTGCATCTAGCATAAATTTAACCATTCCTGAATTTTGGTGATAGATCATCTGCTACTTTAACAGTAAAGAACCAAGATATTCATTCTTCTCTCTCAAGAAAATGTTATCTGAATACCTACACATGGAAGACCTTCCGCTTGTACTTGTTGACCTGGAAAGCAACTATAGCTCACAATAATGCAGTTTCTTTTCAATAGTGTGGTATTCATATGATATACCTAGATATGTTTTTATTGGCTACAAGCCACCATGCAATGTGGAATTACTAGACACAAAGGAAAAGAAAAGTACAATGCAACACATAATAGGTATGAGAAACAGCACAACCCCTTTTCAAAAAGGTGTGCCATAGAATAGATGTTATGTCTTAATAATCCAAAACTTCGGAGCATATTTATGGTTGTCTACCATCTATCAGTCGTATTCAGAAGTTGGTTTCTCTTTTTTCTATTGTTTATTAGAAACTTTTCCATTTTGTAGATTTACCATTCTCTCTACACTTGGTGATTTTTTGGGGTTTGTAATTGAGATTTGTTCCGGACATAATTATGTCTGCGGTTGTTGCTCGAGGACATGGAGGAGATGCTGGGGGTAATCCTCCTCCTCATCCAAATAGAATACCTACAGTCGACGAGGCAATAGGTAAATCACTTTTTCAGTTTTCTTTCAAAATTTTGAATGTAGTATCTTATAACATTTTCTTACTTCAATCTTGTAGCAAAACAGAAGAAAAAAACGAGGGATAAGCAGAAGTAAAAACCTTGACATTGCCTTTGAGGCTAATTGAAACAAGTCGTTGCCAATTGAGTTTGATGTAAAAGAGGGGACGTACAAACCGGTTGGGGCATACGCAGGTATGTTTATAAGGTATCTTGGAAACCTGATCGGTTACAATGCCTCTCCACATCATCGAAGTTGGAATGAAGTTTCTCCAGAGTTCAAACAATCGATAATTAGAAGACTTAGGATAAATATCATACTAATTATTTAATTCTTTATAATTTTTACATGAAAGCTGACAACTTTTGTTTTGCAGAGATTTTTCATCCTTGATCCAACTGTTCCCGATTGGCCCAGGATTCTAGCTGGCATCGAGCGAGACTGCCAAGATCATTATAAAGACAGAAAGTCAAAACTAAAGAGTCATTTTGATCGAGTTGGCAGGTATGATAATGTTGAAAAATGCTCAAAGAAATCCACCGTCTCACCTGGATGATGAAAAATGGAAAAAGGCTGTGGATCTCTTTGTTGGTTCGAAATTCAAAGAGCGTTCAAAGAAAAATGCACAAAATAGGAGTCGTGCCAAGTACCCAAGTCTTCATGGGTCTACATAATATATTGTTGCACGATATAAGAAGGCAAATAAGTTGAACTTGTATACTATTTTAGAATGTATCAATGGTGCCATAACTTTTGTTATTAATATTTTGTCACAGAAAAACCCGGAAACACATGAACCGCAAGGTTCAATGGATAATTGGCATGATATGGATTATAGTCCAAGTCGTGGATGGGTAAATGACCTTGCCAGAAAAGATTACGTAAGTAATTCTTTAAATTTGAACTAACGTGTGTGTATATATATACTTAAAATTAGTTTCTCTATTACTAATTATATTTCTTAAGAAATACAGGAGGAGATGCTTGCAGAACGAGCTTCACAAACAAAACAAGATGGCTCGACCTCCTCGTCTACCGTAAACAAGAAGGAAATTATCACCGAAGTACTTGGGGAATGTCGCGGTCACAACCGAGGGATTGGACAAAAGTTGAAGGGTTCGGCCTTTGAGTCATTTTTTGAACCGTCGCCGCCGTCGCCACCGCCACCGATGAATGATGCATACATCGCTCTGAACCAGTATGTGCATCAAATGTATAATGCATTTAGGAGTTTTCAACATGGCTTTCAGTTTCCCCCACCACCCACTATAGACATACAACCACCACATCAGCCACCACAGCAGGACGAAGACGAGGATGAGGACACAGATACCAACTCGTATGATGATTACATATTTACGTATTTATATGTTTGAGACGTTAATGCTTATTTTGTCATCAATTTTGTATTATGGTTTTCAAATATTTTCTAGTTATATGAATATAAAGTCGTTTTCTAGTTATTTAAATATCAAATTAGTTGATTAAAGTATATTTTATAATCAGATTAAATAAATATTAAGTTTTATAATTAATAAATAAAAAATAAATTTTTATCTATTGCGACGACATGTTGTCGCAATTGATAAAATACTTTTTAAAATTTTTCTCCTATAGCGACGACATGTTATCGCAGTAGATAAAAATAATTTTTTTAATTTTTCTCTTATAGCGACGACATGTTGTCGCAGTAGATAAAAATAATTTTTTTTTATTTTTCTCCTATAACGACGACATGTTGTCACAGTAGATAAAAATAATTTTTTTAATTTTTTTCCTACAACGACGACATATTTTTGCAGTAGTCAAAAAATCGATTTTTTTATTTTTTACTTATAGCGACGACATGTCGTTGCTATAGTGAGCTACAACTACGAGCATACAGTGACAAAGGCTACAGCGACGACTGTCGTCGCAATATATCTATAGTGAAGAAATTTAAAGCATTAGTGACGACTTTTGTCATCACAATAGGATCGATTTGTTGTAGTGAATTACATGTATAACATTTTTACAATAATGAAAATTACATCATTTTTATTTAAGAAAAATATAAATATATATATGATCAATAAATAAACATGTACTATTGATGGTTGTGTTCTTTCTTCGCGAAGTTTTTATTTTTTCCACTGAGAATTGTTCCTTGGTGAAAGGTTTTAGTGAACTACAATTTATACATCATCTTGTTTTCTAAACCTCTTGATTGATGTATGAATCAAGAAGGATACTAAACTAAATGAATTGTTTAATAGTGTCTTGTACTCTTTCCTGCGTCTAAAGTTTTTATTTTTCCCACTTGATTTTGTTTCTTTGTCGCAAGGTTTTAATGAGGCAATAATTATGCGCCATCACCCTTTTGACTCGGCACAAGAGGGAGTGTTGAATAATTATGTGCCTTCGTTTAAAAGGAATGATTGAAAGAATAGTTTACAAGCATTATATTTAACATAATTAATGTTTCATTTTCATTGTAAAATCATGTCTATTAAAGAGTTTATGATTAACTAGAATTTACAGCTTTTTGGTTCTCTCTATATGCATTGTTCTATTACATAAATGAGATTAATTCGAACCCACACCTAGGATGTGAGAAAAGTCGTCCAAACCAACTTTGTGAATACAAACTTATGTTATTATTATAGTTATCAAAATACATAGAGTGATACCAATATTATAATACGGTTGTACCTTTCACGACCTTTTTTTTTACCATAAAAGGGATGAACAAAATAATTTCTGACACCACCGTATCTTATATCTAAAGCTGCCATAAACAAAAATACTTTATTATATTGTTTGCTTCTTGGTTGAACCTACGGTATAAAATCTTTATATATATAAAAGGAAAACCCAAAAATGATGAGGTGGCACCATGAGAGTTGAGTATTCTCAAAATGGTGGATTGTGGTTGAGTTGTAGCCATCCCACATTGGTGAGAAGTTGAAACATTGGAACAAAGAGGTGTGTATAAGATAGGTGAATGTGATGACTTTGTGTTCATTCTTAGAGTTGTCTTATTTTAGACAACTTATTTTTAGCCTTCCCACATTGGTAAAAAGTTGAAAATTTGGAATAAAGATGTATGTATACGAAATGTAAATGTGATGCATTGGTGTCCATTCTCATAGGGTTGTCCTATTTTAGATGACCTTCTTTTTGTATCATAAAAAATGGGTATTCTCAAATAGTCGATTGTAGTTTAGTTTTAACCATCCCACATTGGTGAAAAGTTAAAAAAATTTGGAATAAAGATATGTGTATAAAAAAGGTGGATGTGATGCTTTTGTGTCAATTCTCATAGAGTTGTCTTTATATATATAAAAGGAAAACCCAAAAATGATGAGGTGGCACCATGAGAGTTGAGTATTCTCAAAATGGTGGATTGTGGTTGAGTTGTAGCCATCCCCACATTGGTGAGAAGTTGAAACATTGGAACAAAAAGGTGTGTATAAGATAGCTGAATGTGATGACTTTGTGTTCATTCTTAGAGTTGTCTTATTTTAGACAACTTATTTTTAGCCTTCCCACATTGGTAAAAAGTTGAAAATTTGGAATAATGATGTATGTATACGAAATGTAAATGTGATGCATTGGTGTCCATTCTCATAGGGTTGTCCTATTTTAGATGACCTTCTTTTTGTATCATAAAAAATGGGTATTCTCAAATAGTCGATTGTAGTTTAGTTTTAACCATCCCACATTGGTGAAAAGTTAAAAAAATTTGGAATAAAGATATGTGTATAAAAAAAGGTGGATGTGATGCTTTTGTGTCAATTCTCATAGAGTTGTCTTATTTTGGATGACCTTCTTTTTGCATCATAAAAAAAGGAAAACCCAAAAGTGATGAGGTGGCACCATGAGAGTTGAGTATTCTCAAAATGGTGGATTGTGGTTGAGTTGTAGCCATCCCACATTGGTGAGAAGTTGAAACATTGGAACAAAGAGGTGTGTATAAGATAGGTGAATGTGATGACTTTGTGTTCATTCTTAGAGTTGTCTTATTTTAGATAACATATTTTTAGCCTTCCCACATTGGTAAAAAGTTGAAAATTTGGAATAAAGATGTATGTATAAGAATGTAAATGTGATGCATTGGTGTCCATTCTCATAGGGTTGTCCTATTTTAGATGACCTTCTTTTTGTATCATAAAAAATGGGTATTCTCAAATGGTGGATTGTAGTTTAGTTTTAACCATCCCACATTGGTGAAAAGTTAAAAATTTGGAATAAAGATATGTGTATAAGAAAGGTGGATGTGATGCTTTTGTGTCAATTCTCATAGAGTTGTCTTATTTTGGATAACCTTCTTTTTGCATCAGAAAAAATTTAGTTTTCTCAAATAGTGGATTGTAATTTAGATTTAGCTATCCTACATTCATGAGAAGTTAAAATCTTTATATATATAAAAGGAAAACCCAAAAGTGATGAGGTGACACCATGAGAGTTGAGTATTCTCAAAATGGTGGATTGTGGTTGAGTTGTAGCCATCCCACATTGGTGAGAAGTTGAAACATTGGAACAAAAAGGTGTGTATAAGATAGCTGAATGTGATGACTTTGTGTTCATTCTTAGAGTTGTCTTATTTTAGACAACTTATTTTTAGCCTTCCCACATTGGTAAAAAGTTGAAAATTTGGAATAAAGATGTATGTATACGAAATGTAAATGTGATGCATTGGTGTCCATTCTCATAGGGTTGTCCTATTTTAGATGACCTTCTTTTTGTATCATAAAAAATAGGTATTCTCAAAAGTGATGAGGTGGCACCATGAGAGTTGAGTATTCTCAAAATGGTGGATTGTGGTTGAGTTGTAGCCATCCCACATTGGTGAGAAGTTGAAACATTGGAACAAAGAGGTGTGTATTAGATAGGTGAATGTGATGACTTTGTGTTCATTCTTAGAGTTGTCTTATTTTAGACAACTTATTTTTAGCCTTCCCACATTGGTAAAAAGTTGAAAATTTGGAATAAAGATGTATGTATACGAAATGTAAATGTGATGCATTGGTGTCCATTCTCATAGGGTTGTCCTATTTTAGATGACCTTCTTTTTGTATCATAAAAAATGGGTATTCTCAAATGGTGGATTGTAGTTTAGTTTTAACCATCCCACATTGGTGAAAAGTTAAAAATTTGGAATAAAGATATGTGTATAAGAAAGGTGGATGTGATGCTTTTGTGTCAATTCTCATAGAGTTGTCTTATTTTGGATAACCTTCTTTTTGCATCAGAAAAAATTTAGTTTTCTCAAATAGTGGATTGTAATTTAGATTTAGCTATCCTACATTCATGAGAAGTTAAAATCTTTATATATATAAAAGGAAAACCCAAAAGTGATGAGGTGACACCATGAGAGTTGAGTATTCTCAAAATGGTGGATTGTGGTTGAGTTGTAGCCATCCCACATTGGTGAGAAGTTGAAACATTGGAACAAAAAGGTGTGTATAAGATAGCTGAATGTGATGACTTTGTGTTCATTCTTAGAGTTGTCTTATTTTAGACAACTTATTTTTAGCCTTCCCACATTGGTAAAAAGTTGAAAATTTGGAATAAAGATGTATGTATACGAAATGTAAATGTGATGCATTGGTGTCCATTCTCATAGGGTTGTCCTATTTTAGATGACCTTCTTTTTGTATCATAAAAAATAGGTATTCTCAAATGGTGGATTGTAGTTTAGTTTTAACCATCCCACATTGGTGAAAAGTTAAAAATTTGGAATAAAGATATGTGTATAAGAAAGGTGGATGTGATGCTTTTGTGTCAATTCTCATAGAGTTGTCTTATTTTGGATGACCTTCTTTTTGCATCATAAAAATTTAGTTTTCTCAAATAGTGGATTGTAATTTAGATTTAGCTATCCTACATTCATGAGAAGTTAAAATCTTTATATATATATATATATATAAAAGGAAAACCCAAAAGTGATGAGGTGGCACCAAGAGAGTTGAGTATTCTCAAAATGGTGGATTGTGGTTGAGTTGTAGCCATCCCACATTGGTGAGAAGTTGAAACATTGGAACAAAGAGGTGTGTATAAGATAGGTGAATGTGATGACTTTGTGTTCATTCTTAGAGTTGTCTTATTTTAGACAACTTATTTTTAGCCTTCCCACATTGGTAAAAAGTTAAAAATTTGGAATAAAGATGTATGTATACGAAATGTAAATGTGATGCATTGGTCTCCATTCTCATAGGGTTGTCCTATTTTAGATGACCTTCTTTTTGAATCATAAAAAATAGGTATTCTCAAATGGTGGATTGTAGTTTAGTTTTAACCATCCCACATAGGTGAAAAGTTAAAAAAAATTGGAATAAAGAGATGTGTATAAGAAAGGTGGATGTGATGCTTTTGTTTTAATTCTCATAGAGTTGTGTTATTTTGGATGACCTTCTTTTTTCATCATAAAAATTTAGATTTCTCAAATAATGGATTGTAATTTAGTTTTAGCTATCCTACATTCATGAGAAGTTACAATATTTATATATATAAAAGGAAAACCCAAAAGTGATGAGGTGGCACCATGAAAGTTCAGTATTCTCAAAACGGTGGATTGTGGTTGAGTTGTAGTCATCCCACGTTGATGAGAAGTTGAAACATTGGAACAAAGAGGTGTATAAGAAAGGTGAATGTGATGACTTTGTGTTCATTCTTAGAGTTGTCTTATCGTAGATAACTTATTTTTTGCATCATGAGAGTATTCTCAAATGATAGATAGTGGTTTTGTTTTAGCCCTCCCACATTGGTGAAAATTTGAAAATTTGGAATAAAGATGTGTGTATAAGAAATGTGGACGTGATGCATTTGTGTCCATTCTCATATAGTTGTCTTATTTTAGATGATTTTCTTTTTGTATCATAAAAAATGGGTATTTTCAAATAGTGGATTGTAGTTTAGTTTTAACTATCCCACATTGGTGAAAAGTTGAAAATTTGGAATAAAGAGATGTGTATAAGAAATGTGGATGTGATGCTTTTGTATCAATTCTCATAGAGTTGTCTTATTTTGGATGACCTTCTTTTGCATCATGAAATGTGGGTATTTTCAAATAGTGGATTGTAGTTTAGTTTTAACTATCCCACATTGGTGAAAAGTTGAAATTTTGGAATAAAGACATGTGTATAAGAAAGGTGGATGTGATGCTTTTGTATCAATTCTCATAAGACTTGTGTCATCTAATGTTGAAATCGGTTAAATTGTTTTAATCATCATATTATCCTGATTTCAAGAACATAGCTCCTCTATTTTATTTCTTTTTCGATGAATGCATATATCTATTGCATATATTATTTCATTATAGACTTAATCAAATTAAACGGATTATTAATATTATTTTATACATAGTTAATTATGTTTAATGTTCTGTTATTAAGGGTGACAATTTTGTATCAAATTAAACTAGTCAACATGTATACCAATTATACCAATAAAATTTGTACCAATTACAATCAATTGGTAATAAAGTACCACATACGATGCATATCTTTTAAACTATGGTGGTAACTGTTATCATGGGCGAAGCTATGACTTTCGATTATGTAATTATGTAAATAAAAACAAATGTATGTAACTACTGATCTATCTCAACATATCAATGACATTTTCGTTATCAACGTTGGAAGAACATCATTTTTCAATATAATTAACCAAATTATTGTTCACTCACTATCATATATATACCGTCTCAATGTTGATACCTTAATTAATTTTCTCTTTCACAGTATTTTGATTTTATGGGTCTAATATCTTCGACTCAATCAGTGGGTTCATACGAAATGCCTATTTATATGGACCTGATAAATTCTTATGATTTTGATCTTTATAGTATATGGTGGGTTCATACAAAACATCTATTTATATGGACTAGATAAATTCTTATAATTTTGATCTTTTGGGTACATGGCTTCTAAAAAGAAGTGAATAACATGTTGAAGATACCGAGCACCAACGACCCTATGGGAGCTTACAATCGTTGGAGATACCCGAGTGGAAGTGGGACAAGATCACCATGGATTTCGCGACCAAACTACCAAAGACGTTGCGGGGCAACGACACCATTTGGGTGATTGTTGATCGTTTGACCAAGAGTGCTCACTTTCTCGCGATGTGGGAAACCTTGCCGATAGATAAACTAGCAAAGCTCTATATTGATGAAGTGGTCTCTAGACACGATATACCTTTGTCGATAGTATCTAATTGTGATAGCCGTTTTACTTCGAGATTTTGGGGGATCTTTGCACCAAGAACTAGGTACTCGAGTGAAT
Organism: Arctium minus; assembly: GCA_954870635.1. Taxonomy (NCBI): domain Eukaryota; kingdom Viridiplantae; phylum Streptophyta; class Magnoliopsida; order Asterales; family Asteraceae; genus Arctium; species Arctium minus. The sequence continues at coordinate 2,392,764 of OX941087.1, forward strand.
TTGAGTACGGTATACCATCCACAGACGGACGGATAAAACGAAAGGACGATTCAGACCTTGGAATACATGCTTAGATTGTGCGTGATCGACTTCGGTGGTAATTGGGACTCTCATCTACCTTTGGTGGAGTTTGCTTACAACAACAGTTACCACTCTAGCCTTGGAATGACACCGTTTGAGGCTTTGTACGGGAGGAAGTGTAGAACCCCTGTGTGTTGGTTAGAGGCGGGCGAGAAACAATTCGCCGGGCCGAAAATTGTGCAAGAGACGCCCGACAAAGTCAAAACAATTTGAGAACGCTTGAAGGTGACGTAAGATCGACAAAAGAGCTATGCCGACAAGAAGGCTATGCCGACAAGAAGAGGCGACCAGTCAAGTTTCAAGTGGGGTACCATGTGATGTTAAAGGTGTCCCCTTGGAAGGGTTTGATTCGGTTTGGAAAGTGGGGGAAGTTAAGTCCCCGTTTCCTTGGACCCTTTACCATCATTGAACGTATCGGCCTACAAGCGTACAGGTTAGACATACCACCGGAAATTGACGGCATTCATCCTACGTTTCACATATGATACTTACGGAAATGTTTGGTGGCGGAAGAAAGCGTCATTCCATTATCAAAAATTCGGGTGAACGACAACCGATGTGTCGAAGAACCCAAAGCCATTTTGGAGAAAGAGACCAAAAGACTTCGACGCAAGGAGGTCATAATGGTCAAAGTGCAATGGAAGCATCATCGAGTGCGAATGTGACTTGGGAGGCGGAAGAGGATATGAAACGTCAATATCCTCACTTGTTTTTATGATTGGGATTTCGGGGATGAAATCATTCCCAAGTTGGGGAGGATTGTAACACCTGTAATTTTGCTTTCACCTTATGGGTCGTATGTGCATGTTTATGCTCTCAAGCAATCTGCTAAGTCTTATCATGGGAAACTGAGAAATTAAGGTGAATAACCATGAATTAAGTTATTAGGGGGGGGGGAGGTGACAGCGACTTGCACGGGCTCCCACACGACTTGGAGAAAGTCGCGGGACTCGCTGGAGTTCCCGTTATGAGAACACGCGCGACCTACGACGCGACCCCAAGGCCGCGGACAAAGCCGCGGGGAAGCACCTGCAGGTCAAAATCGGGGTTTCTCCCCTTGTCTCCCATTTTCCCTCATCTTGAAGCTTTTAGAAGAAAAGTTTGGGTTGGTCTTTGTGAGAGCATCTTTGTAGCAATCTCACAAGTTTCCATTTCTCCACCTACTTCCTAGGGTTTTGATTTATCTTAAGAAATCACCAAGGTGAGTGCCTTCTTGTCCCATCTACTCATGCACATGTTTAACAATGTCTTAATCTTTACATATATGTTTTCTTACATCTTGATTTGCGTTGTGTGAAGTTTAACCTAAAGTCCCATTGGGGAATATGTCCCAAATTGATGAGTTGGGTTAGAAGGAATACATGATCTTCTATACATCATGAGTTCGTAAGTGAGTAGTAGGCTTTATGTTGGTCATGATTGGGCATTTTGAAATTAGGCTAAAGACCCGGTTTAGGTTGATGCCTCAAATAGGCTAAAAACCCGGTTTGGGTTGATGTCTCAAATAGGCTAAAGACCCGATTTTGGGTTGATGTCTCGAATAGCTAAAGATCCGGTTTGGGTTGATGCAATTATGGAATTAAAGGTGGAGATTATAAAAAAATTTTGACTCCAAAATTCCATATAAATATGTATCCAGATATGCATGCATGCAAGTTGGATAAAAGGTGTTAGATGACAGTAGAGATAAGAGTTAAGAGTCCATGGAGCTTTTCAAAATCAACATTCAGGGGCCAAAGTCAACAAAGGAGGCTAAAAAGAGTAGAGATAAAGTGTGTTAGGCGGATTTTTTCACCAAAATCCGATGTTGATTTCTCGCTTATTTATTTCCGTCAAATTTTGATTATTATTTGTGGTTGATTATTGTTTCCGTTGAGAGATTCGAGTTTATCGTTTCCGCATTACAAACTCGTTTGATTTTAATTTTGGTTCTCAGGTTAAATTCAATTAAGTTTCTATTCGGTTCGACCTCGTTTTATGGGGTTCGATCGAGTGTAGTGTGATCGATATTTGCAACAATAAATAAAAAACAAATGTATATGTAACTACTGATCTATCACAATGAAACATTACCTTTATTCATTCAAAGTGAAGTTGTCAGAGTTTTCATTATCTCCACGTATCAATGACATTTTTTTTATCAACGTTGACAAAATATCATTTTTCAATATAAACCAAATTATTGTTCACTCATTATCATATATATACCGGTCTCAATGTTGATACCTTAATTAATTTTCTCTTTCACAATATTTTGTTTTTATGGGTCTAATATCTTCGACTCAATCAGGGGGTTCATGAAATGTCTATTTATATGGACCAAATAAATTCTTATGATATTAATATGAATTATGACATTAGCAAAGTAGATAACAACATCATTTAGTTATTTAATAATATCTAGCATTTCAAGCTAGAAAAACCTGTATATAGTGTGTATATACAAACAAATATATATATATATATATATATATATACATATAAAATAATCTCTATCTATTCATGTCTCAATATTCTTGAATGGACCAGTAATTTTTCATGCATCTTCAATCACTTTTGTTGAATTTATTCATCTTCAATATATATATATATATATATATATATATATATATATACTAGGCATGATCGTCGGCCGACCTTAGACGACCTTCTACCCACGGGTCATATAAAATGCAATTTTATGATTGGATACTAAATGTATGAATTCAGATAGTTGGATTTAGAACCTTGGGGACTTTTTTGTTACATAAGAAGAAAACAAAAATAGAAGAGAAAGGTCACTTAATTAGAACTATTTGTCTCTATCAACAGAAAATAGCTTAATCACCCAAACAAACCGTATAGATTTTGGGTTAAACTAAGAACAACCATGAATAATACAGCAGATGAATTAATGAGCCTACACCAATACACATAAGAAATTCCATCAAATTCCATTAAGTGATATTGTTGAATTTAACCGATAAGCACTTACCGGGTAAGTGTTTGGGTAAACGGCCCCTTACTAAAATGTAATTGCTTAATAGGCTTTTAAAGTAACATAAAATCAATAGTTAAGCCAACATTTGAACATTTTCGATGCTTTTGCATAGGTACAGTATGCATTAGTCGCAATGTACCTGTAGCAGCTCTAGCTGGGCAATATAATCCAGTGAAAATGCAAAAGCTACTGATACTTTATCTGGATCCTTGTCCTTTATATAGTCCTTTATATATCCAAGTACAGTCTGCAATCCCCCACCAAAAGCATGTTTGAGATTATAATATATGTTAGTAATGTTGCATCAATTTTCCATGAGTCGTTAATGTACTGGAACAACATTTCAATTGAAGAACTTGGTCCTTATCGTTATATAACCTTAAATGAGATTTTAATTAAATTCATAACCTACTAATTTCAAAATTTGGGCCAATTCTACTACTTTTAGAACCTGGAAAGACTGTAAATTAATTATCATCACTCGAGATTTGACTCAAAATCTCTCCTTTTCAATTGTAGTCATAGGAGTATAAAGAAGAACAGTAATTAAACTTTCTTTGTGTTTCTTGGGTGATCAAATACACTGGTGAAATGAATTGGTCAAAACTCGAACGGATCTTGTTGGAAGCAACAACAATTTCAAACATATCTCTCTAATTGATCCAAACAGATCCTTATCCCCTTCGATTCTATGTGCTTGGTGTTCCTGCGTGTAGCTTGGGAGAACTGAGATGCAATATGAATCGGTCAGGTTTTTTGATCGAGAAAGAGGAGAGTGGTTGATGAGTGATCTTTCCTTCATAAAAAGTAGCATGGAAGTTTGGCCAACGTAGTTGGTAGATAAAGGTAGTGTTGTTTGTTCTATCAAAATCACAGCTAAAAAAATATACATACCTCAAATGCAGCCTTCGAATGATCAAGTTACTTTTCCAGATCGTTGATAGCCTGGTGACGACGGGCTAGTTATGTGAACCTCTCAAATTTCCCATCAAGCATTGTTAAACTACAAATACCAATTATAAAAAATAATAAATAAACAAATACTCAATGATATATATATATGTATATATATATATATGTATATACTTGTTTCGGGGTTGTTTTATTTGCAACCCTTAAAAAGATTGCAAACCTTGCAACCCACATCTTAACCGTCGGATTCATGATCGGCGGTTACAATAGATATATGGTCCAATATTTTTAATTAAAAAAACAGAAAAATAAAAATAAAATAACCGTCAATCATGAATCCAACGGTTAAGATTTTAAGGGTTGCAAAATATCCTTCCACTACTTGTTTCATGAGTTTGTTTAGTAATCAAGGACACTAATTTTAAGACTTGACTGGTCTATAAGAAATTAACGTATGTGAAAAGCATATTAACATCTAATTAAGCAAGTTCATGATAAAAGACCGAATCTATCGAGGCATATATATATATATATATATATTTATAGGGTCAGGTTTAGGGAAAACAATATATATATATATAGTGGAAGGATATTTTGAAACCCTGAAAAATGTTGCAACCCTTCCAACCCACATCTTAACCGTCGGATTCATGATCGGTGGTTATTTTATTTTTATTTTTCTGTTTTTTTAATTAAAAATATTGGGCCCCATATCTATTGTAACCGCCGATCATGAATCCGACGGTTAAGATGTGGGTTGCAAGGTTAAGATGTGGGTTGCAAGGTTTGCAACCTTTTTAAGGGTTGCAAATAAAACAACCCCTATATATATATATAGGTTTAGGGAAAACAAAAAAAAAATATATATATATATATATATATATATATATATTTATAGGATCAGGTTTAGGGAAAACAAAAAAATGAAAAAATGAGAAACACCCTGGTAAGCGTTCTATGTATCCATACGTGCTTAAAAACCAAAAAACAGCTTCAATTACTTGTATGCACATGTGCATATGTTCTACAAGGTGTTCATAAGTTTTTCATTTTTTGGGATTTCCCCTAAAGATCCCTCCCCGCCCCTCTTCTCTCTATATATATATCTATATCTATATCTATATATATATATATATATATATATATATATAATGATAGATAAGCGGGTACCTTTGGGCAGCATTCTGCACAGCGCAGTAAATGGTAACCTCACAGAAGTTGTCAACATTATGACATGACCATCTATCCTTCCCAAATTGTTTTCAAAATAGTCCCTACTAACATATATAGGTTCAGCATTGTCGGTAGAATTAGGTATCGAGTTCCAGTTTTTCTCAGGGAAGCATTCATGTTCGAAATCCAAATTTGGCTCATTCTGTGAGCCATCCTCAGTAAACTTGACCTCCCAGTACCAGGTACCTTGATCAGCTGATATGAAGGGAAATCATGAAAGCAAAATTAATTCATTTCAATATTAGACATCATAAAAAGCAATCAAGAATTTAATTAACTGTCCATTTCCATATCTAGGAGGTTGGATTAATGAGAAAAATTGATGAACTAAATTGATTTACCATCGATGCATTGCTTAATTACGAATCGATTTTCAGCTTGGTGCTTCAAAGTTGTTATCCACCGACTTGCGCAAAATGCAAAACCAGATGATATATGCTCTCGGAATAGCTCATGAACATGTCTGTTACTTACCTCATTATGCTCCACCCATGTTATCTGATCATAATAAATATTAAGCACAATACCCAAACCCATAAAAAACTTTCAGCAATTTCATGCATCTACAAGAAAATATGAGTTCAATATATAAAGATTTCAACTTTATATACCCTTGAGAATCTATCATCCATCTGCTCAACCAAACTGCCTGAAGGCTTTCTGTAATACTTCAAACAAGGGATATCTAAAGAGGCATCAACAGTCAACCAAATATGATCATTCACTTTTCTACTTCTTCTCAAGAAATATGTCTCCCTTTGTGTAGCAATTGGGGTTGGTAAGTCGAATTCAGCCTTCATCTGAATGACAACAATACAACAATAACCAACATTTGTATTTAGAGAACTTAATTTAACCATTTACTTTTGCTTTACATATGTATAGTGAAGCCATTTGCTTTAAACACACACACATATATAAAGGGAGGTTGAAGGGAAAATCACAAGAAAATGAAAAAATGAAGAACCTGGTAATCATTCATTTGGACGAACGGTATGCACATATGCATACAAGTAACTGAAGATGTTTTTTGGTTTTTATGCACGTGTGCATGTTACAAATCACCCCCGTCCAAATGAATGGTTTCCAGGGTGTTCCTCAGTTTTTCACTTTTTGCGGATCTCCCCTAAACCTGGCCCTATATATATATATATATGTATATGTTGATTACCACTATAAGAGAACCATCAGGGTTCCCATCCTCTATAATCTTTCGAAGAACAGTGGTGCTAGAGACGACATTTGAAACATTGCTGACCATTGCTCCTGTTTAATTTAGAATTTTGACAAGTATATGAGATTTATTAGTTTGATGATCAATCTATGCATATGGGTTAAGTTTAATTTTTAGTTTATATGAAACCAAATAATATTTCCATTGAGAGTAGAAAACTGTGGTTTGGTTAAAAATTGTGCTACTAAAGCTTTTAGAAGTAGCTTGTGACTACTTACTTTGCACCCAGATCAATGAGAGGATCACATTTGCTCTTGGTCCTATTCCAAACAGTCACATCACATCTACAACAAGCCAATCAAAATATCATAAACAACTTATGTGATAAAAAAAGATTAACATAACGAAAATGGGAGTTGATTAGAATTGGCAACTTGAAACCTACGCCAAGCAAAAGGGGGGGAGAGTAAAGATGATGTGAAATAGTTGGCAAAATTCGAATTTTAATCATAAAAAAAACATAAAAAATAAAGATGATTATATTTTCATATATTGCAAACCCATATTGTACCTCTGAGCAGAATCAAAATGAGCAAATGGGTGTTGAAATTTAGCAACTTTTATCATCTGGGTGTGGCTCCTTTTGCCCCCAATATTGCTATAATTAGACCATCCAATTATATATATATATATATATATATATTGTGGATGATGCATATATACTGGGTGTCCAATATAGAACCTATAACTTGATGCTCATGATTAGAAAAGGACAAATTCAGGTGTGAATCCGAATAATCCAGATAAAACTTTTTAAAGTACCCATCTGTCAATAAAGGCATGATTCTAATAAGATTCTATCAAACATTATGTGACTGAAAACATGTTATACGTGAAACTTTGTCATTTTCTTCTCTAGCTGAAATTTATCAGGGTGCTAAACATCCCAAGCTCAAAATTGTTCTAATATGTGTTATCAATTCTTTAGCTTGACTTGAGATCAATCAGAGGTGGTATTGATTATTCTCAATGTAGTATTAGTAACACTAAACGGATTATTGTCGTGCTTTGTACATGTAATAAAATGATGTCTAATTGAAGCATATAATGATTGATGACATCAATGTTAATCAAAACATGATAGATGGAGATACATTGAAGGTAAGCAACATGACTTTTTGTACAACTACCAATACACTCCATCCTGACCAGACTAACGCATCAATGAGTTGAGCACATAGTTTGATAGAAGTGTTTGGCTATTTGTCTATTACTCAAATATCACAATACCCCTTAATGAAAAATAAGAGAACCTTGTGTATCAAACTTGATGCTATCAATATGTTGTAATGATACTATGATAGTCAATGGGTAAAATGGTAACCTTAATTGGATCTTTGCAAGAAAGAAGCATTGCATTTGTTTTGGGACATGCCAAAAAAGAAATTGCAGCAATTATTTGGGATGGAGGATTAAAATTCTTTATTCATCATAAGAGACATTTCAACCAAAGCATGTGATCTTTAGCATTGCGTTCAATGTCATTGTGCTCAATGTATGGGTAGCATGCACATACAAAAAGACTTGTAAGAAAAACGATGTCCAAATATATGATGACATCATATTCCCTCATGTGGAACAATTACATAGAACAAATTTTGTATGATACCTGGGTTCTCCAATTGTGCAGATTGTGTTCTCCGAAACATTTCAAGGGCATTACAACTGTTAACTCGAGGTGAAACATCACCAACGCCATTATCATCATCAAACTGAAAAAGAAAAAAAATCATCAATACAAAGGCAGACATTTATAAGCCCAATACATAGCTATTGAAGCAAAAAAAGAACATCATAATGCTAAAATCAACTTTTTAGATTAAAGATTCCAGCACCCAAATCCAAAATCTCCCTCAAGAAACAATCTTCTTTACAAAAAAAGACTACAGAATACCCAAAAAAATTAAATCAAAAACAACTAAAAGAAAGAACAATAGTTGGCGTAAAGGGTCAAAGAATATTTGCATCAATTATATTGATATCAAGCTCTACCACTAAAGCTTCAAGTTTAAGTAGATTGAATAGCATAAAACAATCTCCACTTTTGAACATCTCTTCGTCATTCCCCAAAATCACTGATTAACGCAACTCAACAAACACTTGGTGTGCAATACGGGAAATTGAATTTTACGAAAAATGGCAGAATTCCCCAAAAAGAAAAATGGAAATTCAAACTAATTTTAATCGATTTGAAAGGAAATAAGCTTCAATTACAAAATCAAATCATAGTCCTCTCCAAGTAAGTATTGAAGATGGGGTTTGTTCAAAGATACATATATGTACATATAGATACATTACATATATGTGTGTATATATTCACTTGAAACCCGATTCAAACTTTTCCCCCTTTTGAGGGTACAAGATTTCAAGAAACTATAATAGAGATAAACAAACAAACCTTGATTTCCACGAGGAGACAAACAAAGATTTGTCGTACGCAACATGGACGCACGGAGCAAATGAAAGCAAATTGAAGTCTCTACCCAATCCCCAATGAATGAAGTACAGAACGATGAGAGATAGAGAGTTGAGCGACGGAGTACTCAAAACGACGGGCGAGATACCACAACCAAGTTGTGTGGGAAATCATGGTGGCGTTGAGCAGATCGTTAATCTGGTGTGAGCGAGGTCCATTAGGGTTTCTCCAATCAGAGTTTACGCTTCAATTGATCTGCAAAACCCTTGAAGAGCATCCGAAATCCGAATATGGAGAACCAAATCAATCATCAACGGTCAATTTCTAGTTATCACATTTGGGCAAAAATCAGCCTTGGAAGAGGTTAGACGTCAATAGCGGCGTCGGGTGATAGGAGGAGAGGTGAAGATGCCGACGAAGGGTGCGAGTGGCACTGGTTTGCGTTGCTTAATTTTTTGAAAAAGGACTGGAATTTGGGGAAAAAGAAGGTGCGAGTGGGGGAGGAACGTGAAGACGAGCCTATGCGTGATCTTTCACGCGCGTTATAAGGCGCCCTCTTTTTCTTATAGTATATAGATATATATGGTTTCTGCATGGGTTTTATTTTCTTAATTTTTTCATACTAAATTTGTGAATAGCAAACAATCTAATATTGTTTGACCATGGGTCCAAGCTATATTGCAGTGAGCATTAGTAGGTATTTTCAGTTAAGTTTACAAAATATTGGTATATCAATAAAAACTGAAAAAAAAATCTAAAACTTTTTATTTCAATTGAATTGTTATAATTTTTTATAATGTGGATTGTGACCCGAGCTGGTTAGGCCTGATGGGCGGCCAAAGTTCTTGTAGCCATGAAAGTTTACTTGCAATGCCCCTAAATTATTTATGGTCGTTCAAGGATTAATCGGTATGTATAATTTAGCCCCCGAAACCCATGATTACCCAAAATAAAAAAAAATAATTAAACAACAACATAACAACACATTAACATAATTTATTCAACAAAACAAACAAATAACAATCTTTTATTGATTCCATGCCACCAATACAGAAACATATTACCACACACAAGAATTTGCATGAAATAATTCTACAAGAAAAACAAATCATGAACACATACCTTACAATATGGTTTAATTCCAACATTAATGCATTAATAAGGGTAAGGGAATTTAACCCAAATTAATGCATATATTAAGGAGTTGGGTGATGAGGATTAACCTTTAAGACAAGCAAAAATACAAGCAGAAGAAAGAGGTTTAACACGAGCACAAGGAAGTTTACAGTTCTGAAGTTTCCTAGAAATATCAGGTCCTGAACCACCAATCTCACGGCAAATTTTTCCTCCTTTTCCGCAAATTTTAGTGAAGCCACTAGCAATACCTGCATCAACGTTATGCACGTTAATTGCGTAAACCAACAACACCACCAAAACCAAAATCATCTTAGTCTTCATCTTCTTCTTCTTCGTGATCTGCATTTAATTAATTTGTTTGAATTATATTAATAGATATTATATAAAACGAAGAACATAAAGGTAGGCCTAATTAATTAAACAAGTTTAATTACCTTGGATTACTTCAATTTGATCGCCGGAAGCTGTATTATATATTGCAATGTGTGTATATATGAAGGTAGTTGATACCCCTTTTTATACTGCTTAAAATTAATCATATATATATATATATATATATAAATCTGTGTGCGAAGTGCGATAATCTATACTGCTAAGAAGGAAGGTTCGTGGGAATGCTTTGCAACCACATACTTCTAGATCCTTCATCAACTTGTGTGTGTATATATATATATATATATATATACACTAGAAGTGTACTTGCGCAATGCAGCTAGATACATCACGATTTTAATGTTTCATTTTATTTTCTGTTTTTTGTCGATTTACATTACGATTTTGGATGGTTGTGAGAGAGTGATAATGATTTTTTTTATATAAATTTGTTTAATTTAGACTTAATAATATAATGTAATTTATTTTGGTTTAATAATATAATTTTTTTTTATAAAATATTATGTAAGATTTTTTATATCTAAAATATGATGAGAGTTATTTTAAGGGAGTTAAAGTGGGAAATGATTTTAGGAAAGTTAAAATTGTTAGAGATAATGATTGAAAATTAATGAATAGCATTAAATGTAGTACATACAACTTTTGTTTTTTAAGTAATTAGCATTAAATAGCGGTACATTAAGCTTTAAGACTTGTTTTTAAGAGTGTTTTATGTCATTTTTATAATATAGTATATATATATATATATATATATATTTCTTGTTTTGGCCAAGTACATGAATGTTCAGTATGCTTCAATAATTATGAAGATAAGGTAAAATGCCATATTACTAGTCAATTCTGATGGCTTTCTGAGAAAAAAAACAAAAAAAAAAAACTAGTCAATTGTTTCTAAGTTTCTTCCAAAATTAGAAATTCCATGCATATTGATAGTTTTTTATTTTATGAAATGTCTTAATCTGGATAGTAGTGTGTTCGTAAATTTAAAAGATCGTAATAAAGTTACATTTTGTTTAATTCCTTTTTGTTATTTTATGTATGTATTCAGGCCAACGAAAGATTGTGCGCGTGTATGATATATATTTATATGTGGGTGTGGGTCAGGGACGGACGCAGCAACTTTTTCATACGGTGGCACCATATTTTTCATACGATTTTTATCGACATGTCTTAATTTTTTTTTACCGGCGATCAATATTGTCCGATGTATTTTTAGTCTAATTCCACCTTTTCGAAGGATTCTAAAGTTTTTTGCTTGATTTCGAGACATTTTTAAGTTTTTTTATCGATTTTGAGTGACTTTTTCGGTATTTTTGGTTGATTTTAAGAGATTTTTTCGGGTTTTGTGGTTGATTTCAAGAGATTTTTATGGTTTTTTTTGATTGATTTCAAGAGTTGGGCTAGAATAGAAGTGAAGAAATGGGCTTTCAAATTAAGATTTGGTGCACCTTTGAAGTTTCGAAAATAAATACGGTAGCACACTCGAAAACGATACGGTTGAACCTTTCACGAACGTAAAATTTTTACCCTTCGTCGGAGAAATGATACGGTGGCACGTGCCACCGTAACCACCCTCTATGTCCGTCTCTGGTGTTGGTGTTGGTGTTGGTGTTGGTGTTGGTGTTGGTGTTGGTGTTGGTGTTGGTGTTGGTGTTGGTGTGGGTGTGGGTGTGGGTGTGGGGAAGGAGGTTCAAGTGTGTGAGAAGTAGAGAAGTGATCCTAGTCGTTTATACTGTCAAGATTGGTCTAGAATTATGGCTTTAAGTAGTCAAGATTTGCAGCTATATGCAAGAAATAGAGGGGTAGTTTCATAAGTTTTACAGATAAACGACAAACAAATTCATATATAAACTCGTGTGATTCATATATGAATTATCTGTATATATACGAGCCGTTGTCCTTGGATCTCCATCCATCCATCTTTAAATGATCCACTAGGTTTTATTTTCTTTTTCATTTGATCTACTTTGACTGCTAGAAGCCTACTTTTTTCGTATTCTTTTAAGTAAGTTTCGTTCTCCTTTGAATCTCTCTCTCTATATATATATATAAAGTTTATAATTAATTACTATTATATAAATTCTACCCCACTAGTAGAAAACTGGGGGTGTTCGACGGAAAATGTCGTCGAAAATTTCTACACGGATTTTGATAAAATAAATTTTCTAAAATTAACGATGGATTTCTGAAAGATTTTTGGCAGAAATTGTCCGTCAATTATTCCGTTAAAGATCTTTGATAGATTTTCGACATAAATTATGTCGAAAATTATCTGTCTAAATCAGTCGATATATTTCGTCGATAATTCATCGAAGCTTATTTAAATAATTTTTTTTCAATTCCATCATAAAATTGTCGAACCATTTCGTCGATAATCCCATGCAATTTTGTTGCACAATGTCAACTATGGTTGACCAATTCCCTCGAAATCCCATGAAAACGCATTCCGTCGAAAATCCCATGAAAACGCATTCCGTCGAAATTCCCATGAAAACACATTCCGTCGAAAACCTCTGGAAGAATATCGTCGAAATTCTAAAGAAAATCCTACGAAATCTCTGTCGAGAATCCCTTGGAATTTTCATAGGGTTTTCGACAGATACGTCCCGTCGATAATTCTGTTGAAAAATCATATTTTCAACGAAATTATCCATCTAATTAAAATGCCCCTTGATTTGTAGTGTCATATTGCTAACTTGATTAGGAAAACCAAGAGCAACCTAGCTAGTTAATTATTCAACTACCATAATTGGAATTAATGAATACGTTTATGTAATACCCGTGTGTGGAGATTTGCGTAAATATTATTTCATTAAGGTGTAAGTTTGTTTTATAGACCAAATTTGGGGTCTAATGTGAAAGGTTGGATAAAAAGGATTTAACCCTAAGGACTCTAGCCTTCCTTCCATTTCTGGTGGCTGTGGACTTTTCCAGAACAAGAGATAGGCGATTTGGGGAAAGCAAGGAAAGAGGGCAGCATTGTTTGAAATTAAGCTTGAAATCTTCTTCTCCAAGGTAAGATACTCCTCAAATCTTGTTCTAGTTGTGGGATTAAGAGAATAACCCCTTGTTATGTTTAAAATCTGGGTTATATGAATGCTTTTAGAAACCCTTACATGCTTGGTTTAGAATGAGATTATAAAACCTTTTGAGGTTGATCTCTAATGGTTTTGGAGTTGGAAATTAGCTTACTTTTGGGTCTTTGTGTGTGTGCGATGATCGTCCGCCGACAAGGGGTAAAAACCTTTGGTTACGCCGACGTTGGTTCCATTCAGGTCGCAAGAGGATCAAACCCGGGGGAGACTGGGAGCTACTCGACCGGGGTGACCCGGGAGTGGCTCTACCAAGAGTATCCGGGGTCGTGAGAGTTATGTACCCGGGCTTGGAACCTGGGAGGCGGGGCGCCCGGGGGTTTGTTGATACCGGGAGTCGGGTGATGAAACCCGGGCGGACCCCGGGAGGCGGGGGCCCGGGTGGAGCCGGGTGTGAGCTAGCCGGGAGGCGGCAAACCGGGCAGGGCCGGGAGTCTGCAGCCCGGGGGTGTAGCGGGGGTAGTTTCCCGGGGGTGATCCGGGGAGGGGTGTCCGGTCGAACCAGTGAAGGTTTTCGAACCTCACACTTTCCATTGCTGTTTGTAGGTCCTTTGTAGAAGAGTTTAGCGAGTTAAGTGTTGCGGGATTCAAGTGAGTTTTCTAACTGAAGCTTTATCATTATTGAAAATACGATTATTTTTAAATGTGAGATTTCATTAAATACAAGTTATGCTTTACCATTAATGCGGTTTGTATGATTTATCTATTTATATGTCGTTATGCATGTATACATTGAGTCGAGCAAGATGCACAAGTCGGGGGGTGTGGCCCGCCTGTGCTCATACCAGGGGGTGTGTCCCGTTTATGCCATTGGGGGGTGTGTCCCAAGTAAGGCAGTATGAGCCAGACACGTCGTTGCCTCCGGTGATGGTAGTGTGTGCCGGAACTTAAAGTTGTTGAAGTGACGTTTTACTTCTTAGATGTAATACCCTCAAATCTGGAAATATATAGCAACTTATTAAAATTTTCTAAATACATCAATAAATACCTCGAACTACAAACATAAATTGAGCAGCAACCTCAATGCTCCCATTCATCCTATACATACATTCTATGAAAAGGACGGGTGTTACTAAACACAATACCATATACTAACTCCGTCCTGCGGAAGGCTTCGCCGACTACTCACTCTTGAAGGCTAAGGCTCAACTCTTCATAGCACCGCTAGAACTGAACCCCCGCTAGGAACCTAATGCACAAGCCGACAAATAAAAAGGTTAGGCTTAACGCCTAGTGAGCTCAAGAGTTTTCAACATGATTACAAAGACCATTAAATGGAAATAATGTAACTTAAATTATGATCCTTTAAAAACAAACTTCTTTAAGCATGAGGACGGCCTGTTTTCCAATATTAAGAAAAATATAAATGGACGCCTCGACGCCAAACATTAACTCATGAAATAATGCAACCCGACACTTACTCAAAATGTGAATAGTTGTAAATACTCTCATGATGACGTTTGAATAAAACTTTATAACTCAAGCGACCAAAATAAGATTACCTTCAAGTTCCCAAAATTATAATTTAAGGAGAAAAACCCAATGACTCAACTAGTTATAAATGGGAAGTGACCATCCCATAAAAACCGGATCAGAAATTAACTCGTGGATGCAGGTCCGGGTCTTGGACTCCGCGAGCCCTCACAGTCTTATCCTCGAAATCCCCCGAGACTAATCCCGACACCAACATAAAACAGGCTCAGAGGTTAACTTGTGGATGCAGGTCCGGGTCTTGGACTCCACGAGCCCTCACCGTCTTATCCTCGAAATCCCTCGAGACTAATCCCGACACCAACATAAAACAGGCTCAGAGATTAACTCGTGGATGCAGGTCCAGGTCTTGGACTTCACGAGCCCTCACCGTCTTATCCTCGAAATCCCCCGAGACTAATCCCGACAACAACATAAAACAGGCTCAGAGATTAACTCGTGGATGCAGGTCCAGGTCTTGGACTCCACGAGCCCTCACCGTCTTATCCTCGAAATCCCCCGAGACTAATCCCGACACCAACATAAAACAGGCTCAGAGATTAACTCGTGGATGCAGGTCCGGGTCTTAGACTTCACGAGCCCTCACCGTCTTATCCTCGAAATCCCCTGAGACTAATCCCGACAACAACATAAAACAGGCTCAGAGATTAACTCGTGGATGCAGGTCCGGGTCTTGGACTCCACGAGCCCTCACCGTCTCATCCTCGAAATCCCCCGAGACTAATCCCAACACCAACATAAAACAGGCTCAGAGATTAACTCGTGGATGCAGGTCCGGGTCTTGGACTCCACGAGCCCTCACCGTCTTATCCTCGAAATCCCCCGAGACTAATCCCGACACCAACATAAAACAGGCTCAGAGATTAACTCGTGGATGCAGGTCCGGGTCTTGGACTCCACGAGCCCTCACCTTCTTATCCTCGAAATCCCCCGAGACTAATCCCGACCAACATACAAATAATAGCCCATTTTCTTTTTAAATAACACGACCGACTCATATGCCTGTGGATCCACTACATTACAGTCTAAAACGCTACATGACTCCAACTGAATGACCAACGCACTCAAAACATGTAACCCTCAAATGACACGTAAAATAACGCCATCATACCAAAACTTCCATTTCGGGCTATTAAACCGGACAATTGTCCTCACGACTCATTTTAGTCAAAACTGAGCCAAAAGGCTCAACACTTTACTTAAATAACCAAAGAAAGCCAGTGTAAACTTTAAAACACGTTTGACCAGCGGATATGCAAACGCCATGACTAAAATGTGATTTACCCAAACCTTTTCATTAGATGAAACCAAGCATTTTCCCAAACTTAACGGCTGATAAGAATGAAAATCAGAAAATTAGACTATAAACATTCTTTCAAGTACTTCACATAAATATGCAAGTGATACTTTATAAAATATTTCCTTTTATGAATGACGCATAAAACCCGACAAACATTTAGAAGCGTATTTCTTTGACCAATGATCTATTTATGCAGTAGGACATCAAAACACATTCATTTGTGACACATTTATCAAAATGTCCAAACCTCCCAATTGTGGGTGTTATACAAAGTTTGTAAAGTTAAATACTTCAATTAATCAAAGATTAGCAACTAACCCAACATTTGATAATTTCATGTAAAACACATAAACACTTTAAAATAGACATTTTGGCATGTACACCGTTTTCATAAATCAACTTGAACTCACCTTGCTAGATTTAGGCTAAATCTAGATTTTACTCCGCTTTGAGCTCCTTTGAAGAAACTTGAATCTTCAAGCAAAACTTCCAAAACCTAGATCCATAAGATTCCAAACATAAACATAGATATTCAACCGCATAGAATCGTTCCCCAACACTTTACATGAAGATCTCATCTATACCCAAAACCCTAGTTTCCAAAGATGAAGAGGGTAGAAGATTACCTTAACCCAAGCTTGAATCCACCAACCAAAACACTTCTAGTTCACCAATAATGGTTACAAACCTCAAATCTACGAAAGGAAGAACAATGGTGGATGAAACCATAGAAAACTTGATCAAGAAGATGAAGATGGAGGGATGAGGGGCTTACCATCACAAAATACTCTTGTATACTCCAATAGACTTCCAATATCTTGCTAGATCCTTGAAGAGCTCTCAAAAACGAAACCGTGGCAACTTGAATCACCAAAATCAGAGTTGTGAGGAGAAAGTTATGAGGAAATGAAGTTTTAGGGTGAAAATGGAGTTTGGGGTCGATTTTTCGCCTTTTTGTGCACCCAGCGGCTCCGCGCGGGTGGCCGTGCAGGTCCATCCGCGCAGAGAGCCGCGTGGAGCACTGTCGCCCCAGATTTCGCCCCAACACTGTTTTGGTCATAACTTCTTCGTTATAGCTCCGATTTAGCTACGGAAAGAACCGTTGGACTCGTAATTGAATCTTTCATCCATCTAGACTATAAAATCTAGGATTCAAGTCCAAAATCATTTATCTTATTTTTTTCCTTTTATATCGGTTTCGGTATTAACTTGAAATGGTGCCTCTCGAAATCGGGGTGTTACAATCCTCCCAACCTTGAAAGAGATTTCGTCCTCGAAATCTAGCACCGATCAAACACCCAACGTCGCCCTTAGCGAGGTCAATCGATTCTCTAATCCACTTACCAGATCAACCACGATTACCTTACGCTGATACTCACGACAATTGTTCCCTTTGGGCACATTACACCTATTTCCGTATGAACGCTTAGCTTACTAAAGTAGCCGTTAATCCACGAAACTGCAACTATCTCCCAACCTTGGGTGACACGCACTACCTCAAGGATAGTTTCTGATCCCGAATCCTCATTGATCAGAACACCTCAGATCCACATGCTTCTATCTCCAAATTCAACGATCGACATCACAACCCACAGAATTCTCAAGCCTCCTTAATGACCCATTCTTGATTTTGACAAGGCCGTCCTTCCAAGAGCGCACCAACACGCTCTCCGGTCGTCGGTTAGTGCAGATCCAAATACCACTCAACTCCGATCTACTCTCAACATTAATACATTCCTTCAATGAACTCTCTACCACAACATAAAACCTATATACGTCAATACTTAATTACCAGCCTCTAATCTTCCTTTAGATTCCACTACCGAGAGATTAACATTATTCATGATCTAACGGGGATACTTCCAATATTCCAGGATTCATTGACTTCAAGAAACGAGTTGACGCCTAATACCAAAATGGTGACACCAAAACGTGGATATCCCACCCAACACTTCATTCCAGAAGTATTGTCGCATTAAGGTTGACACTTAACCGAGGACTAAAATCCCAAATCTTACATTTCTAACAGGAAGACCACCAAAATTTCCTTTAATCACGGAACACACAAAGACGGTACACCATCAACATAAACCATGATGCCACACCGACGAGCAAACCACCGAAACGAACCCAATCTAATCGCAGATAAACACCTAAGACATTAATCTGCATGATTACCGAAGTATAAAATCACCCCTTAATCACCTGGGAAAACTTAGATCTACTACTTCCATAATACAAGCGCGCACAGATTCAAAGCTAAAAACCCAAAATTCAAGACCGACCGCAATTCGGACCATTCGACGCTTCGAATCCCAAGGACTCCCTTAGTCCCTAATTACAACTCCTTTTTCTACAGGAGTTTAAATCTATAGGCCTAATGAGTTCAATGTTTTTCGACCAATATACCAATTTGAAATTTATAAAACTTTCAAATACATAAACGGTTAAACGATTAGACGTGCGGTAAAAATACACTACCGTTCAACCGATAGGTTTCAAGATTGGTTATCAACACAACGCATATAAAACTATTTCCGAAAACACATTTGTTCAATGCTTAAGTTAACAAAGACAATAATAAAACATACGCAACAATTTACACTATAAACGCGAAAATGGGTTCTTGCACCACAACACGTGCAATAAATGTTCGTACAACTCCAAAAGAGAAATTCACAATTTGAACTTTAAAATTCTTCCTCTTTGACCAAAAGATGCTGCGGCGTAAAATTATCAACAACTCCATATGCATTAATTTATTCCCCAAAGCTTGATAAAATAATGGGAATGCGATTAAAGTTTCAAATCGAGTTTAAAGCTTTAAGTCGTAAAGATAAACACATTTGACCATATAGTAACTACAACGATATAAATACCGCTAACTCGATAAATGCATTGCGGAAATTTCTAACAGTAAAAGTTAATGATTGAAATATGTTCAGAACAAAAGCTTTGTTTGGAGTAACGCAAATTCTTTATATATTTATTCACACCAACGCTATAATTTATTCCAAATGCAAATAGTATGCAACGAATGACATTTGTACAAACTCCATCAATTAACGCACACAATGATGCATAAGCACACGTTCCCAAAATTATTTTCGCTACGCGAAATGACGTAAGACGAGGCACCCTAAACCCAACTGAATTTCCGCAAAACTCGATAGTGCTAAAATCATGCAGTGACAAATTTTCATTTCTCAACAAGAATGTAAGACGGCAATATGGCTAAAACATTAAGCCTTTAAGAGTTTCCTCTTTTAATGCAATGAAAGGTAAAATGACACCCTTTAACAAAATTCACATGGGACACGACGCCAAATAACTCGTAATCTTAAAAGAAACAAAATTAAAACTTACGCATGAAAAGACATCGCATAGAACAATACTCCATGAAATTTCAACAAAACTCACACAAACTAAAATCCCCAAGAAATTCCGACTCAACACGTGGGAATCACTTTTCCTTTAAAACCATTGACATATGTGGAGGAGATCCAATGCCTAGGTTAAAATCTCATAGCTACCTGCCCAAAACTCAAATGACCTTAAAACATGGACATTACAATATCCGAAAATAACGTTAAACACGAGACGTGAATAAGGAGACTTTTGATAACAATTTGCAATTACGTGCAACAAAACAATTTCAAGTATGCTTAAGCTCACAGTTTCAAATCTGATGCGTGTTAAATGCTCTACCAAAACTTTATAATATAAACCACCTTTTTGTTTTACGAACATAAGAAACAATTTATGCAAATTTATTTCGGAAATAAATTTAGTGCATAAATTTGATCGGCACTTGGCATCATAGGACTACACTTCCCAAAAACTCGACATACTATTGTCATCCAGATGCATCAAACATCTTAAAGCCACAATCTCAATAATTGATAAACTTACGAATTCTCTTTGAATAGAATCGGTCTACCAACTCACGAATCTAATCCAACCAAGATTTCCGACCCAAGAGGATCAACTTAGTGACCTCCTCGCACTTAGCTATCACTCCCAGGTGACCTTGATGTAAACGTCAATCCTTTCTTAGCTAACTCGCTTAGGACTTCTCACTACCCCAACGGTCATCCTCCCGAGGTAGATCAAGTATACATATGTAGCATGTAGGTTCACCATGACACTGGCCAGGTGCCATTATGAACGCACAGTACACAATCATCCTTGAGACCCTCGACAAGTTTCCCGTTTCTAACGACTAGTCAACCTTAAAATATCTTATCTTAAAGTACCTACTGTGCAACTTCACTTATCTTTGCTTACAAGAACGCTAGCTTGAGTCTAGGCATCCTAAAATCAATGCCTAAATCTCTCAAACATAAGCTCTGATACCAACTTGTAACACCCTCAAATCTGGAAATAGCAACTTATTAAAATTTTCTAAATACATCAATAAATACCTCGAACTACAAACATAAATTGAGCAGCAACCTCAATGCTCCCATTCATCCTAAACATACATTCTATGAAAAGGACGGGTGTTACTAAACACAATACCATATACTAACTCCGTCCTGTGGAAGGCTTCGCCGACTACTCACTCTTGAAGGCTAAGGCTCAACTCTTCATAGCATCGCTAGAACTGAACCCCCGCTAGGAACCTGATGCACATGCCGACAAATAAAAAGGTTAGGCTTAACGCCTAGTGAGCTCAAGAGTTTTCAACATGATTACAAAGACCATTAAATGGAAATAATGTAACTTAAATTATGATCCTTTAAAAACGAACTTCTTTAAGCATGAGGATGGCCTGTTTTCCAATATTAAGCAAAATATAAATGGACGCCCCCATGCCAAACATTAACTCATGAAATAATGCAACCCGACACTTACTCAAAACGTCAATAGTTGTAAATGCTCTCATGATGACGTTTGAATAAAACTTTATAACTCAAGCGACCAAAATAAGATTACCTTCAAGTTCCCAAAATTATAATTTAAGGAGAAAAACCCAATGACTCAACTAGTTATAAATGGGAAGTGACTATCCCATAAAAACCGGCTCAGAAATTAACTCGAGGATGCAGGTCCGGGTCTTGGACTCCGCGAGCCCTCACCGTCTTATCCTCGAAATCCCCCGATACTAATCCTGACACCAACATAAAACAGGCTCAGAGGTTAACTCGTGGATGCAGGTCCGGGTCTTGGACTCCACGAGCCCTCACCGTCTTATCCTCGAAATCCCCCGAGACTAATCCCGACACCAACATAAAACAGGCTCAGAGATTAACTCGTGGATGCAGGTCCGGGTCTTGGACTCCACGAGCCCTCAACGTCTTATCCTCGAAATCCCCCGAGACTAATCCCGACACCAACATAAAACAGGCTCAGAGATTAACTCGTGGATGCAGGTCCGTGTCTTGGACTCCACGAGCCCTCACCGTCTTATCCTCGAAATCCCCCGAGACTAATCCCGACCAACATACAAATAATAGCCCATTTTCTTTTTAAATAACACGACCGACTCATATGCCTGTGGATCCACTACATTACAGTCTAAAACGCTACATGACTCCAACTGAATGACCAACGCACTCAAAACATGTAACCCTCAAATGACACGTAAAATAACGCCATCATACCAAAACTTCCATTTCGGGCTATTAAACCGGACAATTGTCCTCACGGCTCATTTTAGTCAAAACCGAGCCAAAAGGCTCAACACTTTACTTAAATAACCAAAGAAAGCAAGTGTAAACTTTAAAACACGTTTGACCAGCGGATATGCAAACGCCATGACTAAAATGTGATTTACCCAAACCTTCTCATTAGATGAAACCAAGCATTTTCCCAAACTTAACTGCTGATAAGAATGAAAATCAGAAAATGAGACTATAAACATTCTTTCAAGTACTTCACATAAATGTGCAAGTGATACTTTATAAAAAATTTCCTTTTATGAATGACGCATAAAACCCGACAAACATTTAGAAGCGTATTTCTTTGACCAAAGATCTATTTATGCAGTAGGACATCAAAACACATTCATTTGTGACACATTTATCAAAATGTCCAAACCTCCCAATTGTGGGTGTTATACAAAGTTTGTAAAGTTAAATACTTCAATTAATCAAAGATTAGCAACTAACCCAACATTTGATAATTTCATGTAAAACACATAAACACTTTAAAATAGACATTTTGGCATGTACACCGTTTTCATAAATCAACTTGAACTCACCTTGCTAGATTTAGGCTAAATCTAGATTTTACTCCGCTTTGAGCTCCTTTGAAGAAACTTGAATCTTCAAGCAAAACTTTCAAAACCTAGATCCATAAGATTCCAAACATAAACATAGATATTCAACCGCATAGAATCGTTCTCCAACACTTTACATGAAGATCTCATCTATACCCAAAACCCTAGTTTCCAAAGATGAAGAGGGTAGAAGATTACCTTAACCCAAGCTTGAATCCACCAACCAAAACACTTCTAGTTCACCAATAATGGTTACAAACCTCAAATCTACGAAAGGAAGAACAATGGTGGATGAAACCCTAGAAAACTTGATCAAGAAGATGAAGATGAAGATGGAGGGATGAGGGGCTTACCATCACAAAATACTTTTGTATACTCCAATAGACTTCCAATCTCTTGCTAGATCCTTGAAGAGCTCTAAAAAATGAAACCGTGGCAACTTGAATCACCAAAATCGAAGTTATGAGGAAATGAAGTTTTAGGGTGAAAATGGAGTTTGGGGCCGATTTTTCGCCTTTTTGTGCGCCCAGCGGCTCCGCGCGGGTCCATCCGCGCGGAGCAATGCCGCCCCAGATTTCGCCCCAACACTGTTTTGGTCATAAATTCTTCGTTATAGCTCCGATTTAGCTCCGGAAAGAACCGTTGGACTCGTAATTGAATCATTCATCCATCTAGACTATAAAATCTAGGATTCAAGTCCAAAATCATTTATCTTATTTTTTTCCTTTTATATCGGTTTCGGTATTAACTTGAAATGGTGCCTCTCGAAATCGGGGTGTTACATAGGAAGTTTATTTTAAAGCATGTTATTATTGTATGAGTTTTATACATGCGAGATTTATTATAAACGTGGTTATTACTTTGTTTTTGATTAAACGTATGCATACATTATTGTGAGCAAGTACGGCCAAAGTCGGGGGGGGGGGTGTCTCGCCTGAACTCATACCGGGGAGTGTGTCCCGTACATGCCAATGGGGAGGGTGTCCCAGTTAAGGTAGTATGAGTCAGACACACTGTTATCTTCGGGTAACGGTAGTGTGTGCCAGGAGCATGGAGAAAAATGTTGAATTGTTTTTTTTTTACTGAATTGGTTTATGTTATTATAAATCTTTTCTACATTTCCGTTGGTAACTGTTGTTAGAGGGGACTCACTAGACCTTCGTTCTAACCCTCGTTCTTTCAAAACTAAAAACCTTTTCAGGCAGGCGTGTGGTAGGAGGATCAAGCAAGGATAAGGAGAAGGTATGAGTCGGAGCTGGGTTAAAAGACCTCCACTTTAGTTTTAGTTTATTGTATTCTCAGTTGTGTATCAGATTGCCTTTCCGCAAACCTTGAATTTTAGATGTATGTTTTGGACCTTTCGGCGTTGTTGCTAAATAAAGTAACTTTTGCTTTATGTCGTGAGATTGGGTTGTTACAGTTTAGTGCGTTTTTGTCGTGAACCAACAAAAAGTTGATGATTAAACCATGTATCATTTCAATTTAATCTATTATTTGCATTCGCAATAGATTGTATTCTTTAGTTTTTTTTTTTTTTTTTGGATTTCTTTACTTAAATGATTATCCCCATTTTGTTATTTATTTAGATTGGTTTGAGTAATCTTACTTTAAATGTAACTAACTTACTTTGGGCACTATGTTATTTATTTACTTTAATATACGACTAAGGATAAATTTTGGATATCTATCAAATACTTTTTTTGAATGAAAAGAATTTAATTCACCAGAAACACTAGCAAGGCGCTAGCAGTACAAAAGATTGTCAAGAAACATCAAGAGGGTTTCATTTTAAGTTGCCCAAATTAAGAGACCTCGCTTACCGCTATTCTTAACCCACATAAAAGAGTTTGATAGCACCTCACAAAATTTTATATAAATATGCATCCATATATGCATGCATGCAAGTTTAATAAAAGGTGTTTGATGATAGTGGAAATAAGAGCCAAGAGTCTTTTCAAAGTCGACATTCAAGGGCCAAAATCAACAAAGGAGGCTAAAAAGAGTAGAGATAAAAGTGTGTGTGAGGCGGGTTTTCTCTTATTTATTTTCGTAAAGTTTCGATTATTATTTGTGGTTGATTATTGTTTTGGTTGAGAAATTCGAGTATATCGTTTCCGTATTACAAACTCATTTGAGTTTAGTTTTAGTTCTCCGGTTAAATTCGATTAAGTTTCTACTCGATTTGATCTCGTTTTATGGGTTCGATCGAGTGTGGTGTGATCGATATTTACAGCAATAAATAAAAAACAAATGTATGTAACTACTGATCTATCACAATGGAACATTGACCTTTATTCTTTCAAAGTGAAGTTGACGAGTTTTCATTATCTCAACGTATCAATGAAAATGTTAGTTTATTAAAATTTTGTACAAAATGTGTACATTAAGATGTAATTAAATAAAGCAAGACGATTAAAAAATCTAATTAACTTACAAAAAGGAAAAGATAAAAACAATAAAAAGACTAAAATATCCCAAGTGTAACCGAATGTCTTAACATAGTTAACAAAATGGACCAAACCTAAAAGAAAATGAATACCCGAAGGACTAAATTCAAAACAAGGTGACAATTTATTATTCCGTCGGTGAAATTAAAGAATTAGATTCAAAATTATAATTTTAAAAACGTTTCCGACGGATTTCCGGCTGATAACTTAAATAAATATTTTTAATAATAATTTTAAAAAACAATTTTAAAAAAGGAAAACAAATTTCCGACGGATTTCCGGCGGAATTACCGACGGATTTCCGGCGGATTTTCCGTCGGAAATTTGTTTTTCTTTTTTTGAAATTTTTCTTTATATTTTTTTAATAAATAAACGGTTAAAAATAAAATAATTAATAAACTTTTTATCCGTCGGAAACTAATTAAGCAGATTAAGAATTTGTTGATTAATCTGACTTTTTAAAAAAAAATGGAAATTAATTTCTGATGGATTTCCGACGGATATCATTTCCGACGGAAAAATCCGTCGGAAATGATAAATCCGTCGGAAAATCCAATTTATGGCGGGGCATTTTTTGACAGCGTAATCCGCCAGAAATCCGACGGTAATTTGATTTTCCGACGGATTTTGCCGTCGGAAATGGTATTTTTTCTAGTAGTGTTATCAACGTTGGCAAAATATCATTGTTCAATATAAGTAACCAAATTATTGTTCACTCACTATCATACATATACCGGTCTCAATGATGATACCTTAATTCATTCTCTCTTTCACAGTATTTTGATTTTATGGGTCTACTATCTTCGACTCAATCAATGGGTTCATAGAAAACATTTATTTATATGGACCAGATAAATTCTTATGATTTTGATCCTTAAAGTACCTGGTGGGTTCAAGGATTAATCGGTACGTATAATTTAGCCTAACGGCTGGCTGCCAAAGCCATCGTAGCTATGAAAGTTTACTAGCAATGACCCCAAATTATTTATGGTTGTTCAAGGGATTAATCGCACAGTACGTATAATTTAGACCCCAAAACCCATGATTACTCAAAAGAAATAAAAAATATACAACAATGTAACAACTCATTAACACAATTTATTCTAACACAACAAATAAACAACAACATTTTATTGATTCCATGCCACAAATACAGAAACATAGTACCACATACACAACAATTTGCATGAAATAATTATACAGAAAAACTAACCACGAACACATACCTTACAATATGGTTTAATTCAAACATTAATACATTAATAAGAGTATCCTAAGGGAATTTAACCCAAATTAATATATATATATATATATATATATATATATATATATATATATGGTCTTTCCTGACATTTTATAGGCCTTGAGTGAGATTAAAAAATGGGCCCTCTATAAGTAAGAAAAAATATTAATGTATTGTTTTTTTTTTTTTTATCATCAAGGATAACATTGAATTGAAGAAATACTAATACTTTATATATAACCGTTTTTCATAGTATTTCTAGACGCAAAATCAATCAATAATGATTTCTAAATTAATATTATCTACCATCACATTTTACATAGCATCGTCAATCTGTTCTAGGGTTAAAATCATCCTATGATATATCTTTAGTATATATAGATTGACATCATTTAGGGTCACAATATTGACTATTCGGAGTAACATTTTGTAAATCAATATAAATCAGTTCATTTTCCATGTCACCTCATATTGTAACACCCTCAAATATGGAAATAACAACTAATTTAAAATTTTCTAAATACACCAATAAATAAATTATCTACCACCACAATTTAATATTTAACCCCAATACACACATTCTTTCTATATGAACAGTCTATAATAAAGACGGGTGCTACTAAAACCCAAAAGTATCGCTATCTCCAAACTGCGGAAGACTTCATCAAATGCTTACACTTGTGAACCACTAAGCACATCCACTACTAGAAAAATTGAAATTTCCGACGAAAATTACAGACGAACAAAAACCGTCGGTAAATAGCGACGGAATACCGGCGGATTACCGACGGATTTTGAATTTTAGCGACGAAAATTTTTGCCGTCGGTAATCCGTCGGTAAAAATCCCCACCCGTCGGTAATCCGTCGGTAAAATAATGTTTTCCGACGGATTACCGACGGAACATTTAATATTTTAATTTTCATTTATTTTTATTATATATTCCGTCGGTAAACCGTCGGTAAATAATTAAATTTTTATTATTTTTTTTAAGTTCAAAATCCGTCGGTAATCCGTCGGTACCGACGGATTACCGACAGACCCTTTAATATTTTATTTTTTATTTATTTTTATTATAAATTCCGTCGGTAATCCGTCGGTAAATAGTTAAATTTTTATTATTTTTTTTAAATTAAAAATCCGTCGGTAATCCATCGGTAATTACCGACGGATTACCGACGAACCCTTTAATATTTTATTTTTTATTTATTTTTATTATAAATTTCGTCGGTAATCCGTCGGTAAATAATTATATTTTTATTAATTTTTTTAAATTAAAAATTCGTCAGATTGATTGGGTATTAATTAAATCAACTTGGGCTTTAATGAATTGGACTTTAATGGATCAATTTGGGCTTTAATGAAATCAATCGAGTTTTAATGGATAGATTGGGTATTAGTGGATCCAATCGGGTTTTAATTGAACCAATTCGGCTTTAATTGAATCAACTGGACTTTAATGGATCAATTGGGTTTTAATTGATCCACTTTAGCTTTAATGGATGCATTGGGATTTAATGTATCCATTTGGGCTTTCATTGATCCATTTGGGCTTTAATGGAACCAATTGAGTTTTAATGGATGGATTGAGTATTATGTGTATGTATATGTAGATGATAGTATATATGTACACGTATGTATATACAATACATATATGTTTGTATGTCATGTGTACATGTCTATATGTTTATGTATGTTTGTATATGTGTATATATGTATGAAAGTTTGTATGTATATACATGTATGTATGTGTGTATACATATGTAGTTGCTTATATGTATACAGTACATACTCTACATACATATGTTTGTATATGTCATACATGTCTAACTATATGATGTATATATGTGTTGTATGCATGCGTACGTATTAATGGATCTATCGAGGTTTAAAGGGTTCTATTGGGCTTTAAAGGCTTTCATTGGGTCTTAATGGATCTATCAGGGTTTAAAGGGTTCTATTAGGCTTTAAAGGGTTCTATTGGGCTTTAAAATGTTTCATTGGGCCTTAAGGGATTCTATCGGGCTTTAAAAGGTTATATTGGGTTTTAAATGGTTTCATTTGGCCTTAATGAATCTATCGGGTTTTAAGGGATTCTATCGGGCTTTAAAGGGTTCTATTGTGCTTTAAAAGGTTTCATTGGGTCATAATGGATCTATAAGGGGTTAAAAGGTTCTAATAGGCTTTAAAGGATTTCATTAAAATACGTTAAAGGGTTCTATTGTGCTTAGTGTCCCTTAGTGGATATATCGTGGTTTAAAGGGTTCTATTGGGCTTTGAAGGGTTTTATTGGGCCTTAATGGATCTATCAGGCTTTAAAGAGTTATATTGGGCTTCAATTTGTTTCATTGGGCTTTAACGAATCTATCGGGATTTAAATGGTTCTACTGGGTTTACATGGTTTAATTGGGCTTTAATGGATCTATCAAGCTTTAAGGGATTATACCAGGGCTTAAAAACTTTTATTGGGCTTCAAATGGTTTCATTGGGCCTTAATGGATCTATCGGGCTTTAAAGGGTTTCATTGGGACTTAATGGACCTATTAGGGTTTAAGGGTTTCTATTGGACTTTAAAGGGTTTCATTGGGCCTTAGTGGATCTATTTGACCTTAATTAATTATACTGAACTTTAATTGATTCTATTGAGTTTTAAATGGTTATATTGGTTTTAATGGATCTATCAGAGGCTTTAAAGGGGTCCATTAGATTTTAAAGGGTTCTATAGCACATGAAGGCCTACTGAAGTTCTTAAGCGTCACTAAGGGGCGTTTGGTTCGCAGATTCTGATGGAATCTGATGGAATTGGAATGTCCAATTACTTTGAGCAAATTCAATTCCCTTGTTTGGTTCATTCCTTTCTATGGAAGGAATGTGTGAATTCTACCAAATTCCACAAATGAAAGATTTGAACATTCCATCCTAAAACCCAATGATTTCAATGGAATGGAATCTTATATTTTGATAATTCCAAATTTACCATTTACTCAAAACTAAACCCTACTAATATTGATCATCAACAAACACCAACTATCTCTCTCATCTCTATCTCCCTCTCTCTCCTCTCTCCTCTCTTGCTATCTCTCTCTCCTCTCTTTATCTCTCATCTCTCTCTCTTCCCTCTCTCTCCTCTCTATTTCTCTCCTCTCTTTATCTCTCTCTCCCTCTCCTCTACTCTATCCTCTCTCTTCCCTCTCTCTCCACTCTCTCCTCTCTCTCACCTCCACTCTCTCTTTCCTCCCTCTCTCTCTCTTTATCTCTCCTCTCTCTCCCTCCTATCTCTTTATCTCTCCTCTCTCTCCTTCACTCTATCCTCTATCTCTCCTCTCCCTCTCTCTCTCCTCCACTCTCTCCTTTCTCTCTCTCTCTCTCTCCATCCAAAAACATTCTGCGAACCAAACACCCCCTAAGTTAAATATGACCCACCAAAATTTTATTTTACGGTTTATTATTTTATCTTAAAAAATATATTAATATTTAAATATTATAAAAGGGTTTCATTAGACCTTAATGGATCTATCGACTTTAAGAGTTTCCATTGGGTTTTAAAAGAGTTTCATTGTGTCATTACAGTTCATTAAGATATGTGTTAGATATTATTTTATCTTGTAGTGTTAATCGAGTATTTATTATTACTTGTTTAAATAAAAATAAAATTTTATTAGAAAATTTTTACCTAGAAAAAGCGATGACAAGGATCAAAAGTTTTATCCAGTAAGTGAAAATTAGATGTTGCATATATGATGTCTTTTTAATTGACTAAAATTTACCTGGTAAGTTAAACAAAAGTTATAAAAGCTTACCGAATAAACATTAAATAAAATATCCCAAATCTAAAAAGATTATTGTTAAAACTTATCTGAAAATTGAGTTCCTCCTATTTTTATAACCCTCCTAAAATTTTATTCCAATTTATTTCCCCCCAATTTCCCCCCCAAAAATTCCCTCCCACCCCGCCCTTTTTTACCCTAAATTTTATTTTCTTCCACATTGTTATTCAAACATCAAAACCAGATCCCCAATCTATCATTTCTACCACTCTTCCTCAACATCCATTCCCTCGTTCAAAATTTTTGGTGACCTATGTTCAAGAGCCGGCGATTCGTGGTTACCGCCTGACCGTCGTCGTGCAAGTTGCAACTAGCGGCAGCAACAACCAGCAAGCCGGCCGGCGATTCCCATCATCGTCCTCGTCCAACCATCGTTCCCCCCCCTATTCTCCAAGAATGCACGCACAACACACACCATAGAGACATTCGATTTAGGGTTTCGAATTTCGATTTCTTCTCAAGTTCTTCGTCGGCCGTCAATCGTTATCGTTTCCCCCTTAATGGTAAGTTAATATTGCTTCATGTTTTCCTTTTCATCGATTCAAGGTTTTCATCGATTTAATATTTCCTTAGATTTAAGATTTGAGATTTTGATGATAATGATTTTGTTGTTGAACGACACATTATGCATCTTGTGTTGGATAAAATTTCCTTCATGTTTTATGCTTTCTTCTCTGTGGTGATTTGTTGTATGGTTTTGAATTTGTGATGCTATTTATTAATGACTTTGCAGGAAAAAATGATGAGGGGAAGTATGATTTGTTGGATAGTTGGGGGACTAAAAGGTTGCTTGCTGAAGAACAAAATGATGTGAATTCATCACTTGTGTTGGCTCAAAAACGAACAACAAGGAAAGATCTACTCAATGATTTTAAGAAATACAGAGGAGGATGGAACATTAGTGAGCGCCATTACTGGGCTGTAAGTTTCTATAATTTTATGTTTAGTTTTTTTAAATTTCATTAATGCTTTGCTTCATCAATTAAGTAATAGAAAAAAGAGAGTTTTTTTTTTGAAAGAATAGAAAAAAGTGAGTTAAAACCCTTTAATCTATCTTTTTGGGGGAAAAGTAAATAAATAGTGGAAAATCCCATAAATTATATGAAAACAATAACATAAATCAAGAGCCCACTTACTTGGTAAAAAGTAAAACTTCAAAATAAATCTATATTATTTTAGCATATCTGATTGAACTTTAATTTTATAGTGTTGTTGTTTTGCTGCTTTTTGTTAGGTATGATCATAGTCGATGGGTACGGTGTTCTTCGTCGATGGGTACGGTGACCGAAGCCACAGATTCTCGATGCTATCGTCGCTGCTGGCCGTGGACCATGGTCTTGTTTTTGCTGCTGCTGTGAATCTTGTTCTCGTAGTGTATGTATTCTTGATGGAGGAGTTTGAAGTAATCGAACTTTGATTTTGATCTTCACATGGTATGTATGCTTTCTCTTAAACTATTGACCACAGATATTTATGGTCTGTTGAAAGAGTGCCCATGCTCAAGTAGTTGAAACATTTCTGTGTAATGATGATTTGGGTTAAACAGAAAACCCAAATCATCATAATCCAAAAATGAAACATTTATGTGTAATGAGTTGTCTGTTTTTCTTCGGATAACGAAGAAGGGGATGGTGAATGGTGAAGATATACCTGAAGACGAAGCTGTTTGTAGGATATGTTTGGTTGAATTATGTCAAGGTGGTGAAACCCTGAAAATGGAATGCAACTGCAAAGGCGAACTCGCGTTAGCCCACAACGATTGTGCATTAAAATGGTTTAGCATCAAACTTTTAAATTGCTCATATGTAGAATGTAAGTTTATTGATTGTCGATGGTCTTTTGGAGTTGGAATGCATGAAACTGGCAAACTGATGTTGCGTTAATTGAAGAACTTGTTTTAATAGGGTTTTATATTTTAATTATCGGTTACATCTTCTCAAGTGTAGACGATGTATGCTTTTGACGTTCAAGTTATTCGTTAGCATTATTATGTATATTTTGTAACCAAGCATCCATATTCAAGCTCTTGATTTTTTGGTTATGTTTGTAACCAAGCATCCAGATTCAAGCTTGTTTTAACAGGGTTTTTGTACAATTTTTTTTCATTATTTTTTTTTAAAATTAGAATAGTAATTACCGATGGATTACTGACGGATAATCCGTCGGTAATTAGGCCCTTCGTTAATCCGTCGGTAAAATAAGTCCGTCGGTAATCCGTCGGTAAAATAAGGCCGTCGGTAATCCGTCGGTAAAATCAAGTCCGTCGGTAATCCGTCGGTAAATAACGTTTCGTCGGTGATCCGTCGGTAAAATCAAGTCGTCGGTAATCCGTCGTTAATTCGTTGGTAATAGTGACCGTCGGTAATCCGTCGGTAATCTATCGGTAAATCAGTTTCCTACGAGATAATTTCCGACGCTGATTACCAACGGATTTTACCGTTTACCGACGGATTACCGACGGTTTTGGCCGTCGGAAATTTCTGTTTTTTTTTTGTAGTGATCCCTTCATACGACTGCTAGAACCGAACCCCCACCTGAACCTGATGCACATGCCGAAAAATAAAAAGGTTAGGCTTAACGCCTAGTGAGCTCAAGAGTTTTCAACATATATAAAATACATACTGATGAAGGAAAGAAGTCATTTAAATCATGAATTTTCGAAATGATTTGCCTTAAATAAGAGAAGACTAACTTTCCAATAATGCACGTTTTAAAGACGAATACCCCGACATAAAAATTCATTCACAAGGTAAACTCAACCCAAGACTCACTCGAAACATTTAATAGAAATTGAACTCCCACTTTATAAATACGTAGATACAACTTATTTCCCGAAACACCCAAACACGGGTGGAACATATTACCCAACTCATAAGAATCATGGATAAAACCTGTGCATATAAAATGTCACCGAAAACATGGATTCCAAAGATACAATAACCAAATAACACCTTTCGGTGACGGGGAAAACCTGTTTCCATTTAACGTGGCGGAAACACAAAGGTATGCCACATATCCATGTTATACGCGTGTTTTCAAGGTGGAAACCATTGACATCAACTCTATCCAAGTCTTTAGTCACGGCACAACGGTGGGTTCAACTCTATCCAAGCCTTTAGCCCCCAAAGAATCACCAAGTTCAACCCTATCCAGGTCTTTACCTTGGGATCGTCCTCAAGGTGGACAACCAATGACATCAACTCTATCCAAGTCTTTAGTCACGGTAGACATCAACCCTATCCAGGTCTTTAGTCATAATAGGCATCAACCCTGTCCATGTCTTTAGCCGTCTGAACATCAACTCTATCCAAGTCTTTAGTTCAGCACAATCGTGGGTTCAACTCTATCCAAGTCTTTAGCCCCAAAGAATCACCAAGTTCAACCCTATCCAGGTCTTTACCTTGGGATCTCACCATCCTTGACACGCTTGATTATTTAGGACTTACATCGTATCACCAATGCCTATTTCCAAATTATAACTCGAGGACCTCGTCCCACATTAACATGATAACCCGACCTCTATGCCTATGGATCCAATGCATTAAGGTCAAAATGCTACATGACTTAAAAGAATGACAACGCACTCAAAACATGTAATTCCCAAAAATATTTGATTCTCAAATTATCATTGGCCTTCGGCCCAAAACCCAAAAGGTTTTCCATTTCTAAAGCGTTTCCCCAAAGCCGGGAATGACTCGAAACCAAAGGACTCACGCATGTGTGATTTTCCAAATATTCCAATTCATGAATGATGCATAAAACCCGACAAACACATAAAAGTGTATTTTTCGACCAATAACCCATTCATGCAATAAACCACCAAAACATGTTCCTATGTGACACATTTATCAACATATCTCGAAAATCCCAAAATGTGGTGTTTTACAAGATTTAATAAGCTATACACTTCAATTAATCAAAAGTTACCAAATAACCCAACAATTGATAATTTCATGTAAAACACATAAATGCTTTAAAATGGACATTTTGGCATGTACAACGTTTTCACAAATCAACTTGAACTCACCTCGCTAGATTTAGGCTAAATCTAGATTTCCCCCCCAATTAGAGCTCATTTGAAGAACACTTGGATTCTCAAGACCAAACTTCCAAAACCTAAATCCATACATATTCAACCACAAATAAACATAATCAACCACAAAGAATTGTTTCCCAAACCATCTAGATGAATACCTCCATTACTACCGAAACCCTAACTTCCATAACCGAAGAGAATAGAAGATTACCTTAACCCAAGATTGAATCCACCAACCAAAATACTTCTAGTTCACCAAAATGGTTACAAAACTCCAATCTATGAAAGGGAGAACAAAGGGTGGATGAAAACCAAGAAAACTTTGGGGAAGAAGATGAATAGTGAGAGATGAGAAGCTTACCACCACCAAATACTCTAGTATACTCCAATATACTTCCAATCTCTTTCCATATCCTTGAAAAGCTCTCAAAAACGAAACCGTAGCAACTTGAATCGCCCAAATCGGAGTTGAAATGAGAGAGTTATGAAGAAATGAAGTTTGGGGCTGAAAATCGCGATTTTAACATCCTGAAACACCTAGGCGATTGTGCCAGGCTATAGTGACCATGTCACAATCGCTGGGCACAATCGCTGAGATTGTACCGAGAGTTCTCGGGCTCCGGCGACCTTGACAGGCGATTGTGACACTGTCACGATCGCCGGGCACTATAGCCCAGCGCGTACCGAAACTGTTTTGGCCATAACTTCTTCGTTATAGC
Organism: Arctium minus; assembly: GCA_954870635.1. NCBI lineage: Eukaryota > Viridiplantae > Streptophyta > Magnoliopsida > Asterales > Asteraceae > Arctium > Arctium minus. The sequence goes on from OX941087.1 coordinate 2,427,527, forward strand.
TCCGTTTTCGCTCCGGAAAGAACCGTTTGACTCGTAATTGAATCCTTCATCCATCTAGACTATAAAATCCAGGATTCAAGTCCAAAATTAAATATCTTATTTTTCCTCGATATATCGGTTTCTGTATTAATTTGAAATGATATCTTTCAAGAATCGGGGTGTTACACATATTAATGGTTTTCATCACTATTTTAAACTGTTACGACATGTTTTCGAATTTGGGAAGGTAGATTTTTTTTTTAAATTTTCTTGAGTAGGGAAAAAGAAAAAAAGATATCATTTTTACAAATATACTCTTATTTATTTCATAGTGGATTATAACTGATGGGTATATGTGTGCTTTTTTAAATACATTTAATTGTTCTAAATTCTTTATTTTTTTCCTCTCACATTTGGGAGGAAAATCAACATTCATTTTTTTTCTCCTTAAGAAACTTGAGAACACAAAATTTTTCCTTTCTCTCAATTAACTCGAGAACACAAGATTTTCCCTTTTCCCTACTTTTCCTTCCTTTACTTCGTCAAAAAAGACTCGAGAACACAACGTTGGGGGTTAAAACAAACTAGGAATGACAACGGGGCAGGTTCGGGACGGGTTTGCCGTCCCCCGTCCCCGAAACTGAAATGCATCCCCGTTCCCCGTCGGGTTTATATTTGGGGCGCCCCGTCGGGGATTTTTATGCCCCGTCCCCGTCCCCGACCCGATGGGGAATCCCCGACCCCGAACCCGACCCGAACATTGGGAAAAAAATCCAAGAATAAAAATGGCTGGAAAATCATGTCGAAATGCGATGTAAATTAAAATTGTTGTTCTAAACACAATCCAAAAATCTAAATTAAAATTTGCTCCAAACACAATCCAAATTGGAGTCCAAACACAATCCAAAATCAAGTTTGTTAACACTTAACAGTTAACACAACCAAACATAAACTTGTTCCGACGAAGACACAAACAAAATACTTCATCACATCAACTCATCCAAAAGTGTAAAAAAGCTTAAAAGTTAAAACCCTAAAAAACTAAACATATTTATATTAAATATTAATAATATATATTAATTTATTATTATTAATATATATATATATATATATATATATATATATATATATCGGGGCGGGACGGGGCGGGGATACCTTGCCCCGATACCGACCCGAACTTATCCGGGTTTCGGGTTTTCCCGTCGGGTTCGGGGTTTTCTGTCGTCCCTAAAACAAACTTTTCCGAATCATCATTCTCATAATCAAAAGCGTTGATGGTTATAATTTGAAATCTTATTCTTATTTTATATAGAAGATCATGACATAAGAATAGTGCACTCAATATTAGGCAATAAATAGTCAACAATGTATGAAAACAAGGTAGTTTTAAAATCCTAAAATAGATCTAAGTTGGATCGTCTTATATGATTGATAATTTTTTTTTAAAGATAGGGGTTTCTTAGTTACTAACAAGAAATTTACTATATACTAAAACAAAAATAGAATTATGTGATGGAATAATCAAGAGTCGGTGGAAGATGAATGATATAGAAGATATAAGGTTTTCAAAACATGTTGTTTTAGACTTCCCCACTATATAAAAAACTTAGAGAAACAATAGACAATATTATAAAAGGAACGAAAATTTTAATTTTTATATATTTTCTTCTCCAATATAATTATCCAATAAATACTTGGACCTTTAATGGTTAATATAATATTAAATTATTTTTTGGACCCATTTTTATACTAAAACAATTTGTGTCTCTTTTATTTACTAATTTAAATTATTACTATACACTAAAAAAATTTGGGCCCCCTAATTTTTGTGGGCCTTGGGCGTATGGCCGACCCGCCCTCCCTCACATACGGCCCTATATATATATATATAATAATAATAATAATAAGGAGTTGGGTGATGAGGATTAATTAATCTCTAAGACAAGCAAAAATACAAGCAGAAGAAAGAGGTTTAACACGAGCACAGGAAAGTTTACACTTCTGAATTTTCCTAGAAATATCAGGTCTGAATTTTAGTTAAGCCACTAGCAATACCTGCACGTTAATTGCGTAAATCAACACCACCACCAAAACCAATATCATCTTCGTCTTCATCTTCTTCTTCGTGCTCGATCTGCATTTAATTAATTTGTTTGAATTATAATAGATATTATATAAAACGAAGAACATAAAGGTAGGCCTAATTAAACAAGTTTAATTACTTTGGATTACTTCAATTCGATTGCCGGACGCAGTAGTAAATATATATTTGCAATGTGTCTATGAAGGTAGTCGATACCCTTTTTTATTCTGATTAAAGTTAATCATATTCGGTTCCTCACGAACATGAGATCGAAATTTTGAAATTAATCATATTCGGTTCGTGGGAATGCTTTGCAACCACATACTTCAACAACTTGTATAATTGATTTTCTTTATATATATATATATATATATATATTTCCTGTTTTGGCCAAATACATGAATGACCAGTATGCTTCAATAACTAGTCAATTCTGATGTCTTTCTGAGAAAAAAACAAAAACAAAAAACTAGTCAATTGTGATGCATTATTTCTAAGTTTCTTCCAAACTTCCATGCATATTACTAGTAGTGTGTTCGTAAATTTAAAAGAACACAAGAAAGTTACGTAATTCCTTTTTGTCATTTTATTTATGTATTCAGCCCAACGAAAGATTGCACGAGAGAGAGGCTCAAATGAGAAGACCAAGTCTGTGAGAATTAGAGAAGTGATCCTAGCCATTCATATTGTCAAGATTGATCATGAAAATATTGTGGCTTTGACTAGTCAGGATTTGAGCTATATACGAAAAATAGTGGGATTGTTTTCATAACTTTTATAAATAGGCGGCAAACAGGTTCATATACCTGTGTGATTCATATATGAATTATGTGTGCATATATGAACCCTTATCCTTCAATCTCCATATCTTGATCTTTAATGATCCACTAGGTTTTATTTTCTTTTTCTTTAATGATTCACTAGCTTTTATTTTCGTTTTCATTTGATCCACTTTGACCGTTAGAAGCCTACTTTTTTCTGACCGCTATAGTGTGATTTTACAATTGATTTTCCGTTTTCGTGTTCTTTTCAATAGGTTTTGTTCTCGTTTGAATCTGTCTCTTTCTCTCTCTCCTTATATATATATAACGTTTATATTAATTACTATTATATAAATTCTATCCTACTACTAGAAAACTAGGGTGTTCGACGGAAAATGTCGTTGAAAATTTCTACATATCATTATCAACTGATTTTGATAAAATAAATTTTCTAAAATTAACGATGGATTTTTGAAAGATTTTCAACAGAAATTGTCCGTCAATTATTCCGTTGAAGATTTAGATAGACTTTCGTTATAAATTATGTCGAAAATTATCCGTCTAAAATCAGTCGGTATATTCCGTCGATAATCCATCGAAACTTATACAAATAATTAATTTTTTTTTTCAAATCCGTCAAAAATTTGTCGAACCATTTCGTCGATAATCCACGTAATTCTGTCGCAAAATGTCAAATACGGTTGACCAATTCCCTAGCAAATGCCATGAAAAGTTGAAAACCAATTCCGTCTAATAAAATCCCATGAAAACACATTCCGTCGAAAACCTCTCGAAGAATGTCGTCGAAATTCTATAGAAATTCTTATGAAATCCCTGTCAAGAATCTCTTGTAAGTTTCATCGGTTTCTCGACGGATACTTCCCATCGATAATTTGGTCGAAAAATCATATTTTCGACAAAATTATCCATCTAAAATGCCCCTTGATTTGTAGTGTCATATTGCTAACTTGACTAGGAAAACCAAGAGCAACGTAGCTAGTTATTCAACTATCATAATTTGAATTAATGAATACGTTTATTGTATTTCTGTCCAAAGGTGATGCACTATAAACATAATCATCAATTAACCCGACCAGCTCAGCTAACCCAACCCGAAAAAACGCAAAAAGTCTCAAACCAAGGTAGTCCGATACATAACCGATACAAATTTTGTCCAAACCGCATATATTGGGTTGGAAACGGGTTGGGCCTAAAGTAACTCGACCAACCTATCAACCCGACCAAAAACTTGTACGTTTTTACTATTTTTTAATAGTTTTAAACTTTCAACGGCTCTTCTTTCTATAAATTCTCAAGTCTTCTATCTTAGTCGTAGTTTAGATCTGTCTACAGGACCATACCAATTAAAATCGTACGAATCTAACATTCAAGTCTTCAAAAATCTTCAGCATCGATAAAATCAAGAGACAAGAGATACTATTCTTCTACTTTTCTTTTCTCTTATTTGCCTTATTTTTATATTTCAATTTTGATTTTAGTTTTTTTAAATGGAATAATGTAGTTAGATTGTAAAAAATGTATTAAAGTTTCAACCCGACTAACCCAACTCAACCCGCACGTTTTGGGTTGGGTTGCACTTTTGATTGGGTTGGGTTGAGTTGAGATTTTTCAAACCGTAAACATTGAGTTGAGTTATTCAAATGTCTTCAACCCGGCCAACCTAACCCATTAGCACCCCTACCCCCCTTACCCCTATTCTTAACCCACATAAAAGAGTTTATTTGATTCACGCATTTATTAAATTATTGTTACTTTTTTTCTTATCTTAATCCGATTCTTTCTGGGCCAAATATATATTTACCTCCACTAGACAAATCCATGCATGCAAGTTGAATAAAAGGTCTTAGATGATAGGGGAAATAAGAGTTAAGTCTTTTCAAAGTCAACATTCAAGGGTCAAAGTCAACAAAGGAGGCTAAAAAGAGTAGAGATAAGGTATTGTTTTATATCTTATTTATTTTTGTTAAGTTTCAATTATTATTTGTGGTTGATTATTGTTTTTGTTGAGAGATTCGAGTTTATTGTTTCTGCATTATAAACTCGTGTGAGTTTAATTTTGGTTCTCAGGTTAAATTCGATTAAGTTTATAGTCGTTTCGATCTCATTTTATGGAGTTTGATCGAGTGTGGTGTGATCGATATTTGCGACAATAAATAAAAAACAAATGTATGTAACTACTGATCTATCACAATGGAACATTGACCTTTATTCTTTCAAAGTGAAGTTGACGAGTTTTCATTGTCTCAACGTTTCAATGACATTTTATTTATCAACGTTGGGAAAAATATCATTTTCAATATAAGTAACCAAATTATTGTTCACTCGTTATCATATATATATACCCGTCTCAATGTTGATTCCTTAATTAATTTTCTCTTTCACAGTATTTTAATTTTACGGGTCTAATATCTTAGACTCAATCGGTGTGTTCATATGAAACGTCTATTTATATAAACCAGATAAATTCTTATGATATTAATATGATCATTTCAGTTATTTCACATCTAGCATAACTTTCAAGCTAGAAAAACCTATATATAGTGTGTATATACAAAAAATATATAGAGAGATGGATATACATATAAAATAATCTCTATCTATTCATGTCTCAGTATTCTTGAATGGACCAGTACTAGTACTGGTGGCTTCATTTTCTGTAACTTTTCATGCATCTTCAATCAATTTTGTTGAATTTGTTCATCTTATATATATATACGGCTTTTGCATGGGTTTTATTTTCTTAATTTTTTCATATTAATTTTGTGAATAACAAACAATTTAATATTGTTGACCATGGCTATATTGCAGTGAGCATTAGTAGGGTATTCTCAGTTAAATTTAAAAAATATTGGCTTATCAATATAAAAAAAAAAAAAAAAACTGGAAAAATTTTAAAACCTTTTATTGCAATTGAATTGTTATAATTTTTTATACTAACCATTTTTTCTTTTTCTTATCACTGAATAGATCTCTTTACTTGTATGACTTAGATGTCTCGTATTTCTCAAAAAAGTGATTCGATTGATGCGCCCACGGGCTGCCAAAGTTCTTGTAGGCTGTAGCCATGAAAGTTTACTTGCAATGACCCAAGTTATTTGTGTTTTTTGAAGGGATTAATCACAATTTAGCCCGTAAACCTATGACTACCAAAAAGAAGTTATTAAAAACAACAACGTAACAACTCATTAACACAATTTATTCAACACAACAAACAAACAACATTTTATTGTTTCCATGCAACAAATACATAAACATCGTACCACATACACAACAATTTGCATGAAATAGTTATACAGAAAAACAAACCATGAAGACATACCTTACAATATGGTTTAATTCCAACATTAATGCATTAATTAATAAGGGTATCCTAAGGGAAGTTAACCCAAATTAATGCATATTATATATATATATATATATAGAGAGGTGGGTTCAAACGAGGACGCTAACTATTTAAGAAAACAAGAAAAACAACAATCATGTACAAAATCACATGTGATTCATGTACAAAATCACATGTGATTCACGCGACCATGCACACGACCTGTGAGTCGCGCTGCACATCGCCCGCGTCCCCGAATTTCTCGGGTAGTGCAAAATCACATGTGATTTTGTACATGATTGCTGTTTTTCTTGTTTTCTTAAATAGTTAGCGTTCTCGTTTGAACCTTCCTATATATATATATTAAGGAGCAGGGTGATGAGGATTAATCTTTAAGACACGCAATAGTACAAGCAGGAGAAAGAGGTCTAACACGTGCACAAGGAAGTTTACAATTCTGAAGTTTCCTAGAAATATCAGGTGTTGAATTACCAATCTCACGACAAACCCCATTTACGCAAGATTTACCAATGCGTCTAGCAATACCACTAGCAATACCCGCATCAACGTTATGCACGTTAATTGCGTAAGCCAACAACACTACCAAAACCAAAACCAACATCATCTTCCTCTTCATCATCTTGTTCGTGATCTACATTTAATTAATTTGTTTGAATTATAATAGATATTATATAAAACAAAGAAATCGAAGAACATATAAAGGTAGGCCTAATTAAACAAGTTTAATTACCTTGGATTACTTCAAATCGCCGGAAGCAGTAGGATATATATATTTGCAATGTGTATATCAAGGCAGTCGATACCCCTTTTTATACTGCCTAAATTTTATCATATTCGGTCCCTCACGAACTTGAGATCGATATTTCGAAATAAATCTGAGAAGGAAGGTTCGTGGGAATGCTTTGCAACCACATACTTCAACAACTTGTATCTTGATGTATATATATGGATTTAATACGAAGTCTTTATGTATATATATAGACGGAGGTTCAACGGAAAACTAAAGAACACTCTGGTAGCCTTCCATTTGGACAGTATGCACTTGTGCATACAGGTAAATTATGTTGATTTTTGGTTTTTATGCACAAATGCATTATGCACTTGTGCATATGCATGTGTGCATGTTACAAATTACCTGTATGCACAAGTGCATACCGTCCAGATGAAGGGCTACCAGGGTGTTCTTCAGTTTTCCATTTTTTTGAGGTTTTCCCCTGAACCTGACCCTATATATATATATATATATATATATATATATATATATATTTATATATAATTCTTGTTTTGGCCAAGTACATGAATGATCACTCTCCTTCAGTAATTATGAAGATACGTAAAATGTCTTATTACTAGTCAATTGTGCTGCCTTTATAAGAAAAAGAAAAAAAAAAGAACTAGCCAATTGTGATGCGTTATTTCTAAGTTTCTTTCCAAATTCCATGCATATTGATGGTTTTTTATTTTTTATTTTATGAAATGTCTTAATCTAGATAGTAGTGTGTTCATAAATTTAAAAGAACACAATAAAGTTATGTAATTCCTTTTTGTTATTTTATGAAATGTCTTAATCTAGATAGTAGTGTGTTCATAAATTTAAAAGAACACAATAAAGTTATGTAATTCCTTTTTGTTATTTTATGTATGTATTCAGCCCAACGAAAGATTGCGTGCATGATATATGAACATGTTAATCATCAATTGAACCAACAAAAGGTTATCGACATTTTTTTTCTTCATAAAAAGATTCGTTAATTTTCGTCAATGTATCATAATTGATATTGATCATAGTAGGAAAGAAATGTAAGTTATTTACAACATTACAAATGATATGTTAAATTTTGAATTACGTTTGATTTTGATAACAAAAAAGGTTAACATTACAATTGATATGTGTAAATTATGAATTACGTTTTGAAGTACATGTGATCTTATACATTTTAAATGCATTTTACTATACATCACATATGATTATGTTTTTATTATATTTCTTTTATAATTTTTAATTTGAATAATTGTTTTTCAAAATTTAAATCACATATGATTAGAAAAACATTTTGAAAAAAGTTAATTCATTATAAATCAAATATGATTAGGAAAACATTTTAAAAAAAAAGGTTAATTCATTATGAATCACATGTGATTTTGATGACAAATTATGAATTACGTTTTGAACTACATGTGATCCTATATATTTTAAAATGTGTTTTGTATAAATCACATTATGTTTTCATTATTTTTCTTTTTCAATGTTTAATTTAAATTATTATTTTTCAAATTTTAAATCACATATGATTAGAAAAACATTTTTAAAAAAATTAATTTATTCTGAATCACAAGTGATTTTGATGAAAGTTGTATTTTTTTTAAATATTACTTTAAAAAAATGAATTATTTAAATGAAAATTAAATACCGTTAATTTAAATGAATTAAATAAAAAAATTAGTAAATAGAAAATTAAATTATATTAATTTCATAAATATGGTAAAAGTAGAATTTTAAATAAATACCTAAAATAACTTTTATATAACTAAATTACTTTTATACCCTTATTTATTTATTTTTAGAATTAATTTTTTAAGGTATTATTTAATAAATGATTGACCTAGAATTATTCTCTTATTCTTTTAAATAGACATCATTCTCGTATGATCCTCCCTCTCTCTCTCTCTCTCTCTCTCTATATATATATATATATCAAACGAGAACATAGTCAAAATAAGAAAAATACTAAAACGGTCAAATCACATGCGTTTACAGAACACGGGTGATGGGTGACCGGCCCACGACCTTCACATGAATCACATGTGAATTTAGTGTAAAATCACGTACATGTGATTTGACGATTCTCATGTTATCTTATTTGGTCACTGTTTTCGTTTGAATGTGACTCTTTTTCAATACATATATATATATATATATATAGAGAGAGAGAGAGAGAGAGAGAGAGGTTGAAGGGAAAACTAAAGAACACTCTGATAACCCTTAATCTGGATGCTATGTATTTGTGCATCACGTAAATTATGTTATTTTTTTGGTCTTTATGCACAAGTGCATTATGCACTTGTGCATGTTATAAATTACTTGTATGCACAAATGCACATCGTCCAGATGAAGGGCTATCAGAGTGTTTTTCAATTTTTCGTTTTTTTGAGATTTTCTCTAAACTTGACCTTATATATATATATATATATATATATATATATATATATGTATATGTTAAAGAGAAAAACAAATGGAACAACAATATGGAGAAAATAACAATAAGACAGAGAGAAGAAGTCTATATTTCTCATTAATCATAAGTCCTTTAAATAGGGAGGAGTTACAAGTAGATAGTTAGGAGATATTTCAGTTCTAATCTAACTCTGATATATTTATCTCTATCTCTATCGTCATATCCTTTAGACGATGGCACACTTATCCTACAACACTCCCCCTTGTGCCGAGTTAAAGGAGTAATGGTGCACAGTTGTTGCCTCGTTAAAACCTTACGCCAAAATAAAACCCAGTGGGAAAAAATAAAAATATGACGAAGGAAAGAGTACAACGCACCAGCTTCTTTGCAATACATAGACTTATCCTTCAGTCTAGTTTTCTCTTAGATTCATACTTTAATCTTGAGAGTTAAGAAAACATGATGGTATATAAACAGTTGCCTCACTAAAACCTTACACCAAGGAACAAAACCCAATGGGAAAAATAAAACCTTGGTTGAAGGAAAGAGCATAACATACCAATATCACAAATATAGTAGACTCCCCTTTTGTCTACTACTCCCCCTGATTCGTGCATTAACCAATGGAATTTGGAAAACATTTCCATTTACTTTCTACACGTTTCCCAATATATGGTTTTAGGTAATGACTTGGTAAAATATGTCACATTCTTTTGACACCTTACTTGATTCACTTGAATCTAAAGGAGAGTTTTTTTATTGCTGATTGTATAGAAACTTAAGCAGAATATGCTTTATGTTATTACCCCTGATGTATCTTATGTTCATTTCTTCGATACATGATACATTATTTTCATATATGCAAGTAGGATACTGGTTGAACCCATAATTACTAACTTCTATAATATATGTAATGATAGTCCTTAATCATATACATTATTTTATTATCTCATGGAGAGTAATATTCTTGGATTAATTCAAGGAGGTAGTTACAAAGGATCGCTTAGTTTACTTCCAAGCAATCGACGTGTTCCTTGTGGTAATTCTTTATTCAGTTTGGGAACATCATTTGTATGGGTCAGACAGATACCTAATATCAGCAAACACATACCAAGACATTATTTGGTGTTTTTCTATAAGAGCTAGCTAGTACTTTTGCTGCTTACATTCTAAGTAGGTATTGAAGTTCCATTATCAATCCCATTTTTCTTTCTATAGGAAAAGTATAAACCATGTCAATGGTTCCAAAAGATTAATTTAATATCATTCCAATGATTTTGCGTTGGCGCTGAGCTAAATCTAACTAACAAGTTCACTGAGAAATACAATATATGGTCAAGTGTATTATGTTAAGTACGATAATGCGCATATTGTACTTAGATAGGGAATTCCAGCTCCCAGCATCTTTCGTCATCATCCTTTAGACGAAATGGATCTTTCCTTATATCCGACACTTCGACCGATCATGGGAGTGCTAACCGGATGCGCTTTGTCCATATTAAATTGCCTGATTATTTTCTGGACATATGCGATCGGTGAATTAATATTTCACAAACTCGGTGTCTTAGCTCAAATATCTAGACAAAACCAAGTTTTCCCAAGATCTTTCCTCTCAAAATCAGATTTCAAGTAGCTTGTGGTTCCTCTCATTTCATCAAGAGTGCCTATTATGTTCATAACATTGACATATAGAGCTACTTTGAAAATCTGGAACTTGTTTTCCATAATAAATAAGCAAGAGAACATTTCATCGTTCTTATATATCCTTTCCCAATCAAGTATTCCATTAGGCGGGTATACCACATCCACTTATATTGTTTTAATCTATAAAGTGGGCGTTTCAATTTATTGCAAACGCATTTCGTGGTTTAGAGTTGCTTGATTTTGGTAATGTAATATCATCAAACACTTTTATATATCTCTAAATCTAGATCCCCGTATAGATATGTGGTAACCACATTCATGAGTTGCATTTCTAGTCCTTCGGAAACTACTAGGCTAGTAAATTATACGGATGTCATAACATCCATCATGAGAGAGTAAGTCTCCTTGTGGTCAATCCAGGGCGTTGTGAGAAACCTTGCGCCAAATGAGAGTCTCATACATTATGACTTAATTATTCTCATTACGCTTTAGGACAAATGATTTATCTATGTCTTACAGGCTTTACACTTGGTGGGTTAGCACTACCAAACCAAATACCTGTTCATTTGTCAAATAATATGATTCTCCTGGATTGCTTATTTAGGTCAGTTTGCTCTTTGTTGATATTTTTCAACTGAGCATGGTTCGATGTCAATGTGCTCTATCACCTCATAAACAATAATATATGCGAAATATATCATCAATAATTATATATGATCTGTCCATCGACTCATATGTGCTCTCATAATTCATTTGAGATTAATATTCATCTCTAGAATCAATATTAACTTCAGAGCGTCCTCCAGTGATGATTCATAGACATAGTTTAATCAGAGACAATCTCATGAGAGGTTTATGTATTGATGACAAATAGTTGTGCCTTACTCTTCTCTTCCTTTAGATGAGTATCTATCGAACCAAGTAGCTTCCCCCATTTCCGTTTGGGAGCTACGACCTCAACCACACCTCCACTATGTGTGATTGCAACGCACTTTCCAATGGCGTTGTGCCCCTGTTGGGGACTTTTTAACCTTGCAAGTATATTTGCATCTCGTATATGTGATCTTGTCACTTTTGGAATATTAAACGTATCAGGTATCGAGTCTGATTCGTTTGACTTCAACATTACGTTGTGAAGTTTTGGGGATCGAAATGAGACAGAGTGTGAATATTCAATGACACTTCCTGTCGTTCCCATGGAAAATCCTTTTTCATATCTCCCCCTAACGACGAGAAGACTGTCTCATGAAAGTGACAACCCGCAAATCTATCGGTAAAGAGATCACTAGTCAAATATTATAATTAGCGGATAATTGTTGGGGATTCATATCCAACATATACCAAATCGTCTTTAAGGACCCATTTTGATGCGTTGTGGGGGCACAATTAGCACATATAATCAAACATGCGTAAATGTAAAGTATCGGGCTTATATCCAGTTACCAACTGGTACGCATGAGCAAGTAGTGGGTCTAAAAACGAAAAAAAAATGTATATAATAATTGCATAACCCCAGGTAGATGTGGGTAAATTGGTGCGCATTACTAATACCCTAGATGTCATCATATTCTTTTGATAACAACTTCTATGAGACCATTTTATATATACACATGGGGTATAGGAAACTTTACATTGATCCTAATACATATGCAATTAACATCAAATCCTTATGATATAAATTCTCCAGCATTCAAAGTCATGTAGACTTGATGAAATAATCAGGGTGGTGAGACCTTAAACGTATAGTTAGTGCTAGTAGTGCAGTATTTCATGTGGACAATAATATGACATGCGTTCATCGTGTCGAAACCAGAACCATAAAGTACTTTAATGGCCCGCATTCTGGATGTTTATGTCCATAAATATCACCTTGTATTCGTTGTAACAATGGAATATTTTTGTATTATGTCCTTAGCTTTAGGATGGTCTCAATCATGTCTTGGCTAAGGAGTAGGTTATATACAAAAGTTTTAGGTATTCGAGAGGGCATTTAGCAATGTTGTTTCTTATGCTACAGAAGTCAACAGTTGCAATTTTCCTCATTCTGCCTTTCACTCGAAAGAGAATGTGTCTATGTGTATTTTGCAATACACGGATCACTATGTCATAACCACGGTGTCCCACATGGTCATGCCAAAACATATATGTGTTATTGCCCCCAAAAGTTCTTTATTGGTGACAAAATATGTTCCGATGACCCAATAATCTACTAGTTTGACACATTAGTTTCCATGATATATGTTTACTTTCATATATTCATTAGAACTTATGTATATATGTTCATTACATTTCCATTTGATACGAATATCTTTACAAGGTTCCTATTAATTTTGTACTAACAAAAGAGTGACAGTCCATCGTCTAAGTAATTTGGTTGGATGTATTATAAAACAAGTATTAGTCTATCTTTTTTTCAAGGGTGTGATAGGTCAAAAAAAATCATTTCTCCTCGATACATTCCTACACGGAACGGAGAATATTGAATTTTTTTTTTGTATTTGTTTTGATGTATTTCTTTACATCTATAATGATTACATATTCGATTTTACTTTAGCAAAGAAATTAATTTTTTAAAATTAATTTCAAAGAAACATATGCATAATCAATATTAAATATTAAAACAAATATGTTATATTTCATTTTCATCGTGTTCCTTTTTTTATAGAAGCACTTTTTAGTGCATATCTTATTTGATTGTCCATTATCACCTGGGTAGTAGTTGTATCCTACTCCAGGTGTTGAAAAATCCTTCCTGACTCTTACCAATACCCTGACCCTTTCTAGGGTCTCGTCCACATGGTGCAGAAATGTCATATGTGTGAAATGGTTTTTAACTCACAATCATTTGGAGTTGTTTCCACTTCTAACACTTTCATTATTGATATCAGGAATTTTCTTTATCCCGACATATGTGGTGTTATTCAAAAGAACCTTGTTGTGTTTCTCAACCCACTTGCAGTAGGTTGATGAGTTTGTCTAAATGTTACATTCCAACTTATATGGTTCATTAATATTTACTTATATATGAAATGTGGAAATGATATTAGGAATCATGTCATCTTCTGTGAGCTCCTTGCCACAGAGATTGAGACGTGTTTTGGATATAACATTTCTTTGTTGAAAACAGTTACCTTTTTGTAATCGAGTAAGTGGGTTTCATTCCACTGTACGATTAGTTCGGGAAGTACATATTCATCAGTACTCCCGATTATCCCTTTCGGAACATCCCACATTTCTGTGGGGGTTTCTAGTAAAGGTATCCTATAAAACTTAGGATTTATATGTCGTCTCAAAACATGAGGGTATTTGTTTGTACCTTTTCAAGAGGTTGATTTTAAAGTCAATGGGGAGTTGATGGACTTTAGGTATTTTCTTGTACCTTTTCAAAAGGAGGTTTATGTACTTATTTATGATACTCATATTCTTTTGAGTTTATGACGTTGATTTTGGGATGAGTTGTTTCAACCATTTACATATATAAATAATAATATATGATTTTCTTTTTGATAAGGAAATGGATTTTGGTTATGAAATTTCATTATCATAACAATATTGGATTTTTGTATGCTTTAGTTTTATTGATAATACTTCATCAATATTTCAATTTGCAAAAAAAATCACTCAATCTATTGGATTTCCAGGTAGTAGGGGAATCACATTGATTTCTTAAATCCCTACAAACCTTAGGGCTATTTACACCCGTTTGACAAAATCCTTTCGATGTATTGCGATTAATTCATCAATGAAATACATAGATAACATTTGTTATTTGGTAAATTTTGACATGAGGTCAAAAAAAATCATACCATATTGGTATTTTGGGATCTTTTGGCAAGAGGCCAAAGTGACTATGAATTTGGCATATGAAACAATTTTAATACCTTAATAGCATTTTTTGGTAAAGATCAAAATATATGAGCTTGGATGTGTAACTTCCAAAAAATAATTATATAGTTTAAAATTATGAGTAGGAACTCACAATCAAGATAAATATTTGAATTTAACATTTTCATGTTATTTTTGAACCTTTTGGCAAAATAACAGAAGTTATGGGGGTTGAAATTGTAAATTTCAAAGATAATTTATAAGTCATAACTAAGATAAACATCTGAATTATACTAACAATTATTAGGATAAACATTTGAATATTAACACAAACAAATAGTAAATAAATATATAATATTGTAACTAAATGGATAATCATTTAAATATATGAATATTTTAATCTAATTTGATAAACATTAATAAATCATAATAATATTTTAAAACAATAAAAGTTATACTAACACAATTAAAATAAATAAGATGAAACAAATATTAAAATAATTAATAGTCTAATTCATTATTTGGACTAGTCTAAAAGAATATATATTTAATTGGTCGAATTAAATAAAATTAAGTAACCATGTCAGAAAATAAGTCAAGATTGGCTCGCATAGATAAAGTATATTAAACTTAAATAAAAGTTAATATAATAAATATTTATTAAACAAAAACGTAAATTAATGGGAAAAAAAACAAATTAAGTTTTGTTTTAGTTAAATAAAACAATAATACTTATCCCTTGTGGATACTTAAAAATTATTTATTTAATTCCTTTTGATAATTAAAAAAAATAAAAACAAAATCATTCAATTATCCTAATAATTCAGATAATTAGATCATAATCATATTAAAATCACATATAAATTCCATAATTATCTTTTAATATAGGTTTTTTTTTACGTCAATATAATTTTCATTTATTTAATTATTTCAATAAAAATAAATAAATAATCATGAATTCGATTTTTTTTTGAATTCAATTAATATCAATCACGAAAATAACGGAAGTATTCTACAGAAAACTTAAGAAAAAAAAATAAACATGATTCATAATATTCACTTATGAAGAAATTGATAGAAAACTTACTAGATTTTTTTTTTGACATGCGTGACAATGAACAAAAGATAACGTAGTAGCGATGCAATTTTGCGGCAAACCGTTCAACGACAACGTGCACTAATCGTTTAGAGACGATGAAAAACAACTTTGAGCTTTACGTGCTGATAACGTGTTAAAGGGAAAAACAAATGGAACAACAATATGGAGAAAATAACAATAAGACAGAGAGAAGAAGTCTATATTTCTCATTAATCATAAGCCCTTTAAATAGGGAGGAGTTACAAGTAGATAGTTAGGAGATATTTCAGTTCTAATCTAACTCTGATATATCTATCTCTATCTCTATCTCTATCTCTATCTCTATCTCTATCGTCATATTCTTTAGATGATGTCACACTTATCCTACAACAGTATAACATTTATAATTGCTTTAATTATATAAATTTTGTCACTTTTGTAAATTAATTAGGACCTAGTTAATTATCTTTTTTATATACTATAATTTGAGTTAATGAATACGTTTATTGTGTTTATGTCCGTAGGTGATGCACTATATACATGTTAATATATAATTTGAATTAATGAATACATGTACATTTCATTTCAATCTATTGTTTTTGTAGCCGCAATATCTATTTTTAAGAACGGCGAAAATATATAACAAAAAACTAGCGACAAGCTAGAGACGATACATCAAAGAGTTACACGCAATCTTAGGGTCCTTACATCACTCATTCTAGTCTAACTTGGATCCATTCTTGAATCTACTCCTAAATCAGTGTTAGATCACAGATTTATTGGATTCAAGATCATCAAATCTGAATACTGGAATCTGAAGTTAATACCGAAAAGTCAATCTCAATATTAATCTAATGTTACTTTGTAATAAATGTCAAAATTAATTATTGTCTTAATTATTGTATTTTGTATTATTACTAAATATCTAATTAATAAATATTTTAGGATATTATATTAGATATTGTGAGTCCGTGTGATTGAACACGATCGTTACCAGATATATTTCGATGGATTTCGACCGGTAAAATTTTCGACCGGAAAATGTTCGACCGATATATTTCGATGGATTTCGACCGGTAAACGTTTCTTCTTCGATAAATCGGGTCTGTAAATCCCAAATTGACCAATCTATGATTCGTTTTACAGCCCCAAATTTTGACCAAGTGATCGATTCACCAAATACAACACCTTATGACACTTTGATTTTAAAAACAACCACTGTATTAAAATATGATTGATTACACAGTGTTCTTGAAGAAATGAAGAACACAGAGTTTGATAATTTGATTTTGATCTGGTTCAAGCTCTGATACCAATTGTGAGTCCATGTGATTGAACACGATCGTTACCAGATAATCAAACAACAAACATATATAGTTAATCAAACAACAAACATATATAGATTACCAACCTGTTTCGATTACAAACGATGGATTACAAGGTTGATGTTCGTTGAAGCTCTCACTGTATTCTCTCTGGATGAACAGTGTGTGTCGATATGTTGTATTTTTCAGAAGTGTGTTTTCATTTCACACTTCTACCTAATATATATACTAACATAATATCTAGATATTTATAATATCTAGAATAATAATATCCTAAAATATCTATTAATTAGATATTTAGGAATAATACAAAATACAATAATTAAGACAATAATTAACTTTGACATTTATTACAAAGTAACATTAGACTAATATTGAGAGTGGCTTTTCGGCATTAACTTCAGATTCCGGTCTTCAGATTGGATGATCTTGAATCCAATAAATCTGTGATCTAACAATCTCCCCCTTTGGACCAAGATCATTACTAAACGGATTTAGCAATTTAGTCTTCTCTTTCAGCTCAGAAGATGGAATCTCCTTCTTTAGCTCAGAATGCTTTAGGAAAGTATCTTCAAAGAAAATTTCCCTAAAATCAGCATGTCTTCAGAATACTTTAATCTAAACTTGTGTTGTTCCCCATTTCTTGTGTAGGTCTTCTCCCCCTTTTTGATGAAAATAACAATGATTTTATCAAAATCTTTCTTCAAGAAATGTCTTGCTTACAGAGCCTCTGATCCGTCAATTCAAAAGATATTCATCCAGATCTTTGCAAATCTAGACAAAATAGTGGTGTAACACCTGAATCAACAAATGAATCAGTTAACATGTCTGTCAGTAACACTAAGTCACTGTGTGTACTGAGTACACAATGGAAAGGAGCTTTTTGATGTTCACTCCCCCAGGGCTTCCATTGAATCATCGAAACACCATAAAAGGTAATTTCTATAAACGTTATGACAAAGAAACAAATTCCTTGTGTGTTCGTGCATGTGGTAGAAACAATTAAGCACTGATGATTGCTTATAGGCTCAAAATTGTGTAAACCACTGAGACAACAGTAAGTGAAACACAGACTCAATGTGCATGATTGAAGTGCGAAGGTGGGGTAGACTTCCTTCTTTTCAATATCCAGATTTTTCAAATGAAAATCAGATAGCAAATGTGATGCTTCATCTTTGAAAATGTGAAACACTTTCATTTTGAGAAGAAAATGAGTAGCTAGTGGGGTAAATCAAGGGTTAGCATGGGCTAGTTGCCTATTTCAATAACGTTCACCAAAGAATTGTGAAACATTAGAATGGTGGCTGCCCGGCTCAGAAAAAGTTGGTGCAGAGTTCTTATATTCTTTTAACTCTGTTCTCACACCCTCGTTCTTTTAAACATTTAGCTTACTCTCCTTTTCTGTATACCTCATCATACAATCCACACTCATTTCTTTTCGACTTCTCACACTCAATCACTATGGATTAACTTCTTGGGTAGAAATCACTGGTTAAGGTGATTCCATAGAAGTTGTGTTAAGTCCTAGCACAATGAAATCATGTTTTCCTAGAAAGCATATGATGCTCAAAATGGTTTAACATATCAGTTAAAGCTAAAAAATTAATAAGAAAACAACTAAAAGTTACACTTCCAAATTATAAAATCTGTTGAAGAATCGGAAAGTGATTTGAACATTTTGAACATGTTTTCAATGATTGAAAGTTATCCTTCTTTCAACCATATATGAGATTAAGATAAAGGATTATACCTTTACGTGCGATCTTATATCTCATGAAGCTAAGCTTAAAGTCATAAAGATAAGAACTTGTAAACATCTCTCAAACTGAAAAAGTCTTATGTCATAGTCAAAGCTAATTTATTCACTGAAAAATAAAAAGACAAAAAGCAGTAAAACAATGAAAGTACAAGTTCTGATCAGAAATAATCAGAAGTCATCACCTTTACTCCCCCTGAAATTATGCATCCAAAACATTATCAGTGTAAAAGATATGCATAAAATTTCAGAAAAATATGTACTCCCCCTTGATGGTTGATATCCTTATTGAAGTATTGGAGTATAATCTCGTATCAGCTCGGAGTAAGGTTTTTTGATCATTGAAGTGCGAGTCCTAAACTATTGTGTTTAGAAGTCAAACTTCGTTGAAGTCCGGGTTCTAAGCTGATTTACTTAAAAGCCTTTGGTATTCCTATTCCCCCTTGACAGTAGGTGCCTGCAACACAGAATCATCTCATTTCTTTGGTACCCACTGGTATTTGGGTCCATAAGTGTTAGTTGCAGTTCTTATGGGGGTAATTGAGTAAGAACCATACCAGTAATGGTCACTCGTCTTGTGAACAGGATCATGTGTACGACAATAAGAACAATAGAATTTCTTACTTGACGACCTGATTAATTGATCTCTCGTGTAAATAAAATTAGGTTTACCTTTTCGTGCATTGTTCTTCTTGGCATTCTGTGTATGTACACATGACTTTTTACATTTCAGCTAATCTTTCTTCTTTGCTTCAACTGGTTTCCTATTCCAGACCAGTTTAGCTTCTTTGTAGCTTCTTCTCCTTCTTTGTGTACCTGAACTATCTATATTCCTATCATAGGAAAGATTAGTAGAATGAATCTGATTAGAAGATTTAACTGACCTTTTTGAAGAAACAGGTCTGAATGTTGAACTTACAGCTGACTTGAATGAGCATTCTGAATGAGCTGAATCATATCTAGGTGAGTGGACAATTGACTCTGGAGTCTTGCGCTCAGTCACCCCCACCATTGAAATAATCTTTTCAAGATCATTGACCTTTGAAGAATAATTGTTTCTTTCTTTGACGAGAAGGTCAATCTTCGTCTCAAGCTCACACTTCTTCTTCTTCTCTTTCTGTGCATTTTTAGAAAGTTCAGAAAGCTTTGCATTAAGCTTCCTAATTGCAGCTTCAAAGGTGCTTCTTTCTTCTTCAAATTCCTTCTTAGCACCCTTTCTTCCATCTGATATTTCTTTTAAGAATCCAGCTGACTTCAGATCATTTGCCTTCTTCTCTTTGGCAAACTGATCTCTTTCCAAAATGATTACTTTCTCAATACTAACCTGTTGAGAAAGCTTAATAATTTTAGGCTCTAGTGTCTTCTTCTCTTCAACACTCTTGTTGGAAAGATCTGCAATCTTCTTTTGAAGATCAACATTTGCACTCCCCAAGCTTCTAATCTTCTTTTCATAACAGTCAACAGAAGCTGCTTGCTGGATTTTAGCTTCCAGATCCGAAATCATTCTTTTTAGCTCAAAGGTCTCAACTTCCAAAACCTTAACTTTTGATGACATCTTTGATCCTGTCATACACTTCTCAATATGTTCCCATAACAGCTTTCCTGTAGCCTTTTTGAGATCTAATGTGAGAAAAATCTCTTTTGAAATCTCTTCAGTCATTCCTTTCAATAGGAAAGATCGGGCTAATTGGTCCGCTTCATGCCTTTTTCTTTGCTCATCAATGTATTGATCAAGTCTTAATTGAAGTTGTACTGGTACTATTTCTCCATTCATATTTACATGAGTAGAAGGTTTCGTTGGAACTGCCATTTTTTCTTCCCTCAGATATTTTCTAATAAGATTCTTCATTTCATGTCTTTCAATGAAATCTATGAACCTATCCTTCCACTGTTCATACTCTCCTCTGAAGAGTACTGGTGGCTTTGAGTCGGTTCCGATAGCGAGGGCTTCTCTCGAAGTCATTCTTTTCGATAATGTAAAATTTTCGGCACAGTGAATAGTGAAATTTTCGGCACAGTGAACAGTGAATTTCGGTACAGTAAACAGTGAATTTCGGTACAATGAATAGTGAATTTCCGACCGAATGAATAGTGACCAGAAAAATGTTCGACCGGTAAAATGTTCGACCGATATATTTCGATGGATTTCGACCGGTAAACGTTTCTTCTTCGATAAATCGGGTCTGTAAATCCCAAATTGACCAATCTATGATTCGTTTTACAGCCCCAAATTTTGACCAAGTGATCGATTCACCAAATACAACACCTTACGACACTTTGATTTTAAAAACAACCACAGTATCAAAATATGATTGATTACACAGTGTTCTTGAAGAAATGAAGAACACAGAGTTTGATAATTTGATTTTGATCTGGTTCAAGCTCTGATACCAATTGTGAGTCCGTGTGATTGAACACGATCGTTACCAGATAATAAAACAACAAACATATATAGTTAATCAAACAACAAACATATATAGATTACCAACCTGTTTCGATTACAAACGATGGATTACAAGGTTGATGTTCGTTGAAGCTCTCACTGTATTCTCTCTGGATGAACAGTGCGTGTCGATATGTTGTATTTTTCAGAAGTGTGTTTTCATCTCACACTTCTACCTAATATATATACTAACATAATATCTAGATATTTATAATATCTAGAATAATAATATCCTAAAATATCTATTAATTAGATATTTAGGAATAATACAAAATACAATAATTAAGACAATAATTAACTTTGACATTTATTACAAAGTAACATTAGACTAATATTGAGTGTGGCTTTTCGGCATTAACTTCAGATTCCGGTCTTCAGATTGGATGATCTTGAATCCAATAAATCTGTGATCTAACAGATATTATATTAGATATTATTATAGATATTAGTTTTAGTTATAAATAGATGTTAGTGTGTTAAAGAAGTTAGAGAATATCAGATCACATACAACACACATACTCACGGTGAATTACTATTCATCCAGAGAGAAACATCGAGAGCTTCAACGAACATCAACCTTGTAATCCATCGTTTGTAATCGAAACAGGTTGGTAATCTATATATGTTTGTTGTTTGGTTATTTGGTAACGATCGTGTTTAATCACACGGACTTACAATTGGTATCAAAGCTATAACCAGATCAAAATCAAATTTTCAAGAACTCTCTGTGTTCTTCATTATCAACATTGTACCATAGATCATATTTTGATACAACGGTTGTTTTTGAAATCAAAAGGTTGTATGTAAAATGATTTCCAGTTTGGTGTATTTGAGCGAAACAAACCCGATTCATCGATACTATTCACGTCGATACTATTCACGTCGTTACTATTCACATCGATACTATTCAACCAGGTCGCTACATCATACCGGTCGAACAATCTGTTTTGCGCCAGTTTCAAATTTGGTTTTATTTTTCAGTGTTTATCTGATTTTATTTGGACTAACAATCAATACAAGATCTTATTGCACATTAATCGAAGAGAATGAATTCCAGCGAAGCTAATTCAATCAGTGTGGATGAGAATACACCTGTACTTTTCAAAGGAAAGATTTCTGCCTTGGAAGCAGAAAGAGAGAAGAAAGAGACAGCACACTTGTGCTTGATGATGGGTCAGATAAAGATAAAAACCGAAGATGATTCTGATGAAGAGGTATGTGATTTAACCAAACCTGATTTCTTAAATCAAATGCATGCCATGATGACAAAACTCCAAGAATTAGAGTTGAAACTCAAGCGTGAAAAGGGTGTCATAAAAGATAAAGACCAGTCAATACAGAAACTTATCAATGATCTTGCTGAGAATAGTGTATTGATTGAAATTTTAAATAGAAACAATGACACCAGCGCAAAAGAAAAAAACCATAATTCTTAAAGAGAATACTGAAACAAAGTCTAAATTTAGAAAGAGTGAGTTTGATTTCAAAGAGCTTACGAAAAAGTATTCTTCGTGTTCCAAAGAAAACGAATCTTTACTTGCAAAATTAAAAGCTTTGGAAGAGAAGTTATACACATTGGGTCAAACTGAACAAACCATTCATCTAAACAAACCCAAAAAGGAAATAGAGAAATGGGGACTCAGATATGAGAATCCACACTGCCTTAAAAAGGGTATATCTGAAGTGCCTGCACTTTATGATATGACTTTTATGAAACTTTCTCACCGAATTCCTAATATTAAAGTTTTCAATACTGGATTGTCAAAAGAGGATGAAGCCAAGGAAACTGAAAAACGGAAGATCTCATCTAAAGTTCACCTTCCATTTTATTATGCGAAGCTGAATAATAGTTATGATGATAAAACAAAAGATCAAAAGAAAACTCTTTCAAATGACTTCTTTCAGAGTTATTCTGTCAAAGAAATGGAGGTGAAGCCTATTAAAGGTAAACTATACGTTCCTCCTCTCGTTCTAAAAAGTAAAATTTCTGAACTCGAGACATATTTAACAGACGAAAGATTTTTGATTGATATTGAGCAAAAAGTATTTTCGACTGTGTTTTCAAATATTGTTCTTTCTAAAGCTTCAAAATCTAACGACATGTTTAGTTCAATTAATGAAGAGTTAGATTTTCCAAACTCTGATGGTAGTTTGGATGATTGTTTTGAGCAATTTGACTTTAGTGCTAAACTTCCTAATCATAAGTCTTTTCTTGTAAATTCCTTTGGATCAACCAGTAAATCTGATCAAGGTCAAACAGCAACGAAAGTTGATAAATCAGTCTCTGTGAAAGCTAAGAATGCTAAAGGCAAGAATAAATCTCAGCATTCACAGAAACCGATCACTACTTGTAACCCAAAGAAGAAGCATTCGTTTGTTGCTCAAATGTCTAACTCACAAGTTTCAAATGTTTCAGAACTGAGCAAGAAAATGCCAGGAGTTAAATCTGAATGGAAACCAACACAGGAAATTAAGGAGACTGCTAAATCTTTTTCGAATGTTGCTTGTATAAAACCAAAACTTGTCGATTCTCGCAAGAAATACTCCGTACAGCAATTATTCCAGTTATCTCAATCTACTTATGGTAGATATGATCATGCTTCTCGAAAAGATCCTGATGTTTGGTTTGGCACATATCATGTTCCCTCTTATCATTTTAACTCTTCATTTGATTCTCAAAAGCAAAGCGGACCCAAATTTCAATGGGTGCCAAAATCGTATACACTAGTACAAAAAATGTCTTTTATGACGGTTAAAAACCGTTACCAAAGGTATACGGTAACGGTTTTCGTGGACATAAAAATCGTTACCTATCTTGCCGTCACTTTTGATACACATTTGGTTACGTTTAGAAAACGTTACCAAATCACATAAAAAGCCGTTGCCATAGGCTAAAACCGTCACCTTAAATGTACAAAAAAGTTGTTGTTTTTCCTAAAACCGTTACCATAACATAACATACAATGACACTTATTTTTAAAAATCGTCACCATAGCATAACATACGGTGACTCTATTTTATTAAAATCGTCATCGTAGCGTGACATGCTTTGACGTTTATATTCAAAAACCGTCATCGGAGCATGGCATATGGTGACGTTTATCAAAATCGTGAACATAGCATGATATACAGTGACCTTCATTATCCAAAATTGTCACTATAACATAACATACGATGACATTATTTCTCGAAATAGTCACTATAACATGACATGTGTTGACATTTCTATTTCAAAATCGTGACTGTAACATGAAGTACAATGACGTTTATTTTTAAAACAGTCACCATAGCAAGACCTACGTTGACATTTATTTTTAAAACAATCACCATAACATGACCTACGTTGACGTTTACATTTAAAAAACATGACTGTATCATGACATAAGGTGACTTTTACTTTTCAAAATCGTCACTGTAACACGATATATGGTGACGTTTATTATTTAAAATCATCACAATAACATTATATATGATGACATTTATTTGTTGGAACTCTTACCATATCATGACAGACAATGATGTAACACCCCGAATTTTCGTTTGGTTTTGCGAAGTTGTATTAAGGAAAAAGAGGTTCTGTGGCTGTCTACAGGACGCACGGGTCGTGCTTCCTTCTCCATAGAAAACGCACGGGTCGTGCGTATGATCCAGGGTCGAGGCATAGTGCTAGCGCACGGGTCGTGCGCATTTCCTTCTTTGAGGGTGCACGACTTTATGAGTTTTGCCTTAAATATCTTTTTGAGAGATATTTTCATAAATATCTCTCAAATCTCAGTTCTCTCTCTCTCTCCTTTTCTTCTTTCGATCTTCAAAGTCTCGTTTGGTTGCTAGTTTGCGGTGTTTCTAGCAAGGGGTTGGTGTTTTAAGCTTCACCTCTACGTCGTGATCGATATCTGGTTTTCCGGGTTTTATTCTAAAAACCTACCGGTGAGTTCCTACTACCATTTTACAAACTTTATACATGTCAAAACTCTTATTTGAGAAATCCTAAGTATTTCTACGGTATGATTTCATGTTCTCTACATTTTGATATAAATGAAGTTTTTGGTGATTTTCGGGGTTCCCGACCAGTTTTGACTAAAATGACTGGTTCTGCCTTATTAAAGTAAAATGATGTTTTACTTGCACATTATGTGGTTATGTGAAAAGAATGTTTATGAACTCATTTTAATGATTTTCATTCTTACCAGAAGTTGAACTGGAAATGACATTTTGTTTATAAAATGTGTTTATACCATATGTTTATTTATGGTTGGTCACATATATTGTTGTGACGAGTCTGTACCATTACTAGCGGATCCCTAGGTTTTGAGTCGACTGTATTATTGGGAGGTCATATTCCCCATTTTGTAGCTATGGATGCATATATTCCTCGAGGGGAACTTGGTACGGTTATGTGAGGCCAGATACTAGCCATGGTTCATAGTGATCCTAGTGAAGGAGTATACATTGGTTTCGCTTGGGGCTAGATCTCACTTTGTAGCACGGACTTATGTGTTCGTATCCTCGGATTCCAATTGTTTAGCTCATAACTCGGATTTGTGGTCTACTTTGTGTTACACCATAATCCTTGGTAAAATGGTCCTTTTGTCATCGTTTAACGAGTTTTGGACCGAAAAAGCCCGGTTGTGGCGAAATGTTATCTTTTATAAATTAAACCTTTATGAAAAGATTTCCTTATGATACTGATGTTTATATCTCTGATTTTGAATAAAATGTATGTTCTCACTAGGCTTTAAGCCTAACACTTTTTCTCAAATGATGTGTATAACAGGTTTCCCTTAGCGGTGGGTTGCACAGGGTTTTTGAGAGTCGAGCGTGGACTCGAGGCATATTTTGAGATGTCTAGTATTTTGGTGTTGGGCATTGTTTAAGTCCCATCTTTATGTGAATTTTGGTTCGTCAAGTGTTGTAGTCTAGACGGTTATGTTTAGATTAGTATTGTTGATAAATTCTATATCCGTATGAGTTTTGTATAGTCTTAAGGACTGATCCCCTTTATGACACATTTATATCAATGTGGATGTCTCG
This sequence comes from Arctium minus, assembly GCA_954870635.1. Lineage (NCBI taxonomy): Eukaryota > Viridiplantae > Streptophyta > Magnoliopsida > Asterales > Asteraceae > Arctium > Arctium minus. Next base: position 2,453,992 of record OX941087.1, read on the forward strand.
TTGCCATATTTCCAGGTTTTAATTTACTCTGATATTTAGGATGTTACAAGTTGGTATCAGAGCTCTAGTTTAAGCGAACTAGGCATGAACGTAAGATGTCTAGACTTAGACTGAGTTTGATAGGCACTGATTGTGAGATTGGGTAGAACTTCTAAGATGGGTTAGTCTTAGAATCGACGGAGGTTATGTTAATCAAGCGTTGTAATGATGGTAACAAGAACCCTTATGTGTTATATGTTCATAATCTCACTTAGCTAATGTGATTATGAGGATATTTTACGTGAGTGTAATTGGTCTGCTAATGTTATGACAATTGGTACACGTAACCATTGTTTTTTATATACGACAAATTTTTACCTTCGGTGAAGTTTGAACCTTTAACCTTGAAGGTTGGTCTCTATCGATAATCCAAATAACGCTTGCCAATTTAGTTTGGGCGCTCTATCTACAAAACATCACTATTATCGCTTGAGGTAAAGGAATGCATGTGTACACCTTATACATGTTGAGTATATACCGAGTATTTTTTATTTAGTTTCTCGAATCACAATAAAATTTGACATCCCGCCGCATTATGCGGGTACAAACTAGTATACATATATGTGTGTATGATCATTGTTGTAAGCATATTGCTTTTTGGAGTTCAATTTATTTTGTTTTGCAAGTTATATATGAGTATATTATGTTCGCACTAATTTTCTCAATTTTCCGCACTGAAAGAATCAAATATTAACGTACGGAAAGCCACCCTACAAGATACGAAGAAGACATCTTCAACACCGTTACGAAGATGTAAACATTTGAGGAACTTTTTGGAAAATAACATTATCTAATATGCATGTTTGTTATATTTATATATTTGTTTTCATTTGCATTTGTCTAATGTGCAATAGTTGTTATGTTTTGGTTCGTTGGTTAGCGTTTTGTATCGTTATACAGGTTTTGGAAATGTTTAATTTATAGTAGTTATGTTGTCAAAATTTCATAAAATATTTGGTACTTTATTTGTTTTATATGAAATATTAAAAACCTTTGTATTTTTTACATTTAAATACCATAGTCATGTAAAAGAAAACTTAGTAGCAATCAACCTAAAAGGTCTAAATATTTTATATATAATACATTTGTTTTCTGTAAAACAGAATTTGGACGTATTGTTTGTTAACAAATGTGTGTTCCAGAATCTAGTTTCTAATCAATAACAATCAAACAAACAAGATTCAAATCAAAGATTACCTGTTTGATTACTTTGAATTTCACAATTTACACTTTCTCTCTCTAGAACTCCTTCTCTCTCTAAAAACGTATTCTCTCAAATCTGATATATCAACTAATGTCACATACAATCCTTGTCACACCTAAAATACAAATACAAAAACTATTTATATTATCATCTAAAACAAGGAAACGACAAATACAAAGACATTGACTTTTATTAAGAGACTTTGACTTTTAATGAGATTTGACTTTAACAACTTTGACCTTCAGAATACTTGATCTTGTATCCAACAGATTTATGTGCTAACAATCTCCCCCTTTGGATTCAAGATCATTGTTGAAAGATTTAGCAATTAAGTCTTCACTTTAAGCTCTGTCTGAACAATCTCCCCTTTTTCTTTGACGGTCTTCTTTCCAAAACTGTCTTCAAACGAGTAACAATCTCCCTAAAACTTTCACACAACACTTTCAGACTTTGGAAAGAAATTATCTTCAATTTCAGCTCAGATTGCTTCAGCAAATAATCTTCAAAGAAATTTTCTTCAAATCTTCAGAAATTCTTTGATCATCTTCAAAACTTTACTTTAAACTTTTCTGACTTGGACATTTCTGAAAAATCATCTCTCAAATCTTTAACATTTCTTGATATCATCTCCCACAAACTTCAAAACTTTAACATTTCTTGATATCATCTCCCCCTTTTTGATGATTTGAGCATCTATATCATCAAAACTTTTCTCCAAGAAATGTCATTGACCATTCTGATCTGTCATACTGAGCCTCTGATTCTGGGATCCATAACCAAGTATTCATCTAGATCTTTGCAAATCCAGATAAAATAAGAACATGTAACTCCTGAATCAACAGATGAATCAGTTAATATGCCTGTCAGTAACACAAAGTCACTGTGTGTAACGAATACACAATATAAAGGAGCTTTTTGATGTTCACTCCCCCAGGGCTTCCATCCAATCATCGAAATACCACAAAGACAATTTCTATGAATGTTATTACAAAGAAACAAATTCCTTGTGTGTTCGTGCAAGTGTAGAAAAAATTAAGCACGATGATTGCTTTTTAATAAGGCTCAAAGTTGTGTAAACCACTGAGACAACAGTAGATAAACACAGACTCAATTGTGCATTATTGAAGTGCGAAGGTGGGGCAGACTTCCTTCTGTTTCAATATCCAGATTTTCCAAATGAAAACCAGATAGATAATATGCTGCGTCCCCATGAAAATGTGAAACATCTTCTTTTTTAGAAGAAAATGAGTGGTTGGTGGGGTATTAAGCAAGAGTTGTCATGGGCTATTTGCCTGTTTCAATAATGTTTACCAAGAAATGTGAAACATTAGTAATGTGGCTGCCCAACTCAGAAAGTATTTGGTGCAGAGTTTGATATTATTTTACTCTGATCTCACACCCTCTTTCTTTTTATCACTAAGCTCACAACTAACCAAACTCTCTTTTACATTTTACCTCATCACACCCACACTCATTTCTTTTAGACTCCTCACACTCAATCACTAAAAGATTAACTTCATGGGTAGGAAACACTGGTTAACGTGAATCCATAGAAGTTTAGTTAATTCCTAGCACAAAGAACCCATAGTTCCTATAAATCATGTGTTGCTCAAATGATTTAACTATAGTAGTTAAAGCTCATATACAAATATCAGATGAATATATGCTCATAAAATATAATCATGAAGATTTGAGCATTTTTAAACATTGAAATATTTTCAACAAGTATATTGAATGAATGAATATGAATGCAAAAGACTTGTTTGAAAATCTGACATTTTAACACCCTCAATCTGGAAATAGCAACTTATTAAAATTTTCTAAATACATCAATAAATACCTCGAACTACAAACATAACTTGAGCAACAACCTCAATGCTCCCATTCAACCCTATACATACATTCTATGAAAAGGACGGATGCTACTAAACCCAATCATGATGCTATCTCCAACCTGCGGAAGGCTTCTCTCACTACATACAGTTGCACAAGGCTAAGGCTCGACTTCTTGAAGCACTGCTAGAACCGAACCCCCAACAGGAACCTGATGCACATGCCGACAAATAAAAATGTTAGGCTTAACGCCTAGTGAGCTCAAAGGTTTTAACATGAATGAATAAATCATTAAAAGCAAGGAAACCAGTTTAAAGCGAGATCCTTCGAAATAATATACTTTAAAATGGAAATGACACATTTTCCCCCAATATACACTTTTAAAGACAATGCTCCCAAACACACACTTCATGCAAAAAGGTGCAATCCGGAACTCACCCAAAATGGGATCATAGTCCGATATTTCAATCATGAAATTATAAATAATACCTTATATCCCCAAAACACCCAAGACACGGGCGGGACATAATACTCAGCCCTTAAATAAAGGAAAACGATTCTTAATAATATGGTACGTCATTGAAAACATGCAACTCGAACTAATACTCACGCGACCATTAAAGTAGAATGAAATCTCAATATTAAAGCATGGACAATTAAATATCCTAATTACGACGGGCCGACGACGGGGGCTTCCCGTATCCGTTGAGAGTGGAGGAACACAAAAGTAGGCCACTCATACAACGTTAATCGTATGACACTTCACGACTCACAAGCCCAAGCTGTCCCTATGACTCCCTTCAAGCTACACCAAAGAGTCAACTGACCTTAGTGATATATTAACGAGAATACCGCTCCAAGGCCCGGCCCAAGGGGAAATACCACCAAGGCATTGTCCCACCTGGCGGAGGTCCAAAACGCCCATCCAATGGCTACTCCACGCCATGATAGCACCACCCGGACTCAGTCCTCTTAGTGTACTCCTTGAATGGACAAGGTCATAAAACATGTGTCCCGGAGTCCAACCCCGTACCACCCAAATGACCAACAACAAGACTGACTCATATGCCTATGGATCCAATGCAACACAGTCTAAAAATTACCCGGCTATACCTGAATGACAACAACACTCGAGCCTGTAATTATAATTATGCAATAAAATGCATTAAGACGTAAACCATGAAATGAGACTATACATCGAGCCATTAAACCCGAACAATTGTCCACAAAACTCTTTTAAGCCAACACCGAGCTAAAATGCTCAAAATCCATTTGACTAATAATCAATGGTTCTCCAAATGATGAAATGTCTTTAACAACGTTTATGAAGACACATATCTCAAAGACGAGATTAACCCAAACTCCACATGAAATGGGACTAACGATTTTCCAAAGGGTTTATAAATGCAAATGTACCAAAATGCGTATAACACGAAATAGACTTCATTTGTACGATCAATGATGCATAACTCATAAGAATAACTTTTACTCGTACAAAATCACCATGAATGTGAAAAGCATGCTATTTACTCGTTAGAACATTCATAACCCAAATATAAGCATTTTATGAGGTTAACACAACCCAAGTTCACCAAATGTGAAAACTTATCAAAATACTCACTCTTTGACAAATAACCAAGTAAAACATATTTTACTTCAAAATACTCCAAACTTATCAGCAGTTAACCATTTCGTATAAAACAATTTAAAATGACCATTTTGGCATGTACACCGTTTTCACAAATCAACTTGAACTCACTTTGCTAGGTTAAATTAAACCTAGGTTTTCAATCCACAACCATTGGCCTCCAAAAGCATAGATCCCACCCAAAGCTTTCCGAAGACACCCATTCCAACTCTTCAACTCAAGCTTCCAAAACCTAGATCCACACATTCCATCCCATAAATAACCATTTTCAACCATAAGGAAACATTCTCCAAACATAAAAATATCAAGATCTCAAACAAGATCAAAACCCTAATTTCTCCAAAACCATCAAATCCGAGATTTGAGATATTGAACCTTAAGAAACCACCAATGGAGCATTTATAACCTTATTACAAGAAAACTTACCCTTGAAGACGAAGAGACTTCCGAGAATACCCCATCCAACAATTCTATCCGAGCTCCCAACCGATGAACTTGATGAGGAAGATGAAGGTGGAGGTTTTGTGGTTCAAGGTTCCAACTAGTTAGATGATGAAGGATCATATGGTTCAAGGGGGAAAAACCATCAAAATGGGTTAGGGTTCGGTTTTAGGGTTTGGGAGAGAAAAGGGAAGAAGATAGAAATGAGAAAATGAGAAGAAATGGTGAAAATCGCAACATTTAACCAACTGGCACTCGTAGGCTATTGTGCCAGGCGATTATGCCATGGCACAATCGCTGGCACAATCGCCAGGATGGTACCGTGGGTGCCCCAGCTTTGGCGATTGTGCCAGGCTATTGTGCCCTCTGGCACAATCGCCGGCATAGTCGCCCGGGTGCCCCTGAACTCCAAAAATTTGACTTTTTCAACGCCAATACTCCCGATACTCCGAGGGACTTTAAACAAAGCATTCCCCAACAAAACCCCACTGTTTACAAGTCACATAAATGTTTAGGTGACATTTATTTACCGAAATTTACGGGTGTTACAATCCTCCCAACCTTAGAATGATTTCGTCCTCGAAATCTGGATTGCCATGAAACTTTGCCCGCAGAAGGGTTTCCCTTAACCCACTATCAAGACCTTTGTACTGATACACACATATGCTGCCCCTCTTGGGCACATTATACTCATAACCGAGCGAACGCTTAACTCTTCAAAGTAACCTTTTACCTACAAGGTTACGGTCGTCTCCCAACCTTAGAGTGACAATTACTACCTCTAGGGTAGTTCGTGACCTCAACATTTCGCCAATCAATTCCTTTCGGAGCATCACGGATCCGAACCCAACGTCAAAGATGGCAACCAAACTCCCATGAATCCTCAGATTCCTACTGATCCACTCCTAATATCTATAAAGACATTCTTCCAAGGCGCACCAAAACGTCATTCATGCAACCGGTTAACACAGGTTTGACTGTCACTCAACTCCGACCCAACACCAATCTCACAACATTCCTAAAGTAACTTCCTTATCACCACAGGAATGCTTGGGCACATCGATACTCAATCCTCAATACCCAAACTCCTTTCAATATCCATTACCGAAAGGTCACTATTTTCCACAATCCAACCGGGTTACATGCATCCATTCCAAGATCCATTGTCCTCAAGAAAACAAGTCGACGCTTAGGACTAAACGGTGACCTCGAAAACGTGGACATCTCGCCCAAAATTCTATTCCAGGCGGATTGTCACACCAAGGTTGACACCTAACAGAGAGCCAAAATTTCAAATCTTACATCTCTAGCAGACAGATCACCAAACTTTCCTTTGATTGCGGACTCGCTAGGATGGTACACCAACCACATAGACCATGGTGCCACACTGACGAGCAAACCACCAAAACGAAACCCAATCTAATCGCCAATAATTACCTAAAACTTCAACTCGCATGATCACCGAAGCGTAAAGTCACCCCCTTAATTAACCGGGAAAACTTAAGTCTACTATTTCCATTAATCGGGGGCACCGATTCATCAATGAAGCCCAAGATCCAAGACTGATCGCAAGACGGATCATCCGATGCTTCAAATCCCAAGGACATTCCTTAGTCCCTAAGTACAACCGCTCTTATGCCAGGAGTTTAAGTTTATAGGCTTAATGAGTTCAAGGTTTTTTTAAACCAATACGCCAATTTGAAATTTATAAAACTTTCAAGTACACAAGCTTTTTAACGATTAAACGTGCGGTAAAATCTACTACCGTTCATTCGATAGGTTTCAAAATTGAACATTAACACAGCGCCTATGAAATCATTCCCAAAATTCATTTGTTCAATACTTACGTTAATAAAGATAGTAATAAAACATACGCAATAATTTACACTATACGTGAAAATAGGTTCCTATATTACGACGCGTGCAATAACTGTTGTACAATTCCCAAAAGAGAAAATCACAATTTTAACTTTAAAACTCTTCCTCTTTAACCAAAAAAAACGTTGCAGCACAAAAGTATCACCAGCCCCATATGCAACAGTTTACTTTCCCAAGGCCAGGTAAGAGATGGAAATGTGAATAAGTTTCAAACCGAGTTTAAAGCTTTGAGTCATACAAATGAACACACTTGACCAGATAGAAACCACAACGACATCAATTAACAACATTCATAAAATAACCTACACCATGATGCACAAATACATGATCCCGAAATTATTTACGCGACGCAAAATGACGTAAGATGAGATACCATAAATCCAACTGAATTTTCGCAAAACTCAATAATGTTAAAATCATGCAGTGTCAAATTTTCATCTCTCAATCAAGAGTGTAAGACGGCAATATGGCTAAAACATTAAGTTTTTAAGAGTTTCCTCTTTTAATGCACTGAAAGGTAGAATGACCCCTTTAACCAAATTCACATGGGACACGACGCCAAATAACCCGCAAGTTAACATGGAGCAAAATTAAAACTCACGCAAAAAGGACACCGCAAACCACACTTCATGAAATTTAACAAACTCGCGCAACTAAAATCCTCAAGAAATTCCGACTCAAAACGTGGGATTAACCTTTCCTTTAAAACCATCAACATACGTGGAGGTGATCCAATGTCTAGGTTAAATCTCATAGTTACTTGCCCACTACCCAAATGACATTAAAACATCGATATTACAATATCCGAAATTAACATTACACACGAGACGTGCATAAGGAGACTTTTGATAAAAATTCGCAATTACGTGTAACAGAACAATTCAAGTATGCTTAAGCTCACAGTTTCAAACCTGATGCGTGTTAAATGTTTAACAAAACTTTACGATATAAACCACATTTTGTTTTACGAACATAAGAAACAATTTATGCAAATTTATTTCAGAAATAAATTTAGTGTATGAATTTGATCGACACTTGGCATCATAGGACTACACTTCCCAATAACCCAACATACTATTGTCATCTGGATGCATCAAACATCTAAAAGCCACAAACTCAATAATTTGATAAACTTACGAATTCTCCTTGAAATAGAATCGGTCTAACAAACTCACGAATCTAATCCAACCAAGATTTTCGACCCAAGAGGATCAACTTAATGACCTCCTCACACTTAGCTATCACTCCCAGGTGACCTCGATATAAACATCAATCCTTCTTTAGCTAACTCGCTTAGAAACTTTCTCACTACCCCCAACGGTCATCATATCAGGGTAGCGCAAGTGCATGCATGTAACATGTAGGTTCACCATAACACATGCCAGGTGCTATTATGAACATACCGTACATGACCATCCTTGCGACCCTCGACAATTATCCCGTTTCTAGCGACTCGATCAATCTTCAAAATATCTTATCTTAAGGTTCCTGATGTGCAACTTCACTTACAATCACTCATAAGAACGCTAGTTTGAGTCTAGGCATCCAAAAATTTAATACCTAATTCTCTCAAACTTAAGCTCTGATACCAACTTTTAACACCCTCAATCTGGAAATAACAACTTATTAAAATTTTCTAAATACATCAATAAATACCTCGAACTACAAACATAACTAGAGCAGCAACCTCAATGCTCCCATTCAACCCTATACATACATTCTATGAAAAGGACGGATGCTACTAAACCCAATCATGATGCTATCTCCAACCTGCGGAAGGCTTCTCTCACTACATACACTTGCACAAGGCTAAGGCTCGACTTCTTGAAGCACTGCTAGAACCGAACCCCCAACAGGAACCTGATGCACATGCCGACAAATAAAAAGGTTAGGCTTAACGCCTAGTGAGCTCAAAGGTTTTAACATGAATGAATAAATCATTAAAAGCAAGGAAACCAGTTTAAAGCGAGATCCTTCGAAATAATATACTTTAAAATGGAAATGACACATTTTCCCCCAATATACACTTTTAAAGACGATGCTCCCAAACACACACTTCATGCAAAAAGGTGCAATCCGGAACTCACCCAAAATGGGATCATAGTCCGATATTTCAATCATGAAATTGTAAATAATACCTTATATCCCCAAAACACCCAAGACACGGGCGGGACATAATACTCAGCCCTTAAATAAAGGAAAACGATTCTTAATAATATGGTATGTCATTGAAAACATGCAACTCGAACTAATACTCACGCGACCATTAAAGTAGAATGAAATCTCAATATTAAAGCATGGACAATTAAATATCTTAATTACGACGGGCCGACGACGGGGGCTTCCCGTATCCGTTGAGAGTGGAGGAACACAAAAGTAGGCCACTCATACAACGTTAATCGTATGACACTTCACGACTCACAAGCCCAAGCTGTCCCTATGACTCCCTTCAAGCTACACCAAAGAGTCAACTGACCTTAGTGATATATTAACGAGAATACCGCTCCAAGGCCCGGCCCAAGGGGAAATACCACCAAGGCATTGTCCCACCTGGCGGAGGTCCAAAACGCCCATCCAATGGCTACTCCACGCCATGATAGCACCACCCGGACTCAGTCCTCTTAGTGTACTCCTTGAATGGACTCAGTTAACCATTTCGTATAAAACACTTTAAAATGACCATTTTGGCATGTACACCGTTTTTACAAATCAACTTGAACTCACCTGACTAGGTTAAGTTAAACCTAGGTTTTCAATCCACAACCATTGGCCTCCAAAAGCATAGATCCCACCCAAAGCTTTCCGAAGACACCCATTCCAACTCTTTAAATCAAGCTTCCAAAACCTAGATCCACACATTCCATCCCATAAATAACCATTTTCAACCATAAGGAAACATTCTCCAAACATAAAAATATCAAGATCTCAAACAAGATCAAAACCCTAATTTCTCCAAAACCATCAAATCCGAGATTTGAGATATTGAACCTTAAGAAACCACCAATGGAGAATTTATAACCTTATTACAAGAAAACTTACCCTTGAAGACGAAGAGACTTCCGAGAATACCCCATCCAACACTTCAATCCGAGCTCCCAACCGATGAACTTGATGAGGAAGATGAAGGTGGAGGTTTTGTGGTTCAAGGTTCCAACTAGTTAGATGATGAAGGATCATATGGTTCAAGGGGGAAAACCATCAAAATGGGTTAGGGTTCGGTTTTAGGGTTTGGGAGAGAAAAAGGAAGAAGATAGAAATGAGAAAATGAGAAGAAATGGTGAAAATCGCAACATTTAACCAACTGGCACTCGTAGGTTATTGTGCCAGGCGATTATGCCATGGCACAATCACTGGCACAATCGCCAGGATGGTACCGTGGGTGCCCCAGCTTTGGCGATTGTGTCAGGGCACAATCGCCGGCATAGTCGCCCGGGTGCCCCCGAACTCCAAAAATCCGACTTTTTCAACGCCAATACTCCCGATACTCCGAGGGACTTTAAACAAAGCATTCCCCAACAAAACCCCACTCTTTACAAGTCACAGAAATGTTCAGGTGACATTTATTTACCAAAATTTACGGGTGTTACAGACATTGTATGAAAATGATCAGAAATGAATGATATAGCAATTAAAGCTTATGGTCAAGAATAATTGATATTTTTCTATACGAAACAAAATATAGACATTTTTGAAATGACCGTTTCGAAATAAAATATCGCTCAAAATTCTTTGAATACAAGCGAAGTGTCTTACCATCGAAGAAAAATTGTTCCAATTTAGAGACATGGTAAGAACATGTTGATCAAAGTCAAACCGGTGTGTGTGAATACTTGAAAGTATATAGAAAAGACAATACGCAAGTATTTATCTTTAGAAACACACGGTTTGTTTATCAAATAAACACAAAAAAAAATGAAAACATTTAAAATCACACTTCCAAATTATAAAATCTGTTTAAAAATCAGGAAGTGGTTTGAACATTTAAGAACATGTTTTCTATACCTGAAAGTTGTCCTTCTTTCAGATACATTTGAGATTAAGATAAGAAATTTAACTTTTCGAGCAATCTTAAATCTCAGAAAGTCAAGCTGTAGTCATTTAGATATGATCGTGTCAGCTTTTCTCATCCTGCATAAGTCTCAAAGTCTAGTCAAAATTTATTCACAAAAATTTATTTAAAAATAGAATGACATAAAGCAATAACACGATTAATGTACGAGTTCTGATTTGAAGTAATCAGAAATCATAGTCTTACTCCTTTTGACTTATAAGCTCCCCCTAAAATTATGCATCACAAAAATTTTGTCAGTTAAGTATAATGCAGAAATTAGTTTTGCTCCCCCTCAAATGAATGTAGATCATCTAAAATCTTCTCTAACTCCCCCTGAGATCATGAGCAAACAATTAAAGTGCAGATATCTTTCAGAAAATAAAGATAAAGAAAATGATGAAAAATAACAATTTGTAACTTTAGTAGGTAACAACCGATTACATCTTAAGATTTAACATACCAAGCATAGAGACAAGAAAATTAAATCTCTTTTCATCTAAGGGTTTGGTAAATAAATCTGCAAGTTGAAAATATGTTTTTACAAAATAAAGTTCAATTGTTCCTTTTTCTACATTATCTTTTATAAAATGATACCTGACATCAATGTGTTTGGTTTTCGTATGCTGGACAGGATTAGCAGATATGGCAATCGCACTCTTCGAGTCACAGTATATTGGAATTTTATCAAATTTGAATCCATAGTCTCGTAGTTGTGTTCGCATCCACAAGACTTGAGAGCAGCAACTGGCAGCAGCTACATACTCTGCTTCAGCAGTCGATGTGGAAACGCATAACTGTTTCTTTGATGCCCAACTAACGAGCTTGTCTCCAAGAAATTGAACGTGACCAGAAGTACTCTTTCTATCCAACATGCAACCTGCATGATCTGCATCTGAATATGCAGTCAGTTGAAACCCAGTATCCTTAGGATACCACAAACCAAGGTCTGCAGTGCCCTTCATATATCTAAAGATCCGTTTGACAGCGGCCAAATGGGATTCTTTGGGAGCAGCTTGATATCTAGAACATAAACATGTTGAAAACATAATATCTGGTCTACTTGATGTAAGATACATTAACGATCCTATCATACCTCTATATGTTCTAACATCAACACTTTTACCCGAAGGATCAGTGTGGATCTTAGTACCTGGTGCCATCGGGGTTCCAATTGGTTTACAATTTTCCATTTTGTACTTTCGAAGAATGTCCAAAATGTACTTAGATTGATTTATAAAAATCCTCGTGGATAATTGTTTAACTTGTAATCCGAGAAAGAAATTCATCTCTCCTATCATACTCATTTGAAAACGTGACACCATGAGGTTAGAAAAGTTTTTGCCATATTTTGGATTAGTAGAACCAAATATTATATCATCAACATATATTTGAATGAGAATAATATCAGCTTTTTCCTTCTTGATGAATAAAGTAGTATCAATCTTACCTTTGGAGAAACCAGACTTGACCAAGAATTTGGATAAAACGTCATACCATGCTCGAGGGGCTTGTTTTAATCCATAAAGGGCTTTGTCCAAGATGTAAACATGATCTGGCTTATCTGGATTGACAAACCCTTCTGGTTGAGACACGTACACTTCCTCCTTAAGAATGCCATTCAGAAAGGCTGTTTTCACATCCATCTGATAGACTGTGAAGTTCTTATGAGCTGCGTATGCTAGAAACATGCGGATTGCTTCTATACAAGCTACTGGAGCATACGTCTCATCATAATCAATGCCTTCCTCTTGCCGATAGCCTTTGGCAACAAGTCTATCTTTGTTTCTTATGACGATACCATCTTCATCCTTTTTATTCTTGAATACCCATTTAGTGCCGATCACGGTTTTACCTTCTGGCTTAGGAACAAGTCTTCAAACCTTTAGGTCTTCAAACTGATTGATCTCTTCTTGCATTGCAGATACCCAGTCCGAATCAGCAAGAGCCTCAGATACCTGTGTTGGCTCAATCTTACTGAGGAATGAGTCATGCATACATTGGTTTAGAGTCGCTGACCTAGTTTGAATAGGCTTGTTAAGATCTCTAATTACTTGATGTAATGGATGGTCTTTGGTCCAGCGATGCTCATGAGAGAGTGGAGTAGATGAAGTTTGAATATGATCATCATCTAGAAATCCACTTTCAGAATCTTCAGTTTGAATAACAGGAGGGGGGTTTTCTGTAACACCTCAAAAATCAGAGTAAATTAAAACCTAGAAATCTGACAATATAACGAATGTAAAACCATAACTTTTCATAAATGGGATCAGTCCTCCAGACTATACAATCCTATACAAGGATTTCATCAAAAGAATGGGACTTAACAATGCCCAGCAATAATACTAATCAATCCCAAAAACCTCGAGACTCAAAACTCGTCTCTCCAAAAACCCCGGCAACCCACCGCTAATGGAAACCTGATACACATACCATTTGAGAAAAAGTGTCAGACTTAAAGCCTGGTGAGAACATACAGTTTATGAAGCTCAAAAGATAAAACATTTGCATCAAGATAACATTTCCAAAGAGATTAAGTTTACAATGTAGGTCCTCGCCACAATCGGGCTTTTTCGTTATAAACATACCACAAAAGGACCGAAAACAAAATATTTTACCAAGGATCGTGGCGTAACACAAAGTTAGGCCAACAATCCGAGTTACGAGCTAAACCAATTGGAGTCCGCGGATACGAATCACAAAGTCCGTGCTTCAACGTGAGATCAAGCCCCAAGCGCAAAACCAAGGTATACTCCTTCACTAGGATCACTATGAACCATGGCTAGTATCTGGCCTCACATAACCGTACCAAGTTGCCCCCGAGGAACAAGTGATCCATAGCTACAATTCTGGGGAATGTAACATCCCAACAATACAGTCTACTCCAAAACCTAGGGATCCACTAGTAATGGTAAGGACTCGTCACAACAACATATGTGACCAACCATAAATAAACATATGGTATAAATACATTTTATAAACAAAATGTTATTTCCAGTTCAACTTCTGGTAGGAATGAAAATCATTAAAAAGGGCTTTTAATCATTCTTTTTGCATAATCACATAACGTGCAAGTAAAACATCATTTTACTTTAATAAGATAAGATCCAAAAGGTAACTTTTGATATGTATATAGTTTAAAATGATAGTAAGAACTCACCTCTGTTTCCTTCTTCTTAACGAGCGCTACCTATGATAACACCGAAAGAATCGGTAAGTCGAAATACAGATAAACCTCTCGTTACTTGAATAGGACTCAAAGACACAGAAGCTAACAACTTAACAGAACCTAATCCGGTTAAAGGCAACAACCGGTCGAACACCACCCCGGGTCGAACACCTCCCCGGTCCAACACTACCCCGGGTCGAACAGACAACACCGGTCGAGGGACCATCCGGTCGAACACCAGTCCGGTCGAATCAACCCTTCGGTCGAACACCAGTCCGGTCGAATCAACCCTTCGGTCGAACACCAGTCCGGTCGAATCAACCCTTCGGTCGATTGACCATCGCCTTGTTCATCAAGAACAGCGATGCAGAACCCAGATTCAACCCAGATCCAAATGAGAAAATACTCAGATCTCAAAATGGAACGGTTCAAAACCTACACAACGAGATTCTACACGGCTAAAAGCATTCAGATCAAAGCATTAAGCTAGATTCGTACCTCGATTTGCCCGAAATGATCGACCCAAAACAAAGCTTCTTCTCCTGCCTTCCTTTCTCTCTGACTTCAAAGATCTCAAGAACTCAAATCTGATATTTTACAAAATATCTAGATTTAACTTTGTATATATATTACCCAAGTTACACTTTGCCCCCTTGAACTTTGGGTAATGGTCAACTTCTCACCCAATCCCAAAATTCAGGGTGTTACAATCCTCCCCAACTTGGGAATGATTTCGTCCCCGAAATCCAACTATACAAAGAGATGAGGATATCTACGCTTCATATCCTCCTCAGATTCCCAAGTCACATTTGCTCCTCGGTGATGCTTCCACTGCACCTTGACCAAAGTGACTTCCTTATGACGCAACTTCTTAGTCTTTCTCTCTAAGATGGCGTCGGGTTCTTCCACACAACGGTTACCTTCGTCAACCCTTAACTCTGAGAGGGGAATGACGCTGTCTTCTACCGCCAAACACTTCCGGAGGTAGCAGACATGAAACGTGTTGTGTATTCTACTCAACTCCGGTGGCAGTTCCAACTGGTAGGCCTGCAACCCTACACGCTTAAGTACTTTGAAAGGTCCGAGGAAACGAGGACTCAGATTCCCACGTTTTCCGAACCGTATGATGCCATTCCATGGCGATACCTTAAGCATAACGCGGTCGCCTACTTGGAATTCCATCGGTCGCCTCTTCTTATCGGCATAGCTCTTCTGACGATCTTGAGCCGCTTTCATCCTCTCTCTAATACACTTGACCTTATCGGCAGTCTCTTGCACGATTTCAGGTCCGGCGAACTGCTTCTCTCCTGCTTCCAGCCAACACACGGGAGTCCGACACTTTCGCCCATACAATGCTTCAAAAGGTGCCATCCCAATACTCGAGTGGTAGCTATTGTTGTAAGCAAAATCTACCAAAGGCAGGTGAGAGTCCCAACTACCCCCGAAATCGATGACACAAGACCTCAACATGTCTTCCAAGGTTTGGATCGTTCGTTCGCTCTGCCCGTCGGTCTGCGGATGGTAAGCCGTACTCAACTTAACTCGCGTACCAAGCTCTTTCTGAAACCCATCCCAGAAGTTCGAAGTGAACCGGCTGTCACGATCCGACACGATCGACAACGGTATTCCATGCCTCGAGACCACCTCATCGATATAAAGCTTCGCCAACTTATCCATCGGTAAAGTCTCGCGCATAGGCAGAAAGTGAGCGCTCTTCGTCAATCTATCCACTATCACCCATATGGTATCGTGTCCCCGAAGAGTTTTAGGCAACTTCGTCACGAAGTCCATGGTGATATGCTCCCACTTCCACTCGGGAATCTCTAAAGACTGAAGACTCCCATACGGTCTCTGATGTTCGGCCTTAACTTGCGAACACGTCACACAACGCTCAACGTAACGTGCCACATTAAGCTTCATCACCGGCCACCAATAGTGCAACTTCAAGTCCCTGTACATCTTCGTACTTCCCGGGTGAATGGAATACTTGGACTTGTGTGCGTCTTCTAGCAACAGCTCACGGTTTCCCCCAACCTTTGGCACCCACACACGACCAGTGAACAGTTTCACTCCGCGGCTATCCTCCGTTAAGAGTAAACACTGTTTTGTCATGACTTCCTCTTTGAGATTCTCTTCTAACAATGCTTCCATCTGAGATGTCTTGATCTTCTCAATAAGGCTAGACACTAGCTCGATTCTTGAATGGGTAGCCCGAATACTCCCGCTATAGTCCTTCCGACTTAGCGCATCGGCCACCACGTTCGCCTTACCGGGATGGTAAAGCAATTCACAGTCGTAGTCTTTCAACAACTCGAGCCACCGCCTTTGCCTCATATTCAGCTCTTTCTGACCAAAGACATACTTCAGGCTCTTGTGATCCGTGTAAAGAGTACACTTCGTGCCGTAGAGGTAATGTCGCCAAAGCTTCAAAGCGAACACCACCGCTGCTAACTCCAGATCATGGGTTGGATAATTCTGCTCGTGTATCTTAAGCTGCCTTGAGGCATAAGCGATTACCTTGCCTCGTTGCATCAACACGCAACCCAATCCCATCTTTGAAGCGTCGCTGTACACCACGAAATCTTCCGACCCTTCAGGTAACGTCAAGATCGGAGCTTCACACAACTTCTTTTGAAGGATCCGGAACACCTTCTCTTGGGTTTCGGTCCATTCAAACTTCACATTCTTCCGAGTCAGAACTGTCAAGGAAGAAGCGATCTTGGAAAAGTCTTGAATGAATCTCCTGTAGTATCCCGCCAGACCCAAGAAACTTCGGATCTCTGACGGACTCTTAGGAGGCTCCCAATTCATCATAGCTTCAATCTTGGAGGGATCTACTTTCACTCCGTCCCGAGTGACTACGTGCCCCAGAAATTGTACTTCCTTAAGCCAAAAGTCGCACTTGGAAAACTTGGCGTACAATCTCTCTTTTCTCAACACTTCCAGAACTTCACGAAGATGCTGCTCGTGCTCTGTCTCACTCTTGGAGTACACGAGTATGTCGTCAATGAATACAATGACCGACTTGTCGAGGAATGGTCGGCACACTCTATTCATCAAGTCCATAAACACCGCTGGTGCGTTCGTCAGACCAAAAGGCATTACAAGGAACTCGTAATGGCCGTAACGCGTTCTGAAAGCCGTTTTCAGAACATCTTCTTCTCTCACCTTCACTTGGTGATAGCCTGATCGTAAGTCGACTTTGGAGAAACAACCCGCTCCTTGAAGTTGATCGAACAAGTCATCTATTCTCGGAAGCGGATACCTGTTCTTCACTGTAGCTTTGTTCAACTCACGATAGTCGATGCACATTCTCATTGTGCCATCCTTCTTCTTGACAAATAAGACCGGAGCTCCCCAAGGTGACGAACTCGGTCTTATGAATCCCTTCTCAAAAAGCTCTTGGAGTTGTGCCACCATCTCTTGCATCTCCGATGGCGCTAAACGATAAGGTGCTTTAGCGATCGGTGCAGCGCCTGGCACAAGATCAATCCGAAACTCTACCTGACGATCGGGCGGCAACCCGGGCAAGTCGTCCGGAAAGACATCTGGATACTCCCGCACGATCTTTACATCTTCCAGCTTGGACTTCTCTAACTTGGCATCGATCACATAGGCTAGGAAGGACGAACATCCTTTTACTAAACACTTGCGTGCTTTTGCCATTGTGATTATTGCCACTTCACCCTTTCTCTTTTCGCCATAGATGACCACGACCTCTCTAGAGAGGTTGGGAAGTCGAATCATCTTCTTGGAACACACGAACTCGGCCTGATTGTTTGACAACCAATCCATACCGATTACAACATCAAAACCCCCGATTGACATTGGTAGCAGATCGATCGGGAATTCTCTCCCTTCGATGCTAAGAGCACACTGCTTCAAAATTTCGTGGATCAGAACTTGCCTACCATCTGCTATTTCTACTACTAATGCATCCTCAAGACTAGTAGTGGGCATAGCAATTTTCTGACGGAATAATTCAGATACGAAAGAGAAACTAGCACCCGTATCGAACAAAATACGAGCAGGTACAGAGTTTATAAGAAAAGTACCCGATATCACATCAGCGGATGCTCTAGCCTCTTCGGCCGTCATCTGAAATGCTCGACTCTGAACCTTAGGAGGGTTATCCTTTCTTGCTGGCGCACTACCCGACACAAGCTTCGGGCAATCTCTCTTTACATGCCCCGGTGCCTTACACTCGTAACAGATGATTCCACTGACCGGGCAATCTCTGACAGTATGACCGGGCTTCCCACACTTATAGCAAACTTGAGAATTGTTGTAACAGTTACCATGATGCTTAGTTCGACACCTCGGGCACCACTTAGCTTCCTGATAATTGCTGAAGTTGCGGTTCCCAACAAAAGGTCGGGTCCGCTTGGGAGGTACTGAACTGTTCTCCCACTTTCTCTTTTCAGGCACCACCACTGTCTTCTCAGATTTGCCCTTCGCGAACATCTCTTCCATAAATTGAGCTTCTTCCACCATCTCTCGGAGGTTAGAAGCCTTGAAATTATGGACCATAGATTGCATGTCCGCTGGCAAGCCGTTGAGATAAGCTTTCATCTTGTCTTTCTCTGTTGGGGCAGCGTGCCCCACCAGACCAAGTTTCTCCATAAACTGACGGGTATACTCCCTCACCGTCAGGCTCCCTTTCACCAAAGACCGGAATTCTTTCTCAATTCGGTCCATGGTCCTCTCGTTGCAAAACTCCTCTAGCAGCTTCTTCTTGAACTCGGCCCACGACAACTGAGCCAGTACTTCCGGAGATAGAGTGGATTGGATGATATTCCACCAGATGAGTGCAGTGTCCCTCAGCAGTTGGGTACCAAACCGCACCCTCTGATCATCACCACATTCGGAAGAGCCAAAAGCTTGCTCAACCGCTCGGATCCACTTAACGCACACCACCGGGTCGTCAGAACCGAAGAATTCTGGCGGTCCGCAGCCCAGAAAGGACTTATAGGAACAACTCTTCCTGTTCCCCGGAGTTTCAGAACTCCTGCGCTCTGCTGCCGTGACCCTTATACCATCATCACCAGAACCTACTACGACGTTCTCCACCACCGTCTCACTTCTCCGATGGTTCACGTCGCGGTCCTCCATCGCTTTTAGCAGAAACTCTTGTTGCTTGGCCATCTCTTCTCTCATTGCCAACATCACGCTGGCCAACAACTCTGACTGGGGATTAGCATCCCCTATAACTGGGTGAGATGAAGCCAGGTCCACACGCGGAATGACCTCTGGCCCCCCACCTAGTATTTGTTGAACTGGCGGACGCACGACAACCTCAACTCCTTCCGGCATATCAGCTGTGGAGGCTGTCGCTTCCAGACCGTCAACACGAGTACGCGGTCTACCACGCGTATTCACCATGCTGAACAACTTCACAGAACAAGAAAGAGATAAGAGAGAGATAGGAAAAACACGAAAGGAAAACGTACTATCACATTATCAATTGTCATATCAACAGCAAATCAAGGACTCTTACGTACAATATCCTCATAATAACATTAGCTAAGTGAAATTATGAACATACAACACATAACGGTTCTTGTCACCACCATTACAACGCCTGATAAACGTACTTTCCGTTGACTCTAAGACTAACCCATCTTAGGAGCTCTACCCGAATCTCGCGGATCAATTCTTAGCATACGCAGTCTAAGTCTAGACATCTTACATTCATGCCTAGTTCGCTTAAACTAGAGCTCTGATACCAACTTGTAACACCTCAAAAATCAGAGTAAATTAAAACCTAGAAATCTGACAATATAACGAATGTAAAACCATAACTTTTCATAAATGGGATCAGTCCTCCAGACTATACAATCCTATACAAGGATTTCATCAAAAGAATGGGACTTAACAATGCCCAGCAATAATACTAATCAATCCCAAAAACCTCGAGACTCAAAACTCGTCTCTCCAAAAACCCCGGCAACCCACCGCTAATGGAAACCTGATACACATACCATTTGAGAAAAAGTGTCAGACTTAAAGCCTGGTGAGAACATACAGTTTATGAAGCTCAAAAAATAAAACATTTGCATCAAGATAACATTTCCAAAGAGATTAAGTTTACAATGTAGGTCCTCGCCACAATCGGGCTTTTTCGTTATAAACATACCACAAAAGGACCGAAAACAAAATATTTTACCAAGGATCGTGGCGTAACACAAAGTTAGGCCAACAATCCGAGTTACGAGCTAAACCAATTGGAGTCCGCGGATACGAATCACAAAGTCCGTGCTTCAACGTGAGATCAAGCCCCAAGCGCAAAACCAAGGTATACTCCTTCACTAGGATCACTATGAACCATGGCTAGTATCCGGCCTCACATAACCGTACCAAGTTGCCCCCGAGGAACAAGTGATCCATAGCTACAATTCTGGGGAATGTAACATCCCAACAATACAGTCTACTCCAAAACCTAGGGATCCACTAGTAATGGTAAGGACTCGTCACAACAACATATGTGACCAACCATAAATAAACATATGGTATAAATACATTTTATAAACAAAATGTTATTTCCAGTTCAACTTCTGGTAGGAATGAAAATCATTAAAAAGGGCTTTTAATCATTCTTTTTGCATAATCACATAACGTGCAAGTAAAACATCATTTTACTTTAATAAGATAAGATCCAAAAGGTAACTTTTGATATGTATATAGTTTAAAATGATAGTAAGAACTCACCTCTGTTTCCTTCTTCTTAACGAGCGCTACCTATGATAACACCGAAAGAATCGGTAAGTCGAAATACAGATAAACCTCTCGTTACTTGAATAGGACTCAAAGACACAGAAGCTAACAACTTAACAGAACCTAATCCGGTTAAAGG
This sequence comes from Arctium minus, assembly GCA_954870635.1. Lineage (NCBI taxonomy): Eukaryota > Viridiplantae > Streptophyta > Magnoliopsida > Asterales > Asteraceae > Arctium > Arctium minus. Next base: position 2,475,105 of record OX941087.1, read on the forward strand.
CAACAACCGGTCGAACACCACCCCGGGTCGAACACCTCCCCGGTCCAACACTACCCCGGGTCGAACAGACAACACCGGTCGAGGGACCATCCGGTCGAACACCAGTCCGGTCGAATCAACCCTTCGGTCGAACACCAGTCCGGTCGAATCAACCCTTCGGTCGAACACCAGTCCGGTCGAATCAACCCTTCGGTCGATTGACCATCGCCTTGTTCATCAAGAACAGCGATGCAGAACCCAGATTCAACCCAGATCCAAATGAGAAAATACTCAGATCTCAAAATGGAACGGTTCAAAACCTACACAACGAGATTCTACACGGCTAAAAGCATTCAGATCAAAGCATTAAGCTAGATTCGTACCTCGATTTGCCCGAAATGATCGACCCAAAACAAAGCTTCTTCTCCTGCCTTCCTTTCTCTCTGACTTCAAAGATCTCAAGAACTCAAATCTGATATTTTACAAAATATCTAGATTTAACTTTGTATATATATTACCCAAGTTACACTTTGCCCCCTTGAACTTTGGGTAATGGTCAACTTCTCACCCAATCCCAAAATTCAGGGTGTTACATTTTCAGTTGAAGTCTCAGTTGCAGAAGTATCAGTTGGTACAACATATTCAGGCTGTTGAGTAGACAATGTATTACACTCAACTGAAACAGTTACTTCTGGCTCAACATTTGCTTGTGCATCTTCAACTGTAGGAGTAGATGTTGGAATATGAGTTTCTGTCTGAACAGGGGATGCTTGTTCAGTTATGACATCTGAAGTGACTGGATAATTGCAAGTTGTGTCTTCAGACCTTTCAGTCACAGTAGATTTAGATACATTAGTTCCAAGAAACTCATCATAAAAGAATTCAAATAACAAATCTAAATCAGTTAAATGTGAAGTAGATGTAGAAGCGTTATCCGAATCTTTCGCTGTAGAAACAGGTTCTGGACTGATCTGCCCGAAGCTAATACTCCTGTGATAACGGGTTCTGAACTGAATTGATCAGAAGCCAATTCTTCATCAAATGTGACATTGACGCTCTCAATAACTGTCTTTGACTTCTTTATATAAACACGATATGCTGCAGAAGTTGAAGAATAACCGATAAAGATGCCTTCATCCGCCTTAGCACTGAATTTATTCAGACTCTCTCTGTCGTTAAGCATAAAACATTTACACCAAAATACGTGAAAATATTTGATAGATGGTGTTCTGTTATTGATCAACTCATATGGAGTCTTCTGAAACCGACGGTGTATTATGGAACGATTTTGAGTATGGCATGCAGTCGACACATCTTCTGCCCACAAGAATAGAGGTAAGTCCAATTGGCTAAGCATAGTCCGAGCGGCCTCGACTAGCGTTCGATTTCGCCTTTCGACTACTCCATTTTGTTCAGGCGTTCTAGCAGCAGAATACTGATGTGATATACCGACCGATTCGAGATATTCTTCAACGATTTTGTTTTTGAACTCTGTGCCATTATCAGTACGAAGAAACTTGACTGGTCGCTGCATTTTCACTTGGGTCATCTTTAAGAAAGTAATGAGAACTTCAGGCGTCTCATCTTTTGATCGAAGAAATTTGACCCACGTGTATCTTGAGTAATCGTCCATAATGACCAACACGTATTTCTTTCCTCCCAAACTCTGAGTTCTCATTGGACCACACAAATCCATATGTAACAACTCTAACGGAGAACTAGTGCTTGGTTCAGGCTTCGGTTTATGAGCGGCTCTCTTCATCTTACCCTTTTCACATGTTGTGCATAAGTGTTCTCGTTCATATTTCAGCTCAGGAAGTCCTTTGACTAATTTCCCACGAACCAGCTTGTTGATGTAACGAAAGTTCAAGTGAGATAAACGTTTGTGCCAGAGCCAACTTTGTTGCGTTGAAGCTTTTGTCATCAAGCAAAGTTGATTGTCATTTTGTACCTTTGAAAGATTGATGGTATAGAGGTTCGTCTTTCGATGTCCACCTAAGAGTTCTGTGCCGTCTTCAGTACGAACCGAGCAACTCTTAGATTTAAAGTTGACCTCTAACCCTTTATCGCAGAATTGACCAATGCTGAATAAGTTGTGCCCCAAGCCTTCGACATAACTCACCTTACTTATTGTTATGTTATCTTGAATGATGTCACTATATCCTAAGATAGGTGAAAGCTGATCGTTTCCAAATCTGACATTTCTACTGAATTTCTCTGTATAGTTAGACAATAAAGCTTTTTGCCCAGTCATATGCTTGGAACATCCACTGTCAAAGTACCACATATGCCGGGTCTGCAAGAGAAATCAGGAGATAATAGATTTAGGTACCCATTTAAAAACGGGCCCTATCAGTTTAGTACAAGATTTTGGTATCCACTTGAAAATGGATCCTCTGTTCTTTTGAAAACTTTGAAAAACATTTGATCTCGAAGAATTAACATGATAAGATCCATACCAATCTTTACAATTATGAGAATAAGCAAAATCAGTTTTCCGATAATTAGGACGAGATTTAATAGTAATAGGAGATGATTGAATCAATTGCTTTATTGAGTAACGCTTGTAAGAAGTTACAAGGTTTTGTTTATGAGAAGCACATTGACCAACTATATCAGAATCACTACTAACAGATTTAGTACAAGAATTATCAGTAACTGATTCAGCTATCTCAGCATCCTTCTGTTTTGGTCTCCATTCGGATTGAGCTTTTATCTTTTTCTTCCTTAAATCTGAAACATAAGATATAGATTTATTAGGAAAAGTAGATTTCCGGGATTGAGTTTTCTTTTGTGTACCAGTGTACTTCTGTTTCTGTAATCGTTGTTTCTTATGTTTCTTACCGTGAGCATAGTAACCAGCAGTTACAGAAACTGAATCACCAACCTTAGTTGATGTTTCACCAATATGAACATCACTTGGTAACACTCTTTCATTTTTAAGACAAGTAGAATGATCAGGAAGTTTAGAATGGACATCAAACATATCAGATTCTTCCATGCACCCATCACCAGAATTAAAAGAATCATTTGCAGACTCAAATAAGTCATCAGAATTATCAGAGAAAGTTTGAGGTGCCTTTGAAACTGTAGAACACTTTGTTGATTTAACTTGAAAAACAGTGTTCTTTAAAACTGTAGAAAATACATTTTGTTCTATATCAATCAAAAGTTTTTCATCAGATAAAACATTTTCAAGCTCGACTATTTTGCTTTCAAGAATAGATGTAGGAACATAAACCTTTGCAATTGCAGGTTTTTCCTTCATCTCAGAAGCGGAATAACTAACAAAATAATCGTTTGAAAGAACTTTTGGTGTTTCATAAAGATAACTATCATTTAACTTTACATAGTTAAACGGTAGTTGCATTTTCTTTTTATTCTTTCTATTTTCAGTTTCTTTGGCCTCAACTTCGTCTGACAATTTGGTAACAAATTTGGGTTTTAAATGAGTATGTTTATCAGCACAAGCAAGAAAATCATAGTTATAAAGTGCCGGCTGTTTTCTGATGGCTTTCTTAAGATAATGGGGGTTTTCAAAACCAAGTCCCCATTTCTCTTTAACATCAGCCTCTTCATTAGGTGCATTTAGAAAAATGGTTTGATCTGTTTGACTTCTCGCATAAAGTTTTGCTTCCAGACCATTTTCCTTCTTATTCAAATTCTTGTTTTCAACCTGCAATTTATAAACAGTTAGTGCAGATTCATTCTTCTCAAACTCATATTTAGACACTTTACCTTCAAACTCAGAAATCTTCTTTTCAAAACAATCTACTTGAGATTTAGAATCAAAATCAGACTTGCGTAAAGAATCAATCAGATCTTTGTTTGAAATAACAGACGTATTAAGCTCAAAGATCTTCTTGTTCTTTTTAGCAACTCTTTCTTTTTCCTTTTTCAGATTATTTTGTAATTTTTGAAGCTCAACCATTATGGTTTCCATTTTGGTAATAAAATCTTTTTCAGTTAAATTTAATACCTCATCAACTGCCTCATCATCTGACTCAACATCCTTTACTTCTTTGCCCATTAGACAGATATGAGTTGTTTCTTCTTTCTCTTCACTTTCATTTTCAGAATGATCAAGCCAAAATTCATCCTCGACCATTAGAGCGATTCCTGCTTCTTGTTGTTTGGCCAAGAGAAGTTTGTTCTGATAGTATTGAGAATTCCGAACTTTTGGCTTTCTACAGTCTTTTGCAAAATGACCAATCTTGTCACAGTTGTAGCATTTGATTGAGTCAGTTACTGGCTTTGCAGTAACAGTGTAGTCATCACGAACTTCTTCTTCTCATCCGGTTTCTTCTCCACATATCTATCATCTTCATACCTCTTTCCTTCCACTTTCTGTCGATGCTCGTGGTTCTTTGAACTGGATGAAGAATAGCGTTGAGAAATTGATCCCGACTTCTTATAAAATTTCTTCTGAAATGCACGGGTCAGCAACAGCATAGCTTGTTTTAGATTCTCTCCATCATCACTATCTTCTTCAGAATCAGACTCAGAACTTGAACTTACTTTCTTCTTCTTCTTCTTTTCTATCTTCTCTTTATTTTCTTTCTTTTTTTCACCAACAACCAAAGCAATCGGATCAGGAACCTTCTCAGCCTTCTTCTTTTCAGCTCTTTTCTCCTCTACCTCTTCCTCATTCTGACGTAAGGTCTCATAAACTTCGTGAAGAGGTATTTCACTTAAGTCTTTCATCTGCTTCATCCTACGAGTATGTTTCTTCCACTCTGGTCGTAGGATGCTCAGAAATTTGACATTATTTTCCAACTGCTTCTTTTTGACTTTGTTCTTTGTCAGCTCATTCAGAAGCAAAGTGAATCTTTCATATGTGTCTTCTAGACTCTCATTATCTTTAGCCTTGAATTCCTCATAATTATTGATGCAGGTAGCCACCTTTATCTGATTCCCGATCTTTGATCCCATCATCATCTTTTCCAATTGATTCCACATCTGTTTAGCATCATGCTTATAGCTATCAATCTTGATGTAGATGTCATTGGGAATGCTTTGGAGTAGAAGAGATCTCGCTTGCTTGTCAGCTTTATATCGACTCTTCTGTTCTTCAGAATACTGAGAGAAATCAACCTTAACTTGTTTTGTCTTTTCTTCCTTTTCCACATCACTATGTCCACTATCAGAAGAATCATCATCATCATCATCAGGTACATTAACCATGATTGGTTTCATAGGACCGTCTTTGATTGATTCCAGAATATTTTCTCCATTTGCATGTCGGTCTATAAAATCCAGAAATCGATCCTTCCATTGCTCATACTCTCCTTTGAATAGAACTGGAGGTTTGACATCAGTGCCGATTGAAAGTGCATCTTTGGAAGTCATCTTCTTTAAACATGTTTGAAAAATATATCAAATAAGAAACTAGAAGTGATCGTTAGTCCAAAATATGAAATCACAAGAAAAAATCTTGAAAATAAATTCAGAGATTTTGAACACAGAAAGAACTTTTGTCCCCCTCCTCAGACATAGCACGGATCCCGTTACCCGGTTAGCGGGTGGGGTCAAGGGGCAACGCCCTTGCGGGGTCGAGGGGCAGCGCCCCTAGAGAAAAATTTTCATTATTAAAGGCCATATTACAATTTTGAAAATTTCTCAGAAAAAAAAAATTCTAAGTATAGAAACTCGCAAGTCACTATTCAAAGTGAAACTCGCAGACGCTTAAACTCGCTAAGCCCTATTCACTGTGAAACACGTAGATCGAGACTTGCGCGTTTGAAAAACTCTCAAGCAAACTCGCAGACAAACTCGCAAGCAAACTCGCAGACAAACTCGCAAGCAAACTCGCAGACAAACTCGCAAGTAAACTCGCAGATGATGAAACTCGCAAGTGCCTAAACTCGCTAAAAACTGTTCACGCTGAAACTCGCTAACAGAGGTGTGCGCGTTTTCCAAACTCGCACGTCGAAGCTTGCGCGTTTGAACAAAACTCGCTAGCTTCACTTGCGCGTTTCTACTATTCCTCTTCAAACTCGCACGTCGAAGAACTCGCAAACAACTGTTCCTTTCAAACTCGCTAGCTTCGATTAGCGAGTTTCTAGAACTCGCAGATAGGCTTGCGCGTTTGAGACCAAAAATAACCCTTCGACTTGCGCGTTCTAGCTGATGAACCTTGCGCGTTTGACGACGAACTTGCGCGTTTGGACGAAGACTTGCGCGTTTGAGAGATCTAGCGCGTTCTTTCGAAAAACGACCCAAAAATTGCTTTTTCCACCTGAAATCGATCTAAACTTTGTCCAATTGATCTGAAACTCTGAATTGTTGCTCGATTACAATGCTAGAACAGATTACAACTCAAGAAATTTACAAACAACCACTTACAATACGAAAAGATCGATGAACCAGTGAAAAACGACTAGTGAATAAAACTCAACAAAAATTACAAAATTCGTGTGATTTACAGTGCAATACTGAAATTGAATTACAAAGACTCGATCTATTACACTATTCGAACATTTCCTAATCAAAATATGCTCCAAAAACACTCAAAAAATCAAAATCCGATTTTTCCTTTCAAGAACAGTGACGAACCACCAAAATCTTTAATTTCTTGAACTGATTTCACCTTTGAATCTGCTCTGATACCAATTGTGTGTTCCAGAATCTAGTTTCTAATCAATAACAATCAAAAAACAAGATTCAAATCAAAGATTACCTGTTTGATTACTTTGAATTTCACAATTTACACTTTCTCTCTCTAGAACTCTATCTCTCTCTAAAAACGTATTCTCTCAAATCTGATATATCAACTAATGTCACATACAATCCTTGTCACACCTAAAATACAAATACAAAAACTATTTATATTATCATCTAAAACAAGGATACGACAAATACAAAGACATTGACTTTTATTAAGAGACTTTGACTTTTAATGAGATTTGACTTTAACAACTTTGACCTTCAGAATACTTGATCTTGTATCCAACAGATTTATGCGCTAACAACAAACCTAACAGAAATCGGACGGGTTGCTTGTTCAATATGTTATTACTCTTGCTTTGCATAAATTTGACTACTGTACTTTTCATATTCTTATAATATACATGACTTTATGATTTTGTCTTAAACATGTATAAATTATTATTTTTCTTTCATGTAAATTTGGATTGTTTCTAAGATTAGAAAAAAAATAGATATCTAAAAACATAAATTTAAAATAGTAACTTTGTAATCGTCAATCTTTAGCAAGTGATTGTTGGACTATTTTTTTTATTGAGTTATATAAAGTAAATATTGTTATTTTATAATGGTGGACAAAAAGACCAAAACTAATACGCAGACCGGTCCGAAATAGTCATGTATTGAGATTTTTTGATTCAGTCCCTGACCGTGTAAATACTAGTTGTCCATGTTTAGATCATAATATTTGAGTTGGACTGGTCTGAGGGCAAGGTTATTCGAACCGCGGAAAACCAAGTTGGGCTATTTGGCAAAGTGGGTCAGACAAGACTGTGTCTAGTCGAAATTCTTTTTTTTTTATTTTTTTGTCAACCAAAAATATGTTATAAACATTACAATTATGTACCAAAACAAAAAAAATTTAAAGTATTGGTTTCTTTAAAAAAAAAAGATCCAAAATGACATGTCAACCCAATACTTGGACTGACTGGGTTTTTTGGACCGTTTTGAGCCCGCCATTATTACATGTGATATACAGTAATATCGTGACGTTTATCCTTCCACACCGTCACCATAGTATGACAAATAGTGACGTTATTTTTCAAAACCGTCACAGTAATATGACATATAGTGACGTTTATTATTCAAAATTGTCACCTTAGCATAACATATGGTGATGTTTAATATTTAGAAACATCACCATAACATGACATACATTGAGATAAATTTATCAAAACCATCATTGCATTATATATACGGTGACATAACTTTATCAAAACCATCACTATAAAATGACATACAGTGTCGTTCATCATTTAAAACTGTCACTGTAACATTACATATTGTGACGTTTGTAATTCAACACCGTTACCATAACTTGACATACGATAACATTTAGATTTCAAATATGTTACTGTAGCATGACAAATGGTGACGTTTGTTTTTTAAAACCATCACCATAGGATGACATAAAATGACGTTCATCATTTAAAACCATCATTTTAACATGACATACATTGATGTTTATTATTTGAAAGTGTCACAATAGTGTGGCATAAGGTGAGTTCTTTTTGTCAAACTCTCACCGTATCATAACGTACGACAATGTTTATGTTTCAAAACCGTCAATATTTGTATGACGTACGATGACATTTATTTTTCTAAACCGTCACCGTAGCATGACTAAGGTGACATACATTTTTCGAAATGGTCACTATAGCATGACATGTGATGACGTTTGTTTTTCAAAACTGTCACCATAGCATGAGGTACCATGATATTTATCTTTCCTAAACGTCATCGTAACATGATGTACGATGACGTTTATCGTTCAAAACCGTCATTGTAGAATAACGTACGATGACGTTTATTATTTTAAATTCTCACCATAACGTTACATATGGTCACTTATATTATACAAAATCGTCATCGTAGCATGACTTCCATGGATGCTTATTATTCTAACCGTCACCACAGGATGATATATAATGACATTTATTATATAAAATTATCCCCAGTGTGACATATAATTTTTTAAACCGTCACCATAACATAACATGTGGTGACATTTATTTTTCAAAATCGTTACGTACAATAACATATGGTAACGTACTTAAAACTGTCACCATATCATGACATATGGTGACATAAGTTGTAAAAAACCATCAATGTACTTTGAGATATTGTAATGTAAGTGTTTTAATACTATTATCAAAGCATGACATATCGTGACGTAAATTTTTCAAAAACCCTTGCCATACACTAACTTTTCGTGACTAAAATTTTGCAAAAATGTTACCATAGAACTTGGTGACTTTTGGAAACGGTTTTTAAATAAGCGTGGCTAGACATAGTTTAGTTTTCTGTAACGGTTTTAAAAAACCTTTACAACATAAAGCAACGGTTTAGAGACAAATCGTTACTACAAGTTCTTATATGGCAACAGGTTTCAAAAACCGTCACAACATAAAGCAACGGTTTTTCAAAACCAACCTAAATCATTACCTTAGAGAATCTTTTATTAACGTTTTTATCTAAAACGTTGCTTTATGTTTCTATGTTTTTTATAACAGTAACGTTGATTTAAAAAAAGTGTCACTAAAACAATGTTCTAACTTTTTATGTGACTTTTCGCAACGTTTTTTTATCGAACCGTTACAAACCTAATTTTCAAAACCGTCACAAAAGACCTTTTTTGTACTAGTGATACTAACACAGTTGGATCCAAATGGAAATGGATACCAAAGAAAAAGGATGATTTTGTGTTGCAGGCACCTACTATCTAGGGGGAGTAGAAGAACAAGGCTCTTGAATACAACAGTTCAAGACCCACACTTCAATGATCAAAAGACCTTACTCCTGTGCTGATAAAAGAATGTATAGTACTCAGATACTCAAAAGAGGAAATCAGCCTTCAAGGGGGAGTACATATTTGTCTGAATTTTTAAATGCATATGTTTTACCTTGATAATTTTTCAAATGCATAATTTCAGGGGGAGTAAAGGTGATGACTTCTGATTATTTCTGATCAGGGCTCCTACTTTAATCGTTTTACTGCTTTTTGTCATTTTATTTTCAGTGAATAAATTCGCTTTGACTATGACATAAGACTTTTGCAGTTTTTGAGAGATGCTTACAAGATCATATCTTTATGACTTTAAGTTTAACTTCGTGAGATGAAAGATTGCACTCAAAAGGTATATTCCTTATCTTCATCTCATATATGGTTGAAAGGAGGACAACTTTCAATCATTGAAAACATTGTTTTTAAATGTTCAAACCACCTCCCGAATCTCAAACCGATTTCCTGAATTGGAAGTGTGACTTTAAATGTTTTCAAGATCTATATTGTGCTTTAACTGAAATAGTTAAACCAATTTGAGCAACACATGCATCATAGGAAAACATGATTTCTTTGTGCTAGGACTTAACACAACTTCAATGGAATCACCTTAACCAGTGATTTCTACCCAAGAAGTTAACCCATAGTGATTGAGTGTGAGAACTCGAAAAGAAATGAGTGTGGATTGTGTGATGAGGTATATAGAAAAAGAGAGTTTGGTTAGATAAATGTTTAAAAGAAAGAGGGTGTGAGAACAGAGTTAAAAGAATATCAGAACTCTGCACCAACTACTTTCTGAGCCGGGCAGCCACATTTCTAGTGTTTCACATTTCTTTGGTGATCATTATTGAAACATGCAACTAGCCCATGCCAACTCTTGAATTACCCCACCAACTACTCATTTTCTTCTTAAAAGGATAATGTTTCATTTTCAAAAGGGGAAACAACACATTTACTATCTGATTTTCATTTGGAAAATCTAGATATTGAAAAGAAGGAAGTTTGCCCCACCTTCGCACTTCAATCATGCACATTGAGTCTGTGTTCAACTTACTGTTGTCTCTGTGGTTTACACAATTTTGAGCCTATAAGCAATCATCCGTGCTTAATTCTTTCTATCACATGCATGAACACACAAGGAATTTGTTTCTTTGTCATAACGTTCATAGAAATTACCTTTGTGGTGTTTCGATTATTGAATGGAAGCCCTGGGGGAGTAAACATCAAAAAGCTCCTTTCCAAAGTGTATTCGTTACACACAGTGACTTAGTATTACTGACAGACATTTTAACTAAATCATTTGTTGATTCAGGTGTTACACGATTATTTTGTTTGGATTTGCAAAGATCTGAATGAATATCTTTTGAATTGACGGATCAGAGGATCCAAATGAAAGACATTTCTTTCTCCGAGTTTTGATGAAATAGTTTCTCTATTCATCAAAAAGGGGGAGAACCTAAAGCTTGAAGAAATGTCCATTCCATTACAAGATAGAAAAGAGAAGAGCTAAGCAAGATATGCGAGAGATCAAAGTATTCTGAAGACATGCTGATTTTAGAGAAATTTTCTTTGAAGATACTTTGCTAAAGCATTCTGAGCTAAAACTGGCTATTACATATGGAAGACAGCGAAGAAGATTCCAACTTCTGAGCTGAAAGAGAAGACTGAATTGCTAAATCATTTTAGTAATGATCTTGATCCAAAGGGGGAGATTGTTAGATCACAGATTTATTGGATTCAAGATCATCCAATCTGAAGACTGGAATCTGAAGTTAATACCGAAAAGCCAATCTTAATATTAGTCTAATGTTACTTTGTAATAAATGTCAAAGTTAATTATTGTCTTAATTATTGCATTTTGTATTATTCCTAAATATCTAATTAATAGATATTTTAGGATATTATATTAGATATTATTATAGATATTATTATAGATATTAGTTTTAGTTATAAATAGATGTTAGTGTGTTAGAGAAGTTAGAGAATATCAGATCACATACAACACACATACTCACGGTGAATTACTATTCATCCAGAGAGAAACATCGAGAGCTTCAACGAACATCAACCTTGTAATCCATCGTTTGTAATCGAAACAGGTTGGTAATCTATATATGTTTGTTGTTTGATTATCTGGTAACGATCGTGTTTAATCACACGGACTCACACTCAGAGAAAAGAGCGGTACTACACCCCGGCTGCTATAAGACTACTCGACCCTTCCTTTCTTTCAAAAACTACTCTGTTCCGAGCTTGTTTAACTATATATGTTATTGATTTAGCTTAATTTGAGCATTCTTATTTTAGGAAGATATAAGCATCCATGTTAACAAGAATTTTCGGATATTTATCTAGTATTAAGCCATTAAATGAAACTAACTATTCCACTTGGAAAGTGCAAGTAAAAATTGTTCTCGAAGTTATGGATCTAGACTATGCATTACGGAGTGTATGCCTTATATTGCTCTTAATGAAAACAACTCTTCAATGAGTAGAAGGGATCAAACGGCATATATATATGTCATCATGGTCACTAAGACTTCGCTTTTTATGGCCATTTGATTAGCAATCGTACTTGAATCTAATTAAGCTACGTAATATTTATGTTAGGTCAAGAATAATTTAAGGGTACATCAAAACCTCATGCTAGTACCCTAATACTTAAATGGAGAAGTTAAACCAACTGGGCTAGCTCAGTTAGCCACCAAGGTTTCCTTAAGGTGCCTTGGGGAGGGGATGTTTGGCTAGAGGAGGTCTCAAGTTCGAGTCTCACCCGAGACGTATACCCCTTCAGGCGGTAAAGGAGAAGCAGTCGGGTATCAGGGTCAGCATACTCCCCAATTGGATGTCACTGTTGGACCTGAACCCCTAACAACTAACAAGTCGTTCTAAAAAAAACTTAAATGAAGAAGTTCAAAAAACGCTATGGACTTTAGTATTTCAATTAGCGATTAAACTCGTATACAATATCTTTTTGAACAAATAATTTTTTGCAATTGTTGTGATCAAACAAAATTTCCTTTCTAGCCTATAAAAATGACCTAAAATCGGTTATTGTGGTAAAAATCATTAAGGAAATTCCAAAACAAAGCCAACAACCTTCATTTTATATTTTCAACAATAAAGTCAACAACAACACCTGAATTTGGTTTGTAGAATTGCAATGAACTCAGAACTTTGGACTTTGGTTTGCAGAATTGCACCTGAATTTGGTTTGCAGTAGGCCAACATGTAACACCCTAAAAATAGGGATAACAAAAATCCGAAAAACGGACATGCGGTATTTAAAATTGGCAAAGCAAGAGCCTCCCAAAATGGGGAAAATACCCAAACCTGTTTAAATACAGTCGTAATTTAAACGAACAATAATCATCCAACAATAATTCTAATTTCAATAACTGGAAATTAGATTACAAACGGGGTATCAATTATAAACCCAAATAGTCTTCTACGAATAGTAGGTCCAAACGCAATAATTCCCAAGCTCTCACACAAGCCACTATGCTAGCTTAGAACCGGCGCCGATAGAACCTGAGATACACATCGACACCAAACAAGTGTTAGGCCAAAAAGCCTAGTGAGTTGAACAAGAAATAGCATAATAGACCATATACAATTCTTATCAACAGTTAACCAATTTTCCACCTGTATGGAGTCAACGGGGGATACCCATAGCACCAATCAATTACACTCCAAAGAGTCGATGTACCTTGATACCCTTAACAAGGAACACCCCAAAGGCCCGGCACACCCGGAGACTACACCTCCCCCGAGTGGCGGAGGTCTAGGCACATACCATCACGGTGGTGCCCTAAGACTACATCCTCCTAGTATCATTGCCTTGGTTCGTCCAACATAATGCCTATAGGAGGTCCTTAGGTATCTTTCAACCAAGTATAATTCAATACCAATCAGGGGTATAATATTTCCCTCCATATAGCATGAGGCCAATATAATGCATATAGGAGGTCCTTAGGTATATTTCAACCAATTGTAATTCGATACCAACTGTGGGTACAATATATCCCTCCTAATAGCATGAGTCCAACATATAGTACTTCGGAGGTCCTTAGGTATATTTCAACCAAGTATAATTCACCCTCCTAATAACATGTGTCCAACATATAACACCTAGGAGGTCCTTAGGTATATTTCAACCAAGTATAATTTACCCTCCTAATAACATGGGTCCAACATAGAACTTAAATATCTACATAAACACCTTGTAGATACAATATCATCCTTTGAGTATTTCAAATGAAAATCCTCAACACATACCAAACATGTATTCAATAGACATGTCCAAATACCCATAATAATTACACATAATAAGATAATTTATGGGACGATACTTCTATATCATATTCCTCACATAATCTCATGTAAATGCCATCAAATACTTGAACCCGTAAAAAAGACCATGTTGAGCAAATATGTGATAATAACAACAATCAAACAAATATGATGTGTATCCAGTTTTAACAAAAGTTTAGTAAACTCACCTTGCTAGATTTAGACTAAATCTAGATTTTACCCACTTAGAGCTTTCCTTGAAGAAACTTGATTCTTCAAACCAAAACTTCCAAAACCTAGTTCCACAAGGTTCCAACCATAAATACACATAATCAACCACAAGAATCGTTTCCCAACCTTATACATGAATACTTCAATTGGTACCGAAATCCTAACTTCCATAATTGAAGATAAGAGAAGATTACCTTAATCCAAACTTGAATTCACCAACCAAAACACCTCTAGTTCACCAAAATTATTATAAACCTTCAATCTACGAAAGGGAGAACAAATGGTGGGTGAAACTCTAGAAAAATTTGGTGAAGAAGATAAATAGGGAGAGATGAGAAGCTTACCACCAAAGAACGCTCTAGTATACTTCAATAGAATTCCAATCTCTTGCTAGATCCTTGAAGATCTCTCAAAAATGAAACCGTAGCAACTTGAATGACCCAAATCGGAGTTGTGAAGCAAAAGTTATGAGGAATTGAAGTTTAGGGTGAAAATGGGGTTTGGAGGCCGATTTTCGCCCTTTTTGTGCTACCAGCGGTCCCGCACGGATGGCTGCGCTCCCCGAGCCGGGCGGAGCACTGCCGCCCGAAATTTGTCCGAAACTGTTTTGGTCATAACTTCTTCGTTATTGCTCCGTTTTTGCTCCGGAAAGAACCGTTGGACTCGTAATTGAATCCTTCATCCATCTAGACTATAAAATCAAGGATTCAAGTCCAAAATCAAAAATCTTATTTTTCCTTAATATATCGCTTTCGGTATTAACTTGAAATGATACCCTTCGAAAATCGGGGTGTTACACAACAACACACTATCCAATTTCCAATTGAACTGATGAAATTGAAATCACATCAGAGAGAGTGAACGATCGAAATACAATTGAACTGGTCACTGATGAATTGCAATTTGCTTGGAGGATTTGAGTTTCAAAATAGAAATCTATTAGTATAAATACTTAAAGAAAACACTAACCTAAACCCCAATTAACGGGTATGGGTAGGGAAATCGATTGCCTCTTCATCGAATTCTTCATCGTCTCTTCGTGATTTGGTTGTAGATTACCATTAGAGAAATTGATTGGAGTCTTGGACTGGAAACGAGGCAGAGATTATAGATCGTTCATCGCAGTAGGTAGCTTCTTCTCTTAGACTCTTCTCGGTACTAACAATGGAGGAGACGATTGAAGTTTTGGACAACATAAACATTGGAGTTTGGAAGTGGCTTCAATGATTTAGAATTTTAGGGCTTTATCCAACTTAATTTGTTTTTTAGTTGGCCCTCCTTTTTGGCTATCTCTCACAAGTCACGGGCCTACTAATTCTCCCATCAAACTTTTTTTAGTCCATAATTTTATTTATCAAACTATTATAATACATATAGAAAAAAATATTGGGCCCCTTATTTTTATGGGCCCTGGGCGCACGCCCAGTCCGCCCCCTCCCAGGCACGGCCCTGACGGAAGGTGTGGTTCATCGGAGGAGTGTGATGAAAAGCTTTTGCTATGGTGGGTGTGGATCTGGGTTGAAACTCGAAATGGAAATGAAAGATGTGGTTCATCAGAGGAGGGGGAGTTGTAGAAAAAAAAGAAAATGAAAGGGGAGATCGAGAATCTCGAACCTTTCGAAGAGGAAAATGAAACCTTCAAGTTCATCGGTGACTTTGATGAACGGATGAAGGGGGAAGTCTGATGAAACCGATCGACTTTGATGAAATGGAGTTGGATGGTTTGATTATCTTTCGAAAAAGAATATTAGACAAGAGTATTGCAGGTCGCCGGAGGGGAACAACCGGGGAAGAGGAAGGTAACGGTGCAGGGATCTTCAAACGGGGAGGGGACCCAAAGTGAAGTCTATCCTATTATTATTATTATTATTATTATTATTATTATTATTATTATTATTATTATATATAACATTATTATATTATATTGATTTTTTAAAGAAAAATGAAGAAAATAGGTAAAAGACTAAACTGCCCCCTATTTAATGGACATTATTTAACAGAGTTAGTGTAACACCCGGATTTTTGCTTAGTAAATTTCTGATCATCTTCAGTCACCTATTCACCTTCCGTCTATCTTTTAGGGTGAATTATGTTGTTCTTTCGAGTCTTAAATCGACCCATGCGAGAATCGCGAGTTTTTAGACTTTCTGGACTTCGGTACACTTGGCGCGATTGTGCCATGCGATAGTGACAGTGTCACTATCGCCAGGGCACTATCGCGGGAAGGTTTTAGCCGCGGTACATTCCGCGCGATTGTGCCACGCAATAGTGACAATGTCACTATCGCCAGGCACTGTCGCGTGCGGGGTCTGACCGAGTTAAAATCTGATTTTCAGCCTAATTTCTCATTCTAACTCAATCTTTCCTTTTGTCATTCCCTCTCAATTTCTTTCTTTCATAGAAACCGAACCTAGGGTTCATTTACTCCTCAATTGCACCATTTATTGCTAGAAGTTGGGTGTTTCCTCCAAGGTTTCGGTTTGGAAGTTTCACCACCATCTCCATTTTCATCCTCTTCATCACCTTCATCTATTTCTAGGGTTTTCACCCAACCCTTTTCTTTGTTCTTGAAGTTTGGGAGTGCATAGTTGATCTTGGTGATCTAAAGGTATTTTGGTTGGTGGATTGGAGTTATGGTTAAGGTAACCTCTTGTTCTTTTCATTTATGGAAATTAGGGTTTTTGGTTATATGTTGAGATCTCATGTAAAATGCTTGGAGAACAATTCTAAGGGTTGAATATGATTATTTACGGTTGAAAATGTGTGGATCTAGGTTTTTGGAAGCTTGGGTTGAAGAGTTGGAATGGATGTCTGCGGAAAGCTTTGGGTGAGATCTATGATTTGGAGGCCAATGGTTGTGGATTGAAACCTAGGTTTAACTTAACCTAGCAAGGTGAGTTCAAGTTGATTTGTGAAAATGGTGTACATGCGAAAATGTTTATTTTAAAGTGATTGTGTTTTACATTAAATTGTTAACTACTGATCAGTTTGTTAACTTTATAAACTTATATAGCACACATTCTTATGATTCTTGGGCATTTTGATAATGAGTCATAAATGGGTGTGTTTGGTAACTTATTACATAAATGAGATTATTTGTTTAAAAGGCATTTTTACTGTTGTTTGGGAAAAAGGTTTAATTTTGTATTATGGGATGTTCTGAAAGGATAAAGAGCATAAATCCACTTGAAAAACCTTTTTGTCTTGACTTAAACTGCGTTGTAGTCCATTCAGGTATTTTGGGAGTATGTCTGCATGAAGTGAGTCAATTGCGTACCCTTTTGAAAAGCGTTAATCATTGGTCAAAAAGAGGTTTTGAGTATTTTGGCTTGATGTCATGTTAAAGGAGTCTTGAGGACACTTGTCCGGTTTTACGTGGCTCAATGTAGAGTCCAGTTATGACGTACGTACTAATGCGTTGTGTTGCATATTGAGGTTGGTTACGGGCTCGAGTGCTTTGGTCATTCGTGTGTAGTCCGGTAAGGTTAGACTGTGTTGCATTGGATCCCTAGGCACATAAGTCAGTCTGTTTTGGGATGGTCAATTGGGTATTGCGGGGTTGAACTTCGATACCCATGTTTTATGACTGGAAACTTTACAAGTGATCGCTAGGAGGGTTGATTCGGCTAGTGCTACCGGAGTAGTAGGCGCTAGGACCTCCGCCGCTTGAAGTAATGCCTGGGAGGTAGTATTTAAGTGTGTCGTGTCTTCAGGATGGAGTTCTTCAGAATGATCTATCAAGGTCAACTGACTTGGGGTGACACTTGTAAAGAAGTCGTAGGGACACCGGGCTGTGATGTCGGGAGGTGTCTTGCGATTAACGTTGCTTGGGTGATATACTTTTGTGTTTCCTCCACCCTCAACGGATGCGGGTCTCCCCCGTTGTCGGCTATCAGTATTTCAAATAAAATGATGTCTTATTATATTGTCATTAGCTCTTCACGGTTGCATGAGTATTGGACCTAGTGTCCATGTTTTCGGACTTACGACATATGGGGTTTTGGTGATGATTCATGGCTTGAGTATTTTTCCCCACCCGTGTTTGGGTGTTTTAGGACATAACGTTTTATCTGCGTTCCTTAAATGGGGGTCATTTCATATTCATGTTTCGAGTTAGTTTAAGTTATTTCAAGTTATACATCATGTTTCAAATGAGGTGTCCATCCTTGAAAGTGCATAACATTGGATCTGAGTTATTTTATACGTTTTAAAGTACATCAATTGAACGGTCATGATTCCAAGCGAGATCCATTCTTTTAATGCTATATCTTCTCATGTAAAACTCTTGAACTCACTAGGCGTTATGCCTAACCTTTTTATTTTTCGGCATGTGCATCAGGTACCAGTTGAGGGTTTGGTTATAGCGGCTATGAAGAGTTGAGCCTTAGCTTTGTGCAAATGTAAGTAGTTGGTGAAGTCTTCCGCAGTTTGGAGATAATGACTTTATCGGGTTTTAGTAGCACCGCCTTTATTATAGTCTGTATGTATGGAACACAATGTGTGTATCAAGGTTAAATCTTAAATTATGTTTGTAGATGAATTTAAATGTCGATGTATTTAGAAATTTTTAATTAGTTTCTATTTCCATATTTGAAGGTGTTACAGTTAGTGACTAGGGACCCTTTTCAGAACAAAATGAGAACCACTTAGACGATTTCTAGCTAGACTTATCAAAGTTTAAGTCCCAGGTCACGACATGTTGTTGATATTGATTGAGTTGGAGGGACTTTCGATTACTGAATCCATCCATAAACCTAGACCCCGATAACCTTCGTAACCAAAGCGTCACGACAACATCCAAAGGTGACTTTCAAAGATTTTATTAAAACCCGGGGACCAAAATTAGAGTTTACTCAAATTAAAATGGATTTATAGGAAATCGAATATCATGTCTTTCTACTAGTATCCAAAAGCTTTAATTTGAAGCCACATACTTCTCCTTCAACGACTTGCAGAGTATATATATACACGGATTTAATTTTGAAGTATTTCTATATATAAGTTCCGTTCATAATAATTATGAACATACATAAAATGCCATGTTACTGGTCAAATGTGAAGGCCCTAAATATGTTAATTTCTTCCAAAATATATAAACCCCCATATTGCACGCTATTTTCTATTTTTAATTTAGTTATGATCGAAATGCAATAATCTGGGTAGTGATGTGTTCATAAATTTAAAAGAACACGACAAACTAAATGTTAATTTTATATAGTCCTCTCTCTTGTTATAATTTAATGTAATTGGTCTACAAGATGAACGATTGTGTATATATATATTGTTTGGTTCATTTGAAAAATGGTAAATATATGAGAAATAGAGAAGTAATCCAAACAATTCATATGGTCAAGATCGGATTTGACTAGTCAAATATTGCGGCTTTGACCGGTCAAAAGTTGCGGCTATCCTAAAAATAGAAGGACAATTTCGTAAATTTTGCAAAACACACGGGCTGTGTTCATATATAAACATGTATAATTCACATATGAACTATATGTTCATATATGAACCAGTGCAATTCACAACTGATCTCTTTTAACTGATTCATATACGAACCTTTGTGATTCATATATGAATAAGTTGAACTAACTAACAGATTCATATATGAACCTTTGTGATTCATATATGAATCTGTATGAATCACAAAG
Source organism: Arctium minus (assembly GCA_954870635.1). Classification (NCBI taxonomy): domain Eukaryota; kingdom Viridiplantae; phylum Streptophyta; class Magnoliopsida; order Asterales; family Asteraceae; genus Arctium; species Arctium minus. The sequence goes on from OX941087.1 coordinate 2,494,746, forward strand.
ATTCATATATGAATTAGTTGAACTAATTAACAGATTAATATATGAATCTTTGTGATTCATACATATTCATATATGAACTCATCCCATGTATTTTACGAAATTACCCCTCTACCTTCTATAGACCACACAAGGAATTATCCGGTGCTTCGCGGTCAAAGCCGCAAATGTTGACTAGATGAATGGCTAAGATTACTTCTCTATTTCTCATATATTTACCATTTCTCAAATGAATCTTTCCCTATATATATAATATGTATATGTATGTGTGTATGTATATATAAAAGGTTGGATTCCCGTGAAAAATGTCTGCATTTACAAGTATGAGAAATATAACCTTCAGATAAGATAATGTAATATTCATATAATATATATGAAAATATCCTTATATTGTGTGAAGGTGTATGGAGGTGATGACCTTCACAAAAACCAATGAAAATACACCTTCAGAACTTGTAACATGCACCAATTTCACAAAATATAATGTAACCTTCACCTATTTTTGACGCCTCTCATAAAAACCGATGAAAATACACCTTCAGAACTTGTAACATGCACCACTGTTTCTTGAAAGTAGTATTCAAATGATCTTTGAGGAAAATAGGGTAACAACGTTCATGAAGCATTGTCAACTACATCACCAATGGGAGTTTTGATCAGGCAAAATGCCGATTACGAATTTCATTTTCACACATTTCTTGTTCATGAAAAAAAAACAACTTTCGATTTCATCAAAATTTAACCTTTCCTTAGTTACCTTGATACTGACTTGTACTATACCCACTGTTAATTAGGGTTCTTAAACATACTTACCTTGCAACTGAGTACAATACTTGCCTTGCAACTAAGTACAGTAACACCTTCTTTCTTACTTTTTCCATGCCTTCTACTTCTTTGTTTGCCGCTATTAATTTTTCACAGTCTTCATCTCCATTTTTTGTTCATATTCTTTGTCCAATAACACAAGCTCATGTTAAAATAACAAAATGATCAAGAATCAAAAACATTGTAATTTTTTTTTGAACGGCAGAGACTATATTATAAACTAGCAAACAGATAGAAAAGAATTATTACATGATAGATATAGCACGAAGGGGGGGGGGGGGTCTTGTAACCAACCCACCCAATTAATGTTAGATATTCTACTCCTATTTTTAACCCAAAAGAACGACTTGGTTACAATGCTATCCCACACCTCTGCTTTCTTTGGCTTAGGCAGCCTAAATAAAGAACATTCCGGAAAGACCAAATAGCCCATAAAGCCGTTAAAACTACCCCTTCAAAGTAAGCCAACTCCATTTTTTTTAAACGCAACGTTGATAACCACCCAATCTATTCTGAATTGCACCTAAACCCTGGGATATCGAAACTCCACCATTTTCCAATATTTTTCCAAATGTCCCTAGCCATTTGACAAGAGAAAACAAATGAGCCACTGACTCAATCTCCAAATCCCAGACCGGACATAGGAGAGAATGCACATCAATTCCTCTTTTTTCAAGATTGTCCCTAGTTAGAATTTTGTTTAAACCCAACCGCCAAGCAAAAACATTAATTTTTATAGGAACAAACCAATTCCATCTGGTTGGAATTAGTCTACATTGTTACTAAATCAACAACCAAGATTGACCACAACAACAATGAGTTCAACTACAAACATCCAATAGTCGTCACATATCAATTACCACATATTCACATGTGAATCTTTGTAAAAAAACCAACTACTATTCCTTCAACACATTTTTCAAAATAAATTATAATTATACCCGTCTTGTCATCTTACCATCTAATTTGTTTTGTAAACATATAGCAATTAAATATCACACATGTGAAATTGTGAAAAAAATGTCCAATAACTATAATCACTTAAAATATAAAAGTGACGAGGTTTTCTTTTGGGAATTTTCCCATGATTTTACTATAATAACCAATTTTATAGGTACCAATAACCAATTTGTTTGGCATACAAAAATTTATTTGTTCAGAAAATATACAATGAATTAATCTTTCAAAATATAAAGTTCATTTCGGTTTTTCGAACTTTTCCCTTACCTTACCGATAACATGTTTAACATTTTCACAATTATGTCAATCACATCTTTTTAATTTAATTTAATAAAGTGTTTTTCATATTTTTTTAGAATCATATTTTATACATTATTGGAAAATTATTTTTTTAAAACCATATTTGATACATTATTGGAAATATATAAATATGTCATCAAATAAATATATATATATATATATATATATATATATATATATATTAAAATATTTATATGCAGAAATGCAATTAAAATTCAATGAAAGTATGAAACTTCTTCCTCTTTCAAGTCTTTGCCAGTTGCGAAATTTACAAGAAAATTTTGTCCATTTAGGATGACCAAAAGGACGACGACCAAGAGCTCTTAACACACGAAAACCACAATTGATATGATACATAATATTATATAATTTACACAAAATCTCAATCATTCATTAATTTAGTCTAATAAATATTTGGTTTATAAATATTTTGATTATTTTTAAATGTAAATCGTTTATTATAGTGGATGATCATTCTGGTTTATTTATTTATTTATAAATACCTGAATCATAATATATAGATAAATTCTTATAATTTTCATAAATATCTTAATTAATTGATTTATAAAATTGTAAAGTTGTTAAATAACTTGAGACTTTATTACTATAGTGAAAAAAGTTCTAAAAATCTGACGAGATTTTAAATTTTGAGCAATTAATTACTCCTTTCATCCCAAAATGAATGTTCACAATGAAAAAGGTACACAGTTTAATTTAGAAGTGTGTAATTATTACAATTTTTAATTAACCAAACTACAATTTTACCATTAGTTATAGATAGTGAAATTTTTTTCCACTACATAATATAGGGTAGAATGGAAAATTGAACATTTACTTTTGAAAGTAGACACTTATTTTGGGACAAACTAAAATAGTAATATAGATACTTATTTTATGACGGATGGAGTAATACTTTGACATATTTGGAAAGTTATATGTGATACCTAAATATATATATCTGATGAACTTGTATATTTTTTTGAATGATGGATCGTATTTGAAATGAAGTTTTTTTTCTTTTTTATGTTCTCAGTGTTGAATTTACTTTGTTTAAATATAAATTTAACAAAACAACTAACTCGAATGCATTGGGTTGGGTTATTTTTTTTTTCTTTTGAAACAAAAACCAGACTTTGTTACGGCTAGCAAAAAGCTAGTAAAAAGGAACAAGAACGTACATTAGTTGATACAATCGATAGGATGATTTCTCCACGTTAGAGGGTTTTCATCGCTCCCTTTATTTCTAGCCAATAACCAAATGAACTACTTTTCCACAATTTGATCAAGGAGAGAGTCTTTATGAGGAGGAGGATTGTCAAAAGCGCACATGTTTCGGAAACACCAAAAAAAGGTAACAACTTATGCAAACAAGTGCTTCTATCGCTTCTTTGACTTGGCTATCCTTAAAGTTGAATTGACCCCGTTAAGTATCGATTCCAATGACTTATCTACGGGAAATGAAATCAACCATCATATGTCGATGAATCTCCACACCTCTGCCGCCACTGGACATTTGAATAAAACGTGATTGATTGTTTCTAAAGTGGAGCCGCACACCGGACATAAAATAGAATCGATGTCCATCTTCATCTTTATTGGGTTGGGTTAATTAGGTTGCATTTTTGTTTGAGTTGGGTTTGGTTGAAAATTTTCAACCCCATCAATCCAACCCATGAACACCCCTATTTGTACATTGAAAAGCGATGGTATGCTAATGGCTTTTTCCATTCCTATAGATTTGTCATTGATGAATTATTCATTGATGTTTGTCTGAAATAACACATAATTGTCTCTTATAAGCAACAAAATGTCTAAACTGATAAAAGAACCAACACCAACTGTGTGTAGACTCTTCATCAATAATGGCATAAGCTACACGCAATATATAATTGTTAGCGTCTTTTATGACCGCAACAAGCATTTTTCCCATGTATGAACCCTTCAAATGTGTAACACCCTAAAAATAGGGTTAACAAAAATCCGAAAAACGGACATGAGGTATACTAAAAATTGCCAAAGCAAGAGCCTCCTTAAATGGGGAAAATACACAAACCTGTTTAAATACAATCGTAAATAAACGGTCAATAACTAACAACCAACTAAACCAATTCCATAACTAGAAAAGAGATTACAAATAAGGGTGTCATTTATAAACCCAAAGGTTCTCCTACCAAAAGTAAGTCCAAATGCAATATCCCTCAATCTCTCAATTGAGAACTTTACTTCTCGGTTCTCTCATCAATTGAGAACTTTACTTCTCGGTTCACTCATAACCGAGAACTTCACTTCTCGGTTCTCTCATCAACTGAGAACTTTACTTCTCGGTTCACTCATAACCGAGAACTTCACTTCTCGATTCTCTCACCAACCGAGTACTTCAACCTTGTTTCACTATATAATTTTGCCATCTTTGCTTCTCGGTCCATCTCATACCCGATAAGATCATTTCTCGGTCTATGTTATAACCGAGAACCTTTCTTCTCGGTTCTTGGTGCAACTGAGAACTTTGCTTTTCGGTTCTTGTTTCAACCGAATTTTACCCTTTTCGGTTTGTTCTTCAACCGAAAACCTCACTTGGTTCTTTCAGATTGATTATGTCCTAACTTTTTAACTATGCTTATTTTTCAGACTTAATGGTTAATGTTCAAGTACAACAAGATGAGAATGATCTCTTGGATCATCTTAATGATCAAGAACAGATTTCTAGGCTTCGTCCTATGCCTTCTCAGCCTTCAACAACAGCTGATCAATCTGCTCAAGGACTTGTTCCGGATGATTTTCTGCATCATTCTCACTTTCTTCCTTACAAGGGCAATAATCATTATGTTGATTTTGGACATCTGAACATACGAGGAGTGGTGAAAGAAATTTTAAGAGGACATCCCCTTGCTTATGCGTTGACAAAAACAGTTGATGTTCCTGAGGTATATGTGCAGCAAGCCTGGCACTATATTACAAAGAATGATAAAGTAAATCCTCCACATTTCCTGATAAGTGTAGATCAGTTTGAATCTCGGCTTACTTTCAGAAGGTTACGTGTGCTTCTACAATTTCCAGGCCCTGATTCCAGACCAGGCAAAGTTGCTTATGATCCGTTTCCTTCTGATCAAACTGTTCTTGATGGCATTATTGCACTTGGTTATAATGGTGAACTCAGGAAAGTGACTCAGTTTCACAAGGCTAAGCTTCCACCTGTCTGGTATGATTTTTTCTCTATATTCAATCGGTGCTTAACTTCAAAGGCTACTGGTACAGATAGCACAAGCATGCCGATTCTGAAGCTATTCTACTGTGTTATTCACGATCTTCATATCTATTATACTTTGGCCATCTGGACTGGTCTTTCAGAAGTTGTATATGCTAAAGCGACAAACAATAGGAGAAAGTTTGTGCCGTTTTTGCGTTTTTTAAAGATCTTTGTTCGGAGCATTATGGATAGCACAGAGAATTTTCTTGCTCGTACACAGTGGCCTCGCATTGCCGATTATCAGTGTAAATACTTCCAGATTCAAAAGCATACGTTTACGAATGAAGATCAATGGATGCCCATTCCAGCAATTCTTATAGTGAATTATGCAGATTTGATAAATGAAGCTGTGGTCGAATACATGCTAGATCATGATTACGAGATTCCACAGGCAGAGAATGCTGATGCAGATGTTCAAGTTGCTCATTTACATCAACAAGATCAATACCAAGATGCAGAGGAACATGTTGATGAAATTCAAGAAGTTGCAGAGCAAATTCAGAAACAACAACAGGAAATCTCTGTTGGTTCTCGTTTGGTTCAGGCAATCCCTGAAACAGGTTCAGATATTCACTTTGTCATTGAAGATGAACTTGAGGAATTACATGCTGATGATGATAATCAAGAGTTTAATGTTTTTCAATCCAATCAAGAAGGTTCTGATGATGAGTCTGTTCCAATAAATCCAATTGTTGGCCATCTTGCTGTAGACGAGCTTGATCTTTCACTGAAGAAATTTTCTGCTGCTCATGAATCTTCTACTGTTGTTGTATCTACAACTGATTCAACATTGACTATGGGGTTTACTTCTTCTGGTTTGCACTCTTCTTCAAAATTAGACTTTGTTCATAATCTTCTACGGACAACAAAGGCTTCTATGGATGTAGAAAGGGATACTCAATTAGCCAGGATGAAGACATTTCTGCAAGGAAATCTGTCAAATATTGATCCTTCTATTATCCCTCCACAGTTGTTGACCGGCAAACCCATAGAACTTCATCTTTCTCATTCAGCAGTTCTGGGTTCTGCACCTTCACTATCTGCACCGATTTTTTCGTCTTCTACTATGTCATCGGGTCTTCTATCTTCTTCTGCTCAAATGGCTTCATGTGCTACTATGACATCAACTTTTGCGGGTGCGTCTTCTTCTTCTACTCCTGTAGATCCTCGTATTGATGATCTTTCTGTTCAGGAAGTAGCTGAGCACTTAAGAGCTCGACTTGCATCTATGGCTCCAGCAAATCAACAGTCGATCGATCTTTTGTCTCTTCTCAGATCTTTTCAGCCATCATTTCGACCACCTACAACTGAAGATTCTCTCTCTGCTTTACGATCAGACTTTGAGAAATTTAGAGATGAGGTACAGTTAGGTTTGGGTCAATTGCAATCCACTGTTTTTGCCATTGCTCAACACTTGCAGGTTCCAAATGTCTCGTGTCGTGCTGAAGCTGGACCATCTAACAAGCGTTCACATGATCATGATGATTCTCAACCTGATCATGAGGGGGAGAAAAAGAGACGCTTGGATAAGTCTGCAGCTGATCTTTCTAAAGAAAATAAATCAGAAACTGCTCCAAGTGAAACATGCTCTGTTGATAAAGAAAAGCCTAAAGAAGCAGAAACAGAAATGCAGTCTATGTTTGAAGACTTGTTAAGCAAAGTAAATCTTCCAGAGACTGACATTTCTACTGAAAACAATTTACAGTTGGTACTTTATGTTGATCCAGATTCTGAGCCAGTTTCTTCTGTTATACCAAAATCTGTGAATATGACTGAAGCTGAAGCGTTTGAAAATTTCAGAGCATCTTACGAAAATATTATTGATGTGGATTCTGAAAATGAAATTGATGCCAAGTTTGAAAGCTTTTGGAAAGTTAAAGAAGAAGAAGAAGAAGAAGATGATGATGATAGTGATGCTGATGTATTGTATGCAGATCTTTCATCTCAAGAAGTTAGATTTCCTTTTCAAGATGAACAGAATTCTCCACAAGATGATTCTTCTCAGATTCAGTCTGAAGCAGTTTCAAATCCTCTGTTTGTCTCTACAACTCTTATATCTTCTACATCAGTTGTCTCTGAGCTTCCAGCAATTGTTTCTAATGTGTCTATTCCAGTCGTGATTCCACCTACCAAGATTCCTCGTGCTCCATCAAGTAAATCTGATAAGTCAGTTGATCCTAATTATATGGTTCCTGATTTTATTCCAGAAAATCTTAGATCTTCAGGAATTCCTATTTCAAGGGAGCATAGAGGACAAAGGTTTGAGGCTAGAGATATGAGACAGGTGTTTCGTAATGTATACCTTGAAGATACTCACCGAAGTATTTTTGTGAAACACAAGACTGTTTTGAGTTTTGAGTTTTTCTTGGGCATTGAAAAAGAGTCTGATCTTGTTAAACAGAACTATTTGATGGCTATGAGGTATTTGAGACAAGGGAAAGAAACAGTATATTCTGAGAAGGGGATTGTACAAGTTAAATGTGTTTCCATGTTCAACATATTCAACATTTGGGTTTCTAATTTCACTGTTCAACGAAGAGACTGTAAAGACTATACCTTCACAGAAGCAGATTTTAATGAAGTTCATGTGGATGATATTGAGTTTCTATTCAATTTCTTCAGCTCTCTCAATGAACGATCAGATGATATGAATAGAGCCTTCAACACTGTCAGAAGACATATTATCAGAACAATTCGCTTCTATAGCTTATTTGACTTTCAGTTGGGTGTCGAAAATCATCAACCTACGGTCAACTTGCACAAGCCAAAACAGAAGCTTGACAACATTAAAAGTTTCTTATTATATACTATTGTTGATGAACCGTATGGTGTGGTGTACAGAAACTTGAAGGGTCGTCATTGTTTTATGAGATTTGAAGAAGTCTGCAAGTATTCTGATGGAACTTTGAAGCTTATCAAGATGCATCTAATTCATAAGTTGAATTATGAAAAGCAGAATGTGGCAAACAGACAGAGATTCAATTTTTATCCACAAAAGGAAGGAAACAAGGAGTTACTGAGATTGGAAAAGGCAATTGATGTAATTCAAGACCGAATCAACTTTCGAAATGCTTTACGTCGCCTTGAAGCTCAAATGGATATTAGAAGATTTTCTTGATTTTAGAGCTCGGTGCCAAAGGTTACAAAGGGGGAGATTGTTAGATCTTTTTTAGTTGTAACCTTTGTATTTATTTTACTTTGAGGGTCTATAAACCCTTGTCTTAGTTGTTTTTAAGTAGATGTGATTACTTTTGCATATCTTCAATACAATACTTCTTTTGGCTTCTCATTCACTTTCTCTCTCTAGCTTTCTCTCTCTAGAATCTTAAGATCTTTAGTTCACAGTACATCTTGTATGTATTTTGAGTATCATGCTCATGATTGTTTGAATACATATTTTTTTAACATTGTCGATGTTTTTAGATATCACATTGTGCATTATAGTTGTATCACAGTGCGTCTTATATTTACTTTGGGTATCACACTGATAAATGTTTGTATGTGGGTCTCGGAGGTCAGATTTGTGCGTATGTCACAGAGACAGAGACAGAGAGAGAGAGAGAGAGAGAGAGAGAGAGAATCATATTACCTAAAATGTCCTTTAATTAAAATTTAAAGTCAAATTACCAAATATATTAATTTCCTAATTTATTCTTTGATGTGTGGATGAGATTGGATCTTACAGTTATCACAAAATATACAGTTCTCCTTTCAATGACCCCCTATATATATATAGGATCAGGTTCAAGGGAAAACCTTAAAAAAACGAAAAACTGAGGAACACCCTGATAGTCATTCATCTGGACGGTATGCACTTGTGCATACAATTAATTTGTAACATGCACACGTGCATATAACGCACAAGTGCATAAAACCAAAATACACCTTAATTAACTTGTATGCACAAGTGCATACCGTCCAGATGAATGGCTACCAGGGTGTTCCTCAGTTTTCCATTTTTTTGAGGTTTTCCCTTGAACCTCCCTCCCCCTCTCTCTCTCTCTCTATATATATATATAATCTCAATTTTTTGTTAACTTTGTTAAATTAAATGGGTCAATCACATTTCATCAAATTTATTGGTTACATCTCATGTGTGATACATCTCACCAAATTTGTTGATTCACTAATACCATAATTTCGTATGAAACACTTTCACTCATGAACAATTTGATTCACTAATACCAAAATTTTAGCCATGAAACCATTTCCAGAAGTTAAAACACATTCATCAAATTTAGGTTTTTTGAAAAACCTTCTATTCATGACAAATCCTGAATATGAGATCAGATTCACTTTGGTTGTTTATTGATGAAACATTGATATTATGTTCATTCATGAAAGTAGTATTCAGACGATAGTTAAGGAAGATAGGGTAACAAAAAAGTTCATGAAACACTGTCAACCATGTCACTAATGGGAGTTTTGATCAGGCAAAATGCAGATTACGAATTTCGTTTTCACACATTTCTTGTTCATGAAAAAAACAACTTTCGATTTCATCAAAATTTAACCTTTCCTTAATTACCTTGATATTGGCTCGTACCCACTGTTAATTAGGGTTCTTAAACATACTTGCCTTGCAACCGAGTACAGTAACACCTTCTTTCTTACTTTTTCCGTGACTTCTACTTCTTTTTTTGCCGCTATTAATTTTTCATAGCCATCATCTCCATTTTTTGTTCATATTCTTTGTCCAATAATACAAGCTCATATTAAAATAACAAAATGATCAATAATCAACAACATTGTAATTAGTCTACATTGTTACTACAACCAAGATTGATCACAACAACAATGTGTTCAACTACAAACATCTAATAGTCGTCACATATCAATTACCACATATTCACATGTGAATCTGTGTAAAAAACCAACTACAATTCTTTAAACACATTTTTGCAAATTAAATTATAACCATACCCATCTTGCCATGTAATTTGTTTTGTAAACGTATCGCAATTAAATATCACACTTGTGAAATTGTGAAAAAATGTCCAATAACTTAATCAACTTAAAATATAAAAGTGACTTGAGGTTTTTTTTTTTTTCCAGATTTTTCCCATGATTTTACTATAATAACCAATTTTATAGGTACCAATAACCAATTTGTTCGGCTTACAAAAATTTATTTGTCAGAAAATATACAATGAATTAATCTCTCAAAATATAAAGTTCATTTCGGTTTTTCGAACTTTTCCCTTACCAATAACATGTTTTAACATTTTCACAATTATGTCAATCACATATTTTTTAATTTAATTTAATAAAGTATTTTTCATATTTTTTTAGAACCATATTTTATACATTATTGGAAAAATATTTTTTAAAACCATATTTGATACATTATTGGAAAAATATAAAAATGTCATCAAATAAATATATATATTAAAATATTTATATGCAGAAATGCAATTAAAATTCAATGAAAGTATGAAACTTCTTCCTCTTTCAAGTCTTTGCCAGTTGCGAAATTTACAAGAAAATTTTGTCCATTTAGGATGACCAAAAGGACGACGACCAAGAGCTCTTAACACACGAAAACCACAATTGATATGATACATAATATTATATAATTTACACAAAATCTCAATCATTCATTAATTTAGTCTAATAAATATTTGGTTTATAAATATTTTGATTATTTTTAAATGTAAATCGTTTATTATAGTGGATGATCATTCTGGTTTATTTATTTATTTATAAATATCTGAATCATAATATATAGATAAATTCTTATAATTTTCATAAATATCTTAATTAATTGATTTATAAAATTGTAAAGTTGTTAAATAACTTGAGACTTTATTACTATAGTGAAAAAAGTTCTAAAAATCTGACGAGATTTTAAATTTTGAGCAATTAATTATTCCTTTCATCCCAAAATGAATGTTCACAATGAAAAAGGTACACAGTTTAATTTAGAAGTGTGTAATTATTACAATTTTTAATTAACCAAACTACAATTTTACCATTAGTTATAGATAGTGAAATTTTTTTCCACTACATAATATAGGGTAGAATGGAAAATTGAACATTTACTTTTGAAAGTAGACACTTATTTTGGGACAAACTAAAATAGTAATATAGATACTTATTTTAGGACGGATGGAGTAATACTTTGACATATTTGGAAAGTTATATGTGATACCTAAATATATATATCTGATGAACTTGTATATTTTTTTGAATGATGGATCGTATTTGAAATGAAGTTTTTTTTCTTTTTTATGTTCTCAGTGTTGAATTTACTTTGTTTAAATATAAATTTAACAAAACAACTAACTCGAATGCATTGGGTTGGGCTATTTTTTTTTTCTTTTGAAACAAAAACCAGACTTTGTTACGGCTAGCAAAAAGCTAGTAAAAAGGAACAAGAACGTACATTAGTTGATACAATCGATAGGATGATTTCTCCACGTTAGAGGGTTTTTATCGCTCCCTTTATTTCTAGCCAATAACCAAATGAACTACTTTTCCACAATTTGATCAAGGAGAGAGTCTTTATGAGGAGGAGGATTGTCAAAAGCGCACATGTTTCGGAAACACCAAAAAAAGGTAACAACTTATGCAAACAAGTGCTTCTATCGCTTCTTTGACTTGGCTATCCTTAAAGTTGAATTGACCCCGTTAAGTATCGATTCCAATGACTTATCTACGGGAAATGAAATCAACCATCATATGTCGATGAATCTCCACACCTCTGCCGCCACTGGACATTTGAATAAAACGTGATTGATTGTTTCTAAAGTGGAGCCGCACACCGGACATAAAATAGAATCGATGTCCATCTTCATCTTTATTGGGTTGGGTTAATTAGGTTGCATTTTTGTTTGAGTTGGGTTTGGTTGAAAATTTTCAACCCCATCAATCCAACCCATGAACACCCCTATTTGTACATTGAAAAGCGATGGTATGCTAATGGCTTTTTCCATTCCTATAGATTTGTCATTGATGAATTATTCATTGATGTTTGTCTGAAATAACACATAATTGTCTCTTATAAGCAACAAAATGTCTAAACTGATAAAAGAACCAACACCAACTGTGTGTAGACTCTTCATCAATAATGGCATAAGCTACACGCAATATATAATTGTTAGCGTCTTTTATGACCGCAACAAGCATTTTTCCCATGTATGAACCCTTCAAATGTGTAACACCCTAAAAATAGGGTTAACAAAAATCCGAAAAACGGACATGAGGTATACTAAAAATTGCCAAAGCAAGAGCCTCCTTAAATGGGGAAAATACACAAACCTGTTTAAATACAATCGTAAATAAACGGTCAATAACTAACAACCAACTAAACCAATTCCATAACTAGAAAAGAGATTACAAATAAGGGTGTCATTTATAAACCCAAAGGTTCTCCTACCAAAAGTAAGTCCAAATGCAATATCGTTCAAATCACTTAATTTGCCTTCCTCCTGTCACCATGATTTTGCTACTCTTTCATTTACCTAAATGTGGGGTAAGGATATTCATAATTGTGAAGGGAAATTATCTATAGGAAGAATCTAAATTAAATATATACAAGTCGTTGAAGGAAAAGTATATATGTGGCTTTAAAGCTTTTGGAATTTTTAGAAAGACTGATCTTCGATTTCCTTTAAATCCATCGTAATTTAATTCAAACAAATGCAGATGAATTAAGAAAGAAGTACAGGATGAAGGTCATGTTACCTTTGCTATTGTTGTCGCTTCACCTTGGTTCACTTCAGGCAGTAATTTCTTTACCTAAGATGGTTAAGATGTTTAAGATGCCTAATAAGATGCCCGATGAAACCAAAAATCTTAGGGACCTCAACCCTCGTGTCATCCATGATTCTTCTGATAATCCGAGTACTACTACCGCTCCCCAGGTGACGACGGTTGATCACACACGTAATCCTTATGACGCTCAACCCGGTCACAAGAGCGGTGACAAACCCAGTTCACTTAGCCGCGCCAGGGCTAATTGTAAACGTGCTTGTATTAGTGCTGCTCAGTTATCTGTCGCTGCTGCGGCTCATCCTGCCGAAACCACGGCTGGTGCGCCTACATCTTGTGATAATAAAGCTTCCATTGGTATTATTGAAACCGCTTGTAGCTTTGCTTGTGTTGGTCCTTGGGATGGTGCTCGAGCAAGTCCTAAAGCTATTATAAGAGCTGCAAAGGCTTGTGTTGCTGACGAAGCCAATGCCCCTTTAGCCGACGCGTATCCGCCTTCAGCCGACGCGTATCCGCCTTCAGCCGACGCACCCGCAGACGCGAATCGTCATTAGGTTCAAAGAGGTTGCTACCACTATGTCATCGTTTTTCTACAATTTCTTCTGCATTGTGTTTGATTTGCTTTCTGTGTCTATGTATGCTATGTGGTTCACTTGTTGTTTGCACAATATGATTTGGTATTTGTGAAATAAATAAAAAACCAGGATTAGCATTTGCTAGTTCTTGGTCAACATCGCCTGTCTCCAAGTTCTTACACTAAATTAATGGATTAATCAAAACCCTTGCATACTAGCTATTATTTTTTATTTAAAGGAAGTTAAATTAATGGATGTTAATCAAGCCCAATGCAACAGACAAAATTAAACTCGTATTTGAAAGCAAATATGTTCAACCTCAACTCAACAAAAATAACCTTTCTCACAATTTATCACGAGGAGTTGGACAGTGAATTACGTATTATTCTTTCAAATTGCTAGTGCTATATATTCCTCACTACAAAACAGATAACTTTTACCACAAAAATCACCCGGATAGATTTTCATCGCTTACAATTCACCTATATATAAAATTCCAACGGTTTCGGTATGTTTTTCCAGAAATTACCAAGAAGGGCCTTGGCTAATCTATCACTTATTTGAGTTTCGCACCAACAATTTGTCCACTGACTTTTGTGATGGTTTTGTCACCTCTTTAGCGATGGATTTTCCAGGGAAAATTTCGTAGGTAAAAATCTTCCATTTAATAGCGGCTATTGCTGCTGATCGTCCTGCTTTTACTCGCGGAGTCATCTGCTCCAGCAATTAAACACGTGCACGGGTCGATCCTCGTCAGTCTCAATGCCCTCCATGCTAGCAACGACATTGATTATATTGTTGCGTTCCATTGTTGTGGGTTTCCCTTAGGAAGCTGCATGCATGGCTGTTTTTCTATTTCTATGGAGTTAATATACGAGTTATTGTTTATTTGTTGTACTTTGAGTTTATCTTTTCCATTAAACTCATGTTTTTGTTTTACGATTCAACAACAAATAAAGGATTGCAACAATTCAATTTTTTCCATTCTTTAGTTTCTGATAAAAGTCTTTGATTTTTCCCATTTTTCTTTCTTGATATATATACCTTGGATTTTTCATTACAAACCAATCATTTTTAAACTGAACTGAGGTTACCCATTAATGTTCACTGAAATATAGCCATGATCAATCAAACCTATTTGGAGTTGCAGCATCACAATATTTCAGCCCCCATATATAGAGAGAGAGGGACATCTCAAATTTCTTGGACATCTCAAATTTGAACCTCTTGATCATGCTCAAATTTGTACCTGTGACAAACAAATCATCAACATAAATTGCTAAGATTAGCAAGTTAGCCCCTTTATTTTTCCGGTACACCGATGGTTCTTTCATGCACTTTTGAAATTTCATGCTCTTCAAAATCCCGTCAAGCTTCGTGTTCCATTCTCTAGGTGCTTGTCTTAGACCATATAGTGCTTTTGTAAGGCGATATACTTTATGCTCGTTGCCTTTCTTTATATAGCCTTCCGGTTGTGACACGTAAACGGTTTCATTCAATTCTCCATGCAAGAACGCCGTTTTAACATCTAAGTGGTGAAACTCCCACCCATGAGTAGCCGCTAAGGCTATAAGAAACCGGATAGTTTCGATTCGAGCTACCGGAGCAAATACTTCTTGAAAATCGATACCGGGTTGTTGCACGTAACCTTTAGCAACCAACCTTGCCTTGTATTTATTAATGGTGTCGTCTGCATTCTTCTTCAATTTAAACACCCATTTGAGTCCGATTGGCTTCAACCCCATAGGCTTGTTCACGAGAGTCCAAGTATTATTCTTGTTTATCGAATTGATTTTCGCATTCATGGCTTTGACCCACTCTGGTTCTTTCTTCGCTTCTTCAACTGATACCGGCTCGTCATTGGTTGTTAGGAGAAGTTCTTCGATATTATCAAGGTCAAGCTCATAATCTCGAAATCGTTTTGGAGGTACTCTTGGTCTCGAGGGCCTTTGGTTTGCAACTCCTTGTTGAACATTATTGTTGACCGGGCTTGGTTGTTCATTATCTTGTACTTCCGCTCTGTCTTCAAACTCGTGATCTGATTCAATCGGCTCAATTGGATCACTGTTTACATCGTTTCCTTGATTGTTGTTCGCCTCGTCTTCTGGGTAGTCCCATGGTACTATGAATGTGCCCGGTTCTTCATTGTCGGTTATTGCTTTTTTAACCCAATCCCACCCTTTGGTTTCATCAAAAATAACGTCTCGACTCACGATTATTTTTTGTGTTGTCGGGTTAAATAGCCAATAGGCTTTCGTACCCGGTTCGGAACCAAGATGTACTAGTGGTCTTGATCTTGCATCCAACTTCTTGAGTTTTACCGGTTCAACTTTTGCATGTGCTAGACACCCAAATATACGAACATTTTCTAAATTCGGTTTTCTTTTATACAACTTTTCGTATGAAGTTGTATCACCAAGGACTCGTGTGTAAACACGATTAATTAGATTTGTAGAGTGACTTACTGCTTCACCCCATAAGTAGTTTGGAACATGCATTGCCTTCATTATGCTTCGTGTCATATCCATAAGTGTTCGGTTTCTTCGTTTCACAATTCCGTTTTGTTGCGGTGAATATGGGGCGGTAAGGTGGCGTTTGACTCCGTTTTGATCACAGAAAGAATTAAACTCGAGAGAAGTAAACTCACCTCCTCGATCACTTCTAAACACATTCAAAGGCTTTCCAATTTCATTCTTCGCCAAAGCTTTGAACTTTTTGAAGTGTGTGAATGTCTCACTCTTTTCTTTCATGAGATAAATCCACATAAATCGGGAAAAGTCATCAATTAGTGTGAAAACATACCGATTTTGACCCTTGGTTGCCGGCGTGATCGGTCCGCATAAATCACCGTGAACTAGTTCCAATGGTCGTTTTGCTTTGTATGTCGTCATAGTCGGGAATGACTTTCTTGTTTGCTTGCCCACCAAGCAAGACTCACACAATTGATTCTCATGATCAAATTGGGGTAACCCTTTAACTAGACCCTTCTTGGACATCTTTTCCATTGACTCGAAATTGATGTGCCCAAGTCTTGCATGCCATCGCCACGTGTCTTCACTTAGTCTCGAATGAAGGTAAATCGGTACTCCAATTTTTAATTTTATTTTATAAAGGCTATTTGGAGTTCTTTGTACCTTCATTAATAAGCAATTGTCGGCATCATGCATGGTTAAGTAATTGTCTTTCATCCGAATGTCACACCCGACTTCAGTTGCTTGTCCGAAACTAATAATATTATTCTTTAAATCCGGTATGAAATAAATCTCCGTCATCAATCGTTGTTGCCCCGACTTTCCTTGGAAGAGGATAGAGCCTTTTCCTTTGATTCCTACACACGAATTATCCCCAATCTTAACCCTACCGGTTATGCCCTCATCGAGTTCGGAGAAAAATGACCGGTTTCCCGTCATATGATTACTCGCCCCGTTATCCAAATACCACACATCGTTGTCTTGTAAGTCGTATCGAGACGGTATCACCTTCCCTTCGTTTAAAAACACGGTTTCATGAAAGAAAACGGTGTCATCTCCATTTTCATTTTCATTGAGATTCGATTCTTGTAGCTTCTGAATTCGATCGGGACACTTAGATGCGAAGTGCCCTGGTTTGTCGCATCGATAACAAATAAGCTTCGATCTGTCCTTATTTTTATTTTTCTTATTAGGGTCATCGTTGGACTGTTTGTTGGGCCGGTTGGATTTGTATTGGGTTGATCCATTTGAACCACTCGACCCGTTTGACCCACTTGATTCTCTCCACTTTCCTTTCCCCCTTGATGAACCACCACCTCCTGTCGACGACCCACCTCCACCTCCAGTCGATTTTGCGGCAAATAGAACCCTCGATTGACCATCTCCAGCATCGACTTCCCTGATTCTTTCTTCATATGCCTTCAATCGACCCACAATGTCTTCAAACCCTACCGATTTCAAATCTAGTACCTGTTCGAGAGACGCAACAATGTGTATGAAGTTTATGGGCAGGGATTTGAGGAATTTCTTCACTAATTTTGATTCCTCAATCGATTCCCCTAAAGCCAACGACTTTGAGGTGATTCCAGACAGTTTTCCGGCGAAGGCATCGATTTTCTCCGACTCCGTCATCCTTAGGCGATCAAACTCCGACATTTAGGTTTGTAATTGCGCCTCTTTCACTCTATCAGCCCCTACGTTTCTTGATTTAACTGCCTCCCAAAGTTTCTTTGCCGAATCCTGATCTCCTATTTGCATGATTAGGTTTTCCGGCAAGGCTTGGTACAGCAGCCCCATGGCGAGGCAGTCCTTCTCCTCACTGGCATCGGTTCTTGGATCGATCACGGTCCAGGCCTTGTGGATTCGCAGCACCACCTTCATCCTCATAGCCCACACGGTGTAATTTGTGGGTGTGAGCATTGGACACGCAACTGCAGTCGAGCCGATCAGCTTCTCTCTCACCGGAGCCGAACCAGCACCACCTTTATCTCCTTCTCCGTCTGACATCTTAACCAGGTAAATAAAACGATTTCACAGCCCCTTGACTCGAGCTCTGATACCAAATAAAGTTTAATAAAACGTAATTGCAAACAATAAATCAAACCACACTTTGATTAATCGGAAAATAGCTCAAAACCGACTGTTTACAATTGTGAATTCTTAATCCTAAATCTCGATTAAGGCATGTATATATAGATCTAATTTCCGACTTGTATTAGACTATAATTAGAAAACTAGGAACCGACTTATTCTTTTGTTTCCATAAATACCGATTGCTTGTTCACCAAGTGTTTGGATCCCACGACTTTAGGATTCCAACATTATTCGCTAAGTCGGGAAGGGGGTGTTGTCCCGATTAAGACAAAAGAATGACTCCCCTACCCCTAATTGAAAAACTACGCCTCCTTCAACATTGAAATTTATACGCCTCTTTTGCTCTACTCTATCACCGGAAAACTTGTGTTTCATCTTCGCCTCTGTCTGGCGATCGTCACCATCTCCGGCAACCGTCGGTTTTTGTATACACAGACATCCATCTCTCCCTTCTTTATGTACCTTATCTTTTGATTTCTTTTTCTACACCGATTTGTCCTTCTTTATATGTTTATCCTTTGATTTCTCCCTTCTTTACGTGTTTATACATTGATTTGTACATCAATTTCTTCCTTCTTTATGTGTTTGTACATTGATTTGTACACAGATTTCTCCTTCTACGGGTGTTCTATTTCTCCTTCTATGGGTGTTTTTAGGGATTTCTGTGAGTTGAACATTAGTATTTTTATGTGTTTGTATATCGATTTCAACATCGAATTTTGCTTCTATGGACGTTCTCATCGATTTTTATATGTTTGTAAATCGATTTCAACAACGAATTTTGCATCTATGGATGTTCTCATCGACTTTTATGTGCCTGTATATTGATTTCTACATCGACTTTTGCTTCTATGAATGTTGTCATTGATTTTTATGTGTCTGTACATCAGTTTTTATGTATTTGCACATCAATTATCAAACAGAGGTTTAATTCATATTAAAGAGTAAATCGGTCATTTCTGTCATTCAGACTGTTGATTCAGAAAAAAAAACATATTTTTATTCAGCCAGACAAATTTATCCATACATGACTTAATAAAAAAATTTGGTAAACGGCCCCTAAGTCTTGTACCCTTGTTTGGCAAAAAAAAAATTAGAGCCTCTTAATGTAACATCCTCAAATTTAGAAATAGCGACTAAATTAAAATTTTCAACAATACCTCAAAGTAGAATAAGATCTTGTTGGGTCATCTAAAGATTTGAAGATGACCTCCCGATCTTCCATTTTGTAGCATCATACTTATAATATTTTGAGGTTTTTTTAGCAGTTTGGTCTCTATACAAATGTTCGGTGAAGTCGAAGATCAACCGAAGAAGACAAAGAAGAAGTATATCTCTCAAAGCGGATTGAAGATAAACTTCTCAGCCTAAAGCCAAGCATGCCTACTTGATCAACACTATTGGCTAGGATGGTGCCAATCTCAAATCTTCAGAAGCCGAAGATTTCTCAATCTTCAGCAGTCGAAGATTTCTCAATCTTCATAGCCCAAAGATTTCTCACAAATGCATTGTACTTTTCTGACAAAGTATATTTGTGATATTTTGCATCGACGTGGACCTCATCTGAAGATCAGATAAAGTAAACTTTGTCTCCTACACTCTTTTAAGGAAAGGTCTACACCATCTTGCAGGTCAACACTTCAAGACAAAGTAACCTCAAGACAAAAGGTACATCATGTACCATGCTGAAAACTTGTGTCCATCCCTTGCTCAACATGTGTCCCATGCATTAAATGAATGAGGCACTATAAATATGGAAGATGGTTTTACATGCAAGATTACCAACTTTTCAAGCCTTCAAGCTCTCTAAGTGCACTGGCAATTTCTCTCTATGAAGTTCTTATTGTTTTCTAAGCGTTTTACAATTTTTCTTCATTTCTCTTAGTGTAAGATTGTTTGAGCAGATTCATTTGTTCTCTTCCGCAACAATCAAAAGTTTTTATGTGTAATTCTTGATTTCAAACCAATAAGAATAAAATTAAGTGAAAATTGTGTATTGTATTCAACCCCCTCCCCCTTCTACAATACTTTTCTTTTTTACTTACTGCTATTTAGGACCAACAAGTGGTATCAGAGCGGTTTAGTTTAACTCAATAAACTAGATCCGCAATGGCATCCTCTTATTCTTCTTCTTCTTTGAACAATGATTCTTCTCAAAACACCACTGTTGTTTCATGCGACAATAGCTCTATAGCCAAACCACCAAAGTTTAACCCCAATAACTTCTTTCTGTAGAAAAGTCATATGATACTCTTCTTAGAAGGAGTTGACATCAGATATCCTACTATCTTACATGAAGGTCCTTTCATTCCTAGAGTTTGGGACCGGTACAATGCCTAAAAGGCAGATAAGATAAATGTTGATGAGGACTCTTCTGAGGAAGTAAGAACTCCAGAAAATGGGAGATACATTGTAAAGGATCCCAAAAAGTATAATGATGAAGACAAACGTCTTATAGCTCTTGATACTAAAGTAAGAGCCATCATTGCCCTTTATCTGCCTGATGAGGTCTACACTCTCTTATTAACTTTTCTACTGCAAAAGAAATGTGGTCCACTCTATGTGTTCTCTATGAAGGTATGTTTGAAGTGAAAAAGAGAAGAAAGATTGCTCTTGTAAGAAATTATGAACCCTTTTCGCATGAAAAGGGTGAATCTCTCTCAGACTACTACAATCGTTTTAACAGTCTTCTTAACGATCTAAAACTTGTGGGTCGCATCTATGACAATGAGGAAGTCTTCTGCAAGTTCATGGACTATCTTCCTGAGTTTTGGGAAAATATTTGTACTTGTATCAAGTCTACCAAGGATCTTGACTCAATGCCTCTCACTGCCTTGTATGGCACTCTCTTTAACTATGAGCAAACTAAACTGCTTAGGAAGTCTATCACAAAAGACATTAAAAGCTCTTATCTAGCTCTTGTCAGTGATTCTTCCAAAAATACTGTGTGTGTTCCTAGAATCACCTATCCCTCGGATTCTGACAATAATAGTCAAGAGGATCCCAATGACACTTTAGAAACCTATCTTAGTGAGGCTGATGATGAAAGAGAGGAGACCTCTGTAGCTCAGCTGTCAGATGGTGTTGCCATGCTGGCAGTATTTTCTAAGGGCAAACCTCGTTTTTCATCTTGAAAATCCAAGTTTTCAAGAAATTCATCTTCTACTCTTTCTACAACCACTCCCTTTGACAAATCGAACGAGGAATGTTACAGGTGTGGGAGGAAGGGACACTTTGCTTCTGAGTGCAGAAGCAGGTCTTCTGATAAATCCAGACTACCCTCCTCTAACCGTACCTCCTTTAAGTCTGTTTGTAACATCCTGATTTCCCGACGGAATTATGGTGGTAATTTTATAGAACTCTCTACTCAGTCGTATACCCCTCATTATTGTAAGTTTGGGTATCATCATTGTAACGTCGGTATATATATATATATATGTGTGTGTGTGTGTGTGTGTGTGTATATATATATGTTTGTTTGTTTATAATCATATATGTATGTACTTATATATATACATGTACGTAGTTTTTGAGGAGGATCAATATTGGAAGGACGATCAGTAGTACTAGCTATGTACCACGACCAATATAGGAGTGACGATCAATATGAAAATTAAACCGAGATGCATCAAGATGGTTGATAAGGTAAAGAGACAACATAAGCAAAGCTAACATCATCTTCATCTTCGCGATATTTTTTTTTTTGGTAAAGAAGTATCCCATACCACTTTGGGTCCGGACTAATCTCCTGGAAAACATGCCTATGGCCCAGGCATTCATCTTCGCGATATTCAGTAAGGGGGGTTGTTTGTTTTTTTTAAAAAGACCACTTAATGACTCTTAAGTCTGAACCGTTCAGACTTTTTGACATTATGTTTGTTTTTTTCCAGTTTTCAGAAGCTCTTAATGGCTCTTAAATACATCTGAAATAAGAAACATTGACCTAACTTCTTAAAATCTAGGGGTGTTCATCCAAACCGCCAAACCGCACAAACCGCCCTGCACCGCACCGCACCGCAAAATGCA
Organism: Arctium minus; assembly: GCA_954870635.1. Taxonomy (NCBI): domain Eukaryota; kingdom Viridiplantae; phylum Streptophyta; class Magnoliopsida; order Asterales; family Asteraceae; genus Arctium; species Arctium minus. The sequence continues at coordinate 2,516,954 of OX941087.1, forward strand.
GTTTAGGACTTTCTCGGTGTGGTTTGCGGTTTGCATTTTTACCAAACCGCACTATGCGGTGCGGTTTGCGGTTTTGAGTTTTCAAACCGCACCGCACCACACCATTTATATTACTTTTAAAATTTTAATTTTAAACATATATATATATATATATATATAATTTAATTTAATATTTATATATTTGAGCTTGTGATTTTAAATTTTAATTATGGACTTTAAGTATTTATAAACCTTCTTAAAAGTTTAAGACCCAACAAATGAAAAAAATTGGACATTGGCAATTGAGATTCAAGATGAAGACGAAAGGAAAAGTTGGAGACCTCACTTTATCCGTTTATCATATTGAAACAATTTATTTTTTTAGACTATTTCTATGACTATTTTTAATTATGCATTTTGGAGTTGGATATATTCAAACTCTTTATTTTTTTGGAGTACGGTCATTAAATTGTTGATCTTTTAATGTATTTTAAACTTATAATTTTTTGCATCGTACGCATAAAATGCGATAGGGACAAACCGCATAAACCGCACCGCGAACACCCCTATTAAAATCTCTTATCGCCACCTCATTTCATATTATCATATTTCTCTCAAGATGCCTCCAGACATTACAAAAAACAAACAGTCTTATTGATTCAGATTTCAGACTTCAGACTTCAACAATCAGAACTGAAATAAGACTTCATACTTTGTCAGACCTCTTAAAAAACAAACGACACCTAAGTGTTTATATTAAATTAAAATGGATTTATAGGAAATCGAAGATCATGTCTTTCTACTAGTATCCAAAAGCTTTAATTTGAAGCCACATACTTCTCCTTCAACGACTTGCAGTATATATATACACGGATTTAATTTTGAAGTCTTTCTATATATATATATATATATATATATATATATATATATATATATATATATATAAGTTCCGTTCATAATAACTAGTGTTCGACACCGCACGTTGCGCAGTGACGATAAACTTTTTGAAAATATTGAAGTTAAATAGGCGATAATCAAATATCATATATTAAACTAATATGAATCGATATTACACTTGATATAAAGTTGTTTCATCATCCTCGATTGTTTCTTTTGATATATATAATTAATTAATAAGTCTACATCATCAAACTTTGTAATTGACTCAAAATGATAAAAGTAATCTGCGAGACTAATGATTATAATCATGAGGTGTATTATGAGAATTGTTTTGTCATAACTCATTATATATCGATTTATATTCTCTACATATGTTCCCATTAAATATTTGATTTACCATGCAAATGTGATATTGTTACCTAGTTTTGCATAATTGCGAGACATTTTGATAATTTTTTTTACATTTGTTGTAATGTACTCGTTTGCAACTTTGACCAAAAAACCCTCCTCAAAAACCTTCCTTCCCAAACCTACAATTGCACGAAGAGTAACAATACTCGTCAGTATTGTCACCACTTCGACTCTGGGCAAGTCTAATTGAATTGTTAATTTTTCATTTCATTTGTTCGAGTTTTTTCGATCTACTTAACACTGATTCTTCATAGTTTGGTTTCTTGATATATATAGTTTGATTTCAATTTAAATTAAGAAAATGAAACCAAAATAATTTATATATTATAATTGTAGTAAACTATTATTTCTAATTTTATATATTTGTTTATTCTAAACTAATCTTTATATATTATCTTTGTCGTTTTCTTTTATACATATTGATTCTAATTAGTTTTAGATGTGATTATAATTTTATTATATATATATATATATATATATATAAATTCTAGATTTTTTATTTTATTTTATGTATTGAACATAATTAGTGATATTAATTGTAATATTTTTTAGTCTAACAGTATGGGAAAAAACGAATAATATAATAACAAATCACCTTTTTTGAAGAACATACTTGTACATAAACTTTCATGTCTTCAAACTTTCATCCTCTTCATCATCCATCAAATGAATTTCAAGAATTTCATTTTATTTATTATTGCAACTTTAAAAGTCAAAATCAATTGAGAAATAAAAGAAAGTAAATCAAGAGTCGGAGGTTAAACTCATACATGCAAATTTATAAAAAAATAAATAAACCCAAGTTAATAATGATTTTACACATTTTTTAAATAGGGGTATAAAAGTCTTTAAAATATTAAACATTTAGAAAATCATAAAGTTGAGAAAATTCAAAAACATATCTCTTACTCTAGTAACTTATCATCACATCTCTCTATGTTCTCTTTTTACATATAGATATAAAATATAGATATAAATAGATATCAATATATCAATTTTAATAAACTCTCTATATGTTTATAAATTCCCGATTTTATTTAGTTATATATTTATGTATATAAATAAGAAGAAAAAAAAACGAAAGACTTCCTCATTTTCTATTTAGTTTTCATATATAAAATTTATTAATGAATAAAAGTGTTATCATTTAATAGTTAATGAATAAAAGTGTTATCATTTAATAATAAATAATATTCAAAATCTAAAGAGAAAATGAAAGGTTTGTTTATTTAATAACAATCATTCTCAAGAGGTCACATCATCTCTCCATGGTTTTCCTTTAATATTATCTAGCAATATAAATAAATGTTGGTCGAGTTTAGAAGTAATCAAACCAACAAAATCTATTTAGTGAAATTCAAAAAATTATAATATCGTAAATCAAGCGTGAACATTTGGAGGTTACTTTGTTGTTGAAGCTCTTCATACACATATCTTGTACTTAATTGAAAGTGGTTTGTATTTGCTTTTCCCTCGATAATCTCAAACTTTTTAAGACAATACATAACACCCTCACTCAATAGATGATGAAACATTGGGGTCATGTAATGCACATGCATGCATTATTAAGTTTTCCTATAAAAAAATTTGTGGATAACAAATTAGATAAATGAGAACACATATGTAATACAATCGACGATTCCTTATCATCTATTATAATCATGTCTAAACTAATCAATCCCCCCCCCTCTTCGTGTTTAGACATTCCCACATTCTACAAATCCGAATTTTTACAACATAGTCATCGTGATCAATTTTCAAGTCTTTTAGTAAAGAATATTCCATGGGGTTAAAATCAAACAACAAAATAATGATTCAAGCGATGGTAATAGTTAACTTTCTACAAACTTTATTTAGAGAAAAATTGAAATATGATTATAAGTATATAACTAATAAATTAATAGTAAATCACAATTGCTATGTAACTGTATTCAATTGACATAAGTATTTCATTTATATATTGATAGGTTATAATAAGTTTTTTCATTAAGGATAATTAATGAAAACTTTCAAATTGTTTTTATTAAATAAATTGGAACACCGTTTTCATCATCAAAAAATTGGTATAATATATAACGTAATGAATGATTCATATGCAAGAGAAATAATCATATAAAATGTTATTAAGGTCATTTAGTAAGATAAAATTTTATTTAAATAATATATATAGTGAGTCGTTAGGGTGTGAATTGAATCGTATTGTTTAAAAATTATTATTAAACTGTATTATGGATCATATTGACAAAACTCAAGAATCAATCCACATTCTTCATATCGTCTCCTCCAAAAATTCAACTTACATTGATGAAAAGAAAATCAATCGAAAAAAAGAAATGTATGGAGTTGCATGATTTGGCAATAAAAGCAGCATGAAACCACTCAACAACCAAAAATAACCCACAAAAATCCCTACATAAGCAAAAACTATCGAAAAAGACCAATCCAAGATATATTGTGTTAACACACACAAAGCAAGTAAAGATACTCAAAAAAAAAAATACTTGTACCATAGATAACTAACCTTAAAAAGATAAACAATAGCTTGGTGAGATGAGAAGTGCAAGCATCATGTATCCAAACAAATATTAACATGCTCTAATCGATTTCAAAGATCATGATTTTATTTTATATGCAAGATGGAGAGAGAGAACATTAATGGTGCAACTTAAATTTGAACTTATTCAATTAATCTCTCCTTATAATTGCATTATAACCAAAGAGTAAAAAAGAGAGTAATCCAAAATAAGTTGGCATTTGAAAGGACATGTTGGGTCAAATAAATATTGGCAAATAATTAATTGAAAAATAAAAAGAAAATAAAGGTTTTTCTTTAAAAAAATTCAAAATTATGAGAAAAAAGAAAAATGATAATGGAGGCTTCTTATTGTACCACCTAAGCAACTATAGGTTTTGCTTTTATATATATATATAGATAGATTTATATACACGGATTTAATTTTGAAGTCTTGCAGTATATATATACACGGAACATACATAAAATGTGAAGGCCCTAAATATGTTAATTTCTTCCAAAATATATAAACCCCCATATTGCATGCTATTTTTTTTTTTATTTAGTTATGATCGAAATGCAATAATCTGGGTAGTGATGTGTTCATAAATTTAAAAGAACACGACAAATGTTAATTTTATATAGTCCTCTCTCTTGTTATAATTTAATATAATTGGTCCACAAGATGAAAGATTGCATATATATAGAGAGAGAAAGGATCAAACGAGAATAATAACTATTTAAGAGAATGCGAGGATGAATCTCAGCCACTCATCCGGTCAATAGTGGCGGCTTTGACCGGTCCCCCCTCTTTAATAATCTCAACCCTCCCATGAATTGCGTCAATCCTCCGTGATCGCGTCCACCGTAACCGAAGATGTGTGGTTGAGATTACTCCCTTTGTTTTCTTATTTTGCTCCTCTCCTTGCATGATCCCTCCTCTCTCTCTCTCTCTCTATATATATATAATATGTATATGTATGTGTGTATGTATATATAAAAGGTTGAATTCCCGTGAAAAATGTAAGCATTTACAACAAGTATGAGAAATATAACCTTCACCTCTTTTGACGCCTCTCACCAAATCAAAATTCATTTTTCTCATGAAACCAAGGTACCTCATGTAACATATTCAGGAAACACATTGAAATTTCATATGAAACACTTTTGGTCATGAACAATTTCATTCACTAATACTATAATTTCAACCATGAAACCTTCTAGAAGTTAAAACACATTCATCAAATTTAGGTTTTAAGAAACACCTTCCACTCTTGACCCAAATCCTGAATATGAAATCAGGTTCACTTTGTTTATTGATGAAACTTTGATATTATGTTCATTCATGGAAGTAGTATTCAAATGATCTTTGAGGAAAATAGGGTAACAACGTTCATGAAACACTGTCAACTACATCACCAATGGGAGTTTTGATAAGGCAAAATGAAGATTATGAATTTCGTTTTCATCAAAATTTAACCTTTCCTTAATTACCTTGATATTGGCTTGTACTATACCCACTATTAATTAGGATTCTTAAACATACTTGCCTTGCAACTGAGTACAGTAACGCCTTCTTTCTTACTTTTTCCTTGCCTTCTACTTCTTTCTTTTGCCGCTATTAGTTTTTCACATTCTTCATCTCCATTTTTTGTTCATACTCTTTGTCCAATAACACAAGCTCATGTTAAATTAACCAAATGATCAAGAATCAATAACATTGTAATTAGTCTACATCGTTGCTAAATCAACGACCATGATTGATCACAACAACGTGTTCTACTAAGGACATCTAATTATGGTCATATATCAATTACCACATATTCACTTGTGAATCTGTGTAAAAAACCAACTACAATTCTTTAAACACATTTTTGCAAAATAAGTTATAACCATACCCATCTTGCCATCTTACCATCTAATTTGTTTTGTAAACATTTAGCAATTAAATATCACACATGTAAAAAATTTGAAACTTTGCAACTATAGAAGATTGGAGTTTCACATGTGAAATTGCACAAAAAAATGTCCCAATAACTTGATCACTCCAAATGTGAAGGAGAGATGGGTTTTTTTTCCCAGATTTTTCCCATGATTGTACTAAAATAACTATAAACGTACACGCACAATACAACGAGATACATCACGATTTTAATTTTCATTTTATTTTTTGTTTTTTTGTCGATTTACAGTACGATTTTGGATGGTTTTGAGAATGTGATAATGTTTTTTATATAAATTTGTTTAATTTAGGCTTAATAATATAATGCTTTTTATATAAAAAAATTAAGTATTTTGTTAGAAATTCAATGATTATCTTATATATTTTAATGACATCTAGAAAAAATAATCAATTACATATTTAATAATATAATTAAAACAAATTTATAGTAATATAATATATTAATTAATAATGATTCATGGAAATATCTGCATAAAAGAAAGGCCCTGCACATACCAAATTGGTGGGTGTTAGAAGCTTGCAGTAGTAATATGTATCTTGTGCTTTGATACTTGTAAATTAAGAGATTTTTAAAATCTTGCATAAAATGATGGTACCTTGTGCCTAATAATTTGTATTTAAGAGTTTTTTATCTGTGCTTTATAATAGAACTAGAAGCGTACTCGCGCAATACAGCGAGATATATCACGATTTTAATGTTTCATTTTATTTTTTTGTCGATTTACAGTATAATTTTGGATAGTTTTGAGAAAATGATAATATTTTTTTATGGATTTGTTTAATTTATGCTTAATAATATAATGTTTTTTATATAAAAAATTAAGTATTTTGTTAGAAATTCAATGATTATCTTATATATTTTAATGACATCTAGAAAAAATAATCAATTACATATTTAATAATATAATTTAAACAAAGTTATAGTAATATAATATATTAATTAATAGTGATAATGGAAATGTCTGCATAAAAGGAAGATTTTGCACATACCAAATTAGTGGGTGTTAGAAGCTTGCAGTAGTAATATGTATTTTGTGCTTTGATACTTGTAAATTAAGATATTTTTAAAATCTTGCATAAAATGATGGTACATTGTGCCTAATAATTTGTATTTAAGAGTTTTTTATCCGTGCTTTATAATATACTAGTTGTGTACCCACGCAAAGCGGAGGGATACATTTTAATTTCGAGGTTGACAACTAAAACCCATAATCTTGATCATGATTCTCTCTATTCTATGTTCAAGTTGATTTTATTTTATTGTTTTATATTGCTTTGACTTTGAGTTGAATAGTGGTTGTAACTTAATGCAACTCATAATTAACAAATAAAACCCGATATGTATGTTTGAACAAAATAGAATTATAATCATCTGTGACAATACAAATTTGTACACACAGAAAACGATAAGATATCACTCGGAGCATCCACCTGTAGACTTGCCCTGTAAGAAATGTCATATGATTATAATAGATACAAACCAAATATAGTTGTAACAAATGTATAATAATAAGTTGTCATTTGTACCTTGTTAATCGCGTAAAACTTCTTGATACACCACATTTGATGTGTAGACTCCGGCACGATTGAATTTTTTGGCAGGATTTACTAATACCTTCGTATTTTCACGCGAAGTCCCCCTTGACAATGCCACATAAAGTTGACCATGCGAGAATACCGATTCTGGTAGATAAACACCAACATTCGGAATGGTCTGTCCTTGAGCTTTATTGATTGTCATAGAAAAGCTAAGTCGGATTGGAAACTGTTTTATCTTCAATTTGAAGGGAAACATGTTATCTTCAGATGGACAAAGAGGAATTCTCGGCAAAAATACCCTCTTTCCAGAATGCTGACCAACGGCTATTTCTGCATCGATTACGTTATGTTGAAAACCTTTACATATCAATCTGGTGCCATTACATAAGCCGTTAGAGGGATCGATATTTCGTAATAGTATTATTGGACATCCAATTTTAAGCCGGAGGTAATGAGGAGGCAAACCACTAACGGTCAGTGAGTTTAAGAACTCCATTGGATAAAGGTTATTCCTGTCGTCTTCTGCTTCATCAAAACTGTAGTAAACTTTTTCCTCTCCGCAGAATCTATCAATCAACTGGTCATTAATCTCATCGACATTCTCATTTTTAGTTGATAATATCGCTCTCGAAACAATATAATCTGAATCAGCACCGTTGATTTGCAGAGATGGAAATATTGCGTCAATCAAATCATCCTTCGACTTATCTTTATTAGTATAGGTAATGGCTATGTCATCAGGTATGCGTATAAAGATTTCTTCCACCGCTTCTTCATCTCTATCACCAACTCGTAATAGAAAATCTGAAAACCATGGATCAGCTCTTGCTCGTATATTTAGAGTTAACCGTATCTTTTTAATCGAAGACCAAAGAGGTGACATCCGTAGGCTAGAATCTACAATTTGTGCTCGGGTTCCACGTCTCACAACGGGTAACACCTGTCGAAAATCACCTCCCATAACCATTATCTTTCCGCCAAACGAGAGTGTCACCCCTGTGATGTCTTGCATTGTTCGATCAAGTGCCTCCACCGCCTGCCTCTTAGCCATCGATACTTCGTCCCAGATTATTATTTTTGCATCCCGAAGCAATTGAGCAGTCCCGCTTTGTTTCTTTATGTTGCACATTGAGTTATTATCAACATTGAGGGGAATCTTAAATCGGGAGTGAGTTGTTCTCCCCCCAGGCATATTATTAGCTGCAACACCCGAAGAAGCAGTCACAAGTGCAATAAGACCACGAAAACGAATGTTGGCAAGCAATGCCTTGTACAAATAAGTTTTTCCAGTCCCACCTGGACCATCTATGAAGAACACGCCTGGGCAATCATCATCTACGTGCCTCATGATCTCATCATATGCGCATTTTTGGTCGAAATTGAGGGAGTCTCGGGCACGTAAGTGTTCTTCTTCCACAACTATGGAGTATTCCTCTTGTACCTCACGGAAACTATCAAATTGTAAGTTACCATCTGCATTTATCTTTGGGAGATCGAAATCATCAAGATTTTTACCCATAGATTGTAGAAATGTTGTGACGTCACTCAGGACCATATTCCGAACTCGGTCAACACTTTCGTATTGTCGTCTATAATCTTCTGAGAGTGAATCGTAATGATCATCCCACAACTTGCGAACATCTCCTGACTCACAATAAATTAATATCGTCGCAAATAGCCTCCTAAGAGCATTTGGAAACTGAAACAAGGAAGCCTCTACAAGACATTGTGACAAGTTATCGTCAGTCTCTATTAAGCCTCTTTCAAGAGTCGCTTTTCGAAATGTCGGGTGTAATATGCCATTGACACTGTATAGATCTTCAAAACATGTAGGCCCACTCACATGAGACAAAAGCAAACGTAGATAATACCGTTCTCCTTCCGTGGGATTAGCATAAACAAGTCGGCCTATCGTTGATCCTTTTTTTCTTGGATTCCAACAACGTGAGCTCACATTCCATGTGAAATGTTTTGGGAAGTCTTTGTACAAATAATGTCTTGCAATCTCATCTACATTGTTTCTTTCGAAAAATGCAGTCAATATTGTTCGCTTACCGCTCTCTCTTGCAACAATATCTGTCATTGTATCATCATCTCTGAATCTAACCATCTGCTTATTAGGGAGATGGAGTTGCAAAGCCATCACATGAGGGTGAATTTGAGAAAGTTGAAAGCTAAAAATACGCCATATTGCCTCCGGGGGGAGACATAATGTGCATCTTGAAACCTTGAAATCTCATTAACAACACCTCCTCCTTCGTCTGGATCAATATGCATAACTTGTCTATCATGACCCTTATAAACATACTTGAAGAGATATTTCACAGATGTTATACTCGAGCAAGCCTCAACATTAATATGGCAGTTGAACATCATTAACAAATTTGGGTTATATGGGACCACCCATCTATTATCCAGCGTATTGCCCCGTACATTCACATCTCTTCCATTATCTCTCCTCCGATACAACGGATATGAGTCCTCAGCCTGTGCTGTTTTATCATTGAATTGCCTAGGATATCTGAAACGACATCTTTTCGGCTCACCTTGAAAAACTCTTAAAACAAATTAAAATTCAAGAATGCAAGTTATGATCAATGGGTACAAATTTCTAATAGTTTTAATTAATAACAAATACACATAATCAACATGTTGATGAAAATTATAATGAAATAATATCGACTTAATTATTTAACGGTGAAGATGAAATTTACCTGGTTAACTTTTTTCTTCTTGTTGAATCCAACCAACTTTTTTTTCAAAGCCGAACCTTCGCTTCGCTGCTACTTTTTCTGAATATATCGAACTCTATTAACTATTAACTATATATAATAAAAAAAAGTAGGCGGTATTATATATTTATATACTTTGGATTTCATTCTTTTTTCAACTTCTTAGGTTAACATGGAAACATCTTAATAGTTTAATATATTTTAAATAAAAGTAGAATCCCAATCTTTTCCAAACTCCTATTAATTTATATAAACCAATCTCTATCACTTCATTTATTTTAATGAATATATGCATATCCATATTTATCTCAATTGTTTCTTAATTTAAAATATTGATGATAATAAATAAACTCTATATCTATCTATCTATATATATATATATATATATATATATATCATAATAAATAATTATTATTTTAATAAATATGTCAATCAATTGGTTTGTAAAATTTGTAAATATATATGGCGTATTTATATCATTTGAGTTTTTTTTAACTTACAACTCTTTAATATATAATATAATATGATATAAGTATTTATAATAAACAAATAAAATCTTTTATTTTTTGTAATATTTTAAATAATTTACTCTTCCGTAAACAACTATATTGAGATGCATATGAAATTTTGGAAACATACCTAAATTAAAAAAATATATAACTTATATATTTTCTTATTTTTAAATATCCAAATTAAAGTGAAACGTGGAGTTAAACATATTATACTAAAAAATAAAATAAGTTATATCTATATTTATACTATATTATAAAGCATCTATAAAAAAACTTTTAAAAACAATTTGTAAAGCTTAATGTATCGATATTTAATGCTAATTACTTAAAACTTAAATAAAGAATGCAAACTTAAAAATCTCTTACTATTTAATCCTTATCTTTAACAACTCTAATTCCCCTAAAATCACTCATCACTTCAACTCTCCTAAAATCACTCTCTGCATAATTAAATATATGATAAAAATCAAATTTTAAATATTAAAAATCTAAAATATAATTAAGAAAATCTAACAGAATGTTTAATGTTTATTTTATAAAAGAATTTATTATATTATTAAACTTAAAATAAATTATATTATTATTAAACTATCGAAACAACTCTTAAAAACAAACTTTATATATTAAGTATTGTTTACTTAAAATTCAAGATTGCAAGTCATGATTTATGAGTACAAATTTTCTAAAGCTATATGTTTGAATTCATAACTAACTGATAAACATAATCAAAACAGGATAAACATCTCAATTTTCTAGGTTAACATGGAAACATCTTAATAGTTTAATGTAGGGTTTTAAAGCAATTTGTAACCGTTATACGCAGCGGAAATTAAAATAATTTTGGTTACAACGTAGAAAACTTTTCTGAACAATTAAAACCCAAATGGATCCAATGATGTATTTAATTAAAACTTAAAACCACATCATAGGGTGTTTAGAGATGTACCTTTCAGATCTGTTGTGGTTGAACTAGTTGAGCACTTAGAAACCAATCTAGGTTTCCTCTAGCGGTATCCACACACGAACACGCGAAATTCCACCGAGTGCTAGCCCAATAACCCTAGATCTATATGTGTTTTACAGAAAAGAAAAAGGGTTTCTTTTCTGTATTTTGTAAAAGGTTATTCTAACTCAATTGTATATCAAATGGTTTAGCTTAGCCCCTTATTTATATCAGAAGAATTATAGTTAGACTATAATTTAACTAATAATTAAATAAGGTTTAATTATTATCTGTAATATTCAAATCAAATTCAAATATATATATATATATGTATATATATAATTATCCTTTTAAACTTTAAAATATAATTATATAAGTATATATAATTATCCTTTTAAACTTTAAAATATATTTATATAATTACAGATAATTCCCCGTAATTAACATAATTAACACATATTTTTATTAAATCCGGGTTTCTACAAATGGAAACAAACGCATTCTTTGTGTGCGACCCTATAGGTTTACATACTTCTCAGCAGTATCTCTGTGTGACACGTGTCGTGGGCATATAATAACTTACATTCTCCCACTTGCACACGATACACAGTAACACAGACGATGGTAAGCGTCTAGCAACACGTCACCGCCCCCAAGGCTATGTAAATGTGCTTTTACCTTTGAGCAATTTGATTGATATAATCAATCATATTTTATTTTGAACTTAAGGCATAGATCTATCTCATCATTTATAGTTCAAAGATTGTGTTTCTCGATCCCAACATATTTGATTATACAAGTGTCATTAGTCCAACTAATCTACTTGTTCATGCATGTAAATCATAATATGTAATCGAGTGGCCTAGAAATATCTCTCTCATCATGAGAGGAGCAAATCCCATATTGCATGTACACGACTAACTACACAATTCATGTTATACCTAATATAGCCCTTATGATTACCCAGTCAAGGGTAACGTTAGACTATATCAAAGCATAACACTCCTTGTGCATTAGATCCCAATGCACATCTCAGGTCTGAGGATAAATAGTGTTGTACTATTTCAAGACTCACCTTATGACGCCGATCTATGAGGTGATCTTGACCGTGGGTCTTGTCCAACGCCTTGTGCTCCGACAAGCGCATGTGACTCTGGTTGCACCTAGTGCACTTCTAACTTGGAGTATGACCAGACTTCACAATGATCTTGATTTATTACTAGTCCCCTAGTAATAAGTGATCAAGGACAATTTTAAATAATATGATCATTATATTCATTTAAGGATACTTAAACATGCTAAAACGAACACAAAGATGTCTTAATTAAATACTCATATCCAACATGCCATAACTGTAAAACATAACTGTTTTAATGTTCACAAAGTATAAGATTACTAAAATTTTACAAATCAGACTAAATTATTACAAAACCTCAGGCCTATTGAGCTAATGTGAGCATCATGCTTGCTTTGACTCAAAGGCTTGGTTAGAGGATCTACTGGATTGTCTTCTGATCGAACTTTACATATCTTTATGTCACCTCTTTCAATAATATCTCGAATTAGGTGATATCTTCTCATGATATGTTTGGAGCGTTGATGTGACCTTGGTTCCTTTGCCTGAGCAATGGCACCCTCATTGTCGCAATAGATCTCGACAGGGTCACATATGCTAGGGACTACTCCCAGACCTGTGATGAATTTCTTCATCCAAACAACTTCCTTTGCAGCGTCCGATGCTGCAATATACTCTGATTCTGTAGTTGAACCCGCTATTGTGCTTTGTTTGTAACTCTTCCAACTCACAGCACCCCCGTTTAACACAAACACATATCCCGACTGTGATTTATAATCATCTCGGTCGGTTTGGAAACTAGCATCTGTGTATCCTTGAATACACAGATCTCTTTCTTGACCGCCGTACAGTAAGAACATTTCTTTAGTTCTTCTCAGATACTTTAGAATATTCTTTACTGCTACCCAGTGAGCATCACCTGGGTTTGACTGATACCTGCTCGTCATGATTAGGGCATACGAGACATCCGGTCTAGTACATAACATGACATACATAATCGAACTGATGGCCGAAGCATAGGGAACACCCTTCATGCGGTTTATGTCTTCTTTAGATATAGGACTATGAGTTTTGCTCAGATGTACACCATGTACCATTGGCAAGTTTCCTCTCTTAGAACCCTCCATCTTGAAGCGTCTTAAGATCTTGTCAATATATGTACTTTGGCTTAATCCAATTAAGCGTTTCGATCTATCACGATAGATCTTTATACCAAGGATATAAGCTGCTTCTCCTAGATCCTTCATCGCGAAACACTTCCCTAACCAGGTTTTTACACCTTTAAGGGTAGGGATGTCATTTCCGATGATCAATATATCATCGACATATAGGATCAGGAATAGTATTATGCTCCCACTGACTTTCTTGTATACACAAGGTTCATCTTCGTTCTTTAAGAAACCAAATTCTTTAATCTTTTCATCAAAACGAAGATTCCAACTACGAGATGCTTGCTTCAGTCCATAAATGGACTTTTGCAATTTACATACCTTTTCAGGAAAATTTGGATGTTTAAAACCTTCTGGTTGTACCATGTACACGTCCTCGCTTAAAGATCCGTTAAGGAACGCGGTTTTAACATCCATTTGCCATATTTCATAATCATGAAATGCAGTTATGGCAAGAAGTATCCTGATGGATTTAATCATGGCTACTGGAGAAAAAGTTTCATCATAATCTACTCCATGAGTTTGAGTGAAACCTTTATCTACCAACCTAGCTTTATAAGTATGTACAATCCCATCCATGTCAGTTTTCTTTTTGAATACCCACTTGCACCCTACGACTTTGCAGCCGGTAGGTGCATCTACCAAGTTCCAAACTTGGTTGTCTGACATGGATTGTATTTCAGCCTTCATGGCATCTTGCCATTTATCAGATTCTAAACCTGATACGGCTTCCTGGTAGGTTACGGTTTCATCATGAACCGTATCGTCATTGCCAATGAGATAACCATATCTCTCAGGCTCTTGACGACTCCTACTCGATCTTCAGACTGTTTGTATCTCGTCATTACCTTCAACAACTTGTTGAGGCTCAACATCATGTTGATTGTCAGTATGAACCATTGTTTCATCTTGTGGTTCTTGAATTTCTTCAAGATCTACTGTATCCCCCGTTGTGGTTCTCGATAGAAAATCATTTTCTAGGAACTCACCGCGGCGCGCAACAAAAACTTTGTTCTCGCTGGGTTTGTAGAAGTAATATCCAACTGTCTCTTTTGGATATCCTACAAAGATGCATTTCTCAGACCTTGAATCAAGCTTCCCAGAAGCTTCCCGCTTAACATAAGCTTCACAACCCCATATTCTCATATATGACAGTTTTGGGATCTTCCCAGTCCATAGTTCGAAAGGGGTTTTAACGGTCTTTTTGGTTGGCGCACTATTTAGTATTCGGGCAGCTGTTTCTAGGGCGTAACCCCAGAAACTTTTAGGCAGATTGGTACGACTCATCATAGAGTGAACCATGTCCAACAAGGTTCTATTCCTTCTTTCGGACACACCGTTATGTTGCGGTGTTCCGGGAGGAGTTAATTGGGATACTATCCCGTTATCTCTTAGATGGTCAATAAACTCTTGGCTTAGATATTCTCGACCCCGGTCCGATCGAAGTGTCTTTATCTTTTTGCCAAGTTGATTCTCTACTTCATTATGAAACTCTTTAAAAAACTGAAAGCTTTCAGACTTGTTTTTCATTAGGTAAACATACCCGTATCTAGTGAAGTCATCAGTAAAAGTAATGAAGTAGCGATGATCATTTCTTGAGCTTGAACTAAAGGTTCCACACACATCAGTATGTATAATTGATACGGATGTTTGCACACCTCTACGACATGTGATAATTGAATTCTAAAGCAAGTATACAATAGGATCCAATATCGTCTTTCAAGTAATAAGATGGTAGGATACCAGATATCGTCCCACAGAGATTGTTGTAAAAGTGCAATAAAAGTGTACTAAAAGAAGACATTTCAGATGGCGATTTGATGACTTTGCTTGGTTTGAGTTGGTTAACAATTAGATGATTAACAAGATATATAAAGATAGAATGGGTGCAAGACTTGAAGTGAGGAGTAAACACAAATTCTGGAGGCCAATGCTATAGGGATGCTATAGCATTAGTGTTAGCTCAGCAACAAGTTCCACCATGTACTTTAAAGAGTATCCTTCCGAATATCTACCATTGCACTGTTGTTTAGCCTTCCATCAACATATGCCTATGCAAATGTCCGGACCAGTGTGAGTGTCAAATGGTTTCTTTAAAGTATATGGAAAAACAAATGCATTTGTTTAAAAATCACCCTTCCGAGTCGATTCCCATATCATTCAAGTTGACGTGTTCTTAATGGCTCATTCCTGAGTCCACTACACTTTAACACTTTGACTAGTGATCAACCCGTCAAGAATCAATCGGTTTGAAAAACAAAGATAGCAAGTTCCCTTGCTAGTAACTCTTCCAAGTATACTTCCCGTATCATTCAAACTGACGTGCTTTTTCATGGCTTATTCCTAAGTCCATGGCACTTTCACACTTTAAGAAGTGATCAATTCGTCAAGAAGTGCGTTTGGATTTATAAAACTTAAAATGACATAGTGGAACAATGTTATTGAAGAACAAAGTCCACTAGTTTTTGGTTTACAACCTCCCTTTTTGTCTCACACCCAAACTATAAAATTAGCTACTCATTACGTAAAAATAAATTGCAAGAAATGTAAATGACATAAAGTAAAGACATAATGTAAATGACGGAATATAAATTACGGAAAATAAATGACGGAATGTAAATTACGGAAAATAAATGACTGAATTTAAATTACTAAATATAAATGACCGAAAGTAAAGAGCATAAAGTAAATGATATGAAGCAATAAAGAAAACTAGAAAAATCTATCATGCAATGTTGTAGCAACCCATGTGTAAGAACAAGAATTCCAAAAAGAAATTCAAAACTAATATTTAATTATGAATTTTCAACCACAAGCTATTCAATCCTAAGTTAAATATGATATTACTTCCTTCCATGACCAGCTCACTCCCTCCTTTTTATAGGTTTCAAAGAGGGGACAAAAAGGACTAAAGCAAATAGTAGAAAGTACAAAAGCAACTTATATAATACTAATAAATCAAAAAGTTAACTAGAAGTACATAACCCTTAGTTACAATCTGATTTTAAATAAAAGAGCAATTGATCCTCAACTTGAGTAGCTTAGTTGGCATCCACTTGTGAGTTTTGGCTGATTTTCTCTTTTAAGCACGCAAAAAGCCCGAATCTAAATCTGCGATCGAATGCTGTGGCATCAGATTTCAGCATTGCAGCCTGCACATTTTTTTAGACAAAATTAGCCTACCTAATAAGTAAAAGCAAATAAACCACAAACTTAGCTCCATATAACATAAAAGAGAAAATAAGATAAGAAAAATGGACTAAAAGTTGGGATTAAACAAAATGATCTATCTAAAAAAAAGGAAAAAACGCATGTATGCATTGAATTCTCAATGCATATCACAACCTCAAAATTGAAATTTTGCTTGTCACCAAGCAAATAAAATAAAAGAAGGAAAATGACTCAATTAAGAATTATGCAAGATCAAGGCATTAAGTGCACACACAACGTGAAAAGATACCACATGAAATCCATAGCCTTTCATAAATTCCTAGTCATCCATTATTAGCCTAAGTATGTGCATGAATTATAAGCTAGTATTCACTTTCTTCTTTCTCAACTAATCACAATCAAATTTAGGATCAAAAGGGCTTTGGTAGGGTCACTCATTTTTGGCAATTTTTGTCTCACTTGGCCTTTTTCCACACAAATTCCCAATATTTTTGTGAATTTTTTTCAACTTTTTGGCAATTTTGTGCTCTTTTTGCTTTTTCCCTTTTAGTGCACTTTGCCCCTATGGGACATTTGTGTGCACCTTACCCCTATGGGGTATTTTTGGGTGTTTGTCAAGGCCTTAAATTAGAGCTATGCTCTTTTGTATTGACGTTCAAGCCTTGTTTGTCATTATGCACTTCCATATCCCCAAATTTCACAACCTCAAACTTGAAATTCACAATGTCCTCATTGTGAGGAAACAATGTGCTTTGGTGTATAATGGCTACAAGTGGTTCATGATGAGTGAAATATGGCCTAAATCATGTCCCAAACAGATTGTTCAATTCCAATGTGTCCCAAGAAAGTGAAAGCTAGCACTAAGGCATACATAGACTAGGTGCAATGATGTGTTCCAAAAAATTATTTAGGCTATGAATTCAAAAGATATGCAAGTAACATGTGATGATCTTAACATGAAAATAAACCTATAAATCAGCAAACTAATCCCAGACACAAAACAAAAAGAAATAAATAAAAGTGGAGACTAAGTGAAGTGATTTGAACCTGCCCTACTCCTTAGGAGTAGGCTGTGAAATCTGTGCAGTGGCTGCCAATGCTGCAGCATTGGCCTTCGGCTTCCCATTCTCCATTCTGAGCTTCTTGATCTCAGCCTTCCTCTCCTTCAGCATTTTCTTCAACTTCTGGACTTTTCCACCAGATTTCTCCTCCAACTCTTTTCTTACAGCTTCAAAACCATCCCTGCTTTCCTTTCTCTGCTTCTTCAGCTTCTCTTCCAACCTTTCCTTCATCTTATCCATCTTCTAAAAAAATTCTCCCCTTTGCTCCAGTATGCAGTCTGTGAGGCTGCTGTTTTGAGCCAACAAATCTTGTAGCATTCCCATCATGTCAGAGCTTGATGTTTTAGTTTGCCTCATTCTGGCCACTGACTTGAGGTCAATGGCCCACTTCTCATTTACTTCCTTCTGAATGATGTCCTCTTTGTACTGAGGAACATCCTGATCCAGCAACAACCTACTCAACAGCCCAGGGAAAAACAGTTTCCCCTGGTTTCTACCAGAACAGTATTTGATGGATTTGAAGATTATATCACCCACATTAATATTCTTCCCAGACAATACACAGTAGAGCAAAACCATCCTTTCACATGAGAGAAAACCATCATGTGTGGTGGGCATCAAAGAGCTCTTTATGAAATTGTTCCACACATTGGCATTAGCATTGAGGTTACAAGCTTTGAATGATCTTAGCTTGTAATTAGTGTGTGGCTCCCAGTGTGATCCAGGCTTCCCAAGAATTTCAATCATTTCATTGAGCCTGGATAAAGGAGCCTCCTCAAAAAGGCTTAAAAACTCAGTGTGTGCAGGATTTGAGAGGCCCAACAAACTGTTGGCCTCTCCAGAGATAGATACCTCTATGCCTCTAACTGTGACAAAAGTGCTGGTGATTATTGAAACTTCAGCATAAAACTCCCTAAGGAGTGTGAGGTTGTAAGCAGGTTTTACCTCACAGAAACTGTCCCATCCTCTGTTCTCAATTACCTCCCTGACTATGTCCACCTCCTCCCTACTCTTGCTATCAAATCCTCTGTCTATAAGGGCAAACTTGTTTCTGAACTTTGCAAACATCTTTAAGGCTTCATCACAACTGAAACCATCAAAAGGCATTTGAGGCCTTGAGATGGGTCCAGTGTCAAACCCTGTTGCAGCATGATGCTGATTGGATGCTCCAGCATTGGTCTTTGCCTTTCTTAGTTTCCTTGGAGGCTTTGTTGCAATGGTTTTTGTTCCAGGATGCATCTTCTGCTTCTTGGGTTCAGGACCTGCAGTTTTACTTTTGGTAGCATGTGTCTTCCCCAATCCCTTCCTCTTTTTAGAGGAAGTAGGGGCAGTGGCAGGGTCCTCACTGTTAGACTCAGGGTTAGTTCCTGCAGTTCCAATGGTCTCTGCCTCAGGATTCTGTGATGATGCTACAACATTGTCATCCTCTCCAGTTGGTAATCCTATCTCATTTAGCAACTTGTCCACCCTTTTCATAGGGTCTACTCCCTTGGTTCCAAGGTCATCCAAAACAGGGTTTGGTTGACTAGAAGGAGAAGTCTGTGAACATTCACAAGGCCAACTTAAGTACAATATTGGCGGTGGGTGTGCAAATGCAAATGAAAAATCTCTTTTTGAATCAATACTAGAAGAGAAATAATCCTCAACCAAAACATCAAGATTAGAAAATACCTCGTCTGCATCGATGTTGAGATCAGGGACTTCACTGTTTTTTGCCTCATCTTCTTGTGCCCATCCCTCCTCAGTAGACTTAGGGCCACCCACAGTGATTTCCTCCACTGTGGTGTGTGGTACTTCAGGGGAAACCACAGTAGCAGGAGCAATCACAGAGGGGTTTTCGAGAGGGGTTTTTTTCAGAGGGGTTTTTTCAAGAGGGGTTTTTTCAATCACATCCCCCTCGTCAGTCGTGGTTTGAATGGGAGAGTCCAAAGGGGTTTGGATGGTCTCCATAGGCTTTGGTGAAGATGGATTTTCAGGGTAGAATCGACCACAGGAGGGTTTTGGGTTTGGCTTTCTTCCACCATCGATGATGAAATCACAACCTCTAGGGTTTTGTTCGTGATTGGGCTTGGTGGGTTTTCCTTGGTTGGTGTTGTAGAAACAGAGGGTGGAGGATTAGTCACCACATTTGACGGTTCGACGGTTTTAGGTGGTGGTTGCTCGGTGTTTCGTCTCCGGCCACTCCTTCGAGGAGGAGTATCATCGCGCCTTGCAGGTCTCTTGACCCTCGCCATCGCCTGAAAATAGAAGTGTGCTTCGGTGGTGGTTTGTTGGAATATCGCCGGTCGAGAGAAGAATGATTCGAGAAGGGTGGTTTTCGAGAGAGAGGAAGGCAAAAGGGTGGAAAAAAAAGACTTTGTTTGAAAAAGTGGAAGTTATAAAATAAAAAGGGTTCAGGTGGTTTCCTTTTATGGAGATAAGAACAAAAACTAAATATCTAGTAAGGAAAATATTAAATATAATAACACTACTTTAAATAAAAAAACAAGGAAAATAATACTAAAATGGAAACACCATACTTGCAGGAAAAGAGAAGAAAAGGACAACAACCTTGTACCAATTCAAACTAGTAGGTGATGGTATGTACAAGGTAGGAAGAAAGGACCCATGCTTTGTCTCCTTTTTCTTATCATGGTACACAAAGGGTTGCTTCTTAGGTCATCATTGTACCTTTTCTATTTGAGATTCAACCAGATGATTAAAAGAAATCGTGTCCTTTCTATTTTTGAAATTCAAAAGAGCATTTGCTTTCAACTATTTCCCTCCAAAATTTCACGGACTGTTATGCTGGAAATGGATGCTCTAGCATCATCCTTCTTCTTACCTTCCATCCTAGAGATCTGCAAAATGATATTTCAAACATACTTACACACAGAGAATTCAAAATAACAAGATTATTTACAAACATTCATGGACTTAGAGGGAGTCCACATCCCAAAAGGTGGTGCTTTAGAGAGTGGTAGCCAGATCCACAGAGCAATGTTCTGGGATTGCTACAACATCATGGTAAAGTTTAACCCTTTGGCCATTAACCTTGAATATACCATTTGTCTCAGGGTTCACTAAGTCAACAGCTCCATAAGGGTACACTTTGTGGATTAGAAAAGGTCCAGACCATCTAGTTTTCAACTTTCCAGGGAATAGCCTAAGCCTTAAATTGAACAATAAGACCTGTTGTCCTTCTTTGAGTTCTCTATGATGGATTCTTTGGTCATGCCACTTTTTGGTTTTCTCTTTATAGAGCTTGGCATTTTCATATGACATATTTCTATGTTCTTCCATCTCACAGAGTTGTAATTTCCTTTTATTTCCTGCACTATCCAAAGACATGTTCAATTCTTTGATGGCCCAATAGGCCTTATGCTCAAGTTCTAGAGGAAGATGACAAGCTTTTCCAAAGACTAGCTTATATGGGGACATACTAAATGGTGTTTTAAAGGCAGTGCGGTATTCCCATAAAACATCGTCTAGCTTAAAAGCCCAATCCTTCCGGTTTGGCTTTACCATTTTCTCTAGAATTCCCTTTATTTCCCTGTTTGATAATTCAGCAAGACCATTTGTCTCTGGGTGATAAACAGTTGCAACTTTGTGGTTAATATTATATTTTGACAAAACTCCATGTAACAAATTGTTCACAAAGTGGGTACCCTTATCACTAATTAGTGCCCTGGGGGTACCAAACCTTGTAAATATTTGCTTTTGAAGGAACTTAACCACGGTATTTGCATCATTTGCAGGACAAGCCAAAGCTTCTAGCCATTTTGACACATAATCAACAACAACAAGTATATATTGACAATTGTTAGATGGTGGGAAGGGTCCCATGAAATCAATTCCCCACACATCAAACAACTCAACTTCCAAGATCCCGTTTAAAGGCATTTCATATTTCTGAGAAATAGAACCACTTCTTTGACATTCATTACACCTTTTTGAAAAATTGTGGGCATCTTGGAAAAGAGTGGGCCAATAAAAACCAGATTGTAATACTTTTGCTGTTGTTCTTTGTCCACCAAAGTGACCCCCATAAGGTGACTGGTGGCAATGCTGCAGTATTGCTGCCACCTCAGTTTCTGGAATGTATCTTCTCAATATTTGACATGTTCCAATTTTGAACAGATAAGGGTCATCCCAAAGGTAAAACTTGGTATCATGGATGAACTTCTTGAGCATATGGTGGGTGTAATCACATGGTTTGATTCCACAAGCTAAGTAATTAGCAATATCAGCATACCAAGGCATGACTGAATGCTGTAGCATTAGGATTCTCTCATCTGGGAAAGTTTCAATGATCTCCCCTTCTTTTTGCTCTATTTCATGGTTCTCTAGCCTGGACAGGTGATCTGCTACCTGGTTGTCTACTCCCTTCCTATCCACAATCTCTAGGTCAAACTCTTGTAACAACAGAACCCATCTAATTAACCTAGGTTTAGCATCCTTTTTTGAGACCACGTATTTAATGGCTGCATGATCAGTATGCACAATGATTTTTGTTCCCATTAAATATGATCTAAATCTCTCAAAGGCAAAAACCACAGCCAAAAGTTCTTTTTCTGTTGTTGTGTAGTTGATTTATGCTTCATTCAATGTTTTACTTGCATAATAGATTGAATGAAAAATCTTTTCTCTCCTTTGACCTAGTACTGCACCTACAGCCCAATCACTTGCGTCACACATGATTTCAAAAGGTTTGTTCCAATCTGGAGCAACAACCACTGGTGCAGTTACCAAAGCTTGTTTCAAAATAAGGAATGCATTTCTACAATCCTCATTAAAAATGAACTTTTGGTCATGTTATAACAAAAGACATAAGGGTTTTGAGATTTTTGAAAAGTCCTTAATGAATCTTTTGTAGAATCCAGCATGACAAAGAAAGCTTCTGATTCCCTTTACAGTGGTTGGTTCAGGTAGTTTTGAAATAATTTCAAGTTTAGCTTTGTCTACCTCCACTCCTCTTTTTGAAATTAAATGCCCAAGAACAATTCCCTCTTTAACCATGAAATGACACTTTTCCCAATTGAGGACCAAATCATTTTCCTCACATCTTTCAAAACCTTTTTTCAAAATTTTCAAACAATCATCAAAGGATGAGCCATAAATAGAAAAATCATCCATAAAGATTTTAATGGATGTTTCCAGCATGTCAGAAAATATGGACATCATGCATCTTTGAAAGGTTGCTGGTGCATAACAAAGTCCAAATGGCATTCTTTTAAATGCAAAAGTACCATAGGGACAGGTAAATGTGGCCTTTTCTTGGTCCTCTGGTGATATGGCTATCTGATTATATCCGGAGTATCCATCTAAAAAGCAATAATACTCTTTACCAGCCAGTTTGTCTAACATTTGGTCAACAAAAGGTAATGGAAATGGTCCTTTTGGGTAGCCTTGTTCAGCCTACGGTAGTCCATGCAAATTCTCCATCCGGAGACTACTCTAGTGGGGATGAGTTCATTTTTATCATTGGCTATGACTGTAAACCCTCCCTTCTTTGGAACACACTGAACTGGACTTACCTAAGAACTACTGGCTATTGGGAAAATAATTCCTGCAGCTAACCATTTCAAAATTTCCTTTTTCACTACCTCTTTCATGACAAGGTTCAATCTTCTTTGTGGTTCAATGGATGTGAAATTCTTGTCTTCTAAGATGATCTTATGTTGACAAATAGAAGGACTAATCCCTCTAAGGTCAGCAATGGTCCATCCTATGGCTTTAGTGTGCAATTTCAACATATCCACTAATTTTTCCTCTTGATGCAATTCTAGGGTAGATGAGATGATGACAGGCAATTTTCCTTCTTCTCCTAGAAAAGCATACTTTAGGTGAGATGGGAGTTGTTTCAACTCCAGGTCAGGTGGTGATACAATGGATGGTGTAAAAGGCTTTGGTTCATTGTTTTCCAAGGGTTCAAATGCTACAGCATTTACTGGGACAGTTACATCATCTCCTAGGGAAAGGTCATCACTGACAGCTAGGTCTACATCATCATCATCCTCTTCCTCTAACTCACAGTCTTTTCTAAGTCCATCCTCATGACACAATGATTCAGTCACACTTAAGTTTGAACATTCCTCAACATCTTCAGGGTATCTTAAGGAGTTAAAAACATTAAATGTGACTTTTTGGTCTTGGAGTCTCATGGTTAGCTCTCCTTTCTGAACATCAATCAAAGTTCTTCCGATGGCTAGAAAGGGTCTTCCCAAAAGGATGGGAATATCCTTATCAGCCTCAAAATCCAAGATAATAAAATCTGTCGGAAAGATGAACTTGTCAACCTGAACTAAGACATCCTCTATTTTTCCTTTTGGGTAGGCAATGGTCTTGTCAGCCAATTGGAGTGTGACTGTGGTAGGTCTGGCTTCTCCTATCCCTAAGTTGTTGAAAACAGATAGCGGCATGAGATTGATATTGGCTCCTAAATCACAAAGAGCCTTTCCAACTTCCTTCCCACCTATTGAACATGGGATGGTAAAACTCCTAGGATCTTTCAGCTTAGGTGGTATTCTATTGGTCAAGAGAGCACTACATCCCTCAGTAAGAGCTACAGTCTCATATTCATTCAACTTCTTTTTCTTACTGAGGATGTCCTTGAGGAACTTGGCATAACTAGGCATTTGTTCAATTGCCTCAACAAGTGGTATGTTGATATGCAATTCTTTAAACACATCCAAGAACTTTTTAAATTGCAATTCCTCCTTTTGATTCCTCAACCTTTGGGGGTAAGGTACATAGGGAGGAACTGGTTTTATAACAGCTTTGTTTGCAAGTGTTGAACAAGATGGTTTTGTTATGCCTTTTGTTGTACTCTCTTGTAGGATAGTTGGAATACACTCTCCACTGTCTTTTCCCTGGTGTCATCTTCTGGGAATAATGTAGGATAATCACTCCTAAGAGGGATATTATTGGTGACAACAGGCGTTTGGACTCCAAGTGGGTTGGAAAGTATTTTATCAACAGGGGGTAATGTTGTACCATTGGGTTCTGACTGTATGGTTTTTTCAAATTCTGATTTAGTCATTGGTCCAAATTCTTTTGGCACTGTCTCTGTTAATTCCTTACCACTCCTAAGGGTTACAGCTTTTACATGTTCTTTTCCGGGAGCCCTTGGGATTTCTGTGTCACTAGGCAAAGTGCCTATAGTCCTATTGTTCTGGTTTTGTGCAATTTGACTGACTTGAGTTTCTAAGTTCCGAAGTGCAGTCTGAGTTTGGGTCATGAAACCCCTCATCATAGCTTCCAAGGAAGATGATGATTCATCCTGTGGAGGTGGTTTTTGAAAATGCTGCTGGTTATTTTGAAAATTCCGGTTCTGATGATGCTGTGAACTTTGGTTTTGTTGGTGTTGAGACCCTTGGTTTTGATGATGTGAACCTTGGTTTTGATGATGTTGTGAACTACTAGCATGATGTTGTGACTGAAAATTTGAATTTTCTTGTGGCTTAGGAGCTGGCTGATTTAGACATGGACTGTTCCAAGAAAAATTTGGGTGATGCCTCCAACTGGCATTGTAAGTGTTGCCATAGGGAGCATTCCTATTGTGAACACAGTTTACTGACTCAGAATTTTGAGAACAGTTCATAAGAATGTTCCCCACCACAACAAACACATTGTACAGAAAGCACTGATTGATTGGATGCAGCAACAACTGGTTGTACTCCTTGACCCGTAGATAAATTTTTAAGCATTGAGGTCATGGAAGCAAGTTGTGCTGTTAATGCAGTATATGCATCTACATCATGAATCCCAACTGTTTTCTTTTGAGGTTGGGCACGTGGATCAGTCCAATGTCCATTGTTTGGTGAAAATTTTTCAAGAATTTCATACCCGTCATTGTAGGTATTGGTTGTAAAGGCCCCTCCTGACGTCGCGTCGAGCATTTGTTTTGCCATGGGGTTTAACCCATTGTAAAACGTCTCGAGTTGAATACAGTAGGGAATGCCATGGTGAGGGCATTTCCTTAGCAACTCTTTAAATCTTTCCCAAGCATCGGGAATTGCTTCATCGTCCATTTGTTTAAACATGCAAATTTCGTTTCTGGACTTAGCATTACGGGTAGGTGGAAAATATTTTCGCAAAAATTTCTCAGCCATATTGCTCCACGATGGTACATAACCAGGTGCCAAAGAATTAAACCAAGACTTTGCCAGATCCCTTAGAGAGAATGGAAATAGAGTGAGTCTCAAGGCATCGTTAGATACCCCAGGGATCAGGAATGCATCGGTGATCTCCATAAATGATTTTAAATGAGAGTGAGGATCTTCCGATGGCATTCCGGCAAATTGTCCGTTTGTTTGCAACATATGAAACATGATAGGTTTGAGTTCAAAATGGAGGGTGTTTATATGGGGTCTAACTATTCCTGAATTTAATTGCTCAAAATCAGGTATAGCATAGTCCATAATTCTTCCCTCTTTGGAATTTGCAAGATTAATTATGTTTGGAATCTCATCCCTATGCTCATTGTTGTTAGATTCTGTATCATCATCATTATTATTATGATTTTGATTTGGCCCATGTTAAGGGTGCTCGGGTGGATTTCCAAAAATTGGTGGTGCATCATGAAAGATTGGTTGTCTTACTTGATTCTCTAAAAGCGGTGGTTGTCTAGGTCCCCTATTTTCAAAACCTGGTGGAAGTGGTTCCATAATGGGAGGATCTATGGTCAATGTAATTCTTCGCGCTCTTCTCCTATTACGAAACGTTCTTTCAATGTCCGGGTCAAATTCGAATAATTCCCCACGTGGTATTCTGGGCATAACCACTTCAAAATGAGATCAATGAGATGTTAGAAAAATCAAATCTTTTAACAAACTTTTATAGACTTTTAGCGAGCCAATCCCCGACAACGGCGCCAAAAACTTGATACGGATGTTTGCACACCTCTACGACATGTGATAATTGAATTTTAAAGCAAGTATACAATAGGATCCAATATCGTCTTTCAAGTAATAAGATGGTAGGATACCAGATATCGTAACACAGAGATTGTTGTAAAAGTGCAATAAAAGTGTACTAAAAGAAGAGATTTCAGATGGCGATTTGAAGACTTTGCATGGTTTGAGTTGGTTAACAATTAGATGATTACAAGATATATAAAGATAGAATGGGTGCAAGACTTGAAGTGAGGAGTAAACACAAGTTCTGGAGGCCAATGCTATAGAGATGCTATAGCATAGTGTTAGCTCAGCAACAACAAGTTCCACCATGTACTTTAAAGAGTATCCTTCCGAATATCTACCATTGCACTGTTGTTTAGCCTTCCATCAACATATGCCTATGCAAATGTCCGGACCAGTGTGAGTGTCAAATGGTTTCTTTAAAGTATATGGAAAAACAAATGCCTTTATTTAAAAATCACCCTTCCGAGTCGATTCCCATATCATTCAAGTTGACGTGTTCTTAATGGCTCATTCCTGAGTCCACTACACTTTAACACTTTGACTAGTGATCAACCCGTCAAGAATCAATCGGTTTGAAAAACAAAGATAACAAGTTCCCTTGCTAGTAACTCTTCCAAGTATACTTCCCGTATCATTCAAACTGACGTGCTTTTTCATGGCTTATTCCTAAGTCCATGGCACTTTCACACTTTAAGAAGTGATCAAATCGTCAAGAAGTGCGTTCGGATTTATAAAACTTAAAATGACATAGTGGAACAATGTTATTGAAAAACAAAGTCCACTAGTTTTTGGTTTACAACCTCCCTTTTTGTCTCACACCCAAACTATAAAATTAGCTACTCATTACGTAAAAATAAACTGCAAGAAATGTAAATGACATAAAGTAAAGACATAATGTAAATGACGGAATATAAATTACGGAAAATAAATGACGGAATGTAAATTACGGAAAATAAATGACGGAAAATAAATGACTGAATTTAAATTACTAAATATAAATGACCGAAAGTAAAGAGCATATTTATGATTCCCATACCAAACCTTTACATGAAAAAGCAAAACTTGAACCTTCACAATATGTTTTATGGTCTTAAAAAAGTGGTTGGTCTCAAGTAGTGCCCCGATTTTTTTTCTATTCAGTACATTTGTTTCAACTCATCTAAGTTATGTGTTTTGTCATTGGTTCCATGAATTCTTAGGTTTTAACCATTTAATTTGTGAATAATTAATTTATCTTAATAGTATTGTTAATATATAATACCCAACATATTATACTTTTGAGAAAAATAATCTATACTATATTAATTTAAATTACTAAATATTATACTTATGATTCTTGGGCATTTTGATAATGAGTCATAAATGGGTGTGTTTGGTAACTTATTACATAAATGAGATTATTTGTTTAAAAGGCATTTTTACTGTTGTTTGGGAAAAAGGTTTAATTTTGTATTATGGGATGTTCTGAAAGGATAAAGAGCATAAATCCACTTGAAAAACCTTTTTGTCTTGACTTAAACTGCGTTGTAGTCCATTCAGGTATTTTGGGAGTATGTCTGCATGAAGTGAGTCAATTGCGTACCCTTTTGAAAAGCGTTAATCATTGGTCAAAAAGAGGTTTTGAGTATTTTGGCTTGATGTCATGTTAAAGGAGTCTTGAGGACACTTGTCCGGTTTTACGTGGCTCAATGTAGAGTCCAGTTATGACGTACGTACTAATGCGTTGTGTTGCATATTGAGGTTGGTTACGGGCTCGAGTGCTTTGGTCATTCGTGTGTAGTCCGGTAAGGTTAGACTGTGTTGCATTGGATCCCTAGGCACATAAGTCAGTCTGTTTTGGGATGGTCAATTGGGTATTGCGGGGTTGAACTTCGATACCCATGTTTTATGACTGGAAACTTTACAAGTGATCGCTAGGAGGGTTGATTCGGCTAGTGCTACCGGAGTAGTAGGCGCTAGGACCTCCGCCGCTTGAAGTAATGCCTGGGAGGTAGTATTTAAGTGTGTCGTGTCTTCAGGATGGAGTTCTTCAGAATGATCTATCAAGGTCAACTGACTTGGGGTGACACTTGTAAAGAAGTCGTAGGGACACCGGGCTGTGATGTCGGGAGGTGTCTTGCGATTAACGTTGCTTGGGTGATATACTTTTGTGTTTCCTCCACCCTCAACGGATGCGGGTCTCCCCCGTTGTCGGCTATCAGTATTTCAAATAAAATGATGTCTTATTATATTGTCATTAGCTCTTCGCGGTTGCATGAGTATTGGACCTAGTGTCCATGTTTTCGGACTTACGACATATGGGGTTTTGGTGATGATTCATGGCTTGAGTATTTTTCCCCACCCGTGTTTGGGTGTTTTAGGACATAACGTTTTATCTGCGTTCCTTAAATGGGGGTCATTTCATATTCATGTTTCGAGTTAGTTTAAGTTATTTCAAGTTATACATCATGTTTCAAATGAGGTGTCCATCCTTGAAAGTGCATAACATTGGATCTGAGTTATTTTATACGTTTTAAAGTACATCAATTGAACGGTCATGATTCCAAGCGAGATCCATTCTTTTAATGCTATATCTTCTCATGTAAAACTCTTGAACTCACTAGGCGTTATGCCTAACCTTTTTATTTTTCGGCATGTGCATCAGGTACCAGTTGAGGGTTTGGTTATAGCGGCTATGAAGAGTTGAGCCTTAGCTTTGTGCAAATGTAAGTAGTTGGTGAAGTCTTCCGCAGTTTGGAGATAATGACTTTATCGGGTTTTAGTAGCACCGCCTTTATTATAGTCTGTATGTATGGAACACAATGTGTGTATCAAGGTTAAATCTTAAATTATGTTTGTAGATGAATTTAAATGTCGATGTATTTAGAAATTTTTAATTAGTTTCTATTTCCATATTTGAAGGTGTTACAGTTAGTGACTAGGGACCCTTTTCAGAACAAAATGAGAACCACTTAGACGATTTCTAGCTAGACTTATCAAAGTTTAAGTCCCAGGTCACGACATGTTGTTGATATTGATTGAGTTGGAGGGACTTTCGATTACTGAATCCATCCATAAACCTAGACCCCGATAACCTTCGTAACCAAAGCGTCACGACAACATCCAAAGGTGACTTTCAAAGATTTTATTAAAACCCGGGGACCAAAATTAGAGTTTACTCAAATTAAAATGGATTTATAGGAAATCGAATATCATGTCTTTCTACTAGTATCCAAAAGCTTTAATTTGAAGCCACATACTTCTCCTTCAACGACTTGCAGAGTATATATATACACGGATTTAATTTTGAAGTATTTCTATATATAAGTTCCGTTCATAATAATTATGAACATACATAAAATGCCATGTTACTGGTCAAATGTGAAGGCCCTAAATATGTTAATTTCTTCCAAAATATATAAACCCCCATATTGCACGCTATTTTCTATTTTTAATTTAGTTATGATCGAAATGCAATAATCTGGGTAGTGATGTGTTCATAAATTTAAAAGAACACGACAAACTAAATGTTAATTTTATATAGTCCTCTCTCTTGTTATAATTTAATGTAATTGGTCTACAAGATGAACGATTGTGTATATATATATTGTTTGGTTCATTTGAAAAATGGTAAATATATGAGAAATAGAGAAGTAATCCAAACAATTCATATGGTCAAGATCGGATTTGACTAGTCAAATATTGCGGCTTTGACCGGTCAAAAGTTGCGGCTATCCTAAAAATAGAAGGACAATTTCGTAAATTTTGCAAAACACACGGGCTGTGTTCATATATAAACATGTATAATTCACATATGAACTATATGTTCATATATGAACCAGTGCAATTCACAACTGATCTCTTTTAACTGATTCATATACGAACCTTTGTGATTCATATATGAATAAGTTGAACTAACTAACAGATTCATATATGAACCTTTGTGATTCATATATGAATCTGTATGAATCACAAAGATTCATATATGAATTAGTTGAACTAATTAACAGATTAATATATGAATCTTTGTGATTCATACATATTCATATATGAACTCATCCCATGTATTTTACGAAATTACCCCTCTACCTTCTATAGACCACACAAGGAATTATCCGGTGCTTCGCGGTCAAAGCCGCAAATGTTGACTAGATGAATGGCTAAGATTACTTCTCTATTTCTCATATATTTACCATTTCTCAAATGAATCTTTCCCTATATATATAATATGTATATGTATGTGTGTATGTATATATAAAAGGTTGGATTCCCGTGAAAAATGTCTGCATTTACAAGTATGAGAAATATAACCTTCAGATAAGATAATGTAATATTCATATAATATATATGAAAATATCCTTATATTGTGTGAAGGTGTATGGAGGTGATGACCTTCACAAAAACCAATGAAAATACACCTTCAGAACTTGTAACATGCACCAATTTCACAAAATATAATGTAACCTTCACCTATTTTTGACGCCTCTCATAAAAACCGATGAAAATACACCTTCAGAACTTGTAACATGCACCACTGTTTCTTGAAAGTAGTATTCAAATGATCTTTGAGGAAAATAGGGTAACAACGTTCATGAAGCATTGTCAACTACATCACCAATGGGAGTTTTGATCAGGCAAAATGCCGATTACGAATTTCATTTTCACACATTTCTTGTTCATGAAAAAAAAACAACTTTCGATTTCATCAAAATTTAACCTTTCCTTAGTTACCTTGATACTGACTTGTACTATACCCACTGTTAATTAGGGTTCTTAAACATACTTACCTTGCAACTGAGTACAATACTTGCCTTGCAACTAAGTACAGTAACACCTTCTTTCTTACTTTTTCCATGCCTTCTACTTCTTTGTTTGCCGCTATTAATTTTTCACAGTCTTCATCTCCATTTTTTGTTCATATTCTTTGTCCAATAACACAAGCTCATGTTAAAATAACAAAATGATCAAGAATCAAAAACATTGTAATTTTTTTTTGAACGGCAGAGACTATATTATAAACTAGCAAACAGATAGAAAAGAATTATTACATGATAGATATAGCACGAAGGGGGGGGGGTTTTGTAACCAACCCACCCAATTAATGTTAGATATTCTACTCCTATTTTTAACCCAAAAGAACGACTTGGTTACAATGCTATCCCACACCTCTGCTTTCTTTGGCTTAGGCAGCCTAAATAAAGAACATTCCGGAAAGACCAAATAGCCCATAAAGCCGTTAAAACTACCCCTTCAAAGTAAGCCAACTCCATTTTTTTTAAACGCAACGTTGATAACCACCCAATCTATTCTGAATTGCACCTAAACCCTGGGATATCGAAACTCCACCATTTTCCAATATTTTTCCAAATGTCCCTAGCCATTTGACAAGAGAAAACAAATGAGCCACTGACTCAATCTCCAAATCCCAGACCGGACATAGGAGAGAATGCACATCAATTCCTCTTTTTTCAAGATTGTCCCTAGTTAGAATTTTGTTTAAACCCAACCGCCAAGCAAAAACATTAATTTTTATAGGAACAAACCAATTCCATCTGGTTGGAATTAGTCTACATTGTTACTAAATCAACAACCAAGATTGACCACAACAACAATGAGTTCAACTACAAACATCAAATAGTCGTCACATATCAATTACCACATATTCACATGTGAATCTTTGTAAAAAAACCAACTACTATTCCTTCAACACATTTTTCAAAATAAATTATAATTATACCCGTCTTGTCATCTTACCATCTAATTTGTTTTGTAAACATATAGCAATTAAATATCACACATGTGAAATTGTGAAAAAAATGTCCAATAACTATAATCACTTAAAATATAAAAGTGACGAGGTTTTCTTTTGGGAATTTTCCCATGATTTTACTATAATAACCAATTTTATAGGTACCAATAACCAATTTGTTTGGCATACAAAAATTTATTTGTTCAGAAAATATACAATGAATTAATCTTTCAAAATATAAAGTTCATTTCGGTTTTTCGAACTTTTCCCTTACCTTACCGATAACATGTTTAACATTTTCACAATTATGTCAATCACATCTTTTTAATTTAATTTAATAAAGTGTTTTTCATATTTTTTTAGAATCATATTTTATACATTATTGGAAAATTATTTTTTTAAAACCATATTTGATACATTATTGGAAATATATAAATATGTCATCAAATAAATATATATATATATATATATATATATATTAAAATATTTATATGCAGAAATGCAATTAAAATTCAATGAAAGTATGAAACTTCTTCCTCTTTCAAGTCTTTGCCAGTTGCGAAATTTACAAGAAAATTTTGTCCATTTAGGATGACCAAAAGGACGACGACCAAGAGCTCTTAACACACGAAAACCACAATTGATATGATACATAATATTATATAATTTACACAAAATCTCAATCATTCATTAATTTAGTCTAATAAATATTTGGTTTATAAATATTTTGATTATTTTTAAATGTAAATCGTTTATTATAGTGGATGATCATTCTGGTTTATTTATTTATTTATAAATACCTGAATCATAATATATAGATAAATTCTTATAATTTTCATAAATATCTTAATTAATTGATTTATAAAATTGTAAAGTTGTTAAATAACTTGAGACTTTATTACTATAGTGAAAAAAGTTCTAAAAATCTGACGAGATTTTAAATTTTGAGCAATTAATTACTCCTTTCATCCCAAAATGAATGTTCACAATGAAAAAGGTACACAGTTTAATTTAGAAGTGTGTAATTATTACAATTTTTAATTAACCAAACTACAATTTTACCATTAGTTATAGATAGTGAAATTTTTTTCCACTACATAATATAGGGTAGAATGGAAAATTGAACATTTACTTTTGAAAGTAGACACTTATTTTGGGACAAACTAAAATAGTAATATAGATACTTATTTTATGACGGATGGAGTAATACTTTGACATATTTGGAAAGTTATATGTGATACCTAAATATATATATCTGATGAACTTGTATATTTTTTTGAATGATGGATCGTATTTGAAATGAAGTTTTTTTTCTTTTTTATGTTCTCAGTGTTGAATTTACTTTGTTTAAATATAAATTTAACAAAACAACTAACTCGAATGCATTGGGTTGGGTTATTTTTTTTTTCTTTTGAAACAAAAACCAGACTTTGTTACGGCTAGCAAAAAGCTAGTAAAAAGGAACAAGAACGTACATTAGTTGATACAATCGATAGGATGATTTCTCCACGTTAGAGGGTTTTTATCGCTCCCTTTATTTCTAGCCAATAACCAAATGAACTACTTTTCCACAATTTGATCAAGGAGAGAGTCTTTATGAGGAGGAGGATTGTCAAAAGCGCACATGTTTCGGAAACACCAAAAAAAGGTAACAACTTATGCAAACAAGTGCTTCTATCGCTTCTTTGACTTGGCTATCCTTAAAGTTGAATTGACCCCGTTAAGTATCGATTCCAATGACTTATCTACGGGAAATGAAATCAACCATCATATGTCGATGAATCTCCACACCTCTGCCGCCACTGGACATTTGAATAAAACGTGATTGATTGTTTCTAAAGTGGAGCCGCACACCGGACATAAAATAGAATCGATGTCCATCTTCATCTTTATTGGGTTGGGTTAATTAGGTTGCATTTTTGTTTGAGTTGGGTTTGGTTGAAAATTTTCAACCCCATCAATCCAACCCATGAACACCCCTATTTGTACATTGAAAAGCGATGGTATGCTAATGGCTTTTTCCATTCCTATAGATTTGTCATTGATGAATTATTCATTGATGTTTGTCTGAAATAACACATAATTGTCTCTTATAAGCAACAAAATGTCTAAACTGATAAAAGAACCAACACCAACTGTGTGTAGACTCTTCATCAATAATGGCATAAGCTACACGCAATATATAATTGTTAGCGTCTTTTATGACCGCAACAAGCATTTTTCCCATGTATGAACCCTTCAAATGTGTAACACCCTAAAAATAGGGTTAACAAAAATCCGAAAAACGGACATGAGGTATACTAAAAATTGCCAAAGCAAGAGCCTCCTTAAATGGGGAAAATACACAAACCTGTTTAAATACAATCGTAAATAAACGGTCAATAACTAACAACCAACTAAACCAATTCCATAACTAGAAAAGAGATTACAAATAAGGGTGTCATTTATAAACCCAAAGGTTCTCCTACCAAAAGTAAGTCCAAATGCAATATCCCTCAATCTCTCAATTGAGAACTTTACTTCTCGGTTCTCTCATCAATTGAGAACTTTACTTCTCGGTTCACTCATAACCGAGAACTTCACTTCTCGGTTCTCTCATCAACTGAGAACTTTACTTCTCGGTTCACTCATAACCGAGAACTTCACTTCTCGATTCTCTCACCAACCGAGTACTTCAACCTTGTTTCACTATATAATTTTGCCATCTTTGCTTCTCGGTCCATCTCATACCCGATAAGATCATTTCTCGGTCTATGTTATAACCGAGAACCTTTCTACTCGGTTCTTGGTGCAACTGAGAACTTTGCTTTTCGGTTCTTGTTTCAACCGAATTTTACCCTTTTCGGTTTGTTCTTCAACCGAAAACCTCACTTGGTTCTTTCAGATTGATTATGTCCTAACTTTTTAACTATGCTTATTTTTCAGACTTAATGGTTAATGTTCAAGTACAACAAGATGAGAATGATCTCTTGGATCATCTTAATGATCAAGAACAGATTTCTAGGCTTCGTCCTATGCCTTCTCAGCCTTCAACAACAGCTGATCAATCTGCTCAAGGACTTGTTCCGGATGATTTTCTGCATCATTCTCACTTTCTTCCTTACAAGGGCAATAATCATTATGTTGATTTTGGACATCTGAACATACGAGGAGTGGTGAAAGAAATTTTAAGAGGACATCCCCTTGCTTATGCGTTGACAAAAACAGTTGATGTTCCTGAGGTATATGTGCAGCAAGCCTGGCACTATATTACAAAGAATGATAAAGTAAATCCTCCACATTTCCTGATAAGTGTAGATCAGTTTGAATCTCGGCTTACTTTCAGAAGGTTACGTGTGCTTCTACAATTTCCAGGCCCTGATTCCAGACCAGGCAAAGTTGCTTATGATCCGTTTCCTTCTGATCAAACTGTTCTTGATGGCATTATTGCACTTGGTTATAATGGTGAACTCAGGAAAGTGACTCAGTTTCACAAGGCTAAGCTTCCACCTGTCTGGTATGATTTTTTCTCTATATTCAATCGGTGCTTAACTTCAAAGGCTACTGGTACAGATAGCACAAGCATGCCGATTCTGAAGCTATTCTACTGTGTTATTCACGATCTTCATATCTATTATACTTTGGCCATCTGGACTGGTCTTTCAGAAGTTGTATATGCTAAAGCGACAAACAATAGGAGAAAGTTTGTGCCGTTTTTGCGTTTTTTAAAGATCTTTGTTCGGAGCATTATGGATAGCACAGAGAATTTTCTTGCTCGTACACAGTGGCCTCGCATTGCCGATTATCAGTGTAAATACTTCCAGATTCAAAAGCATACGTTTACGAATGAAGATCAATGGATGCCCATTCCAGCAATTCTTATAGTGAATTATGCAGATTTGATAAATGAAGCTGTGGTCGAATACATGCTAGATCATGATTACGAGATTCCACAGGCAGAGAATGCTGATGCAGATGTTCAAGTTGCTCATTTACATCAACAAGATCAATACCAAGATGCAGAGGAACATGTTGATGAAATTCAAGAAGTTGCAGAGCAAATTCAGAAACAACAACAGGAAATCTCTGTTGGTTCTCGTTTGGTTCAGGCAATCCCTGAAACAGGTTCAGATATTCACTTTGTCATTGAAGATGAACTTGAGGAATTACATGCTGATGATGATAATCAAGAGTTTAATGTTTTTCAATCCAATCAAGAAGGTTCTGATGATGAGTCTGTTCCAATAAATCCAATTGTTGGCCATCTTGCTGTAGACGAGCTTGATCTTTCACTGAAGAAATTTTCTGCTGCTCATGAATCTTCTACTGTTGTTGTATCTACAACTGATTCAACATTGACTATGGGGTTTACTTCTTCTGGTTTGCACTCTTCTTCAAAATTAGACTTTGTTCATAATCTTCTACGGACAACAAAGGCTTCTATGGATGTAGAAAGGGATACTCAATTAGCCAGGATGAAGACATTTCTGCAAGGAAATCTGTCAAATATTGATCCTTCTATTATCCCTCCACAGTTGTTGACCGGCAAACCCATAGAACTTCATCTTTCTCATTCAGCAGTTCTGGGTTCTGCACCTTCACTATCTGCACCGATTTTTTCGTCTTCTACTATGTCATCGGGTCTTCTATCTTCTTCTGCTCAAATGGCTTCATGTGCTACTATGACATCAACTTTTGCGGGTGCGTCTTCTTCTTCTACTCCTGTAGATCCTCGTATTGATGATCTTTCTGTTCAGGAAGTAGCTGAGCACTTAAGAGCTCGACTTGCATCTATGGCTCCAGCAAATCAACAGTCGATCGATCTTTTGTCTCTTCTCAGATCTTTTCAGCCATCATTTCGACCACCTACAACTGAAGATTCTCTCTCTGCTTTACGATCAGACTTTGAGAAATTTAGAGATGAGGTACAGTTAGGTTTGGGTCAATTGCAATCCACTGTTTTTGCCATTGCTCAACACTTGCAGGTTCCAAATGTCTCGTGTCGTGCTGAAGCTGGACCATCTAACAAGCGTTCACATGATCATGATGATTCTCAACCTGATCATGAGGGGGAGAAAAAGAGACGCTTGGATAAGTCTGCAGCTGATCTTTCTAAAGAAAATAAATCAGAAACTGCTCCAAGTGAAACATGCTCTGTTGATAAAGAAAAGCCTAAAGAAGCAGAAACAGAAATGCAGTCTATGTTTGAAGACTTGTTAAGCAAAGTAAATCTTCCAGAGACTGACATTTCTACTGAAAACAATTTACAGTTGGTACTTTATGTTGATCCAGATTCTGAGCCAGTTTCTTCTGTTATACCAAAATCTGTGAATATGACTGAAGCTGAAGCGTTTGAAAATTTCAGAGCATCTTACGAAAATATTATTGATGTGGATTCTGAAAATGAAATTGATGCCAAGTTTGAAAGCTTTTGGAAAGTTAAAGAAGAAGAAGAAGAAGAAGAAGATGATGATGATAGTGATGCTGATGTATTGTATGCAGATCTTTCATCTCAAGAAGTTAGATTTCCTTTTCAAGATGAACAGAATTCTCCACAAGATGATTCTTCTCAGATTCAGTCTGAAGCAGTTTCAAATCCTCTGTTTGTCTCTACAACTCTTATATCTTCTACATCAGTTGTCTCTGAGCTTCCAGCAATTGTTTCTAATGTGTCTATTCCAGTCGTGATTCCACCTACCAAGATTCCTCGTGCTCCATCAAGTAAATCTGATAAGTCAGTTGATCCTAATTATATGGTTCCTGATTTTATTCCAGAAAATCTTAGATCTTCAGGAATTCCTATTTCAAGGGAGCATAGAGGACAAAGGTTTGAGGCTAGAGATATGAGACAGGTGTTTCGTAATGTATACCTTGAAGATACTCACCGAAGTATTTTTGTGAAACACAAGACTGTTTTGAGTTTTGAGTTTTTCTTGGGCATTGAAAAAGAGTCTGATCTTGTTAAACAGAACTATTTGATGGCTATGAGGTATTTGAGACAAGGGAAAGAAACAGTATATTCTGAGAAGGGGATTGTACAAGTTAAATGTGTTTCCATGTTCAACATATTCAACATTTGGGTTTCTAATTTCACTGTTCAACGAAGAGACTGTAAAGACTATACCTTCACAGAAGCAGATTTTAATGAAGTTCATGTGGATGATATTGAGTTTCTATTCAATTTCTTCAGCTCTCTCAATGAACGATCAGATGATATGAATAGAGCCTTCAACACTGTCAGAAGACATATTATCAGAACAATTCGCTTCTATAGCTTATTTGACTTTCAGTTGGGTGTCGAAAATCATCAACCTACGGTCAACTTGCACAAGCCAAAACAGAAGCTTGACAACATTAAAAGTTTCTTATTATATACTATTGTTGATGAACCGTATGGTGTGGTGTACAGAAACTTGAAGGGTCGTCATTGTTTTATGAGATTTGAAGAAGTCTGCAAGTATTCTGATGGAACTTTGAAGCTTATCAAGATGCATCTAATTCATAAGTTGAATTATGAAAAGCAGAATGTGGCAAACAGACAGAGATTCAATTTTTATCCACAAAAGGAAGGAAACAAGGAGTTACTGAGATTGGAAAAGGCAATTGATGTAATTCAAGACCGAATCAACTTTCGAAATGCTTTACGTCGCCTTGAAGCTCAAGTGGATATTAGAAGATTTTCTTGATTTTAGAGCTCGGTGCCAAAGGTTACAAAGGGGGAGATTGTTAGATCTTTTTTAGTTGTAACCTTTGTATTTATTTTACTTTGAGGGTATATAAACCCTTGTCTTAGTTGTTTTTAAGTAGATGTGATTACTTTTGCATATCTTCAATACAATACTTCTTTTGGCTTCTCATTCACTTTCTCTCTCTAGCTTTCTCTCTCTAGAATCTTAAGATCTTTAGTTCACAGTACATGTATGTATTTTGAGTATCATGCTCATGATTGTTTGAATACATATTTTTTTAACATTGTCGATGTTTTTAGATATCACATTGTGCATTATAGTTGTATCACAGTGCGTCTTATATTTACTTTGGGTATCACACTGATAAATGTTTGTATGTGGGTCTCGGAGGTCAGATTTGTGCGTATGTCACAGAGACAGAGACAGAGAGAGAGAGAGAGAGAGAGAGAGAGAGAGAATCATATTACCTAAAATGTCCTTTAATTAAAATTTAAAGTCAAATTACCAAATATATTAATTTCCTAATTTATTCTTTGATGTGTGGATGAGATTGGATCTTACAGTTATCACAAAATATACAGTTCTCCTTTCAATGACCCCCTATATATATATAGGATCAGGTTCAAGGGAAAACCTTAAAAAAACGAAAAACTGAGGAACACCCTGATAGTCATTCATCTGGACGGTATGCACTTGTGCATACAATTAATTTGTAACATGCACACGTGCATATAACGCACAAGTGCATAAAACCAAAATACACCTTAATTAACTTGTATGCACAAGTGCATACCGTCCAGATGAATGGCTACCAGGGTGTTCCTCAGTTTTCCATTTTTTTGAGGTTTTCCCTTGAACCTCCCTCCCCCTCTCTCTCTCTCTATATATATATATATAATCTCAATTTTTTGTTAACTTTGTTAAATTAAATGGGTCAATCACATTTCATCAAATTTATTGGTTACATCTCATGTGTGATACATCTCACCAAATTTGTTGATTCACTAATACCATAATTTCGTATGAAACACTTTCACTCATGAACAATTTGATTCACTAATACCAAAATTTTAGCCATGAAACCATTTCCAGAAGTTAAAACACATTCATCAAATTTAGGTTTTTTGAAAAACCTTCTATTCATGACAAATCCTGAATATGAGATCAGATTCACTTTGGTTGTTTATTGATGAAACATTGATATTATGTTCATTCATGAAAGTAGTATTCAGACGATAGTTAAGGAAGATAGGGTAACAAAAAAGTTCATGAAACACTGTCAACCATGTCACTAATGGGAGTTTTGATCAGGCAAAATGCAGATTACGAATTTCGTTTTCACACATTTCTTGTTCATGAAAAAAACAACTTTCGATTTCATCAAAATTTAACCTTTCCTTAATTACCTTGATATTGGCTCGTACCCACTGTTAATTAGGGTTCTTAAACATACTTGCCTTGCAACCGAGTACAGTAACACCTTCTTTCTTACTTTTTCCGTGACTTCTACTTCTTTTTTTGCCGCTATTAATTTTTCATAGCCATCATCTCCATTTTTTGTTCATATTCTTTGTCCAATAATACAAGCTCATATTAAAATAACAAAATGATCAATAATCAACAACATTGTAATTAGTCTACATTGTTACTACAACCAAGATTGATCACAACAACAATGTGTTCAACTACAAACATCTAATAGTCGTCACATATCAATTACCACATATTCACATGTGAATCTGTGTAAAAAACCAACTACAATTCTTTAAACACATTTTTGCAAATTAA
The DNA here is from genome assembly GCA_954870635.1 of Arctium minus. Lineage (NCBI taxonomy): Eukaryota > Viridiplantae > Streptophyta > Magnoliopsida > Asterales > Asteraceae > Arctium > Arctium minus. The sequence goes on from OX941087.1 coordinate 2,558,008, forward strand.
ATTATAACCATACCCATCTTGCCATGTAATTTGTTTTGTAAACGTATCGCAATTAAATATCACACTTGTGAAATTGTGAAAAAATGTCCAATAACTTAATCAACTTAAAATATAAAAGTGACTTGAGGTTTTTTTTTTTTTCCAGATTTTTCCCATGATTTTACTATAATAACCAATTTTATAGGTACCAATAACCAATTTGTTCGGCTTACAAAAATTTATTTGTCAGAAAATATACAATGAATTAATCTCTCAAAATATAAAGTTTATTTCGGTTTTTCGAACTTTTCCCTTACCAATAACATGTTTTAACATTTTCACAATTATGTCAATCACATATTTTTTAATTTAATTTAATAAAGTATTTTTCATATTTTTTTAGAACCATATTTTATACATTATTGGAAAAATATTTTTTAAAACCATATTTGATACATTATTGGAAAAATATAAAAATGTCATCAAATAAATATATATATTAAAATATTTATATGCAGAAATGCAATTAAAATTCAATGAAAGTATGAAACTTCTTCCTCTTTCAAGTCTTTGCCAGTTGCGAAATTTACAAGAAAATTTTGTCCATTTAGGATGACCAAAAGGACGACGACCAAGAGCTCTTAACACACGAAAACCACAATTGATATGATACATAATATTATATAATTTACACAAAATCTCAATCATTCATTAATTTAGTCTAATAAATATTTGGTTTATAAATATTTTGATTATTTTTAAATGTAAATCGTTTATTATAGTGGATGATCATTCTGGTTTATTTATTTATTTATAAATATCTGAATCATAATATATAGATAAATTCTTATAATTTTCATAAATATCTTAATTAATTGATTTATAAAATTGTAAAGTTGTTAAATAACTTGAGACTTTATTACTATAGTGAAAAAAGTTCTAAAAATCTGACGAGATTTTAAATTTTGAGCAATTAATTATTCCTTTCATCCCAAAATGAATGTTCACAATGAAAAAGGTACACAGTTTAATTTAGAAGTGTGTAATTATTACAATTTTTAATTAACCAAACTACAATTTTACCATTAGTTATAGATAGTGAAATTTTTTTCCACTACATAATATAGGGTAGAATGGAAAATTGAACATTTACTTTTGAAAGTAGACACTTATTTTGGGACAAACTAAAATAGTAATATAGATACTTATTTTAGGACGGATGGAGTAATACTTTGACATATTTGGAAAGTTATATGTGATACCTAAATATATATATCTGATGAACTTGTATATTTTTTTGAATGATGGATCGTATTTGAAATGAAGTTTTTTTTCTTTTTTATGTTCTCAGTGTTGAATTTACTTTGTTTAAATATAAATTTAACAAAACAACTAACTCGAATGCATTGGGTTGGGCTATTTTTTTTTTCTTTTGAAACAAAAACCAGACTTTGTTACGGCTAGCAAAAAGCTAGTAAAAAGGAACAAGAACGTACATTAGTTGATACAATCGATAGGATGATTTCTCCACGTTAGAGGGTTTTTATCGCTCCCTTTATTTCTAGCCAATAACCAAATGAACTACTTTTCCACAATTTGATCAAGGAGAGAGTCTTTATGAGGAGGAGGATTGTCAAAAGCGCACATGTTTCGGAAACACCAAAAAAAGGTAACAACTTATGCAAACAAGTGCTTCTATCGCTTCTTTGACTTGGCTATCCTTAAAGTTGAATTGACCCCGTTAAGTATCGATTCCAATGACTTATCTACGGGAAATGAAATCAACCATCATATGTCGATGAATCTCCACACCTCTGCCGCCACTGGACATTTGAATAAAACGTGATTGATTGTTTCTAAAGTGGAGCCGCACACCGGACATAAAATAGAATCGATGTCCATCTTCATCTTTATTGGGTTGGGTTAATTAGGTTGCATTTTTGTTTGAGTTGGGTTTGGTTGAAAATTTTCAACCCCATCAATCCAACCCATGAACACCCCTATTTGTACATTGAAAAGCGATGGTATGCTAATGGCTTTTTCCATTCCTATAGATTTGTCATTGATGAATTATTCATTGATGTTTGTCTGAAATAACACATAATTGTCTCTTATAAGCAACAAAATGTCTAAACTGATAAAAGAACCAACACCAACTGTGTGTAGACTCTTCATCAATAATGGCATAAGCTACACGCAATATATAATTGTTAGCGTCTTTTATGACCGCAACAAGCATTTTTCCCATGTATGAACCCTTCAAATGTGTAACACCCTAAAAATAGGGTTAACAAAAATCCGAAAAACGGACATGAGGTATACTAAAAATTGCCAAAGCAAGAGCCTCCTTAAATGGGGAAAATACACAAACCTGTTTAAATACAATCGTAAATAAACGGTCAATAACTAACAACCAACTAAACCAATTCCATAACTAGAAAAGAGATTACAAATAAGGGTGTCATTTATAAACCCAAAGGTTCTCCTACCAAAAGTAAGTCCAAATGCAATATCGTTCAAATCACTTAATTTGCCTTCCTCCTGTCACCATGATTTTGCTACTCTTTCATTTACCTAAATGTGGGGTAAGGATATTCATAATTGTGAAGGGAAATTATCTATAGGAAGAATCTAAATTAAATATATACAAGTCGTTGAAGGAAAAGTATATATGTGGCTTTAAAGCTTTTGGAATTTTTAGAAAGACTGATCTTCGATTTCCTTTAAATCCATCGTAATTTAATTCAAACAAATGCAGATGAATTAAGAAAGAAGTACAGGATGAAGGTCATGTTACCTTTGCTATTGTTGTCGCTTCACCTTGGTTCACTTCAGGCAGTAATTTCTTTACCTAAGATGGTTAAGATGTTTAAGATGCCTAATAAGATGCCCGATGAAACCAAAAATCTTAGGGACCTCAACCCTCGTGTCATCCATGATTCTTCTGATAATCCGAGTACTACTACCGCTCCCCAGGTGACGACGGTTGATCACACACGTAATCCTTATGACGCTCAACCCGGTCACAAGAGCGGTGACAAACCCAGTTCACTTAGCCGCGCCAGGGCTAATTGTAAACGTGCTTGTATTAGTGCTGCTCAGTTATCTGTCGCTGCTGCGGCTCATCCTGCCGAAACCACGGCTGGTGCGCCTACATCTTGTGATAATAAAGCTTCCATTGGTATTATTGAAACCGCTTGTAGCTTTGCTTGTGTTGGTCCTTGGGATGGTGCTCGAGCAAGTCCTAAAGCTATTATAAGAGCTGCAAAGGCTTGTGTTGCTGACGAAGCCAATGCCCCTTCAGCCGACGCGTATCCGCCTTCAGCCGACGCGTATCCGCCTTCAGCCGACGCACCCGCAGACGCGAATCGTCATTAGGTTCAAAGAGGTTGCTACCACTATGTCATCGTTTTTCTACAATTTCTTCTGCATTGTGTTTGATTTGCTTTCTGTGTCTATGTATGCTATGTGGTTCACTTGTTGTTTGCACAATATGATTTGGTATTTGTGAAATAAATAAAAAACCAGGATTAGCATTTGCTAGTTCTTGGTCAACATCGCCTGTCTCCAAGTTCTTACACTAAATTAATGGATTAATCAAAACCCTTGCATACTAGCTATTATTTTTTATTTAAAGGAAGTTAAATTAATGGATGTTAATCAAGCCCAATGCAACAGACAAAATTAAACTCGTATTTGAAAGCAAATATGTTCAACCTCAACTCAACAAAAATAACCTTTCTCACAATTTATCACGAGGAGTTGGACAGTGAATTACGTATTATTCTTTCAAATTGCTAGTGCTATATATTCCTCACTACAAAACAGATAACTTTTACCACAAAAATCACCCGGATAGATTTTCATCGCTTACAATTCACCTATATATAAAATTCCAACGGTTTCGGTATGTTTTTCCAGAAATTACCAAGAAGGGCCTTGGCTAATCTATCACTTATTTGAGTTTCGCACCAACAATTTGTCCACTGACTTTTGTGATGGTTTTGTCACCTCTTTAACGATGGATTTTCCAGGGAAAATTTCGTAGGTAAAAATCTTCCATTTAATAGCGGCTATTGCTGCTGATCGTCCTGCTTTTACTCGCGGAGTCATCTGCTCCAGCAATTAAACACGTGCACGGGTCGATCCTCGTCAGTCTCAATGCCCTCCATGCTAGCAACGACATTGATTATATTGTTGCGTTCCATTGTTGTGGGTTTCCCTTAGGAAGCTGCATGCATGGCTGTTTTTCTATTTCTATGGAGTTAATATACGAGTTATTGTTTATTTGTTGTACTTTGAGTTTATCTTTTCCATTAAACTCATGTTTTTGTTTTACGATTCAACAACAAATAAAGGATTGCAACAATTCAATTTTTTCCATTCTTTAGTTTCTGATAAAAGTCTTTGATTTTTCCCATTTTTCTTTCTTGATATATATACCTTGGATTTTTCATTACAAACCAATCATTTTTAAACTGAACTGAGGTTACCCATTAATGTTCACTGAAATATAGCCATGATCAATCAAACCTATTTGGAGTTGCAGCATCACAATATTTCAGCCCCCATATATAGAGAGAGAGGGACATCTCAAATTTCTTGGACATCTCAAATTTGAACCTCTTGATCATGCTCAAATTTGTACCTGTGACAAACAAATCATCAACATAAATTGCTAAGATTAGCAAGTTAGCCCCTTTATTTTTCCGGTACACCGATGGTTCTTTCATGCACTTTTGAAATTTCATGCTCTTCAAAATCCCGTCAAGCTTCGTGTTCCATTCTCTAGGTGCTTGTCTTAGACCATATAGTGCTTTTGTAAGGCGATATACTTTATGCTCGTTGCCTTTCTTTATATAGCCTTCCGGTTGTGACACGTAAACGGTTTCATTCAATTCTCCATGCAAGAACGCCGTTTTAACATCTAAGTGGTGAAACTCCCACCCATGAGTAGCCGCTAAGGCTATAAGAAACCGGATAGTTTCGATTCGAGCTACCGGAGCAAATACTTCTTGAAAATCGATACCGGGTTGTTGCACGTAACCTTTAGCAACCAACCTTGCCTTGTATTTATTAATGGTGTCGTCTGCATTCTTCTTCAATTTAAACACCCATTTGAGTCCGATTGGCTTCAACCCCATAGGCTTGTTCACGAGAGTCCAAGTATTATTCTTGTTTATCGAATTGATTTTCGCATTCATGGCTTTGACCCACTCTGGTTCTTTCTTCGCTTCTTCAACTGATACCGGCTCGTCATTGGTTGTTAGGAGAAGTTCTTCGATATTATCAAGGTCAAGCTCATAATCTCGAAATCGTTTTGGAGGTACTCTTGGTCTCGAGGGCCTTTGGTTTGCAACTCCTTGTTGAACATTATTGTTGACCGGGCTTGGTTGTTCATTATCTTGTACTTCCGCTCTGTCTTCAAACTCGTGATCTGATTCAATCGGCTCAATTGGATCACTGTTTACATCGTTTCCTTGATTGTTGTTCGCCTCGTCTTCTGGGTAGTCCCATGGTACTATGAATGTGCCCGGTTCTTCATTGTCGGTTATTGCTTTTTTAACCCAATCCCACCCTTTGGTTTCATCAAAAATAACGTCTCGACTCACGATTATTTTTTGTGTTGTCGGGTTAAATAGCCAATAGGCTTTCGTACCCGGTTCGGAACCAAGATGTACTAGTGGTCTTGATCTTGCATCCAACTTCTTGAGTTTTACCGGTTCAACTTTTGCATGTGCTAGACACCCAAATATACGAACATTTTCTAAATTCGGTTTTCTTTTATACAACTTTTCGTATGAAGTTGTATCACCAAGGACTCGTGTGTAAACACGATTAATTAGATTTGTAGAGTGACTTACTGCTTCACCCCATAAGTAGTTTGGAACATGCATTGCCTTCATTATGCTTCGTGTCATATCCATAAGTGTTCGGTTTCTTCGTTTCACAATTCCGTTTTGTTGCGGTGAATATGGGGCGGTAAGGTGGCGTTTGACTCCGTTTTGATCACAGAAAGAATTAAACTCGAGAGAAGTAAACTCACCTCCTCGATCACTTCTAAACACATTCAAAGGCTTTCCAATTTCATTCTTCGCCAAAGCTTTGAACTTTTTGAAGTGTGTGAATGTCTCACTCTTTTCTTTCATGAGATAAATCCACATAAATCGGGAAAAGTCATCAATTAGTGTGAAAACATACCGATTTTGACCCTTGGTTGCCGGCGTGATCGGTCCGCATAAATCACCGTGAACTAGTTCCAATGGTCGTTTTGCTTTGTATGTCGTCATAGTCGGGAATGACTTTCTTGTTTGCTTGCCCACCAAGCAAGACTCACACAATTGATTCTCATGATCAAATTGGGGTAACCCTTTAACTAGACCCTTCTTGGACATCTTTTCCATTGACTCGAAATTGATGTGCCCAAGTCTTGCATGCCATCGCCACGTGTCTTCACTTAGTCTCGAATGAAGGTAAATCGGTACTCCAATTTTTAATTTTATTTTATAAAGGCTATTTGGAGTTCTTTGTACCTTCATTAATAAGCAATTGTCGGCATCATGCATGGTTAAGTAATTGTCTTTCATCCGAATGTCACACCCGACTTCAGTTGCTTGTCCGAAACTAATAATATTATTCTTTAAATCCGGTATGAAATAAATCTCCGTCATCAATCGTTGTTGCCCCGACTTTCCTTGGAAGAGGATAGAGCCTTTTCCTTTGATTCCTACACACGAATTATCCCCAATCTTAACCCTACCGGTTATGCCCTCATCGAGTTCGGAGAAAAACGACCGGTTTCCCGTCATATGATTACTCGCCCCGTTATCCAAATACCACACATCGTTGTCTTGTAAGTCGTATCGAGACGGTATCACCTTCCCTTCGTTTAAAAACACGGTTTCATGAAAGAAAACGGTGTCATCTCCATTTTCATTTTCATTGAGATTCGATTCTTGTAGCTTCTGAATTCGATCGGGACACTTAGATGCGAAGTGCCCTGGTTTGTCGCATCGATAACAAATAAGCTTCGATCTGTCCTTATTTTTATTTTTCTTATTAGGGTCATCGTTGGACTGTTTGTTGGGCCGGTTGGATTTGTATTGGGTTGATCCATTTGAACCACTCGACCCGTTTGACCCACTTGATTCTCTCCACTTTCCTTTCCCCCTTGATGAACCACCACCTCCTGTCGACGACCCACCTCCACCTCCAGTCGATTTTGCGGCAAATAGAACCCTCGATTGACCATCTCCAGCATCGACTTCCCTGATTCTTTCTTCATATGCCTTCAATCGACCCACAATGTCTTCAAACCCTACCGATTTCAAATCTAGTACCTGTTCGAGAGACGCAACAATGTGTATGAAGTTTATGGGCAGGGATTTGAGGAATTTCTTCACTAATTTTGATTCCTCAATCGATTCCCCTAAAGCCAACGACTTTGAGGTGATTCCAGACAGTTTTCCGGCGAAGGCATCGATTTTCTCCGACTCCGTCATCCTTAGGCGATCAAACTCCGACATTTAGGTTTGTAATTGCGCCTCTTTCACTCTATCAGCCCCTACGTTTCTTGATTTAACTGCCTCCCAAAGTTTCTTTGCCGAATCCTGATCTCCTATTTGCATGATTAGGTTTTCCGGCAAGGCTTGGTACAGCAGCCCCATGGCGAGGCAGTCCTTCTCCTCACTGGCATCGGTTCTTGGATCGATCACGGTCCAGGCCTTGTGGATTCGCAGCACCACCTTCATCCTCATAGCCCACACGGTGTAATTTGTGGGTGTGAGCATTGGACACGCAACTGCAGTCGAGCCGATCAGCTTCTCTCTCACCGGAGCCGAACCAGCACCACCTTTATCTCCTTCTCCGTCTGACATCTTAACCAGGTAAATAAAACGATTTCACAGCCCCTTGACTCGAGCTCTGATACCAAATAAAGTTTAATAAAACGTAATTGCAAACAATAAATCAAACCACACTTTGATTAATCGGAAAATAGCTCAAAACCGACTGTTTACAATTGTGAATTCTTAATCCTAAATCTCGATTAAGGCATGTATATATAGATCTAATTTCCGACTTGTATTAGACTATAATTAGAAAACTAGGAACCGACTTATTCTTTTGTTTCCATAAATACCGATTGCTTGTTCACCAAGTGTTTGGATCCCACGACTTTAGGATTCCAACATTATTCGCTAAGTCGGGAAGGGGGTGTTGTCCCGATTAAGACAAAAGAATGACTCCCCTACCCCTAATTGAAAAACTACGCCTCCTTCAACATTGAAATTTATACGCCTCTTTTGCTCTACTCTATCACCGGAAAACTTGTGTTTCATCTTCGCCTCTGTCTGGCGATCGTCACCATCTCCGGCAACCGTCGGTTTTTGTATACACAGACATCCATCTCTCCCTTCTTTATGTACCTTATCTTTTGATTTCTTTTTCTACACCGATTTGTCCTTCTTTATATGTTTATCCTTTGATTTCTCCCTTCTTTACGTGTTTATACATTGATTTGTACATCAATTTCTTCCTTCTTTATGTGTTTGTACATTGATTTGTACACAGATTTCTCCTTCTACGGGTGTTCTATTTCTCCTTCTATGGGTGTTTTTAGGGATTTCTGTGAGTTGAACATTAGTATTTTTATGTGTTTGTATATCGATTTCAACATCGAATTTTGCTTCTATGGACGTTCTCATCGATTTTTATATGTTTGTAAATCGATTTCAACAACGAATTTTGCATCTATGGATGTTCTCATCGACTTTTATGTGCCTGTATATTGATTTCTACATCGACTTTTGCTTCTATGAATGTTGTCATTGATTTTTATGTGTCTGTACATCAGTTTTTATGTATTTGCACATCAATTATCAAACAGAGGTTTAATTCATATTAAAGAGTAAATCGGTCATTTCTGTCATTCAGACTGTTGATTCAGAAAAAAAAACATATTTTTATTCAGCCAGACAAATTTATCCATACATGACTTAATAAAAAAATTTGGTAAACGGCCCCTAAGTCTTGTACCCTTGTTTGGCAAAAAAAAAATTAGAGCCTCTTAATGTAACATCCTCAAATTTAGAAATAGCGACTAAATTAAAATTTTCAACAATACCTCAAAGTAGAATAAGATCTTGTTGGGTCATCTAAAGATTTGAAGATGACCTCCCGATCTTCCATTTTGTAGCATCATACTTATAATATTTTGAGGTTTTTTTAGCAGTTTGGTCTCTATACAAATGTTCGGTGAAGTCGAAGATCAACCGAAGAAGACAAAGAAGAAGTATATCTCTCAAAGCGGATTGAAGATAAACTTCTCAGCCTAAAGCCAAGCATGCCTACTTGATCAACACTATTGGCTAGGATGGTGCCAATCTCAAATCTTCAGAAGCCGAAGATTTCTCAATCTTCAGCAGTCGAAGATTTCTCAATCTTCATAGCCCAAAGATTTCTCACAAATGCATTGTACTTTTCTGACAAAGTATATTTGTGATATTTTGCATCGACGTGGACCTCATCTGAAGATCAGATAAAGTAAACTTTGTCTCCTACACTCTTTTAAGGAAAGGTCTACACCATCTTGCAGGTCAACACTTCAAGACAAAGTAACCTCAAGACAAAAGGTACATCATGTACCATGCTGAAAACTTGTGTCCATCCCTTGCTCAACATGTGTCCCATGCATTAAATGAATGAGGCACTATAAATATGGAAGATGGTTTTACATGCAAGATTACCAACTTTTCAAGCCTTCAAGCTCTCTAAGTGCACTGGCAATTTCTCTCTATGAAGTTCTTATTGTTTTCTAAGCGTTTTACAATTTTTCTTCATTTCTCTTAGTGTAAGATTGTTTGAGCAGATTCATTTGTTCTCTTCCGCAACAATCAAAAGTTTTTATGTGTAATTCTTGATTTCAAACCAATAAGAATAAAATTAAGTGAAAATTGTGTATTGTATTCAACCCCCTCCCCCTTCTACAATACTTTTCTTTTTTACTTACTGCTATTTAGGACCAACAAGTGGTATCAGAGCGGTTTAGTTTAACTCAATAAACTAGATCCGCAATGGCATCCTCTTATTCTTCTTCTTCTTTGAACAATGATTCTTCTCAAAACACCACTGTTGTTTCATGCGACAATAGCTCTATAGCCAAACCACCAAAGTTTAACCCCAATAACTTCTTTCTGTAGAAAAGTCATATGATACTCTTCTTAGAAGGAGTTGACATCAGATATCCTACTATCTTACATGAAGGTCCTTTCATTCCTAGAGTTTGGGACCGGTACAATGCCTAAAAGGCAGATAAGATAAATGTTGATGAGGACTCTTCTGAGGAAGTAAGAACTCCAGAAAATGGGAGATACATTGTAAAGGATCCCAAAAAGTATAATGATGAAGACAAACGTCTTATAGCTCTTGATACTAAAGTAAGAGCCATCATTGCCCTTTATCTGCCTGATGAGGTCTACACTCTCTTATTAACTTTTCTACTGCAAAAGAAATGTGGTCCACTCTATGTGTTCTCTATGAAGGTATGTTTGAAGTGAAAAAGAGAAGAAAGATTGCTCTTGTAAGAAATTATGAACCCTTTTCGCATGAAAAGGGTGAATCTCTCTCAGACTACTACAATCGTTTTAACAGTCTTCTTAACGATCTAAAACTTGTGGGTCGCATCTATGACAATGAGGAAGTCTTCTGCAAGTTCATGGACTATCTTCCTGAGTTTTGGGAAAATATTTGTACTTGTATCAAGTCTACCAAGGATCTTGACTCAATGCCTCTCACTGCCTTGTATGGCACTCTCTTTAACTATGAGCAAACTAAACTGCTTAGGAAGTCTATCACAAAAGACATTAAAAGCTCTTATCTAGCTCTTGTCAGTGATTCTTCCAAAAATACTGTGTGTGTTCCTAGAATCACCTATCCCTCGGATTCTGACAATAATAGTCAAGAGGATCCCAATGACACTTTAGAAACCTATCTTAGTGAGGCTGATGATGAAAGAGAGGAGACCTCTGTAGCTCAGCTGTCAGATGGTGTTGCCATGCTGGCAGTATTTTCTAAGGGCAAACCTCGTTTTTCATCTTGAAAATCCAAGTTTTCAAGAAATTCATCTTCTACTCTTTCTACAACCACTCCCTTTGACAAATCGAACGAGGAATGTTACAGGTGTGGGAGGAAGGGACACTTTGCTTCTGAGTGCAGAAGCAGGTCTTCTGATAAATCCAGACTACCCTCCTCTAACCGTACCTCCTTTAAGTCTGTTTGTAACATCCTGATTTCCCGACGGAATTATGGTGGTAATTTTATAGAACTCTCTACTCAGTCGTATACCCCTCATTATTGTAAGTTTGGGTATCATCATTGTAACGTCGGTATATATATATATATATGTGTGTGTGTGTGTGTGTGTGTATATATATATGTTTGTTTGTTTATAATCATATATGTATGTACTTATATATATACATGTACGTAGTTTTTGAGGAGGATCAATATTGGAAGGACGATCAGTAGTACTAGCTATGTACCACGACCAATATAGGAGTGACGATCAATATGAAAATTAAACCGAGATGCATCAAGATGGTTGATAAGGTAAAGAGACAACATAAGCAAAGCTAACATCATCTTCATCTTCGCGATATTTTTTTTTTTGGTAAAGAAGTATCCCATACCACTTTGGGTCCGGACTAATCTCCTGGAAAACATGCCTATGGCCCAGGCATTCATCTTCGCGATATTCAGTAAGGGGGGTTGTTTGTTTTTTTTAAAAAGACCACTTAATGACTCTTAAGTCTGAACCGTTCAGACTTTTTGACATTATGTTTGTTTTTTTCCAGTTTTCAGAAGCTCTTAATGGCTCTTAAATACATCTGAAATAAGAAACATTGACCTAACTTCTTAAAATCTAGGGGTGTTCATCCAAACCGCCAAACCGCACAAACCGCCCTGCACCGCACCGCACCGCAAAATGCAGTTTAGGACTTTCTCGGTGTGGTTTGCGGTTTGCATTTTTACCAAACCGCACTATGCGGTGCGGTTTGCGGTTTTGAGTTTTCAAACCGCACCGCACCACACCATTTATATTACTTTTAAAATTTTAATTTTAAACATATATATATATATATAATTTAATTTAATATTTATATATTTGAGCTTGTGATTTTAAATTTTAATTATGGACTTTAAGTATTTATAAACCTTCTTAAAAGTTTAAGACCCAACAAATGAAAAAAATTGGACATTGGCAATTGAGATTCAAGATGAAGACGAAAGGAAAAGTTGGAGACCTCACTTTATCCGTTTATCATATTGAAACAATTTATTTTTTTAGACTATTTCTATGACTATTTTTAATTATGCATTTTGGAGTTGGATATATTCAAACTCTTTATTTTTTTGGAGTACGGTCATTAAATTGTTGATCTTTTAATGTATTTTAAACTTATAATTTTTTGCATCGTACGCATAAAATGCGATAGGGACAAACCGCATAAACCGCACCGCGAACACCCCTATTAAAATCTCTTATCGCCACCTCATTTCATATTATCATATTTCTCTCAAGATGCCTCCAGACATTACAAAAAACAAACAGTCTTATTGATTCAGATTTCAGACTTCAGACTTCAACAATCAGAATTGAAATAAGACTTCATACTTTGTCAGACCTCTTAAAAAACAAACGACACCTAAGTGTTTATATTAAATTAAAATGGATTTATAGGAAATCGAAGATCATGTCTTTCTACTAGTATCCAAAAGCTTTAATTTGAAGCCACATACTTCTCCTTCAACGACTTGCAGTATATATATACACGGATTTAATTTTGAAGTCTTTCTATATATATATATATATATATATATATATATATATATATATATATATAAGTTCCGTTCATAATAACTAGTGTTCGACACCGCACGTTGCGCAGTGACGATAAACTTTTTGAAAATATTGAAGTTAAATAGGCGATAATCAAATATCAGATATTAAACTAATATGAATCGATATTACACTTGATATAAAGTTGTTTCATCATCCTCGATTGTTTCTTTTGATATATATAATTAATTAATAAGTCTACATCATCAAACTTTGTAATTGACTCAAAATGATAAAAGTAATCTGCGAGACTAATGATTATAATCATGAGGTGTATTATGAGAATTGTTTTGTCATAACTCATTATATATCGATTTATATTCTCTACATATGTTCCCATTAAATATTTGATTTACCATGCAAATGTGATATTGTTACCTAGTTTTGCATAATTGCGAGACATTTTGATAATTTTTTTACATTTGTTGTAATGTACTCGTTTGCAACTTTGACCAAAAAACCCTCCTCAAAAACCTTCCTTCCCAAACCTACAATTGCACGAAGAGTAACAATACTCGTCAGTATTGTCACCACTTCGACTCTGGGCAAGTCTAATTGAATTGTTAATTTTTCATTTCATTTGTTCGAGTTTTTTCGATCTACTTAACACTGATTCTTCATAGTTTGGTTTCTTGATATATATAGTTTGATTTCAATTTAAATTAAGAAAATGAAACCAAAATAATTTATATATTATAATTGTAGTAAACTATTATTTCTAATTTTATATATTTGTTTATTCTAAACTAATCTTTATATATTATCTTTGTCGTTTTCTTTTATACATATTGATTCTAATTAGTTTTAGATGTGATTATAATTTTATTATATATATATATATATATATATAAATTCTAGATTTTTTATTTTATTTTATGTATTGAACATAATTAGTGATATTAATTGTAATATTTTTTAGTCTAACAGTATGGGAAAAAACGAATAATATAATAACAAATCACCTTTTTTGAAGAACATACTTGTACATAAACTTTCATGTCTTCAAACTTTCATCCTCTTCATCATCCATCCAATGAATTTCAAGAATTTCATTTTATTTATTATTGCAACTTTAAAAGTCAAAATCAATTGAGAAATAAAAGAAAGTAAATCAAGAGTCGGAGGTTAAACTCATACATGCAAATTTATAAAAAAATAAATAAACCCAAGTTAATAATGATTTTACACATTTTTTAAATAGGGGTATAAAAGTCTTTAAAATATTAAACATTTAGAAAATCATAAAGTTGAGAAAATTCAAAAACATATCTCTTACTCTAGTAACTTATCATCACATCTCTCTATGTTCTCTTTTTACATATAGATATAAAATATAGATATAAATAGATATCAATATATCAATTTTAATAAACTCTCTATATGTTTATAAATTCCCGATTTTATTTAGTTATATATTTATGTATATAAATAAGAAGAAAAAAAAACGAAAGACTTCCTCATTTTCTATTTAGTTTTCATATATAAAATTTATTAATGAATAAAAGTGTTATCATTTAATAGTTAATGAATAAAAGTGTTATCATTTAATAATAAATAATATTCAAAATCTAAAGAGAAAATGAAAGGTTTGTTTATTTAATAACAATCATTCTCAAGAGGTCACATCATCTCTCCATGGTTTTCCTTTAATATTATCTAGCAATATAAATAAATGTTGGTCGAGTTTAGAAGTAATCAAACCAACAAAATCTATTTAGTGAAATTCAAAAAATTATAATATCGTAAATCAAGCGTGAACATTTGGAGGTTACTTTGTTGTTGAAGCTCTTCATACACATATCTTGTACTTAATTGAAAGTGGTTTGTATTTGCTTTTCCCTCGATAATCTCAAACTTTTTAAGACAATACATAACACCCTCACTCAATAGATGATGAAACATTGGGGTCATGTAATGCACATGCATGCATTATTAAGTTTTCCTATAAAAAAATTTGTGGATAACAAATTAGATAAATGAGAACACATATGTAATACAATCGACGATTCCTTATCATCTATTATAATCATGTCTAAACTAATCAATCCCCCCCCCCTCTTCGTGTTTAGACATTCCCACATTCTACAAATCCGAATTTTTACAACATAGTCATCGTGATCAATTTTCAAGTCTTTTAGTAAAGAATATTCCATGGGGTTAAAATCAAACAACAAAATAATGATTCAAGCGATGGTAATAGTTAACTTTCTACAAACTTTATTTAGAGAAAAATTGAAATATGATTATAAGTATATAACTAATAAATTAATAGTAAATCACAATTGCTATGTAACTGTATTCAATTGACATAAGTATTTCATTTATATATTGATAGGTTATAATAAGTTTTTTCATTAAGGATAATTAATGAAAACTTTCAAATTGTTTTTATTAAATAAATTGGAACACCGTTTTCATCATCAAAAAATTGGTATAATATATAACGTAATGAATGATTCATATGCAAGAGAAATAATCATATAAAATGTTATTAAGGTCATTTAGTAAGATAAAATTTTATTTAAATAATATATATAGTGAGTCGTTAGGGTGTGAATTGAATCGTATTGTTTAAAAATTATTATTAAACTGTATTATGGATCATATTGACAAAACTCAAGAATCAATCCACATTCTTCATATCGTCTCCTCCAAAAATTCAACTTACATTGATGAAAAGAAAATCAATCGAAAAAAAGAAATGTATGGAGTTGCATGATTTGGCAATAAAAGCAGCATGAAACCACTCAACAACCAAAAATAACCCACAAAAATCCCTACATAAGCAAAAACTATCGAAAAAGACCAATCCAAGATATATTGTGTTAACACACACAAAGCAAGTAAAGATACTCAAAAAAAAAAATACTTGTACCATAGATAACTAACCTTAAAAAGATAAACAATAGCTTGGTGAGATGAGAAGTGCAAGCATCATGTATCCAAACAAATATTAACATGCTCTAATCGATTTCAAAGATCATGATTTTATTTTATATGCAAGATGGAGAGAGAGAACATTAATGGTGCAACTTAAATTTGAACTTATTCAATTAATCTCTCCTTATAATTGCATTATAACCAAAGAGTAAAAAAGAGAGTAATCCAAAATAAGTTGGCATTTGAAAGGACATGTTGGGTCAAATAAATATTGGCAAATAATTAATTGAAAAATAAAAAGAAAATAAAGGTTTTTCTTTAAAAAAATTCAAAATTATGAGAAAAAAGAAAAATGATAATGGAGGCTTCTTATTGTACCACCTAAGCAACTATAGGTTTTGCTTTTATATATATATATAGATAGATTTATATACACGGATTTAATTTTGAAGTCTTGCAGTATATATATACACGGAACATACATAAAATGTGAAGGCCCTAAATATGTTAATTTCTTCCAAAATATATAAACCCCCATATTGCATGCTATTTTTTTTTTTTATTTAGTTATGATCGAAATGCAATAATCTGGGTAGTGATGTGTTCATAAATTTAAAAGAACACGACAAATGTTAATTTTATATAGTCCTCTCTCTTGTTATAATTTAATATAATTGGTCCACAAGATGAAAGATTGCATATATATAGAGAGAGAAAGGATCAAACGAGAATAATAACTATTTAAGAGAATGCGAGGATGAATCTCAGCCACTCATCCGGTCAATAGTGGCGGCTTTGACCGGTCCCCCCTCTTTAATAATCTCAACCCTCCCATGAATTGCGTCAATCCTCCGTGATCGCGTCCACCGTAACCGAAGATGTGTGGTTGAGATTACTCCCTTTGTTTTCTTATTTTGCTCCTCTCCTTGCATGATCCCTCCTCTCTCTCTCTCTCTATATATATATATAATATGTATATGTATGTGTGTATGTATATATAAAAGGTTGAATTCCCGTGAAAAATGTAAGCATTTACAACAAGTATGAGAAATATAACCTTCACCTCTTTTGACGCCTCTCACCAAATCAAAATTCATTTTTCTCATGAAACCAAGGTACCTCATGTAACATATTCAGGAAACACATTGAAATTTCATATGAAACACTTTTGGTCATGAACAATTTCATTCACTAATACTATAATTTCAACCATGAAACCTTCTAGAAGTTAAAACACATTCATCAAATTTAGGTTTTAAGAAACACCTTCCACTCTTGACCCAAATCCTGAATATGAAATCAGGTTCACTTTGTTTATTGATGAAACTTTGATATTATGTTCATTCATGGAAGTAGTATTCAAATGATCTTTGAGGAAAATAGGGTAACAACGTTCATGAAACACTGTCAACTACATCACCAATGGGAGTTTTGATAAGGCAAAATGAAGATTATGAATTTCGTTTTCATCAAAATTTAACCTTTCCTTAATTACCTTGATATTGGCTTGTACTATACCCACTATTAATTAGGATTCTTAAACATACTTGCCTTGCAACTGAGTACAGTAACGCCTTCTTTCTTACTTTTTCCTTGCCTTCTACTTCTTTCTTTTGCCGCTATTAGTTTTTCACATTCTTCATCTCCATTTTTTGTTCATACTCTTTGTCCAATAACACAAGCTCATGTTAAATTAACCAAATGATCAAGAATCAATAACATTGTAATTAGTCTACATCGTTGCTAAATCAACGACCATGATTGATCACAACAACGTGTTCTACTAAGGACATCTAATTATGGTCATATATCAATTACCACATATTCACTTGTGAATCTGTGTAAAAAACCAACTACAATTCTTTAAACACATTTTTGCAAAATAAGTTATAACCATACCCATCTTGCCATCTTACCATCTAATTTGTTTTGTAAACATTTAGCAATTAAATATCACACATGTAAAAAATTTGAAACTTTGCAACTATAGAAGATTGGAGTTTCACATGTGAAATTGCACAAAAAAATGTCCCAATAACTTGATCACTCCAAATGTGAAGGAGAGATGGGTTTTTTTTCCCAGATTTTTCCCATGATTGTACTAAAATAACTATAAACGTACACGCACAATACAACGAGATACATCACGATTTTAATTTTCATTTTATTTTTTGTTTTTTTGTCGATTTACAGTACGATTTTGGATGGTTTTGAGAATGTGATAATGTTTTTTATATAAATTTGTTTAATTTAGGCTTAATAATATAATGCTTTTTATATAAAAAAATTAAGTATTTTGTTAGAAATTCAATGATTATCTTATATATTTTAATGACATCTAGAAAAAATAATCAATTACATATTTAATAATATAATTAAAACAAATTTATAGTAATATAATATATTAATTAATAATGATTCATGGAAATATCTGCATAAAAGAAAGGCCCTGCACATACCAAATTGGTGGGTGTTAGAAGCTTGCAGTAGTAATATGTATCTTGTGCTTTGATACTTGTAAATTAAGAGATTTTTAAAATCTTGCATAAAATGATGGTACCTTGTGCCTAATAATTTGTATTTAAGAGTTTTTTATCTGTGCTTTATAATAGAACTAGAAGCGTACTCGCGCAATACAGCGAGATATATCACGATTTTAATGTTTCATTTTATTTTTTTGTCGATTTACAGTATAATTTTGGATAGTTTTGAGAAAATGATAATATTTTTTTATGGATTTGTTTAATTTATGCTTAATAATATAATGTTTTTTATATAAAAAATTAAGTATTTTGTTAGAAATTCAATGATTATCTTATATATTTTAATGACATCTAGAAAAAATAATCAATTACATATTTAATAATATAATTTAAACAAAGTTATAGTAATATAATATATTAATTAATAGTGATAATGGAAATGTCTGCATAAAAGGAAGATTTTGCACATACCAAATTAGTGGGTGTTAGAAGCTTGCAGTAGTAATATGTATTTTGTGCTTTGATACTTGTAAATTAAGATATTTTTAAAATCTTGCATAAAATGATGGTACATTGTGCCTAATAATTTGTATTTAAGAGTTTTTTATCCGTGCTTTATAATATACTAGTTGTGTACCCACGCAAAGCGGAGGGATACATTTTAATTTCGAGGTTGACAACTAAAACCCATAATCTTGATCATGATTCTCTCTATTCTATGTTCAAGTTGATTTTATTTTATTGTTTTATATTGCTTTGACTTTGAGTTGAATAGTGGTTGTAACTTAATGCAACTCATAATTAACAAATAAAACCCGATATGTATGTTTGAACAAAATAGAATTATAATCATCTGTGACAATACAAATTTGTACACACAGAAAACGATAAGATATCACTCGGAGCATCCACCTGTAGACTTGCCCTGTAAGAAATGTCATATGATTATAATAGATACAAACCAAATATAGTTGTAACAAATGTATAATAATAAGTTGTCATTTGTACCTTGTTAATCGCGTAAAACTTCTTGATACACCACATTTGATGTGTAGACTCCGGCACGATTGAATTTTTTGGCAGGCTTTACTAATACCTTCGTATTTTCACGCGAAGTCCCCCTTGACAATGCCACATAAAGTTGACCATGCGAGAATACCGATTCTGGTAGATAAACACCAACATTCGGAATGGTCTGTCCTTGAGCTTTATTGATTGTCATAGAAAAGCTAAGTCGGATTGGAAACTGTTTTATCTTCAATTTGAAGGGAAACATGTTATCTTCAGATGGACAAAGAGGAATTCTCGGCAAAAATACCCTCTTTCCAGAATGCTGACCAACGGCTATTTCTGCATCGATTACGTTATGTTGAAAACCTTTACATATCAATCTGGTGCCATTACATAAGCCGTTAGAGGGATCGATATTTCGTAATAGTATTATTGGACATCCAATTTTAAGCCGGAGGTAATGAGGAGGCAAACCACTAACGGTCAGTGAGTTTAAGAACTCCATTGGATAAAGGTTATTCCTGTCGTCTTCTGCTTCATCAAAACTGTAGTAAACTTTTTCCTCTCCGCAGAATCTATCAATCAACTGGTCATTAATCTCATCGACATTCTCATTTTTAGTTGATAATATCGCTCTCGAAACAATATAATCTGAATCAGCACCGTTGATTTGCAGAGATGGAAATATTGCGTCAATCAAATCATCCTTCGACTTATCTTTATTAGTATAGGTAATGGCTATGTCATCAGGTATGCGTATAAAGATTTCTTCCACCGCTTCTTCATCTCTATCACCAACTCGTAATAGAAAATCTGAAAACCATGGATCAGCTCTTGCTCGTATATTTAGAGTTAACCGTATCTTTTTAATCGAAGACCAAAGAGGTGACATCCGTAGGCTAGAATCTACAATTTGTGCTCGGGTTCCACGTCTCACAACGGGTAACACCTGTCGAAAATCACCTCCCATAACCATTATCTTTCCGCCAAACGAGAGTGTCACCCCTGTGATGTCTTGCATTGTTCGATCAAGTGCCTCCACCGCCTGCCTCTTAGCCATCGATACTTCGTCCCAGATTATTATTTTTGCATCCCGAAGCAATTGAGCAGTCCCGCTTTGTTTCTTTATGTTGCACATTGAGTTATTATCAACATTGAGGGGAATCTTAAATCGGGAGTGAGTTGTTCTCCCCCCAGGCATATTATTAGCTGCAACACCCGAAGAAGCAGTCACAAGTGCAATAAGACCACGAAAACGAATGTTGGCAAGCAATGCCTTGTACAAATAAGTTTTTCCAGTCCCACCTGGACCATCTATGAAGAACACGCCTGGGCAATCATCATCTACGTGCCTCATGATCTCATCATATGCGCATTTTTGGTCGAAATTGAGGGAGTCTCGGGCACGTAAGTGTTCTTCTTCCACAACTATGGAGTATTCCTCTTGTACCTCACGGAAACTATCAAATTGTAAGTTACCATCTGCATTTATCTTTGGGAGATCGAAATCATCAAGATTTTTACCCATAGATTGTAGAAATGTTGTGACGTCACTCAGGACCATATTCCGAACTCGGTCAACACTTTCGTATTGTCGTCTATAATCTTCTGAGAGTGAATCGTAATGATCATCCCACAACTTGCGAACATCTCCTGACTCACAATAAATTAATATCGTCGCAAATAGCCTCCTAAGAGCATTTGGAAACTGAAACAAGGAAGCCTCTACAAGACATTGTGACAAGTTATCGTCAGTCTCTATTAAGCCTCTTTCAAGAGTCGCTTTTCGAAATGTCGGGTGTAATATGCCATTGACACTGTATAGATCTTCAAAACATGTAGGCCCACTCACATGAGACAAAAGCAAACGTAGATAATACCGTTCTCCTTCCGTGGGATTAGCATAAACAAGTCGGCCTATCGTTGATCCTTTTTTTCTTGGATTCCAACAACGTGAGCTCACATTCCATGTGAAATGTTTTGGGAAGTCTTTGTACAAATAATGTCTTGCAATCTCATCTACATTGTTTCTTTCGAAAAATGCAGTCAATATTGTTCGCTTACCGCTCTCTCTTGCAACAATATCTGTCATTGTATCATCATCTCTGAATCTAACCATCTGCTTATTAGGGAGATGGAGTTGCAAAGCCATCACATGAGGGTGAATTTGAGAAAGTTGAAAGCTAAAAATACGCCATATTGCCTCCGGGGGGAGACATAATGTGCATCTTGAAACCTTGAAATCTCATTAACAACACCTCCTCCTTCGTCTGGATCAATATGCATAACTTGTCTATCATGACCCTTATAAACATACTTGAAGAGATATTTCACAGATGTTATACTCGAGCAAGCCTCAACATTAATATGGCAGTTGAACATCATTAACAAATTTGGGTTATATGGGACCACCCATCTATTATCCAGCGTATTGCCCCGTACATTCACATCTCTTCCATTATCTCTCCTCCGATACAACGGATATGAGTCCTCAGCCTGTGCTGTTTTATCATTGAATTGCCTAGGATATCTGAAACGACATCTTTTCGGCTCACCTTGAAAAACTCTTAAAACAAATTAAAATTCAAGAATGCAAGTTATGATCAATGGGTACAAATTTCTAATAGTTTTAATTAATAACAAATACACATAATCAACATGTTGATGAAAATTATAATGAAATAATATCGACTTAATTATTTAACGGTGAAGATGAAATTTACCTGGTTAACTTTTTTCTTCTTGTTGAATCCAACCAACTTTTTTTTCAAAGCCGAACCTTCGCTTCGCTGCTACTTTTTCTGAATATATCGAACTCTATTAACTATTAACTATATATAATAAAAAAAAGTAGGCGGTATTATATATTTATATACTTTGGATTTCATTCTTTTTTCAACTTCTTAGGTTAACATGGAAACATCTTAATAGTTTAATATATTTTAAATAAAAGTAGAATCCCAATCTTTTCCAAACTCCTATTAATTTATATAAACCAATCTCTATCACTTCATTTATTTTAATGAATATATGCATATCCATATTTATCTCAATTGTTTCTTAATTTAAAATATTGATGATAATAAATAAACTCTATATCTATCTATCTATATATATATATATATATATATATATATATCATAATAAATAATTATTATTTTAATAAATATGTCAATCAATTGGTTTGTAAAATTTGTAAATATATATGGCGTATTTATATCATTTGAGTTTTTTTTAACTTACAACTCTTTAATATATAATATAATATGATATAAGTATTTATAATAAACAAATAAAATCTTTTATTTTTTGTAATATTTTAAATAATTTACTCTTCCGTAAACAACTATATTGAGATGCATATGAAATTTTGGAAACATACCTAAATTAAAAAAATATATAACTTATATATTTTCTTATTTTTAAATATCCAAATTAAAGTGAAACGTGGAGTTAAACATATTATACTAAAAAATAAAATAAGTTATATCTATATTTATACTATATTATAAAGCATCTATAAAAAAACTTTTAAAAACAATTTGTAAAGCTTAATGTATCGATATTTAATGCTAATTACTTAAAACTTAAATAAAGAATGCAAACTTAAAAATCTCTTACTATTTAATCCTTATCTTTAACAACTCTAATTCCCCTAAAATCACTCATCACTTCAACTCTCCTAAAATCACTCCCTGCATAATTAAATATATGATAAAAATCAAATTTTAAATATTAAAAATCTAAAATATAATTAAGAAAATCTAACAGAATGTTTAATGTTTATTTTATAAAAGAATTTATTATATTATTAAACTTAAAATAAATTATATTATTATTAAACTATCGAAACAACTCTTAAAAACAAACTTTATATATTAAGTATTGTTTACTTAAAATTCAAGATTGCAAGTCATGATTTATGAGTACAAATTTTCTAAAGCTATATGTTTGAATTCATAACTAACTGATAAACATAATCAAAACAGGATAAACATCTCAATTTTCTAGGTTAACATGGAAACATCTTAATAGTTTAATGTAGGGTTTTAAAGCAATTTGTAACCGTTATACGCAGCGGAAATTAAAATAATTTTGGTTACAACGTAGAAAACTTTTCTGAACAATTAAAACCCAAATGGATCCAATGATGTATTTAATTAAAACTTAAAACCACATCATAGGGTGTTTAGAGATGTACCTTTCAGATCTGTTGTGGTTGAACTAGTTGAGCACTTAGAAACCAATCTAGGTTTCCTCTAGCGGTATCCACACACGAACACGCGAAATTCCACCGAGTGCTAGCCCAATAACCCTAGATCTATATGTGTTTTACAGAAAAGAAAAAGGGTTTCTTTTCTGTATTTTGTAAAAGGTTATTCTAACTCAATTGTATATCAAATGGTTTAGCTTAGCCCCTTATTTATATCAGAAGAATTATAGTTAGACTATAATTTAACTAATAATTAAATAAGGTTTAATTATTATCTGTAATATTCAAATCAAATTCAAATATATATATATATATGTATATATATAATTATCCTTTTAAACTTTAAAATATAATTATATAAGTATATATAATTATCCTTTTAAACTTTAAAATATATTTATATAATTACAGATAATTCCCCGTAATTAACATAATTAACACATATTTTTATTAAATCCGAGTTTCTACAAATGGAAACAAACGCATTCTTTGTGTGCGACCCTATAGGTTTACATACTTCTCAGCAGTATCTCTGTGTGACACGTGTCGTGGGCATATAATAACTTACATTCTCCCACTTGCACACGATACACAGTAACACAGACGATGGTAAGCGTCTAGCAACACGTCACCGCCCCCAAGGCTATGTAAATGTGCTTTTACCTTTGAGCAATTTGATTGATATAATCAATCATATTTTATTTTGAACTTAAGGCATAGATCTATCTCATCATTTATAGTTCAAAGATTGTGTTTCTCGATCCCAACATATTTGATTATACAAGTGTCATTAGTCCAACTAATCTACTTGTTCATGCATGTAAATCATAATATGTAATCGAGTGGCCTAGAAATATCTCTCTCATCATGAGAGGAGCAAATCCCATATTGCATGTACACGACTAACTACACAATTCATGTTATACCTAATATAGCCCTTATGATTACCCAGTCAAGGGTAACGTTAGACTATATCAAAGCATAACACTCCTTGTGCATTAGATCCCAATGCACATCTCAGGTCTGAGGATAAATAGTGTTGTACTATTTCAAGACTCACCTTATGACGCCGATCTATGAGGTGATCTTGACCGTGGGTCTTGTCCAACGCCTTGTGCTCCGACAAGCGCATGTGACTCTGGTTGCACCTAGTGCACTTCTAACTTGGAGTATGACCAGACTTCACAATGATCTTGATTTATTACTAGTCCCCTAGTAATAAGTGATCAAGGACAATTTTAAATAATATGATCATTATATTCATTTAAGGATACTTAAACATGCTAAAACGAACACAAAGATGTCTTAATTAAATACTCATATCCAACATGCCATAACTGTAAAACATAACTGTTTTAATGTTCACAAAGTATAAGATTACTAAAATTTTACAAATCAGACTAAATTATTACAAAACCTCAGGCCTATTGAGCTAATGTGAGCATCATGCTTGCTTTGACTCAAAGGCTTGGTTAGAGGATCTACTGGATTGTCTTCTGATCGAACTTTACATATCTTTATGTCACCTCTTTCAATAATATCTCGAATTAGGTGATATCTTCTCATGATATGTTTGGAGCGTTGATGTGACCTTGGTTCCTTTGCCTGAGCAATGGCACCCTCATTGTCGCAATAGATCTCGACAGGGTCACATATGCTAGGGACTACTCCCAGACCTGTGATGAATTTCTTCATCCAAACAACTTCCTTTGCAGCGTCCGATGCTGCAATATACTCTGATTCTGTAGTTGAACCCGCTATTGTGCTTTGTTTGTAACTCTTCCAACTCACAGCACCCCCGTTTAACACAAACACATATCCCGACTGTGATTTATAATCATCTCGGTCGGTTTGGAAACTAGCATCTGTGTATCCTTGAATACACAGATCTCTTTCTTGACCGCCGTACAGTAAGAACATTTCTTTAGTTCTTCTCAGATACTTTAGAATATTCTTTACTGCTACCCAGTGAGCATCACCTGGGTTTGACTGATACCTGCTCGTCATGATTAGGGCATACGAGACATCCGGTCTAGTACATAACATGACATACATAATCGAACTGATGGCCGAAGCATAGGGAACACCCTTCATGCGGTTTATGTCTTCTTTAGATATAGGACTATGAGTTTTGCTCAGATGTACACCATGTACCATTGGCAAGTTTCCTCTCTTAGAACCCTCCATCTTGAAGCGTCTTAAGATCTTGTCAATATATGTACTTTGGCTTAATCCAATTAAGCGTTTCGATCTATCACGATAGATCTTTATACCAAGGATATAAGCTGCTTCTCCTAGATCCTTCATCGCGAAACACTTCCCTAACCAGGTTTTTACACCTTTAAGGGTAGGGATGTCATTTCCGATGATCAATATATCATCGACATATAGGATCAGGAATAGTATTATGCTCCCACTGACTTTCTTGTATACACAAGGTTCATCTTCGTTCTTTAAGAAACCAAATTCTTTAATCTTTTCATCAAAACGAAGATTCCAACTACGAGATGCTTGCTTCAGTCCATAAATGGACTTTTGCAATTTACATACCTTTTCAGGAAAATTTGGATGTTTAAAACCTTCTGGTTGTACCATGTACACGTCCTCGCTTAAAGATCCGTTAAGGAACGCGGTTTTAACATCCATTTGCCATATTTCATAATCATGAAATGCAGTTATGGCAAGAAGTATCCTGATGGATTTAATCATGGCTACTGGAGAAAAAGTTTCATCATAATCTACTCCATGAGTTTGAGTGAAACCTTTATCTACCAACCTAGCTTTATAAGTATGTACAATCCCATCCATGTCAGTTTTCTTTTTGAATACCCACTTGCACCCTACGACTTTGCAGCCGGTAGGTGCATCTACCAAGTTCCAAACTTGGTTGTCTGACATGGATTGTATTTCAGCCTTCATGGCATCTTGCCATTTATCAGATTCTAAACCTGATACGGCTTCCTGGTAGGTTACGGTTTCATCATGAACCGTATCGTCATTGCCAATGAGATAACCATATCTCTCAGGCTCTTGACGACTCCTACTCGATCTTCAGACTGTTTGTATCTCGTCATTACCTTCAACAACTTGTTGAGGCTCAACATCATGTTGATTGTCAGTATGAACCATTGTTTCATCTTGTGGTTCTTGAATTTCTTCAAGATCTACTGTATCCCCCGTTGTGGTTCTCGATAGAAAATCATTTTCTAGGAACTCACCGCGGCGCGCAACAAAAACTTTGTTCTCGCTGGGTTTGTAGAAGTAATATCCAACTGTCTCTTTTGGATATCCTACAAAGATGCATTTCTCAGACCTTGAATCAAGCTTCCCAGAAGCTTCCCGCTTAACATAAGCTTCACAACCCCATATTCTCATATATGACAGTTTTGGGATCTTCCCAGTCCATAGTTCGAAAGGGGTTTTAACGGTCTTTTTGGTTGGCGCACTATTTAGTATTCGGGCAGCTGTTTCTAGGGCGTAACCCCAGAAACTTTTAGGCAGATTGGTACGACTCATCATAGAGTGAACCATGTCCAACAAGGTTCTATTCCTTCTTTCGGACACACCGTTATGTTGCGGTGTTCCGGGAGGAGTTAATTGGGATACTATCCCGTTATCTCTTAGATGGTCAATAAACTCTTGGCTTAGATATTCTCGACCCCGGTCCGATCGAAGTGTCTTTATCTTTTTGCCAAGTTGAT
Source organism: Arctium minus (assembly GCA_954870635.1). Classification (NCBI taxonomy): domain Eukaryota; kingdom Viridiplantae; phylum Streptophyta; class Magnoliopsida; order Asterales; family Asteraceae; genus Arctium; species Arctium minus. Next base: position 2,585,173 of record OX941087.1, read on the forward strand.
TCTCTACTTCATTATGAAACTCTTTAAAAAACTGAAAGCTTTCAGACTTGTTTTTCATTAGGTAAACATACCCGTATCTAGTGAAGTCATCAGTAAAAGTAATGAAGTAGCGATGATCATTTCTTGAGCTTGAACTAAAGGTTCCACACACATCAGTATGTATAATTGATACGGATGTTTGCACACCTCTACGACATGTGATAATTGAATTCTAAAGCAAGTATACAATAGGATCCAATATCGTCTTTCAAGTAATAAGATGGTAGGATACCAGATATCGTCCCACAGAGATTGTTGTAAAAGTGCAATAAAAGTGTACTAAAAGAAGACATTTCAGATGGCGATTTGATGACTTTGCTTGGTTTGAGTTGGTTAACAATTAGATGATTAACAAGATATATAAAGATAGAATGGGTGCAAGACTTGAAGTGAGGAGTAAACACAAATTCTGGAGGCCAATGCTATAGGGATGCTATAGCATTAGTGTTAGCTCAGCAACAAGTTCCACCATGTACTTTAAAGAGTATCCTTCCGAATATCTACCATTGCACTGTTGTTTAGCCTTCCATCAACATATGCCTATGCAAATGTCCGGACCAGTGTGAGTGTCAAATGGTTTCTTTAAAGTATATGGAAAAACAAATGCATTTGTTTAAAAATCACCCTTCCGAGTCGATTCCCATATCATTCAAGTTGACGTGTTCTTAATGGCTCATTCCTGAGTCCACTACACTTTAACACTTTGACTAGTGATCAACCCGTCAAGAATCAATCGGTTTGAAAAACAAAGATAGCAAGTTCCCTTGCTAGTAACTCTTCCAAGTATACTTCCCGTATCATTCAAACTGACGTGCTTTTTCATGGCTTATTCCTAAGTCCATGGCACTTTCACACTTTAAGAAGTGATCAATTCGTCAAGAAGTGCGTTTGGATTTATAAAACTTAAAATGACATAGTGGAACAATGTTATTGAAGAACAAAGTCCACTAGTTTTTGGTTTACAACCTCCCTTTTTGTCTCACACCCAAACTATAAAATTAGCTACTCATTACGTAAAAATAAATTGCAAGAAATGTAAATGACATAAAGTAAAGACATAATGTAAATGACGGAATATAAATTACGGAAAATAAATGACGGAATGTAAATTACGGAAAATAAATGACTGAATTTAAATTACTAAATATAAATGACCGAAAGTAAAGAGCATAAAGTAAATGATATGAAGCAATAAAGAAAACTAGAAAAATCTATCATGCAATGTTGTAGCAACCCATGTGTAAGAACAAGAATTCCAAAAAGAAATTCAAAACTAATATTTAATTATGAATTTTCAACCACAAGCTATTCAATCCTAAGTTAAATATGATATTACTTCCTTCCATGACCAGCTCACTCCCTCCTTTTTATAGGTTTCAAAGAGGGGACAAAAAGGACTAAAGCAAATAGTAGAAAGTACAAAAGCAACTTATATAATACTAATAAATCAAAAAGTTAACTAGAAGTACATAACCCTTAGTTACAATCTGATTTTAAATAAAAGAGCAATTGATCCTCAACTTGAGTAGCTTAGTTGGCATCCACTTGTGAGTTTTGGCTGATTTTCTCTTTTAAGCACGCAAAAAGCCCGAATCTAAATCTGCGATCGAATGCTGTGGCATCAGATTTCAGCATTGCAGCCTGCACATTTTTTTAGACAAAATTAGCCTACCTAATAAGTAAAAGCAAATAAACCACAAACTTAGCTCCATATAACATAAAAGAGAAAATAAGATAAGAAAAATGGACTAAAAGTTGGGATTAAACAAAATGATCTATCTAAAAAAAAGGAAAAAACGCATGTATGCATTGAATTCTCAATGCATATCACAACCTCAAAATTAAAATTTTGCTTGTCACCAAGCAAATAAAATAAAAGAAGGAAAATGACTCAATTAAGAATTATGCAAGATCAAGGCATTAAGTGCACACACAACGTGAAAAGATACCACATGAAATCCATAGCCTTTCATAAATTCCTAGTCATCCATTATTAGCCTAAGTATGTGCATGAATTATAAGCTAGTATTCACTTTCTTCTTTCTCAACTAATCACAATCAAATTTAGGATCAAAAGGGCTTTGGTAGGGTCACTCATTTTTGGCAATTTTTGTCTCACTTGGCCTTTTTCCACACAAATTCCCAATATTTTTGTGAATTTTTTTCAACTTTTTGGCAATTTTGTGCTCTTTTTGCTTTTTCCCTTTTAGTGCACTTTGCCCCTATGGGACATTTGTGTGCACCTTACCCCTATGGGGTATTTTTGGGTGTTTGTCAAGGCCTTAAATTAGAGCTATGCTCTTTTGTATTGACGTTCAAGCCTTGTTTGTCATTATGCACTTCCATATCCCCAAATTTCACAACCTCAAACTTGAAATTCACAATGTCCTCATTGTGAGGAAACAATGTGCTTTGGTGTATAATGGCTACAAGTGGTTCATGATGAGTGAAATATGGCCTAAATCATGTCCCAAACAGATTGTTCAATTCCAATGTGTCCCAAGAAAGTGAAAGCTAGCACTAAGGCATACATAGACTAGGTGCAATGATGTGTTCCAAAAAATTATTTAGGCTATGAATTCAAAAGATATGCAAGTAACATGTGATGATCTTAACATGAAAATAAACCTATAAATCAGCAAACTAATCCCAGACACAAAACAAAAAGAAATAAATAAAAGTGGAGACTAAGTGAAGTGATTTGAACCTGCCCTACTCCTTAGGAGTAGGCTGTGAAATCTGTGCAGTGGCTGCCAATGCTGCAGCATTGGCCTTCGGCTTCCCATTCTCCATTCTGAGCTTCTTGATCTCAGCCTTCCTCTCCTTCAGCATTTTCTTCAACTTCTGGACTTTTCCACCAGATTTCTCCTCCAACTCTTTTCTTACAGCTTCAAAACCATCCCTGCTTTCCTTTCTCTGCTTCTTCAGCTTCTCTTCCAACCTTTCCTTCATCTTATCCATCTTCTAAAAAAATTCTCCCCTTTGCTCCAGTATGCAGTCTGTGAGGCTGCTGTTTTGAGCCAACAAATCTTGTAGCATTCCCATCATGTCAGAGCTTGATGTTTTAGTTTGCCTCATTCTGGCCACTGACTTGAGGTCAATGGCCCACTTCTCATTTACTTCCTTCTGAATGATGTCCTCTTTGTACTGAGGAACATCCTGATCCAGCAACAACCTACTCAACAGCCCAGGGAAAAACAGTTTCCCCTGGTTTCTACCAGAACAGTATTTGATGGATTTGAAGATTATATCACCCACATTAATATTCTTCCCAGACAATACACAGTAGAGCAAAACCATCCTTTCACATGAGAGAAAACCATCATGTGTGGTGGGCATCAAAGAGCTCTTTATGAAATTGTTCCACACATTGGCATTAGCATTGAGGTTACAAGCTTTGAATGATCTTAGCTTGTAATTAGTGTGTGGCTCCCAGTGTGATCCAGGCTTCCCAAGAATTTCAATCATTTCATTGAGCCTGGATAAAGGAGCCTCCTCAAAAAGGCTTAAAAACTCAGTGTGTGCAGGATTTGAGAGGCCCAACAAACTGTTGGCCTCTCCAGAGATAGATACCTCTATGCCTCTAACTGTGACAAAAGTGCTGGTGATTATTGAAACTTCAGCATAAAACTCCCTAAGGAGTGTGAGGTTGTAAGCAGGTTTTACCTCACAGAAACTGTCCCATCCTCTGTTCTCAATTACCTCCCTGACTATGTCCACCTCCTCCCTACTCTTGCTATCAAATCCTCTGTCTATAAGGGCAAACTTGTTTCTGAACTTTGCAAACATCTTTAAGGCTTCATCACAACTGAAACCATCAAAAGGCATTTGAGGCCTTGAGATGGGTCCAGTGTCAAACCCTGTTGCAGCATGATGCTGATTGGAGGCTCCAGCATTGGTCTTTGCCTTTCTTAGTTTCCTTGGAGGCTTTGTTGCAATGGTTTTTGTTCCAGGATGCATCTTCTGCTTCTTGGGTTCAGGACCTGCAGTTTTACTTTTGGTAGCATGTGTCTTCCCCAATCCCTTCCTCTTTTTAGAGGAAGTAGGGGCAGTGGCAGGGTCCTCACTGTTAGACTCAGGGTTAGTTCCTGCAGTTCCAATGGTCTCTGCCTCAGGATTCTGTGATGATGCTACAACATTGTCATCCTCTCCAGTTGGTAATCCTATCTCATTTAGCAACTTGTCCACCCTTTTCATAGGGTCTACTCCCTTGGTTCCAAGGTCATCCAAAACAGGGTTTGGTTGACTAGAAGGAGAAGTCTGTGAACATTCACAAGGCCAACTTAAGTACAATATTGGCGGTGGGTGTGCAAATGCAAATGAAAAATCTCTTTTTGAATCAATACTAGAAGAGAAATAATCCTCAACCAAAACATCAAGATTAGAAAATACCTCGTCTGCATCGATGTTGAGATCAGGGACTTCACTGTTTTTTGCCTCATCTTCTTGTGCCCATCCCTCCTCAGTAGACTTAGGGCCACCCACAGTGATTTCCTCCACTGTGGTGTGTGGTACTTCAGGGGAAACCACAGTAGCAGGAGCAATCACAGAGGGGTTTTCGAGAGGGGTTTTTTTCAGAGGGGTTTTTTCAAGAGGGGTTTTTTCAATCACATCCCCCTCGTCAGTCGTGGTTTGAATGGGAGAGTCCAAAGGGGTTTGGATGGTCTCCATAGGCTTTGGTGAAGATGGATTTTCAGGGTAGAATCGACCACAGGAGGGTTTTGGGTTTGGCTTTCTTCCACCATCGATGATGAAATCACAACCTCTAGGGTTTTGTTCGTGATTGGGCTTGGTGGGTTTTCCTTGGTTGGTGTTGTAGAAACAGAGGGTGGAGGATTAGTCACCACATTTGACGGTTCGACGGTTTTAGGTGGTGGTTGCTCGGTGTTTCGTCTCCGGCCACTCCTTCGAGGAGGAGTATCATCGCGCCTTGCAGGTCTCTTGACCCTCGCCATCGCCTGAAAATAGAAGTGTGCTTCGGTGGTGGTTTGTTGGAATATCGCCGGTCGAGAGAAGAATGATTCGAGAAGGGTGGTTTTCGAGAGAGAGGAAGGCAAAAGGGTGGAAAAAAAAGACTTTGTTTGAAAAAGTGGAAGTTATAAAATAAAAAGGGTTCAGGTGGTTTCCTTTTATGGAGATAAGAACAAAAACTAAATATCTAGTAAGGAAAATATTAAATATAATAACACTACTTTAAATAAAAAAACAAGGAAAATAATACTAAAATGGAAACACCATACTTGCAGGAAAAGAGAAGAAAAGGACAACAACCTTGTACCAATTCAAACTAGTAGGTGATGGTATGTACAAGGTAGGAAGAAAGGACCCATGCTTTGTCTCCTTTTTCTTATCATGGTACACAAAGGGTTGCTTCTTAGGTCATCATTGTACCTTTTCTATTTGAGATTCAACCAGATGATTAAAAGAAATCGTGTCCTTTCTATTTTTGAAATTCAAAAGAGCATTTGCTTTCAACTATTTCCCTCCAAAATTTCACGGACTGTTATGCTGGAAATGGATGCTCTAGCATCATCCTTCTTCTTACCTTCCATCCTAGAGATCTGCAAAATGATATTTCAAACATACTTACACACAGAGAATTCAAAATAACAAGATTATTTACAAACATTCATGGACTTAGAGGGAGTCCACATCCCAAAAGGTGGTGCTTTAGAGAGTGGTAGCCAGATCCACAGAGCAATGTTCTGGGATTGCTACAACATCATGGTAAAGTTTAACCCTTTGGCCATTAACCTTGAATATACCATTTGTCTCAGGGTTCACTAAGTCAACAGCTCCATAAGGGTACACTTTGTGGATTAGAAAAGGTCCAGACCATCTAGTTTTCAACTTTCCAGGGAATAGCCTAAGCCTTAAATTGAACAATAAGACCTGTTGTCCTTCTTTGAGTTCTCTATGATGGATTCTTTGGTCATGCCACTTTTTGGTTTTCTCTTTATAGAGCTTGGCATTTTCATATGACATATTTCTATGTTCTTCCATCTCACAGAGTTGTAATTTCCTTTTATTTCCTGCACTATCCAAAGACATGTTCAATTCTTTGATGGCCCAATAGGCCTTATGCTCAAGTTCTAGAGGAAGATGACAAGCTTTTCCAAAGACTAGCTTATATGGGGACATACTAAATGGTGTTTTAAAGGCAGTGCGGTATTCCCATAAAACATCGTCTAGCTTAAAAGCCCAATCCTTCCGGTTTGGCTTTACCATTTTCTCTAGAATTCCCTTTATTTCCCTGTTTGATAATTCAGCAAGACCATTTGTCTCTGGGTGATAAACAGTTGCAACTTTGTGGTTAATATTATATTTTGACAAAACTCCATGTAACAAATTGTTCACAAAGTGGGTACCCTTATCACTAATTAGTGCCCTGGGGGTACCAAACCTTGTAAATATTTGCTTTTGAAGGAACTTAACCACGGTATTTGCATCATTTGCAGGACAAGCCAAAGCTTCTAGCCATTTTGACACATAATCAACAACAACAAGTATATATTGACAATTGTTAGATGGTGGGAAGGGTCCCATGAAATCAATTCCCCACACATCAAACAACTCAACTTCCAAGATCCCGTTTAAAGGCATTTCATATTTCTGAGAAATAGAACCACTTCTTTGACATTCATTACACCTTTTTGAAAAATTGTGGGCATCTTGGAAAAGAGTGGGCCAATAAAAACCAGATTGTAATACTTTTGCTGTTGTTCTTTGTCCACCAAAGTGACCCCCATAAGGTGACTGGTGGCAATGCTGCAGTATTGCTGCCACCTCAGTTTCTGGAATGTATCTTCTCAATATTTGACATGTTCCAATTTTGAACAGATAAGGGTCATCCCAAAGGTAAAACTTGGTATCATGGATGAACTTCTTGAGCATATGGTGGGTGTAATCACATGGTTTGATTCCACAAGCTAAGTAATTAGCAATATCAGCATACCAAGGCATGACTGAATGCTGTAGCATTAGGATTCTCTCATCTGGGAAAGTTTCAATGATCTCCCCTTCTTTTTGCTCTATTTCATGGTTCTCTAGCCTGGACAGGTGATCTGCTACCTGGTTGTCTACTCCCTTCCTATCCACAATCTCTAGGTCAAACTCTTGTAACAACAGAACCCATCTAATTAACCTAGGTTTAGCATCCTTTTTTGAGACCACGTATTTAATGGCTGCATGATCAGTATGCACAATGATTTTTGTTCCCATTAAATATGATCTAAATCTCTCAAAGGCAAAAACCACAGCCAAAAGTTCTTTTTCTGTTGTTGTGTAGTTGATTTATGCTTCATTCAATGTTTTACTTGCATAATAGATTGAATGAAAAATCTTTTCTCTCCTTTGACCTAGTACTGCACCTACAGCCCAATCACTTGCGTCACACATGATTTCAAAAGGTTTGTTCCAATCTGGAGCAACAACCACTGGTGCAGTTACCAAAGCTTGTTTCAAAATAAGGAATGCATTTCTACAATCCTCATTAAAAATGAACTTTTGGTCATGTTATAACAAAAGACATAAGGGTTTTGAGATTTTTGAAAAGTCCTTAATGAATCTTTTGTAGAATCCAGCATGACAAAGAAAGCTTCTGATTCCCTTTACAGTGGTTGGTTCAGGTAGTTTTGAAATAATTTCAAGTTTAGCTTTGTCTACCTCCACTCCTCTTTTTGAAATTAAATGCCCAAGAACAATTCCCTCTTTAACCATGAAATGACACTTTTCCCAATTGAGGACCAAATCATTTTCCTCACATCTTTCAAAACCTTTTTTCAAAATTTTCAAACAATCATCAAAGGATGAGCCATAAATAGAAAAATCATCCATAAAGATTTTAATGGATGTTTCCAGCATGTCAGAAAATATGGACATCATGCATCTTTGAAAGGTTGCTGGTGCATAACAAAGTCCAAATGGCATTCTTTTAAATGCAAAAGTACCATAGGGACAGGTAAATGTGGCCTTTTCTTGGTCCTCTGGTGATATGGCTATCTGATTATATCCGGAGTATCCATCTAAAAAGCAATAATACTCTTTACCAGCCAGTTTGTCTAACATTTGGTCAACAAAAGGTAATGGAAATGGTCCTTTTGGGTAGCCTTGTTCAGCCTACGGTAGTCCATGCAAATTCTCCATCCGGAGACTACTCTAGTGGGGATGAGTTCATTTTTATCATTGGCTATGACTGTAAACCCTCCCTTCTTTGGAACACACTGAACTGGACTTACCTAAGAACTACTGGCTATTGGGAAAATAATTCCTGCAGCTAACCATTTCAAAATTTCCTTTTTCACTACCTCTTTCATGACAAGGTTCAATCTTCTTTGTGGTTCAATGGATGTGAAATTCTTGTCTTCTAAGATGATCTTATGTTGACAAATAGAAGGACTAATCCCTCTAAGGTCAGCAATGGTCCATCCTATGGCTTTAGTGTGCAATTTCAACATATCCACTAATTTTTCCTCTTGATGCAATTCTAGGGTAGATGAGATGATGACAGGCAATTTTCCTTCTTCTCCTAGAAAAGCATACTTTAGGTGAGATGGGAGTTGTTTCAACTCCAGGTCAGGTGGTGATACAATGGATGGTGTAAAAGGCTTTGGTTCATTGTTTTCCAAGGGTTCAAATGCTACAGCATTTACTGGGACAGTTACATCATCTCCTAGGGAAAGGTCATCACTGACAGCTAGGTCTACATCATCATCATCCTCTTCCTCTAACTCACAGTCTTTTCTAAGTCCATCCTCATGACACAATGATTCAGTCACACTTAAGTTTGAACATTCCTCAACATCTTCAGGGTATCTTAAGGAGTTAAAAACATTAAATGTGACTTTTTGGTCTTGGAGTCTCATGGTTAGCTCTCCTTTCTGAACATCAATCAAAGTTCTTCCGATGGCTAGAAAGGGTCTTCCCAAAAGGATGGGAATATCCTTATCAGCCTCAAAATCCAAGATAATAAAATCTGTCGGAAAGATGAACTTGTCAACCTGAACTAAGACATCCTCTATTTTTCCTTTTGGGTAGGCAATGGTCTTGTCAGCCAATTGGAGTGTGACTGTGGTAGGTCTGGCTTCTCCTATCCCTAAGTTGTTGAAAACAGATAGCGGCATGAGATTGATATTGGCTCCTAAATCACAAAGAGCCTTTCCAACTTCCTTCCCACCTATTGAACATGGGATGGTAAAACTCCTAGGATCTTTCAGCTTAGGTGGTATTCTATTGGTCAAGAGAGCACTACATCCCTCAGTAAGAGCTACAGTCTCATATTCATTCAACTTCTTTTTCTTACTGAGGATGTCCTTGAGGAACTTGGCATAACTAGGCATTTGTTCAATTGCCTCAACAAGTGGTATGTTGATATGCAATTCTTTAAACACATCCAAGAACTTTTTAAATTGCAATTCCTCCTTTTGATTCCTCAACCTTTGGGGGTAAGGTACATAGGGAGGAACTGGTTTTATAACAGCTTTGTTTGCAAGTGTTGAACAAGATGGTTTTGTTATGCCTTTTGTTGTACTCTCTTGTAGGATAGTTGGAATACACTCTCCACTGTCTTTTCCCTGGTGTCATCTTCTGGGAATAATGTAGGATAATCACTCCTAAGAGGGATATTATTGGTGACAACAGGCGTTTGGACTCCAAGTGGGTTGGAAAGTATTTTATCAACAGGGGGTAATGTTGTACCATTGGGTTCTGACTGTATGGTTTTTTCAAATTCTGATTTAGTCATTGGTCCAAATTCTTTTGGCACTGTCTCTGTTAATTCCTTACCACTCCTAAGGGTTACAGCTTTTACATGTTCTTTTCCGGGAGCCCTTGGGATTTCTGTGTCACTAGGCAAAGTGCCTATAGTCCTATTGTTCTGGTTTTGTGCAATTTGACTGACTTGAGTTTCTAAGTTCCGAAGTGCAGTCTGAGTTTGGGTCATGAAACCCCTCATCATAGCTTCCAAGGAAGATGATGATTCATCCTGTGGAGGTGGTTTTTGAAAATGCTGCTGGTTATTTTGAAAATTCCGGTTCTGATGATGCTGTGAACTTTGGTTTTGTTGGTGTTGAGACCCTTGGTTTTGATGATGTGAACCTTGGTTTTGATGATGTTGTGAACTACTAGCATGATGTTGTGACTGAAAATTTGAATTTTCTTGTGGCTTAGGAGCTGGCTGATTTAGACATGGACTGTTCCAAGAAAAATTTGGGTGATGCCTCCAACTGGCATTGTAAGTGTTGCCATAGGGAGCATTCCTATTGTGAACACAGTTTACTGACTCAGAATTTTGAGAACAGTTCATAAGAATGTTCCCCACCACAACAAACACATTGTACAGAAAGCACTGATTGATTGGATGCAGCAACAACTGGTTGTACTCCTTGACCCGTAGATAAATTTTTAAGCATTGAGGTCATGGAAGCAAGTTGTGCTGTTAATGCAGTATATGCATCTACATCATGAATCCCAACTGTTTTCTTTTGAGGTTGGGCACGTGGATCAGTCCAATGTCCATTGTTTGGTGAAAATTTTTCAAGAATTTCATACCCGTCATTGTAGGTATTGGTTGTAAAGGCCCCTCCTGACGTCGCGTCGAGCATTTGTTTTGCCATGGGGTTTAACCCATTGTAAAACGTCTCGAGTTGAATACAGTAGGGAATGCCATGGTGAGGGCATTTCCTTAGCAACTCTTTAAATCTTTCCCAAGCATCGGGAATTGCTTCATCGTCCATTTGTTTAAACATGCAAATTTCGTTTCTGGACTTAGCATTACGGGTAGGTGGAAAATATTTTCGCAAAAATTTCTCAGCCATATTGCTCCACGATGGTACATAACCAGGTGCCAAAGAATTAAACCAAGACTTTGCCAGATCCCTTAGAGAGAATGGAAATAGAGTGAGTCTCAAGGCATCGTTAGATACCCCAGGGATCAGGAATGCATCGGTGATCTCCATAAATGATTTTAAATGAGAGTGAGGATCTTCCGATGGCATTCCGGCAAATTGTCCGTTTGTTTGCAACATATGAAACATGATAGGTTTGAGTTCAAAATGGAGGGTGTTTATATGGGGTCTAACTATTCCTGAATTTAATTGCTCAAAATCAGGTATAGCATAGTCCATAATTCTTCCCTCTTTGGAATTTGCAAGATTAATTATGTTTGGAATCTCATCCCTATGCTCATTGTTGTTAGATTCTGTATCATCATCATTATTATTATGATTTTGATTTGGCCCATGTTAAGGGTGCTCGGGTGGATTTCCAAAAATTGGTGGTGCATCATGAAAGATTGGTTGTCTTACTTGATTCTCTAAAAGCGGTGGTTGTCTAGGTCCCCTATTTTCAAAACCTGGTGGAAGTGGTTCCATAATGGGAGGATCTATGGTCAATGTAATTCTTCGCGCTCTTCTCCTATTACGAAACGTTCTTTCAATGTCCGGGTCAAATTCGAATAATTCCCCACGTGGTATTCTGGGCATAACCACTTCAAAATGAGATCAATGAGATGTTAGAAAAATCAAATCTTTTAACAAACTTTTATAGACTTTTAGCGAGCCAATCCCCGACAACGGCGCCAAAAACTTGATACGGATGTTTGCACACCTCTACGACATGTGATAATTGAATTTTAAAGCAAGTATACAATAGGATCCAATATCGTCTTTCAAGTAATAAGATGGTAGGATACCAGATATCGTAACACAGAGATTGTTGTAAAAGTGCAATAAAAGTGTACTAAAAGAAGAGATTTCAGATGGCGATTTGAAGACTTTGCATGGTTTGAGTTGGTTAACAATTAGATGATTACAAGATATATAAAGATAGAATGGGTGCAAGACTTGAAGTGAGGAGTAAACACAAGTTCTGGAGGCCAATGCTATAGAGATGCTATAGCATAGTGTTAGCTCAGCAACAACAAGTTCCACCATGTACTTTAAAGAGTATCCTTCCGAATATCTACCATTGCACTGTTGTTTAGCCTTCCATCAACATATGCCTATGCAAATGTCCGGACCAGTGTGAGTGTCAAATGGTTTCTTTAAAGTATATGGAAAAACAAATGCCTTTATTTAAAAATCACCCTTCCGAGTCGATTCCCATATCATTCAAGTTGACGTGTTCTTAATGGCTCATTCCTGAGTCCACTACACTTTAACACTTTGACTAGTGATCAACCCGTCAAGAATCAATCGGTTTGAAAAACAAAGATAACAAGTTCCCTTGCTAGTAACTCTTCCAAGTATACTTCCCGTATCATTCAAACTGACGTGCTTTTTCATGGCTTATTCCTAAGTCCATGGCACTTTCACACTTTAAGAAGTGATCAAATCGTCAAGAAGTGCGTTCGGATTTATAAAACTTAAAATGACATAGTGGAACAATGTTATTGAAAAACAAAGTCCACTAGTTTTTGGTTTACAACCTCCCTTTTTGTCTCACACCCAAACTATAAAATTAGCTACTCATTACGTAAAAATAAATTGCAAGAAATGTAAATGACATAAAGTAAAGACATAATGTAAATGACGGAATATAAATTACGGAAAATAAATGACGGAATGTAAATTACGGAAAATAAATGACGGAAAATAAATGACTGAATTTAAATTACTAAATATAAATGACCGAAAGTAAAGAGCATATTTATGATTCCCATACCAAACCTTTACATGAAAAAGCAAAACTTGAACCTTCACAATATGTTTTATGGTCTTAAAAAAGTGGTTGGTCTCAAGTAGTGCCCCGATTTTTTTTCTATTCAGTACATTTGTTTCAACTCATCTAAGTTATGTGTTTTGTCATTGGTTCCATGAATTCTTAGGTTTTAACCATTTAATTTGTGAATAATTAATTTATCTTAATAGTATTGTTAATATATAATACCCAACATATTATACTTTTGAGAAAAATAATCTATACTATATTAATTTAAATTACTAAATATTATACTTATGATTCTTGGGCATTTTGATAATGAGTCATAAATGGGTGTGTTTGGTAACTTATTACATAAATGAGATTATTTGTTTAAAAGGCATTTTTACTGTTGTTTGGGAAAAAGGTTTAATTTTGTATTATGGGATGTTCTGAAAGGATAAAGAGCATAAATCCACTTGAAAAACCTTTTTGTCTTGACTTAAACTGCGTTGTAGTCCATTCAGGTATTTTGGGAGTATGTCTGCATGAAGTGAGTCAATTGCGTACCCTTTTGAAAAGCGTTAATCATTGGTCAAAAAGAGGTTTTGAGTATTTTGGCTTGATGTCATGTTAAAGGAGTCTTGAGGACACTTGTCCGGTTTTACGTGGCTCAATGTAGAGTCCAGTTATGACGTACGTACTAATGCGTTGTGTTGCATATTGAGGTTGGTTACGGGCTCGAGTGCTTTGGTCATTCGTGTGTAGTCCGGTAAGGTTAGACTGTGTTGCATTGGATCCCTAGGCACATAAGTCAGTCTGTTTTGGGATGGTCAATTGGGTATTGCGGGGTTGAACTTCGATACCCATGTTTTATGACTGGAAACTTTACAAGTGATCGCTAGGAGGGTTGATTCGGCTAGTGCTACCGGAGTAGTAGGCGCTAGGACCTCCGCCGCTTGAAGTAATGCCTGGGAGGTAGTATTTAAGTGTGTCGTGTCTTCAGGATGGAGTTCTTCAGAATGATCTATCAAGGTCAACTGACTTGGGGTGACACTTGTAAAGAAGTCGTAGGGACACCGGGCTGTGATGTCGGGAGGTGTCTTGCGATTAACGTTGCTTGGGTGATATACTTTTGTGTTTCCTCCACCCTCAACGGATGCGGGTCTCCCCCGTTGTCGGCTATCAGTATTTCAAATAAAATGATGTCTTATTATATTGTCATTAGCTCTTCACGGTTGCATGAGTATTGGACCTAGTGTCCATGTTTTCGGACTTACGACATATGGGGTTTTGGTGATGATTCATGGCTTGAGTATTTTTCCCCACCCGTGTTTGGGTGTTTTAGGACATAACGTTTTATCTGCGTTCCTTAAATGGGGGTCATTTCATATTCATGTTTCGAGTTAGTTTAAGTTATTTCAAGTTATACATCATGTTTCAAATGAGGTGTCCATCCTTGAAAGTGCATAACATTGGATCTGAGTTATTTTATACGTTTTAAAGTACATCAATTGAACGGTCATGATTCCAAGCGAGATCCATTCTTTTAATGCTATATCTTCTCATGTAAAACTCTTGAACTCACTAGGCGTTATGCCTAACCTTTTTATTTTTCGGCATGTGCATCAGGTACCAGTTGAGGGTTTGGTTATAGCGGCTATGAAGAGTTGAGCCTTAGCTTTGTGCAAATGTAAGTAGTTGGTGAAGTCTTCCGCAGTTTGGAGATAATGACTTTATCGGGTTTTAGTAGCACCGCCTTTATTATAGTCTGTATGTATGGAACACAATGTGTGTATCAAGGTTAAATCTTAAATTATGTTTGTAGATGAATTTAAATGTCGATGTATTTAGAAATTTTTAATTAGTTTCTATTTCCATATTTGAAGGTGTTACAGTTAGTGACTAGGGACCCTTTTCAGAACAAAATGAGAACCACTTAGACGATTTCTAGCTAGACTTATCAAAGTTTAAGTCCCAGGTCACGACATGTTGTTGATATTGATTGAGTTGGAGGGACTTTCGATTACTGAATCCATCCATAAACCTAGACCCCGATAACCTTCGTAACCAAAGCGTCACGACAACATCCAAAGGTGACTTTCAAAGATTTTATTAAAACCCGGGGACCAAAATTAGAGTTTACTCAAATTAAAATGGATTTATAGGAAATCGAATATCATGTCTTTCTACTAGTATCCAAAAGCTTTAATTTGAAGCCACATACTTCTCCTTCAACGACTTGCAGAGTATATATATACACGGATTTAATTTTGAAGTATTTCTATATATAAGTTCCGTTCATAATAATTATGAACATACATAAAATGCCATGTTACTGGTCAAATGTGAAGGCCCTAAATATGTTAATTTCTTCCAAAATATATAAACCCCCATATTGCACGCTATTTTCTATTTTTAATTTAGTTATGATCGAAATGCAATAATCTGGGTAGTGATGTGTTCATAAATTTAAAAGAACACGACAAACTAAATGTTAATTTTATATAGTCCTCTCTCTTGTTATAATTTAATGTAATTGGTCTACAAGATGAACGATTGTGTATATATATATTGTTTGGTTCATTTGAAAAATGGTAAATATATGAGAAATAGAGAAGTAATCCAAACAATTCATATGGTCAAGATCGGATTTGACTAGTCAAATATTGCGGCTTTGACCGGTCAAAAGTTGCGGCTATCCTAAAAATAGAAGGACAATTTCGTAAATTTTGCAAAACACACGGGCTGTGTTCATATATAAACATGTATAATTCACATATGAACTATATGTTCATATATGAACTATATGTTCATATATGAACCAGTGCAATTCACAACTGATCTCTTTTAACTGATTCATATACGAACCTTTGTGATTCATATATGAATAAGTTGAACTAACTAACAGATTCATATATGAACCTTTGTGATTCATATATGAATCTGTATGAATCACAAAGATTCATATATGAATTAGTTGAACTAATTAACAGATTAATATATGAATCTTTGTGATTCATACATATTCATATATGAACTCATCCCATGTATTTTACGAAATTACCCCTCTACCTTCTATAGACCACACAAGGAATTATCCGGTGCTTCGCGGTCAAAGCCGCAAATGTTGACTAGATGAATGGCTAAGATTACTTCTCTATTTCTCATATATTTACCATTTCTCAAATGAATCTTTCCCTATATATATAATATGTATATGTATGTGTGTATGTATATATAAAAGGTTGGATTCCCGTGAAAAATGTCTGCATTTACAAGTATGAGAAATATAACCTTCAGATAAGATAATGTAATATTCATATAATATATATGAAAATATCCTTATATTGTGTGAAGGTGTATGGAGGTGATGACCTTCACAAAAACCAATGAAAATACACCTTCAGAACTTGTAACATGCACCAATTTCACAAAATATAATGTAACCTTCACCTATTTTTGACGCCTCTCATAAAAACCGATGAAAATACACCTTCAGAACTTGTAACATGCACCACTGTTTCTTGAAAGTAGTATTCAAATGATCTTTGAGGAAAATAGGGTAACAACGTTCATGAAGCATTGTCAACTACATCACCAATGGGAGTTTTGATCAGGCAAAATGCCGATTACGAATTTCATTTTCACACATTTCTTGTTCATGAAAAAAAAACAACTTTCGATTTCATCAAAATTTAACCTTTCCTTAGTTACCTTGATACTGACTTGTACTATACCCACTGTTAATTAGGGTTCTTAAACATACTTACCTTGCAACTGAGTACAATACTTGCCTTGCAACTAAGTACAGTAACACCTTCTTTCTTACTTTTTCCATGCCTTCTACTTCTTTGTTTGCCGCTATTAATTTTTCACAGTCTTCATCTCCATTTTTTGTTCATATTCTTTGTCCAATAACACAAGCTCATGTTAAAATAACAAAATGATCAAGAATCAAAAACATTGTAATTTTTTTTTGAACGGCAGAGACTATATTATAAACTAGCAAACAGATAGAAAAGAATTATTACATGATAGATATAGCACGAAGGGGGGGGGGGGGTCTTGTAACCAACCCACCCAATTAATGTTAGATATTCTACTCCTATTTTTAACCCAAAAGAACGACTTGGTTACAATGCTATCCCACACCTCTGCTTTCTTTGGCTTAGGCAGCCTAAATAAAGAACATTCCGGAAAGACCAAATAGCCCATAAAGCCGTTAAAACTACCCCTTCAAAGTAAGCCAACTCCATTTTTTTTAAACGCAACGTTGATAACCACCCAATCTATTCTGAATTGCACCTAAACCCTGGGATATCGAAACTCCACCATTTTCCAATATTTTTCCAAATGTCCCTAGCCATTTGACAAGAGAAAACAAATGAGCCACTGACTCAATCTCCAAATCCCAGACCGGACATAGGAGAGAATGCACATCAATTCCTCTTTTTTCAAGATTGTCCCTAGTTAGAATTTTGTTTAAACCCAACCGCCAAGCAAAAACATTAATTTTTATAGGAACAAACCAATTCCATCTGGTTGGAATTAGTCTACATTGTTACTAAATCAACAACCAAGATTGACCACAACAACAATGAGTTCAACTACAAACATCAAATAGTCGTCACATATCAATTACCACATATTCACATGTGAATCTTTGTAAAAAAACCAACTACTATTCCTTCAACACATTTTTCAAAATAAATTATAATTATACCCGTCTTGTCATCTTACCATCTAATTTGTTTTGTAAACATATAGCAATTAAATATCACACATGTGAAATTGTGAAAAAAATGTCCAATAACTATAATCACTTAAAATATAAAAGTGACGAGGTTTTCTTTTGGGAATTTTCCCATGATTTTACTATAATAACCAATTTTATAGGTACCAATAACCAATTTGTTTGGCATACAAAAATTTATTTGTTCAGAAAATATACAATGAATTAATCTTTCAAAATATAAAGTTCATTTCGGTTTTTCGAACTTTTCCCTTACCTTACCGATAACATGTTTAACATTTTCACAATTATGTCAATCACATCTTTTTAATTTAATTTAATAAAGTGTTTTTCATATTTTTTTAGAATCATATTTTATACATTATTGGAAAATTATTTTTTTAAAACCATATTTGATACATTATTGGAAATATATAAATATGTCATCAAATAAATATATATATATATATATATATATTAAAATATTTATATGCAGAAATGCAATTAAAATTCAATGAAAGTATGAAACTTCTTCCTCTTTCAAGTCTTTGCCAGTTGCGAAATTTACAAGAAAATTTTGTCCATTTAGGATGACCAAAAGGACGACGACCAAGAGCTCTTAACACACGAAAACCACAATTGATATGATACATAATATTATATAATTTACACAAAATCTCAATCATTCATTAATTTAGTCTAATAAATATTTGGTTTATAAATATTTTGATTATTTTTAAATGTAAATCGTTTATTATAGTGGATGATCATTCTGGTTTATTTATTTATTTATAAATACCTGAATCATAATATATAGATAAATTCTTATAATTTTCATAAATATCTTAATTAATTGATTTATAAAATTGTAAAGTTGTTAAATAACTTGAGACTTTATTACTATAGTGAAAAAAGTTCTAAAAATCTGACGAGATTTTAAATTTTGAGCAATTAATTACTCCTTTCATCCCAAAATGAATGTTCACAATGAAAAAGGTACACAGTTTAATTTAGAAGTGTGTAATTATTACAATTTTTAATTAACCAAACTACAATTTTACCATTAGTTATAGATAGTGAAATTTTTTTCCACTACATAATATAGGGTAGAATGGAAAATTGAACATTTACTTTTGAAAGTAGACACTTATTTTGGGACAAACTAAAATAGTAATATAGATACTTATTTTATGACGGATGGAGTAATACTTTGACATATTTGGAAAGTTATATGTGATACCTAAATATATATATCTGATGAACTTGTATATTTTTTTGAATGATGGATCGTATTTGAAATGAAGTTTTTTTTCTTTTTTATGTTCTCAGTGTTGAATTTACTTTGTTTAAATATAAATTTAACAAAACAACTAACTCGAATGCATTGGGTTGGGTTATTTTTTTTTTCTTTTGAAACAAAAACCAGACTTTGTTACGGCTAGCAAAAAGCTAGTAAAAAGGAACAAGAACGTACATTAGTTGATACAATCGATAGGATGATTTCTCCACGTTAGAGGGTTTTTATCGCTCCCTTTATTTCTAGCCAATAACCAAATGAACTACTTTTCCACAATTTGATCAAGGAGAGAGTCTTTATGAGGAGGAGGATTGTCAAAAGCGCACATGTTTCGGAAACACCAAAAAAAGGTAACAACTTATGCAAACAAGTGCTTCTATCGCTTCTTTGACTTGGCTATCCTTAAAGTTGAATTGACCCCGTTAAGTATCGATTCCAATGACTTATCTACGGGAAATGAAATCAACCATCATATGTCGATGAATCTCCACACCTCTGCCGCCACTGGACATTTGAATAAAACGTGATTGATTGTTTCTAAAGTGGAGCCGCACACCGGACATAAAATAGAATCGATGTCCATCTTCATCTTTATTGGGTTGGGTTAATTAGGTTGCATTTTTGTTTGAGTTGGGTTTGGTTGAAAATTTTCAACCCCATCAATCCAACCCATGAACACCCCTATTTGTACATTGAAAAGCAATGGTATGCTAATGGCTTTTTCCATTCCTATAGATTTGTCATTGATGAATTATTCATTGATGTTTGTCTGAAATAACACATAATTGTCTCTTATAAGCAACAAAATGTCTAAACTGATAAAAGAACCAACACCAACTGTGTGTAGACTCTTCATCAATAATGGCATAAGCTACACGCAATATATAATTGTTAGCGTCTTTTATGACCGCAACAAGCATTTTTCCCATGTATGAACCCTTCAAATGTGTAACACCCTAAAAATAGGGTTAACAAAAATCCGAAAAACGGACATGAGGTATACTAAAAATTGCCAAAGCAAGAGCCTCCTTAAATGGGGAAAATACACAAACCTGTTTAAATACAATCGTAAATAAACGGTCAATAACTAACAACCAACTAAACCAATTCCATAACTAGAAAAGAGATTACAAATAAGGGTGTCATTTATAAACCCAAAGGTTCTCCTACCAAAAGTAAGTCCAAATGCAATATCCCTCAATCTCTCAATTGAGAACTTTACTTCTCGGTTCTCTCATCAATTGAGAACTTTACTTCTCGGTTCACTCATAACCGAGAACTTCACTTCTCGGTTCTCTCATCAACTGAGAACTTTACTTCTCGGTTCACTCATAACCGAGAACTTCACTTCTCGATTCTCTCACCAACCGAGTACTTCAACCTTGTTTCACTATATAATTTTGCCATCTTTGCTTCTCGGTCCATCTCATACCCGATAAGATCATTTCTCGGTCTATGTTATAACCGAGAACCTTTCTACTCGGTTCTTGGTGCAACTGAGAACTTTGCTTTTCGGTTCTTGTTTCAACCGAATTTTACCCTTTTCGGTTTGTTCTTCAACCGAAAACCTCACTTGGTTCTTTCAGATTGATTATGTCCTAACTTTTTAACTATGCTTATTTTTCAGACTTAATGGTTAATGTTCAAGTACAACAAGATGAGAATGATCTCTTGGATCATCTTAATGATCAAGAACAGATTTCTAGGCTTCGTCCTATGCCTTCTCAGCCTTCAACAACAGCTGATCAATCTGCTCAAGGACTTGTTCCGGATGATTTTCTGCATCATTCTCACTTTCTTCCTTACAAGGGCAATAATCATTATGTTGATTTTGGACATCTGAACATACGAGGAGTGGTGAAAGAAATTTTAAGAGGACATCCCCTTGCTTATGCGTTGACAAAAACAGTTGATGTTCCTGAGGTATATGTGCAGCAAGCCTGGCACTATATTACAAAGAATGATAAAGTAAATCCTCCACATTTCCTGATAAGTGTAGATCAGTTTGAATCTCGGCTTACTTTCAGAAGGTTACGTGTGCTTCTACAATTTCCAGGCCCTGATTCCAGACCAGGCAAAGTTGCTTATGATCCGTTTCCTTCTGATCAAACTGTTCTTGATGGCATTATTGCACTTGGTTATAATGGTGAACTCAGGAAAGTGACTCAGTTTCACAAGGCTAAGCTTCCACCTGTCTGGTATGATTTTTTCTCTATATTCAATCGGTGCTTAACTTCAAAGGCTACTGGTACAGATAGCACAAGCATGCCGATTCTGAAGCTATTCTACTGTGTTATTCACGATCTTCATATCTATTATACTTTGGCCATCTGGACTGGTCTTTCAGAAGTTGTATATGCTAAAGCGACAAACAATAGGAGAAAGTTTGTGCCGTTTTTGCGTTTTTTAAAGATCTTTGTTCGGAGCATTATGGATAGCACAGAGAATTTTCTTGCTCGTACACAGTGGCCTCGCATTGCCGATTATCAGTGTAAATACTTCCAGATTCAAAAGCATACGTTTACGAATGAAGATCAATGGATGCCCATTCCAGCAATTCTTATAGTGAATTATGCAGATTTGATAAATGAAGCTGTGGTCGAATACATGCTAGATCATGATTACGAGATTCCACAGGCAGAGAATGCTGATGCAGATGTTCAAGTTGCTCATTTACATCAACAAGATCAATACCAAGATGCAGAGGAACATGTTGATGAAATTCAAGAAGTTGCAGAGCAAATTCAGAAACAACAACAGGAAATCTCTGTTGGTTCTCGTTTGGTTCAGGCAATCCCTGAAACAGGTTCAGATATTCACTTTGTCATTGAAGATGAACTTGAGGAATTACATGCTGATGATGATAATCAAGAGTTTAATGTTTTTCAATCCAATCAAGAAGGTTCTGATGATGAGTCTGTTCCAATAAATCCAATTGTTGGCCATCTTGCTGTAGACGAGCTTGATCTTTCACTGAAGAAATTTTCTGCTGCTCATGAATCTTCTACTGTTGTTGTATCTACAACTGATTCAACATTGACTATGGGGTTTACTTCTTCTGGTTTGCACTCTTCTTCAAAATTAGACTTTGTTCATAATCTTCTACGGACAACAAAGGCTTCTATGGATGTAGAAAGGGATACTCAATTAGCCAGGATGAAGACATTTCTGCAAGGAAATCTGTCAAATATTGATCCTTCTATTATCCCTCCACAGTTGTTGACCGGCAAACCCATAGAACTTCATCTTTCTCATTCAGCAGTTCTGGGTTCTGCACCTTCACTATCTGCACCGATTTTTTCGTCTTCTACTATGTCATCGGGTCTTCTATCTTCTTCTGCTCAAATGGCTTCATGTGCTACTATGACATCAACTTTTGCGGGTGCGTCTTCTTCTTCTACTCCTGTAGATCCTCGTATTGATGATCTTTCTGTTCAGGAAGTAGCTGAGCACTTAAGAGCTCGACTTGCATCTATGGCTCCAGCAAATCAACAGTCGATCGATCTTTTGTCTCTTCTCAGATCTTTTCAGCCATCATTTCGACCACCTACAACTGAAGATTCTCTCTCTGCTTTACGATCAGACTTTGAGAAATTTAGAGATGAGGTACAGTTAGGTTTGGGTCAATTGCAATCCACTGTTTTTGCCATTGCTCAACACTTGCAGGTTCCAAATGTCTCGTGTCGTGCTGAAGCTGGACCATCTAACAAGCGTTCACATGATCATGATGATTCTCAACCTGATCATGAGGGGGAGAAAAAGAGACGCTTGGATAAGTCTGCAGCTGATCTTTCTAAAGAAAATAAATCAGAAACTGCTCCAAGTGAAACATGCTCTGTTGATAAAGAAAAGCCTAAAGAAGCAGAAACAGAAATGCAGTCTATGTTTGAAGACTTGTTAAGCAAAGTAAATCTTCCAGAGACTGACATTTCTACTGAAAACAATTTACAGTTGGTACTTTATGTTGATCCAGATTCTGAGCCAGTTTCTTCTGTTATACCAAAATCTGTGAATATGACTGAAGCTGAAGCGTTTGAAAATTTCAGAGCATCTTACGAAAATATTATTGATGTGGATTCTGAAAATGAAATTGATGCCAAGTTTGAAAGCTTTTGGAAAGTTAAAGAAGAAGAAGAAGAAGAAGATGATGATGATAGTGATGCTGATGTATTGTATGCAGATCTTTCATCTCAAGAAGTTAGATTTCCTTTTCAAGATGAACAGAATTCTCCACAAGATGATTCTTCTCAGATTCAGTCTGAAGCAGTTTCAAATCCTCTGTTTGTCTCTACAACTCTTATATCTTCTACATCAGTTGTCTCTGAGCTTCCAGCAATTGTTTCTAATGTGTCTATTCCAGTCGTGATTCCACCTACCAAGATTCCTCGTGCTCCATCAAGTAAATCTGATAAGTCAGTTGATCCTAATTATATGGTTCCTGATTTTATTCCAGAAAATCTTAGATCTTCAGGAATTCCTATTTCAAGGGAGCATAGAGGACAAAGGTTTGAGGCTAGAGATATGAGACAGGTGTTTCGTAATGTATACCTTGAAGATACTCACCAAAGTATTTTTGTGAAACACAAGACTGTTTTGAGTTTTGAGTTTTTCTTGGGCATTGAAAAAGAGTCTGATCTTGTTAAACAGAACTATTTGATGGCTATGAGGTATTTGAGACAAGGGAAAGAAACAGTATATTCTGAGAAGGGGATTGTACAAGTTAAATGTGTTTCCATGTTCAACATATTCAACATTTGGGTTTCTAATTTCACTGTTCAACGAAGAGACTGTAAAGACTATACCTTCACAGAAGCAGATTTTAATGAAGTTCATGTGGATGATATTGAGTTTCTATTCAATTTCTTCAGCTCTCTCAATGAACGATCAGATGATATGAATAGAGCCTTCAACACTGTCAGAAGACATATTATCAGAACAATTCGCTTCTATAGCTTATTTGACTTTCAGTTGGGTGTCGAAAATCATCAACCTACGGTCAACTTGCACAAGCCAAAACAGAAGCTTGACAACATTAAAAGTTTCTTATTATATACTATTGTTGATGAACCGTATGGTGTGGTGTACAGAAACTTGAAGGGTCGTCATTGTTTTATGAGATTTGAAGAAGTCTGCAAGTATTCTGATGGAACTTTGAAGCTTATCAAGATGCATCTAATTCATAAGTTGAATTATGAAAAGCAGAATGTGGCAAACAGACAGAGATTCAATTTTTATCCACAAAAGGAAGGAAACAAGGAGTTACTGAGATTGGAAAAGGCAATTGATGTAATTCAAGACCGAATCAACTTTCGAAATGCTTTACGTCGCCTTGAAGCTCAAGTGGATATTAGAAGATTTTCTTGATTTTAGAGCTCGGTGCCAAAGGTTACAAAGGGGGAGATTGTTAGATCTTTTTTAGTTGTAACCTTTGTATTTATTTTACTTTGAGGGTATATAAACCCTTGTCTTAGTTGTTTTTAAGTAGATGTGATTACTTTTGCATATCTTCAATACAATACTTCTTTTGGCTTCTCATTCACTTTCTCTCTCTAGCTTTCTCTCTCTAGAATCTTAAGATCTTTAGTTCACAGTACATCTTGTATGTATTTTGAGTATCATGCTCATGATTGTTTGAATACATATTTTTTTAACATTGTCGATGTTTTTAGATATCACATTGTGCATTATAGTTGTATCACAGTGCGTCTTATATTTACTTTGGGTATCACACTGATAAATGTTTGTATGTGGGTCTCGGAGGTCAGATTTGTGCGTATGTCACAGAGACAGAGACAGAGAGAGAGAGAGAGAGAGAGAGAGAGAGAATCATATTACCTAAAATGTCCTTTAATTAAAATTTAAAGTCAAATTACCAAATATATTAATTTCCTAATTTATTCTTTGATGTGTGGATGAGATTGGATCTTACAGTTATCACAAAATATACAGTTCTCCTTTCAATGACCCCCTATATATATATAGGATCAGGTTCAAGGGAAAACCTTAAAAAAACGAAAAACTGAGGAACACCCTGATAGTCATTCATCTGGACGGTATGCACTTGTGCATACAATTAATTTGTAACATGCACACGTGCATATAACGCACAAGTGCATAAAACCAAAATACACCTTAATTAACTTGTATGCACAAGTGCATACCGTCCAGATGAATGGCTACCAGGGTGTTCCTCAGTTTTCCATTTTTTTGAGGTTTTCCCTTGAACCTCCCTCCCCCTCTCTCTCTCTCTCTCTATATATATATATATAATCTCAATTTTTTGTTAACTTTGTTAAATTAAATGGGTCAATCACATTTCATCAAATTTATTGGTTACATCTCATGTGTGATACATCTCACCAAATTTGTTGATTCACTAATACCATAATTTCGTATGAAACACTTTCACTCATGAACAATTTGATTCACTAATACCAAAATTTTAGCCATGAAACCATTTCCAGAAGTTAAAACACATTCATCAAATTTAGGTTTTTTGAAAAACCTTCTATTCATGACAAATCCTGAATATGAGATCAGATTCACTTTGGTTGTTTATTGATGAAACATTGATATTATGTTCATTCATGAAAGTAGTATTCAGACGATAGTTAAGGAAGATAGGGTAACAAAAAAGTTCATGAAACACTGTCAACCATGTCACTAATGGGAGTTTTGATCAGGCAAAATGCAGATTACGAATTTCGTTTTCACACATTTCTTGTTCATGAAAAAAACAACTTTCGATTTCATCAAAATTTAACCTTTCCTTAATTACCTTGATATTGGCTCGTACCCACTGTTAATTAGGGTTCTTAAACATACTTGCCTTGCAACCGAGTACAGTAACACCTTCTTTCTTACTTTTTCCGTGTCTTCTACTTCTTTTTTTGCCGCTATTAATTTTTCATAGCCATCATCTCCATTTTTTGTTCATATTCTTTGTCCAATAATACAAGCTCATATTAAAATAACAAAATGATCAATAATCAACAACATTGTAATTAGTCTACATTGTTACTACAACCAAGATTGATCACAACAACAATGTGTTCAACTACAAACATCTAATAGTCGTCACATATCAATTACCACATATTCACATGTGAATCTGTGTAAAAAACCAACTACAATTCTTTAAACACATTTTTGCAAATTAAATTATAACCATACCCATCTTGCCATGTAATTTGTTTTGTAAACGTATCGCAATTAAATATCACACTTGTGAAATTGTGAAAAAATGTCCAATAACTTAATCAACTTAAAATATAAAAGTGACTTGAGGTTTTTTTTTTTTTCCAGATTTTTCCCATGATTTTACTATAATAACCAATTTTATAGGTACCAATAACCAATTTGTTCGGCTTACAAAAATTTATTTGTCAGAAAATATACAATGAATTAATCTCTCAAAATATAAAGTTCATTTCGGTTTTTCGAACTTTTCCCTTACCAATAACATGTTTTAACATTTTCACAATTATGTCAATCACATATTTTTTAATTTAATTTAATAAAGTATTTTTCATATTTTTTTAGAACCATATTTTATACATTATTGGAAAAATATTTTTTAAAACCATATTTGATACATTATTGGAAAAATATAAAAATGTCATCAAATAAATATATATATTAAAATATTTATATGCAGAAATGCAATTAAAATTCAATGAAAGTATGAAACTTCTTCCTCTTTCAAGTCTTTGCCAGTTGCGAAATTTACAAGAAAATTTTGTCCATTTAGGATGACCAAAAGGACGACGACCAAGAGCTCTTAACACACGAAAACCACAATTGATATGATACATAATATTATATAATTTACACAAAATCTCAATCATTCATTAATTTAGTCTAATAAATATTTGGTTTATAAATATTTTGATTATTTTTAAATGTAAATCGTTTATTATAGTGGATGATCATTCTGGTTTATTTATTTATTTATAAATATCTGAATCATAATATATAGATAAATTCTTATAATTTTCATAAATATCTTAATTAATTGATTTATAAAATTGTAAAGTTGTTAAATAACTTGAGACTTTATTACTATAGTGAAAAAAGTTCTAAAAATCTGACGAGATTTTAAATTTTGAGCAATTAATTATTCCTTTCATCCCAAAATGAATGTTCACAATGAAAAAGGTACACAGTTTAATTTAGAAGTGTGTAATTATTACAATTTTTAATTAACCAAACTACAATTTTACCATTAGTTATAGATAGTGAAATTTTTTTCCACTACATAATATAGGGTAGAATGGAAAATTGAACATTTACTTTTGAAAGTAGACACTTATTTTGGGACAAACTAAAATAGTAATATAGATACTTATTTTAGGACGGATGGAGTAATACTTTGACATATTTGGAAAGTTATATGTGATACCTAAATATATATATCTGATGAACTTGTATATTTTTTTGAATGATGGATCGTATTTGAAATGAAGTTTTTTTTCTTTTTTATGTTCTCAGTGTTGAATTTACTTTGTTTAAATATAAATTTAACAAAACAACTAACTCGAATGCATTGGGTTGGGCTATTTTTTTTTTCTTTTGAAACAAAAACCAGACTTTGTTACGGCTAGCAAAAAGCTAGTAAAAAGGAACAAGAACGTACATTAGTTGATACAATCGATAGGATGATTTCTCCACGTTAGAGGGTTTTTATCGCTCCCTTTATTTCTAGCCAATAACCAAATGAACTACTTTTCCACAATTTGATCAAGGAGAGAGTCTTTATGAGGAGGAGGATTGTCAAAAGCGCACATGTTTCGGAAACACCAAAAAAAGGTAACAACTTATGCAAACAAGTGCTTCTATCGCTTCTTTGACTTGGCTATCCTTAAAGTTGAATTGACCCCGTTAAGTATCGATTCCAATGACTTATCTACGGGAAATGAAATCAACCATCATATGTCGATGAATCTCCACACCTCTGCCGCCACTGGACATTTGAATAAAACGTGATTGATTGTTTCTAAAGTGGAGCCGCACACCGGACATAAAATAGAATCGATGTCCATCTTCATCTTTATTGGGTTGGGTTAATTAGGTTGCATTTTTGTTTGAGTTGGGTTTGGTTGAAAATTTTCAACCCCATCAATCCAACCCATGAACACCCCTATTTGTACATTGAAAAGCGATGGTATGCTAATGGCTTTTTCCATTCCTATAGATTTGTCATTGATGAATTATTCATTGATGTTTGTCTGAAATAACACATAATTGTCTCTTATAAGCAACAAAATGTCTAAACTGATAAAAGAACCAACACCAACTGTGTGTAGACTCTTCATCAATAATGGCATAAGCTACACGCAATATATAATTGTTAGCGTCTTTTATGACCGCAACAAGCATTTTTCCCATGTATGAACCCTTCAAATGTGTAACACCCTAAAAATAGGGTTAACAAAAATCCGAAAAACGGACATGAGGTATACTAAAAATTGCCAAAGCAAGAGCCTCCTTAAATGGGGAAAATACACAAACCTGTTTAAATACAATCGTAAATAAACGGTCAATAACTAACAACCAACTAAACCAATTCCATAACTAGAAAAGAGATTACAAATAAGGGTGTCATTTATAAACCCAAAGGTTCTCCTACCAAAAGTAAGTCCAAATGCAATATCGTTCAAATCACTTAATTTGCCTTCCTCCTGTCACCATGATTTTGCTACTCTTTCATTTACCTAAATGTGGGGTAAGGATATTCATAATTGTGAAGGGAAATTATCTATAGGAAGAATCTAAATTAAATATATACAAGTCGTTGAAGGAAAAGTATATATGTGGCTTTAAAGCTTTTGGAATTTTTAGAAAGACTGATCTTCGATTTCCTTTAAATCCATCGTAATTTAATTCAAACAAAT
The DNA here is from genome assembly GCA_954870635.1 of Arctium minus. Classification (NCBI taxonomy): domain Eukaryota; kingdom Viridiplantae; phylum Streptophyta; class Magnoliopsida; order Asterales; family Asteraceae; genus Arctium; species Arctium minus. Next base: position 2,613,773 of record OX941087.1, read on the forward strand.
GCAGATGAATTAAGAAAGAAGTACAGGATGAAGGTCATGTTACCTTTGCTATTGTTGTCGCTTCACCTTGGTTCACTTCAGGCAGTAATTTCTTTACCTAAGATGGTTAAGATGTTTAAGATGCCTAATAAGATGCCCGATGAAACCAAAAATCTTAAGGACCTCAACCCTCGTGTCATCCATGATTCTTCTGATAATCCGAGTACTACTACCGCTCCCCAGGTGACGACGGTTGATCACACACGTAATCCTTATGACGCTCAACCCGGTCACAAGAGCGGTGACAAACCCAGTTCACTTAGCCGCGCCAGGGCTAATTGTAAACGTGCTTGTATTAGTGCTGCTCAGTTATCTGTCGCTGCTGCGGCTCATCCTGCCGAAACCACGGCTGGTGCGCCTACATCTTGTGATAATAAAGCTTCCCTTGGTATTATTGAAACCGCTTGTAGCTTTGCTTGTGTTGGTCCTTGGGATGGTGCTCGAGCAAGTCCTAAAGCTATTATAAGAGCTGCAAAGGCTTGTGTTGCTGACGAAGCCAATGCCCCTTCAGCCGACGCGTATCCGCCTTCAGCCGACGCGTATCCGCCTTCAGCCGACGCACCCGCAGACGCGAATCGTCATTAGGTTCAAAGAGGTTGCTACCACTATGTCATCGTTTTTCTACAATTTCTTCTGCATTGTGTTTGATTTGCTTTCTGTGTCTATGTATGCTATGTGGTTCACTTGTTGTTTGCACAATATGATTTGGTATTTGTGAAATAAATAAAAAACCAGGATTAGCATTTGCTAGTTCTTGGTCAACATCGCCTGTCTCCAAGTTCTTACACTAAATTAATGGATTAATCAAAACCCTTGCATACTAGCTATTATTTTTTATTTAAAGGAAGTTAAATTAATGGATGTTAATCAAGCCCAATGCAACAGACAAAATTAAACTCGTATTTGAAAGCAAATATGTTCAACCTCAACTCAACAAAAATAACCTTTCTCACAATTTATCACGAGGAGTTGGACAGTGAATTACGTATTATTCTTTCAAATTGCTAGTGCTATATATTCCTCACTACAAAACAGATAACTTTTACCACAAAAATCACCCGGATAGATTTTCATCGCTTACAATTCACCTATATATAAAATTCCAACGGTTTCGGTATGTTTTTCCAGAAATTACCAAGAAGGGCCTTGGCTAATCTATCACTTATTTGAGTTTCGCACCAACAATTTGTCCACTGACTTTTGTGATGGTTTTGTCACCTCTTTAGCGATGGATTTTCCAGGGAAAATTTCGTAGGTAAAAATCTTCCATTTAATAGCGGCTATTGCTGCTGATCGTCCTGCTTTTACTCGTGGAGTCATCTGCTCCAGCAATTAAACACGTGCACGGGTCGATCCTCGTCAGTCTCAATGCCCTCCATGCTAGCAACGACATTGATTATATTGTTGCGTTCCATTGTTGTGGGTTTCCCTTAGGAAGCTGCATGCATGGCTGTTTTTCTATTTCTATGGAGTTAATATACGAGTTATTGTTTATTTGTTGTACTTTGAGTTTATCTTTTCCATTAAACTCATGTTTTTGTTTTACGATTCAACAACAAATAAAGGATTGCAACAATTCAATTTTTTCCATTCTTTAGTTTCTGATAAAAGTCTTTGATTTTTCCCATTTTTCTTTCTTGATATATATACCTTGGATTTTTCATTACAAACCAATCATTTTTAAACTGAACTGAGGTTACCCATTAATGTTCACTGAAATATAGCCATGATCAATCAAACCTATTTGGAGTTGCAGCATCACAATATTTCAGCCCCCATATATAGAGAGAGAGGGACATCTCAAATTTCTTGGACATCTCAAATTTGAACCTCTTGATCATGCTCAAATTTGTACCTGTGACAAACAAATCATCAACATAAATTGCTAAGATTAGCAAGTTAGCCCCTTTATTTTTCCGGTACACCGATGGTTCTTTCATGCACTTTTGAAATTTCATGCTCTTCAAAATCCCGTCAAGCTTCGTGTTCCATTCTCTAGGTGCTTGTCTTAGACCATATAGTGCTTTTGTAAGGCGATATACTTTATGCTCGTTGCCTTTCTTTATATAGCCTTCCGGTTGTGACACGTAAACGGTTTCATTCAATTCTCCATGCAAGAACGCCGTTTTAACATCTAAGTGGTGAAACTCCCACCCATGAGTAGCCGCTAAGGCTATAAGAAACCGGATAGTTTCGATTCGAGCTACCGGAGCAAATACTTCTTGAAAATCGATACCGGGTTGTTGCACGTAACCTTTAGCAACCAACCTTGCCTTGTATTTATTAATGGTGTCGTCTGCATTCTTCTTCAATTTAAACACCCATTTGAGTCCGATTGGCTTCAACCCCATAGGCTTGTTCACGAGAGTCCAAGTATTATTCTTGTTTATCGAATTGATTTTCGCATTCATGGCTTTGACCCACTCTGGTTCTTTCTTCGCTTCTTCAACTGATACCGGCTCGTCATTGGTTGTTAGGAGAAGTTCTTCGATATTATCAAGGTCAAGCTCATAATCTCGAAATCGTTTTGGAGGTACTCTTGGTCTCGAGGGCCTTTGGTTTGCAACTCCTTGTTGAACATTATTGTTGACCGGGCTTGGTTGTTCATTATCTTGTACTTCCGCTCTGTCTTCAAACTCGTGATCTGATTCAATCGGCTCAATTGGATCACTGTTTACATCGTTTCCTTGATTGTTGTTCGCCTCGTCTTCTGGGTAGTCCCATGGTACTATGAATGTGCCCGGTTCTTCATTGTCGGTTATTGCTTTTTTAACCCAATCCCACCCTTTGGTTTCATCAAAAATAACGTCTCGACTCACGATTATTTTTTGTGTTGTCGGGTTAAATAGCCAATAGGCTTTCGTACCCGGTTCGGAACCAAGATGTACTAGTGGTCTTGATCTTGCATCCAACTTCTTGAGTTTTACCGGTTCAACTTTTGCATGTGCTAGACACCCAAATATACGAACATTTTCTAAATTCGGTTTTCTTTTATACAACTTTTCGTATGAAGTTGTATCACCAAGGACTCGTGTGTAAACACGATTAATTAGATTTGTAGAGTGACTTACTGCTTCACCCCATAAGTAGTTTGGAACATGCATTGCCTTCATTATGCTTCGTGTCATATCCATAAGTGTTCGGTTTCTTCGTTTCACAATTCCGTTTTGTTGCGGTGAATATGGGGCGGTAAGGTGGCGTTTGACTCCGTTTTGATCACAGAAAGAATTAAACTCGAGAGAAGTAAACTCACCTCCTCGATCACTTCTAAACACATTCAAAGGCTTTCCAATTTCATTCTTCGCCAAAGCTTTGAACTTTTTGAAGTGTGTGAATGTCTCACTCTTTTCTTTCATGAGATAAATCCACATAAATCGGGAAAAGTCATCAATTAGTGTGAAAACATACCGATTTTGACCCTTGGTTGCCGGCGTGATCGGTCCGCATAAATCACCGTGAACTAGTTCCAATGGTCGTTTTGCTTTGTATGTCGTCATAGTCGGGAATGACTTTCTTGTTTGCTTGCCCACCAAGCAAGACTCACACAATTGATTCTCATGATCAAATTGGGGTAACCCTTTAACTAGACCCTTCTTGGACATCTTTTCCATTGACTCGAAATTGATGTGCCCAAGTCTTGCATGCCATCGCCACGTGTCTTCACTTAGTCTCGAATGAAGGTAAATCGGTACTCCAATTTTTAATTTTATTTTATAAAGGCTATTTGGAGTTCTTTGTACCTTCATTAATAAGCAATTGTCGGCATCATGCATGGTTAAGTAATTGTCTTTCATCCGAATGTCACACCCGACTTCAGTTGCTTGTCCGAAACTAATAATATTATTCTTTAAATCCGGTATGAAATAAATCTCCGTCATCAATCGTTGTTGCCCCGACTTTCCTTGGAAGAGGATAGAGCCTTTTCCTTTGATTCCTACACACGAATTATCCCCAATCTTAACCCTACCGGTTATGCCCTCATCGAGTTCGGAGAAAAACGACCGGTTTCCCGTCATATGATTACTCGCCCCGTTATCCAAATACCACACATCGTTGTCTTGTAAGTCGTATCGAGACGGTATCACCTTCCCTTCGTTTAAAAACACGGTTTCATGAAAGAAAACGGTGTCATCTCCATTTTCATTTTCATTGAGATTCGATTCTTGTAGCTTCTGAATTCGATCGGGACACTTAGATGCGAAGTGCCCTGGTTTGTCGCATCGATAACAAATAAGCTTCGATCTGTCCTTATTTTTATTTTTCTTATTAGGGTCATCGTTGGACTGTTTGTTGGGCCGGTTGGATTTGTATTGGGTTGATCCATTTGAACCACTCGACCCGTTTGACCCACTTGATTCTCTCCACTTTCCTTTCCCCCTTGATGAACCACCACCTCCTGTCGACGACCCACCTCCACCTCCAGTCGATTTTGCGGCAAATAGAACCCTCGATTGACCATCTCCAGCATCGACTTCCCTGATTCTTTCTTCATATGCCTTCAATCGACCCACAATGTCTTCAAACCCTACCGATTTCAAATCTAGTACCTGTTCGAGAGACGCAACAATGTGTATGAAGTTTATGGGCAGGGATTTGAGGAATTTCTTCACTAATTTTGATTCCTCAATCGATTCCCCTAAAGCCAACGACTTTGAGGTGATTCCAGACAGTTTTCCGGCGAAGGCATCGATTTTCTCCGACTCCGTCATCCTTAGGCGATCAAACTCCGACATTTAGGTTTGTAATTGCGCCTCTTTCACTCTATCAGCCCCTACGTTTCTTGATTTAACTGCCTCCCAAAGTTTCTTTGCCGAATCCTGATCTCCTATTTGCATGATTAGGTTTTCCGGCAAGGCTTGGTACAGCAGCCCCATGGCGAGGCAGTCCTTCTCCTCACTGGCATCGGTTCTTGGATCGATCACGGTCCAGGCCTTGTGGATTCGCAGCACCACCTTCATCCTCATAGCCCACACGGTGTAATTTGTGGGTGTGAGCATTGGACACGCAACTGCAGTCGAGCCGATCAGCTTCTCTCTCACCGGAGCCGAACCAGCACCACCTTTATCTCCTTCTCCGTCTGACATCTTAACCAGGTAAATAAAACGATTTCACAGCCCCTTGACTCGAGCTCTGATACCAAATAAAGTTTAATAAAACGTAATTGCAAACAATAAATCAAACCACACTTTGATTAATCGGAAAATAGCTCAAAACCGACTGTTTACAATTGTGAATTCTTAATCCTAAATCTCGATTAAGGCATGTATATATAGATCTAATTTCCGACTTGTATTAGACTATAATTAGAAAACTAGGAACCGACTTATTCTTTTGTTTCCATAAATACCGATTGCTTGTTCACCAAGTGTTTGGATCCCACGACTTTAGGATTCCAACATTATTCGCTAAGTCGGGAAGGGGGTGTTGTCCCGATTAAGACAAAAGAATGACTCCCCTACCCCTAATTGAAAAACTACGCCTCCTTCAACATTGAAATTTATACGCCTCTTTTGCTCTACTCTATCACCGGAAAACTTGTGTTTCATCTTCGCCTCTGTCTGGCGATCGTCACCATCTCCGGCAACCGTCGGTTTTTGTATACACAGACATCCATCTCTCCCTTCTTTATGTACCTTATCTTTTGATTTCTTTTTCTACACCGATTTGTCCTTCTTTATATGTTTATCCTTTGATTTCTCCCTTCTTTACGTGTTTATACATTGATTTGTACATCAATTTCTTCCTTCTTTATGTGTTTGTACATTGATTTGTACACAGATTTCTCCTTCTACGGGTGTTCTATTTCTCCTTCTATGGGTGTTTTTAGGGATTTCTGTGAGTTGAACATTAGTATTTTTATGTGTTTGTATATCGATTTCAACATCGAATTTTGCTTCTATGGACGTTCTCATCGATTTTTATATGTTTGTAAATCGATTTCAACAACGAATTTTGCATCTATGGATGTTCTCATCGACTTTTATGTGCCTGTATATTGATTTCTACATCGACTTTTGCTTCTATGAATGTTGTCATTGATTTTTATGTGTCTGTACATCAGTTTTTATGTATTTGCACATCAATTATCAAACAGAGGTTTAATTCATATTAAAGAGTAAATCGGTCATTTCTGTCATTCAGACTGTTGATTCAGAAAAAAAAACATATTTTTATTCAGCCAGACAAATTTATCCATACATGACTTAATAAAAAAATTTGGTAAACGGCCCCTAAGTCTTGTACCCTTGTTTGGCAAAAAAAAAATTAGAGCCTCTTAATGTAACATCCTCAAATTTAGAAATAGCGACTAAATTAAAATTTTCAACAATACCTCAAAGTAGAATAAGATCTTGTTGGGTCATCTAAAGATTTGAAGATGACCTCCCGATCTTCCATTTTGTAGCATCATACTTATAATATTTTGAGGTTTTTTTAGCAGTTTGGTCTCTATACAAATGTTCGGTGAAGTCGAAGATCAACCGAAGAAGACAAAGAAGAAGTATATCTCTCAAAGCGGATTGAAGATAAACTTCTCAGCCTAAAGCCAAGCATGCCTACTTGATCAACACTATTGGCTAGGATGGTGCCAATCTCAAATCTTCAGAAGCCGAAGATTTCTCAATCTTCAGCAGTCGAAGATTTCTCAATCTTCATAGCCCAAAGATTTCTCACAAATGCATTGTACTTTTCTGACAAAGTATATTTGTGATATTTTGCATCGACGTGGACCTCATCTGAAGATCAGATAAAGTAAACTTTGTCTCCTACACTCTTTTAAGGAAAGGTCTACACCATCTTGCAGGTCAACACTTCAAGACAAAGTAACCTCAAGACAAAAGGTACATCATGTACCATGCTGAAAACTTGTGTCCATCCCTTGCTCAACATGTGTCCCATGCATTAAATGAATGAGGCACTATAAATATGGAAGATGGTTTTACATGCAAGATTACCAACTTTTCAAGCCTTCAAGCTCTCTAAGTGCACTGGCAATTTCTCTCTATGAAGTTCTTATTGTTTTCTAAGCGTTTTACAATTTTTCTTCATTTCTCTTAGTGTAAGATTGTTTGAGCAGATTCATTTGTTCTCTTCCGCAACAATCAAAAGTTTTTATGTGTAATTCTTGATTTCAAACCAATAAGAATAAAATTAAGTGAAAATTGTGTATTGTATTCAACCCCCTCCCCCTTCTACAATACTTTTCTTTTTTACTTACTGCTATTTAGGACCAACAAGTGGTATCAGAGCGGTTTAGTTTAACTCAATAAACTAGATCCGCAATGGCATCCTCTTATTCTTCTTCTTCTTTGAACAATGATTCTTCTCAAAACACCACTGTTGTTTCATGCGACAATAGCTCTATAGCCAAACCACCAAAGTTTAACCCCAATAACTTCTTTCTGTAGAAAAGTCATATGATACTCTTCTTAGAAGGAGTTGACATCAGATATCCTACTATCTTACATGAAGGTCCTTTCATTCCTAGAGTTTGGGACCGGTACAATGCCTAAAAGGCAGATAAGATAAATGTTGATGAGGACTCTTCTGAGGAAGTAAGAACTCCAGAAAATGGGAGATACATTGTAAAGGATCCCAAAAAGTATAATGATGAAGACAAACGTCTTATAGCTCTTGATACTAAAGTAAGAGCCATCATTGCCCTTTATCTGCCTGATGAGGTCTACACTCTCTTATTAACTTTTCTACTGCAAAAGAAATGTGGTCCACTCTATGTGTTCTCTATGAAGGTATGTTTGAAGTGAAAAAGAGAAGAAAGATTGCTCTTGTAAGAAATTATGAACCCTTTTCGCATGAAAAGGGTGAATCTCTCTCAGACTACTACAATCGTTTTAACAGTCTTCTTAACGATCTAAAACTTGTGGGTCGCATCTATGACAATGAGGAAGTCTTCTGCAAGTTCATGGACTATCTTCCTGAGTTTTGGGAAAATATTTGTACTTGTATCAAGTCTACCAAGGATCTTGACTCAATGCCTCTCACTGCCTTGTATGGCACTCTCTTTAACTATGAGCAAACTAAACTGCTTAGGAAGTCTATCACAAAAGACATTAAAAGCTCTTATCTAGCTCTTGTCAGTGATTCTTCCAAAAATACTGTGTGTGTTCCTAGAATCACCTATCCCTCGGATTCTGACAATAATAGTCAAGAGGATCCCAATGACACTTTAGAAACCTATCTTAGTGAGGCTGATGATGAAAGAGAGGAGACCTCTGTAGCTCAGCTGTCAGATGGTGTTGCCATGCTGGCAGTATTTTCTAAGGGCAAACCTCGTTTTTCATCTTGAAAATCCAAGTTTTCAAGAAATTCATCTTCTACTCTTTCTACAACCACTCCCTTTGACAAATCGAACGAGGAATGTTACAGGTGTGGGAGGAAGGGACACTTTGCTTCTGAGTGCAGAAGCAGGTCTTCTGATAAATCCAGACTACCCTCCTCTAACCGTACCTCCTTTAAGTCTGTTTGTAACATCCTGATTTCCCGACGGAATTATGGTGGTAATTTTATAGAACTCTCTACTCAGTCGTATACCCCTCATTATTGTAAGTTTGGGTATCATCATTGTAACGTCGGTATATATATATATATGTGTGTGTTTGTGTGTGTGTGTGTGTGTATATATATATGTTTGTTTGTTTATAATCATATATGTATGTACTTATATATATACATGTACGTAGTTTTTGAGGAGGATCAATATTGGAAGGACGATCAGTAGTACTAGCTATGTACCACGACCAATATAGGAGTGACGATCAATATGAAAATTAAACCGAGATGCATCAAGATGGTTGATAAGGTAAAGAGACAACATAAGCAAAGCTAACATCATCTTCATCTTCGCGATATTTTTTTTTTTTGGTAAAGAAGTATCCCATACCACTTTGGGTCCGGACTAATCTCCTGGAAAACATGCCTATGGCCCAGGCATTCATCTTCGCGATATTCAGTAAGGGGGGTTGTTTGTTTTTTTTAAAAAGACCACTTAATGACTCTTAAGTCTGAACCGTTCAGACTTTTTGACATTATGTTTGTTTTTTTCCAGTTTTCAGAAGCTCTTAATGGCTCTTAAATACATCTGAAATAAGAAACATTGACCTAACTTCTTAAAATCTAGGGGTGTTCATCCAAACCGCCAAACCGCACAAACCGCCCTGCACCGCACCGCACCGCAAAATGCAGTTTAGGACTTTCTCGGTGTGGTTTGCGGTTTGCATTTTTACCAAACCGCACTATGCGGTGCGGTTTGCGGTTTTGAGTTTTCAAACCGCACCGCACCACACCATTTATATTACTTTTAAAATTTTAATTTTAAACATATATATATATATATATAATTTAATTTAATATTTATATATTTGAGCTTGTGATTTTAAATTTTAATTATGGACTTTAAGTATTTATAAACCTTCTTAAAAGTTTAAGACCCAACAAATGAAAAAAATTGGACATTGGCAATTGAGATTCAAGATGAAGACGAAAGGAAAAGTTGGAGACCTCACTTTATCCGTTTATCATATTGAAACAATTTATTTTTTTAGACTATTTCTATGACTATTTTTAATTATGCATTTTGGAGTTGGATATATTCAAACTCTTTATTTTTTTGGAGTACGGTCATTAAATTGTTGATCTTTTAATGTATTTTAAACTTATAATTTTTTGCATCGTACGCATAAAATGCGATAGGGACAAACCGCATAAACCGCACCGCGAACACCCCTATTAAAATCTCTTATCGCCACCTCATTTCATATTATCATATTTCTCTCAAGATGCCTCCAGACATTACAAAAAACAAACAGTCTTATTGATTCAGATTTCAGACTTCAGACTTCAACAATCAGAACTGAAATAAGACTTCATACTTTGTCAGACCTCTTAAAAAACAAACGACACCTAAGTGTTTATATTAAATTAAAATGGATTTATAGGAAATCGAAGATCATGTCTTTCTACTAGTATCCAAAAGCTTTAATTTGAAGCCACATACTTCTCCTTCAACGACTTGCAGTATATATATACACGGATTTAATTTTGAAGTCTTTCTATATATATATATATATATATATATATATATATATATATATATATATATATATATATATATATATATATATATAAGTTCCGTTCATAATAACTAGTGTTCGACACCGCACGTTGCGCAGTGACGATAAACTTTTTGAAAATATTGAAGTTAAATAGGCGATAATCAAATATCAGATATTAAACTAATATGAATCGATATTACACTTGATATAAAGTTGTTTCATCATCCTCGATTGTTTCTTTTGATATATATAATTAATTAATAAGTCTACATCATCAAACTTTGTAATTGACTCAAAATGATAAAAGTAATCTGCGAGACTAATGATTATAATCATGAGGTGTATTATGAGAATTGTTTTGTCATAACTCATTATATATCGATTTATATTCTCTACATATGTTCCCATTAAATATTTGATTTACCATGCAAATGTGATATTGTTACCTAGTTTTGCATAATTGCGAGACATTTTGATAATTTTTTTACATTTGTTGTAATGTACTCGTTTGCAACTTTGACCAAAAAACCCTCCTCAAAAACCTTCCTTCCCAAACCTACAATTGCACGAAGAGTAACAATACTCGTCAGTATTGTCACCACTTCGACTCTGGGCAAGTCTAATTGAATTGTTAATTTTTCATTTCATTTGTTCGAGTTTTTTCGATCTACTTAACACTGATTCTTCATAGTTTGGTTTCTTGATATATATAGTTTGATTTCAATTTAAATTAAGAAAATGAAACCAAAATAATTTATATATTATAATTGTAGTAAACTATTATTTCTAATTTTATATATTTGTTTATTCTAAACTAATCTTTATATATTATCTTTGTCGTTTTCTTTTATACATATTGATTCTAATTAGTTTTAGATGTGATTATAATTTTATTATATATATATATATATATATATAAATTCTAGATTTTTTATTTTATTTTATGTATTGAACATAATTAGTGATATTAATTGTAATATTTTTTAGTCTAACAGTATGGGAAAAAACGAATAATATAATAACAAATCACCTTTTTTGAAGAACATACTTGTACATAAACTTTCATGTCTTCAAACTTTCATCCTCTTCATCATCCATCCAATGAATTTCAAGAATTTCATTTTATTTATTATTGCAACTTTAAAAGTCAAAATCAATTGAGAAATAAAAGAAAGTAAATCAAGAGTCGGAGGTTAAACTCATACATGCAAATTTATAAAAAAATAAATAAACCCAAGTTAATAATGATTTTACACATTTTTTAAATAGGGGTATAAAAGTCTTTAAAATATTAAACATTTAGAAAATCATAAAGTTGAGAAAATTCAAAAACATATCTCTTACTCTAGTAACTTATCATCACATCTCTCTATGTTCTCTTTTTACATATAGATATAAAATATAGATATAAATAGATATCAATATATCAATTTTAATAAACTCTCTATATGTTTATAAATTCCCGATTTTATTTAGTTATATATTTATGTATATAAATAAGAAGAAAAAAAAACGAAAGACTTCCTCATTTTCTATTTAGTTTTCATATATAAAATTTATTAATGAATAAAAGTGTTATCATTTAATAGTTAATGAATAAAAGTGTTATCATTTAATAATAAATAATATTCAAAATCTAAAGAGAAAATGAAAGGTTTGTTTATTTAATAACAATCATTCTCAAGAGGTCACATCATCTCTCCATGGTTTTCCTTTAATATTATCTAGCAATATAAATAAATGTTGGTCGAGTTTAGAAGTAATCAAACCAACAAAATCTATTTAGTGAAATTCAAAAAATTATAATATCGTAAATCAAGCGTGAACATTTGGAGGTTACTTTGTTGTTGAAGCTCTTCATACACATATCTTGTACTTAATTGAAAGTGGTTTGTATTTGCTTTTCCCTCGATAATCTCAAACTTTTTAAGACAATACATAACACCCTCACTCAATAGATGATGAAACATTGGGGTCATGTAATGCACATGCATGCATTATTAAGTTTTCCTATAAAAAAATTTGTGGATAACAAATTAGATAAATGAGAACACATATGTAATACAATCGACGATTCCTTATCATCTATTATAATCATGTCTAAACTAATCAATCCCCCCCCCTCTTCGTGTTTAGACATTCCCACATTCTACAAATCCGAATTTTTACAACATAGTCATCGTGATCAATTTTCAAGTCTTTTAGTAAAGAATATTCCATGGGGTTAAAATCAAACAACAAAATAATGATTCAAGCGATGGTAATAGTTAACTTTCTACAAACTTTATTTAGAGAAAAATTGAAATATGATTATAAGTATATAACTAATAAATTAATAGTAAATCACAATTGCTATGTAACTGTATTCAATTGACATAAGTATTTCATTTATATATTGATAGGTTATAATAAGTTTTTTCATTAAGGATAATTAATGAAAACTTTCAAATTGTTTTTATTAAATAAATTGGAACACCGTTTTCATCATCAAAAAATTGGTATAATATATAACGTAATGAATGATTCATATGCAAGAGAAATAATCATATAAAATGTTATTAAGGTCATTTAGTAAGATAAAATTTTATTTAAATAATATATATAGTGAGTCGTTAGGGTGTGAATTGAATCGTATTGTTTAAAAATTATTATTAAACTGTATTATGGATCATATTGACAAAACTCAAGAATCAATCCACATTCTTCATATCGTCTCCTCCAAAAATTCAACTTACATTGATGAAAAGAAAATCAATCGAAAAAAAGAAATGTATGGAGTTGCATGATTTGGCAATAAAAGCAGCATGAAACCACTCAACAACCAAAAATAACCCACAAAAATCCCTACATAAGCAAAAACTATCGAAAAAGACCAATCCAAGATATATTGTGTTAACACACACAAAGCAAGTAAAGATACTCAAAAAAAAAAATACTTGTACCATAGATAACTAACCTTAAAAAGATAAACAATAGCTTGGTGAGATGAGAAGTGCAAGCATCATGTATCCAAACAAATATTAACATGCTCTAATCGATTTCAAAGATCATGATTTTATTTTATATGCAAGATGGAGAGAGAGAACATTAATGGTGCAACTTAAATTTGAACTTATTCAATTAATCTCTCCTTATAATTGCATTATAACCAAAGAGTAAAAAAGAGAGTAATCCAAAATAAGTTGGCATTTGAAAGGACATGTTGGGTCAAATAAATATTGGCAAATAATTAATTGAAAAATAAAAAGAAAATAAAGGTTTTTCTTTAAAAAAATTCAAAATTATGAGAAAAAAGAAAAATGATAATGGAGGCTTCTTATTGTACCACCTAAGCAACTATAGGTTTTGCTTTTATATATATATATAGATAGATTTATATACACGGATTTAATTTTGAAGTCTTGCAGTATATATATACACGGAACATACATAAAATGTGAAGGCCCTAAATATGTTAATTTCTTCCAAAATATATAAACCCCCATATTGCATGCTATTTTTTTTTTTTATTTAGTTATGATCGAAATGCAATAATCTGGGTAGTGATGTGTTCATAAATTTAAAAGAACACGACAAATGTTAATTTTATATAGTCCTCTCTCTTGTTATAATTTAATATAATTGGTCCACAAGATGAAAGATTGCATATATATAGAGAGAGAAAGGATCAAACGAGAATAATAACTATTTAAGAGAATGCGAGGATGAATCTCAGCCACTCATCCGGTCAATAGTGGCGGCTTTGACCGGTCCCCCCTCTTTAATAATCTCAACCCTCCCATGAATTGCGTCAATCCTCCGTGATCGCGTCCACCGTAACCGAAGATGTGTGGTTGAGATTACTCCCTTTGTTTTCTTATTTTGCTCCTCTCCTTGCATGATCCCTCCTCTCTCTCTCTCTCTATATATATATATAATATGTATATGTATGTGTGTATGTATATATAAAAGGTTGAATTCCCGTGAAAAATGTAAGCATTTACAACAAGTATGAGAAATATAACCTTCACCTCTTTTGACGCCTCTCACCAAATCAAAATTCATTTTTCTCATGAAACCAAGGTACCTCATGTAACATATTCAGGAAACACATTGAAATTTCATATGAAACACTTTTGGTCATGAACAATTTCATTCACTAATACTATAATTTCAACCATGAAACCTTCTAGAAGTTAAAACACATTCATCAAATTTAGGTTTTAAGAAACACCTTCCACTCTTGACCCAAATCCTGAATATGAAATCAGGTTCACTTTGTTTATTGATGAAACTTTGATATTATGTTCATTCATGGAAGTAGTATTCAAATGATCTTTGAGGAAAATAGGGTAACAACGTTCATGAAACACTGTCAACTACATCACCAATGGGAGTTTTGATAAGGCAAAATGAAGATTATGAATTTCGTTTTCATCAAAATTTAACCTTTCCTTAATTACCTTGATATTGGCTTGTACTATACCCACTATTAATTAGGATTCTTAAACATACTTGCCTTGCAACTGAGTACAGTAACGCCTTCTTTCTTACTTTTTCCTTGCCTTCTACTTCTTTCTTTTGCCGCTATTAGTTTTTCACATTCTTCATCTCCATTTTTTGTTCATACTCTTTGTCCAATAACACAAGCTCATGTTAAATTAACCAAATGATCAAGAATCAATAACATTGTAATTAGTCTACATCGTTGCTAAATCAACGACCATGATTGATCACAACAACGTGTTCTACTAAGGACATCTAATTATGGTCATATATCAATTACCACATATTCACTTGTGAATCTGTGTAAAAAACCAACTACAATTCTTTAAACACATTTTTGCAAAATAAGTTATAACCATACCCATCTTGCCATCTTACCATCTAATTTGTTTTGTAAACATTTAGCAATTAAATATCACACATGTAAAAAATTTGAAACTTTGCAACTATAGAAGATTGGAGTTTCACATGTGAAATTGCACAAAAAAATGTCCCAATAACTTGATCACTCCAAATGTGAAGGAGAGATGGGTTTTTTTTCCCAGATTTTTCCCATGATTGTACTAAAATAACTATAAACGTACACGCACAATACAACGAGATACATCACGATTTTAATTTTCATTTTATTTTTTGTTTTTTTGTCGATTTACAGTACGATTTTGGATGGTTTTGAGAATGTGATAATGTTTTTTATATAAATTTTTTTAATTTAGGCTTAATAATATAATGCTTTTTATATAAAAAAATTAAGTATTTTGTTAGAAATTCAATGATTATCTTATATATTTTAATGACATCTAGAAAAAATAATCAATTACATATTTAATAATATAATTAAAACAAATTTATAGTAATATAATATATTAATTAATAATGATTCATGGAAATATCTGCATAAAAGAAAGGCCCTGCACATACCAAATTGGTGGGTGTTAGAAGCTTGCAGTAGTAATATGTATCTTGTGCTTTGATACTTGTAAATTAAGAGATTTTTAAAATCTTGCATAAAATGATGGTACCTTGTGCCTAATAATTTGTATTTAAGAGTTTTTTATCTGTGCTTTATAATAGAACTAGAAGCGTACTCGCGCAATACAGCGAGATATATCACGATTTTAATGTTTCATTTTATTTTTTTGTCGATTTACAGTATAATTTTGGATAGTTTTGAGAAAATGATAATATTTTTTTATGGATTTGTTTAATTTATGCTTAATAATATAATGTTTTTTATATAAAAAATTAAGTATTTTGTTAGAAATTCAATGATTATCTTATATATTTTAATGACATCTAGAAAAAATAATCAATTACATATTTAATAATATAATTTAAACAAAGTTATAGTAATATAATATATTAATTAATAGTGATAATGGAAATGTCTGCATAAAAGGAAGATTTTGCACATACCAAATTAGTGGGTGTTAGAAGCTTGCAGTAGTAATATGTATTTTGTGCTTTGATACTTGTAAATTAAGATATTTTTAAAATCTTGCATAAAATGATGGTACATTGTGCCTAATAATTTGTATTTAAGAGTTTTTTATCCGTGCTTTATAATATACTAGTTGTGTACCCACGCAAAGCGGAGGGATACATTTTAATTTCGAGGTTGACAACTAAAACCCATAATCTTGATCATGATTCTCTCTATTCTATGTTCAAGTTGATTTTATTTTATTGTTTTATATTGCTTTGACTTTGAGTTGAATAGTGGTTGTAACTTAATGCAACTCATAATTAACAAATAAAACCCGATATGTATGTTTGAACAAAATAGAATTATAATCATCTGTGACAATACAAATTTGTACACACAGAAAACGATAAGATATCACTCGGAGCATCCACCTGTAGACTTGCCCTGTAAGAAATGTCATATGATTATAATAGATACAAACCAAATATAGTTGTAACAAATGTATAATAATAAGTTGTCATTTGTACCTTGTTAATCGCGTAAAACTTCTTGATACACCACATTTGATGTGTAGACTCCGGCACGATTGAATTTTTTGGCAGGCTTTACTAATACCTTCGTATTTTCACGCGAAGTCCCCCTTGACAATGCCACATAAAGTTGACCATGCGAGAATACCGATTCTGGTAGATAAACACCAACATTCGGAATGGTCTGTCCTTGAGCTTTATTGATTGTCATAGAAAAGCTAAGTCGGATTGGAAACTGTTTTATCTTCAATTTGAAGGGAAACATGTTATCTTCAGATGGACAAAGAGGAATTCTCGGCAAAAATACCCTCTTTCCAGAATGCTGACCAACGGCTATTTCTGCATCGATTACGTTATGTTGAAAACCTTTACATATCAATCTGGTGCCATTACATAAGCCGTTAGAGGGATCGATATTTCGTAATAGTATTATTGGACATCCAATTTTAAGCCGGAGGTAATGAGGAGGCAAACCACTAACGGTCAGTGAGTTTAAGAACTCCATTGGATAAAGGTTATTCCTGTCGTCTTCTGCTTCATCAAAACTGTAGTAAACTTTTTCCTCTCCGCAGAATCTATCAATCAACTGGTCATTAATCTCATCGACATTCTCATTTTTAGTTGATAATATCGCTCTCGAAACAATATAATCTGAATCAGCACCGTTGATTTGCAGAGATGGAAATATTGCGTCAATCAAATCATCCTTCGACTTATCTTTATTAGTATAGGTAATGGCTATGTCATCAGGTATGCGTATAAAGATTTCTTCCACCGCTTCTTCATCTCTATCACCAACTCGTAATAGAAAATCTGAAAACCATGGATCAGCTCTTGCTCGTATATTTAGAGTTAACCGTATCTTTTTAATCGAAGACCAAAGAGGTGACATCCGTAGGCTAGAATCTACAATTTGTGCTCGGGTTCCACGTCTCACAACGGGTAACACCTGTCGAAAATCACCTCCCATAACCATTATCTTTCCGCCAAACGAGAGTGTCACCCCTGTGATGTCTTGCATTGTTCGATCAAGTGCCTCCACCGCCTGCCTCTTAGCCATCGATACTTCGTCCCAGATTATTATTTTTGCATCCCGAAGCAATTGAGCAGTCCCGCTTTGTTTCTTTATGTTGCACATTGAGTTATTATCAACATTGAGGGGAATCTTAAATCGGGAGTGAGTTGTTCTCCCCCCAGGCATATTATTAGCTGCAACACCCGAAGAAGCAGTCACAAGTGCAATAAGACCACGAAAACGAATGTTGGCAAGCAATGCCTTGTACAAATAAGTTTTTCCAGTCCCACCTGGACCATCTATGAAGAACACGCCTGGGCAATCATCATCTACGTGCCTCATGATCTCATCATATGCGCATTTTTGGTCGAAATTGAGGGAGTCTCGGGCACGTAAGTGTTCTTCTTCCACAACTATGGAGTATTCCTCTTGTACCTCACGGAAACTATCAAATTGTAAGTTACCATCTGCATTTATCTTTGGGAGATCGAAATCATCAAGATTTTTACCCATAGATTGTAGAAATGTTGTGACGTCACTCAGGACCATATTCCGAACTCGGTCAACACTTTCGTATTGTCGTCTATAATCTTCTGAGAGTGAATCGTAATGATCATCCCACAACTTGCGAACATCTCCTGACTCACAATAAATTAATATCGTCGCAAATAGCCTCCTAAGAGCATTTGGAAACTGAAACAAGGAAGCCTCTACAAGACATTGTGACAAGTTATCGTCAGTCTCTATTAAGCCTCTTTCAAGAGTCGCTTTTCGAAATGTCGGGTGTAATATGCCATTGACACTGTATAGATCTTCAAAACATGTAGGCCCACTCACATGAGACAAAAGCAAACGTAGATAATACCGTTCTCCTTCCGTGGGATTAGCATAAACAAGTCGGCCTATCGTTGATCCTTTTTTTCTTGGATTCCAACAACGTGAGCTCACATTCCATGTGAAATGTTTTGGGAAGTCTTTGTACAAATAATGTCTTGCAATCTCATCTACATTGTTTCTTTCGAAAAATGCAGTCAATATTGTTCGCTTACCGCTCTCTCTTGCAACAATATCTGTCATTGTATCATCATCTCTGAATCTAACCATCTGCTTATTAGGGAGATGGAGTTGCAAAGCCATCACATGAGGGTGAATTTGAGAAAGTTGAAAGCTAAAAATACGCCATATTGCCTCCGGGGGGAGACATAATGTGCATCTTGAAACCTTGAAATCTCATTAACAACACCTCCTCCTTCGTCTGGATCAATATGCATAACTTGTCTATCATGACCCTTATAAACATACTTGAAGAGATATTTCACAGATGTTATACTCGAGCAAGCCTCAACATTAATATGGCAGTTGAACATCATTAACAAATTTGGGTTATATGGGACCACCCATCTATTATCCAGCGTATTGCCCCGTACATTCACATCTCTTCCATTATCTCTCCTCCGATACAACGGATATGAGTCCTCAGCCTGTGCTGTTTTATCATTGAATTGCCTAGGATATCTGAAACGACATCTTTTCGGCTCACCTTGAAAAACTCTTAAAACAAATTAAAATTCAAGAATGCAAGTTATGATCAATGGGTACAAATTTCTAATAGTTTTAATTAATAACAAATACACATAATCAACATGTTGATGAAAATTATAATGAAATAATATCGACTTAATTATTTAACGGTGAAGATGAAATTTACCTGGTTAACTTTTTTCTTCTTGTTGAATCCAACCAACTTTTTTTTCAAAGCCGAACCTTCGCTTCGCTGCTACTTTTTCTGAATATATCGAACTCTATTAACTATTAACTATATATAATAAAAAAAAGTAGGCGGTATTATATATTTATATACTTTGGATTTCATTCTTTTTTCAACTTCTTAGGTTAACATGGAAACATCTTAATAGTTTAATATATTTTAAATAAAAGTAGAATCCCAATCTTTTCCAAACTCCTATTAATTTATATAAACCAATCTCTATCACTTCATTTATTTTAATGAATATATGCATATCCATATTTATCTCAATTGTTTCTTAATTTAAAATATTGATGATAATAAATAAACTCTATATCTATCTATCTATATATATATATATATATATATATATCATAATAAATAATTATTATTTTAATAAATATGTCAATCAATTGGTTTGTAAAATTTGTAAATATATATGGCGTATTTATATCATTTGAGTTTTTTTTAACTTACAACTCTTTAATATATAATATAATATGATATAAGTATTTATAATAAACAAATAAAATCTTTTATTTTTTGTAATATTTTAAATAATTTACTCTTCCGTAAACAACTATATTGAGATGCATATGAAATTTTGGAAACATACCTAAATTAAAAAAATATATAACTTATATATTTTCTTATTTTTAAATATCCAAATTAAAGTGAAACGTGGAGTTAAACATATTATACTAAAAAATAAAATAAGTTATATCTATATTTATACTATATTATAAAGCATCTATAAAAAAACTTTTAAAAACAATTTGTAAAGCTTAATGTATCGATATTTAATGCTAATTACTTAAAACTTAAATAAAGAATGCAAACTTAAAAATCTCTTACTATTTAATCCTTATCTTTAACAACTCTAATTCCCCTAAAATCACTCATCACTTCAACTCTCCTAAAATCACTCCCTGCATAATTAAATATATGATAAAAATCAAATTTTAAATATTAAAAATCTAAAATATAATTAAGAAAATCTAACAGAATGTTTAATGTTTATTTTATAAAAGAATTTATTATATTATTAAACTTAAAATAAATTATATTATTATTAAACTATCGAAACAACTCTTAAAAACAAACTTTATATATTAAGTATTGTTTACTTAAAATTCAAGATTGCAAGTCATGATTTATGAGTACAAATTTTCTAAAGCTATATGTTTGAATTCATAACTAACTGATAAACATAATCAAAACAGGATAAACATCTCAATTTTCTAGGTTAACATGGAAACATCTTAATAGTTTAATGTAGGGTTTTAAAGCAATTTGTAACCGTTATACGCAGCGGAAATTAAAATAATTTTGGTTACAACGTAGAAAACTTTTCTGAACAATTAAAACCCAAATGGATCCAATGATGTATTTAATTAAAACTTAAAACCACATCATAGGGTGTTTAGAGATGTACCTTTCAGATCTGTTGTGGTTGAACTAGTTGAGCACTTAGAAACCAATCTAGGTTTCCTCTAGCGGTATCCACACACGAACACGCGAAATTCCACCGAGTGCTAGCCCAATAACCCTAGATCTATATGTGTTTTACAGAAAAGAAAAAGGGTTTCTTTTCTGTATTTTGTAAAAGGTTATTCTAACTCAATTGTATATCAAATGGTTTAGCTTAGCCCCTTATTTATATCAGAAGAATTATAGTTAGACTATAATTTAACTAATAATTAAATAAGGTTTAATTATTATCTGTAATATTCAAATCAAATTCAAATATATATATATATATATGTATATATATAATTATCCTTTTAAACTTTAAAATATAATTATATAAGTATATATAATTATCCTTTTAAACTTTAAAATATATTTATATAATTACAGATAATTCCCCGTAATTAACATAATTAACACATATTTTTATTAAATCCGGGTTTCTACAAATGGAAACAAACGCATTCTTTGTGTGCGACCCTATAGGTTTACATACTTCTCAGCAGTATCTCTGTGTGACACGTGTCGTGGGCATATAATAACTTACATTCTCCCACTTGCACACGATACACAGTAACACAGACGATGGTAAGCGTCTAGCAACACGTCACCGCCCCCAAGGCTATGTAAATGTGCTTTTACCTTTGAGCAATTTGATTGATATAATCAATCATATTTTATTTTGAACTTAAGGCATAGATCTATCTCATCATTTATAGTTCAAAGATTGTGTTTCTCGATCCCAACATATTTGATTATACAAGTGTCATTAGTCCAACTAATCTACTTGTTCATGCATGTAAATCATAATATGTAATCGAGTGGCCTAGAAATATCTCTCTCATCATGAGAGGAGCAAATCCCATATTGCATGTACACGACTAACTACACAATTCATGTTATACCTAATATAGCCCTTATGATTACCCAGTCAAGGGTAACGTTAGACTATATCAAAGCATAACACTCCTTGTGCATTAGATCCCAATGCACATCTCAGGTCTGAGGATAAATAGTGTTGTACTATTTCAAGACTCACCTTATGACGCCGATCTATGAGGTGATCTTGACCGTGGGTCTTGTCCAACGCCTTGTGCTCCGACAAGCGCATGTGACTCTGGTTGCACCTAGTGCACTTCTAACTTGGAGTATGACCAGACTTCACAATGATCTTGATTTATTACTAGTCCCCTAGTAATAAGTGATCAAGGACAATTTTAAATAATATGATCATTATATTCATTTAAGGATACTTAAACATGCTAAAACGAACACAAAGATGTCTTAATTAAATACTCATATCCAACATGCCATAACTGTAAAACATAACTGTTTTAATGTTCACAAAGTATAAGATTACTAAAATTTTACAAATCAGACTAAATTATTACAAAACCTCAGGCCTATTGAGCTAATGTGAGCATCATGCTTGCTTTGACTCAAAGGCTTGGTTAGAGGATCTGCTGGATTGTCTTCTGATCGAACTTTACATATCTTTATGTCACCTCTTTCAATAATATCTCGAATTAGGTGATATCTTCTCATGATATGTTTGGAGCGTTGATGTGACCTTGGTTCCTTTGCCTGAGCAATGGCACCCTCATTGTCGCAATAGATCTCGACAGGGTCACATATGCTAGGGACTACTCCCAGACCTGTGATGAATTTCTTCATCCAAACAACTTCCTTTGCAGCGTCCGATGCTGCAATATACTCTGATTCTGTAGTTGAACCCGCTATTGTGCTTTGTTTGTAACTCTTCCAACTCACAGCACCCCCGTTTAACACAAACACATATCCCGACTGTGATTTATAATCATCTCGGTCGGTTTGGAAACTAGCATCTGTGTATCCTTGAATACACAGATCTCTTTCTTGACCGCCGTACAGTAAGAACATTTCTTTAGTTCTTCTCAGATACTTTAGAATATTCTTTACTGCTACCCAGTGAGCATCACCTGGGTTTGACTGATACCTGCTCGTCATGATTAGGGCATACGAGACATCCGGTCTAGTACATAACATGACATACATAATCGAACTGATGGCCGAAGCATAGGGAACACCCTTCATGCGGTTTATGTCTTCTTTAGATATAGGACTATGAGTTTTGCTCAGATGTACACCATGTACCATTGGCAAGTTTCCTCTCTTAGAACCCTCCATCTTGAAGCGTCTTAAGATCTTGTCAATATATGTACTTTGGCTTAATCCAATTAAGCGTTTCGATCTATCACGATAGATCTTTATACCAAGGATATAAGCTGCTTCTCCTAGATCCTTCATCGCGAAACACTTCCCTAACCAGGTTTTTACACCTTTAAGGGTAGGGATGTCATTTCCGATGATCAATATATCATCGACATATAGGATCAGGAATAGTATTATGCTCCCACTGACTTTCTTGTATACACAAGGTTCATCTTCGTTCTTTAAGAAACCAAATTCTTTAATCTTTTCATCAAAACGAAGATTCCAACTACGAGATGCTTGCTTCAGTCCATAAATGGACTTTTGCAATTTACATACCTTTTCAGGAAAATTTGGATGTTTAAAACCTTCTGGTTGTACCATGTACACGTCCTCGCTTAAAGATCCGTTAAGGAACGCGGTTTTAACATCCATTTGCCATATTTCATAATCATGAAATGCAGTTATGGCAAGAAGTATCCTGATGGATTTAATCATGGCTACTGGAGAAAAAGTTTCATCATAATCTACTCCATGAGTTTGAGTGAAACCTTTATCTACCAACCTAGCTTTATAAGTATGTACAATCCCATCCATGTCAGTTTTCTTTTTGAATACCCACTTGCACCCTACGACTTTGCAGCCGGTAGGTGCATCTACCAAGTTCCAAACTTGGTTGTCTGACATGGATTGTATTTCAGCCTTCATGGCATCTTGCCATTTATCAGATTCTAAACCTGATACGGCTTCCTGGTAGGTTACGGTTTCATCATGAACCGTATCGTCATTGCCAATGAGATAACCATATCTCTCAGGCTCTTGACGACTCCTACTCGATCTTCAGACTGTTTGTATCTCGTCATTACCTTCAACAACTTGTTGAGGCTCAACATCATGTTGATTGTCAGTATGAACCATTGTTTCATCTTGTGGTTCTTGAATTTCTTCAAGATCTACTGTATCCCCCGTTGTGGTTCTCGATAGAAAATCATTTTCTAGGAACTCACCGCGGCGCGCAACAAAAACTTTGTTCTCGCTGGGTTTGTAGAAGTAATATCCAACTGTCTCTTTTGGATATCCTACAAAGATGCATTTCTCAGACCTTGAATCAAGCTTCCCAGAAGCTTCCCGCTTAACATAAGCTTCACAACCCCATATTCTCATATATGACAGTTTTGGGATCTTCCCAGTCCATAGTTCGAAAGGGGTTTTAACGGTCTTTTTGGTTGGCGCACTATTTAGTATTCGGGCAGCTGTTTCTAGGGCGTAACCCCAGAAACTTTTAGGCAGATTGGTACGACTCATCATAGAGTGAACCATGTCCAACAAGGTTCTATTCCTTCTTTCGGACACACCGTTATGTTGCGGTGTTCCGGGAGGAGTTAATTGGGATACTATCCCGTTATCTCTTAGATGGTCAATAAACTCTTGGCTTAGATATTCTCGACCCCGGTCCGATCGAAGTGTCTTTATCTTTTTGCCAAGTTGATTCTCTACTTCATTATGAAACTCTTTAAAAAACTGAAAGCTTTCAGACTTGTTTTTCATTAGGTAAACATACCCGTATCTAGTGAAGTCATCAGTAAAAGTAATGAAGTAGCGATGATCATTTCTTGAGCTTGAACTAAAGGTTCCACACACATCAGTATGTATAATTGATACGGATGTTTGCACACCTCTACGACATGTGATAATTGAATTCTAAAGCAAGTATACAATAGGATCCAATATCGTCTTTCAAGTAATAAGATGGTAGGATACCAGATATCGTCCCACAGAGATTGTTGTAAAAGTGCAATAAAAGTGTACTAAAAGAAGACATTTCAGATGGCGATTTGATGACTTTGCTTGGTTTGAGTTGGTTAACAATTAGATGATTAACAAGATATATAAAGATAGAATGGGTGCAAGACTTGAAGTGAGGAGTAAACACAAATTCTGGAGGCCAATGCTATAGGGATGCTATAGCATTAGTGTTAGCTCAGCAACAAGTTCCACCATGTACTTTAAAGAGTATCCTTCCGAATATCTACCATTGCACTGTTGTTTAGCCTTCCATCAACATATGCCTATGCAAATGTCCGGACCAGTGTGAGTGTCAAATGGTTTCTTTAAAGTATATGGAAAAACAAATGCATTTGTTTAAAAATCACCCTTCCGAGTCGATTCCCATATCATTCAAGTTGACGTGTTCTTAATGGCTCATTCCTGAGTCCACTACACTTTAACACTTTGACTAGTGATCAACCCGTCAAGAATCAATCGGTTTGAAAAACAAAGATAGCAAGTTCCCTTGCTAGTAACTCTTCCAAGTATACTTCCCGTATCATTCAAACTGACGTGCTTTTTCATGGCTTATTCCTAAGTCCATGGCACTTTCACACTTTAAGAAGTGATCAATTCGTCAAGAAGTGCGTTTGGATTTATAAAACTTAAAATGACATAGTGGAACAATGTTATTGAAGAACAAAGTCCACTAGTTTTTGGTTTACAACCTCCCTTTTTGTCTCACACCCAAACTATAAAATTAGCTACTCATTACGTAAAAATAAATTGCAAGAAATGTAAATGACATAAAGTAAAGACATAATGTAAATGACGGAATATAAATTACGGAAAATAAATGACGGAATGTAAATTACGGAAAATAAATGACTGAATTTAAATTACTAAATATAAATGACCGAAAGTAAAGAGCATAAAGTAAATGATATGAAGCAATAAAGAAAACTAGAAAAATCTATCATGCAATGTTGTAGCAACCCATGTGTAAGAACAAGAATTCCAAAAAGAAATTCAAAACTAATATTTAATTATGAATTTTCAACCACAAGCTATTCAATCCTAAGTTAAATATGATATTACTTCCTTCCATGACCAGCTCACTCCCTCCTTTTTATAGGTTTCAAAGAGGGGACAAAAAGGACTAAAGCAAATAGTAGAAAGTACAAAAGCAACTTATATAATACTAATAAATCAAAAAGTTAACTAGAAGTACATAACCCTTAGTTACAATCTGATTTTAAATAAAAGAGCAATTGATCCTCAACTTGAGTAGCTTAGTTGGCATCCACTTGTGAGTTTTGGCTGATTTTCTCTTTTAAGCACGCAAAAAGCCCGAATCTAAATCTGCGATCGAATGCTGTGGCATCAGATTTCAGCATTGCAGCCTGCACATTTTTTTAGACAAAATTAGCCTACCTAATAAGTAAAAGCAAATAAACCACAAACTTAGCTCCATATAACATAAAAGAGAAAATAAGATAAGAAAAATGGACTAAAAGTTGGGATTAAACAAAATGATCTATCTAAAAAAAAGGAAAAAACGCATGTATGCATTGAATTCTCAATGCATATCACAACCTCAAAATTAAAATTTTGCTTGTCACCAAGCAAATAAAATAAAAGAAGGAAAATGACTCAATTAAGAATTATGCAAGATCAAGGCATTAAGTGCACACACAACGTGAAAAGATACCACATGAAATCCATAGCCTTTCATAAATTCCTAGTCATCCATTATTAGCCTAAGTATGTGCATGAATTATAAGCTAGTATTCACTTTCTTCTTTCTCAACTAATCACAATCAAATTTAGGATCAAAAGGGCTTTGGTAGGGTCACTCATTTTTGGCAATTTTTGTCTCACTTGGCCTTTTTCCACACAAATTCCCAATATTTTTGTGAATTTTTTTCAACTTTTTGGCAATTTTGTGCTCTTTTTGCTTTTTCCCTTTTAGTGCACTTTGCCCCTATGGGACATTTGTGTGCACCTTACCCCTATGGGGTATTTTTGGGTGTTTGTCAAGGCCTTAAATTAGAGCTATGCTCTTTTGTATTGACGTTCAAGCCTTGTTTGTCATTATGCACTTCCATATCCCCAAATTTCACAACCTCAAACTTGAAATTCACAATGTCCTCATTGTGAGGAAACAATGTGCTTTGGTGTATAATGGCTACAAGTGGTTCATGATGAGTGAAATATGGCCTAAATCATGTCCCAAACAGATTGTTCAATTCCAATGTGTCCCAAGAAAGTGAAAGCTAGCACTAAGGCATACATAGACTAGGTGCAATGATGTGTTCCAAAAAATTATTTAGGCTATGAATTCAAAAGATATGCAAGTAACATGTGATGATCTTAACATGAAAATAAACCTATAAATCAGCAAACTAATCCCAGACACAAAACAAAAAGAAATAAATAAAAGTGGAGACTAAGTGAAGTGATTTGAACCTGCCCTACTCCTTAGGAGTAGGCTGTGAAATCTGTGCAGTGGCTGCCAATGCTGCAGCATTGGCCTTCGGCTTCCCATTCTCCATTCTGAGCTTCTTGATCTCAGCCTTCCTCTCCTTCAGCATTTTCTTCAACTTCTGGACTTTTCCACCAGATTTCTCCTCCAACTCTTTTCTTACAGCTTCAAAACCATCCCTGCTTTCCTTTCTCTGCTTCTTCAGCTTCTCTTCCAACCTTTCCTTCATCTTATCCATCTTCTAAAAAAATTCTCCCCTTTGCTCCAGTATGCAGTCTGTGAGGCTGCTGTTTTGAGCCAACAAATCTTGTAGCATTCCCATCATGTCAGAGCTTGATGTTTTAGTTTGCCTCATTCTGGCCACTGACTTGAGGTCAATGGCCCACTTCTCATTTACTTCCTTCTGAATGATGTCCTCTTTGTACTGAGGAACATCCTGATCCAGCAACAACCTACTCAACAGCCCAGGGAAAAACAGTTTCCCCTGGTTTCTACCAGAACAGTATTTGATGGATTTGAAGATTATATCACCCACATTAATATTCTTCCCAGACAATACACAGTAGAGCAAAACCATCCTTTCACATGAGAGAAAACCATCATGTGTGGTGGGCATCAAAGAGCTCTTTATGAAATTGTTCCACACATTGGCATTAGCATTGAGGTTACAAGCTTTGAATGATCTTAGCTTGTAATTAGTGTGTGGCTCCCAGTGTGATCCAGGCTTCCCAAGAATTTCAATCATTTCATTGAGCCTGGATAAAGGAGCCTCCTCAAAAAGGCTTAAAAACTCAGTGTGTGCAGGATTTGAGAGGCCCAACAAACTGTTGGCCTCTCCAGAGATAGATACCTCTATGCCTCTAACTGTGACAAAAGTGCTGGTGATTATTGAAACTTCAGCATAAAACTCCCTAAGGAGTGTGAGGTTGTAAGCAGGTTTTACCTCACAGAAACTGTCCCATCCTCTGTTCTCAATTACCTCCCTGACTATGTCCACCTCCTCCCTACTCTTGCTATCAAATCCTCTGTCTATAAGGGCAAACTTGTTTCTGAACTTTGCAAACATCTTTAAGGCTTCATCACAACTGAAACCATCAAAAGGCATTTGAGGCCTTGAGATGGGTCCAGTGTCAAACCCTGTTGCAGCATGATGCTGATTGGATGCTCCAGCATTGGTCTTTGCCTTTCTTAGTTTCCTTGGAGGCTTTGTTGCAATGGTTTTTGTTCCAGGATGCATCTTCTGCTTCTTGGGTTCAGGACCTGCAGTTTTACTTTTGGTAGCATGTGTCTTCCCCAATCCCTTCCTCTTTTTAGAGGAAGTAGGGGCAGTGGCAGGGTCCTCACTGTTAGACTCAGGGTTAGTTCCTGCAGTTCCAATGGTCTCTGCCTCAGGATTCTGTGATGATGCTACAACATTGTCATCCTCTCCAGTTGGTAATCCTATCTCATTTAGCAACTTGTCCACCCTTTTCATAGGGTCTACTCCCTTGGTTCCAAGGTCATCCAAAACAGGGTTTGGTTGACTAGAAGGAGAAGTCTGTGAACATTCACAAGGCCAACTTAAGTACAATATTGGCGGTGGGTGTGCAAATGCAAATGAAAAATCTCTTTTTGAATCAATACTAGAAGAGAAATAATCCTCAACCAAAACATCAAGATTAGAAAATACCTCGTCTGCATCGATGTTGAGATCAGGGACTTCACTGTTTTTTGCCTCATCTTCTTGTGCCCATCCCTCCTCAGTAGACTTAGGGCCACCCACAGTGATTTCCTCCACTGTGGTGTGTGGTACTTCAGGGGAAACCACAGTAGCAGGAGCAATCACAGAGGGGTTTTCGAGAGGGGTTTTTTTCAGAGGGGTTTTTTCAAGAGGGGTTTTTTCAATCACATCCCCCTCGTCAGTCGTGGTTTGAATGGGAGAGTCCAAAGGGGTTTGGATGGTCTCCATAGGCTTTGGTGAAGATGGATTTTCAGGGTAGAATCGACCACAGGAGGGTTTTGGGTTTGGCTTTCTTCCACCATCGATGATGAAATCACAACCTCTAGGGTTTTGTTCGTGATTGGGCTTGGTGGGTTTTCCTTGGTTGGTGTTGTAGAAACAGAGGGTGGAGGATTAGTCACCACATTTGACGGTTCGACGGTTTTAGGTGGTGGTTGCTCGGTGTTTCGTCTCCGGCCACTCCTTCGAGGAGGAGTATCATCGCGCCTTGCAGGTCTCTTGACCCTCGCCATCGCCTGAAAATAGAAGTGTGCTTCGGTGGTGGTTTGTTGGAATATCGCCGGTCGAGAGAAGAATGATTCGAGAAGGGTGGTTTTCGAGAGAGAGGAAGGCAAAAGGGTGGAAAAAAAAGACTTTGTTTGAAAAAGTGGAAGTTATAAAATAAAAAGGGTTCAGGTGGTTTCCTTTTATGGAGATAAGAACAAAAACTAAATATCTAGTAAGGAAAATATTAAATATAATAACACTACTTTAAATAAAAAAACAAGGAAAATAATACTAAAATGGAAACACCATACTTGCAGGAAAAGAGGAGAAAAGGACAACAACCTTGTACCAATTCAAACTAGTAGGTGATGGTATGTACAAGGTAGGAAGAAAGGACCCATGCTTTGTCTCCTTTTTCTTATCATGGTACACAAAGGGTTGCTTCTTAGGTCATCATTGTACCTTTTCTATTTGAGATTCAACCAGATGATTAAAAGAAATCGTGTCCTTTCTATTTTTGAAATTCAAAAGAGCATTTGCTTTCAACTATTTCCCTCCAAAATTTCACGGACTGTTATGCTGGAAATGGATGCTCTAGCATCATCCTTCTTCTTACCTTCCATCCTAGAGATCTGCAAAATGATATTTCAAACATACTTACACACAGAGAATTCAAAATAACAAGATTATTTACAAACATTCATGGACTTAGAGGGAGTCCACATCCCAAAAGGTGGTGCTTTAGAGAGTGGTAGCCAGATCCACAGAGCAATGTTCTGGGATTGCTACAACATCATGGTAAAGTTTAACCCTTTGGCCATTAACCTTGAATATACCATTTGTCTCAGGGTTCACTAAGTCAACAGCTCCATAAGGGTACACTTTGTGGATTAGAAAAGGTCCAGACCATCTAGTTTTCAACTTTCCAGGGAATAGCCTAAGCCTTAAATTGAACAATAAGACCTGTTGTCCTTCTTTGAGTTCTCTATGATGGATTCTTTGGTCATGCCACTTTTTGGTTTTCTCTTTATAGAGCTTGGCATTTTCATATGACATATTTCTATGTTCTTCCATCTCACAGAGTTGTAATTTCCTTTTATTTCCTGCACTATCCAAAGACATGTTCAATTCTTTGATGGCCCAATAGGCCTTATGCTCAAGTTCTAGAGGAAGATGACAAGCTTTTCCAAAGACTAGCTTATATGGGGACATACTAAATGGTGTTTTAAAGGCAGTGCGGTATTCCCATAAAACATCGTCTAGCTTAAAAGCCCAATCCTTCCGGTTTGGCTTTACCATTTTCTCTAGAATTCCCTTTATTTCCCTGTTTGATAATTCAGCAAGACCATTTGTCTCTGGGTGATAAACAGTTGCAACTTTGTGGTTAATATTATATTTTGACAAAACTCCATGTAACAAATTGTTCACAAAGTGGGTACCCTTATCACTAATTAGTGCCCTGGGGGTACCAAACCTTGTAAATATTTGCTTTTGAAGGAACTTAACCACGGTATTTGCATCATTTGCAGGACAAGCCAAAGCTTCTAGCCATTTTGACACATAATCAACAACAACAAGTATATATTGACAATTGTTAGATGGTGGGAAGGGTCCCATGAAATCAATTCCCCACACATCAAACAACTCAACTTCCAAGATCCCGTTTAAAGGCATTTCATATTTCTGAGAAATAGAACCACTTCTTTGACATTCATTACACCTTTTTGAAAAATTGTGGGCATCTTGGAAAAGAGTGGGCCAATAAAAACCAGATTGTAATACTTTTTCTGTTGTTCTTTGTCCACCAAAGTGACCCCCATAAGGTGACTGGTGGCAATGCTGCAGTATTGCTGCCACCTCAGTTTCTGGAATGTATCTTCTCAATATTTGACATGTTCCAATTTTGAACAGATAAGGGTCATCCCAAAGGTAAAACTTGGTATCATGGATGAACTTCTTGAGCATATGGTGGGTGTAATCACATGGTTTGATTCCACAAGCTAAGTAATTAGCAATATCAGCATACCAAGGCATGACTGAATGCTGTAGCATTAGGATTCTCTCATCTGGGAAAGTTTCAATGATCTCCCCTTCTTTTTGCTCTATTTCATGGTTCTCTAGCCTGGACAGGTGATCTGCTACCTGGTTGTCTACTCCCTTCCTATCCACAATCTCTAGGTCAAACTCTTGTAACAACAGAACCCATCTAATTAACCTAGGTTTAGCATCCTTTTTTGAGACCACGTATTTAATGGCTGCATGATCAGTATGCACAATGATTTTTGTTCCCATTAAATATGATCTAAATCTCTCAAAGGCAAAAACCACAGCCAAAAGTTCTTTTTCTGTTGTTGTGTAGTTGATTTATGCTTCATTCAATGTTTTACTTGCATAATAGATTGAATGAAAAATCTTTTCTCTCCTTTGACCTAGTACTGCACCTACAGCCCAATCACTTGCGTCACACATGATTTCAAAAGGTTTGTTCCAATCTGGAGCAACAACCACTGGTGCAGTTACCAAAGCTTGTTTCAAAATAAGGAATGCATTTCTACAATCCTCATTAAAAATGAACTTTTGGTCATGTTATAACAAAAGACATAAGGGTTTTGAGATTTTTGAAAAGTCCTTAATGAATCTTTTGTAGAATCCAGCATGACAAAGAAAGCTTCTGATTCCCTTTACAGTGGTTGGTTCAGGTAGTTTTGAAATAATTTCAAGTTTAGCTTTGTCTACCTCCACTCCTCTTTTTGAAATTAAATGCCCAAGAACAATTCCCTCTTTAACCATGAAATGACACTTTTCCCAATTGAGGACCAAATCATTTTCCTCACATCTTTCAAAACCTTTTTTCAAAATTTTCAAACAATCATCAAAGGATGAGCCATAAATAGAAAAATCATCCATAAAGATTTTAATGGATGTTTCCAGCATGTCAGAAAATATGGACATCATGCATCTTTGAAAGGTTGCTGGTGCATAACAAAGTCCAAATGGCATTCTTTTAAATGCAAAAGTACCATAGGGACAGGTAAATGTGGCCTTTTCTTGGTCCTCTGGTGATATGGCTATCTGATTATATCCGGAGTATCCATCTAAAAAGCAATAATACTCTTTACCAGCCAGTTTGTCTAACATTTGGTCAACAAAAGGTAATGGAAATGGTCCTTTTGGGTAGCCTTGTTCAGCCTACGGTAGTCCATGCAAATTCTCCATCCGGAGACTACTCTAGTGGGGATGAGTTCATTTTTATCATTGGCTATGACTGTAAACCCTCCCTTCTTTGGAACACACTGAACTGGACTTACCTAAGAACTACTGGCTATTGGGAAAATAATTCCTGCAGCTAACCATTTCAAAATTTCCTTTTTCACTACCTCTTTCATGACAAGGTTCAATCTTCTTTGTGGTTCAATGGATGTGAAATTCTTGTCTTCTAAGATGATCTTATGTTGACAAATAGAAGGACTAATCCCTCTAAGGTCAGCAATGGTCCATCCTATGGCTTTAGTGTGCAATTTCAACATATCCACTAATTTTTCCTCTTGATGCAATTCTAGGGTAGATGAGATGATGACAGGCAATTTTCCTTCTTCTCCTAGAAAAGCATACTTTAGGTGAGATGGGAGTTGTTTCAACTCCAGGTCAGGTGGTGATACAATGGATGGTGTAAAAGGCTTTGGTTCATTGTTTTCCAAGGGTTCAAATGCTACAGCATTTACTGGGACAGTTACATCATCTCCTAGGGAAAGGTCATCACTGACAGCTAGGTCTACATCATCATCATCCTCTTCCTCTAACTCACAGTCTTTTCTAAGTCCATCCTCATGACACAATGATTCAGTCACACTTAAGTTTGAACATTCCTCAACATCTTCAGGGTATCTTAAGGAGTTAAAAACATTAAATGTGACTTTTTGGTCTTGGAGTCTCATGGTTAGCTCTCCTTTCTGAACATCAATCAAAGTTCTTCCGATGGCTAGAAAGGGTCTTCCCAAAAGGATGGGAATATCCTTATCAGCCTCAAAATCCAAGATAATAAAATCTGTCGGAAAGATGAACTTGTCAACCTGAACTAAGACATCCTCTATTTTTCCTTTTGGGTAGGCAATGGTCTTGTCAGCCAATTGGAGTGTGACTGTGGTAGGTCTGGCTTCTCCTATCCCTAAGTTGTTGAAAACAGATAGCGGCATGAGATTGATATTGGCTCCTAAATCACAAAGAGCCTTTCCAACTTCCTTCCCACCTATTGAACATGGGATGGTAAAACTCCTAGGATCTTTCAGCTTAGGTGGTATTCTATTGGTCAAGAGAGCACTACATCCCTCAGTAAGAGCTACAGTCTCATATTCATTCAACTTCTTTTTCTTACTGAGGATGTCCTTGAGGAACTTGGCATAACTAGGCATTTGTTCAATTGCCTCAACAAGTGGTATGTTGATATGCAATTCTTTAAACACATCCAAGAACTTTTTAAATTGCAATTCCTCCTTTTGATTCCTCAACCTTTGGGGGTAAGGTACATAGGGAGGAACTGGTTTTATAACAGCTTTGTTTGCAAGTGTTGAACAAGATGGTTTTGTTATGCCTTTTGTTGTACTCTCTTGTAGGATAGTTGGAATACACTCTCCACTGTCTTTTCCCTGGTGTCATCTTCTGGGAATAATGTAGGATAATCACTCCTAAGAGGGATATTATTGGTGACAACAGGCGTTTGGACTCCAAGTGGGTTGGAAAGTATTTTATCAACAGGGGGTAATGTTGTACCATTGGGTTCTGACTGTATGGTTTTTTCAAATTCTGATTTAGTCATTGGTCCAAATTCTTTTGGCACTGTCTCTGTTAATTCCTTACCACTCCTAAGGGTTACAGCTTTTACATGTTCTTTTCCGGGAGCCCTTGGGATTTCTGTGTCACTAGGCAAAGTGCCTATAGTCCTATTGTTCTGGTTTTGTGCAATTTGACTGACTTGAGTTTCTAAGTTCCGAAGTGCAGTCTGAGTTTGGGTCATGAAACCCCTCATCATAGCTTCCAAGGAAGATGATGATTCATCCTGTGGAGGTGGTTTTTGAAAATGCTGCTGGTTATTTTGAAAATTCCGGTTCTGATGATGCTGTGAACTTTGGTTTTGTTGGTGTTGAGACCCTTGGTTTTGATGATGTGAACCTTGGTTTTGATGATGTTGTGAACTACTAGCATGATGTTGTGACTGAAAATTTGAATTTTCTTGTGGCTTAGGAGCTGGCTGATTTAGACATGGACTGTTCCAAGAAAAATTTGGGTGATGCCTCCAACTGGCATTGTAAGTGTTGCCATAGGGAGCATTCCTATTGTGAACACAGTTTACTGACTCAGAATTTTGAGAACAGTTCATAAGAATGTTCCCCACCACAACAAACACATTGTACAGAAAGCACTGATTGATTGGATGCAGCAACAACTGGTTGTACTCCTTGACCCGTAGATAAATTTTTAAGCATTGAGGTCATGGAAGCAAGTTGTGCTGTTAATGCAGTATATGCATCTACATCATGAATCCCAACTGTTTTCTTTTGAGGTTGGGCACGTGGATCAGTCCAATGTCCATTGTTTGTTGAAAATTTTTCAAGAATTTCATACCCGTCATTGTAGGTATTGGTTGTAAAGGCCCCTCCTGACGTCGCGTCGAGCATTTGTTTTGCCATGGGGTTTAACCCATTGTAAAACGTCTCGAGTTGAATACAGTAGGGAATGCCATGGTGAGGGCATTTCCTTAGCAACTCTTTAAATCTTTCCCAAGCATCGGGAATTGCTTCATCGTCCATTTGTTTAAACATGCAAATTTCGTTTCTGGACTTAGCATTACGGGTAGGTGGAAAATATTTTCGCAAAAATTTCTCAGCCATATTGCTCCACGATGGTACATAACCAGGTGCCAAAGAATTAAACCAAGACTTTGCCAGATCCCTTAGAGAGAATGGAAATAGAGTGAGTCTCAAGGCATCGTTAGATACCCCAGGGATCAGGAATGCATCGGTGATCTCCATAAATGATTTTAAATGAGAGTGAGGATCTTCCGATGGCATTCCGGCAAATTGTCCGTTTGTTTGCAACATATGAAACATGATAGGTTTGAGTTCAAAATGGAGGGTGTTTATATGGGGTCTAACTATTCCTGAATTTAATTGCTCAAAATCAGGTATAGCATAGTCCATAATTCTTCCCTCTTTGGAATTTGCAAGATTAATTATGTTTGGAATCTCATCCCTATGCTCATTGTTGTTAGATTCTGTATCATCATCATTATTATTATGATTTTGATTTGGCCCATGTTAAGGGTGCTCGGGTGGATTTCCAAAAATTGGTGGTGCATCATGAAAGATTGGTTGTCTTACTTGATTCTCTAAAAGCGGTGGTTGTCTAGGTCCCCTATTTTCAAAACCTGGTGGAAGTGGTTCCATAATGGGAGGATCTATGGTCAATGTAATTCTTCGCGCTCTTCTCCTATTACGAAACGTTCTTTCAATGTCCGGGTCAAATTCGAATAATTCCCCACGTGGTATTCTGGGCATAACCACTTCAAAATGAGATCAATGAGATGTTAGAAAAATCAAATCTTTTAACAAACTTTTATAGACTTTTAGCGAGCCAATCCCCGACAACGGCGCCAAAAACTTGATACGGATGTTTGCACACCTCTACGACATGTGATAATTGAATTTTAAAGCAAGTATACAATAGGATCCAATATCGTCTTTCAAGTAATAAGATGGTAGGATACCAGATATCGTAACACAGAGATTGTTGTAAAAGTGCAATAAAAGTGTACTAAAAGAAGAGATTTCAGATGGCGATTTGAAGACTTTGCATGGTTTGAGTTGGTTAACAATTAGATGATTACAAGATATATAAAGATAGAATGGGTGCAAGACTTGAAGTGAGGAGTAAACACAAGTTCTGGAGGCCAATGCTATAGAGATGCTATAGCATAGTGTTAGCTCAGCAACAACAAGTTCCACCATGTACTTTAAAGAGTATCCTTCCGAATATCTACCATTGCACTGTTGTTTAGCCTTCCATCAACATATGCCTATGCAAATGTCCGGACCAGTGTGAGTGTCAAATGGTTTCTTTAAAGTATATGGAAAAACAAATGCCTTTATTTAAAAATCACCCTTCCGAGTCGATTCCCATATCATTCAAGTTGACGTGTTCTTAATGGCTCATTCCTGAGTCCACTACACTTTAACACTTTGACTAGTGATCAACCCGTCAAGAATCAATCAGTTTGAAAAACAAAGATAACAAGTTCCCTTGCTAGTAACTCTTCCAAGTATACTTCCCGTATCATTCAAACTGACGTGCTTTTTCATGGCTTATTCCTAAGTCCATGGCACTTTCACACTTTAAGAAGTGATCAAATCGTCAAGAAGTGCGTTCGGATTTATAAAACTTAAAATGACATAGTGGAACAATGTTATTGAAAAACAAAGTCCACTAGTTTTTGGTTTACAACCTCCCTTTTTGTCTCACACCCAAACTATAAAATTAGCTACTCATTACGTAAAAATAAACTGCAAGAAATGTAAATGACATAAAGTAAAGACATAATGTAAATGACGGAATATAAATTACGGAAAATAAATGACGGAATGTAAATTACGGAAAATAAATGACGGAAAATAAATGACTGAATTTAAATTACTAAATATAAATGACCGAAAGTAAAGAGCGTAAAGTAAATGATATGAAGCAATAAAGAAAACTAGAAAAATCTATCATGCAATGTTGTAGCAACCCATGTGTAAGAACAAGAATTCCAAAAAGAAATTCAAAACTAATATTTAATTATGAATTTTCAACCACAAGCTATTCAATCCTAAGTTAAATATGATATTACTTCCTTCCATGACCAGCTCACTCCCTCCTTTTTATAGGTTTCAAAGAGGGGACAAAAAGGACTAAAGCAAATAGTAGAAAGTACAAAAGCAACTTATATAATACTAATAAATCAAAAAGTTAACTAGAAGTACATAACTCTTAGTTACAATCTGATTTTAATCAAAAGAGCAATTGATCCTCAACTTGAGTAGCTTAGTTGGCATCCACTTGTGAGTTTTGGCTGATTTTCTCTTTTAAGCACGCAAAAAGCCCGAATCTAAATCTGCGATCGAATGCTGTGGCATCAGATTTCAGCATTGCAGCCTGCACATTTTTTTTAGACAAAATTAGCCTACCTAATAAGTAAAAGCAAGTAAACCACAAACTTAGCTCCATATAACATAAAAGAGAAAATAAGATAAGAAAAATGGACTAAAAGTTGGTATTAAACAAAATGATCTATCTAAAAAGAAAGAAAAAACGCACGTATGCATTGAATTCTCAATGCATATCAATAATCCCTAATAGTTCTGTTGCCCTTTCGGGTTTGCCTTTAAAAGGCGCTTTTGTCATCTTGCCCATTAAACAAGATTCACATACATCATATGAATCATCACATGATTCCAACACTCCGTCCGCCTGGAGGTTGGCTATGCGTTTCTTGTTTATGTGTCCAAGACGACAATGCCACAAATAGGTCTGGTTTAAGCCTCGCTTAATTCG
Source organism: Arctium minus (assembly GCA_954870635.1). Lineage (NCBI taxonomy): Eukaryota > Viridiplantae > Streptophyta > Magnoliopsida > Asterales > Asteraceae > Arctium > Arctium minus. The sequence continues at coordinate 2,651,786 of OX941087.1, forward strand.
TTTATTGTATACATTATATATTGATTCATAATTACAACTATTTTGCATATCAATTTCATAAATACCATTGTGTGGTTTGGCCACAAAATACAAAACATTGTTAAGATAAGCTGAAATTGAATCATTACTGAAAGTAAACATAAATCCAGTTTGTTGCAACCGAGAAAAAGAAACGATATTCCTAGTAATGCTAGGTACATATAAACACTTGCTAAGTGCTAAAATAAGACCATTTGGCAGCTTCATGTCATAAGTTACCTGAGCAATAGCAGCTACTTTAGCTCCATTCCCCATTCGAAGCTCCATCTGGCCTGGTTTCATTTTCTCTTCACTTCTTAGTCCCTAAAAAGTAGTACAAATGTTAGTACCACACCCAGTATCCAATACCCATGAATCAGAGTCAGAAGTGAATAAATCAATGGTAAACATACCTGAAGGTCCGACTCCACTAACCTTCTGCTTTTTCATTTCTGCCAATAGGACAGGGCAGTTTCTCTTCCAATGTCCCTTCTGGTTGCAGTTGAAGCAAACTGCTTCCTCAGGAATCCTTCCCTTGCCCTTTTCTTTGTTGGAACTTCCAACTTTTCTTTTACCCTTGGTAACCACCTTTTTCTTCTTGTTTATCCCACCTTTAGGTTTGATCATCAACACCTGTTTTGGTTTGGATAAATCTAACTTGGATTTCATATTTCTCTCAGCGGTTTTAAGCATGCCGTGAAGCTCAGTGAGAGTTTTCTCCAAACCATTCATATTGTAGTTCAAGACGAACTGGTCATATGATTTGGATAAAGAATTGATAACCATGTCGGTTGCCAATTCTTGCCCCAGTGGGTAGCCAAGATGGGTCAATCGGTCAATATACCCTTTCATTCTTAAAACGTGGGTACTGACTGATGAACCTTCAGTCATCATACAGGCATGCAATGCCCTGACTGTATCAAACCTTTCTTGCCTTGCTTGTAACTGAAACATGGATTTTAAAGAGGATATCATATCCCAAGCAGTCATGTCTTCATGTTCCCTCAGTAGCTCGGGAGTCATGGATGCTAGCATCAGACAGCTAACATCTAGTGAGTTATTGAGATGCTTATCATAAGCAGCCCTGACCTCAGCTAAAGCATTTATGGCAGGAGGGTTTGGAGGGGGGTTTTCGAGGACGTACAACTTCTTTTCGTGCTTAAGGACAATCCTCAAGAAACGAAACCAGTCCACGAAGTTCGTACCGTTCAGTTTGTCCTTATCAAGGATTGATCGTAATGTAAATTGGGATAAGCCGTTTGTGCAGACAGTTTGGTTAGGGGCGTTAGCGGCCATCTACAAAATAAGTTCAATTTTAGTAATTCTTTTAAAATCTCAAATTAATTAATATTACCTTTCAAAAGAAAATTAATTTGAGCTAAGATCCATATATCACCTATTTCCGTAAATGGCCAAGCAACTGTTTACGGAACTAGGTTATTTAGGTAGGAATCATCCAGTTATGTTCAACATAACTCTTAGATATCGTGGGATTTCTATTAATATATCATATGTTAAAGAGCATGTTTAATCCCACTACAACGCCTTGAAAGTACTCATAGATGTCTAAGCATTGTCTATGATATTTTCAAGTAAACTAACCAAACTAAGATATCATGATCCCACCTAAAGTCTTAACTTAGGGTTTATTGGGGTCAATAGTCCAAAATACGACTATTTAAGTGAATGGCCAAGCAACTGTCCACTTAAATCTCGTTATCCTGGCGCCTTGTCTTACACTACAATTATCCGATATGATTGGCTAAGCACTGACCATACTAGACTCTTGTAAGTTCAACAAATATCTTAAATGGATGGCGCATAGTTTACATTTGTGAAAGGTTTAAATTTTAGATAACTCTTTTCTTTTAAAACGTTTGAATTTATCTCTAAAATCTTGTTTTAAAAGTTTATTTTATTAAATCGGTTTAAGTTTGATAAACATATCAATTTTAAAATATCATATTTTATTTACCGATTTAAAATTTGTTTTGCGTTTGATTTTTATTTTAAGCGTTTGCAATTATTATAACAATAATAAAGCAATAAATAAAACCAAACAATCACAACAATAATAATATATGGATTTGCCCCTAATGTGGTGTTGTGAGCCAACACAACAACCACGGTCAATTCTAAGGACGTCTTCAAGCTCCCACTGGCCTCGCCATCTTGGTGAACTTCAGGGACTCCGTCTCGATCCTTTTTGGAACGCCGTCTTCGGATAAAAATAGAAAAATACAACAAATTCTATCTATATACATTTGTCCCTATCTAGAAAATTAAAAATTACATCACATGCAATTAATACATTTTAATTTTCCGACATAAAATAAAACAACCACCGGTCTTTTCGGGGCAATCCATATATTACGCAATATTTTAAACATAAAATAAAACAATATGGTCTAGATGATTTAACGTAAATAAAGTGACCAAATTATGTGGAATAATATTTTCATATGGCAAAACTTAATTGACCCAATTTAATTTATAGGTTAACAAGCATAACCTAAAAGAAAAAAAACCATTAAACCGGGCCTTGGCCCATCATACGGCCTAGCCGTCTAGGGCACAGCCCCATTCGAGTAAGGAAAACAATCAGCAACCGAGACACGGTGACCAACTAACAGATCTAGACCATGGTCCGACCGACTAGTACAATGGCCCATCCACCACCGCACAAAAGATCTGAAACACGACCTGCCGCTAGGCTCTATGACCAGCGGCAGGGCTAGACTCAAAGACACGGTCTAGGCCGTGGGACACGGCGGCAGCGGTGGTCACAGGTGACCAAAAACTACTTTTTGCCGGCGATCGATTCTAAAAGAAAAAGAAGAAATCGCGCCATAACAGAAGTCATAACCTCATGCAGTCATGTGGTTCGACAGAAACAACAGTATGGTAGCGTTTTTCTCACCTTTTGGATGATCGAGTAAAGAGATCACCGCCGCCCCCTTCCCCGCGGTCATGGTCGTGGTCCAAGGTAGCGACCTGATGTGAAGGGAAATCGGAAAAACGGCAGCAGCCCGTGGTCCAAAAACCGTGGACCTTAGTCGATTCCGGCCAACAACAAACATCGGCAACGATCGGCGATAACCGACGATATTAGCCGATAAAGATGAAAACAGGTGCTTGTGGTTGCTTGATGAGAAAGAAGGAGGCGACATAAAAGAAATAGGGTTTATAAACTCACGTGCCCATGGCCACTAAAAAAAGGAAGAATCTATTTTGATTCTTTTAATTGATTTTAGGTTAGGGATTTTAAACCCTCCGAAGACTAGTTGACGTAGCCTCTTTAAAAAAAACTTCCTTTTTTTTCTTTTAAAATTAATTAGGATTCAATTAAATTTTGCTATATAGAATTTGTATATCTTTTAATCAAATAACATCAAAGTGGCTTTGATACCACTGTAGGGTTTTAAATCAATTTGTAACCGTTATACGCAGCGGAAATTAAAATAATTTTGGTTACAACGTAGAAAATTTTTCTGAACAATTAAAACCCAAACGGATCCAATGATGTATTTAATTAAAACTTAAAACCACACCATAGGGTATTTAGAGATGTACCTTTCAGATCTGTTGTGGTTGAACTAGTTGAGCACTTAGAAACCAATCTAGGTTTCCTCTAGCGGTATCCACACACGAACACGCGAAATTCCACCGGGTGCTAGCCCAATAACCCTAGATCTATATGTGTTTTATAGAAAAGAAAATGGTTTCTTTTCTGTATTTTATGAAAGGTTATTCTAACTCAATTGTATATCAAATGGTTTAGCTTAACCCCTTATTTATATCAGAAGAATTATAGTTAGACTATAATTCAACTAATAATTAAATAAGGTTTAATTATTATCTGTAATATTCAAATCAAATTCAAATATATATATATATATATATATATATGTAAATATATAATAACTAGTTCTGTACCTGCGCAATGCGGCAGGATGCAATATTTAAATCAATGCAAGCAAAAATACATAACTATAAACAAGCTTCTATAAAATAAAACACATAATTGGTTCCATCTTACATAGAGTGTGATAACTAACGGGTAGAAAATATGGTGTATTGCTACAAAAATAAATTTTCCTTGTGTACCAATGCTTGTTAGAGTCCATATACACACTTATGGTTCAATTATGTATCAATGTTTGTTCTTTCAAAAAAATAAATGTATCAATACTCGTGTTTTCAATTATGATTCAATTGACATATATTAATTTAAGGTTAATAAGTTTGATTGGTCAAAAACTTAGAAAAAATATCACATAATTATAACATATACATATACCAATAAATCAATGCTAATCATATTTGAATATGTTTATCACCAACTCAATAAATTTATGGAACTTGGACGTAATTTTTTAAAAGTTGTATAATTGAAGGGGAAATCGATGATAAGAGATCATATGTAAAAGACGTAATCAGTTACTCAGTTGTACAAAAACGATCTAGATTATACATGGACCAAGCTTCACATTTAAGACTGAATCGGTCTGAAAAACTGGATGATGCCAACTGATTCAAGTTCATCAATGTGTTAACAAATCATCTTGGAAATCATCGATTACTTGAACTGAAGTGCAAACACTAGAATTTCACAGTTGAAGAGTAAAAAATCATACAAATGACACTCACGGCTATTCATCTTTTAAGTAATAGTAAAAAAATCATACAAATTCTTATATACATATAAAACACTAATAGAAACACGGTAGGCCTATTCCTGCTGGACTACCTGCAATACTTCTTCACCTTCACATTTAGATGGTTCACTTAAACAGGGACAAACTCCCATTTTTGTAAAAGCGATCTAGATTGTACTGTACATGGACCGATACCATTTACGACAATCAACATGAATTGTTACTAAGCCTCCACGTTCCTTACATTTGACCTCAATAGTAACGAAACAACCTACATCAAAAAAGCATGACCAATCATAAACAAAAATGAGATGCTAATTTCTAAAATTGGTTAATTCTGGAAAATTAGAATACAAAATACTGTAAATACAATAAAGACAAACATTATATACAAGGACTTGCATGATAACAAGAAAAAGCATACTTGATGGAAAGTATGATCACAATTCTAGCAACATTTAATTTAATTTACACACATATTTTGTTCCAAGTAATCTCCTTGTGTCATCAACATTGAAAGAGTTGTATGTCCTCATGGATTGGCTGCAAATTAGTTTCTGCATCCAACAAAATTTAGTTAGAAGAAATTAGATGTGTGTGTGTGTGAGAGAGAGTGTGTGTCGTTATTTGACTTGTTTTGCTCTATGAGACCAAAATCATCGGCAAGTGAGAAGCCTTCTGCGTGTGGCAAATGTAAACATGTACAAACAGAGTAACACTAAAGTTTACGACAACTTGTAGAGATTTCATATGACATGAAATCAAAGTTATAATCTATGATGGAGTAAGCCAATTTGATTACTAAGCGCTTACCCGGGTAAGTGTTTAGTAAACGGCCCCTTAATGTACCAAAGTTCATTATCTCCATTATTAATTCTATGCAAGTAGAAGAATAAAATAAATAAGAACTAAAACCAATATTTCCCGGAACAAAAATTAGAAATCTCCCTTTGTTGTGGCCGAGGGTCGTTTGTTTGAAAAAAAAACAAGTGTAGGAAAACCAAATTTATTGATGCTAGTTGGTAACCATAATAAACAAATAACATACTTCCATTAGCCTCTCTTTATGAATGTTATGATACAAATAACATACTTCCAAGGGCTTTGAATAATTTCGACAGCAAGAAAGCCTGAACCAATTTGAAGATAGTAATAAATACTATGCCATCTAAATTCAAAATAAACAATCAATACTCTTTAAGAAACATACATGTCAAATGTTTAGACTTCTATGTTAGAGTGGACTATACTAAAAATAGCCTTAAAACATGATGTCAATAGGCCATTTTCCTAAACTTTGTATGAGTGGTGGCATGGTAATTAGATAATGAACACCAAAATAGCAAGGTTCATTACCTTTTGCGTAAATACTATGCTAACAAACCATGTGATACTTCATACTTAGCCAAAAAGATTTAAATAGGCCGACAACTATTACCCAAAAAAAATATTTTTGCAAGAAAATTGAGTGCAATAGAGAAAAACATATATGTGGCTTATTGGCTCAATCATACAGTAGTGTTTGTTTACTGCTTAATCATTAATCCATTAAGCCAAAGTGGCTTAATGGCAAAAAGCCAGGACCCCTCGTTTGTCTCCATTAAGCCAACTCAAACAAATTAATACCGAAATGCCCCAGAAATAACCGAACCCTCTCTCTTTGTATTCTTCAAACCGTCGGTTTCCCGTCCCTTAAAAAAACAAAATTATATGGACCAACAACATAACAAGACAGAGCTTAATGGAAAAAGAATCAACAACCCCCAAGGAGTATAAACTTTGAACCGGAGAGAGATCTCACCAAGTTGATATGCTTTTCCTGCTACCTTGGCTGCAATATGTGCAAAAATCTTATGAATGTTGGTCTAACATGTTCAGCCAAAGCCTCGGCTGTTCCATTCAATATATAAAAAAAACAAACATTATGTTACAAACATTTATTTGAAGGTTCAAGAAGTCTGAGACCTGGCGAAAATGGACTCCCACTGGCAAAAATGGCACGACCCTTTGATCAATGAAGCAAATATACAGTCCACTCTCATATACAAGCACATCTAAGATCAAGCAACTCGAATCAAATTTGATGTTGCCTGTAGTAAGTATCAAGAAGAATAGGAAAAAAAAGTTTTGCACCAAGATGAAGACATCAAAGTGCAAGAACAAATGGAACTAAACGTCTAAACATCAAAGTATAAGAGCAAATCGAAGCCTAACAGAAACCTTTCCCACATAACGATTTCAGTAGTAACCAATACAGAAAAATGGAAAAATCGATAACATAAAAATCGATAAACCATCAATGGGTGGAAAATTAGGGTTTAGCAAGAGAGACAAACAGATTAGTCGGCAAAAACATAAAGAAATCTAGGGTTTCCAATTACCTCGTTCAAGCAATTTCGCATAAAAGAAATCCAAGGACGTCGTTTATGGAGAGAAAGAGAAGGAAGCGTGAACACTTGCTTTGGGACCTGTAATCATCTTCATGGAGTGGGATGAAAATATGGGTTCAACAAAACTTTTGAAGTTGTACATCAGGAAGAAAGCGTGTAGAGGTAGAAGAAGAAAGGGTATGCGTATGGGTATGGTGTAGACGTGAAGGGGTTGAAGAAAAAGTACAATCGGTATGGTAAGGTTGGTAAGGGTTAAGGGTTCAGGCTTTTTTTTTCTTTTTTTTCCTTGTGTAAACCAAAAGGGTTTCTACTTGTACATTAGGCTTTAAAAGTTGTCTTTAAGAGATTTTTGAATCTCATGCTTTAATTGGTAGTACCTTGTGCTTTAAAATTTGTCTTTAAGACATTTGGTGTAAACCAATATTAAGGTAGTATAGATTATCCTTTTAAACTTTAAAATATAATTATATAAGTATATATAATTATCCTTTTAAACTTTAAAATATATTTATATAATTACAGATAATTCCCCGTAATTAACATAATTACGTTTTCACCCTGTAATTATCATAATTACAATTTAACACATATTTTTATTAAATCCGGGTTTCTACAAATGGAAACAAACGCATTTTTGTGTGCGACCCTATAGGTTTACATACTTCTCAGCAGTATCTATGTGTGACACGTGTCGTGGACATATAATAACTTACATTTAATATATTTTAAATAAAAGTAGAATCTTAATCTTTTCCAAAGTCCTGTTAATTTATATAAACCAATCTTTATCACTTGATTTATTTTAATGAATATATGCATATCCATATTTATCTCAATTGTTTCTTAATTTAAAATACTGATGATAATAAATAAACTCTATCTATCTATCTATCTATCTATCTAGATATCATAATAAATAATTATTATTTTAATAAATATGTAAATCAATTGGTTTGTAAAATTTGTAAATATATATCGCGTATTTATATCATTTGAGTTTTTTTTTAACTTACAACTCTTTAATATATATAATATAATATAAGTATTTATAATAAACAAATAAAATCTTTTATTTTTTATAATACTTTTATTTTTTGCCTCTTCCGTAAACAATCGTATTTCTAAGATTTTTTTTTCTTCTAAAAACACGTGTTAAGATTAAATATGAAAGTCATGATTTTGATTCACATCTCTATATCAAATACACTATTCCTTGCCCCCCTTTAAATCGTGACTTACGAAGTTATTCAGGAGTCACTTATATTATTACAGTTTTACAACATTTAGCGTTAATTTTTTTTCTTAAAAACGTTGTTTCTGTTTCTAGAGCATGTCTTTAAAAATTAGAGTTGCTATATTCCCTAGAAATTCAAAATTATTCTACTCATTATATGAAATCGTTAACAAATTTTGAAAAAATAATTTCAAATATAAAATTCGATAACAATTTTATATGTTTTTTAAAATAGTAATTTTAAATGAACAACCTTTACATTATATTTAAACCTTCTCCTTTCAAATTTCCTTTTACAAATATCAAAATCATTAACTTTTTTGTACATTTTCAATATTCTAATTTAACCAAAAAATATCCAAATAATAATATTTTATTTCTAATTCAATGGTTCGTTACTTCGTTTAACATTTTTGTGATTGATAGATAAAGGGTTTCCATTTTTAGGCCCTCATCGACATGGGATGGTCAAACAAGGCAGATAAAGATTTTAACCATGATGGGACTTGGTCTATTTAAGAAACGTTTGGCTGCTGTCAATGCCAAATCAATGCCAATAGTTTGTTTGGACTTCTTACTCGATTGGACTGATTCACCCCAACCCTTATCCAAAATTGAAGTCGTAAGATGAAGGCCATATGCGAATTGAGTCACTTGTGATATGGGGATTGATCATGTGCATCTTGGTGTATCTCATCCTAATATGCATTAAAGGGTACCTTTCTCACCATAACTTTCATTCTCATTGGAACTCAACCCTATAAACGAAGGGTCATTTGAGAATAAGAGTTAATATGAGAACTGTAAGAAGGGATGTGGACTCTTAAACATTTTTAATTAGTGTTGATCTAATGGTTCAAATTAAGTCCCAAAATAACCCATGGATTAGAAAGGATTTTTCAATTGATCTTCATTTATAAGTTATTTTAGTAATTATATTATACTTAAATCCAACTTATTGTCTTCTATTATTGAACTAATTGGTTATAATAAACCATATGTTCATCTATTATCAGACGTTTCATATTATATGTATTGTTGATAAAAAAAAATATGTAGCATAATGTATTGTTGATTAAAAAAAATATGTAGCATAATACATTCATCATCATTATCATAAGAATTGAACAATCATAACTGAAATTTATGGAAAATAGAATTGATTATTTTAATAAAAGATCAAAGTTAATAACAAAATAATCATAATAATTTAGATTTTTGTCATAAGAAAACAATCTAACCAAAACAAAACCGTAAACAAAACAATTAAAAATGTTTTCTATCATGAAAAAACAAATTACTTCTCAAGTTTGGGGATTATCAAATTTGTAACGACTTATTCTTTCTCAATTGAAATGCATGTTTTAGAAGATTTTGTTGCAGACCCTTTCATTGCATCATCGGCATCATAAATTTCATCAAAATCACGCTTCAGATCAACACTTATACATATTTTTTTCTGATACGTTTTTTCTTGTGACACCGGACTATCAGCTGTGCTCTTATCAACATTGCTTGGAGTCGCATTCTCACCCGTAAATGAAACAGCATCCTTCAAATAAGATTATAGTGGCATACGTTATTTTAGAAACTCTTTAATAATAAATAAATTTACCAACTAGATTAAAAGTTGTATATAATACCTTTAACTTTTCCACAGAACCAAAATCTGGTGAAAGAACCTTTACAGAATCGGATTCCGCAGGCTGCATAATTAATTGTAAAAAGATGTTAGAAAACCAAAAATATGCAGCTCAATTGAGATTTAGTTTCGGGAAATGATAGTTATTACCCGTTGAGCACTAAACCGCATTTCCAACTCATTCAAGATGTTCTCATCATCAGTTAATTTTGAAATACCGTAAACAAAACAACTGTTTTTGATGTTGTAGTTGTTAACTTCAATCTTTATGGCAAATTTCCTATCAAGCAAAACATTCAAATCCTCCGGAAACATCTCCAAATCACCATGCTGGAAAAAAATTAATATAACTTTGACATTAATAAACATTATTAGCACATATTTTAAAATTAACGTAAACAGTTATGATAAATAAATTACCTCTTTAATCTCTTCATATAGTTTTATCGCAAATTTATTCAAAACTTTGTTAGCCTCCCGATCAAACGATGTCAATGATACAACTCCAGTATCATCTTGAACTCTCAAAGGGATTTTGAATCTAAATAATTTTAAATTTAACATCATCAATATAATAATATAAAATAAACATTCACTAGTACAAAAAAGGTCTTTAGTGACAGTTAAAAACCGTCACCATAGATATACTGTAACGGTTTTCGTGGACATAAAAATCGTCACCTTACTTGCCGTCACTTTTGATACACTTTTGGTTACGTTTAAAAAACGTTACGAAATCACATAAAAAACGTTACAATAACTTAAAAAACCGTCACTTTAGGTTTATAAAAAGTTAATGTTTTTCCTCAAACCGTCACCGTAGCATGCCATATAGTGACGTTATATTTTCAAAACCCTCATAATAGCATGATATATAGTGATATTTCTTTGTCAAAACTGTTACCATAGCATGACATAGAGTGACATTTATAAGTCAAAATTGTCACTGTAGGATGACATACAATAACCTTTAATTGTTAAAATTGTCACGCTAGCATGACAAACAGTGACGTTTAATTTTCAAAACCATCACCATAGCATGACATATGGTGAGCTTTATTTTTCAAAATCGTCACTATAATATGACATACGGTGACGTTTATTATTCAAAACCATAACTATAACATAATATACGGTGGCGTTTATTTTTCAAAACCGTCACCGTAGAATAATATACAACGACGTTTATTAATTAAAGTCGTCACTTAAACATGATATACAGTGACATTTATTTATCAAAACTGTCATTGTAGCATGACATACGATGACGTTTATTTATCAAAAATAGGGATGGCAGAAAACCCCGAACCCGACGGGGAAACCCGAAACCCGACTAAGTTCGGGTCGGGTCGGGTTAAACAATTTCGGGCCGGGTCTGGTAACGGGGATTTTATCGGGTTCGGGGACGGGGCAAGGTATCCCCGCCCCGCCCCGCCCTGCCCCGATATATATATATATATATATATATATTTATATTATTAAAAATAAAATTATATATATATATATTATAATAAAATTATATATAGATTATATAAAAATTATATATATTACATATAAAATTATTTATATATATTATATATAAAATTATTTATATATATATTATATAAAATTATATATATTATGAAATTATATATATAATTATATAAATAAAATATTAAATTATCGGGTCGGGTTCGGGGATCGGGGATTCCCCATCGGGTCGGGTTCGGGGACGGGGCATAAAAAATCCCCGACGGGGCGCCCCAAATAAAAACCCGACGGGGAACGGGGCGGGGACGGGGATGGGTTTTGGTTTCGGGGACGGGGGACGGCAAACCCGCCCCGAACCCGCCCCGTTGCCATTCCTAATCAAAAATGTCACTATAGCATGACATATGGTGACGTTTTTATTTTTAAAATCGTCAAACTTTTCATGACATGGTGACGTTTATTTTCCAAAACCATCACTGTAGAAGTTCATATGGTGACGTTTATTTGTTAAAACTATCACCGTATCAAGACATACGGTGACATTTATTTTTCAAAATCGTCATCGTAGAATGACATGTGGTGATTTTTATTTGTTAAAATCGTCACTGTAGCATAATATATGGTGACGTTTATTTTTCAGAATCGTCACTATAAGAATCAACTTAGACAACATACTATATTTGCATATGTTGCCTTACACATTTGTTTTTAAAAAAAATCAAATTTTCTTATTAATTAGAATTTTATCAAATAACAAATAATATTACAAATTACATATGTTCAAAAAAACTAACATACTACTTCAAATAACCAAATACAAGCTCTTCAAATGTCATCCCATCATAACAAGCTCGTTGGATAACGGCATAGATCTTCAAGGTTCACATGAGGATTAGGGTCTTCGTTCTCAAATGGTATAATCGATATGCTGCAAGGTTATAAACACCAAGTGTCAAAGAAACTTCTAACAAGCGGTATCAGTTGCAAGATTGTATGGTATTGAAACGAGCTAAAAAAGGTTATTAACACCAAGTGTCTTTCACTTTTTCTCTTGACACATGACTAAAAAAGGAGATAACATAAATGTTAGAAATGCACTTAAACAACAGAAAAGCAATTTGAAAATGATTAGGAGATAGCTGCAAATCTATACTTCTGGTACATGTGACAACAATCTCAATAGCAACCAAAAAATAGAATAAACTATCATACTGGATGAGCACAAACAAAACCGTTGTTTAGCTGCATATGCACAAGTGCATAATATGCACATGTGCATAAAAACCAAAAAACTAATTAATTACTTGATATCCACAAGTTAAAATATTAAAAATACACATAACAAAAGTTATAAACACCAAGTGCCTTTCACTTTCTCTTGACACATGACTAAAAAAGGAGATAACATAAATGTTAGAAATGCACTTAAACAACAGAAAAGCAATTTGAAAATGATTAGGAGATAGCTGCAAATCCATACTTCTGGTACATGTGACAACAATCTCAATAGCAACCAAAAAATAGAATGAACTATCATACTGGATGAGCACAAACAAAACTGTTGTTTAGCTGCATATGCACAAGTGCATAATATGCACATGTGCATAAAAACCAAAAAACTAATTAATTACTTGATGTCCACAAGTTTAAACATTAAAAATACACATAACAAAGGTTATAAACACCAAGTGTCTTTCACTTTCTCTTGACACATGACTAAAAAAGGAGATAACATAAATGTTAGAAATGCACTTAAACAACAGAAAAGCAATTTGAAAATGATTAGGAGATAGCTGCAAATCCATACTTCTGGTACATGTGACAACAATCTCAATAGCAACCAAAAAATAGAATAAACCATCATACTGGATGAGCACAAACAAAACTGTTGTTTAGTTGCATATGCACAAGTGCATAATATGCACATGTGCATAAAAACCAAAAAACTAATTAATTACTTGATGTCCACAAGTTAAAAAATTAAAAATACACATAACAAAAAGTTCATTAGTTTATTTATTTATGAAAAAGTTATCGAACTTAACCATTCAAAATGAGAAAACTTTATCGAGTTTTCTAGACTTCCCCATAAGGAAATAAGGAATTGTCACCCTACCAGATCACCTAAGAAATTTCATATCAAACAGAGCTGGAACAATCCTACAATTTGGCTACCAAAACCCAAGTTCTTTAAATGTGTAAGTTGAAGTGGTAAGTCTAAGCCAAGGCTAGTAGTGTGTCCTTCAATTAGTGTTCGTCAAATAACCATAACTCCATACTAGAAAATTGATGTCAAATAACCATGAATAAAGTTAATACCACATATTATATTAAAAGCCTTAATTATAAATTAAAATAACAAAAATATCTTTAAACTACATATAAATTTTAGTTAAATTGAATAGTTTCCTAACATTCCTTTGAACAAAACTTTCAATTAGTTGTTTCATAATCAACTTTCTCTATAAGTTGTTAAATTGAAAGAATTATGCTCTAGAAAAACGTATAGCCAATATTTTTTTCTTAACTTGCAACTTTTCTGTATGTTTTTAGAAGACAATATTGTTAATGTTAATGGTAATTGGTATCACAATGAATGAAGTCCACGAAGTTGCGGGTGATGTTGCTCGTCAAACAAGAAAGAAGAGAAATAGCTAGGGAATTGTTAGAAAAAGTTGTGCTTCAATTATAAAATTAGCTATCAAGAAATTTAAGATGAATAAGACTAGCTAAGTTATAGAGGTTAATCTTGATATTAGAGAGTTATATAAGGAGAAGAGATTGCGACTAATCTGTGATATTATTAATAATAATCCTAGAGATGGAGGAAGATGATAATAATAATAATAAAGAAAAATCATGTTTTTGAAGAGGAGAGGAGAGGACCACAAGCAAAGCAAAGCAAGCAAGTAAACAACACAACTCATGCATACATACTCATCAATCAAAGGCACAAATAGTCAAACTCATAACACGTGTGGAGATTCGGTGTGGATGTGTATGTATGTATGTATGTGTTGGACAACATTTCATCGATTTGGTACTGTCTTGTCCAATCTCATCTGGTCTGTGCACCAAACGTTATCTAAGAAAACATAGCATCTTAATAGCAGTCAAACCTAGACCTTTGCTTTATGAGAAACCAAGGGGCTTTTTTTTAACTATTAAGCAGATCATATGAATTATCTAAATTTTATGACTATTGTATACTTTCAGACCAATTAATGATCAAAATGTTTCATATAAAATCAAAGTCAAAAATACGAAATCTTTCACAATAACAATCATGAGTTCAGTAGTTGGACATCTACTTTGGATTATAAGCCTAGGCCCAACTAAACCATCTTTTTGTTTGGTTTTTTTCTTCTAAATGACACTTTATATCGATAGTAAGATTTGAAAAGACAACCTTTAATCAATGGGTTTAAACCGAAGACTGGATTCACAAACCCCTTTAGCAAAAAGAGAGAATACGATTGCAACTGCTACAATTATGATTAGGAATATAAGCATAACATTCTGGTATGTGTAGTAAAAACTTACCACAAACAGGGAAAAGCATATACAGTTCGGATTGAACATCAAGCTGCATAAGTAAACTTCGATCAGAAGACCTACACTACAGAACAGAAATAAGTTGAATCAGAGACTATTTTTAACTGTCATTGGGCTCGAAACAAACTTTAATATCTATATATAGAAAATTCTAATCTACTGTTTCTTCTCGATGTGTATGTATGTATATGTTGGACAGCATTTCATAATTACAAAATGGAACGAACAACAGCAAAAAAAGAAAGAAAATCGAAGACTTACATCAGCAAATCGATGAAATACAGCAGCAAATCGAACCTGTTTCAAACATGAGCAAATCGAACCTGTTTCGAACATGAGAAGAAATTGATTTTCGAACCTGTTAATTGAACCTGAGAAAACGATTTTCGAACCTGTTCCAACATAAAGTTGATGTTCGAACCTGAGAAAATCGAAGACTTACAACACCAAATCGATGAAATACAACCTCAAATAGTTGAAATACAACAGCAAATCGATGAAATACAGCATCAGATAGAAAAAATACAGCAGCAAATCGAACCTGTTTCGAACATGAGAAAATCGAACCTTTTTCAAGCATGAGAAGAAATTGATTTTCGAACCTGTTGATTGAACCTGAGAAAATGATTTTCGAACCTGTTTTTTTTTTAACCAAAGATATTACCATAGAGAATAGACTACAAAGTGAAGAAAGAGACAGGGAATGAACACCGAATGTTACATAACAAGAGAATTCGGCTAATAACAATTCCCCGGCTCTATCTTTCACAAATTTATCAAAAAGATCATCTACTCTCTTTATATCTTGTTCACAGGAAAACAGAGAGCAGAACCAAATTAAAGTTAACTATTTTACTTCGACTAAATAACAGAAAGTAAATAAAGATTGCAGAACAGAACGACCTCAGTGACAAACAACCAAACCAAAGATTTCATCCATCGATTGGGTTTTCTTTTCTCAAGCGCAGACATAGGACCACTGCTCATCCTCACCGGCAACTGCATCAGCTCCGGCAGTGAAATCCTCATCAGAACAGTAATAGTACCCATTATTGCCATTTGCAGCAGTTAGGCAGCAAGAAGACCCTATAGTCAGATAAGGCATGTTGTGGAAAGACTGCGCGATTCCACCCGCGACCATTGCTCCGGCCATATTGTCTTCATCATGGATATACTCTTCAATCCTGTGCTTAAGGGTTTCAAACATGATCTCTGGCTCATGCTGCATCGAACGGAGAACGTCGCTGCAGGATTTCGATTTCCCTGCAAGATGAAGATGGTGGTGGCTCGTGGTGGCCAGATTTCGATTTCCCTACTAAAATTTTAACCTAATATTTGGGGGTGAGATAGACAAAATAGAAATAAGGGGGGAAGGAGTCGGCGGGAGTTTTGGGGTGGGGGGAAACAGGTAAAATTTGAGATTTTGTCAAAAAAATTTGATTTGTATTTTTAAATTTCAAATAAATAATTTTTTAGATAATAAATATTTTTAATTTAATTTGTTTTTTATCTAAAATAAATAACTTTAGTTAATAAATGTTCTTTTGTTAAAAAAAAAGATAATAAATTTAGTATTCAATATATAGGGTTGAGTTCCGATGAGAAATTGAGTTAACAATGAGAAACGTGAGAATTGGTTATCAACCATTTGATGAGAAATGGAGGCAAATTAGGATGAGATGTACTAGATCAATTTCATTCTAAGTTCCAATGAAACCTTTAAAACCCAATAGAACCCCTTAAAGCCCAATTGAACCGATTAAAGTTCGGTAGAATTAATTAAACCCCAATAGAACCCTTTAAAGTCCGATAGATCCATTAAGGCCCAATGAAACCCTTTAAAGCCCGAACGATCAGTTAAAGCCCAATGAAAACCTTTAAAACCCAATAGAATCCATTAAAGCCCAATTGAACCGATTAAAGTTCGGTAGAATTAATTAAACCCCAATAGATTCATTAAAACCCAATAGAACCCTTTAAAGTCCGATAGATCCATTAAGGCCCAATGAAACCCTTTAAAGCCCGAAAGATCAGTTAAAGCCCAATGAAAACCTTTAAAATCCAATAGAACCCCTTAAAGCCCAATTGAACCGATTAAAGTTCGGTAGAATTAATTAAACCCCAATAGATTCATTAAAACCCAATAGAACCCTTTAAAGTCCGATAGATCCATTAAGGCCCAATTAAACCCTTTAAAGCCCGAAAGATCAGTTAAAGCCCAATGCAAACCTTTAAAGGCCAATATAACCGATTAAACATTTCATGACTTATTATAGCGTAATAACACCAAAGCTTAGTAAGAACCAATATATACCAACAAAACCTTTCATGACTTGTTGTGGCCCAATAACACTGATAGTGACTTAATACGTGTTTGTCTACAAATATGTACTACATATATGCATGTAATGTGTATTGGGATCAAATGGATCCTTTAAAGCCCAATCGATCCATGTGGATCCGTTAAAAGCCTAATCAATCCGTTAAAGCCCAAATGAATTCAGTAAAACCGAAATGGAACCATTAAAGCCCAAGTGGATCCATTAAAGCCTAAATGAATCCATTAAAGCCCAACCGATACATTAAAGCTCAATTGATCTGTTAAAGTCCAAGTGGATGCATTGAAATCCAACCGATCCATTAAAGTCCAAATGGATCCATTAAATCCTAATTGGGTTCATTAAAGCCCAAGAGGATCCATTAAAGCCTAAATAGATCCATTAAATCCAACTGATACATTAAAGTCCAAGTTGATGTTGAATATTTTTGAAGACTTAAAGGTTAGATTTGTACGATTTTATTCGGCGTGGTCTCGTAGACAGATATGAACTATGACTAAGATAGAATAACTTGAGAATTGATAGAAAAGACGAGCCGCTAAAAGTTTAAAATCATAAAAAAAAAAAAGTTAAAACGTACAAGTTTTAGTCGAGTTGGTCGGGTTACTTTGGCCCTAACTCGTTTCCAACCCAATAGATGCGGTTTGATTGATTTAAAAAAAACATTATACAAGTTATATAACTCAAGATATCAGGAATTTGTACATGATAAAGGTGGTGGAATCTACTTCAAAAATGTTTGAATTGAGAGTTGAACTAAACTATTAAACGAATAATAATTAAAACTTTATGGCTAACGAAATAACGCGAATACGAAATAATTCAAAGCTAACAATATCTGTCACATATCGTTCGCAATGAAAAACTCGTAGAAACTTTATTAAAAACTAAAACATCGATAATATCGCAATCTATAGCTAACCCTTCAACATTCTTTACTTCAAATAAAAAGAAACCACAATTATGCCCTAATTAAGAGTTGGGCTTGGGACATTGCTTTTCACCGAATTGGGTTTAAGAATTGGAAGTTGGGCTAACTTGTGAGTTGGGCCCATATTGGAGTTATTTCAAATAAAAAAATAACAGAAACCTACTACTTGTGAGTTTAGAACCCACCACCTTGAGGAACCAAACATGGCACCCTTACCAATCTGCCACTGCTTCACTTTTGGTCATTAATGCATCTTTAATTGTTTTATTACTTTTCTGTCAGCTTTGTACGACGAACTTCAACATCAGTTTCGGCCCAGATTTACTCCAAATTTCCAAAAACTCAAAACACGAACATTGTAGATATGTGTGTTAGGTTTCCAGATCATCTTGAATCACTTATATCCGAGCTCGAACGAGTGAGATATGCTCAAAACTCCACAGTCGCGCAAATCTGTCAAAAATCGTCTCTTTGTTCTATTTCGCTCCAAAGTGTTCCGAACCTATCAAAATATAAAAACACATTAGTATCGTTCGGTTTTATCATTTTGGCACATTAAATATGGGTGATTGACGAGAAAATAATCTCGAATTAAACCCTTCAAAGCTCAATAGAACTCTGTAAGCCCAATAGATCCATTAAGACCCAATGAAACCTTTTTAAAGCCCAATAGAACCCTTTAAAGCCCAATAGAACCCATTTAAAGCCCAATGAAACCCTTTAAAGCCCAATTAGATAACTAAGCACCATTATACCCCGCCATGTACCACTCAACCACCAGTATAGTCCAATATGAAATCTTATGACTTATTAATATCCAATAACACCATCACCATAGGATAACATAAGATGACGTTTATTATATAAAAACATCATTTTAATATGACATACATCGACATTTGTTATTTGAAAACGTCACAATAGCATGACACAGGGTGACTCATTTTTTTTGTCGTAACAGTCACCCTTGCATAACGTACGATTAGGTTTATGTTTCAAAACCGTCACATATCATGACGTACGGTGACATTTATTTTTCTAAATCGTCACAGTAACATGACATTAGGTGACGTAAAATTTTCAAAACCGTCATCTTAGCATCACATGCGGTGACGTTTATTTTTCAAAACCGTCACCATAGCATGAGGTACCTTGACGTTTATCTTTCACAACCGTCATTGTAACATGATGTACGATGACATTTATTGTTCATAACCGTCACTGTAGCATGACAAATGTTGATGTTTATTATTTAAAGTTATCACCATAACATTACATATGGTCATGTTTATTATACAAAATCGTCATCGTAGCATGACTTACGTGGAAGTTTATTATTCTAACCATCACCTTAGCATGATATATAATGACATTTATTATACAACATCGTCACCATTGTGACATATAATTTTTTAAAACCGTCACCATAACATAACCTATGGTGACATTTATTTTCAAAATCGTTACCGTAGAATGACATATGGTAACATACTAAAAAACCGTCACCATAACATGACATATGATGACATAAATATTCAAAATCGTCAATGTAGCTTGAGATATTGTAATGTAAATGTTTTAATGTCGTTACTAGAAAATGACATATAGTGAGGTAATTTTTTCAAAAACCTTTCCATACACTAGCTTCTGGTGACGTAAATTTTGGAATTCCGTTGCCATAGAACTTGGTGACTTTTCGAAACGGTTTTCAAATAAGTGTTGCTATACATATTTTAGTTTTCAGTAATGGTTTTTTAAAACCGTCACGACATAAAGCAACGATTTTGAATAAGACCGTTACTAAAATGTCTTATATGACAACGGTTTTTAAAAACCGTCACAACAAAAAGCAACGGTTTTTCAAAATCGTCCTAAACCGTTACCTTAGGGAACCTTAAGTAACGTTTTTATCTAAAACGTTGCTTTATATTTCTACATTCTTTTGTAATAGTAAAGGTTCTTTATAAAAAATGTTACTAAAACAATTCTCTAACTTTTTAGGTGACTTTTTGTAAGGGTTTTTTATCAAACCGTTACAAACCTACTTTTCAAAACCGTCACAAAAAATCATTTTTGTACTAGTGATTGAAAGGTAAATAATACTTATTTTGGCAAAACATCAGTGTCTTGCCCTTTGCATTTATCAGAATTACATTCAACTTTTTCTATCTCTTCAACCTGACCTGAACCATCATTTTTGTCTGTGATAATGTACGTAGGTCGAACCTTTCTACTACACCTTTTGCAACCCATGTAGAACCAAGGAATGTCTTTGCTAAATGCTTTAACTGTGCCTAAAATAATCAAGGACTTCGTCTGTATAAAGTAGTGTATTATTAATATAATGCAATGATTGAATACATGAAAATGGTATTAAATAATAAGTACCTCAATAACTTCACTAATTTCAGCAATATTTGCTTTACTGTTGTTGTCTAGAAAATCTTCACGATATGAATAAGACAATCCAGAAAGCATTGTAAGTTGTTGTGACGATTTAGATTCGCCACTCAACCCAAGCAGACTGTTTAATATGAAATATAATTACGGAACAATGTAAAAAAAAAAAAAGACATAAGATATATAAAGAAATAAAATTTATTAACCTATTTCTGAAATCCTTGATTTCATCAATTTCAGAATTGATGAACAACCTCGTACCATTAAATGAATTTGAAAGAGAAGATTTTTCTGAAAAAGAATAAATAATTGAAGTTAATATATCGTTTCTTAAACGAAATACATATTTTATAAGTTAAACAAACCTCGGTAAATCTTGACCACTGCGAATTGAATTACAACAACAACAAGACCCTCGTCTTTATGAATTGAAACATATCCGTTGAATTGCTCAGCAAAAGCATCCCACAATGTGACATGCAGTTTAAGCCCTCTAAATAAATGTTAACAAAGGAATTATATATTGTGTCAATATTAACATTAGTCAATTAAAATAAAAATACAGACTCCAAGTCTTGTATCTGAATCTGCATTCTTCTCTTCGTTTTTCCTTTGTCATCTGGAAAATTCACCATTGTCTCACATGCAATAACCTCACCAATGACATCTATATAATTATTCAAAAAATTAGTGTAAAAAAGTCTAATATGAATGATAGCATAAAATAACATATATTAAAGAAATATAGTAAATTTAAAATAATTAATCGACTAACCAACTGCTGCATGTTCTGGAATCATCTTTGATATCACGTTTTGGTATTTGACAAATGAAAAACCAAATAGGGATCCATTAAAATCCAAGCAGCTGGTAACCGAAGTTTTGTAATACAAACTTAACTTGTTTGTATTATCAATTAACTTGTACTTTGAGACATGCTCGACAATTGTAGGATTTTTTATGAATATG
Organism: Arctium minus; assembly: GCA_954870635.1. Classification (NCBI taxonomy): domain Eukaryota; kingdom Viridiplantae; phylum Streptophyta; class Magnoliopsida; order Asterales; family Asteraceae; genus Arctium; species Arctium minus. The sequence goes on from OX941087.1 coordinate 2,673,392, forward strand.
ACAGTCCCTTCATGAAGCAAAATTTTAAACTTCGACACCCATTTTTGTAGAACATTAGCATGGATTTTAGTGCCCTGAAAATGGATCTGGAAAAATCAGAATTGTTGAAAAATAAGAAGCTATGATGAATATGAAGCTAAAAATTACAACTATTCTTACATGAATAATCCGAACAAAATACGAATTTACGAAACTAATGAAAATACGAAGATAAATATATGTTCGGGATTTACATGATATTCGAAGTTTCCGAATAAAATTAGCCTTGTTATATTAATAGAATTAAATGCACGTAGTTATTTACTTCGTTGATAACATTGTTTATTCATGAATAATACGAAAATATAACGAATAAGAGCTAATAAGAAATAATAATGAATACGATAATAAAGATAAAAAAATACAAGTAGTTATTTATCTCTTCATCCATTAATATCATCTCGTTGGAAAATATTTGTTCGGGATTCTTGAACATTGGTAGATTCCACAAACGAATGATTCTAACCTTGATAGTAAAATCATCTTTTTGTATATCAAGATCGTTAATAAAAGTAATATTCTTCCCATCCATTATTCTGTAATACATAAAAGATAAAAGATTAATTAAATAATCGTAATGGAGAAGTTAATTATATACAGTAAAAAAATATTAAACGCAGAAAATAGTTAGGTTACTACATTTCTATTTTTTTTTTAAATTAAAGAAATTTTTAAATTTAAAGATTTCCATTTTATTTATATTATTTTCTTCATTTAAGCATACCATTTAATAATGAAAAAACACCTATAACAAATAGTTTAAAATTCGGGGAAAACACCCATTATTTATTGCAAACAAATATGCGAATATTTTTTTATGATTGCTTATTACTGGTAATTAATTATATTAATATGTATTCTAAATATTTGTTTATTAGTTAATTTTTATAAGTAAAATAACTAATAATTATCTTATAGATATAAATTAAATGTAGATGTATCATCGTATTAAATGCTTGAAGCCAACATATTGCCGGATACTTAATTACCTAACCTTATTAACCATTCTTCTTAAATAAACAAATAAATTAAAAATCCTAAAATTCATTTTTCAAACTCGTGGAATTGTCAACTCCCAACATCAACATGTATAATAATATAAGACAGCCTCCCATTATAGATATATCAATTATGGGTTACAAAAATTTCAGTGTTTCTTTTTATATATAGTAAAAAGGTTTCAGAGTCGATCATATATTCTAACTGTATTTATTAACTTTCAATTTTTATCTCTAACCACTTTAACTTCTCTAAAATCACTTTCCAACTCAACTCCCTAAAATCACTCCCAACATAACTAAATACAATATATATAAGAATTAAATCTTAAATATAAAAAATTTAAAATATAATTAAGAAAATCTAATAAAATATTTAATATTTATTTTATAAAAAAAATTATTGTTAAAGTATCAAAAAAAACTCTTAAAAACAAATTAAAATTCAAGATTACAAGTTATGATCCATTAGTACAAATTTCTAATAGTTTTAATAACAAAAACATATAATCAACCTGTTGATGGAAATTATAATGAAATAATATCGACTTAATTATTTAATGGTGAATATGAAATTTACCTGGTTAACTTTTTTCTTCCTGTTGAATCCAACCAACTTTTTTTCAAAGCCGAACATTCGCTGCTGTTGTTTCTGAATATATCGAACTCTATTAACTATTAACTATATATAATAAAAAAATAGGCGGTATTATATATTTATTTACTTTGGATTTCATTCCTTTTTCAACTTCCTAGGTTAACATGGAAACATCTTAATAATTTAATATATATATATATATATATATATATTTTAAATAAAAGTAGAATCTCAATCTTTTCCAAACTCCTATTATTTTAAATAAAGAATCTCAATCTTTTCCAAACTCCTATTAATTTATAAAAACCAATCTCTATCACTTCATTTATTTTAATGAATATATGCATATCCATATTTATATCTTTCTTAATTTAAAATACCGCTGATAATAAATAAACTCTTATCTATCTATCTCTCTCTATATATATATATCATATGGAAACATCTTAATAATTTAATATATATATATATATATATATATATATATATATTTTAAATAAAAGTAGAATCTCAATCTTTTCCAAACTCCTATTATTTTAAATACAGAATCTCAATCTTTTCCAAACTCCTATTAATTTATATAAATCAATCTCTATCACTTCATTTATTTTAATGAATATATGCATATCCATATTTATCTCTTTCTTAATTTAAAATACTGATGAAGAACAGTTAAAATGAACACACGGAAAGATGATCTATGTCAGGATCGAAACTCAAAACAAGAATTTAATAAACACTCAGAAACTTATGTTAAAGAAGTCGCGGAAAAACACTTTAACAGTAAATCAATCAAACAGTGTATGAACTCAAATCACAAGTTATATTAATTTAACTTAATGATTACAAACAAAACCTCAATCTGTTGAACAGACTCAACAAACGTTCAATACTTCTCTATTGAAAGGACTTCTAAGAACCTTGAGGTTAATTCTCTCTAAACGAATGTATTCTGTCTGTATCAAAAACTATCTCTAGAATATATATATATATATATATATATATATATATATACAGAACTAATTACAAGATAATTATCAAAATAAAATTGATCTTCATAATCCATTCCATAATTATCTTTATCTTTATCTCCAGCTCCTAGTCTTTCGCTCCAAGTCATCATTATCAACAGGAGCAACATTAATCTTCAGCAGCATTAACATCCTCAGCAGTACTAACTATGCATGCAGTATTAATCATGCTAGCAGTAGTAATTCCTCTCTTGCAATAGTAATCTTCAAGAAGTACTAACTACTAGCAGTACTAACTCTCCAAGCAGTACTAACTCTTCTTCTAGCAGTACTAACTCTTCAAGCAGTAGTAATTCTACTAGCAGTAGTAATTCTTTCATCTTGCAGTATTAATGTAATCAGCAGTATTAATCTTTAAGCCTAGCAGTAGTATCCATCCTTAGCACATTTCAGACCCAACAATCTCCCCCTAACTTAACTTTTCAAATTGAGAAGTTAAGTTCTTCAGCATAGGGTCTTCATGATGCTTTCAAAACTCCAATTCAATTCCCAAGATTTGGATCCAGTCCCAGACTTTGATTAATGGTTATTCTGACCACAATCCTTGCCATTTCAGAACCTGTAGGGCAGACCAACTTTGCATTCAGCATCCCTTGCAGCTTTGCCTTGCTGTTGTCATACACCTTATCCACCAAGAAGTACTCATGATTGCTTTTGTCAATTGTAATCATGTAGACTCCACAATTTTCAAATAACATCCAATGATCAATCTTTTTAAATCCATATTCATGATGTAAATCTTTGATCCTATGCTGCACTCTTTCAGGCTCAAACATCATGCACAAGTACTCCATGGCTATCTTGATTAAGTTCATTTATGTCCCTTGCAACACACTCTTATAAAGTTTTATCCCAACTTTGTACATTTCTTCCAATTCAGCTCTGGAACAACTTCTGATTACTTTTCCCCAAGTTGCATAAACCTCAAACTGATCACCCATTCTCTTGATTCTGAAATATTCTTTTATGTTATCCTTCAGAGTATCCCAATGAATAATCTCTGGTGCTTTCATTGAGATAGGGTCAACTTGCATAGGTTCTTCATTGGTCACAGTCATGTACAAATTCACCTGCTCATATGATTGTCTAGGTTGATCTGAAGATTGTTGGCTTGTTTGCTCTGGTCTTTGTTATTGAGATTGAACATCTACTTTTGTTTGTTCCTGCTGCTCTACAGAAGGTTCAGCTTCCATTTATTCACTTCCCAACTCTTTCTTTCCTTCTTCAGTCCTAGTCCTTTTTGCCTTTGGCTTGGTGGCAATGGACTTCTTTCTTTTAATGGCTCCAATCTTTTGAGCTAAGGTCTCTTCTTTCTTCACTTCTGCCTTGTCTTTGATAGAAGTGCCTTCTTCACTGTCAGGGAAAGGCTGTTGTATGTTGAGATCATGTCTTTCTTTCAACCTCAACCCTTTGAGTGAAATCCCCTTTCAGCTTGGCCATCTCCTTTTGTATAGCTCTTCTATTCTTCCAAATGACATACTGGTAAACATTCCTTCAGGAACTCCAATAGCTCCTTTCAGAAAGTTTATCATTTTCCTTCTTTCTTGATTGGCTAGGAATGTTTTAGATGGTTGTCTTTGTCTTGTCTTTAATAACAACATTTGCCTTGATGCCTTCTTTGTAACTTCCTTAGCAGCAACAACAGTCTTCAAACTCCTTTGAAATTCCTCATTAAGCTTAGTAGACAAATCTAAAGCAATCTCTCTGTCTTTTGCAGATTGGATTTCTTCCTCCTTTTCCATCTCTTCTTGCAGCTTCTTTGCTAACTCTTCATCCAGGGCTATTTGTGATGATTTCTTTTATGGCTTCACAGATTCAACCACCTTTTCTTTCCCTTTCCTCTTGATCTCTGTCTCACTAACTTCCTTTCTTTTCTTCTCTGAACCACCTTCTTTGATTACCACTCCCTTAGCCTTTTGAGTAGCTTGGGAGTGTCAGTCTTTGCCTTCACTAGAGTCTCTGCAATTTCTATTTCCTCTGCAGACATACCTGTTTCAGCTGCAACTTTTTCTGTTTCTACTGCTGTTGTTACTACTTCTTGTTCAGTTTCTACTTCTGCCTCATTTACTGCTGCTTTCACAATAGTTTCTGTTGCTGATGTAGTTTCTACTTCTTTTGCTGTTTCTGCTGCTTGTTTCTTTTCTGCTTCACTTTTCAACTCCCCCTCAAAATGAGATTCCATGCCAACAGGGATTTTGCTTTTCAACTTCAACTTGACTCTCCTCCTTTTTGAAAGAATCGTTTATATCTCCCATTTTCTTCAATACATACTGCTTTTTCTTCTTTTTGTGCACCAACCTTAGAACCATTTTCTTCAATTTGACTATCTGTTCTTGTTGAGAGATAATCACCTTCTTCATCTCTTTTATTTCCAGATCTTGATTATGAACTTCCAGACTAATTGTACCAAGTGTGTCCATCAATTCTTCGTAGTTATATCTGTCATCACCTCCTTTAGGTGTGTCTACCACCTTTGAAGGATCCTTGGATCTTTTAGTAGAGGCCTTCTGCCTAGCAGAAGCACCTTCTACCCCCGTGGTTTCTTGGCACCTGGGACCTTTAGATGATTGCTCATCTAAAGTTGTCGTGGGGAAGGTCTTAAGTATGTTCACATTGTCCTGTCATACACCTTATGCAGAAGCAGTAGTGTGAGCCTTGCTGCCTACATGCTCATCATTCTCCTTATAGAGCACCTTCTTGGGGTTGGGAGACACCCCTATGGTTTCCCTTTGGATATTCTCTGATGGAGAATGCTCCATCAGAGGGCTTGTAGGCTTTGGGGGTGAAGATACAAGAAGGGAAGGAACCTTCTGTACCTTTTTCCTTATATATGTTTTGGTGATGGGGGATTTTGGCTTGACAATAGGGATCTGAGGAGTATTAATTGAACTGAATGGTGTGGGTAGGTCATCAGTTGGGTGGTCAGATGTGGGTTGTGACCCTGATGCCTCACCATGGGAATGAGACACACCCATCATTGTAGAGAACAATGGAGTGTCTTGTCCAGAAAAGTCCTTGCTAGGCCTTTTCATGTTTGAGAATACCTTCCCTTTGGGAGGTTTTGGTACATACACCTCTTCAAAATAGGGTAGATCCGTCAATTCCTTTAGTAGAATCTCTTGTACAAACCTAGGATACATATAAAATCGTTTTCTTTTGGTTTTGGTATCCAGGTTTGACAGTAAATCACTTAAAATCATTTGTGAGAAATTAAACTTGCTGGAAGTTGCTAGGCAGACAAGAGCATAGGCTATTGTGCTGCTGAACTCACTCCAGCCAGTTGTTATTCGTGAAATGCAGTGTTGTAGGGTATGAACAAAGAATCGCCACTGAGGTGAAAATCTGTTCTTGTAAAACTTGTATACATCAGTGGGACCTTCATACCCCATACGACTTAGGACTTGGAAGAGATCTTCCTTAGGTAAAGAAGTAATACCTGAGGCATCATCTAAGCATAGATGAGTGCGTATGCAATCCTCTGTGATGGTGATGGGTTTGCCACAAACCCTTGAGTGAATAACTTGGTTTCCTTCCACAGTGTGTATTGAGGCATTTGCCCAGAACTGTCGCAAGTGTGCCACATAGATTGTGATTGACAGTGAGTGCGTAGGCAATGTGCGACGATTTGAGGAAATCCACTATAGCATGGAAACCCTCAGCTTGTTTGGGTTTCTGTAACATGGCGAGCTCGTTGTGTTCATCAAAGAAGTCGAGTCCTGCCATCTTCTTGATCGAAACTAGGGTTACGCACTGGTAAGTAAGAATTCGAGAGAAAGAGAGAGAAAGAACACTCGTAGAAAATTCAAAGAGCCGTTTGGATTTTGGCGGTCAAAGAGGGTATATATAGGTGGAGGGTTTTAGTTAGAAGCAGTACTAAGTACCCTAGTAGTATTAACAAGCCCGCAATATTAACTCATATTAGCAGTAGTAACGCATACTGGCAGTATTAACACAGACTATCAGTATTAACACATACCAGCAGTAGTAACACTGATTAGCAGTAGAAATAAGGCAAGCAGTAGTAACTTTGCACTGGCAGTATAAACCACCTAGCAGTAGTAACCATACTTAACCATATTTGAACTGACATCATGAGTAATATAGAGAGCAATATTAACTGAACTAGAAGTACCAAGTATCCAATTGAAGCAATCTAAAACACTTAAACACACATAGTTAGCAGCACCATGCACAATATATTATGAGAAAGTAAGCAGGAAGGAATCTATACAGAAATGGTACATAAAGAAAATCAAAAGATGCTTATTCAGTGTTTATCATGCCCACACTTGTGACCAAGAATGTGAATCTACCAACATCAAAAGCTTTAGTGAATAGATCAGCAAATTGGTTACTTGTGTGTACTTTCAAAACCTGAATTAGCTTCTTTTCATTGCCGTCTCTAATAAAATGGTACCTTATTTCTATATGCTTGGTTTTTGAGTGCTTCACTAGATTATTAACAACGCTTATGGCACTGTTGTTGTCAATGAATATTGGAGTGTGCAGAAAAGTAACACCATAGTCCAACATCTGATTCTGAATCCAAAGCACTTGTGAGTAGCAGCTTGCAGCAGTTATGTACTCTGCTTCTGTTGTAGAGGTGGACACTGTGGTTTGCTTTTTACACTGCCATGAAACTAGTCTTGCACCCAAAAACTGACATCCTCCTGATGTAGACTTTCTATTCAAGTTTGCACCACCCAAATCACTATCAGAATATGCAAGTAGATCAAATGGTGAGTCATGAGGATACCAAAGACCGAACCTAGGTTATCCTTTGAGATATCTGAAGATCCTCTTGACTGCTTGAAAGTGAGATTGCTTAGGTTTTACTTGAAATCTGGCACACACACAGACATCAAACATAATATCTGGCCTTGAAGCTGTTAGATACAAGAGGGAGCCTATCATAGATCTATAGTGATGAACATCTACATCCTCCCCCTCAAGATCTGCAGTGATCTGTTTGTGTGTTTCCATAGGTGTGCTTGCAGGCTTTGAATCTGAAAATCCAAATTTTGTAAGTATATCCTGCACATACTTGGATTGGCTGATGAAGATACCATCTTTCTTCTTTTTAACTTGTAGCCCAAGGAAGAATGTAAGTTCACCCATAGAGCTCATCTTGAATCTTTTGTGCATCAGCTCCTCAAACTCTTTGCACATATAATATTTTGTGGATCCAAAGATGATGTCATCCACATAGATTTGCACAAGCAGGATGTCCTTCTTCTTCCTTTTGATGAACAGAGTCTTGTCTATTATTCCCCTTTCAAACCCATTTTCCAAGAGATAGGTAAACAGAGTGTCATACCATGCTCTTGGTGCTTGATGTAGCTCATAGAGTGCCTATTTTAATTTGTATACTCTGTCAGGAAAGTTAGGATTTTCAAACCCTGGAGGCTGACAAACATATACTTCTTCATCAATTGTCCCATATATGAATGTACTCTTGACATCCATCTGATAAACTCTGAACTTCATGAAAGAAGCATAGGCTAGAAACAGCCTAATTGCCTTAATTCTGGCTACTGGAGCAAATACTTCTTCATAGTCTATTCCTTCTTCTTGTGTGTACCCTTGTGCCACAAGCCTGGCCTTATTCTTTATTACAATTCCTCTCTCATCTTTCTTAATTCTGAAAACCCATTTAGTACCAATTGCCCTTTGTCCTCGTGGAAGTTCAACCAGATCCCATACATCTTGCAGCACAAACTGCAGTAGCTCCTCTTGCATTGCTTCTATCCAACTTGGGTCTTTCATTGCATCATTAGTCTTTTTGGGTTCAATCTGGGATAGAAAACAGGATAACAAGCCTGATTGCAGGTCTTTCAATCCCCCTAACTTGCTTTGTTGCCTTGTGATCATTGGGGAATTGATGTCACCAATCACCAATTGAGGAGGATGATTATTCTGAGTTCTTGTATGATTGACATCCTCCTCATTAAGATTTGCTTCGTGATTGGAGTCATTCTTTTCTAGAGTGCTTCCACCATACACTGAAGAATTTTCATCATCAGTGTCATCTTCTGACAGTATGGGCATCTCAGGTCCTGAGTTTCCTGATTATGAGCATCCTCTTTATCACTCTTATTCTCTTCATCACCTTTGTCCTATTCATCTGCTTTAGCATCTTCATCCTGGTCTGGATCAGAATCTTCTGATTCTAAAGCATCATTCTTTTCTTGCTGGCAAAATTCAACAGGATCTACTGTAGGTATTGGAAACAACACAAACTCTGAACTCTGTGCTTGTACCTTTTCTGAGCTTGTTCCTGCATTTTGCATATTACTAAAACCCAATGCAGTGAATCAATGTCAAATAACCAATCAGGACCTGTACCAATTTGATTTGGTGTGTTCTCATTGCATTTGACATTGTCACTTTCCTCTATAATCCTTGAAGAACTATTAAATACTCTATATGCCTTACTCTGAGAGGAGTATCCAACAAGAAATCCATCTTCAGCTTTGCTTTCAAACTTACCTAAGTGAGATTTGGTTTTGAGAATTGTGCAAGGACACCCAAAAGGATTGAAAAAGCCAATAAAAGGTTTCTTCTTGTTAAAAAGTTCATAAGGTGTTTTGCCTTGAGATTTGACTACTAGAACCCTGTTTTGGACATAACAAGCAGTATTAACTGCTTCTGCCCAAAAAGTGATGGGTAGCTTTGAATCTGCCAACAGAGATCTAGCAGCCTCAATTAGTGTCCTATTTCTCCTCTCAGCAACACCATTTTGTTGAGGAGTTCTAGGAGCACTGTATTGTTTCTCAATACCTTTAGTCTCACAAAAGCTGTTTAAGTCATTGTTTTTAAATTCTGTTCCATTATCAGATCTGATGACTTTAACTCTTAGATTAGTTTGGTTTTCAATCCTAAGAACAAAGGATTTGTTCAGTCCACTTGTCTCATCCTTAGTCCTCAGAAAATATACCCAAGTAAATCTAGAGAAATCATCAACAATGACTAAGCAATAGGATTTCTTTCCAATACTCATCACATTTGTAGGACCAAAGAGATCCATATGTAATAATTGAAGAGGTGAAGAGATTGTATTTATTTCTTTGGACTTATGAGAAGTTTTGTGCTGCTTGCCTTTAAGACAAGCAACACAATGATCATCACATGAAAAATACTTTTTGAGGTAAAGCTCTTACAAGGTTGTTTTTCACAAGAATGTTCATTGTTTTAAAATTCATGTGACACATCCTTCTGTGCCAAAGAGATGATTCATCTAAAGAAGCTTTTGAAAATAGACAGTTTAATGATGAATCAGATGATACATTTTCTAAGTCCAAACAATAAACATTATCCTTTCTAGGAGTTCTAAGTAGTATCATATTTTCATCAACTACCTTCAATCCAGGAGCAAGGATAATACATTCAGTCTCAGTAAATAATATACTATGTTTCTTGTCACAAACCTGTGATACACTTAACATGTTGTATCTCAATTGCTCAACATAGTAAACATCTTCAAAGGACATCTTACCTTTTGAAACCATACCTTTTCCACTGATCTTACCACCTGCTGGATTGTCACCAAAAGCAACATGTCCTCCATCAAACTTTTTGAAGTTTTGAAGGCAGTCCATGTTACCTGTCATGTGCCTAGAGCAACCACTATCTACATGCCAAATGCTCTTCTTCTTGAGCTGTTGGTTGCCCTGCACATAAGATAAAACAATTAGTTTTTAGAGGGAACCTAAGCCAAAGTGGTCTTGGGTTGCCCTTTCTCATCAACATATTTATAATCAGTAATCTTAGTCTGGATGAGATGATCAGATTTAGAAATCTCATGGCTGGAATACTTTGTCAAAATTATAGGCTTGGTAGCATTAATACTGGAAGCAGCACTATCCTTGTTAGCAGTACTATTTGAGGTAGCAGTACTAACAGGTTTCTTGACTTTTGGAACCCAAATCTTGACAAAGTTGTTTGCTTTCCTGTTCTGTGAGTTACTCCTTGACTTGCTTGGAGTATTTTCTTTTGATTTAGCAAACTTATTCTGAATATGAGATTTTGCTGTCCCAGTTTTCATTGGTACTGTTCTCATATTAACAGCCATGTGATTTCTTGATTGCTTCCTATAACCAACTGAATTTTGTGTTTGTCTTTGAAAAGAAAATATTTGGTTAATATGATTGAAATAACAGTGTTTGGATAGATGATTTAACTTGCCACAAATAAAACAAGGCTTTGGTCTATTGACTTTGCTTAGATCAATTCCCTGTTTTTGAGCCCACTGATTATTTCTGTTTCTCTGATTTCCCCTTATTTTATCATGTTTATGGGGCTTGTTCTGTTGACAAGTACAGGGATTTACAACAGAGGTTTGCATGTAGTGAACTCCCTGTACCTTTTCCTTTCCTTTCCTAGAGGTCTCAACTTTCTCACTCTTAACAGTCTCTTACTCTCTCTTGGACATCTACACTTTATCACTCTTAATAAATGGTTTACCCCCTCTCTCATTTGTAAGAATATGGTTTTCTAATGGAATATCTTTATGGTATTCCTTATTCTTACCCTCAGAATTCTCTTCTTCAGAATCTTCCTCAACCACTACTTTGTCTAATGGATCTACTTCAGTGGCTCCTGTAGGTAAGTCATTCTTATCCTGTCTTTCTAAGAGATCTGAGGTGGGAGGAACGTAGTTATTGTTGTAAGGTGGAGGGGTGTTGTTGTAGCCTATACCTCTCTTTAGTTTGTCATGAATTTGAGATTTAAGTAAAGAGTCTATTGCTTTAGAAGCATTGGAATATTTCTCAATGTCTAGTTTGGCCTTCTCAAATTCATTCTTAACTTTTTCACACCCCTCTCTAGACTTCTCTAGCTGAATCACTAACTCATCCTTCTCCCACTTCCAATAGTTGAGATCATATGAATGTTGAAGTTCATTGGCTTGATATGCCTATATTTGTTCTTCAAACTTCTCAACGATCGCAACATACTCTCTTCTATCTTTCTCTAACCTTTTAAGGTCATCACACATGCTCTGATTGTGATCCCTGTACTTTTTAATAATTTCGAGACAGGTTTTAGAGCAAAGGTTAGATTTTACCTCAGAGGGGATTGTAGTGCTTGATGACTCTGAAACCTCAGCCATCAATGCTTGGTTCTGAATTGCCTCCTCTGCTTGATCACTCCAATCAAAGCCCATCCTTTCTTGTGAAACAAGAGCTTGAGATGAATTCCTATTATAGTTAGTGTACTTTGGTTGTTGATTATTGCTTCCATGTTGTTGAGCAATACCTCCTCTACACTCTCTTGCAAAGTGTCCCAGATTATGGCATTTGTAGCATTCCACTTTGGATTTATCAAATCCAGCACCATCTTCTCATCTCATGGCAAAATTGTTTCTACCTGTTCTTTTGATGAATCTTTTGACTCTCATGGTAAGCATTGCCATCTGCCACTTGATATCCATCTCTTCAAGGTCATCTACATTGATCTGTTCCAGATCATCATTGATAAGAGCAGATTTAGCATGACTGGCAAGGAATAAGCAGCACTAACTGATTCTGTATTAGCAGTAGAATCAGTAGTAGATGATAGGAGGGCAGCATTATGAGAGTATCCAGATGGCCTTTTCTTAGATTCAACTTCTGCTTCAAACACCCTTAGATCATTGTAGAGATCATCAAGCTCCTTATCCTCCAGATTATCATTCTGTCTAAAGGATACAGTGTACATCACCCATTCTTCACCAAGAGATCTTAGAAATTTTCTGTTGACATCATCCTGGTCTATCTTGACACCAACAGTGGCCAACTCTCCAATCAACTTGTTGAATCTATCAAAGGTTTGAGTCATGGACTCATTCTTTGTAGACATAAAATTCTCATATTGTTGTTTGAGAATTGCCTTCTGATTTCTCTTAGTACTTTTAGTACCTGAAAATCTCTTCTCCAATGCATTCCACAGGATTTGAGCATCAGAACAGTTGAAAAACTGATGTTGGTATTCATTAGGAATTGCCAAGAGCAGAGTGCTCAAGGCTTTCATCTCACTCTGCCTCATCTTTTTTCTCCATCAGTCTTTGGTGGAGTTCTCTTGCCATCTGCTCCCATCTTTCCTCCATCAAAGGGACCATTCTCAATGATCTCCCACATTGAGTAGTCTGTAAGAAGAATGTACTGCCTGATTCTGATTTTCCACATGTCAAACTCATTGGGTTTGAGCATGGGAACCTTTGAAACAAGAACACTGTCATGAGATCCGTCCATGATGATTTTTGATTTCTGAGTTGAAGGCTCTGATACCACTTGTCAGGATCGAAATTCAAAACAAGAATTTAATAAACACTCAGAAACTTATGTTAAAGAAGTCGCGGAAAAACACTTTAACAGTAAATCAATCAAAAAGTGTATGAACTCAAATCACAAGTTATATTGATTTAACTTAATGATTACAAATAAAACCTCAATCTGTTGAACAGACTCAACAGACGTTCAATATTTCTCTATTGAAAGGACTTCTAAGAACCTTGAGGTTAATTCTCTCTAAACGAATGTATTATGTCTGTATCAAAAACTATCTCTAGACTATATATATACAGAACTAATTAGAAGATAATTATCAAAACAAAATTGATCTTCATAATCCATTCCATAATTATCTTCATCTTTATCTCCAGCTCCTAGTCTTTCGCTCCAAGTCATCATTATCAACATGAGCAGCATTAATCTTCAGCAGCATTAACATCCTCAGCAGTACTAACTATGCATTCAGTATTAATCATGCTAGCAGTAGTAATTCCTCTCTTGAAGTAGTAATCTTCAAGAAGTACTAACTACTAGCAGTACTAACTCTCTAAGCAGTACTAACTATTCTTCTAGTAGTACTAACTCTTCAAGCAGTAGTAATTCTTTCATCTTGCAGTATTAATGTAATCAACAGTATTAATCTTTAAGTCTAGAAGTAGATCCATCCTTAGCACATTTCAGACCCAACAATCTAAGGTGTTAAAAGTGATGAAGAACAGTTAAAAAGAACCTGGAAACTCTTCATTCCAATCTGATAAAAGTTCATAGTGTTGTTCGTCATTGCGAGAACGATGCAATGGATGTGAACCATCAGCCTGATGCTTATACAACATAGGTCCTCTTCTTAAATTGTAAGGAGTAAACTCGTTCGTGTTGTCTACAGCAGTGGCTAGAGTGGCACCTGAGGTAGATTCAGGACCAATAGTGTCCGAAGGGGGTCTGCCAGGTGGCTTTTTTAGGTGCTTGCTTGGAGGCGTACCTCTTTTCACTACCTTTGGTTGTAGCTCAACATCATCACCCTCTTGCCTCAAGTTTTCAAAATCACTTTTCGCCAACTCGTGTATAGATCTCGCCTAAAAGAACATAAAATCAGAAGTGGAAAAGGGTATGTATATAGAAATCATAGTTCAAGAAAAAAAAACAAATGTATAATGAAGATTTCTAGTAGGTGATTAGCACCCAAGCCAGCCCTTGCCAACATGGCGTTCAAGGCTTCCATAAGATTAATACAGGATTGCGAATAACCAAATAAAAATGTTAGATGCCATTGAAACTTCAAAAATAAAATTATGAAACGGGCATAATCTCAGTAAAATGGGTTCATAAGATTTTTCCAATTTCTATTGATTTCAAGAAAACCATAAGACTCAGCTACACAAAATACTGACAGAAGGGATAAACCTTAATGGGAAAAATAACCATATATCTCAATCAAAGGAACACCAACCTGGCATTTTTTGACCCGATGGCGATTGCAACACCAAAACCGACAAGATTACACAATCTGCATTCAAACAAAGAAAGACATGACTTGAAGCACTTCACAACACATAATAATATGATAGCATCTCAACTCTTGTTTTGAATGTATATGAACCTGAAAGGCCCCATTGGCATTCCGAATTTTGTAATTGCCTTATCAATCCTATAGATGTCGGCACCACGTTCTACCAGCAAAAGAGCCGATTGAGTATACGGGAAGAACATCCTATTGACAGCAAATCCCGTGCAATTGCCAACCACAACTGGAGTTTTCCTTATCTTATTCCTCACATCCAGCAAGTCAACAACCACTTGAGGGGATGTTTTTACCGTACGACCGATTTCCAAAAGCGGCATGATGTGAGCAAGACTGCACCGCAAAACAAATTAATCAAAGGCATAGTAGGAATGATTAAAAGTTAATGAAGACTACAAGTACCAATCAATTACCTAAAAAAGTGTACCCCGATTATCCTATCATGAGACTTGGTCTTCTCACCAATCAGATTCAAGTCGATTGTGGAGGTGTTACTTGCAAGTATGCAATGTGGAGAGCAATATTTTTCCAAATCCGAAAATATTTGTTGTTTCAAAGGGACATTCTCAATAACAGCCTGTTTGGTTATTCAACAACAAAAAGACTCACATTCGGAGATAGAGAGCTAGTAATTAATCATGGTATTGTTTGTTCATACTATTTTTCTTTGTTCTCCATTTTGTGGGTCATGTGTCTAAATTCGATTTCACATCAATCATACCCATAAATTGGAAATACTAAATGGTTGAAACAAACAGTGAGTAAAACTTCTACTAATCTGATACCTCTATCACCATGTCTACATCCCTAAAGCTTTCATATTCAAGAACACCCTTGAGACGAGAGAGAGTTTTCTCAAACTTTTCTTGACTCAATTTACCTTCCTTAACGCTGCTTGTCAAATTGGTTGTATATAAAATATATTGATCACTCGCCATTACGTAATATATATATATATATATATATATATCAAGTTTTCAAAACATCGACTCTCATCATACCTTTGACTCTACCCAATCCACCCTCTAGGAACTTTTCGTTGACTTCTTTCAGGACAACTTGATACCCACTTAGAAGTAGTGCCGTCGCTATCCCTGACCCCGTCAGACCTCCTCCAAGAATAGCAACCTTGTTGATCCGTCTTGGCTTCAGACCCCAATCGGTGACCCCTGGCACCTGTTAACACACACACACACGCACACAAAAGACTTTAATCTTGCTCATATTGACCAACCAACATTTTGATCTTATAATAGGTGTCCCATTTATATGATGCATGGATAAATGAAGATGATACCATTTCGTGAAACTCATCGATCCTAAACGGTCGAAATATAATATTTGGAAAATGCAATTGATACACCATCTGATCATGTTCAAATGGTGTTTCTTAGAGCTATTAAAATTAAAATCTCACAAAAAGCAACATAAATTCACTAATCAACATCTATCCCAAAAGCTTAACCTAGTTTTGCTCCCCCATATCACATTCCAAAATTAACATCATCAAATAAAAAAAATCACCAAAATTTCATCCCAAAATACCCCAATCTAATCCTCAATCCACACAACAATCAAATTTTCACAATTTAATCACTCAAAACCTTTTACAAGTAACAACAACAACAACAAAAACCCTAGATTTCAGATTTCGACACAATCGAATTTTAAAAAATTGGGAGAAAAAAATTGAAAAAAAAAATAAATAATAAAAAACAAACCCCATCAAGTTGACTCGGAGATGAAGACTGAGTTCACAAAACAACTCATACATCTAACCCAGATCAGTCGCGTTGCCGTGAGAATAAAGCAACGTTAACGACGCCATCAGATTCTTAACATAAACCGCCACAACGTCCGATCCTTTTTTCGTTTTCACCTTCAAAACGTCGACGTTTTCCCTCTCTGGTACATCCGTCATCCTCAACTTCTTCCCACCGCTAGATTCGTCCTCCACCACCACCGTGTACGACGGCGGACTCGGTGGAAAGAACGCGAACTTCGCCGCCATTGACGATGTCACCGTCCCCATCTCCGATTGAACTCCGATCACCGCTGATTTTAACACTGTCGGAAATTTGATTTTGAAAAAATTTCCGGCCATTTCTTCGACTGAGTTCTGAAGATGTCGCGCTGGTTCGGAATCCATGGAGGCAAATGAGGGAAAATTGTTGAGCGGCGATAGATGAGGTGTGGTCGATGAGGACGGGAAATTAGGGTTAAAAGCTTTACAGGTAGTACATTAGGCTTTATTAGTTATTTTTAAGAGATTTTAAGTAGATAGCTTTAAATGATAGTACATAAAGCTTAATAATTTGTAATTAAGAGTTTTTTATGCCATCTTTATAATATAGTATAGATAGATATATGTTAGATCATTTTTAATTGTAACCTTTGTATTTATTTTACCTTGTGGGTATATAAGCCCTTGTCTTAGTTGTTTTTAAAAAACATGAGATTACATTTTCATATCTTGTTTTCATAACTACTTTTGGCTCCACATTCACTCTCTCTCTAGCTTTCTCTCTCTAGAATCTTTTGATCTTGAGTTCACAATTGGTATCAGAGCAAGTTAGATTTTGAGAGATTTGAGAGTAGAGTTCTAATTTCGTGTTATCAGATCAATCGAATTTCAAATTCGTTAAATTTTTTTTTGAAAATCGGTTTTCTGGTCATTTCTCTAGATCTATGTTGATTTTCTGAACGATTTTCAGTGAATTTGGATTCAATTGCTTCGGAATACAGTTTAGAACAAGTTTTGTTCTTGTTTTGTGCAAAGATTCGATCATTTTGTAATCGAATTTGTCAATTTTGTAATTTCCAGAAAAGTTCTCGAGTTTTTTCTGTTCTTCGCGAATTCTTGCTGAAGTTGGTTGTTTGATCTATATTTGGATTAGTTTTGGTTTATTAACCTGTTTCTAAATGAATTCCGCGAGAGTGTTTTGAGGAATTTTGGACTTATGTGATTTTCTTAGATCGTTAACTTGGCAGAATCGTTTTTCGGTTCTTTCATAAGAGTTTTCGGGTTATTCATCAGGGTTTTCAGTTCATTCATCTGGATTTTGGTTATTTCGGGAAGTTTTTGGTTTGTTCTTTTCGGCTAAGGTTTTCGGTTAAGGGTTTTCGATCTTCTAAATTTCACACTTAGTTTTTCGGTTTATTCATCAACCGAGAAGCTAGATTTTCGGTCTTCTCTATAACCGAAAGGTGTGGTATTCGGTTTCTTCAACAACCGAAAAAGGTGGTTTTCGGTCTTTATTTTTCTTCAGCCGAAAAGCACTCTGCTTCTTTTCAACATGTCTCTTCAATCACAAGTTTATAAGAATGAGTTGATGATGTCTCTCGGGACAGATACACGTCCCCCAGTGCTTATCAATGAGAATGAGTATTCTCAATGGAGAGATCGATTTATTAATTTTCTTGAGAGACAACAAAATGGGGATTACATGGTTCGAGCTTTAACCAATCCTCCTTTTGAGAGACCTGTCAAGATCATTCTAGCCACTGCTAATACTGAACAATCCACAATATTAAAGCCAGTTGATGAGTACAATGAAGAAGAATCTTTAAAGTACAACGGAGAAAGAATTGCTAAGTCTAATCTCATTCTTGCCTTGCCAAATCACATATACAATCGTGTAGATTGTTACAAGAACAATCTAATGCTCATGTGGACTCATTTGGAGAAAATCATGCTTAGCTCAGTGGTGGCTACTCAACTTCGAAAAAAGAGATATATGAACAGTTTTGAGGAGTTCAAAGCAAAGAGTGGGGAGGATTTGAAGACTGTCTTTGATAGATTTTGTGCTGTGATAAATGATTTATACAAGATTAGTGTGGAAAAGTCCCCGTTGGAAACAAACTTAAAGTTTCTGAACGCTCTTCAACCTGAATGGACAAAGGCATGTCATAGACTCCGTATTGATCCAAAGATTTCAATCATGCCGATTCAAGAAATGTTTGAAATTCTTCTGAATGAAGAAAATCTGATTGTGGCAAAGAAAGAAAAGCAAGAAAAGAAGAAGAAAGGAAAAGATGTAGATCCTATTGCTCTAATGACTGCAAAATTTACTGAGCAAGCTTTTGAGAATGCTTATGATGGGAATATTGATGATGAAGGAGAAGCTCTTCAAAGAGCAATGATTTTACTTTCTCAGCAGTTTGCACGAAAGTTTCCTAACCGGGCCAGCTCCAACAACAATCTTCGAATTTCATCTGGGTCAAGGAAGGTGGATTTTTCTGGGTCAAAGACTATCTATCTAAAGCCTGATCATCCAAAGCTTGTGGAAGAAAAGAGGGATGAGAAGAAACCTCCCACATGCTACAACTGTGGTAAAGTAGGTTATTACTCTAAAGAATGCCGAACAAAGGTGGTTCGTGATTCTACCTACTATCAAAAGAAGGCTGATATGTTGAAAAAGAAGGAAAGTGGAGCTGTTCTCTTAGCTGAGGAAGAATCATTTATTGATTTCTCTGATAATGAAGAAGAAAAAGAGGAAACTGCAGCAATGTGCTTTATCGGTGATGATCAATCTGATGATGAAGATGATGATTCAACTGATGAGTCTGAGGTATTTTCTGACTTAGAAATTAAGTTCATTAAATCTCAGTTTGATATTATCATTTCTGCCTTGCAAAAATTTCGAAAAATGCTTAAATCTGAAAAGGAAGTGAGTCAAGAAAAGTCTTATAAAATTGAAAAATTACAAATTTCTTTGGAAGATCAAAAATTGATTCTAAACGATACCAAAGAAAATTTGCAAAATAAAATAAATGAGTTGGAAAGTTCAAACAAGACTTATCTTGATTCATTGACTAGCTTGACCACTTCTAAAAATGAGGTTTCAAATAACATTGTTGATTTAGAAGAAAAATTATATATGAGAGCTCAATCTGAACAAACAATTAATATGAATAAACCTCGTAGTTATGAGTCCATTAAAGAAAAGTGGGGCCTTGGATATGAAAGTCCTAAATATTTAAATTTAGCCATTAACAAATCCCCCACTTTATATCACTTTGAATATTTGAGACTTGCTCGTTATGCTCCCCAATTTATAATAGATTGGATGAATGAACAACAAATCTTAGATATTGAGGCTAAAAGAAGAACGGAAAACACTAGAATGGAACTCCCATTTGTTTATTCGCGTGAAAATGCAAAATATTTTCCTGATCCTCAAAAGAAAAAGAAATCTGGAATATTTTTAAATACAAAATCATCTAACAAAACAACTTTACCAAACGACTATTTTGATTCTTATATTGTAAACAAAAATGAGGATAGTGTTTCTAAAACATCTTATGATACTAAGAAATACGTTCCTCCTTTGATTTTAGAGTCTAAAATTGTTGAGTTGGAAGATAAGATAGATGATGATTTTATTCAAAACAGTTTGGAAAAAGATATCATTTTTACTGTTTTTAAATCTAGTTTTGAAGAGAATGTTATTTCTGAAAAACAAGTTTCTGGATTTTCTGAGGTTTCAGTTGAAAATAAAATGGGATTTTCATCAAGTGTTGGTTCTCGGTCCAAGCTAGAAACGAAAACTGAATCTTCTCGGTCTCAGTTAGAAACGAACACTGGACTCTCTCGGTCCCAGTTCGAAACGAAAACTGGACTTTCTCGGTCTCAGCTAGAAACGAAAACATCAGTTTTCGGTTCATCCTTGGAACGAAAACCAGATTCTAACTCTTATCATTGTGATAATTTTACGACTTGTGCTACTGATGGTGAATCATATAAATTGTCTGATCAAATGGATGATTCTTTGACTTTCAATGATTTTTATTTTTCAAAGAAAAGAAAAAGAAGACGGTCAAGAAAGTCTAAGAAGAGAGATAAGGTTGAGTCTGATAAATCTGATTCTGATTCTTCCTTTTCAGATCGGCCTTTGAGAAAGGAAATCAAGATGGAATGGCGGGTGAAGAATAGAAAAATAGATGATATACATGTATTAGATAAACGTGATGATACTTGTAATAAAAACACATTTGCTAGTTTGAATAATGTTCAAAAATATTCTCGTGAGCAAATGTTGATTCTTCAACAGGATATCGCATGTTTGTCTTCTCCATGTGATCTATCTTCTATTGCTTTACACACTTCATCTAAATGTACTAACTCTTCTTTGTTTCACTATGCAAAATCTTTTGTGAAAAGTACATTCTTCTTTAATAAATTCATGGAATGTTCTAATAAAAAAGGACCCATTCTGAAGTGGGTTTCTAAATCTTTGTGAGTTTTTGCTTTTACATGAATGCAGCCTAGTCATCTCTGGTATATGGACTCTGGATGTTCAAAACATATGACTGGCAATAAATCTTTATTGTCAAATTTTAAAGAACAGTCTGGAGGTCGTGTGAGATTCGGAAACAGAGACACTTCTCCTATTCTTGGCTATGGTGATCTTGTACAAGGCAACATAACGATTAAAAGAGTTAGCTATGTTGAAGGCCTCGACTTCAATCTCTTTAGTATTGGGCAATTCTGTGATAAGAATTTGGGAGTCCATTTTAAATCAAAGAGAGTTACAGTCATAGATGACAGTGGTAAGGAACTTCTCATTGGTAGAAGACGGTCAAATCTTTATACTATTGACTTCTCAACAGCCAAGTTCCCTTCCAAGACTTGTCTTCTTTCAAAGGCTTCAGTTCAAGAAAGCTGGTTGTGGCATAGACGGCTAGCTCATCTCAACTTCAAGTACATTGATCGTCTTGCTAAAAACGACTCAGTTCGTGGTCTTCCGACTCTTCGATTTCAAACAGACAAACTTTGCCGAGATTGTGAGAAAGGTAAAATGAAGAAAGTTGCACACAAGCCAAAGTCTGATTTTTGCACAAAGGATATTCTAGAAATCCTTCATGTAGACTCGTGTGGCCCAATGAAGACAAAGAGTATTGGTAAGAAACGCTATGTATTGGTCGTCGTTGATGATTATTCAAGATACACTTGGGTTCGTTTTCTGAAATCCAAAGACGAAACTCCGGACATACTCATCACTCTCATCAAGACTTCTCAGACTAACAAGCAAAAGCCAGTCAAGATTGTCCGATCGGACAATGGTACAGAATTCAAGAACAACATTTTACAAGCTTTTTATAATGAACATGGCATCCAACAACAGTTTTCTGCCGCTCGTACACCACAACAGAATGGAGTTGTTGAACGCCGCAATCGTACGCTTGTAGAAGCTGCTCGTTCTATGCTTGCTTACTCTGGTCTTCCTATCTCTCTTTGGGCCGAGGCTATATCTACTGCGTGTTATACTCAGAACCGTTCGATTCTACATCGCAGATTCAATAAGACTCCATACGAACTGATGAATGGAATCAAGCCCAATATCAAATACTTCAAAGCGTTTGGGTCAAAATGTTATGTTCTGAACGATCGAGATAACCTCAACAAGTTTGCACCAAAGGCTGATGAAGCAATCTTTCTTGGTTATTCAATTTCTTCAGTTTCTTATCGAGTATATCTCACTTCTTCACGCAAAGTCATCGAGAGTGTCAATGTCAGATTTGATGAAGCTGCTGGTTTGACTTCTGACCATCCTGGATCAGAACCCGTTGTTATTAAGAATGCTTCTGATCAATCAAGATCAGAACCAGTGAAGATTTCTGATAATCAAGAGTTTTCATCTAATACTTCATCTATTATTCTTACTGATCTTGATTTATTATTTGAAAATTTTTATGATGATGTACCTAAAACTAATTCTTCTAATGGTTCTACTGCTGTATTACAGGAACCTGGCATTGCTTCTTCTAGTTCTTCCGCTGCTACACAAAATTCTGATGATGCAATTCCAGATGTTCCTGTGACTGAACTTCCTACAACAGCAGTTGAAACTACATCTCAACTGGAACCATCCATTGTTATAGAGCTGAATTTTTCTCCAACAGTTCAATCTAAAGATGCTCCAGTTATATCTGATGACTCTCAAACATCATTTCCAGATGATACTTTATCTGAATCAGTTGAAGTAGTCCCTCCTTCAACAATTCATACTACACAGATTATCTCTTCTGATTCAGAACCTCTCATCATTTCATCTCATGATATTCAAAGTGTTCAAGATGAAATAATTCCTCTACCTCATACAACAAAATGGACAAAGGCGCATCCTCTTCATCAAATCATTGGTGATCCTGCTTCTTCGGTATCAACTAGGTCAAAAGTTGCTTCTTCAAATGAATGTTTGTTCACTTGTTTTCTAAGCAAGCTTGAACCTACAAAAGTTTCTGAAGCATTGGCCGACCCAGACTGGATCATTGCAATGCAAGATGAACTGAATCAGTTCAAGGCATTAAAGGTATGGCGTCTTGTTCCAAAACCACGAGGAAAGAGCATTATCGGAACGAAGTGGATCTTTAAAAACAATAAAGATTCAGAGGGTATTGTTGTAAGAAACAAAGCAAGACTTGTTGCAAAAGGCTATCGTCAATAAGAAGGGATAGACTATGATGAGACATTTGCTCCCGTTGCACGTCTTGAAGCTATTCGATTGTTTCTTGCTTTTGATGCTTATCAGAACTTTAAAGTTTATCAGATGGATGTAAAGACAGCGTTTCTTAACGGTCGTCTAAAGGAAGAGGTTTATGTCTCTCAACCGGAAGGTTTTATGGACAAAGATCATCCAGATCATGTTTACATCCTCGACAAAGCATTGTATGGCTTGAAACAAGCTCCAAGAGCGTGGTATGACGAATTGTCTGCATTTCTGGTAAGCTCAGGTTTCACAAAAGATTTAATCGATACTACTCTGTTTGTTTTTAGAAAAGATTCTGATATTTGCTTAGTTCAAATTTATGTTGATGACATTATTTTCGGAGCTACTAATCCTTCACTTTGTACTTGGTTTTCCGATCTCATGACTTCTCGATTTCAGATGAGTATGATGGGAGAGATTAAATTCTTTCTCGGACTCAATGTTCAGCAACTTTCAGATGGGATTTTCATCAATCAAGCCAAATATGTCTTTGACATTCTGAAAAAGTTCAATATGGATAAATCTACGAGCATTGGAACTCCAATGGCTCATAGTGCAAAGATAGGCTTAGACCCAGATGGAAAAGCTGTTGACATCAAGACTTACAGAGCCATGATAGGATCTCTAATGTATTTAACTGCCAGTAGACCGGACATCATGTTTTCAACATGCTTACTTGCACGATTTCAGGCGAATCCAAAGGAATCTCATTTGTTAGCCGTAAAGTGGGTCTTCCGTTATATCAAAGGAACACCATATCTAGGTTTGTGGTATCCTAAATCATCTGATTATTCATTAACAGCTTTTTCAGATGCAGATTACGGAGGTAATCAGCTTGATCGCAAAAGCACTTCCGGGCATATCCAGTTTTTAGGAGATCGTTTGATTAGCTGGTCATCAAAGAAACAGAACTGTGTGTCAATCAGTACTGCTGAAGCAGAATATGTGGCCGCTGCAAGCTGCTGTGCTCAAGTGTAATGGATGAAAACACAGCTGCGGGATTTTGGGATGCATTACAACAAGATACCCATCTACTGTGACAGCAAGTCTGCCATTGCTATTTCTGTTAACCCGGTTCAGCACACTAAAACAAAGCATATTGATATAAGATATCACTTTATAAAGCATCACGTCGTAGAAGGTACGATTGAACTTTATTTTGTACCTACTGAGTATCAATTAGCTGATATCTTTACTAAAGCATTGGATGAAAAACGCTTTAATTTTCTTCTGTCGAAAATTGGAATGCTTAATTTAAAGATTCAAAATGATTAACAAATATTGTTTAACAGAATAGAATTTTTATAAATTTTCTATCTTTTGATTGCCTGTGCATGCCTAGGAAATATTTACAAGTTTATTGTTTATAAATGAGTGTTATTTGTTCAAATTTCAAAATTTCTGATCTCGAATGGTCCACTTCATGAAAATTTTGATATGTGTTTTAAGATATGTAGATTAATATATAATAGTCATCAAGGCTTTGAAATCCTATTCTACAAATTTTATGGATGATTATGGAGATATAGGCTAAACTAATTAGTTAGTTGATCCTAGTGATTGAGATGATAAAATAATTCATATTTCGTAATACAGAAATCATTTAGTTTGATAGTTCATATCTGTGACCTTTCTGGTTTGGAAGAGTAAGATCCGCGGGGTGCTTGACATCTGACCCCCTAAGGCTACGGTTTGGGAGCGGTCGATCAGAAATTCTGCTATAAAACCAGTTAGAAAGTCATGTTCTACTGATATGAATGGGCTTAGGGAATATCGATATAGCCTTTCTGATCTGGGTAAGTAAGTTCCGAGGGGTGCTTGTAACCTAGTCCCCTAAGGCTATGGTCTGGGAGTGGCTGATCAGAAAACCTGCTATAGGATCAGATAGAAAGTTATGTTTACGATGTTTTCTAGGCTTACTAAACTCTCTGGTTAAAAAGATGCCAAAGTGCACAAATGCAAAAGATGCTATAAGAGCACAATCATTTGAAGATGCCAATGTGCACACTGTACAAAAAGATGCCAATGAGCACAACATCTCATGATACTTGGTGAAACTGCTAAGATGTGATAAACCTGTAAATCTATGAAAGTTTTATTTTTTAGTGTGAGTAACAGCTGCTTTTACTCTTATATAGTGAAATACATTTTTCTTAAGACTGATCATTTTTTTTCTCATGTTTGTCCATCTATTAGAAGGATGAAAATCTTTGTTTTCGAACTTATATAAACTCTTTATGCAATAATACATGTCTATAGTTCCAAAAGCATGCATAGGATTTCATTAGATGGTTTATTTTATGAAAATTTTATTAGGTCAAATTTTATTTGTCAATTATTTTTTATTCTTTAAAATACTCAGTAATTACAAAATCTTGTTCAAATTTATTTTCTAAAAATGTTGATGTAATATGAAATGATTTTCTTTTCTCAATATTTTTTTTCTTGAAAAAACCCGGTTCTTTAAAAGTTTTTCAAATTTCACTTTTCCCAATGTCACTATTCATCTTCTTCTTCATTTTTCTCTTCCATTCGGTTTCTTTGGGTTCCAGATTTTTTTTCAAAGTTCAAATTGTCTTCGACTCATTTTGATTTCATTTGAGTATTTTGTGGTTCGCTGCTTCATCTTCGATTCGACTTGCTCATTTCGGTGGTGGTGAAGTTCAGGGGGAGTATTCGAATCGACGTGTTCTTCTAGAGTTTAAGTTGATTTTTTTTAACAAATTCCGCATTTCAGGTATGTTTTTCTACTTTTATGCTTCAATTGAAAGGTTTTATGAATGCATTTTTGTAGGGGGAGCAAAGGGGGTTGTTTCGATTCTAATCTGGAACGAGAACTTCACTTCTCGGTCTTCTCAAAATCCGAGAACTTTACTTCTCGGTCCCCTCATCAACCGAGAACTTTACTTCTCGGTCCCCTCATCAACCGAGAACTTCACTTTTCGGTTCTCCTCATCAACCGAGAACTTCAACCTTGGTTCACTCTATGTTTTGCTATCTTTGTTTCTCGGTTCATTCCATACCCGAGAAGTTCATTTCTCGGTCTATGTTATAACCGAGAACCTCTCTTCTCGGTTCTTGGTGCAACCGAGAACCTTGCTTTTCGGTTCTTATTTCAACCGAATTTTTCGCTTTTCGGTTTGTTCTACAACCGACAACCTCACTTGGTTCTTTCAGATTGATTATGTCCTAATTTTTTTAACTATGCTTACTTTTCAGACTTAATGGCTGATGTTCAAGTACAACAAGATGAGAATGATCTCTTGGATCATCTTAATGATCAAGAACAGATTTCTAGGCTTTGTCCTATGCCTTCTCAGCCTTCCATAACAGCTGATCAATCTGCTCAAGGACTAGTTCCGGATGATTTTCTGCATCATTCTCACTTCCTTCCATACAAGGGCAATAATAATTATATTGATTTTGGACATCTGAACATACGTGGTGTGGTGAAAGAAATTTTAAGAGGACATCCCCTTGCTTATGCGTTGACAAAAACAGTTGATGTTCCTGAGGTATATGTGCAGCAAGCCTGGCACTATATTACAAAGAATGATAAAGTAAATCCTCCACATTTCCTGATAAATGTCGATCAGTTTGAATCTCGGCTTACTTTCAGAAGGTTACGTGTGCTTCTACAATTTCCAGGCCCTGATTCCAGACCAGGCAAAGTTGCTTATGATCCGTTCCCTTCTGATCAAACTGTTCTTGATGGCATTATTGCACTTGGTTATAATGGTGAACTCAGGAAAGTGACTCAGTTTCACAAGGCTAAGCTTCCACCTCACTGGTATGATTTCTTCTCTATATTCAATCGGTGCTTAACTTCAAAGGCTACTGGTACAGATAGCACAAGCATGCCGATTCTGAAGCTATTCTACTGTGTTATTCACGATCTTCATATCGATTATACTTTGGCCATCTGGACTGGTCTTTCAGAAGTTGTATATGCTAAGGCGACAAACAATATGAGAAAGTTTGTGCCGTTTTTGCGATTTTTGAAGATCTTTGTTCGGAGCATTATGGATAGTACAGAGAATTTTCATGCTCTCACACAGTGGCCTCGCATTGCCGATTATCAGTGTAAATACTTCCAGATTCAAAAGCATACGTTTACGAATGAAGATCAATGGATGCCCATTCCAGAAATTCTTATCGTGAATTATGCAGATTTGACAAATGAAGTTGTGGTCGAATACATGCTAGATCATGATTATGAGATTCCACAGGTAGAGAATGCTGATGCAGATATTCAAGTTGCTCATTTACAACAACAAGATCAAGACCAGGTTGCAGAGGAACATGTTGATGAAGTTCAAGAAATTGCAGAGCAAATTCAGAAACAACAACAGGCATTCCCTGTTGGTTCTCGTTTGGTTCAGGCAATCCCTGAATCAGGTTTAGATATTCACTTTGTCATTGAAGATGAACTTGAGGAATTACATGCTGATGATGATAATCAAGAGTTTGTTGATTTTCAATCCAATCAAGAAGGTTCTGATGATGAGTCTGTTCCAATAAATCCAAGTGTTGGCCATCTTGCTGTAGACGAGCTTGATCTTTCACTGAAGAAATTTTCTGCTGCTCATGAATCTTCTACTGTTGTTGTTTCTACCACTGATTCAGCATTGGCTATGGTGTCCACTTCTTCTGGTTTGCACTCTTCTTCAAAACTAGATATTGTTCATAATCTTCTACGGACAACAAAGGCTTCTATGGATGCAGAAAGAGATACTCAATTAGCCAGGATGGAGGCGTTTCTGCAAGGAAATCTGTCAAATATTGATCTTTCTATTATCCCTCCACAGTTGTTGACCGGCAAACCCATAGAACTTCATCTTTCTCATTCAACAGCTCTGGGTTCTGCACCTTCACTATCTGCACTGATCTTTTCGTCATCTACTATGTCATCGGTTCTTCTATCTTCTTCTGCCAAAATGGCTTCATGTTCTACTATGTCATCAACTTTTGCGGGTGTATCTTCTTCTTCTACTCCTGCAGGCCCTCGTATTGATGATCTTTCTGTTCAGGAAGTAGCTGAGCACTTAAGAGCTCGACTTGCATCTATGGCTCCAGCAAATCAACAGTCGATCGATCTTTTGTCTCTTCTCAGATCTTTTCAGCCATCATTTCGACCATCTACAACTGAAGATTCTCTCTCTGCTTTACGATCAGACTTTGAGAAATTTAGAGATGAGGTACAGTTAGGTTTGGGTAAATTGCAATCCACTGTTTTTGCCATTGCTCAACACTTGCAGGTTCCAAATGTCTCATGTCGTGCTGAAGCTGGACCATCTAACAAGCGTTCACATGATCATGATGATTCTCAACCTGATCATGAGGGGGAGAAAAAGAGACGCTTGGATGAGTCTGCAGCTGATCTTTCTAAAGAAAATAAAGCAGAAACTGCTCCAAGTGAAACATGCTCTGCTGATAAAGAAAAGCCTAAAGAAGCAGAAACAGAAATGCAGTCTATGTTTGAAGACATGTTGAGCAAAATAAATCTTCCAGAGACTGACATTTCTACAGAAAACAATTTACAGCTGGTACTTTATGTTGATCCAGATTCTGAGCCAGTTTCTTCTGTTATACCAAAATCTGTGAATATGACTGAGGCTGAAGCGTTTGAGAATTTCAGAGCATCTTACGAAAATATTATTGATGTGGATTCTGAAAATGAAATTGATGCCAAGTTTGAAAGCTTTTGGAAAGTTAAAGAAGAAGAAGAAGAAGATGATGATGATAGTGATGCTGATGTATTGTATGCAGATCTTTCATCTCAAGAAGTTAGATTCCCTTTTCAAGATGAACAGAATTCTCCACAAGATGATTCTTCTCAGATTCAGTCTGAAGCAGTTTCAAATCCTTTGTTTGTCTCTACAACTCTTATATCTTCTACATCAGTTGTCTCTGAGTCTCCAGCAATTGTTTCTAATGTGTCTATTCCAGTCGTGATTCCACCTACCAAGATTCCTCGTGCTCCAACAAGTAAATCTGATAAGTCAGTTGATCCTAATTATATGGCTCCTGATTTTATTCCAGAAAATCTTAGATCTTCAGGAATTCCTATTTCAAGGGAGCATAGACGACAAAGGTTTGAAGCTAGAGATATGAGACAGGTGTTTCGAAATGTATACCTTGAAGATACTCACCGAAGTATTTTTGTGAAACACAAGACTGCTTTGAGTTTTGAGTTTTTCTTGGGCATTGAAAAAGAGTCTGATCTTGTTAAACAGAACTATTTGATGGCCATGAGGTATTTGAGACTAGGGAAAGAAACAGTATATTCTGAGAAGGGGATTGTACAAGTTAAATGTGTTTCCATGTTCAACATATTCAACATTTGGGTTTCTAATTTCACTGTTCAACGAAGAGACTGCAAAGACTATACCTTCACAGAAGCAGATTTTAATGAAGTTCATGTGGATGATATTGAGTTTCTATTCAATTTCTTCATCTCTCTCAATGAACGATCAGATGATATGAATAGAGCCTTCAACACTGTCAGAAGACATATTATCAGAACAATTCGCTTCTATAGCTTATTTGACTTTCAGTTGGGTGTCGAAAATCATCAACCTACGGTCAACTTGCACAAGCCAAAACAGAAGCTTGACAACATTAAAAGTTTCTTATTATATACTATTGTTGATGAACCGTATGGTGTGGTGTACAGAAACTTGAAGGGTCGTCATTGTTTTATGAGATTTGAAGAAGTCTGCAAGTATTCTGATGGAACTTTGAAGCTTATCAAGATGCATCTAATTCATAAGTTGAATTATGAAAAGCAGAATGTGGCAAACAGACAGAGATTCAATTTTTATCCACAAAAGGAAGGAAACAAGGAGTTACTGAGATTGGAAAAGGCAATTGATGTAATTCAAGACCGAATCAACTTTCGAAATGCTTTACGTCGCCTTGAAGCTCAAGTGGATATTAGAAGATTTTCTTGATTTTAGAGCTCGGTGCCAAAGGTTACAAAGGGGGAGATTGTTAGATCTTTTTTAGTTGTAACCTTTGTATTTATTTTACTTTGAGGGTATATAAGCCCTTGTCTTAGTTGTTTTTAAAAAACATGAGATTACATTTTCATATCTTGTTTTCATAACTACTTTTGGCTCCACATTCACTCTCTCTCTAGCTTTCTCTCTCTAGAATCTTTTGATCTTGAGTTCACAATATATATATATATACACACACATAGTACAACATTTTTTTGGTTTATCAAAGAATCTCTCTCTCTCTCTCTCTCTTTCTATATATATATATATATATATATATATATATAATCAAATGAGAACTAGGTAGTCTGTGGTAACCGTGAGATCCAATATGAGCCATTCATTCCATATAATTAACGTTATTTTTAAAATAAAGTAAAAGAATAATTTGGTAATTTAACAATTTTAATTTTTTAACTATAAATAAAATCATTAATTACTCAATCTATAATTACCTAATTGATTACAATTTACCCTACTTATCATTTTGAAACAGACGATAACCCATGCTTCTCCATAATGGTATCACAATGTATCACAGTGGTATCCCATGTGGTATTATAGTACATGTTAGATCTTTTTTAGTTGTAACCTTTGTATTTATTTTACTTTGAGGGTATATAAACCCTTGTCTTAGGATCCCTAAGGCTATGGTCTGGGAGCGGCTGATCAGAAAACCTGCTATAGGATCAGATAGAAAGTTATGTTTACGATGTTTTCTAGGTTTACTAAACTCTCTGGTTAAAAAGATGCCAAAGTGCACAAATGCAAAAGATGCTATAAGAGCACACTCATTTGAAGATGCCAATGTGCACACTGTACAAAAAGATGTCAATGAGCACAACATCTCATGATACTTGGTGAAACTGCTAAGATGTGATAAACCTTTAGATCTATGAAAGTTCTATTTTTTTAGTGTGAGTAACAGCTGTTTTTACTCTTATATAGTGAAATACATTTTTCTTAAGACTGGTCATTTTTTCTCATGTTTGTTCACCTATTAGACGGATGAAAATCTTTGTTTTCGAACTAATATACACTCTTTATGCAATAATACATGTCTATAGTTCCAAAAGCATGCATAGGATTTCATTAGATGGTTTATTTTATGAAAATTTTATTAGGTAAAATTTTATTTGTCAATTATTTTTTATTCTTTAAAATACTCAGTAATTACAAAATCTTGTTTAATTTTATTTTCTAAAAATATTGATGTAATATGAAATGATTTTCTTTTCTCAATATTTTAAAAATTTTTTTTTCTTGAAAAACCCGGTTCTTTAAACGATTTTCAAATTTCACTTTTCCCAAGGTCACTATTCATCTTCTTCTTCATTTTTTTTTCTCTTCCATTCGGTTTCTTTGGGTTCCAGATTTTTTTTCTTTTCTTTCAAAGTTCAGATTGTCTTCGACTCTTTTAGATTTCACTTGTGTGTTTCGTGGTTCGCCGATTCTTCTACAAATCGTTTTTCTCATTTCGGTGGTGGTGAAGTTCAGGGGGAGTATTTGAATCGACTGGTTCTTCTAGATTTTAAGTCGATTTTTTTTTGTTTTTCAACAAATTCCGCATTACAGGTATGTTTTTCTACTCTTATGCTTCGATTGAAAGGTTTTATGAATGCATTTTTGTAGGGGGAGCAAAGGGAGTTCTTTCGATTATAATCTGGATCGAGAACTTCACTTCTCGGTTCTCTCATCAATTGAGAACTTTACTTCTCGGTTCACTCATAACCGAGAACTTCACTTCTCGGTTCTCTCATCAACTGAGAACTTTACTTCTCGGTTCACTCATAACCGAGAACTTCACTTCTCGGTTCTCTCACCAACCGAGTACTTCAACCTTGTTTCACTATATAATTTTGCCATCTTTGCTTCTCGGTCCATCTCATACCCGATAAGATCATTTCTCGGTCTATGTTATAACCGAGAACCTTTCTTCTCGGTTCTTGGTGCAACTGAGAACTTTGCTTTTCGGTTCTTGTTTCAACCGAATTTTACCCTTTTCGGTTTGTTCTTCAACCGAAAACCTCACTTGGTTCTTTCAGATTGATTATGTCCTAACTTTTTAACTATGCTTATTTTTCAGACTTAATGGTTGATGTTCAAGTACAACAAGATGAGAATGATCTCTTGGATCATCTTAATGATCAAGAACAGATTTCTAGGCTTCGTCCTATGCCTTCTCAGCCTTCAACAACAGCTGATCAATCTGCTCAAGGACTAGTTCCGGATGATTTTCTGCATCATTCTCACTTTCTTC
Source organism: Arctium minus (assembly GCA_954870635.1). NCBI lineage: Eukaryota > Viridiplantae > Streptophyta > Magnoliopsida > Asterales > Asteraceae > Arctium > Arctium minus. The sequence goes on from OX941087.1 coordinate 2,705,598, forward strand.
CTTACAAGGGCAATAATCATTATGTTGATTTTGGACATCTGAACATACGAGGAGTGGTGAAAGAAATTTTAAGAGGACATCCCCTTGCTTATGCGTTGACAAAAACAGTTGATGTTCCTGAGGTATATGTGCAGCAAGCCTGGCACTATATTACAAAGAATGATAAAGTAAATCCTCCACATTTCCTGATAAGTGTAGATCAGTTTGAATCTCGGCTTACTTTCAGAAGGTTACGTGTGCTTCTACAATTTCCAGGCCCTGATTCCAGACCAGGCAAAGTTGCTTATCATCCGTTTCCTTCTGATCAAACTGTTCTTGATGGCATTATTGCACTTGGTTATAATGGTGAACTCAGGAAAGTGACTCAGTTTCACAAGGCTAAGCTTCCACCTGTCTGGTATGATTTTTTTCTCTATATTCAATCGGTGCTTAACTTCAAAGGCTACTGGTACAGATAGCACAAGCATGCCGATTCTGAAGCTATTCTACTGTGTTATTCACGATCTTCATATCGATTATACTTTGGCCATCTGTACTGGTCTTTCAGAAGTTGTATATGCTAAAGCGACAAACAATAGGAGAAAGTTTGTGCCGTTTTTGCGTTTTTTAAAGATCTTTGTTAGGAGCATTATGGATAGCACAGAGAATTTTCTTGCTCGTACACAGTGGCCTCGCATTGCCGATTATCAGTGTAAATACTTCCAGATTCAAAAGCATACGTTTACGAATGAAGATCAATGGATGCCCATTCCAGCAATTCTTATAGTGAATTATGCAGATTTGATAAATGAAGCTGTGGTCGAATACATGATAGATCATGATTACGAGATTCCACAGGCAGAGAATGCTGATGCAGATGTTCAAGTTGCTCATTTACATCAACAAGATCAAGACCAAGATGCAGAGGAACATGTTGATGAAATTCAAGAAGTTGCAGAGCAAATTCAGAAACAACAACAGGAAATCTCTGTTGGTTCTCGTTTGGTTCAGGCAATCCCTGAAACAGGTTCAGATATTCACTTTGTCATTGAAGATGAACTTGAGGAATTACATGCTGATGATGATAATCAAGAGTTTAATGTTTTTCAATCCAATCAAGAAGGTTCTGATGATGAGTCTGTTCCAATAAATCCAATTGTTGGCCATCTTGCTGTAGACGAGCTTGATCTTTCACTGAAGAAATTTTCTGCTGCTCATGAATCTTCTACTGTTGTTGTATCTACAACTGATTCAGCATTGACTATGGGGTTTACTTCTTCTGGTTTGCACTCTTCTTCAAAATTAGACTTTAATCATAATCTTCTACGGACAACAAAGGCTTCTATGGATGTAGAAAGGGATACTCAATTAGCCAGGATGAAGACATTTCTGCAAGGAAATCTGTCAAATATTGATCCTTCTATTATCCCTCCACAGTTGTTGACCGGCAAACCCATAGAACTTCATCTTTCTCATTCAGCAGTTCTGGGTTCTGCACCTTCACTATCTGCACCGATTTTTTCGTCTTCTACTATGTCATCGGGTCTTCTATCTTCTTCTGCTCAAATGGCTTCATGTGCTACTATGACATCAACTTTTGCGGGTGCGTCTTCTTCTTCTACTCCTGTAGATCCTCGTATTGATGATCTTTCTGTTCAGGAAGTAGCTGAGCACTTAAGAGCTCGACTTGCATCTATGGCTCCAGCAAATCAACAGTCGATCGATCTTTTGTCTCTTCTCAGATCTTTTCAGCCATCATTTCGACCACCTACAACTGAAGATTCTCTCTCTGCTTTACGATCAGACTTTGAGAAATTTAGAGATGAGGTACAGTTAGGTTTGGGTCAATTGCAATCCACTGTTTTTGCCATTGCTCAACACTTGCAGGTTCCAAATGTCTCGTGTCGTGCTGAAGCTGGACCATCTAACAAGCGTTCACATGATCATGATGATTCTCAACCTGATCATGAGGGGGAGAAAAAGAGACGCTTGGATAAGTCTGCAGCTGATCTTTCTAAAGAAAATAAATCAGAAACTGCTCCAAGTGAAACATGCTCTGCTGATAAAGAAAAGCCTAAAGAAGCAGAAACAGAAATGCAGTCTATGTTTGAAGACTTGTTAAGCAAAGTAAATCTTCCAAAGACTGACATTTCTACTGAAAACAATTTACAGTTGGTACTTTATGTTGATCCAGATTCTGAGCCAGTTTCTTCTGTTATACCAAAATCTGTGAATATGACTGAAGCTGAAGCGTTTGAAAATTTCAGAGCATCTTACGAAAATATTATTGATGTGGATTCTGAAAATGAAATTGATGCCAAGTTTGAAAGCTTTTGGAAAGTTAAAGAAGAAGAAGAAGAAGATGATGATGATAGTGATGCTGATGTATTGTATGCAGATCTTTCATCTCAAGAAGTTAGATTTCCTTTTCAAGATGAACAGAATTCTCCACAAGATGATTCTTCTCAGATTCAGTCTGAAGCAGTTTCAAATCCTCTGTTTGTCTCTACAACTCTTATATCTTCTACATCAGTTGTCTCTGAGCTTCCAGCAATTGTTTCTAATGTGTCTATTCCAGTCGTGATTCCACCTACCAAGATTCCTCGTGCTCCATCAAGTAAATCTGATAAGTCAGTTGATCCTAATTATATGGTTCCTGATTTTATTCCAGAAAATCTTAGATCTTCAGGAATTCCTATTTCAAGGGAGCATAGACGACAAAGGTTTGAGGCTAGAGATATGAGACAGGTGTTTCGTAATGTATACCTTGAAGATACTCACCGAAGTATTTTTGTGAAACACAAGACTGTTTTGAGTTTTGAGTTTTTCTTGGGCATTGAAAAAGAGTCTGATCTTGTTAAACAGAACTATTTGATGGCTATGAGGTATTTGAGACAAGGGAAAGAAACAGTATATTCTGAGAAGGGGATTGTACAAGTTAAATGTGTTTCCATGTTCAACATATTCAACATTTGGGTTTCTAATTTCACTGTTCAACGAAGAGACTGCAAAGACTATACCTTCACAGAAGCAGATTTTAATGAAGTTCATGTGGATGATATTGAGTTTCTATTCAATTTCTTCAGCTCTCTCAATGAACGATCAGATGATATGAATAGAGCCTTCAACACTGTCAGAAGACATATTATCAGAACAATTCGCTTCTATAGCTTATTTGACTTTCAGTTGGGTGTCGAAAATCATCAACCTACGGTCAACTTGCACAAGCCAAAACAGAAGCTTGACAACATTAAAAGTTTCTTATTATATACTATTGTTGATGAACCGTATGGTGTGGTGTACAGAAACTTGAAGGGTCGTCATTGTTTTATGAGATTTGAAGAAGTCTGCAAGTATTCTGATGGAACTTTGAAGCTTATCAAGATGCATCTAATTCATAAGTTGAATTATGAAAAGCAGAATGTGGCAAACAGACAGAGATTCAATTTTTATCCACAAAAGGAAGGAAACAAGGAGTTACTGAGATTGGAAAAGGCAATTGATGTAATTCAAGACCGAATCAACTTTCGAAATGCTTTACGTCGCCTTGAAGCTCAAGTGGATATTAGAAGATTTTCTTGATTTTAGAGCTCGGTGCCAAAGGTTACAAAGGGGGAGATTGTTAGATCTTTTTTAGTTGTAACCTTTGTATTTATTTTACTTTGAGGGTATATAAATCCTTGTCTTAGTTGTTTTTAAGTAGATGTGATTACTTTTGCATATCTTCAATACAATACTTCTTTTGGCTCCTCATTCACTTTCTCTCTCTAGCTTTCTCTCTCTAGAATCTTAAGATCTTTAGTTCACAGTACATCTTGTATGTATTTTGAGTATCATGCTCATGATTGTTTGAATACATATTTTTTTAACATTGTCGATGTTTTTAGATATCACATTGTGCATTATAGTTGTATCACAGTGCGTCTTATATTTACTTTGGGTATCACACTGATAAATGTTTGTATGTGGGTCTCGGAGGTCAGATTTGTGCGTATGTCACAGAGACAGAGACAGAGAGAGAGAGAGAGAGAGAGAGAATCATATTACCTAAAATGTCCTTTAATTAAAATTTAAAGTCAAATTACCAAATATATTAATTTCCTAATTTATTCTTTGATGTGTGGATGAGATTGGATATTACAGTTATCACAAAATATACAGTTCTCCTTTCAATGACCCCCTATATATATATAGGATCAGGTTCAAGGGAAAACCTTAAAAAAACGAAAAACTGAGGAACACCCTGATAGTCATTCATCTGGACGGTATGCACTTGTGCATACAATTAATTTGTAACATGCACACGTGCATATAACGCACAAGTGCATAAAACCAAAATACACCTTAATTAACTTGTATGCACAAGTGCATACCGTCCAGATGAATGGCTACCAGGGTGTTCCTCAGTTTTCCATTTTTTTGAGGTTTTCCCTTGAACCTCCCTCCCCCTCTCTCTCTCTATATATATATAATCTCAATTTTTTGTTAACTTTGTTAAATTAAATGGGTCAATCACATTTCATCAAATTTATTGGTTACATCTCATGTGTGATACATCTCACCAAATTTGTTGATTCACTAATACCATAATTTCGTATGAAACACTTTCACTCATGAACAATTTGATTCACTAATACCAAAATTTTAGCCATGAAACCATTTCCAGAAGTTAAAACACATTCATCAAATTTAGGTTTTTTGAAACACCTTCTATTCATGACAAATCCTGAATATGAGATCAGATTCACTTTGGTTGTTTATTGATGAAACATTGATATTATGTTCATTCATGAAAGTAGTATTCAGACGATAGTTAAGGAAGATAGGGTAACAAAAAAGTTCATGAAACACTGTCAACCATGTCACTAATGGGAGTTTTGATCAGGCAAAATGCAGATTACGAATTTCGTTTTCACACATTTCTTGTTCATGAAAAAAACAACTTTCGATTTCATCAAAATTTAACCTTTCCTTAATTACCTTGATATTGGCTCGTACCCACTGTTAATTAGGGTTCTTAAACATACTTGCCTTGCAACCGAGTACAATAACACCTTCTTTCTTACTTTTTCCGTGACTTCTACTTCTTTTTTTGCCGCTATTAATTTTTCATAGCCATCATCTCCATTTTTTGTTCATATTCTTTGTCCAATAATACAAGCTCATATTAAAATAACAAAATGATCAATAATCAACAACATTGTAATTAGTCTACATTGTTACTACAACCAAGATTGATCACAACAACAATGTGTTCAACTACAAACATCTAATAGTCGTCACATATCAATTACCACATATTCACATGTGAATCTGTGTAAAAAACCAACTACAATTCTTTAAACACATTTTTGCAAATTAAATTATAACCATACCCATCTTGCCATGTAATTTGTTTTGTAAACGTATCGCAATTAAATATCACACTTGTGAAATTGTGAAAAAATGTCCAATAACTTAATCAACTTAAAATATAAAAGTGACTTGAGGTTTTTTTTTTTTCCAGATTTTTCCCATGATTTTACTATAATAACCAATTTTATAGGTACCAATAACCAATTTGTTCGGCTTACAAAAATTTATTTGTCAAAAAATATACAATGAATTAATCTCTCAAAATATAAAGTTCATTTCGGTTTTTCGAACTTTTCCCTTACCGATAACATGTTTTAACATTTTCACAATTATGTCAATCACATATTTTTTAATTTAATTTAATAAAGTATTTTTCATATTTTTTTAGAACCATATTTTATACATTATTGGAAAAATATTTTTTAAAACCATATTTGATACATTATTGGAAAAATATAAAAATGTCATCAAATAAATATATCTATTAAAATATTTATATGCAGAAATGCAATTAAAATTCAATGAAAGTATGAAACTTCTTCCTCTTTCAAGTCTTTGCCAGTTGCGAAATTTACAAGAAAATTTTGTCCATTTAGGATGACCAAAAGGACGACGACCAAGAGCTCTTAACACACGAAAACCATAATTGATATGATACATAATATTATATAATTTACACAAAATCTCAATCATTCATTAATTTAGTCTAATAAATATTTGGTTTATAAATATTTTGATTATTTTTAAATGTAAATCGTTTATTATAGTGGATGATCATTCTGGTTTATTTATTTATTTATAAATATCTGAATCATAATATATAGATAAATTCTTATAATTTTCATAAATATCTTAATTAATTGATTTATAAAATTGTAAAGTTGTTAAATAACTTGAGACTTTATTACTATAGTGAAAAAAGTTCTAAAAATCTGACGAGATTTTAAATTTTGAGCAATTAATTATTCCTTTGATCCCAAAATGAATGTTCACAATGAAAAAGGTACACAGTTTAATTTAGAAGTGTGTAATTATTACAATTTTTAATTAACCAAACTACAATTTTACCATTAGTTATAGATAGTGAAATTTTTTTCCACTACATAATATAGGGTAGAATGGAAAATTGAACATTTACTTTTGAAAGTAGACACTTATTTTGGGACAAACTAAAATAGTAATATAGATACTTATTTTAGGACGGATGGAGTAATACTTTGACATATTTGGAAAGTTATATGTGATACCTAAATATATATATCTGATGAACTTGTATATTTTTTTGAATGATGGATCGTATTTGAAATGAAGTTTTTTTTCTTTTTTATGTTCTCAGTGTTGAATTTACTTTGTTTAAATATAAATTTAACAAAACAACTAACTCGAATGCATTGGGTTGGGTTATTTTTTTTTCTTTTGAAACAAAAACCAGACTTTGTTACGGCTAGCAAAAAGCTAGTAAAAAGGAACAAGAACGTACATTAGTTGATACAATCGATAGGATGATTTCTCCACGTTAGAGGGTTTTTATCTCTCCCCTTATATCTAGCCAATAACCAAATGAACTACTTTTCCACAATTTGATCAAGGAGAGAGTCTTTATGAGGAGGAGGATTGTCAAAAGCGCAAATGTTCCGAAAACACCAAAAAAAGGTAACAACTGATGAAAACAACTGCTTCTATCGCTTCCTTGATTTGGTTATCCTTGCAAGTTGAATTGACCCCGTTAAGTATCGATTCCAATGATTTATCTACGGGAAACGTAATCAACCATCATCTCTCGATGAATCTCCACACCTCTGCCGCCACTGCACATTGAAACTCCATGCTGATCTGGATGGTGTATCTGTGGATATCACTAGCTACTGAGGCATGATCGGCTATCTTCTATATCTTACTGCTAGTAGACCAGACATTATGTTTGCTACTTGTCTGTGTGTGCACTACCAAGCCAACCCGAAAGAATCTCACTTGGTTGCGGTTAAATGCATTTTTCGATATCTGAAAAGGTACCATGAATCTGGATCTTTGGTATCCCAAAGACTCAGGTTTTGATCTAATGGGGTATTCAGATTCTGATTTTGCAAGATCAAATGTTGATAGGAAAATCACTACTGGTAGCTGCCAACTCCTTGGTGGCAAGCTTGTTAGCTGGTCTAGCAAGAATCAAAACTCAGTCTCTACCTCTACTGCTGAAGCTGAGTATGTAGCTGTTGGGAGTTGTTGTGCTCCGATTCTTTGGATGAAGAATCAACTTAGAGACTACAATCAGCTGTACTCCAACATTCCTATTCTATGTGACAATTAACTCAAGTGTGATCGCTAGGGGTGAGCAAAGGCGAGTACCTACCTTAAATTCTCGGAACCGGAACCGGCGGTTCCTAGAATGAAGGAACCGGAACCGGTTACACCAGTTCTTTATATTTGGGAACCGGAACCGCGGTTCCGATACCGGGTACCCACCGTCTAATTTTTAATTTTTTTTATAATTCTTATTATAAAAGGTAAATATTAATTATATTACAAAGTGCAAACGTAAATAAATAAATACCACAAACGTGAAAACTAATAAGATAAAAACTAAAAACTAATAAATTCTACAAAGTACAAACGATGCTTACAAAACAAATTAATACTACAAACGGTGCTTACAAAACAAATAAATACTACAAACGGTGTTTCCAAAACACTTCACGTCATTAAAATTATTTGATGCTAATAAGTACTGCAAACGATGCTTCACTAAAACGTAGTTTATTAAATTTTTATAAATAAATAAAATATATTTTATTAAAAAAATAGCGGGTACCCGCCGGTTCCGGTTCTGGGTACCCAGCAGCACCGGGTACCCGGTCCCAGCGGGTACTGAGCGGGTAACGGTTCCAAAAAAACGAGAACCGGAACCGGTCCCAATCGGTTCCATATTTTAAGAACCGGAACCAATCACATCGGTTCTGGTTCCGAAACCGACAATTCCTAAGCGGTTCCGATTCCAAAGGCGGGTACCCGCTTCCGATGCTCACCCCTAGCGATCGCCATCGCAAACAATCCAGTGCTACATTCTCGTTCCAAGCACATCAACATCCGCTATCATTTCATTCGAGATCACATCTCCAAAGGTGACGTTGAACTTCATTTCATCCCTATCGATCTTCAACTAGCGGATCTAATCACCAAGCCGCTTGACGAAACTCGGTTCAAGTTTCTCATTGGCGAATTCGGTATGTTAAATACAAAAAAAAATTGACATCATTAAGATGATGTCATCCCCATGACCTCATCACCCTCCTACCAATCTTTTCTATTTTTTCTTATATAATTCCCTTCCCCTATGTTTTTTTTTCACACCCTCACAACCCTGCTAACTCCCTAAATATTTCTAACTCTCGGCTCTCTCTCTCTCTCACTCCCAAGACCCCTTGCTTCGGCTTCCTAGTCAAGAACACATTTTCGGCCCCTACCCACTCCAAGCGGAAAATCCTCACACCCCCTTATCTTCCCCTTTCAGCTCCCCTCTCTCTACCCCCCCTTCGGCTCCCCTCTCTCTAACCCCTCCCCCCTTCGGCCTCTCTCTTTCTCTAACCCCCCTTCGGCCTCTCTCTAACCCCCCTCCTTTGGCTCTCCTCTCTCTCTTCTCTCAATCGTCCTACTCCCCTCGTCGAACACCCATCGAAACCCCACCCTTCCCCCCTTATATCTTCGGCCGACCACACATCCCCTCTTCCTCCTTATACCTCCCACCGAAAATCCCAACACCCCCTTATACCTCCCATCAAAAATCCTAACACCCCCTTAGTCCTCCCTTCATTCGGTTTACCAAACCCCCGCCCCTTATCTTTTTTTTCTCGGCTCCTCTAAGCCACCGAAAACAAACATGTAACACCCTAAAAATAGGGATAACAAAAATCCGAAAAACGGACATGTGGTATACTAATATTTCCATAGCAAGAGCCTCCCAAAAATGGGGAAATATTTAAACTTGTTTAATTACAATTGTAATATAACAGAAAATAAACAACAACCTACTAATCTAGTTTCTATGCTAGAAAGAAGATTACAAAAAGGGTGTCATCTATAGACCCAAAACGTCTTCACAAAAAGTGCGCTCAAGAGCACCTTCCCCAAGCTCTCATTCAGGGCATTGTCGCGGCCTTACGATACCAGTTTGGCAACTTTGCCCGTGGCATTGTCGCCGAGGCATTGTCGTCGGGGTTGTATAGAGAGTACTCCTCTCACCACGACTTTGCCTGAGTGACTATGACCTGTGTCATTGTCGTCGGCATTGTCGCCGGCAGGCCATGGCCTACTTTTTGGACCAGATACAAACATGACAATTACTTAAATAACACACAATTAAGGCCTCGTATAAAAATAGAAACTTATAAGGTACGATCAACTTATTTAACATGTAAAAATGAAAGGTTTAACTAATTCTTGCTACTTACCTAAAATCCGGGTGTTACAATCCTCCCCACCTAATTAGGATTTCGTCCCTAAAATCTCACTTAATCGAACAACTGCGGATAACGCTTCCTCATATCATCTTCGGATGCCCAGGTGACGTTAGCACCACGATGGTGCTTCCATTGGACTTTGATCATGACCACGTCCTTATGCCGCAACTTTTTCACCTTCGACTCCAATATCGCTTCCGGTTCTTCCACGCAACGGTTTCCATTATGTACTTGGATTTCTGTCAAGGGTATCACACTTTCCTCCTCGGCTAGGCATTTTCGTAGGTAACACACGTGAAAGGTAGGTTGTATTACATCCATCTCCGGTGGTAAATCCAACCGGTACGTTTGAAGTCCAATCTTCTCCAAGATAACAAAGGGTCCAAGGAAACGGGGGCTAAGTTTCCCGCGTTTTCCAAACCGGATAATCACTTTCCATGGAGACACTTTCAACATGATACGGACGCCCACTTGGAATTCGACCGGTCTTCTCTTTTTATCCTCATAACTTTTCTGTCGGTCTTGAGCCGCCTTTAATCTCTCTCGAATTTCTTTCACCTTGTCCGCCATCTCTTGAACTATTTCCGATCCGGCGAATTGTTTCTCGCCCGCTTCGAGCCAACAAACCGGGGTTCTACACTTCTGCATGTACAACGCCTCTAATGGTGCCATTCCGATACTAGAATGGTAACTGTTGTTATAAGCAAACTCTACCAAAGGTAGGTGTGAGTCCCAACTACCTCCAAAGTCGATAACAAACGACCTCAACATGTCCTCGAGCGTCTGTATCACTATATGGTCCTCTCGCTTTGACCATCCGTTTGAGGATGGTAGGCCGTCCTCAAGTTTAATCTCGTGCCCAACTCCTTCTGTAGACTAGCCCAAAAATTGGACGTGAACCGACTGTCCTTGTCAGACACAATTGATTTTGGAACTCCATGCCTCGATACCACCTCGTCAATATAAATCTTGGCCAATTTCTCCATCGACAAGGTCTCGCATAGCAAAGAAATGCACACTCTTGGTTAGGCGATCCACGATCACCCATATAGTATCATGACCTCGCAAGGTCTTCGGTAGTTTTGTTATGAAATCCATGGTGATATTGTCCCACTTCCACTCGGGAATGGACAACGGTTGTAAACTCTCGTACGGTCTTTGGTGTTCCGCCTTGACTTGAAGACACGTGATATACCTCTCCACATAATTGGCCACGTCTAGTTTCATCACGGGCCACCAATAGTTCAACTTTAAGTCTCTATACATCTTTGTACTACCAGGATGTATAAAATATCTCGACTTATGCGTTTCTTCTAGAAGTAACTCCCGATTTCCACCAAATTTTAGCACCCAAATTTACCCTTGAAAGAGTTTAAGTCCCCGACCACCTTCCGTCAAAAGTCCACTTTGCTTCACCATAATCTCGGATTTGAGATTTTCTTCTCTGAGTGCTTCCATTTGACACGTCTTGATGCTCTCCAACAAACTTGATACTACATCGATTCTAGTAAGGGATAATTTGACACCACCATCATAGCTCCTTCGACTCAACGCATCCGCTACCACGTTGGCCTTACCGGGATGGTAGAGAAAATCACAATCGTAGTCCTTTAGTAGCTTAAGCCACCTTCTTTGCCGCATGTTGAGTTCTTTTTGATCGAAAATGTACTTAAGGCTCTTGTGATCGGTAAAGAGAGCATACTTCGTCCCATACAAATAGTGCCACCGTAGTTTCAATGCAAAGACCACCGCCGCCAATTCCAAGTCATGAGTTGGGTAGTTCTTCTCGTGGTCCTTTAGTTGACGCGACGCTTAAGCTATCACTTTTCCCCGTTACATTAGCACACACCCTAGACCCATCTTGGAAGCATCGTTATACACTACGAAGTCATCCGATCCCTCGGGTAGGGATAGAATAGGAGCTTCACACCACCTCTTCTTGAGCGTTTGAAAGGCTTGATCTTGCGCTTTAGTCCAAAGAAACTTGACATTCTTTCTTGTGAGGGAGGTGAGTGGCGATGCTATCTTGGAGAATTCTTGTATGAAACATCTGTAGTAACCTGCCAACCCCAAGAAGCTTCGGATTTTCGTCGGACTCGTTGGTGGTTCCCAACTCACCATCGCCTCTATCTTTGTCGGGTCTACCTTCACCCTGTCTTCAGACACCACGTGGACCAAGAATTGTACTTCTTTGAGCCAAAATTCGCACTTTGAGAACTTCGCGTACAACTTCTCTTTTCGAAGAACTTCTAGCACTTCATGCAAGTGTTCCTCATGCTCGACCTCGTGCTTTGAGTAGATCAGGATGTCATCGATAAAGACAATCACGGACTTGTCCAAGAAAGGGCGACACACGCGGTTCATCAAATCCATGAATACGGTCGGAGCATTGGTCAAGCCAAAGGGAATCACCAAAAATGCGTAGTGACTGTATCTCGTCCGAAAAGACGTTTTCAGTATATCCTCCTTCTTCACTCTGACTTGATGGTATCCGAATCTAAGATCGATCTTTGAAAATCATCCTACGCCTTATAGTTGATCGAAGAGATCGTCAATACGTGGTAGAGGATACTTGTTCTTCACCGTGACCTTATTCAATTCTCGATAGTCAATGCACATCCTCATGGACCCATCCTTCTTCTTCATGAATAAAACCGGAGCTCCCCAAGGTGACGAGCTCGATCGAATGAATCCCTTCTCAAGAAGCTCTCGAAGTTGCGTCATCATCTTTCGCATTTCTGTCGGGGCCAAACGATAGGGTCCACGAGCTATCAGAGCCGCTCCCGGAGTGAGCTCAATTTGGAATTCCACTTGACGTTCCGGCGATATCCCGGGTAAATATTCTGGGAATACGTTCGGGTAGTCTTGTACAACCTTCACGCCCTCCACCGACATCTTCTCTTCCTTTGCATTCACCACGTAAGCCAGATACGAAGGGTAATTCTTCACTAGAAATTTGTGAGCCTTAAGAGAGGAGATGATAGGGTTACTTCTCTTCCCTTTCTCCCCGTAGATGGTGACTACACCGTTTCCCGACAAAGGCATTTGGATCATCTTTTTGGAGCAAAAGATGTCGGCCTTATACTTTGACAACCAATCAATGCCTATAACTACGTCGAACCCTTCTATAGCCATAGGTAGCAAGTCTACTCCAAAGGAATTCCCATAGATCTATAGAGTACAACCCCAAAAACGATCTCGGAGGATCACCTGATCTCCATTGGCTACTTCTACTACTAGTGCATCAAAAAGGACACTAATAGGAGTGATGAACCGTTTACAGAAAATATCTGATACGAAAGAACACGAAGCACCCGAATCAAACAACACACGAGCGGACAAGGAGTTTACTAGGAACGTACCCGAAACGACATCGGTGGTCTCCTTTGCCTCCTCGGTAGTCATCTGTAATGCTCGACTTGGCACTCTCGACGGTTGTTCGACTCGTGCCGTCGACCCAAAAGAACTTCCACGATTTCCACCCACAAGCTTCGGGCAATCCTTCTTCATGTGTCCCGGTTCTCGACATTCGAAACATACCGGCCCCCGGATAGGGCACTCTCGAATGGCATGACCCTTCTTGCCACACTTGGCACACTCGATAGGACCCGAGTGAGATCTTGGATTGCATGAGCCAGAGTGCCTGATCTTGCACTTGTGGCACCATCGATCTTCACGCCGATTGTCTCCAACTCTTCCACCTACAAATGGCTTAGATTGACGAACGGTACCAGATGGCCCTTCCCACCTTCGTTTATCCCCCACTTGACCTCTCTCATCCTTCTCCGCCATCTAATCATCTTCTACCAGTAAAGACTCCTCGATTACATCCTGAAGGGTCAACCCTCTAACAATCCTCACTATCGTCCTCATACCGACCGGCTACCCATGCTGGTAAGCCTTGATCTTTGATCTCTCATCAGGGACCAGGTGTCCCACCAAGTTTAAATTTTCCAAGAAAAGCTTGGAGTAGTCAGAGACAGACAGAGTCCCTTTTTTCAACCCTCTAAACTCCTCTTCCAGCTTGTCCAATGATCTCTCACTGCAGTACTTGTCCATGATTTTCTTTTTGAACACCGGCCAAGTTAACTTAGCCAAAACTTCGGGAGTGAGGGCGGACCATGTGAGATTCCACCAGATCAAAGACTCACCCCTAAGTATTTGAGAAGCGAACTTAACCCGTTGTGAGACATCACATTCACTGGATTCAAAGGCCATCTCTACTTCCTTAAGCCAATACATACACACAATCGGATTGACGAAACCTAAAAACTCCTTCGGATTGCACCCTAGAAAAGCTTTGTAAGTGCATCATTTGACCTTTCCCTTGCTTCCGTTATCGAATTGATCTTCGGTTAACACAACGGCCGGTCCACCACCCGACCCCATTACGATATTCTCCGACATCGTTTTAGGTTGTCGGTGATTGGCATCCCGATCCTCCAGAAGTTTCATAAGGAATTCTTGTTATTGAGCCATGGCCAAATTCATGGCTTGCATCATGTTATCTCTAATTCTGGTTTACATAGTCACTTTCTCCATGATGGGATTTCTATTTGCAAGGTTCGTGCGTGGGTAAGTTTGGGTCCTCCGCCCAAGATGGTGGGTATGGGAGGTCCCATTGAGGTCTCAACCAGAGGAGGTTGATCAGCAGTAGATTCTACTTCCACACGACCCTCTTGCGTGTTGGGTAGCCTGCTCCGAGTGTTTACCATTGTTATCTGCCATGCATGAACGAGAAAAGAGGTTGAGAGAAGACTAAGTGAGTTGAACTCATGGTACGTACTAATATATTTATCAATCATCATAACAATAGAAATTCAAGCATGCTCACGTAAGGCACATTCATAATAGCATTAGTTACGTGATATTATGATTGTGTTATACACAAGGATCCATCGTCACCGTCATCACAATTCTTAATTAATGTAATTCCGTAGGTCCTAACGCTCTCCCCACCTAAGACTTTTACCCCAAGGTGGATAACTTAACTCTATGCTTAAAGCTTAATTCTAGGTACACTAAGGCCAATACCTAGTTCACTTAAACTAAAGCTCTGATACCAACTTGTAACACCCTAAAAATAGGGATAACAAAAATCCGAAAAACGGACATGTGGTATACTAATATTGCCATAGAAAGAGCCTCCCAAAAATGGGGATATATTTAAACCTGTTTAATTACAATTCTAATATAACGGAAAGCAGACAACAACCTACTAATCTAGTTTCTATGCTAGAAATAAGATTACAAAAAGGGTGTCATCTATAGACCCAAAACGTCTTCACAAAAAGTGCGCTCAAAAGCACCTTCCCCAAGCTTTCACCCAAGTGCAACTATACCTGCTTTAGAACGGCACCACTAGAACCTGAGATACACATCGACACCAAAAAGTGTTACGCTAAAAAGCCTAGTGAGTTTGCACAAGAAATAGCATATAAATATCAAATATAATTCTTATCAGCAGTTAACCAAAGTTCATTAAATGTGGAGTCAATAGGGGAGACCCATAGAACCAATCAAGTTCCACCTAAAGAGTCGATATACCTTAATGCCAACTACTAAGAGTGACATCCGAAAGGACCGGCATATCCAAGGTCTACAACCATAGCATTACTTTGAATGGCGGAGGTCTAGGTACATACCATCACGGTGGCACCCAAGACTACATCCTCTTAGTGTCTATTGACTTGGTTCGTCCAACATAATTCATAGTAGGTCTCAAGGCATATTATAACCAAGAATATCTCAATACCAATCACAGGCACAAGATTACCATCCCAATCAATATAAACCCCGATATAAGACTAGTATGACCACAATTTTCATCATGTAGTTGTGATACCACCAAATGGTGTCTCAAGTAAGAAATCATCATAACATCAAGATATATATTCCATCAAATCATGGCAAGTTACATATAACCATATTTTCATAAGAAAACCCCAAATACTTAGACATTAGGAATGAACATTTTCCAAGTTAAGATGAAGATAGTAGCAAGTAGTAGATTATGATGTATATCTAGTTTTAACAAAGGTTTAGTAAACTCACAATCTAGGTTTTGGTTAAAATCTAGAAAATAGAAACCCTAGATGTTGCCAATGAAAGATTTGATGGAGAAGAGTAAGGATCATGAAGAACACTCCAAAAAATAGCCTTGAATGAAGCTTTAATGACCAAATCAATGGGTTTACCAACCAAACCCTAGCAATAAGTGAGACAAGTGTTGAATGCCTCAAAAATCGCCCCAAGAGGAGTTCTCCCGTTTTTCTAAAGTGAGATGTGATAAATGAGGGTTTAATTCCAAGTTAAAACAGCTAGTGGGTCAAAATGGGCGACTTTGCCCCTGGCATTGTCGCCGGGGCTTTGTCGCGGCCTTACGGTACTAAGTTGGCGACTATGCCTGGAGACTTTGCCCGTGGCATTGTCGCCGAGGCATTATCGTCGGGGTTGTACCGAGAGTACTCCCCTCACCGCGACTTTGCCTGGGTGACTATGACCTGTGTCATTGTCGTCGGCATTGTTGCCGGCAGGCCATGGCCTGTTGTTTGGACCAGATACAAACATGACAATTACTCAAATAACACACAATTAAGGCCTCGTATAAAAACAATAACTTATAAGGTACGATCAACTTATTTAATATGTAAAAATGAAAGGTTTAACTAATTCTCGCTACTTACCTAAAATCCGGGTGTTACAAAACATCCCCTAGCCGAACCCTCTCTCCTCTTCCTTTTCGGCGGCACCATCCCTCACCCTCAACCCCTTTCTAGCCGAAAATTCCACCTCCACCCTAACCCATTTACACCAAACCCGAAACACCCCCCCTCCCATCTTACAATCGGCCGAATCCCCCCCCCCCCCAATTATTTTGAATTTTCTTTTACTTCCCATTATTTTTCTAGAAAATTTGCTCTCTTTTTCTTGTCTTATTTCTTAGCCTTCCCTATCCTACTCCCTTTCTTTCTTTTTCTTCCATATCTTCTCTCTTCCCCATATTTCCCCAAATATCCCATCAAATCCTTTCTTTTCTTCCTATCCCTATAATCTCTCCCATAATTACCACTTTTTTTTTCAAAATTCAAATTTCCTCCCTTCCATCTATAAATACTAACCCATTTCATTTTCTTCACCATCAGCACCTTTCCTACTCACTATACTTTCTTTTCTCTCATCTTCCTTGGCATCCTCCACCACCTCTCCCTCTAAAGCTATCAAGAAGACTATGTCTCCTCCTCCTCCCACCTCTCTTGATGATCTTGTCTTCAACCCATGCAACCATGTTGCACGGTTGGAGTGTGATCCAAACCATAAAGAATTTAATCCCATTTCTATCTTTCTTCAAAAATCACCTCTTCGGTATGCTTTGACGAGGAATTCGCCAAAAAATGAGTAAGATGCTCATTGGTAATTTTTGGCTTACATGTGTTTATGATGAGAAAACCAACAAAGTCTCTGCTTCTATTCTATCGGACCCGGCCTCACCGGATATCACATTTGGTGTCGACGACATTAGACGGGCTCTTTAAATTTCGACCTACCCCTCATATGACGATTTCCCTCTTGGCAATGAGCATTACAAGATTGTTGAGGCCTTGAACTACATTCATGTCGACAATGACCGGGGTCGAGGCACACTTCTTCGCAAGAATATGGGAGGTATATGGAATTTATTCTTCTTTCATGTTCTTTTCTGTTTTAGTAGCAAAACTAGTGGGCATGATCAATGCCCTTCCTACATTACTCAACTTGCCCATGCACTTATTTTCCAACATAAAGTAGACTATGCCCGATATTTCTTTCATGAGTTGATTACTGTGATCACACCGCCTAAGTGACTGCATATTTCTTACCCACGGTTCATCTGGCTTATCATCAATAACTTACTCACTGACGCAATTAAGGCTGATCATTGGATCGTATATGACTGTCATGCATCCCTTGTGGCAAGACCCCTTCTCAAATGGGGTCCTTTGACGACTGACAACCCTCTACTCCCAGGTATGATCTCTTTCATCAATTCTCCCAATATACAGTGGGGAGATACTAAGGACACTCCGATGTCCAAGGGTCTCTCCTCTGTAGTGGGCCTTTCTCTCCCCTCCTCAGTGAAGTCGAGTAGCACGAAAAAAATCCTCAAAAGCTACTGGCACCACCGCACTTGCCAAAATGACCCTACCACCGAAAGGACCTTCGGTGGTTACCCAAGTCACTCACCAAACCTCAAAGCAGCGACACTCTACCTCTTCCCCTCCCTCTTCTCCCAAAAGAAAGATGAAGGTTTCTAGGGCGGCACTACTTACTCCACCCACCGATTCTTCACAATCGGGAGGTGTTGAAATTGTCCCACCTGGGCCCGGGGAATCTGCTAAACCCACTGCCACCTCCTTTGTATCCTCACAAAAGGATACAATTGAAATATTGGGGGAACCTCACCTTCCCTCATCCCCCTTCTCCTTGGTGGATGAGGATGATTTGGCCTTCTCCCCATACCAAGGTTCGGCATTCTCACTACACGGATTATCACCTGACGAGTTCATGGTTGATGTTTATGCACCACCTGGTGAAACACTAGTCTTACCCAAGGCTGGTGTTGAAGGGTTTTCACGCTATTTTGATCATTTAACACAGGGAAAAGCAAAGGTGACACACTCAACAGGCCCCTCTATCTCTTCCTACCGCTCTCCTCCACATTCTACAGGGAGCTCTTCTTTTCATTCGACTAACTCCTCAAAGCATAGTTCCACTGATGATTCTCCTTCATCACCCAGTACGCCTGTCAGTCCAGCCGACGCTTCTCTCAACCGGAGCCATGTACCATACGATGATCCTTCTAGGGTTCTTCCCCATCATCCACCGACACCTATGCGTGTACGTATACCTGACTTTGCTCCAGAAACTAGTGGCACATATCCTACTGCTACTGCTCCAATTTTTCCCCAAGACCTCCTAGACGATATTCGGGATGCAAACTGACAACATAGAATGGTTGGTTCCCAGTTTGGCGTGCTCTAACTTTTCTTGGTCTCTTTAGTCAAGGCCACTCTCGAAAAGTTGGAATCTCTTCAGGACTCTAATCATCACCTCACTATCTCAGTTGTTGCCCTTAAAGCAGCCACTGATGCTCGTGATGATGAAGTCTGGCGTCTTCAGGCATCATCTCAATCACAATAAGAGATCAACTCTCAACTTCTTCTGTCTCCCCAGTCTCTCCATCACAAGGTGGATTATATTTTGGTTACTCCATTGACTGTCGTTGAGGGGGAGAAACAGTCAGTACCAGATTCTTCAGCCAGTGGCCTTCCGAGACCCAATATTGTTCTTACTGATGCTACATCTGAGGGGGAGAAATTAAGACAAACCACCGGTCCAACTGAGGGGGAGCTTCCAGGACCGGCCATAGACAAAGGAAAGAAAAAGTTATCTGCTGATGAAGAGGCATTGATATACCAACAAGATAAGGCTGCTAAACTTAAAGCCTTTGTCACTGATGCTGATCGGCTCAAGCTTCGACCACCTCCCAAAGTCATCTCTGACCTTGGTCTTCCTGAAGTTGAAATCCAGTGGGCAGCTGAGCTTGATGACTATGACACTCTATGGTACAGAAAAACACTGATGGGACGAAAGCATAAATCAAAAATTGTTGATGTAAAGTTTGACACCTCCAAACTTTCATATACAGATGTCCTGATAGTTATCACTAGGGAGGACAAAACTCATCATGCTACCAAATTATGCGACCTTGAAGACTATGGACTCTCAGAATGGTATGAAATTCCTGAACTCTTATCTAAATCTTTTAGTCGGCACATAGTTATAGCCAAAAAGTCCATCAATTCTCCTGAAGAAGAAGCTCAAGTTCAGTGTCTCAAAAAGATGTGTCTTTCCTCCTCTCCACAACTCTCTTCTTCTGACAAACAAAACCTCTTCAAGGATTTGGCTGCCAAGGGAATAATCCCTGATGTAAAAAATCTGAATCTGAAGATTCCCGACGGCCCGACCCGTCTTCCAGGCACTGTGGTGACTCTACCATCCAAAGGAGTTTATTTCCTTAATGAAAGAGAAACTCTCATGTTCTTCAGACATGAGGAAATATCAATTGTTGACACTAACTTTCTTGTAGTTGTCCTCTCTCTTATCCCATAAGTTTTGGAGCCTCATTCCTTCGTCATGACATTCTTGCTGAGCTCTACAAAAGACAAAAGAAGGAATGATGTACTACTATAAATCTTTTATGTACTTGTAACTTGTATTTTGTTAAGTCGTCGTATTTAATACAAGTGCATTTCTTTTACTTAGTTTGTACAACTATACTTAATTTTTTTATTCTTTTGTAAATGTTGGATATACTTAATAAATCTATACAAAAACAAAATCTATGTACAAAGAACCCAAAAGGAGTAAATATGGGTCAAAATGAATTATTCAGTATACTCTTAGTTTTATTCTTTAGTATGGATGTCATCCTCAAATAGGGGAAGATTGTTGGGTCATCTAAATATTTGAAGATGACCTCCGATCTTCCATTTTGTAGCATCATACTTATAATATTTTGAGGTTCTTTTAGCAGCCTAGTCTTTATACAAATGTTCGGTGAAGTCGAAGATCAACCGAAGAAGACAAAGAAGAAGTATATCTCTCAAAGCGGATTGAAGATAAACTTCTCATCCTAAAGCCAAGCATGCCTACTTGATCAACACCATTGGCCAGGATGGTGTCTATCTCAAATCTTCAGAAGCTGAAGATTTCTCAATCTTCAGCGAAGATTTATCATATCTTCAGAGCCCGAAGATTTCTCAATATTCAGAAGACGAAGATATCTCAATCTTCAGCAGCCGAAGATTTATCAATCTTCAAGAGCCGAAGATTTCTAAATCTTCAGAGCCCGAAGATTTCTCACAAACACATTGTACTTTTCTAACAAAGTATATTTGTGATATCTTGCATTGACGTGGACCTCATCTGAAGATCAGATAAAGTAAGCTTTGTCTCCTACACTCTTTTAAGGAAAGGTATACACCATCCTGCAGGTCAACACTTCAAGACAAAGTCACCTCAATACAAAAGGTACATCCTGTACCATGCTAAAGACTTGTGTCCATCCCTAGCTCAACAGGTGTCTCATGCATTAAATGCATGGGGCACTATAAATATGGAAGATGGTTTAACATGTAATATTACCAGCTTTTCAAGCCTTCAACCTCTCTAAGTGCACTAGCAATTTCTCTCTACGAAGTTCTTATTGTTTTCTAAGTGTTTTTCAATTGTTCTTCATTTCTCTTTGTAAGATTGTTTGAGCGGATTCATCTGTTCTCTTCCACAACAATCAAAAGTTTCTATGTGTAATTCTTGATTTCAAATCAATAAGAATTAAATTAAGTGAAAATTGTGTGTATTGTATTCAGCCCCCTCCCCCCTTCTACAATACTTTTCTTATTTACTTAATGTTATTTGGGACCAACAGATCTCTTACGACAAGTCCATACTAGAAATACAATTCTAGATTTAACCATCAACAAAATAAATAAATACTTACACCAAGACTAATTAAAGGTCGGGTGTTACTAAAAAAACCAATGACAGTTGCTACCTCAAAAATGCGGAAGACTTCACCCAAGCAACTCTCTCTTGTGCATACAACTAGCACTCGTCTCTTCACAGTGTCACTTGTTCTAATCCCCAACCGAAACCTGATGCACATGCCGACAAATAAAAAGGCTAGGCTAACACCTATTGAGTTTAAGAGTTTTCATTATTTTAACAAAACGGTAACCGAAGGAATTCTATTTAAATCGCAATTTTTAAGATAAAATGTATAAGATATGAAAGCAATCCCATTCCCCAAAACCCACCGTTTTCGTGATGAAATCCCGATACAAAACTTTCTTTCAAAAACGCATTCAAACCCAATAGGCACTCAACGTGAATAAAGATTAACATTTAAATTTTGGGAAAGTGGATGATTTCTATCATCCAAAATATAGGTAAGGTTCAATACTTTAAAACCCAAAATTATGGATAGGAATCCATATACAAAACGTCACTGAAAACATGGGTGATACTCAAAACCCAGAACAACACCTTTCGGTGACGGGGGAGACCCGATTCCATTGAATGTGACGGAACACAAAGTAAGTCACATATACATGTTCGAGAGCCCCACTACGAATCAATAGTTATTCCATTAATTCTAGATATCGCTCATTCACAAGAAATTATAATTAATGGTCGTTGGTCGTTGCCCGACGTTTAAGTCCACAACTATCACACATTTTGACCCCATGCCTATTTCTTGGTACATTACGGGAATTACAATTATTGGTCATTGGCCGTTGCCCGATTTTAAAGTCCACAACTATTACCCATTAAGACCCCATGCCTATTCCACGTTTCAAACGGGGATGTTCATCCCACTCAAATCGACTCCTATGCCTATGGATCCATTGTATTACAATCTAAAACATTACATGACTCTAAATGAATGACTAACACACTCAAAACATGTAATTTTTAAATAATATGCAATATATGCAT
The DNA here is from genome assembly GCA_954870635.1 of Arctium minus. Lineage (NCBI taxonomy): Eukaryota > Viridiplantae > Streptophyta > Magnoliopsida > Asterales > Asteraceae > Arctium > Arctium minus. The sequence continues at coordinate 2,727,926 of OX941087.1, forward strand.
ATCATAACCAAAAATCTCTACATTGAGCCATTAAAACCGAATAAATGTCTTCAAGACTCTTTTAAGTCAAATCAAACCAAAATGCTCAAAGCTCAATTGACCATCAAATAAAGGTCATCAAATAATAAAACATATTTAATCGACGTTTATGTAGGCACATATCTCAAGATATGATTAACCCAAAATTCAGCATTGGTTGAGACAAAACCATTTTCCAAATGAACCCATACCCTTATGTTTCCAAAATGTCTCATAACACGACAACATGCGTTTTCCAAATGGTTTATAAAACCAAATACACCAAAAATATATAAATCATCAAATAGACTCCATTTGAACAATAAATCACCAAAAGAACAAATTCTTGAGGTTTACTCATCAAAACATTCAAAAACCCAAAGATAGGAATTTACAAGATTTACCAACCCAAATTTACCAAATATGAAAACTTTGTCAAATACTCAACACATTGATAAATACCAAGAAAGAACATTATTACTTCAAAATACACATTTTGGCATGTACATAGTTTTCACAAAGCAACTTGAACTCACCTTACTAGATTTAGTCTAAATCTAGATTTTCCCCAATTTGAGCTCCTTTGAAGAAACTCGAATCCACAAGCAATTCCTCCAAACCCTGGATTCACAAGTTTTCCAAACATAAATATACATATCCAATCACTTATAATCGATCCCCAAACCTTTTACATCAAAATCTCAAATTTGGTCAAAACCCTAATTTTGACCTAATTTATCCAAAATCACCCAAACCGAAATTTGAGAAACATAACTACTAGGAAGTCATCAAGAGATAATTTATATCTTAATAAGGTTTATAAATGGGAAGGATGCACTTACCACTTAGGTTTTGATGAAAACCTAGAAAACCCCAAATTTCTTGAAGATGGAGGTGATGATATGAACTCTTGACCTTTGCTTCCAATCCACCACCAATTATTCTTGAATATTCTCAAAAATAACAATCTAACCTTGAAAAACTCTCAAAAAATAAACCATAGCAACTTGAATCGCCAAAAACGGAGTTGAAATGAGAAAGTTATGGGCTGTTTGGCAGTTGCTGAATGGTTTAGTGCAGAATGATTAAGTGGTCTGAATGATTAAGAGGTTTTTATGATATAATGTAAAATGAAATATGATTATTTGCTAATTGTTCATAATGAAATCAGGGCTCTTAATGGTTAAGGGAGGGTCAGGATACAAAATCATTAAGAGGATTTTGGAACCATTAAGAGGCAGCCCTTTTTTTTGCCAAACAAGATTTACCTCTTAGCGATTCAGAGTTTGCCTCTTAATGGAACCATTAAGAGGTAAACAAACAGCCCCTTAGACAAAATGAAGAAAAACCCAATTTTATGCACTTCAGGTCTGACGCGATTGTGACATGTGACTGTGCCATGTCACAATCGCATGGTAGGGTTGCCCGAAATGTACCTAAAATCATTTTACCCCCTTGGCGACCTTGACATGCTATAGTGCCACTGGCACAGTCTCCGGGCACTATAGCCTGGCCCGTACCGCGAATTTTTCGACCGTTCTTCGATCGCTTCCCCGATCCTTTTCTCGGTCGTTCCTCGACCGTTCTCCCGGCCATTCCTCGGCCGTTCTCTCGGAACATTTGATGCTATTATGCCATTTATTGTGCCATTGTCGTAATTTCATGGCACATTCGCTGAGACGATCAAACACTCAGTAACGTCGGTGCTATTGTGATATATGTCACAACTGCATGGCACTGTATTCGGGACTACCACACTTTCAGTACCATTGGTGCTATTGTGATATATGTCACAACCATATGTCACTATAGCCGAGACCACCATACTCTTGGTACAATTGGTGCTACTGTGACAAGTGTCACACCTATAAGGCACTATAACCATACTCCATATATGGTTCTTCCTTTATCAATTCACCCAGTTCAACATTTTATTCTTCTTCAATTGGGATAAAAATCAGGATGTTACACTTATGGTCTCAAAAAATTAGGAGCTATTTTGTACTTTTTAATTAGTTATTTTTAGGGTTTCTTGTTTCTTTATATATTATGGTTGTACCATTTGTAATGATCATCTTTTCTAATGAAAACCCTAGCCGTTTATGACAATTCATTTTCGTCTCTCAAAGTTATCAGTATCTAGGGCAAAACAAAACCATCCAGACTCTCAATTCTTCCACATTTATCCTTCAAGTCTTGTCTTCCTCTTTCTTCGCCGATTTCTTCCCACGCTCTCTCTTCTTCTACGTTTTCTCCTCCGGTGAGTATCGTCTCCATCGATCTACTAACTCCACTGTTTTATAAACTACTTTTTGTCGATCGATGGGAATCTTCTCTCTATCAATGTTTCCTTTGTTCAAAAAGCAAAAGTAAAAAATGATGGATGTATATCGTTATTACTATTTGTGTGTGTTTTTTCCAAAAACCAAAAGTAAAAATGATGAATGTTTTGATCAAACCATTACTCTCTCTCTCTCTCTCTCTCTGTGTATTTTTCTTTTTTGGGGTTTCCTTCCCCTTTTTCCAACAAAAAAAAACGGTAACGGAGAACAATGGAGAAATCCATTTTATGGTGATTTAAGAGGTGTTTGGGATTGCTTATTTAAGACAACTTATGTTTTTTTTAAAGTGTTTATCAACTCTTATATGGTGACAAAAAGAAGTTTTATAAAACTGTGTATTAGCTAATTGTGGTATCAAAACGTAATAAGCTAATAATTTGTTATTTATGAGTGTTTGTGGTTGCTTATAAATGTAAAATAACCAAAAAAGTCACAAGTTGTATCAAATAAGTTGATAAGTCAATATGGACTAACATATTAAAAACAACTAACTTGCGATGACAAAAAGTCATAAGCACTTTTTTTCTCAATCCAAACACTATAAATAACTTATCAGTGATGATAAAATGTAATAAGCAGATAAGTTATTTAAATAAGAAATCCCAAACACCCTCGTAGTTGTTGCGGTCCTACTTTATTACTCCATGCGGTGTCCCATTTTTTTAGTTGTTCTGAAAGGCGAAGGATCGTGTGAGAAGTGGATCTTAACCCTTCATCACTTTTAATCTCAAACTCACCCATGAATCGCACTTGATACGGGGATTGATTCGGTGAGAAACCACTTCTCACACTTCTCAAGTTAACTCAACTTCTCATCGGAACCCACCTTTGTTCCAAAATAAGTGTCCACTTTCAAAAATAAATAGTCAAAATCTCAAGTTTACCCTTAATTAATGCACAAACATTTAAGAGTTGTGAAAAGAGAAAAAATAAATAAAGGTAAACATATCATTTGGCTAATAAAAAAATGTAATGATTATAAATATCTAAAAGTGTGTGTCATTTCAATTGTGGATAATTATTTTAGGTCAGAGGAGTATAAATTTACATTACTTATATAGTGCCCTCTTATCTCTTCCATTATGGTGATTTTTATGTCTTTCTCAAGTATATAGCACTTTTTTATAATAATTTTTTACATGACTGTTATTATTTATTTTTTCAAAAGGTAGCATTATAACAAAATCAAGTTTGTAGAACGTCAAAAGTGCATAAAAGTCCCAATAGACTTCTTTATAGAATTAAATATTTATGTGTCATATCTAAAAATGTTGTAATAAATTTATATATGACGCTTTTAGATGTCTTAACAAACTTTTTAGGACCCATGCTATCCTCAGTCTGAGAGTGAGCCAAAAATTGCCCCCCCATATTGGTGTCTTTGGATACGGGTTCTGTGTGCGGCTGGTTAGGGTTGTCGTTTATCAACTTTTTGCCCAAACAAACTTTTTAAGACAATTTTGAAACAAATCTTCGTATTAGCCCTTTTATATGTAACACCTTCAAATCTAGAAATAGCAACTAAATTAAAATTTTCTAAATACATCAATAAATGATTCATAAACAATCACAATTAAGATTTAACCTCAATACACACATTCATTCTATACATACAGTCTATAAAAAGGACGGGTGCTACTAAAACACAAACATAGTCACTACCTCCAAATTGCAGAAGACTTCACCAAATACTTACACTTGTGAAAAACTAAGCACATCACTTCATAGCACTGCTAAAACCAAACCCCCATCTGAAACCTGATGCACATGCCGACAAATAAAAAGGTTAGGTTTAACGCCTAGTGAGCTCAAGAGTTTTCAACATAAATAAATTAATCATTTAGAAAGGAAGGATGCGACAAAAATCATAATCTTTCAAATGATATGGTTCACTTATGAAAACGACTCGTTTATCAATAATTATACGTTTTAAACGAAAGAGACACCGAATAATCGATAACCAAACCAAACTGTTTTAAAAGCGAAGATCCCAATATAACACTACTGGAAAATTGCTTATTTCCAACCAAGATTTCCGACAGATAATATTCGTCGGTAATTACCGACGGAAATGAAAACTTTGCGACGGATAGACTATCCGTCGGTAAATATATAAATTACTGACGGATTACCGACGAATATTAAATTATTTTATTTTTTTTATTTTCAAATCCGTCGGTAATTTATATAATTTAATAAATATTTATTTTTTTCTGACGTCCGTCAGTGATCCGTCGGTAATTACAGACGGCATTTAAGACTCCGTCGGTAAATTTAATAATTTAATAAATATTAATTTTTTTCTGTGATCGTGTATGTATATATATATATATGTATGTTTGTATGTATGTGGTCATGTATGTAATATGTATGTATATATGTACATGTACATATGTGATCATGTATAGTATGTATGTGATCATGTTTGTATATATACATGTACGTATGTGATCATGAATGTATGTACACCATGTATAGTATGTATGTGATCATGTATATAATATGTATGTATGTACATGTACATGTACATATGTGATCATGTATATATGTACATCATATACATGTATAGTACGTATGTGATCATGTATGTAATATGTATGTATATAAATGTACGTATGTGATCATGTATAGTATGTATGTGATCATGTATGTAATATGTATGTATGTACATGTACATATGTGATCATGTATGTATGTACATCATGTACTTATCCATTAAAGTCAACCGGGTCAATTAAAGCCCAATTGGATACGTTAAAGCCCAACTATGAATGTTAAAGCCCCACTGAATCCATTAAAGCCCAACTGGGTTTGTTAAAGCCCAACTAGTAACGTTAAAGCCCAACTAAATCCATTAAAGCCCAACCGGATTCGTTTAAAGCCCAAATGGTACGTTAAAGCCCAACTGGATCCATTAAAAGCAACTGGATATATTAAAGCCCAACCAGGTCCATTAAAGCCCAACTGGATCCATTAAAGCCCAATTGGATACGTTAAAGCCCAACTGGGAACGTTAAAGCCCCACTGGGAACGTTAAAGCCCAACTGGATCTGTTAAAGCCCAACTGGTAACGTTAAAGCCCAACTGGATCCATTAAAAGCAACTGGATATATTAAAGCCCAACCAGGTCCATTAAAACCCAACTGGATCCATTAAAGCCCAATTGGATACGTTAAAGCCCAACTAGGAACGTTAAAGCCCCCACAGAATCCATTAAAGCCCAACTGGATTTGTTAAAGCCCAACTGATAACGTTAAAGCCCAACTAAATCTATTAAAGCCTAACCAGATCCATTAAAGCCCAACCGGATTCGTTTAAAGCCCAACTGTGTACGTTAAAGCCTAACTGATCACATTTGGTCCCTGATCTAACTGGAATTAACGAGAAAAGATAACGGTCGTTAATTGTTTCCATTAAGTCCAGTTACTTCAGGGGTATTTTAGTCAATTTAAATATAATTTGATAAATTAATTAATAATTTATTTAATAAATTAAATATAATTTATTAATTTAAAAGTAATTTATTTAATAAAAAATAAAAATAAAATCCGAATCCGTCGGTAAATACCGACGGAATTTCCGTCAGAAATCCGTCGGTGAATTTCCGAAATGTCTTAAAAAAATAGCAGGCTTAAAGCCCTAATACTCGATCTCCCTCTCAATCTCAGTCTTTGTCTCTCCATCTCCATCTCGATCTCAGTCTCTGTCTCTCTCAATATCTCAGCCTATCTCTCTCAATCGCTCTCAATCTCAATCTCTCGATCTACCTTTCTCCCTCTGAATCTCTCAGTCTACCTCTCTCCCTCTCAATCTCTCGATCTCCATATCTCACCCTCTCCACCGGCGAACAGCCGACCACCAGCGACCACCTCCTCCACAACCCTTGTCTCCGGCGATCCACCTCCACAGATTCGATTTAGGTTTGAGTTCTAATCTGCTATATGTTTTTCCACCTCCACATTATTTGTTTGGTTGACTTATTTTCTTGATGTATTCTGTAAATAACCCATGTTTGACCGATTTAAACATCATATGAATGTCATTTGGTACTGTGTAAAACTTGTGTTAATCACGATTGTTGTAAAAATTTGGTACTGTATTATATGTTGTCTCTAATTCTTAGTTTCTACCATGTTCAAGAAATGATAATGTTGATGACTCGAGTTCTCACCTAAAAAATGGAGTTTTTTTTTCTTTTCTTCGTGAAGTGTTTATAGTGACCTGTTATTGCTTTTTGGTATCGGATGGTGACTCCAAAAGGTAACGATGGGTGTTGTTGAAAGAATTACATATTATGTAATATCTTTGGGCATAATGTTTGAGATATTTGATAGTTTGCAAATATAACTTTTGGTATTTTGTGTAAATTTAATAGAAATAGCTATAGCAAGTATATTTCAGACCATGTATTAAAAGAAAGCTTGCTCATATCTGGCATGTTGTTAATCATCTATATTGAACTGTGTGTATCTGGTATGATTTAGGATTTGATTATACTTGATTTTATTTATTTATTTTAGTTGGGTTGCCAATTGTTGGGCAAACATTAGGTTGATATACGGAAATATTCATTTTATAGCCGTTATGCCGCCGAAATTTTAAAAAACATGTAGTGTTCAATAGACTTCTAACTTCGTTGACACCTACGGTTTGAATTTTCAATAGTCAAAACACCTTTCTTTGATTGTAACCTACGGTTTTGACTTTCCAATAGTCAAACCATTACACTTAGAGTTTTAGAGTCATCCAAAACTCCTCTACACCTATGGTTTGACTTTCAAGAAGGCAAACCATTACATGTAGTGTTCAATAGACTTCTAACTTCGTTGACACCTATGGTTTGACTTTTCAATAGTCAAAACACCTTTTTTTGATTGTAACCTACGGTTTTGACTTTCCAATAGTCAAACCATTACACTTAGAGTTTTAGAGTCATCCAAAACTCCTCTACACCTATGGTCTGACTTTCAAGAAGGCAAACCATTACATGTAGTGTTCAATAGACTTCTAACTTCGTTGACACCTATGGTTTGACTTTTCAATAGTCAAACCATTACACGTAGGGTTTTAAAGTCATCCAAAGCTCATCTAAACCTACGGTGTTACACCACCTCTATCTTGATTATGTCGATTAACTACTTATTTATTTGTTGTAGTGGTTGAATATGTCGACAGATAGAGGATGGATGTATAGAAAGAACGACAGTCGGGGGTTTCTTAGCGTCGACTATATTGTTGCAATGGACAGTTTTTTGGACTATGTCTCTGCCGATGAAAGGACTGTTGAAAGGAAACCTACACGTGATGGGATAGTGCTTTGTATTAGATGCCCTTGTAAGAAGTGTCAAAACTTACGCTATAAAGAAAGGACTGACGTGAGGCTGCATTTGATGAAGCACGGTTTCATGCCTGATTATACCACATGGTGGGCCCATGGTGAAACTTATTACCATAATGAAGGGGATCAAGACGTGGGTCAATCTTCTACTCCGGTAGTAGATCATAATGAAGGTTATGTTGAAATGGTGAACGATCACATGATACATGATGGCATGACATGGGAAGAAGAAACCCCTAATCCTTCTGCCCAAGGATTTTATGACATGTTACAAGCTGTTGACAAGCCACTATGGGACGGGTGTCCAAATTACTCGAAATTAGGAGCTGCGACGAGATTGTTGAATTGGAAGGCAGAATGTAATGTACCCGAGACGACTTATAACCGCAATGTTGCTATAATTAAAGAGATGTTACCCGAGGGTGATAAACTACCCGGTAACTTCTATGAGACGAAAAAGAGTTTGAAAAAGCTTTCTCTGCCAAAACAAAAGATCAACGCTTGCAAAAACCATTGCATGTTATTTTATATGGATGATTTTAAGTTGACCCACTGCCGAGTGTGCAATGAATATCGTTTCAAGACAAGTGGTCGAAGCAAGGTCCCTAACTTGGTGATGACATACTTGCCGATTGTTCCTAGACTTCAAAGATTGTATATGTCAAAGAAGACGTCTAAAGAGATGACTTGGCACAAGGATCATCAGACAGAACCGGGTGTGATGGTACATCTAAGTGATGGTGCGGCTTGGAAGCATTTCGACATGGTACATCCTGACTTCGTTTATGAGGTCCGGAATGTGCGTCTTGGTTTATGCACCGACGGTTTCAACCCGAATAATTCAAATTTGAATCCGTATTCACTTTGGCCAGTGGTTCTTACCATCTACAATTTACCTCCTTGGTTGAGTTTGAAATATTCATACGTGAAACTTGCATTGGTCATTCCAGGTAGAAAGAGCCCCGGTCAGAATTTGGATGTCTTTCTTAGGCCGCTAATAGATGATCTCAAGATGTTGTATACAGTGGGCGCTCTTACGTATGATGCTTATCGTAAGAAATTTTTTGAGATGATGGCTATACTTCTATGGACCGTCAGCGACTTCCCTACCTACGCAATGTTGTCGGGTTGGAGCACGCACGGCTAGCTAGCCTGCCCGTACTGCATGGGTACAGTTGATTCGTTTCAGTTAAGAAATTGAGGTAAATCTTGTTGGTTTGACTGTCATCGGAGATGGTTACCTAGTGCACACCCTTCCGACGTGATCGAACAGGGTTTCTGGATGGATCTAGGGTGTTAGCCGGTCCACCACCCGAGTTAACCGGTGAAGAAATATGGGAACAGGTCCATCATCTTCCAACTGTTTACGATGGCTCCCCGTTTTGACCGACCAATAGAAAAATTACCGGTTTCAGAATCACTCATAATTGGGTGAAGAGAAGCATCTTTTGGGAGCTGCCATATTGGAAGACGTTGTTAATACGACACAACCTGGATGTCATGCACATTGAGAAGAACGTCTTTGAGAATCTCTTTAACACTATCATGGACACATCAAAAACGAAAGACAATATAAAAGCAAGGAGGGATGTAGAGATTTATTGCAACCGACAGCAGTTGCACATTGCCTCGTCAGGCAAGTCGTCGTGCACTTTGACGAAACAACAAGTAAAACAAGTATGTGAATGGTTGAAGAGACTGGAGTTTCCGGATGGGTATGCTTCGAATATTGGGGGTTGTGTAAACATGACAGATTACAACTTTTATAGCTTCAAGAGTCATGATTGTCATGTGTTTATGCAACGATTGCTTCCTATTGCGTTACGAGGGATGATACCGACTCCCATATGGGATGCGATAACGGAGTTATGCACATTCTTTCGTGTAATCTGCTCAAGGGTGTTACACTTAGAAGACTTGATTCCATTGCAAACAAGTATCGTTCAAACAATTTGTAAGTTGGAAAAAGTCTTCCTGCCCGGATTCTTTGATTCTATGGAACACTTAGTGATACATTTGACACAAGAAGCCATAAATGGTGGGTCGGTCCAATATAGGTGGATGTATCTTTATGAGAGGTAAATGAACTTTGCCATTCAAATAATTTTCATTCAAATACTTACCCATTTATTTTCTAACACGTATTTCAATCGTTGTTTAGAAAACTTGGGTCGTTGAAGAGGACTGTTAGAAACAAAGCAAGGGTGGAGGGGTCTATCGTTGAGTCTTATCTAGTAAATGAACTATCCACCTATTGCTCCATGTATTTTGATCCACAGATAGAAACTCGACATAATCGTGAGTCAAGAAACTTTGCCCCAGATATTCCTAGTTCTTCAGGAATAGACGATCGCTTGAGCATATTCAAGGTTTCATCTCGTAGATTATTCGAGAAGATGAGGGGAAGGACCATCTTGACTCAAGCCGAGATTCACAAGATCCACACATATGTCTTGTTGATTTGTGAAGAAGTTCGACCTTTTCAATGGATCTTCGATGAGTGGATACGACAAAGAGAACCTCATCTTGATGCAGTTGCACGGAATAAAGCTCGGGATGAAAGGTTTTCTACTTGGTTCGAACAACACGTGAGTACAAACATATGAAATTGACGTATGTAATGTTACACATATGTAATTTATTTCTTATTTGTGGTTTTATAGGCCATGCTCGGATCAGGCGATTTCTCCGACCATTTGAAATCCCTAGCACGTGGACCAGGCCGATATGCTTGGTCGCATAAGGGATATTTTGTCAATAGTTACAAGTTTCATACGGTAACACATGCTGTTGGGCGTGTCACACATAATAGTGGCGTATGTGTGAGAGGGTCTTGTTATGACAACTCCGAGTTTGACTATTACGGATTGTTGGACGACGTGTTAGTGGTGGAGTATTATGGTGTGGGCTATTGTGTTGTAGTTTTGTTCAAGTGTACATGGTTTGATAGTCCAGATGGAGTTAGAGTCGACCCTAAACATGGGTTGGTTGATATCAAATACAAGTTTAGACTCAGAGGTGAGGACTATTATGTCCTAGCATCACAAGCGGAACAAGTGTATTACATACCCTATCCTTCAAGAAGTAAGGATTTAAAGGACTGGTGGGCAGTTGTGAAGACCAAAGCCCGTGGAATATATGAAGTTGCAGAAAGGGCTATCGATGTGTTGGATGATGATAACGTGGATGGAGAATCGTTCTTTCAAACCAACGAACGGGTAACTCATAATACAAACAACTAGGTAAATAAGGACCTCGATTTCGTCCCTCTTGTCACTGGGGAGCTTAACGTAGTCGCCACAAATGACGAAGCTAGCGAGGAAGATGCATCAGATCACGAAGCTAGCGACGAGGAAGAAGAATCTGAAGATATGGATGATGATGAAGATAACGAAGACGAACTTATGTTATCTGATCACTCGTCTGATAACTAGTGTGTCTTTCTTATGTAGACATTTTTGTGTTAAACATTCTCTATTTTACTGTTCTTATGTAGACATATTTCGTGTTAAACATTCTCTATTTTGTTGTTCTTATGTAGACATTTTTGGGTATTACGATTTATGTACACTTATATCATTTTGTGTTAACCATTCTCTATTTTTAGATGTCTAGACGCCCTTCTAGGGGTAGTAGGGGTAGTAGGAGTTATAGGGGTAGGGGAAGTAGTAGCTCCGCTGGGTGTGGTGACCCCCAGGCCGATGAGTTCATTGGCGATGCACTAGATCAGATCCAGTCTGATGACGGAGCAGCGAGCTCGAGGGTTAGAGGCCCGAATGTGGCATCACAGACGCCCCAGCCGAGTCAGCGACCGCCACTTTTGTTGTCTGAAACGGGCGGGTAAGTAGATGTGATATATTATTTATTCTAGTACATGATAAACCAATCCTAATGTTTTTATGTTGTATATTTTTCCATTGTGAAGGTTTAAGGACAAGTCGGTAGTCCGGAGGGCCATTGTCGTCTTTAAGTCCATGTTCGATGGTCCTTGGGCTCATTTTAGGGATGTCCCTAATGAGCACTATCCACTGTTGTTGGATCGATTTCGGGTAGGTATTTTACTCTATTTAACTTATTGAGTAGATTTATTTTTACTTAATCCAAACAATGTGTTTGCAGTTGTATTATAGTTGGCCTCCTGAGATGGACGCCGAAGTACTAGCTGCATTCCGGCGCCACCTAAATAATAGGTACGCCGACATGATGAGAGATGCATGTCGCTTTTCCGAGGAGAGGGCTTTATCCATTGATGGTGTCGAGTTCGACGGACGTGACTACACGATTCTTGCGCCACACCCTCCAGAGTGGATCCGGAGTGAGTTTTGGGTCTAGATGATTCAACAGGTTTGTTTTGTTTTGAATACTTGTATCTGGTTGTACTAGGATTTATATGGATTTATGTCTTCTTTTTAACAGGTATGGAACACCGACGCGTTCCGGCGTGTATGTGCGGCCAATACGGCCAGTCGGGCCATCGAGTATGAGGGGATGACATCCAGACATTGTACTGGATCTATTAGTATCGCTATGCATTGGGACCGCTTGGTAATTTATCATACACTAGACTAAATGTATATAATTGATGAATATATGTACTATATACATGATTTTATTATCTACTAACAATTTAAGTTGTGTATTGTATAGAGATTCATGGGGTCGTGAGCCTACCAACGACGAGGTTTGGGAGGCTACACACTGTACCAACACGAAGTTTGTTCCAGGTGCGACTGGTCCGTCCAAGGATCCTCCGATCTACGTTTACCCAAAGGCGACTCATACGATTGTAAGTTCAATTATGCATGACTAGATATTTGTTTGTTTTATAAGATAGATAGAAATTATAGCAAACTTAGTTTGCTACCATTGTTGGGCAGACCATAAGATTGTTTTGATAAAAGCAGGTCATGGATATATGTTCAAATCATAGTTGAAATGCTGCCGAATTTTCTATAGGTTAGTTGACTTGACAATGTCTAATTTGGTAAACTGTAGGATGGCTACCATCGGATTAGGGAGGAGGAGTACCCGGACTTACCTCCTGGCATTGTACCTCCCAATGACGCCGAGTTGTGGGAGCGTAGTGTAGGAGGACGGCGTAAGGGTCGTATTTTTGGATGGGGGACCAGTCAGGATCCCTATTATGCTATGACCGGTGATTCAGGTGCCAGTTCGAGCGGGAGCACGCACGACCATCACAATGAGGAGGTATGCTTGTCAAATGCTGTTTAACATTGTTAATCATATGTTTGTTAAATGTTGTCTGACATTGTTCTATATATGTTTGTCAAATGTTGAATTTCAGTTGGAGGAGTTGAGGCAGAGGTTAGAGAGAGAGGAAGCAAAAAGGATCCAGTTGCAGGAGCGAATGGATAGAGATGAAGCACAGAAGAGACAGATTCAGGAACGAATGACACAGTTTGACACATTCATGATCAAGTTTAACAATCAGCACCCCTTTCCCCCTCTGTAGGATTACGTTTATGTATTTATAGATATTTTGAACAGTTTAAGACTTAGTAATATTTAAAAATTGACAGGTTTTGTACAGGATAAAAACTAGAAAATTTTAGTTTTTAATTATTTTTAAAAAAATTACCGACGGATTATCCGACGGTAATCCGTCGGAAAATATTTTTTTAATTTAATTTTGATTTAATAAAAATCCGTCGGAAATCCGTCGCTAAATCCGTCGGAATTAATCCGTCGGTGAATAGCCGTCGGTAATCCGTCGTTAAAAGTCGACCGTCGGTGATCCGTCGGAAATAACCCACGCCGTCGGTAACCGTCGGAAAATTAAACTGTCGGTGACCCGTCGGTGATCTGAACGCCGACCACCTTTTTACCGACGGACATTTACCGACAGATTTCGATTTTACCGACGGATTCATCCGTCGGTGATAAGCCTCTGTTTTGTAGTGTAAAACGTTCTTTCGTAAATTTAAGTTCAACTCAATACTTACTCAAAATGAGAATAGGAAGAGGACTCCCAATTTTATAAAACACGGGTAAAATTTTATGTCTCGAAATACCCAACACGGGTGAAACATGACCCACAACTCATAAAGTCAAACATAAAAACCCATGTAAATAAATATTGCCGTCAACACGGACATTAAACCCAAAACTCACGCAACCATAAAATGGAAAGAAACCAAATACTGAAACGTAGAAATGACGCATTCCATTCAAACCTTAATATACATGGGGAAAACCCAATATTAAGGCCATCATTATCGTCGACCACACAAAACCAAAGTTGGTAAAAATACGACATCAACATTTAAAATACCACGGATCTACGACGGAGAGACCCGTATACAATGAGAATAGAGGAACACATAAGTAGGCCGCCCATACAACTTCCCCGCGTGTCATCTAAACGTTTCCATCTTGGGTGGCGAGAACACGTGAATGGGGCCACCCTTGATGTTATTGGATTTCACTTCGTATCCAGGACTTAGTTCCCATGCCATACCAGACATCAAAACCTCAATCCGTTTACTGCCTCTAGCCATACTCCGTCGAGTTCCACCCCAAGGACTTACGGACACGGGTGCCTATCCAATCTAGACGAGTTTCAACTCGGAGGCTCGTGCCACCTATTGTCTACTCGCTAGCGAACCCAAGCGGTCAACTGTCATAACCAACTTTACCCATTTTCCCAAACCAGACAGACTTACGTGCCTATGGATCCAATACAACACTGTCTAATATTACATTACTCCAATTGAAAGACTAAAGCTCCCAAAACATGTAACTCTCAAATGACACGAAATAAGCGCCATCATACTCAAACTCCACAACTGTTTTTAAACTGGACAAATATCCTCAAGACTCCATTTAGTCAAAACCGAGCCAAAGGCCCAATAGTTTACGTAAATATCCAACGAAAGCATTTATAAGCATTAAACCACGTTTAACCAACGGTGATGTAGACACAACGACCAAAAGTATAATTAACTCAAACTCAACATTGGTTGAGGAAAACCATTTTCTAAATGGACTCGTTACCCTTATATTTCCAAGATGCCTCATAACACAATAATATGCATTTTCCGAAAATGTTTATAAAATCAAATACACAAAATGACACTTACATCAATTTGAACTCCAATTATATATGCAAAATCCCCATTGAGACATATTACATGATTTATTTACCAAAATTCTCAAAATCCCAAAATGGGTGCTTCACCATGTTTATAAAACCAAACATTTCAAAATAACCAAAACTTATCAGCAGTTAACAATTTAATGTAAAACACAAACACTTTAAAATAAACATTAGCATGTACACCGTTTTCACAAATCAACTTGAACTCACCTTGCTAGATTTAGGCTAAATCTAGATTTTACCCACGTAGAGCTCCCTTGAAGAAACTTGAATCCTCAAAGCCAAAACCTCCAAAAACCTAGATTCACAATATTCCAACCATTAACATAGATATTCAACCGAATAGAATCGTTCCCCAACACTTTACATGAAGATCTCATCTATACCCAAAACCCTAATTTCCAAATATGAAGAGTTAGAAGTTTACCTTAACCAATAGCTTGAATCATCCACCAACACACCTCTAGGTTACCAAAATACACCACAAACTCCAAATCTACAAAAGGGAGAACAAGGGTGGATGAAACCCTAGGTATCTTGATGAAGAAGATAAAGATGAAAGATTATGGTTTTAACCTCCAAACTTGCTAGATGAAGAATGATCACTTGATTTTAGGAGAAGGACACCCAAAAATGAGTTAGGGTTTGATTTTGGGGTTTGGGGTCGGTTTGGGAGAGAATGGGGGAAGAATTTGAGGTTAGGGTGAAAAATGGGGTTTGGGGCCGAATTTCTCATTTTTGTGCACACAGCGGCTCCGCACGGGTGGTCGTGCCCCTCCAGCCGCGCGAAGCACTGTCGCCCAAAATTCTCGCTCGAGCACCGTTTTGGTCATAACTTCTTCGTTTTAGCTCCGATTTTGCTCCGGAAAGAACCGTTGGACTCGTAATTGAATCCTTCATCTATGTAGACTATAAAATATAGGATTCAAGTCCAAAATCATTTATCTTATTTTTTCCTAATATATCGGTTTCGGTATTAACTTGAAATGATACATTTCGAAAGTCAGGGTGTTACATTATATGACACTTTTAAGAAGTGTCCTATCACATCTTTTTACAATACACTTGGTTTATAAGACATTTTTTCAAGTGTCTAATAAAAGGTATATAGGACAATTTTGTTTCAAAAGTGTCCTAAAAAGTTTTTTAAGATGCTTAAAAGCGTCATATAAACTTATTACACACTACAATAAAATTGAGTTTATAGGATGCCACCAAAGATCTAAGCTTCTAATATATTGCTTTATAAGTCTTCATTTATAGGACGAAATACAAAGACGTCCTATTTAAAGACGTTATAATAAGTTTATAGGACGCTTTTGGACATCTTTACAAGTTTTTATGACAATTTTAATACAAAGCATCGCATTATCTATCTTAAAGAACATTTTTGAGAAAGTGTTCTATAAACCTGTCTTTTTATAGGACACTTTTACAAATAGTGTCCTATAAAATAGCTAATACGATGTTTTTTTATAAATAAAAATGTCCTAAAAACTGTTACCACACCCTAAAACGTCCTATAAACTTATTACAACGTATTTAGATAGAATGATTTTTTTTTTGTGCTATAAATTAAGTCTTATGAATCTGTCTATTAGTACACTTATATACTTTTCCTATAAACCCGATTTTGTTGTATTGACAATAACTTTAGATATGACACACAGTTCTTTGGTCCTATAAACTTAATTACTATAAATTAGTTTATCAAATCTCTCGGACATTTTTGGTTTTTCTATCAGCTTGATTTTATTGTAACGGTTGTTTGACAAAATGAGTCAACCCCAAGAGTGGACACAAACACTTTTAACTTTTTTTAAAACATCCCCTCATTTCATATATTGACGTTTCCCCCTATACATTATCTGCTTATCCACGTAGGATAAACAAATCATCACCACAATTTAAGATTTTTGAATAATAAAACCTCATGATAAAACATCACTATTGGTTGTGGTTGTTTTTTTTTCCTATTATATAAGATTTTTTTTCCAAAAGGAAATAAATACTAATGATTGTTAATAATAATAATAATAATAATAATAATAATAATACTTTTTTCAAGAGGGTTTCTATCCTTTGAAGCTTTGAGGAGACCTTGTTGGAAAATTGAAGAAAGGAAGAGAGTGTGTCCATTGTTGTGACCATGGATTCGAGTTAGGTTTAAATGGGTATTTAGTTTGAGGATTTCTCGACTCATGGAGTTTTTATATTATAAATCAATTTTGGTAACCCTTGCGAGTTATGGATTCGATTTTATGACTAAAAATTTTAATGGGTTTCAAGATAACACCTCCATCGAAATAACAAAAATACATATTGTGATAAACTTTGTAAAACAACGTTACCTGTTCAAAAATTCACATTGTGATATACTTCATAGGAGTTGCAATAAGGGTTTCTTCTAGATCTGGGTTATGATACATCATCTAGGTCTCCGACAAGAATTGGGTTATAGTAAATCACCGAGATCTCCATTAAGATCAGGGTTGTACAACATCGTCGAGATCTAGGCGGCGTTATAGTATACCAGCGAGAGCTAGAGATCGAGATCCGATCTCAGATCTCTTTCATGGTGGTTTCAAAAAAAATAAAATAAAAACTAGAGATGTAACACCCTTAAAATTGGAAAGAGCAACTAATTTAAAATTTTCAATAAAACCTCAAATAAAGATAAAATCTCTTACAACAAGCCCAAACTTGAATTACTAATTTAGGTTCAACCATCAACAAATAAATAAAGTCTTACACGAAGGCTAAATCGAGTCGGGTGTTACTAAAACCCAAATACAAGTTGTTATTCCCAAGATAAAGACGGAAGACTTCACCAGGCTACTCACCCTCGAGGATATAACTAATATTCAGCTCTTCGCAACAACGCTAGAACCATTTCTCCCATCCGAAACTTGATGCACATGCCGACAAAAATAAAAAGGTTAGGCTAACGCCTAGTGAGTTCAAGAGTTTACAACATGGAATAAATATATTTGTTAAAGGGAAAATGCAATTTAAATCGTAGACGATCAAAAGATTTACATTAAATATTAAACGACAACATTTTCCAGAAACCCCATTAAAACAAGGGACCCAAACTGAACCTTCATTCATAAAACCACTTTAACCCCAAACTCACCCAAAACGTGAATAGAAAGCAGGACTCCCAATTTATAATGATGCGAAATAAGATTTTACTTCTCGAAGCACCCCAAACGTGGGCGAGGCATAACACACAACCCATAATTCTTGAGTAAACAGACCCATATATGCAACACGTCACCGAAACTATGGATAATAAAATAATACCCAAATAACACTTTCCGGTGACGGGGGAGACCCGATTCCATTGTACGTGGCGGAACACAAAGTTAAGCCACATAACCATGTTGTCGAACTACACCTCAGATCGTGACTGTATTGCCTGCTCTACCGAGCTACACCTCCAGTCGTGATTGTATTGCCTGATCCGTCGAGCTACACCTCCAGTCGGACTTTATTTCAAGTCCCAAACACCGTATCCCCTATTGTCTGCTCTGCCGAGCTACACCTCAAGGATACACAATCTTATTGCATGTTCGGTTTCTAGCGGAGTTTCATCGTCAGGGTACTCATTCGACCCCTAGTGCCTACTCCCTAGCATTCAAGATAGGAGCCTAGCTCCTTACTTGATAACTCCGATGCCTAACCTCGTGCACAAGAATTAGACATCTAACACAAGACTCATGGTCCAGAAGTACAACCCATAAATGTTCCTCTTCGCCGAACAACTGGGACGACACCAATGCCAGCACACGACATTATTCCCCAAAGTGAGAATCCCAAGAGTCCTCACCATTAAACACGACTGACTTACATGCCTATGGATCCAATGCATTACAGTCTAAAATACATGACTCCAATTGAATGACACACGCACTCAAAACATGTATTCTCCAAAATAAAGTGCAATAAATGCAACTCACACCCAACGTTCCACTTTAAGTTATTAAAACCGGACAAAAGTCCCCAATACCCGACAAAGCCGAAAACTAAGCCTTAAGCTCAACCAATCAAACGATCATATGCTAAAATCCACAAAATGCAATAAAATGTAACGACCACATTTATGCAAACACATGCTTCAACTACATGAATAAACTCCAACATAAATCATTTTCCACAAGTTTATAATCTCATTTACTCAATCCAAAACGTCCCAAAACACACATTTAAATGACAATTACTCAAGAGATTTATACCCATACGGTAAATCATAAAATACAAATATCACCGGTTTACTCAATAAAATACTTGAGTTACATCTTTCCCCAAAATCAAAGGTTCATAAGTTCAGAAACATTTGCAAGGTTGGGAATGACCAAGCGCCCATGACTCGCACAATGGTATTTTTAAAACATTTCACGCTACGAAATACACGTAATATTGTTAAAACACTTTTCGTACCTACAATTCTGAAATTATAATATTGTCATCATGGATTGCAAATACGGTCGGATTTGGTCCCTATTTCTAACGGTCGTTAAAGAAGTTTTAAGTAAAGGGCATTTTTCATATTTATTTTATAAATTTCTGACCACATTATTCATATAGGATCCTCTTGTCTCCTCCATTATGGTGATTTTGATGTGTTTGTCAAGTATATGCCATTTTTTATAATAGTTTTATATATGGCTATTTTTTTTTCATAATTGTAATATAACAAAATCAAGTTTATAAGACACCAAAAGTATTAAGAAAATGTCCTAATATACTACTTTATATGACTCGAGTTTATAAGACTAAACATTTGTGTGTTCTTTCTAAAAATATTGTAATAAGTTTATAGGACATTTTTAGACGTCTTAACAAATTATTTAAGAAACTTTTGAAACAAATCGTCCTATTAGCCCTTTTATAGGACATTTTTTAGAAGTGTTCTATAAACACATTTTTTATAGGACACTTGTTTTATAAGACAATTTTTTAAATGATGTCCTATAAAAGAGTAAGAACAATTTGTTTCAAAAGTGTCATAAGAAGCTTTTTAACACCTATAGATATGACACACAAGTGTTTGTTCCTATAAATTTAAGTTCTATATATAAAGTAGTCTATTAAAACTTTCGAACATTTTTTGTTTTTCTATAACTCAATTTTGTTGTAGTGGTTGTTGTCAAAATGAGTAAATTCCATAAGTGGACACATACACTCTTAATCTTTTAAAAAAAATCCCCTGATTTCATATATCGAACGTTTCCCCCCAATATATTATCTTCTTAACGATATAGGATAACCAAATAATCACCACAATTTAATATTTTTTAAGACTAAAACCTCATGATACAACATCATTATTGGTTGTGGTTGTTCTTTATATGATATAAAATAGAATTTTTTTTCCCAAAAAGACATAAATACTTATGATTGCTAATAATAATAAATAAAATTTTTTATAACGATACTTTTACCATTTGAGTGGTTTTGATTTGTATGTTACGTATATGCCATATATTATGTATAAGTTTTCATTTGGTTGTATTTTATTTTATTTTTGTAAAGAAGGTGGAAAAAAATCCCAACTCATAAATTGCCACAAAAACTTTTAATTTGAAAAAGGCTAATTTCTAAACGAATACCATTTGCTTTTTAGTTCCGATTCGAAATTTTGTACCCGGTAAACCAATCTCCTTATGAGTGAAGATAATCAATTTGGTTATTATGGTCCGACTCTATTACTAATTTTCGACCACATTCTTCGTAGAACTTTCCTATTTCTTCCATTTCGGTGGTTTTGATCTATCCATCAATTATGTCATTTTTTGTAATAGTTTTTTATTTGGTCGTATTTTTTTTTTTCGTGAATGGTGTTTGTCAAAACGAGTCAACTCCATAAGTTGTCATAAACACTTTTAATTTTGAAAAAAACATCCCCTCGTTTCATATGTCCACCTTTTTTTACCTAATATATTATCTTCTCATAAATATGGGATAACCAAACTATTACCATAATTCAAGATTTTAAATTATTAAATTCTCTCATGATGCAAGTATGCCATAATTTATATTAGAGTACATTACACCGTTTGTCCATGTGGTTTGCTTATAATTTGGATATGGTTCATATTTTGAAATAAGTACATTGGACTTCCTTGTGGATTGCATTTCGTTTCAAGCTAGGCCTCTCTTTCCAAAATAAGTATACTCAATGTCCCTATGAGACTAACAACGTTAAACCCATTTCGTTAACTCAAGGGCATTTTTATCAATTTTCCAATTTTGGCAACACTCGAGAGAGAGCGATTGTTACAAATCACGAAAATCACAAAATACATTAGTCAAAGCATAATATTAAGAGGGAAAGACACAGGAATAAGTATGACACATAGATGTGTTTCAACGTCGTCATCCTGCAGAAAACGTACCTAGTCTTCCACTTTTATCGTTTACGGTACTGAGGACTAAGATTTTATCACACATAGCCTTGGGATATAGCCACGCAGGCTATAAGAGAGCTTGGCATAAATGGCCAAATCACGGAGAGGGATTGGCCTCTTAGCCATCCCTCTCCCTGATTTGCAAAAATGTCCAAAGGGACGCAAATGGAGTCCCAAAGGACGCAAATGGAGTCCCAAGGGCGCAAATGGAGCCCAAGGGCGCAAATTGCGTCCAAGACTCCGTTTGGAATCTTGGGCTCCATTTGCGCCCTTGGACTCCATTTGCGCCCTTTTGGATATTTTTGCAAGTCAGGGAGAGGGATGGCTAAGAGGCCAATCCCTCTCTTAGATTTGGCCATTTCTGCTAATTTTACAGGCTATAAAGGTCATTACCCTCGGGTTTAACTGAATAAGCCGCCAAAAGTTCGTAGATGGAAAAAGGGGATTCCTTCTCACTAGTTCGTCCTTAGATGACACTGACTATCCTCCAAAACTGGGTCATCATCTGCCCCCGGGAAAGGTCAAAGGCATCTAGAAATGCCTTCGACAGAGGAGTGAATGGCCACGATAAGTCAATTTTGAAGGGGTGTTTGTATAAAATGAACCACCCCGCCGGACACACTTGTCCAGACGAAGATCTCTCGGACAGACAATCTCAATATATGAGGGAATCCCGGATATTATCCTCGACGAGACCATCTTCATCGATGAGTCGTCGATATCACTGACGACGTTAATATCCACGATTGGCAATCATTGACAGTCAAGATTCTCGTTAATTATCCTCGACTAACACTAGTGTCTATTTTTTCTTCGACAACCGTCATCTTTATAATTTATTGCACGTCTTGAAGATTTATGAAAAATATATATCTTCTTAATGCACCTAACTGATGATCGATAAATCAATAACCATATTAACACATGACTCTTATAATCATAAATGATCATTGAAAGACAATTGTCACTCCAATTACAAAAAGAGCTCAAGAGCATTCGAAGAAGGACATCTCGAATGAGAACATCGAGAATCACAGTACAGAGAACGAACTACAAGCTCATCTAGAGCAATATTCATCATTAAAGTCATTTCTTACTTTTATACACGACACTAAGGCTATGTTTGGCAAACTAGCTGATAAGCTAGCTGGTGACTGATAAGCTAGCTGGTAGCTGATAAGCTAGCTGATGAAAAAGTCACGTTTGGCAAAAACTAGCTTATAATCATTTAAATTACCAAAAAGGACATTAATTATTTATTTATAATTAAAAGTTAATATATAATAATAAATATTAATGAGAGGCATAATTTGAATATTTACAAAAAACTCCTCATAAGCTACTCCAAGTAACTTATCAAAAAACTAGCTTAACATGTACCCAAAAAATAAGCTAGCTTATAAGCTAACTTATTTTTGCCAAACAATGCCTTCGTTTTTATCCACGATTTATAATTACAATCACTATTATTAAGGATGACGTCCTTGCTTGACATCCATAGTCATAGTTTTTACCTTTGACGGGGTTTTCTGTGTCACCAAAATCTCGTCTTATTTATTTTTTAGTTGTTTGTCTTGTTTATTTGATCTAAACCCAAGAACTTGGAACATGTGATGTTGACCAAGAACTAGTCGACTGGTTTTAAATTTTATTTCAGGATCAACTTGTACGAAGAGAGGAAATTGTGTTGTTTTATTCCTGCTGTTATACATGATATTAGACACTAAAACGAGAACAAAATGATTCAAGTACAACAATTTAGCATACGTATAGTACACATAATTCATACAAGGAAAAACAACCAAATTAAATAACCATGGAAAGTTTTCATGCTTGCAAAATACCACTGCAACAAAAATGAGTCCATAGAATGCCAAAATTTTTCAAGTGTCTTAATAGACCGTTTTATAACACTTATTTTATAGGACTAAAAAAATAAGGCGTCATATCTAAAGACGTTGTAATAAGTTTATACGACGTGTTTGGGTCATGCATTTTAGGACCATTTTATAAATAAATAAATAAAAACGTCGTATTAACTGTTTTACATGATACTACTTGAAAAAATGTCCTATAAAAAGATGGGTTTATAGGACACTTTCTCAAAAATGTCCTATAAAACAGCTAATGTGGCGCTTTATGTTAAAAGTGTCCTAAAAACTTGTTAAGATGTCCAAAAGCAGTATAGTCATGTTCTGTCCAGTTCTGTCATGTCTTGCCAAACGCTGGACAGCTGTCCTGTTCTGTTCTGTCCCGTCCTGTTCCATCTTGTCCTGTCCTGTCCTGTCTGTGTACCAAACGCACCCTACATGTACATGATGTACATACATATATACTATATATACATGGTGTACATATACATTAATATTCATGATCACATACGTAAATGTGTATATACATACATGAACACTTATGTACATGTACATACATACATATATATACACACATACATGATCACATACATACTATATATACATGATCACATACGTACTTGTATATATATACATACATGATCACATATATACACGTATATTATACATGTACATATACATTAATTCAATTCATGATCACATACGTAAATGTGTATATACATACATACATATATACATATATATACACACATACATGATCAAAGAAAAAATAAATATTTATTAAATTATTAAATTTACCGACGGATTACCGACGGACGTCAGAAAAAAATAAATATTTATTAAATTATATAAATTACCGACGGATTTAAAAATAAAAATAAAATAAAATAAAATTAATTAATATCCGTCGGTAATCCGTCGGTAATTTATATAATTTACCGACGGATTACCGACGGATAGTGTGTCCGTCGCAAAAATTTCTTTACCGTCGGTGATCCGTCGGTAATTACCGACGGATTAAATCCGTCGGTAAATGTGGTCGGAAATAAGCAATTTTCCAGTAGTGAAATAAATACATAATTAAAGTAATAATATTTTCTCGATATAAATAAATACATATTTATATAAATTCAATATATTGATTTTTATAAATAACAATATAAATAATATAAAATTAAAATTATGACACCCTAAAAATTTTGAACAAAACTACGAAAAAGGTCAAGTGAGATTTTTTACCTAATGAAATTATAGGACTGTTGTTACCTCTTAATGGTTTCATTAAGAGTCAACATCTGAATCGCTAATAGGTGAATCTTGTTTGGCAAAAAAAAAGTCTGTCTCTTAATGGTTCAAAAACCTTCTGAATGATTTTGTATCTTGGGCGTCTCTTAACCATTAAGTGCCCTGATTTCATTCTGAATAATTACCAAACAGACATATTTAATTTTGCACTATATCATAAGAGTCTCTTAATCATTCTGAACACTTAATCATTCTTCACTAAATTATTGAGCAACTGCCAAGCAATCCCTATGTTAAAGTTTTTAAGCTGTTGTGAAAACCCTAGAATTTAGGGTTTAGGGTTTTTTAAAGTTTTTTTACAAAGACTGTTGAATACAAATGATTGAATGAGACATATACATGTGGTTGCAAAACCACCACATATATATCAAGTGGCAGGTTGTTTCACATATAAAGCTTTTGGAAGTAGTACTAACATCTAACCACCCATAATTCAAAACAAATGCAGATCATGAATATCTCATCTATGAAGAACATGAAGATGATGTTGGTTTTGCTTTTGGTGTCTTGTTACCAAATTAACCATATTCATGCACCTCCTCTTCCTGGAGCTTTTGCTGGTGCTAAAGTTGGTAGTAGTTCTAAAACTACTGATAAGTTAATTGATGCTTCTCATGAGGTTATAGATGGGCTGAAAGAACTGCCCTCTTTGATTAAATGACGAATTTACCCCTGATGAAAAATCATAGATTACATCACATAAAACTAATTTACATTACTAATACATAGTGCAATGGATTATCAAAAATATAAAACTAATTTATCACGATTGGATTTTGGATATGGAAATCAAAATCCAAATTTTAAGTTTCGTATTTTAGGTTGTTTCGGGTTTGGGTTGGTCGGGTTTTGGATTGATGTCGGTTGGGTTCGGGTATTATATAATGCAAAAGTTAGATATGAATTCAATCGTTTTTTAGGATGATTACAATCGATTGATAGATTGATGAAATCGATAGCAAGTTTAAAATTTAGAAAATATTTCAACAGACTATAATTTACGATTTTCAAAAGATAATTATATATATATATATAACATATTTAAAATATAGATGTATGTTATTTCGGGTTTTCGGATGGGTCGGGTGGCCAACGATCAAACCCAATCCGAGCCTAGATATCCTCCCAAATGTCGGGTTTTGGATTATCGGATTTCGGGGTATTCGGGTTTTGCAAAAACATCTTATTTTCGGTTTGGATTCAGATCTTGGACTATTCGGGTTTAAGGTTTTGGTTTTTAACAAAGGGTATATTAGTCAAAATATTGTTGTTCTACTTAGTTCTAGGGGGTTGGAGTGGGACAAATGTGTCCCATGCTTGTTCCACTTAGTTCTAGAGTGTCCCACATATGGTCATGCCAAACATGGGACAAGTCTGTTCTGTTTTGTCCTGTTCCACCCTGTTCTGCGTACCAAACGCACCCGTATAGTACATGTATGTGATCATGTATGTGTATATACAAGTACGTATGTGATCATGTATGTATATACAAGTACGTATGTGATCATGAATGTATGTACATATGTGTTCATGTATGTATATACAAATGTATGTATGTGATCATGAATGTATGTACAACATGTATAGTATGTATGTATATCATGTACATGTATAGTACGTACATATGTGATCATGTATGTATGTACATGTACATATGTGTTCATGTATGTACACATGTATGTATGTACACCATGTATAGTATGTATGTGATCATGTATGTAATATGTATGTGTGTACATATGTGATCATCCGGATTCGTTTAATTAAAGCCCGACTAAATCCATTAAAGTCCAACCAGATTCGTTTAAAGGCCAACTGGGTACGTTAAAGCCTAACTGTGTACGTTAAAGCCCAACTGGATTCATTAAAGCCCAACTGTGTACGTTGAAGCCCAATTGGATACGTTAAAGCCCAACTAGAAACGTTAAAGCCCCATTGAATCCATTAAAGGCCAACTAAATCCATTAAAGCCCAACCAGATCCATTAACGCCCAACCGGATTCGTTTAAAGCCCAACCGGGTACGTTAAAACCTAACTGATCACATTTGGTCCCTGATCTAACCGGATTCGTTTAAAGCCCAGTTACTTCAGGGGTATTTTAGTCAATTTATATACAATTTGATAAATTAATTAATAATTTTAAATATAATTTGATAAACTAATTAATTAATAATTTATTTATTAATTTTAATATTAATTAATAATTTATTTAATAAATATAGTTTTAAATAATATATTAATTAATAATTTATTTAATAATTATAGTTTTAAATATAATTTTAATTTAAAAATAATTTATTTAATAAAAAACAATTATCCGTCGGAAATCCGTCGGTAATCACCAACGGATATAATCCGTCGGTAAATACCGACGGAAATACCGTCGGAAATCCGTCGGTGGATGTCCGAAATTTCTTAAAAAAAAATAGCGGGCTGAAAAGCCCTAATTACATAGTTTCCCTCTCTCGTCTCTCACTCTCTCACTCTCGAACTCTGTCTCGTCTCTCGTCTCTCACTCTCGATCACTCTCACTCTCACTCTCGTCTCCCTCTCAATCTCGATCCCTCCACACCGGCGACCTCACCTCCACCGGCGACCCCCATCCCCTCCGGCGACGGCCATTCCCTCCGGCGACGGCCATCCCCTCCGGCGACCTCCTGATTTGGTTATGAATTTGTGTGTGTATGTTTGGTCTAGTTAGTTGGTATATTGCTTGAGATTGGGTTAAACACTTACACCACTTTGTGGATTGGATGATTTTAAAAATGTTATGTAACTTCGAGAATAGAGATTTAGCTAGGTTGGTTTGATTTGTGTTTATACTAATTGGTTTCTACTAGAAGCATTCACTAGTGAAAGTTGGGTTTAATTACGAATTATCAATTAGTATCTATTATCTCATTATTCATGAGTTGAACAAAAGTTTGATGTCACAATTGTGAATCTAGCTTTTGATTGATGACCCATGAAAATTAGTGGAAATGTTGGTTGAGAATTATCATGACTAGATTCCTAATACTTTAACCACTTTGAAGCACCACAAAAGTAGTTACGATTTATGATAGAGTAGGAATTCATGATCCTAGCTTCCTTCTCATTGTTGCTTTCTTAGTTTAATTAGCATAAATCTCTTCATGTATCTACCATGTAGCTAACTCATAATGTGTATGTTTGTTTTTGTTTTGCGTTTCTCATTTGATTTTCGGCATAATCATAAATCTAAAGGGTAAGATTATACGCCAACTTGATTATTGTAACTAGAAATGTACGATTTCTTTTTTCGGTGTGATATTATACTAACTTGAGTTTTGTAGTGTTTCAACATTTTATTGTAACTAGAAATGTACGATTTCTTTTTTCGGTGTGAGAACCCTTTCAAGTTATTATACTTAGACCAATTTAACAAGCTTAACTTTGACCTCTATAATTTTCAAAGACTTGAACCTCATTGATATAATGAATCTGTGTTTTTGTGTGTGTAGATTGAAATTGAGTGAAATTTGGTGCCGCTTCAGAGACATACACATACACACGATCTACTCCTGTCTTCTTGACGTGATTTAAGGTACCAAAATAATTTTAGACGTTATTCCTTAATTAATTTATGTTGTCATTTAATAGGAAAATTTGAGTATAGTAGTAATGGAATTATTTGATATTTGTTATGCTTGTAAACTCAAACCTTTTCGTTACGTTTGTTTCTCGTTATGTCTGTTTTTGGGATATATGACAACTATGGATAATTATAATTATGAGAGTTTATTGTAGATTGAAATTGATATGAGTATATTGTAGATTGAAATTGATATGAGTTCTTTTAGCTTATGAAAACCATTGTTATGAGCACGAATATATCAAATGTTTTGGTATGATTTGGGATTTGATTATACTTGATTTTATTTATTTATTTTAGTTGGGTTGTCAATTGTTGGGCAAACATTAGGTTGATATATGGAAATATTCATTTTATAGCCGTTATGCTGCCAAAATTTTAAAAAACATATGTTTGTCTTTCCAATAGTCAAACCATTACACTTAGAGTTTTAGAGTCATCCAAAACTCCTCTAAACCAATGGTTTGACTTTCAAAAAGGCAAACCATTATACATGTAGTGTTCAATAGACTTCTAACTTCATTGACACCTACGGTTTGACTTTTAAATAGTCAAACCATTACACGTAAGGTTTTTAAACTTTCCAAAACACCTTTCTTTGATTGTAACCTACGTTTTGACTTTCCAATAGTCAAACCATTACACTTAGAGTTTTAGAGTCATCCAAAACTCCTCTAAACCAATGGTTTGACTTTCAAGAAGGCAAACCATTATACATGTAGTGTTCAATAGACTTCTAACTTCATTGACACCTACGGTTTGACTTTTAAATAGTCAAACCATTACACGTAGGGTTTTTAAACTTTCCAAAACACCTTTCTTTGATTGTAACCTACGTTTTGACTTTCCAATAGTCAAACCATTACACTTAGAGTTTTAGAGTCATCCAAAACTCCTCTAAACCAATGGTTTGACTTTCAAGAAGGCAAACCATTATACATGTAGTGTTCAATAGGTTAGTTGACTTGACAATGTCTAATTTGGTAAACTGTAGGATGCCTACCATCAGAATAGGGAGGAGGAGTACCCGGACTTACCTCCCGGCACTTTACCTCCCAATGACGCCGAGTTGTGGGAGCGTAGTGTCGGAGGACGGCGTAAGGGTCGTCTTTTTGGATGGGGGACCAGTCAGGATCCCTATTATGCTATGACCGGTGATTCAGGTGCCAGTTCGAGCGGGAGCACGCGCGGTCGTCGCGATGAGGAGGTATGCTTGTCAAATGCTGTTTAACATTGTTAATCATATGTTTGTTAAATGTTGAATTTCAGTTTGTCATTGTTCTATATATGTTTGTCAAATGTTGAATTTCAATTGGAGGAGCTGAGGCAGAGGTTACAGAGAGAGGAAGCAGAGAGGATCCAGTTGCAGGAGCGACTACAGAGAGAAGAAGCAGAGAGGATCCAGTTGCAGGAGCGACTACAGAGAGAAGAAGCAGAGAAGATCGGGATTCAGGAGCGAATGGATAGAGATGAAGTAGAGAAGAGACAGATGCGGGAACGAATGGCTCAGTTTGACGCGTTCATGATCAAGTTTAACAGTCAACACCCCTTTCCCCCTCCGTAGGATTATGTTTATGTATTTATAGATATTTTGTACACTTTAAGAATTAGTAATATTTAAAAATTGGCAGGTTTTGTATGGGATAAAAAACTGGAAAATTTTAATTTTTAATTATTTTTTTTAAAAAAAATTTAAATTACCGACGGATTATCCGTCGGTAATCCGTCGGAAAGTTATTTTTAATTTAATTTTTATTTAATAAATAGCCGTCGGAAATCCGTCGCTAAATCCGTCGGTAAAATGGAATTCCGTCGGAAATAACCTCGTCGTCGGTAACCGTCGGAGATCCGTCGAAAAACATAACCGTCGGTGATCCGTCGGTAATTTGATCGCCGACCACCTCTTTTCCGACGGCCATTTACCGACGGATCACCGACGGAATTACATTTTACCGACGGATCATCCGTCGGTGATAAGCCTCTGTTTTGTAGTGTTTTACATAACTTTTTAAATATTTTAATACAACATATATTATATATATAATTTTTAATATAAAACAATTAGCCATTTAAATAAAACTAAATAAAACAATATTTTATATTAGAACATTTGAAATAAATTATACAATAATGAAATAATAATTTTTTTATTCATAATCACGAAGAGACTAAATATGTTTGATAAAAGCTGTATAAAATTATGTCTAAAAAATTTTTAAAAAAATTAATATAAAAATATGTGTACTAAAAAATAAAAATTGGGTTATTAATAAATTTGTAAAAATTATATAAAATATATTAAATTTGAGACGTTAATTTAAATATATATATATATATATATATATATATATATTATATATAATATATCTTTGGCTTTTCTAAATAAATTAATATATAAAAAAATATATGATTACTTTAATTATGTATTTATTTTATATTATTTATTTAATAATTTTAGTTAAATATGATTACTTTAATTTTATTAATAAATAAAACTGATTAAGTACAATACTTTTATAAAATTATATAAAGTTAAAACTGATTAAATACGAAAAACTTCTAAAATAGCAGGTTGTACTATTATAACCTATGACGAAAAACCCATCAAAAATCTCATGTGAAAAACCTATCCGTTATGTGAAAACCTCTAAAGAGGGTTTTTTAAAAAAATCCTCCCAAAAATCTCCTAAAAACCACATATAGGAGATGCTCTAAACTACAAATTTGTTCCATGTGGCTTTGTTGTGTATAACACTTTTCGTACCTACAGTTCTGAAATTATAATATTGTCATCATGGATTGCAAATATGGTCGGATTTGGTCCTTATTTCTAACGGTCGTTAAAGAAGTTTTAAGTAAAGGGCATTTTTCATATTTATTTAATAAATAATCATATATATATATATATATGTGTGTGTGTGTGTCTGTGTGTGTGTGCACACGCTAAATATAATCAAATAAAAACCATTAAAAGGTTAAGAACGATCTAATAATCTGTAAATTGATTTAAATCAATGGTCATTAATTTAAATAAATTATATATTTGTAAAAACGAAGAATCGTATAAGAAGAATATTTAAGGTGAGAAGTGATTTGAACCTATAAATCATTTTTAATCTCAAACTCACCCATAAATTACATTTAATACAGGGGTTGATCTGGTGCATCTCATCTTAGTACAACTCATCATAATACTCATCTAAGGGTGAAGATCATTCTTTTTTACCTTTCTTACCATAACTTAATTTGTTGTTGATTGAAACTCAACCCTATTTGTAAAATCAACAAGTTAAAAGCTTAATATGGTCAAAGTTATAAAAATTTTGAAAAAGCAACTCATGTATTAAAATGGAATCTTTTAAAGCCAGCATTAATTAGGGCGGTAAACGAACCGAACGAACATGAACGGAAACTTGTTCGTGTTCGTTCGTTTATCTTAGCCGAACAAACGAACGAACACGAACGGTAAACGAACGAAATTTTTTGTGTTCATGTTCGTTCGTTAAGAAAATATGTTTGTTCGTTTTCGTTTATGTTCGTTCATTAAGAGCTAAACGAACGTAAATGAACGAACGTAAATAAACGAACATAAATGAACGTAAACGAACGAACATAAATTAACATATACGAACGTAAACGAACGAACATAAATGAACATAAACGAACACAAATGAATAAAAAACAACCATTGTTACTCATCATTTAGTTCGTAAAAAAATAACATAACAAAATTAAAAAAAAGGGATAAAGATAGGAGGTATAAAAAAGGAATTTTAAAAAATTAATTTAATTAATGATTTGACACATTAATGTCATACTATATATAAATATATTTATATATATATAAACGAATATAAACGAACCTAAACGAACATTAACGAACATAAATGAACGAACGTTCACGAACGTAAATGAAATAGCACTCAGGAAAACTCAACACTTGGATTACTTATTATTGCTCTTTTGTTTAGGAAAATGGTGAAAGGTCATTTCTTTTAGGCTTGTCTGAATCATGCGAAGGTCCAGGAATGATCCAAAGTCAAAAAAGTGTTTGATTGTGAAAAATTCTGATATTGATTAGGACTTATACAAACTGATTCTGATCAAATGGGTTTGAAGTAATACCAAAGTTTGGTTGCACAAAACGGTTAAACTGGTTTTG
Source organism: Arctium minus (assembly GCA_954870635.1). Lineage (NCBI taxonomy): Eukaryota > Viridiplantae > Streptophyta > Magnoliopsida > Asterales > Asteraceae > Arctium > Arctium minus. The sequence goes on from OX941087.1 coordinate 2,760,106, forward strand.
TGAAAAAAGCATAATTATGATCGATTATTGCACCAGTTTCTTATATCTAAATCAGAACTTTGGTTGGACCAGATACACAAAACCTAATATCAGTTTTAAGATTTGTGGGCAAGAAGACACGTTATCCAATAACATATTGAGCAAAAAATTAGTCCAGGTCGACAAGATCAAATAACTGAACCCATATAAAATCAACTATGTTCAATTCATTTTTCGGTTCTAGATTTAAAATAATGGTTTTTATTTTAACCTGTAAGTACGAATATCATATGTAATAAATCATTTTCGTTATAATATTTTAATTAAAATATATATATATATATATATATATAATTTTCAATCCATTTTTCATGTTGCATATATGGTTGGTGACTCATGTGGCATGGCTTTTAGCACAAGGTAGGTAAATCATTTTTGGAAAACCCGTTCTAATAACATTCAATTTCAAAGAAAATCATTACGATAAATTTATGAATAAAGTTCAATGTTGGTCTCTAATAATTTCAATTTTTAATGAATTCGTCCCTAAACTTTAAAAATCCAGATTTTAGTCACGTTGGAAACTGACAAACATAAAGGACCAAATTCGAGTTTTTGCAAACAATAGAGGCCAAAATTTTGTTGTAGTGCTATTTCCATATGCAATTTTCGATAACAATATTCCGGTATGTTTGCCTCTAGGAACAGATATTATGTATAAAACAAAACAAACATCCAATTTTTATTTTGCATATGCAATTTTACATATCATATAAATAGGCCTAGGACGATACATATTATTTTATACCATTGGTGACATTGACGTATGATAATCCACAACATTTTATAATTGCGTTTGATTGAAAAAAAACATTTAGCAAACGACATGAATCAACTCAAATATAGATTACGACTGATTGGTAAAATACTCTTATAAGTATCTTCAAAAATCTCCTTAACTTCCTAAAATACCGAAGGAATTAAAACATAACCTTCAAATCTATTTCAAAAATTATCTCTTCAATACATTTGATACCATATAATTTTTCAAACAAACTTTTTATAAATGATAATTTTACGTTCTCTCTACTTCAAAATAAATAAATAAAATATATTTAATGTATATTTTCTCTCCTTCAAAATTTAATTTTGAAAATATATTCCCTTTTCCTTGATCCAAATATAGAGAATTTTTCTATCTTTTCTCCATTTTAAAAATGATATTTTGATATTATGTTAGAGCAAGAAAAGCTCCAAAATCATCAAAGGGTCATTGGTCTTGTGCTACTCGGGTCTATCGGCAGAATCCAACCTCCCTCAAGATCAAAGGTTCAAGGGCAGACCTAGCTAAGAAGTCCCCAACGGGACCCATACACCTGCTCAACCAATTTTCGCAAGTGGAATTAAGGGATGCTCCGGGATATGGAACATATAAGGAACGTCAACCAAAAAACCGAAAAAGTCAATTGGAATGAACCAAAAAAGCTTCAAAAATCCCTCAAAATAAACCAAATAACTTCAAAATCTCTTGGTCAACATGTGGAATTCGACTAAAAACAAATCGAATGACTTATGAGCATTTCATCCACCTTAAAAAGTGCACTCACTTGGCAAAAACTACGCGTCTACTGCTGCAAAAGGTTCAAATCTCACCAAATGCGACCAATGTGTAAGTTTTGTCATATATAAATATTATATTCTTAGAAGAAAAAAAAAACCCTTCTCAAAATCTTCATTTTCTCAAGATTATGTTGTAGGCTTAGTTTCAACCGTTTACATCAATCCCCATGTTACAAATGGATCAAAAACTTCCATAAAAGTCCAAAATAACATGCCAAAAAATAGAACATCTAAACAACAACAACATAGTTTTATGATATTATTTTAGATAAACACAATGTCTCTCACATAGGTTAATTACTTCATCAAACCCTACAAATTCTCTGCCAGAAAACTTGTCCGGTGGCCGGAAACTTTACTCCGGCAAAGAGGGCAAGAGTTATGGAGGGAAAGCCATTTTGTAATACAATCAAAATGGTAGATATGGCCACAAGGAGCTCTCTTACCACTCGTACACGATGACGAGTCGAAACCTTCCATGCACACGGTGCAAACACCCGATATAACCACGATAGTCGGCATGGCGAAAACGTGGTTTTGAGCTTCCTCCGGCGTCGGCAGCTCGGCGGTTTTGGTAGACGTAGTTGTGGCGGCGGCTACGGTGGTGGTGGTGGGGTGGTGGTGGTGATCTTCCATGGTCAACGATAGGTCAAGATCAAAGCAATCATCCATTGTAAGATTTGGGATTGAGAGTGATATATAAAGATAATATTGTATCAAGAATGAAAAGGAAGTTGAAATATATAAACACACAGTCACATATGTGTGTATATATATTTTATATATTTCTTGCTAGCCACATGACATCATTAAATAATATTTTTTACTCATGTTGATATTATAATATATTATATTATATTATATTTATATATATATATATATATATATATATATACGAACACATTAATCCAGGTTCAACCTTCTCGAACACATTATAAATAGTCTCAATCAATCAAAGACAAACCATCTAATTCTTAAAAACAATCAAAGACAAACCATCTAATTCTTAAAAACTGTATAAATCATAATAAACATTTAGATTAAGAAACAATCGAGATATTATATGACAGATGGCAAAGATTTATTTACTGTGATCGAAATATTAATTTATGAATTTGTGGATATTATTGTAATGGCTATTAGTTTTTAGTAGGAATTAGAGTTCCATTTATATGTATATTGATGGAAGAAATTTTATGGATATGGTAGTTGTAATGGTTATTGGCTTTTAATAGGATTTGGAGTTCTATATGTGAATTTATGAAAAATGTTTTGGCATTTGGTATGTAATGGTTGTTAATATATGTATACATATACAAATATATATATATATATAAAGTAACACATTTTTACACGGTTTTAAGAATAGCCAAAAAACCGTTTAAAATTGTATACCTTTTTAAACGGATTTAAAAAAAAACGTGTAAAATGTATACAATTTTAAACGGTTCATTCAGCATTACCATGTAAAATAATACACATTTTATACGGTTTTTAAAAAAACCGTTTAAAAAGGTGTACAATTTTAAACGGTTTTTTAGACTTTTTTAAACGGTTTAAAAACCGTTTAAAAAGGTGATTTTTTTAAACGGTTGTAAAACCGTTTAAAAAACCCCTGACTTTTTCAAACGGTGCCCTTTCAAACGGTTGTAAAACCGTTTAAAAATGTCCAAAACAACCGTTTAAAAAACCTATTTTTGTAGTAGTGAAATATTAATTTATGAAAAATGATCATATATAGTTTATTATAACCACGTTTTAGATTAAGAAACAATCTAGATATTTATGAACCGGATATTTATTAAATTAGACAGACAATTAAGATTGATTTATATAGTTTATATTAAAATCATGATTTGCAAATAATTAAGATTCTATACATATATATAAATATAACAAGAGAAATATAATATTATTTAGTGAAGAAACATATAAATATGGCTAACCAAAAAATGGAAGTTATGATAAAGCAAAATTCTAGTACCGTCTCGATACATTCTAAAATATTTTTTCTTACCGCCTACGACCTGGGTCGAGACTAGGGTCACACGTCCCACCTGAGGCTTTAGTCATGTCTGTTAGCCTAATCGTATCTAACTTATGTAGCAAAACTGAGAGATACGCGGCCTGGCTCACGACTTAGGTCGCGAAAAGGCCCTCGTGGCTTGGACAGACACTTATGCAACCTAGCTCGTGACTTGGGTCGCATGGACCACTTTTGGCGTTGGTTTATCATTTTTCTTACTACTACACTAATATGAAAGAAGTGATACAATAAGGCACGATCCGATTGTATTATATACATAAATTGAGGATTTTGAGATGTTTTTTTTCCGTAGTTATAAGGTCATCATTTTACTATTCATAACACCATTTTTGGTGTCAAAACAGTGTCCCCATTAAAAAAGATTTGGTGCAAGCTTAAGTGTCTAGTATTAAAAATGTTGTTTGTGCCGAATGGTTACAAAACCAAGTTGAGAATTGTGTTAAAGAATTTTTAAGAAAGATGAAAAAAAAAGATTTGGGTTAAAAGGAAAAGAAACGTAAAAAGTTAATGTTTTCACAGTTGTTTTAAGCTAGAGAAAGAAATGGAAACAAAGGGTAAGTTTTAGATGAATCTCTCTTCGAACGGGTATCTTTAGTAGGAATGTAGGATCAGGTCAATTTGAGTGGATCCGTCAATATCATTTTAAAAGTTATAAATAATTAATGTATTAAATATTATTATAAAACTATACATTCGAAATATTAATTTAGTTTTTCAATAAAATGATTTAGGAAGGTGTATGCATTTATTTGAATACAATTGGATGACTTTCAACCCGTTACATCTTAGCTAATTTTTAAGTTTTATAATTATATTTTCTTGAGCGGACTGAAAGATTAAACAGTTAGGATTTTCATGAACAAAGTGAGATCGCCTCTTTTCAACGATGGAAAATAAATAGTTTTACTGAAACTAGAGAGAAATATTGTGATAGAAACCAAACGTACAAGTGTTTATAGCTTATGTACAAGTACTTCTTTTATGTGACTAGCACAAGAAGGTACCTAACGGATGATATTAACCTACGTTAAAATCAGAGAAGATGCATGTAATTCAAAGCTTAAGTGTCTAGTATTAAAAATGTTGTTTGTACCGAATGGTTACAAAACCAAGTTGAGAATTGTGTTAAAGAATTTTTAAGAAAGATGAAAAAAAAAGATTTGGGTGAAAAGGAAAAGAAACGTAAAAAGTTAATGTTTTCACTATTTGTTTTAAGCTAGAGAAAGGAATGGAAACAAAGGGTAAGTTTTAGATGAATCTCTCTTCGAACGGGTATCTTTAGTAGGAATGTAGGATCAGGTCAATTTGAGTGGATCCGTCAATATCATTTTAAAAGTTATAAATAATTAATGTATTAAATATTATTATAAAACTATACATTCGAAATATTAATTTAGTTTTTCAATAAAATGATTTAGGAAGGTGTATGCATTTATTTGAATACAATTGGATGACTTTCAACCCGTTACATCTTAGCTAATTTTTAAGTTTTATAATTATATTTTCTTGAGCGGACTGAAAGATTAAACAGTTAGGATTTTCATGAACAAAGTGAGATCGCCTCTTTTCAACGATGGAAAATAAATAGTTTTACTGAAACTAGCTAGAGAGAAATATTGTGATAGAAACCAAACGTATAAGTGTTTATAGCTTATGTACAAGTACTTCTTTTATGTGACTAGCACAAGAAGGTACCTAACGGATGATATTAACCTACGTTAAAATCAGAGAAGATGCATGTAATTCAAAGCTTGGGGATTCTGAATAAAATATAATTTGAAATAGCAATTGGCAGAGTTTTTATGAAACACAATTAATGTAATTTACTCTTTATATTCTCTGAAGTTACAAATCCCTTCGAAGATTACCTAGAACACGAGCTATAGTCTGGCCTCCAACTTTAATTATCCAGCATTCAGCACCAAACTTTACTATAATCTAAAGTTACACTGAAAACAATAAACACAATAGAAAATAAATATCAGACAACTAACCCAAGCAAGCTAAGTTTGATTAACTCAACATGATACCATTTAACATCATCTCTCAATCTTGACTTGCAAATATATCAAACAACATCAGTTGCTATTTTGGATTGCAGATCTATTATCACAAAAACGTTTGACAAGATTCATATATTCTTTTTTTAAATCTTAAAATATTTAGAACCTTAAAAACTTTACAAGTGACAACATCCATGTAACACCCTCAATCCTGAAAATAGCAACTAAATTAAAATTTTCTAAATACATCGATAATTGTTTTATCTACAAACATAATTTAAGGTTTAACCTCAATACACACGTATCATTCTATACGTACAATCTATAACAAGGACGGGTGTTTCTAAAATCCAATAATAGATACTATCTCCAAGCCGCGGAAGACTTCACCAACTACTTACGCTTGTGAAAGCCTAAAGCTCAACTCTTTATAGTACTGCTAGAACCGAACCCCAACTGGAATCTGATGCACATGTCGACAAATAAAAAGGTTAGGCTTAACGCCTAGTGAGCTCAAGAGTTTTCAACATAAATAAATTAATTGTTTAAAAGAACGAATGTGGTTAAAATCATAATATTTCAATTTGATATGCCTTACATATGAGAACGACTCATTTTCCAATAATATGCATCTTTAAAGATAACGCTCCAAAACAAACATTCTTTATAAAACGATGCAGCCCATAACTCACCCAAAACGGGATTATAATTCGACGCCCAATTTGTAAAAACGTGAATGACACTTCATATCCTAAAACACCCAAAACCCGGGCGGGATATAATACTTGACCCATAAATAAAGGAAAACAAACCATATAGGTATGATACTCACGCGACCATAAAATGGAATGAAATCCAAACATTTAAGTAAGGACAATTAAATATCCAAAATGCTACGGGTCGACAGCGGGGGATACCCGCATCCGTTGAGAGTGGAGGAACACAAAAGTATGCCACTCATACAACGTTAATCGTATGACACTTCACGACACACAAGCCCAAGTGTCCCTACGACTTCCTTTAAGTTACACCAAAAGAGACAGCTGACCTTAGCGAATATTATCAAGAATATCACCAAAGTCTCGGCAGGGGGATACAACCATGGCATTGCCCCAACGTGGCGGAGGCCCCAAACGCCCATCATGACCTACCCATTGTCACAATAGCACAACCGGACTCAGCCCTCCTAGTGTACACTTGAAAGGACAAGGTCAAAAGACATAAGTCCCGGAGTCCAACCCCGTACCACCCACTTGACCATCAAATAAGACTGACTTATGTGCCTATGGATCCAATGCAACACAGTCTAAACATTACGTGACTACACATGAATGACTAAAGCACTCAAGCATGTAATTATCATAAATATGCAATAAGATGCATTAAGATGTATATCGAACATGGGATCTTCAAAGAGCCATTAAAACTGGGACAATTGTCCACAATACTCTCTTAAGTCAAAACCGAGTTTAAATACTCAAAACCCATTTAACTAACAAATAACTTTTCCCCAAATAATACAACGTATCTAAACAACGTTTATACAGACACATACTTCAAAGATGTGATTAACCCAAAAATCTACGCGAATTGGGACATATCCTTTCCAAATGGGTTTACGAAATCAAGCACACTAAAGTTGCATATATCATGAATTAGGCTTCATTTGTACAAAATCACTAAAGAGGTATAAATCATAAAATAGACTTTATTTGTACAAAATCACCAAAAATACATAAATCCCACTATTATTTGTCAAGATATCAAAATCCCAAATATAGGCATTTTATGAGATTAAAACAACTCAAGTTTATCAAATACTCATTTTGGCATGTACATAGTTTTCACAAAGCTACTTGAACTCACCTTGCTAGATTTAGGCTAAATCTAGGTTTTACCCCCAAAACTTGAACCGCCATTAATGAAGGCTTGAACCACCAAGAAACCTTCCTAGATATTAGATCCAACACATCTACAAGATCACCTTCACCACACAAATCATCAAAATCAAACCCAAGATGAATGATGAAAGGAAAAAGGGTGAAATCATCAACCCTAGCTTAACTTTAAGAGAGATGAGGAACTTACCATCACAAAATACCCTTGGATATTCCAATAGACTTCCAATATCTTGATAAATCCTTGTAGAGCTCTCAAAAACGAAACCATGGCAACTTGAATCACTCAAATCGGAGTTGTGATGAAGAAGATATGAAGAAATGAAGTTTGGTGGCTGAAAATCGGGTTTTAAACTCGACCAGGGTGTTTCGCGACTTATGCCGCTACTTAAAGTCGTGGCGTAAGTCGCCCGCTTCCCTAAGTCGCGGCATAACTCCTAAGTCGCGAGATGCACTGTTCGCTCGGTTTTCTTCTCGTTCACTGTTTTGGCCATAACTTCTTCGTTATAGCTCCGTTTTCGCTCCGGAAAGGACCGTTGGACTCATAATTGAATCTTTCATCTATCAAAACTATAAAATCTAGGATTCAAGTCCAAAATCCTATATCTTATTTTTCCCTTACAATTACCGATTTCTGTATTAACTTGAAACGATACTTTTCGAAATCGGGGTGTTACAATCCATGATACAATATTTTACTTTAGTAGATGATGGTGACGCAATGGATTATTTTTTACTTCCAACAAAATAAAATAAAATGAAAACTACAAGAAAAATAACATAAAACAAACCAACGAGAAGAAATACACTTACCCCAATCAACATCCACAAAATGGCCGAACTAAAACCCTCGTATTTACTTAATAAAAACACCTTTACAAGTGAAAAGTTTTGAGCACTCTAATGGCCAACTTCACATAAGACAATTTAGGAGCATGCTTGAATTGACTTAAGCAATAAACATCAAACGAAATATTAGATCTAGTTATCATAAGATGTATAAGTTTACCAATCAACTTCTTATAGTCTCGGTAGAACTAGAAAAAGGAGGATCACATGAACTGTCACAATAAAAAATTGTCCTATCATATCCATAGGAGTCTGTATGGGTTTACAACCTAAAAGTCTAAACTGACATAACTGTTAAGTCTGATTTTATAGTAATCATTGTATTTATAGGCTTGGTCTTATATAATGTACAGTGTCTTACATTGTGTTGTATTGACCAAGGGTATTTAAGTCCCTTTGGTCTTGGTTGTTTGTAACTCTTCACGCATACATTCAATACACAAGTACTTTGCGTCTCATTGCTTTCTCTCTCTCTACTTTCTCTCTCTAGGATTTAGTGATTCTTGGACTTACAATTGGTATCAGAGCCGATTTGAATCTTGAGAGAATTGAGAGATTGTGTTTTAGTTTCTGAATTTGTAGATTAATCAAAAATTTGATCGATTTTCTTGAATTTTTCAAGAAAATCTCGTTTTCTTGATTTTTCATCAAATTCGGATTGTTTTGTGATTGAATTTCATTGTAATTTGGTTTGTTGAACTCGTTTTTAATTTTAGAACATTATTGTTTCACATCGATTTGCAAGAAAAACAGGTTTTGATTGTCAATTTTGGAAATTGTTGATTTTCTGGAAAAACGGTTTTGACGTACTGTTACATTTTCGAAGTTTTGATTTCATGGTTTTTGATCGAGTTTGTTAATTGAAAAATGTTAGAATCTTGTTTTCGATAAATTATGTGTGTTTTGGTTGCATAAATTTCATGGCAATAATCGAATTTTTGGCAGATTTATTGTTTTCCATTCGGTTTGCGCCAGATTGGAACTTTGCGCGAGTTCTTCATAGTTTGAGCTAGTTCATCATTTGGTTTGCGTGATCTTATCTTGTTTGTGTGTTTCAGGTTTTCGTCAAGTTCAGAATTCAAAAATCACGTAAAGTCAAGTTCTCGCCATCTCTGTATCACGCAAACACAAGTTTGCGTTACCTTCTGCTCACGTAAAGTGAAATTTGCGTTTCCCTTTCATCGCGCAAAGTTAGGTTTGCGTCTTGCACTTATCACGCAAAGTCTCGTTTGCGTTGCTAGTTACTCACGCAAGATCAGTTTGCGTCTTGTTCTGTACGCGAGAATTACAGATTGCGCCTTCATCAGTTCACGCGAAGCTAGTTTGCGTCATCTGCAGCTCACGCAAAGTTCATCTTACGTCTTACTTGGCTCACGTAAATCTCTAGTTTGCGTCTTCCTCTGCTCAAGCAAACCTAGTTTGCGCCATTGCCTTATAACGCAAAGCTCCTTTGCGCCAATAGCTTTTCACGCAAAGCTAGGTTTTCATCTTAAACACCTCACGGAAAGTCTCATTTGCGTCTTCAACAAGTCTCACAAACTTATCTTGCATCACCAGTGCATCATGAGAATCTAGTTTGCGTCTTCTGCTTCTCACGAAAACATCAAGTTTGCGCCAGTTCTCAGTCCAGATTTAGAATTTTTCGGAGTTTCTGAAATATGGATTCTGCGAAGTTTGCTTTCCAAGCTCAATTTTACAAGAGTGATCTGATGATGCAATTAAGCACAGAAACTCGTCCTCCAGTTCTAGTTGACGAAAACGAATTCACTCAATGGCAAGATAGGTTCATGAACTTTATCGAGCGTCAAGCTAATGGAGATAACATGATGAAGTCTCTAATTGAAGGACCTTTCATAAAGCCTAATAAAGAGACTCCTGCAACAACTGAAGAGGCTTTACGAATGAAAGTTGATAAAGAATTAAAAGCTAATCTGATGCTAGCTTTACCAAACTCTGTCTACAACCGGGTTGATCATTGCAAGGATTATCCAAATTTGTTGTGGGCACAATTGGAAAAGATTATGCTTGGATCTTCAGTTGCTACACAACTCCGACATACACGTTATATGAACAATTTTGAGGAGTTCAAGGCCAAAGAAAGTGAGTCTCTAAAGAGTGTTTTCGACAAATTTTGTACAGTGCTGAATGATTTACGAAAGATAAATGTCAACAAGATAGAGCTTGAGACGAATCTGAAATTCCTCAACGCTCTTCATCCTGAATGGAATAAATCATGTCACAGACTGAGGAACGATGTTCGGGTCTCCACTATGCAGATTCAGGAATTATATGAGATTTTGATGACTGATGAGAGCTTGGTACTAGAGAAGAAAGCCAAACTGGAGAAGAAGAACAAGAAATCAGTGGACCCGGTTGCTCTTCTCACGAAACAACTGACAGAACAAGCATTGTCTGATAATGCTTACAACGGGTCAACTAAAGATGATGGCGAGTCACTGCAGAAAGCAATGATCCTTCTCTCACAGCATTACCAGAAAAAGTTCCAACCACGTTCAAGTTCTAACACTTCTCACTTCACCTCCGGTTCAAGAGTTAAAGTGCCTTAGCCAAAGACTATTGTCTGCTATAACTGTGGAAAGACGGGTCACATATCTAAGGAGTGTAAAGCGAAGAAATTTAGGGACTCAGCTTACTATCGAAAGAAACTGGAACTGGCCGAAAAGAGAGAGAATGGAACTGCTCTTCTTGCTGAAGAAGAATTCTGGCTTGATCATTCTGACGACGAAGCTGCAAATGTCGAGATCGCTCAGATGTGCTTAGTTGGAGATGATCAGTCAGATGATGATTCTGATACTAATGCTGATGAGGTATATTCTGAATTTGATTTTAATTTCATTTTTCTCAGATGAATATTATGATCACTGCTTTATCTGATATGCGTTCAAAACTCTTATCAGAAAAGAATTTAAATTCCGAAAAGTCAGATTTGATTGACAAATTGAAATTTTCTTTGAAAGATGAAAAATATATTTTGGAAAATACAAAAGTCATCTTTCAAAAGAAATTGGATAATTTGGAAAATTCAAATAAGACTTATCTTGAATCTTTAACTAATATGACCAAATTAAAGGATGATTTTTCAGATAAAATAAATAAGTTAGAAGAAAAGTTATATCGAATAAACCAATCTGAACAAACAATTTTTATGAATAAACCAAGGAGTGATGAAGCTTTAAAAGAAAAATGGGGACTTGGTTTTGAAAATCCACATTGTTTAAACAATGCGATTGAAAAATCCCCTACTTTATATAAATACGATTATCTAACTCTTGCTAAGTATGCTCCTCAATTTAAAATTAAATGGATGAATGAGAAGCAAGTGTTAGAAATCGAAAATGAGAAAAGAACGAATAATAAGAAAAAGGAAATTCCTTTTGTTTACACGAGCGAAAATGCCAAATATTTTCCTGACAAATCGAGAAGAGGCAGAAAAGTTTTAAATGATATATCTCCTGTTAAATCTTCAATGTTTGATGATTTTGTTGATCATTATGCTCCTAATTCTGATAAGGAAAATATTTCTCCAATCATTTATGATTCTATGAAATATACTCCTCCGTTAGTATTAGAAAGCAAAATCATCGATCTTGAAGATAAGATAGAAGATCAAAATATTTTAAAGGAAATTGAATCTGATATTATTCTTTCTTTCATGATATCTAGTCTTGAAGAAAAATTATTTTCTCAAAAACCAGATTCTATTTCTAGTCTTTCTTTTGATTTTCAAATCAACAAAAGTGAAGTTTTTAAATCTGATATCTTTTCTCAAAATAATTCTGACTCCGAGGTAAATACATATTTATTGTCTGATCAGATTGGTTGCTTAGGTAAAATTATTTCTTCTGATTTAAATATTAATTCGGAAATTCTTGATGAATCTTTTATGCTAAATGATCAGTATTATAAACCAAAGCGTAAAAGAAGAAGGTCAAAGAAACAAGATAAAGTTCTTTCTGACAGTTCTAATTCTTCCGATTCAATTCTTTCAGATAGGACTTGAGCAAGTCAAAGAAGCGGATCTGGAGAGCGAAGCGGACATCTACTGATTCTATGATTGATGGGGATAGATATGTATACAAACTCTATAAAAGTGATTCATTTGCTTCGTGTAATAAAATTTCCAAATACTCAATAAAGCAAATGATTCAAATTTCAAAAGATGTCTCATATTCTTCTTCTGATTCTAGTTCAGATGATTATGTTTTGTATTCATCTGATGACTGTGATTATTTTTATGATTATATTTCTCGTGCTTATCATGTCAAAACTCACAATTATATCCCCATACGAACTGCAACTAACTATCACGGACCCAAATACAAGTGGGTACCAAAATCTCAGATTGATTATAAGTTGCAGGCACCTCATGTCAAGGGGGAGTAAGAGAAAGTTGGCTTCTAAGTACTTCAGCTTAGAACCCGTGCTTCAACGACTATGACTTCTAGACATGTCAGTCTATGACTCGTTATTTAAAGCTTATAACTTCTGATTAAATGAGAATCAGTGAGTACATCTTCTTTATTTCCGCTGCATTTTATCTCTGTTTACTGATGTTTCTCTTGTTTTCTCAAACTTTTTCATGAATCTGAGTTTTTCAATCTCTTCTGAATTTTGTTCAAATCCAATTTTTCATGTGAGACACATGTTAAAAAAAATCAAATCAAATCAAAGTTTAAATCTTTACAAATTTTATTCTATAAAGTAAGTTTTACAAGTTTTTCTTTCTTTTGAATAAAATGTGTGTTTAGGATAAATTTTCGAATTTCTTTGTTTATATTGAAGTTGTTATATGTTCAAATTTCAACTCTAACAAAAATTCGAAAAGTCAGCAACATGTTTGTAGCTTTTGAAAATGCTTTAAAGTTGTGTAATTCGGAATAATTATAGTTTACAATGCTTAGAAAACCTAAAAAGTCAGAATTATGGATTGTAATGAAAATATGGGCTAAGCACTTAGATGTAGAACTGAGTGATTGAGATGAATATTAAATTCTTATAAAATACAGAAATCTCTAAGTTTAAAAGTTTGTACCTATGACCTTTCTGGTTTGGGAAAGTAAGTTATGTGGGATGCTTGTCATCTAGTCCCTTAAGGTCAATTGATTTGGGAGTGATCGAACCCAAATCCTTCAATAGAATCAGATCGAAATTCATGTTCTACTGGTATGAATGGGTTTAGGATATGTCGATGTAGCCTTTCTGATCTGGGAAAGTAAGTTCCAAGGGGTGCTTGACACCTAGTCCCCTAAGGCCAACTGGTCTGGGAGCGGCTGACCCAAATCCTGCAATAGGGTCAGATAGAAAGTTACGTTTACGGCATGTTCTTTACTTACTGAACTTTTTGATTAAAAGATGCCAAAAGTGCACAAGCTTAAAAGATGCCAATGAGCACACTGCTAAAAGATGCCAATGAGCACACATCTCATGATACTTGGTGATATTTCTGAGTTGCGATAAACTTGTAAATTTGTGAAAATCTTAATTCTTGATGGATTAGTGTGATTATTTGCAAAGTTCTCTATTATATTTTTAGAATTGCATTTTCTTGAAGCTAATCAAAGTTCACATGATTGCACACTGAATAGATTGATGTAAGTTTTTGAAACTGAACATGTTTTAACTTGATATGCAATGAAACTTGTTTATGTATCCAACAACATGCATTTGATTTCAATTGATTGATAAATATGTGATATTTTACTGAGTATAATTTTATTTGTTTAGTGTTTAAATTTTTACATGTTTAGTTGTTTCAAAATTTACATTTTCAGTATATTTTTCTTTCTTCAATGTTGTTTCAATTCTTGTGTTATCATATATCTTTACAAATGGGTTTGAGCATTATTCAAGGGGGAGTGAAAAAGAAGAATTTTCTTAATAATCTTATCTGTTTTGGAGGGGAAGTATCTGGTTTTCTATATGAATGCTAACTTGAATTGTCAAAATTAGTGCATTTGTGTAGGGGGAGTCAAAAACCTTAACAGGTAAAATTTTCAGACTCCAAGTCAGATTTGCGTCAACAGTTGGTAGCGCAAACCTCCATTTGCGCCACCTTCGTTTAACGCAAACCTCCATTTGCGCCATCTTCGTGTAACGCAAATCTCAATTTGCGCCACCTTGGTGTAACGCAAACCTCACCTTCTTGTCGCGCAAACCTTCCCTATTTTCTCTGTTTCTTTGATTTTGAAGATCTTAAGATGTCTCGTCTCCAACATTTGCATGACCAAGTTGATCCAGATCATCAAGGTCATGAGGGGGAGAAATTAAGAGAAGTTAAGGAGATGATAAAGAGATAAAGAGCTCAAATGTTAATCTGCTGATCAAGATTCGCTCAAAGATTCAAAATTTCTTCAAATTTACTTGTCATTTGTTGTTCAAGCTCCGATCACAACAGCTGCTTCAAGTTTATTTGAAAGAGGTAAATCGTTTAGAGCACAAGCTGATGAACCGACTGTTCTTTCAAGTTTATTTCAAACCGGTCCAGTCTTGTCAAGGCAGTAAAGGTAATAGAGCTTAAAAGATGATGAGAAGAAATTTCTTTAAAAGTCAGAATGCTTCTCAAAGTCGCTTAGTTGGTCCATGCTGATTTAGAAGATGGATTTTGAAGACCACAACGCCAATGATTACTAAGGGGGAGATTGTTAAGTCTGATTTTATAGTAATCATTGTATTTATAGGCTTGGTCTTATATAATGTACAGTGTCTTACACTGTGTTGTATTGACCAAGGGTATTTAAGTCCCTTTGGTCTTGGTTGTTTGTAACTCTTCACGCATACATTCAATACACAAGTACTTTGCGTCTCATTGCTTTCTCTCTCTCTACTTTCTCTCTCTTTACTTTCTCTCTCTAGGATTTAGTGATTCTTGGACTTACAATAACAAATCCAGACAATACTTACACCAAGACATACACAACCTGGACTCGATGTCTAAAGTTTCAATAGGAACAAAGTATTTAAGTTTTCTCATATCTTTTACTAATAATTTTGATCTTAATTTTTTTCACATTAGCAACTTCATTAAGACTATAATCAGTTTATACAATATCATCCACATATACAAGTAAAACCAAGATAAAACACCATCACAAGACTTGGTCACATTTACTTTGAACAAATTCACACTCAACTAAGGCTAAAGACAACTTCTTGTTCCACTGTCTTGGAACTTGTTTTACAACATATAAAGATTTAATGAACTAAGACACACAAGTATCGTTTTTAGAAAAATAGCCTTCTGACAAAGTCTACATATCTTCAACTAAGTCACCATATAAATAAGCGTTATTAATGTCCGGTTGAAATAACGTCCAACCATTTTCAACCTCTAAAGTAACAACACCCCTAACAATCACCAATTTAAAATGTGAAAAAGTTTCCTCATAATCAATTTTCTCACGTTGACTATAACCTTTAGCAACTAATTAAACGAGCTTTCAACCGCTCAATCTCACTCATGTACTTTTCATTTCTTTTATGTATCCATTCACACATTATAGGCTTTCTACCAGCAAAAATATCAATTAAACCCATGCTTCATCACGATAGAAGGTTTCTGATAGCGGAAAACCGTATAGTTCCACAAATGGCCACAGTGTTCCCACAGTGGGGGCGCAAGTATACACCTCAACTATGATCGCTATAAGTAATAAAATGGTAAGTATACCGAATATCGTTTCCACAGGGACTGGACTACTGAGAATCAGAGAGTTTCATGAACTTCTTGCACACGCTTTGGTTGTGAGAAAAATTTGTCGTTTTGTTGGTGAAATATCTAAATTAATTAAGAAATTTAACAATGAGTTAAGGATTGGGTATGGGTGTAAGTTTTCTTGAGATAATTGTAGTTACCAAATGGTTAGGTGCTTAAGTGCATAGAGCCATGTATAAAAATCCCGATCTCTCGAAAACGAATTTTTATAAATTATGCCCAAAAGTACCTATAAAGTGCCCATAATTATTGTACTTGAGTTTGTCGATTTATCTAAGTTTGACTCTAAGCGTCTAGTTCTACCGGTATGGGGATTTATAACCAAATCTCTTTGTGATATAAATTCCGACCGACGTTTGAACCTTAGTAAATCATACAAAACCTGCATCTCTGCGTGGTTATCAAAGACTTTCTCAAATCTTTGTGCATCACTTAAGCCGTATTTCGGATCCGCCCCTTTCGAGGTCTAAGATCTAATATTAACACTTCAAAGTGATCGGCTTATCCGCATTGAGTTATGTCCCGACTCAAGTGACCAAACTCAAGAACAAGTAATTATGGACACACCCAAGTGTATCCTACTAGTCTCAAGTTCACTCACACCCACACCCAATAAGGTGCTTAGCTCATGACTAAAGAGAAAGACATAATGAAATAAGAGAAATAATTAAGAACTACTTGCATAAATTTAAATTACGGAAATTAAATTACAAGGGAAAGTAAATGACTAGAAATGTAAAGGACTAGAAATATAAAGGACTAGGAAAGTAAAATGACTAGAATTTTAAAACTACAATCTTCAAGTTAACTAGTAACTTGAAGATAAACTAGAGCTAGAGAATTTAAATGTCTTGTGATTGATGGTGGTGAAGTTGATGAGTTAAATGCAAACCACTCTCTCTTTATATAGCCTCCAAAAGAAAACACAAGACCCAAAGGACTTTCTTCTTCAAAGGTACAAAGGGCAAGACCCACTTCACTTTTCACCCATGCTTAAAAGATTTCTAGAGATTGTTCCAGCAAGCATGCTCCAACAAATATATTTTAATCTGCTCCTTATCGTCCGGATAAATGCAGCGTCCGGCAGTTTCTTCAAGTGGTTCATCGACGCCCACAGTGGGTAGAGTACCTGCCCACAGTTGGCCACAAAAGTGCAGTTTTCCAAGAAAATAAACTTTTGATAATTCATCACCTCTTTATCACATTTTTAGACCAAATGAAAAGAATAGTAGCAAAGTGGGTATAAAAACGATACAAAATCCTAGAAAAAGAGTGATAAATAACTCTCAAAATCGAGAGTTATCAGTTTCTATTTCTAACTTCGTAGCATTTAGTTTTTACAGCCTCAAGAAAATATTTTGAGTCACACTTCTGTTTAGACTAATCACAAAACAAAACATACGAGGACTAAGACGCGAATAATTCTCGGCCTTTTTTAATCCATACTTAACTTTTTCTTCGATGACAAAATCATTAAATTTCCTAGGAAAAACAATATCCCTATCAGATTTTTAATATGACATTCTAGAGATATATCAACTTACCATTATTGTACAAGTACTAATCCTTGGTTCAATCTTTTTGCATGTGCCATGTCCTAACAAGTAAAAAAGAATCCCGCCATTCCAAGGACAAGCCCAGTCTCCTGTTCCCAACATAAGTTCGACATGGATTCGAAGTACAAAAATCAATTTTTTTATATTTAAATGTTTGTTGTTGTTTGACAAAGCAAGTTCAATTGTCTGGAAGCAATTATCAGTCCTTCTGAAAGCGCTCTTCAACCGGGATTTGACTAATATGATCATTTTTGGACATCTGGTGTTTAATCAGTCACGGTCCTTTTGGTTTAGTCCTTGGTCCACATTCGGTCATTTTTGGGCATTCGGATCCATAATCAGTCCTAGTCTTTTCGGTTCAGTCATTGGTCCAAATTAGGTTTCGATCCAATTATTGTTCCTTTTGTGCATCTTTAAGGCTATATGGTATTTATTGATATTATTAATACTAACCAATATTACATATATACATGATATTAACTAAATAAAACATTTCTATTTGAAATATATGAACCTATGGTATAACTAGTTTGGATAGTTTTAGACCTTTGGTCAACATCTGCATTTATTATAAAAATCATTTTTTATAAGAAATAAACATTCGATACAACGTATGAATGATTTTTTTTATTACTCTACGTAGATGTTCGAGTACTTCTCCAAATGACATTCTTTTACTTTTTTGAGAAATCAATAAAAGTATTAGAGAAAATTACATGTTTCGTCCCTCTGGTTTATTAGAGAAAATTACATGTTTCATCTCTGTAGTTTATATGATGTAACGTATCAAGCCCATCTTTTAAAATAGTTATGGTTTACTACTCTATGGCTTGCAAGTTATAAAGCATTGGATCCCAACCTCTGATTCCGTCAAAGAAAAAGTTGTTAAGTAGGTTAACTCAGAGGGCATTTGGTCATTTTACATATTTTCCCATTTTTCGTCCCTGTGGTTTGTTAAAAATTGTGATTTCCGTCCCTGTGGTTTAAAAATTACAGTTTTCGTCCTTATGGTTTGTACTCATTGCTATTTTCGTCCTTATGATATATGATTTATTGTTGTTTTAGTCCCTGTGGTTTATAATTTCTTTATTGTTTTACTCCTTTTCACTTAAAAGGTAGGAATTGGTTCAGAAACAATAATAGCAATAAATTGCAAACCATAAGAACAAACATTGCAATTTTTACACAATAAGAATAAAAATTGAAATTATTAACAAACCACAGGGGACGAAAATTGTTATTTACTCTAAATATTATTATTATTAGAGGTGTTCATCTACTGTCAAACCGCACAAGCCGCCTACACCGCATCGCACCGTAAAGCGCAGTTTAAAACTTCGACGATGCGATTTACATTTTTACCAAGCCGCACTATGTGGTGTGGTTCGCGGTTTTGAGTTATGATCAACCTGCGGTTCAAACCGTACCGCACTGCACATTAATATATGTATATATATTTTTTATTTTATATATTACACACACACACACATATATATATATATATATATATATATGTATATATAGAATAATTGCAATATTATTTATGGATCGAATGTGTTGAATTATTTTACTTTTTGGACTACGATTATCGTTGATTTTAAAATGACGTTTTAATATTATAATTATTAAATTGTAGGTGTAAAGTGTTGATACAATGTTTGCACACCTTAAGACATATGATAAATAGAACCAAAAAGTAAGTATACAAGATGGATCTACATCGTCTTTCAAGTAATAAAATGGTAAGAACCAAGTGTCGTATTCCACAGGGATAGGTAAGTTGCAAGATCTCGAGATGAAAGACTAACTTTAGATAGCGAGTTTGAAGACTTTGTTTGGTTGATTTTTGCAGTAATGTAAATGACAAGATATAAAAAAGAAAATCATGGGTGCAAGACTTGAGGTGAGGAGTAAACACAAATTCCAGTGGCCAATGTTGTAGGAATGCTACAACATTAGTTCAACAATAATATGTTCCACCATCTACTTTCAAGAATGTCCTTCCGGATATCCACCATTGCACTATTGTTTAGATTTCAACCAACATATGTCTATGTGGTATCAGGACCAGTGTAAGTGTCAAATGGTGTCTTCAAAGTATATGGATCAACAAATGCCTTTGTTAAAATCACTCTTCCGAATTGATTCCCATATCATTCAAGTTATTGTGTTCTAAGTGGTTCATTTCTGAGTCCACTACACTTTGACTAGTGATCAACCCGTCAAGAATTAATCAATTTGAAAAACATAGCTAACAAATTCATTTGTTAGCAACTTTTCCAAGTATACTTCCTATATCCTTCGAATTGATGTGTATTCACATGGCTTATTCCTAAGACCATGACACTTTAACACTTTGAGAATTGATCAATTCGTCAAGAAGTGCCTTAGATTTTTTAAAACTTAAAATGAAATAGTGGAACATCATTATTGAGAAACAATGTCCACTCTTATTTTGTTTACAATCTCCCCTTTTGTCTCACACCCAAGCTATTGAGATTAACTACTCATAAAGGAAAATAAATTGCAAGAGATGTAAATGACATAAAGTAAAGACATAAATTAAATGGCGGAATGTAAATGACAGAATTTAAAAGACAGAAAGTAAAGCCAATAAACAATAAATAACGTAAAGAAAGCAAAATTACATGATGAAGAACAAGAAATTAAGAACTTAATATTAATGCAAGAACATGAACTACGAGATTTGAAGAGAGAAATCAGTCTAGAACTGAGGGTGTTCTAAAATATGAGCCTCACCCCTCTTTATATACTAGTCTAAGAGGGGGCAAAGTGTAATTACCAAAAGTAAGTACAACAAGTATACCATTAACACTTAAAGTCTTTTCATAAGTACTAAAGTACAATTATCATCCACTTGCTATCAAAAGAACATTTGATCCATTTCCTTAACCGAATAAGTTAAATTTCAGATATAGTTGGCCGAATGGTTCCATTGAGTCTTTAAAAAGCCAATCCAAAATGTAGATCCAATGTTGTGGCATTGCTGGTGGTAGCTAATTATCGCGTACTGCACAGCGGGGGTACAATAATACCTAGTGAAAGCACAAGTATATACTTTCACTAGAATCGCTACAAGTAATATAATGGTACAAGTACCGAGTATCGTTCTCACAAGGACTGGACTACTGAGAATTGCTGATTTTCATGAACTTTTTGCACAAGTTTCGAAGTTGGGAAAAATATTTGTTTTTGATGGTGATTTGACAGAAAATTCGGAAAGAACTTTATAATTAAAAGTTGGGTACGGATGTAAGCTTTTCTTGGAAAACGTAGTACAAGATGGTTGAACTCTTTGTAGTACAGAATGTTTATAAAAAGTCCGATCTCTTGAAAGTGGATTTTTATAGACCGGTCCTACAAAGTGTTCATAAAGTTTCCACCTTTACCGACTCTTGATCTTGCCGATTTAACTAAGTTGATAAAAATAATCAAGTTCTACCAGTATGGAGATTTATACCCAAATCTCTTTGTGATATAAATCTCGACCGACGTTTGAACCTTAGTAAATCATACAAAACTCGTATCTCTACGTAGTTATCAAAGGCTCTCTCAAATCTTTGTGCATCACTTAAGCCGTATTTCGAATCCGCCCCTCTCGAGGTCAAGATCTAATATTAACACATAAAAGTGATCGGCTTATCTGCGTTGAGTTAAAGTCCCGACTCAAGTGACCAAGGTCAAGAGTTGATAACGATGGTCACACCCAAGTGTAACCTACTAGACCCAAGTTGGCTTACATCCGCACCCAAGAAGGTGCTTAGCTCATAACGATAATAAAAGACATAATATAATAAAAGAAATATTTGTTAACTACTTGCATAATAAAAATAAACTACAATTATAAAAGGAAATTAAAGTACGGAATTTAATTAAAAGTGCGGAAATTAAATACAATAAAGTAAGTACGGAAATTTAAATACAAGAAATAAAAATGCGGAAAATAAAAGACGTAAAGTAAAGACGAGAATAAAAATACAAGAATTAAATCCTACACTTCAAGTCTAAATACTTGAAAGTATTTTAGACTTGAATGAGGAGAGAGGATGGATGATGGATGTTGATGAAGGGAAGTGAATGAAATGTTGATGGTGAATGTGTAGGTGTGAAATAAATGCTCTCCAAAAGTCTTCTATTTATAGGAGGGGGCTTGAGCATCCAAGGGTCAAGATTGAGTCCTCAATGTATGGCCAAGATCACTTCAGAAATGTTGTGTTTTCAGCTCACAACCAGCCCTAAAATCTGCTGGGTTATATCCTCGGGTGCCCACAGTGGGCACACCAGTGCCCACAAACTGACCTGCAGTATAATTTCTCACAAAATTGAACATATTGGTTAAGTTGTCATATTTTGCAAACAATGTGGACCAAATGAAGGAATAGGAGCAAAAGTGAGTAAAAAGAGGAATAAAAACCTATAAAAATAACAACAAATAACTCTAAAAAATAAGAGTTATCAGCTGGCAACATGACAGCATGTGTTTAAGTTCAAATTAGCCTTCCAATGTTGTAAAAACAAATAAATCATACATTTTCACTCTATAAACAACAAAGGAAAAATAATATAATAAAATAACTCAAAGGCCGGGATAAAAGGAAATAATCTACCTAAAAGAGAAGAAATAGTTGCTTTATAAATTGAATACTTAATGCATATCAAGTGCGTTAGGTACAAACTGCATAAACCGCACCGCATTTCGTGGTGCGGTTTGCGGTTTGGGAAAATGTTTAAACCGTATATGTGGTGCGGTTTGCGATTTTGCCTCAAACCACACCGCGAACACCCCTAATTATTATTATTATTATTAAACACCCCGGATCATTTCATCTTCCCCAGCAAACCACAGAAGCTCCCATCATTTCATCTTCTTCGCAGCTATTAACTAAATAAAGAAGGGTTAACCTGTCCGAAGCTCGAGCGACGACATCTAGTAAAATTTGGAGGTCTTAGTGGCACGAGTATATTCTCCAGTCAAAAAGAAATAGTACAAGGTGGTCGGAGAAGATGTTTTAAACACAAGGATGAAACATGTAATTTACTTAAAGTATAATTTTACTTTCATAATTTGTTAGTTAAATGTTTAAAGTAGAATATACATATATATACATATATATATATAGAGAGAGAGAAAGGGGGGGGGGGGGGGGGGTTGGTTTCATACCAGAACATCACTTATTTAAGAAAACACAAGAACAGTCGAGTACATGCAAAATCATACATGATTCACGCGACGTGTGCACGACTTTAGATCGCGCCCAAAGTCGACCGCGTCCGTTTTTTTCGGGTTAATATAAAATCACATATGATTTTGTACATGATCAACTGTTTTCTTGTTTTCTTAAATAGTTAGCGGTCTCGTTTGAACCTCTCTCTCTCTCTCTCTATATATATATATATATATATATTCTTATCTCCGTAATATTGTTCAATATTATTATATAGACATATAATCAAAGAAAATATACGAAAATAAAATCCTATACATTTGTTCAAAAGTCGCACAAATTTTGATACCAAAAGTCAAAAACGTTAATAACCCCTCTTTTAAGCCGCCACCGCCGGCACGCTTCACCCACAATACATTTCCATAATTCCCACTTTACCCTCTACCTTCCTCCCCATTTAAACCACAACTTCACCACAACCCATACTCCAACATAGGGGCAATTTCGTCATTTCACCAACAACCGCTAACTGCTGACTTCTCCACCATTTTTTTTCTCTCAACTCAACCATTTACTTTTCTTTCCATTCTCCATTTTTTCAAAACAATTTCTCTCTTAAAAATCCAAACGAAACAAAAACTAGCAAAAGAATCAAAGCAGACCAAAATTTTCCACAAGAAATTCATTACTGAAATTCGATTAGAAGTTTACGGAAAGATTACAATTTCTCAAGCAACCGTGTGATCATATTCGATTCGTATTCCCAAAGGTAAAGTTCGTTCAATTTTCGCATTTTTTTATATACTTTTTAGGGTTTATTTTTCAAGATTCTTTGATCGTTATTCTGGGTTTTGTTCGAATTTTAATGGGTATGTAGTGTTTTTTAATTTAGTTTTGGTTTTTTGGGTTTGGGTTTATCGTTGTGTTACGTATGCTCTGTTTAGGGTTTTAGTTTGAATGTTTGATTAATTTCATAAATTGGGGCAAAATTGGGGAGAAATTGAGACCTCGAGATATTTTGGTGGTTGTGATTTCAATTCCTATACTTGATGAAGTAAGCAGAAACTGTTTTGGTTTACGATTATGTATTTGATTGCGTCATATTTGGTGTTATTTCATTTATTTGAGTGAAATAGTTGTCTCTATATGTGTATATATATGTGTGTGTGTGTATCTATACATACATATATATTGTATGTATATTAATGGTGGTTTCAATTTGTCAGGATCATGATCCATTTTGGTTCATTTTATGGGTCATCTTTCATGTTTTGGTTTTGTTTCTTTTCGGATTGTTGTTAATTTGGATTTTGCAATTGGTTGTTCTAATTAGATTGCACTATATTCTTGTTCAATGTGGTGTTTTCTTTCTGTCCTTAAACCCTAAACCGTAAACCCTGAACCGCTTAACAGTAAGAACAACGGATGTTTGTGTTTTTGTTTTCAAGATTTGATATCTTCTAAATCAAAAAAGTGCTAAAAATTCGTTCTATTATCGTGAACTGTCAGGGGTTTTTGGGTTATAAGAAGATAGAATCTTGAAGTAAATTGAATCCAAGATTTGAATAAATGGATATGAACACGAATCTTGAACCCTTTCTATTGTTTCCAATATTCGGTTTCATTCATCAAATTTTTTCTAGGTCAATGAAATTGAATCCTAATGGAGGTTGCTCCAAGAAACAAAACAACTGGAGGGGTATTTTCGTAATTTTGCTCTTAAGTTTCTCGTTCCGTCTTTTATCATCTTGCTTTTCATACGCTACGAAGGATGACAGATGGTGAAAGTTTCAGGCAAAGGCAGAGGACTCGATCCTTTTCAAGATGAAATTACCTATTTGCCCATAGATATAATCACGAAATATTGATTATAAGAACATCCATCTAGAAGTAAATTGCATCCAACATTCGAACAAATGTATATGAGCACTGAATCTTGAACTTTTGTTTCGTTTCGCAAGATTTAGTTTCATCCATCAAATCTTTTCTAGGTCAATGAGATTGAATCCTAATAGAGGTTGCTCCAGGAGTTAACTAGAGGGGTATTTTCGTAGTTTTTCTCTTAAGTTTCTCGTTCCGTCTTTTATCTTCTTGCTTTTCATACTAAGGATGTATATGTTTTTCATCTTGGATCATTTTGAAGATGAAATTACCTATTTGCCCATTGATATAATCACGAAATATCAAGAAACTATAGGGGTATTTTCGTAATTTTGCTCTTAAGTTTCTCGTTACGCCTTTTATCTTCTTGCTTTTCATATGGTACAAAGGATGTATATGTTCTTCATCTTGGATCATTTTGAAGGTGAAATTACCTATTTGCCCATAGATATAATCACGAAATAGCAGGAAACAACTAGAGGGGTATTTTCGTAATTTTGCTCTTAAGTTTCTCGCTACGTCTTTTATCTTCTTGCTTTTCATACGCTACGAAAGATGTATATGTTTTTCATCTTGGGTCATTTTCAAGGTGAAATTACCTATTTGCCCTTAGATATAAATATAATCACGAAATACCGATGGTAATCGGAAGTGTCGTTATGCAGAAGATGATGAACTACCAATCGACTCCACGAAGCAATCGGCCGAGGGGATTTGTGGTCAGGAATGTGCTTCAGTTTGCGTTATTCGTGGCCTTCAGCCTTTGGTTACTGTACCAGATCCGACAACCGAACAGCGATGGCGGGTCCCCCGGAATCCAGCTCAGCACCGACGGAATTCCCAACCTCTTGGGTCGAAAAGGGAGCGCGGGATTATCGAAGTCAACCCCCGATGACCACTCGGGTTTGACTCTAGAAGACGTAACAAACCCCGGTGAAGATGGCGAGATTCCACGCTACTCCAAAGAAATCCCGGAAGTAGAGTTTCGCCTCAAGACGGGGTCTGAGGGAAATGACAGAAATACCCTTCTGCACGGACAAGATGGTCACACAAAGAGTAACAAAGACGGATCGTTGACCATGGCGAAGTCAAACATTACCTTTCTGGATGAGAACGGAATCCCGCAGCATGTTCGCGATAAGTTTGTCGGGATGGAGACGAGCGAGTCGGGTAACGGGACCCGTGTCAAAATTCAAAGCGTGATTGCTACACGTGCTGGGATTAGAGGCAACGGCACACTGGAAGAGTCGTGAGAGGTGTAATTACGCATAAAAATCTTGTATAGGTAAAAGCTAGTAGATACGGATTTTACTGGTTTTGTTTAGCTCATTACGAGATATAGAAAGGTTATTGATATGAATTGTTGACGGAATAACGAGCCTGATTTGTATCGTAACGGGGAGGGTGATATAGATTTGTGGGTGTTTTAGATGAATTGTGAAGCGTTAAAGGTTTTCGGGTTCTGTTCGATACATGAAAACTTATGAACAGAATTTACGATTGAAATAAATCTTGTACGGTTACGTGTATTTCTCTGATGTTTTTTCGTGATTTTGTGGTCATGAATTTATTTCGATAAACATGTTTTTGGGTCCGGACTTTTGACAAATCGGTCCTCGGTTCGATTTAGAAACAGAATCGAACTGTACACCGTTTTAGATTTGAATTTTCAAATCAAAACAAAGTCAAGTATATATACGGTTTTATGGTTTGGTTTGTAAACTTAAAAGTGTTATTGAAGTGTAAAATGACGATTTTACCCTTTTTGGGCGAAATTTTGGTTGGATTTGATGTACATGACTTCAGTTGGAAAGTTTAATGGCAATATGATGTCATCCCATATCCGTCCTACCATCAAAAATATCTTAATACTGCTACAAGAAACAGTCATTTCCAAAAAACAGGTCGTTCGAACAACCAAATGAAAACTTTGTTGGTTTATATTCTATTTTCGACGGCTAAGTTCCTTAGGAACTATCATTCATGTAAAACTCTCTTAAGAGAGTTTGATATTTCTTTTAAATTTCTAGTGTTCTATTTAGACTAAAACATCCACGATGGTCTCTTGTTATTACTTATCTTGGTTGACCTAAATGCTTCGATTAATGGAAACATACATTTTACAATGATAAATTCATGAAAACGTCATGGAAATTCTCATAGCCAAACACGATTTCTTTATGAAGTAAAATTTGTTTCAAGGTTTTTATGTATCTAAAACACCCACAAATTTATCATCTTCCTGTTACGATACAAATCATGCTCGTTACTCTGTCAGCAATTCATATCAATAACTTTCTATATCTTGTAATGAGCTTAAACAAATCCAGTAAAATCCATATCTACTAGCTTTACCTGTAAAATATTCTACGCGTAATTAACCTCTCAAGACTCTTCTAGCTTACCATTGTTACTTCCATTTCAAGCAAATGTAGTAATCAGGCTTGGTTCTCGGATTATATACTCGCACAAACAAGCTAAGGTTCGAGTCTCACAGTTAATAGTGTGGGAGTCGTAATTTGTTTGGGGAGTGGACTCCTTGTGGGCACCAGACTCCTAAGCCCAACCACCTAACAAGCCGATATATAAACCACAAGAGTTGTGGCGTACTAGTTACGGCCCTGAGGATGTGGTGGAATATCTCATCGGCACAGGGTTCGAATCCAGGCATACACAACAATTGTGACCACTGAGATTTAATCAGCGTTGATGTTTTACCGTCATAATTTGTCAAGGGATTAGTCTAGACATAACTTAAGACCCCCCCCCCCGGGGCGCGCCCCGCACGCGCGCACGTGGTGTAGGGATGTTGAAGGGTAACCGGTTACAAACCCTTCTGCACAATCCCCAAAAGAACCGTAACTCTCATACCACAACTTTCATATCCGAACCATCATATATTTATACAAGTATACCAATCTGAAACCAACTATGTCACACCTTATGGTATTTGAAATACAAGTTCTAATAGATTTAAACATAGGATCATATGAATACCAAATAATACAAATTTAATAGGTAATATATATCAATAAATAAATAAATCAATAAATATTATGAATAAACCTCACCATTCAGCATGAGTCATGGTTGAACCAACACCATGTTGGTTCACCATGATGATCAACCTTGGTGCCTGAATCTGGTCATTTTCTATGTACAAGTTAGAATATATACTCACCCTTTTACCCCACAAAGAAGGTTTTGATGAGAACCATAAATATTTTTCGAACCGTACAAACCAGTATATGCATTAATATATATACACCATATATATATATATATATATATTGCAAACCAAGGGACCAACGAATGCGTGGCACGGGTCCGAGACATTCATCACGAGTGCTGTGAAAAATTCACGTCCATTATTTAGATGAATGGAGACACGTGTCCTGCTCTCGGTTGTGCCCCGTTCGCAATGGAACTTTCCTTTCTATATGCATATATTGTTTCTCACGGTTCTTAAAATATGTACGGTTCTTATTTGAACTTTCTCCTTTACCCCATTTGCCATCTACCAAAATCAACAGGGTCTGTTCTTAAGAAACTTGGAGGCCGCCTTATCGTTACGATGACACAAAACTCTCAAGATCGTATCGGGTTCGGTTGGGTCCCACTGACCAGAAATCGGAGCCGTGGATTCCATCAAACGACCGTTGTTATCAACGGTTAAAGATTTGAATTGCTCGATAAGGCTCTCGGTGTCGGTAGAAAAAAGAGGGAGTATGCGTTCCGCGGTAGCCGAGAATTTGTTTATCAAATCTGTTGGCAATCCGTCACCGTGAGACCAAAAGAGATCGACAAGAAGATTGAAATCTTCTTTTATGATCGCCGAATCTTCACGAGTGAAATTACGAGAAGGCCCCCCGGCAAGCAAAACCAACAAAAACCCATCGTAAGAAGCTCTCATTATGTCCGTAATCACCCTTGTCTTAACCGTATCCTCTTGTATAATTTCCGCTATTTTTTCAAGATTCTGCCGTAGTTCTTGAAGAAAAGGCTCGATTCTTGAAGCCGAGGCTTCGTCCACGTATAAACCGTCCCAGAAAACATGATTTAATTCGTGAAATACGACCTTATATGCAGTTACCTCGCAGAGTTCTTGAATCCCTTCTACACAAGCAGCTAAAGATTGCTTGAAGCTTATTCTATAGTCATTTACGATACTGCCCTCAGTTGGTCGAGTGCTTTGCAACTGGGCGATCACCCTTTTCTCTAAAACTTCTAATTCTTTACGAACGTAAAAAAAAATATTAATGCGAACACATAATTGAGGTATACCGTGAGAATCATCACCTTCTGTTGAATTCTTCCTACTTTCAACCGGGTGGGACTCATCGCTCTGGTCAAACACACCGTTGACCTTTGATTCACCGCTATATCGGGTCATAGAGGGTACTTTTGGAAGAAAACTGCTTCGAGTTCCTATACAAGGAAAGAAATAGTTAAGAACATAGAATTAGAACAAACCAAACCAAACCAAACCAAACGATCCCAATATATGAGGTCCTTTGGTTAAATGACCTTCTGACAGGTTTTCTTCATGACTTTTTGACACAGGTTCTAACTTCTTTTAAATCCATGACCGTCAGTTTAGCAGAAGAAATACCTAGAAACTTGTCAGAAGGCCATGGATTTAAAAGACATTTGTCGGAATTTCATTAAGCTAAATAATCGCCAGTATATCCCGCTCGTGAGCAGGGTATAGGAGGGTAGGATGTACGCATACTTGCCTCTACCCAAAAAGATAGAGCAGTTATTTCCATTAGAACAAAAGATAAAGTCTTTTTGTAGCAAAGAGCGATTAGATGTCTACCCAAACCGGATTTCGCCTTCAAAACATAATCTTGAAGGGATCTATCGAGACCGTTCGTCAAATCTGGTAGTAATGCTGCATGCATCGGTATCGGTAGTAAAAAGAACGCTTCCAATGTGTCACCGATAGTTCTTAGAACCTCCACCACGGAGGGCGCAAATTGCCCTTTGTTTACTGTTGGGCTCCAAACCTATAAAGAAGAGGTGAGTGATTGCATTATATGTGTGCTTGAAAAGATATATACTCCCTACGTTCCATGAAAATTGCAGAACTTTCGATTTCGGGATGTTTCATGAAAATCGTTGATATTGATTTGGGTATGCAAAATATAGAAGGGTATTTCTGACATTTGACAAATGGTTAAATACTTCTTTTACATATATATGTAAACAATAACATCAAGAGTTAGATATGAGGCCCCTTTGATTACTCTCTAAAAGAGTCTTTTACAGAGAAAAGGGAGGTTCCAACATATATACAGGAGAAATGGATATTGATAGTGTCTGGCCAATGTGAGACTCCAACACGCCCCCTCCAATGGAAGCTAGAAGAAGACGTTGCCCCAATTGTCGATTCTCTAAAGAGGGTAGACCCCTCTCTGATACCATGTTAGATATGTGGAACCTCTTTAGAGTCATTTACAGAGAGAAACATATATAAAGGTAGCCGATGTGGGGACTCCAACATGCCCCCTCCAATGGAGGCTATAAAACAGTGCCCTCGAATGCCGAGTCTCTAAAGATGGTAGACCCTGACTCTGATACCATAGCTTATATGTGGAACCCCATCAAATTCTTCTGTAAAATAACCTTTTACAGAAGAAGGGATGTTCCAATCAATATATATATATAGGTGAAAGGGACAGTGTCTAGCCCACAAGAATGTTTGGTATCATATAAATTTGTTGATGTTGCTCTACAGTTTCATAAAGATCCAAGTGAATTATAACTTTATAAGCAAAAATGAGTCCTTATTCAAGTATAAAAGTATTGAAAACATTTAGAAAGTGTACCTCTTTTCGCAAGTTTCTATCAACCCACTCCGTGAGTCTATCAACTCTCGTTTGTATCCAAGATTTGACCAAATCCGCAATCACGGCTTCGGCTTCATAAGGATCCATTTCTTGGATAACCGACTTCCCACCATCTTCGCTATTGAACGAATCTTCTACCGCCATTTGTACTAAACATTTTTCCAGCTTATCGGCCATTATGAGCACTTGTATAACATCCGGGGTTAGATCATTGATTCCCGATATGAATGCTTTGACTTCTTGTCTGAAGCAAGAATGAAGAGTTGCCACGGCAACACCGACAGCAAGAGGATGCCATTTCTCTAGTATCGGACAATATATTTCTTTTTCGGTAAAAGCTAGATCGGTAATCTCTTGGGCAATCACGCATAGAGCGGGAAGTTGATTGAGATGGGTTTGCGGTCTTTTTGCCGGTCTCCTACTAAGGCGTAACTTCTCCATTCCCTGAGTTAATAAAACCTTGTCAAGATCAATCTTATACGGGTCCTTCGGTTAAGAGCATGACCTTCTAAAAGAAATTTTAACCTTAAACGAGATTTTAATTAAATTCATAATCTCCTGACCTATTAAAGAAAAAATAGCTTCATACTTGTCAAGAACGTTATGGATTTAATTAAAATCTCATTTAAGGTTATATACCTGAATATGACGCCCTTGTTACGTTTATATAAGCTAACTTATTTTTTGAGCTTATTGAAAAAGCCTCTAGCCATAGCTAGCTTTTTGAAAAGCTACTTCAAGTAGCATTTCAATAAGCTACAGGTGTTTATTTTTTCGTTTTATTCCAATTATGCCCCTTGTATTTTTCAAATTTAATTTTTCAACATGTCTTTCTAGGTCATTTTACATCATCTATCTTATTAGCTAGTTTTTTTTACCATTGATGACTAGTTTATCAGCCAAACTACGAGCCAATTTGCCATACATAGCCTAAAAACTCGTACTAGTTTATCAGCTAACAGCTAGCTTATCAGCCAGTTTGCCGAACATAGCCTTAAAAAGTGTTACTAATTTATCAGCTAACAACTAGCTTATCAGTCAACTACTCTTACCAATTAAACCAAAAGAGCATATAAAGGAGACGTTAAAGCACACCATGCTCCCAACAAGAATGCTAACTAATGCACGAGGGTGAAAACTTGCCTGATTAAACGCCTTTCGCATCGATGATCGGATATAAGTATCAACTCTGTCACTCGCTACAAAATTTGTATTCCTTGTACCATGATCATACGGGCATTCTTCCGCCACTATTTCAGCCGCCGATAACCCAATAGATAAAACGATATGCATCAAATCAATATTCCCTCTATAAAAGAACTCGCGATACGCTAAAAGCCCTTTCTCGGCCCAATCTAAAATCAAGATCAAAGTAGACTTCAAGATCTCGGAATACTTCGAATCAAGACCCGATGAACCCGCATCTTCTTTGATATCCAACAACAAATTAGCGCACGCAAAGAGCAAATCTTTCTCAACTTGGCCTGTAGCAATATAACGATTGAACAAAACCCATAAGAAACAAAGATTGTGAATCTTTTCATCAAGTCTGAGAATACCCCATGTCTTTTTTATGTATTCCAAAATCTCGTCGACTTCGTCAACTATAACCGTTGGATCATCGACCTCAAAAAGAGCTTCAAGAAGGACTTGATATAGTCGAAGATTCAATGGAACCCCGTCCGCCCAATGGCACATATCGGAATCATCGGTATTGGATGATCTAGAGGCAAACGGTTTCACTAATCCACGAAGGGTCTTAACTTCTTCACTGTGTTTTCCGGTCACCATGGGACATTCATAAGCCTCGTGAATGATTTCGGAAAGCTGTTGAGCAGATGAATCGTTTTTGTCGAGAGGGGTTTTCGGGTGAAGCAACAATCCAGCCTCGAGGATCTTTAGATTTCTCCGTTGCCACTCTTCGTATTCTTGTTGAGTTGAGAAATCGGCAGACTTAAACTGCTGCAAAAGTTCTACAGGTAAAACTATCGACTCGATTCGCCTGCCAAGCTGCAAAAAATAGTTGGTTTTTAGAGCCTACCGATTATAACCGTTTGTTTTTTAAAAGGTGTTACAACTCTGAAGTCTTATTTCACTTCTTTGTATAGATTAGAGGTGGTGTGGAGTCTCAAAGCAGAAACAGAATCAATACGATTGTTTGTTTTTGAGAACCCATAAATGTTTGAATGTGTATAATTATCTATTTTACCTCTATGATAAATGTTTGAATGTGTGTAATTGTCAATTTTAGAGGTGTTGAAATCTGAAGTCTTATTTCACTTCTTCTTCTCGATAAGAGGTGGTGCTGAGTCTCAAAGCAAAAACAGAATCAATAAGACTGCTTGTTTTTAAGAACCCATAAACGCTTGAATATGTGTAATTGTCTATTTTACCCTATGATAAATGTTTGAATGTTTATAATTGTCAATTTTAAGAGGTGCTTAACTCTGAAGTCTTATTTCACTTCTTCTTATCAATAAGAGAAGGTGTTCAGTTCTCAAAGCAGAGAAACAGACTCAATAAGACCGTTTGTTTTTTAGAACCCATAAATGTTTGAATAGAACCCATAAATGTTTGAATGTGTGTAATTGTCTATTTTACCCCTATGACAAATGTTTGAATGTGTGTGATTGTCTATTTCAAGAGATGCCGAACTCTTAAGTCTTATTTCACTTCAACGCAGAGAAACAGATAATAAGTTGTTTGTTTTTAGAACCCATAAATTTTCGAATGAGTATAATTGTCTATTTTACCCTTATCTTAAATATTGAATGTGTGTAATTGTATATTTCAAGAGATGCTGAACTCTGAAATCTTATTTCACTTCAAAGCATAGAAACAGAAACAGAATTAATAATATCGTTTGTTTTCGAGAACCTATTTTACCCCTCTCATACATGTTCCAACGTGTGTAATTGTCTATTTTACCCCTCATGTACCATTGTCCATTTTCAACACATTCAAATCCTAAAACATGAAATGTATGTATAAAATGCAAGAAAGAAAAAGTGAAGCCTAGTTGGAAAAAACTGATTACCAGACCAGCAGCAATCTTCATGACAGCAAGCTTAACCCTAGAATCAATCTGTTCAGAAATCTTCATCTGAACCCTCATCGTTTCACCAATTGCCGCCGGCCGATTCTCCTTCGACGACGGACTCGTCGGAGCAGAACCAGAACCCTTCTTCTTCTTCGGAGATATTATCCCCAAAGAGCGTTTCACCTTGCTCACCGTCGTGAACGTCAACGACCGCTGAAGCGACGGTCCGCCGGAGGCGGACGGAGCTTTCTCAGCTACTTTCCCCAAACGAGAAACGTAACTCAACGGCTTACCACCACCACCGCCGCCGGTAGGGCTCCGGAAAGCCGCGACGAATATCTCGTAGGCGGTTTCACGAAGCTCGGAATCAGATAGATCCAAACCGAGTTTACCGAAAGGATCGAGAGGTCCATCGGAGCGCGGTACCGGAATCATATAATTGATATTCTATTGTTGTCGATTGGTAATCCTCGTCGTCGTTCGGTGATGGAAGGATAAGGATCTGAGGATTTCTCCGGCGAGGCGTGTTTTTAGATCGGCGGATGAAAAAGGAACAAAATCTAGGGTTTTCTGTCGATGAATTGTGTTAGGATTTATGATGACGATGAGGATTGAAGGAAAACGGAAGGAGATCGGAGGTTTGAGATCGGCGGTGATGGAGGAGTAACGCCGGGAAAACGGAGAAAGTGGGGCCCATGGACCATCCGTCCATCCTTTTTCGCATTTCTTCGTTGAGAACTTCGCGGGAAATTTTAGGTACGGACACAAATATAATTTTTGATAGCTTATTTTTTTAAATAATTTAAGTTATAACTTAGGTTATTAAGGTGCTTCGAGTAACTTATACAAAGTTTTTTAGTGATTTTTTTCAATTATACCCTTACTAGAATTGTACTTGTGCAATGCAGCGAGATACATCAGGATTTTAATGTTTTATTTTATCTTTTGTTTTTTATCAATTAACAGTACGATTTTAGATGGTTTTAAGAAAACGATAATGTTTTTTTTTATAATTTTTTTTAATTTAGGCTTAATAATATAACATTTTTTATACAAAAAAAATTAAGAATTTTGTTAGAATTCAATGATTATCTTATATATTTTAATTACATCTAGAAAAAATAATCAATTACATATCTATACATATAATAAATAAGTAACTAGAAAGACACGTGTCGCCTTATGGTGAACCCATTTTTTCATTTTCCCAACTAAACATGTATCTGAACGCGTTTTACATTATAAGTTCATTTCGCACATCCACATTCATTCCTCCTTAAATCTTTCCTTAATTCAATTTTTTAATTTATACCTTATATTTACTATCCTTATAATTAGGTATGTAGTTTACTTTTAATCTCTTACTTTTTTATTTTTCATTTTAGACTCTTATTATATAAACATAAATATATATATATATATATATATAAACTAAAATGCATCAAAAAAACATTTTTATTTTTTATAAACTATACCATTGTAATAGTTTCGTCAATACCTTCAAAATGAGTCCAATATTGAATAATTTTGGATTTAATTATATTATTAAATATTATAAATATATACGAATTAATGTGTCGTGATTAATATGAGATTTGATACAAATAATCACTAAATTGTCGTGATTTTCTTTTTGCAATTTCATATCAATTTTAACTATGTACTTTTCCATAATTTCATTTACGTTTTATTATAAATTTTGTTTTATAAATTCTTAATATTTATTCATATTTTTTATTATTTTTTTACAAAACATCATTTGTAAAAACTGTCTAAAACAAGGACATTTTGTAACCAACTGCAAAAAACAACTCTTAAGCGGAAAAATTTTTGAAAAAATAACATCGTACTTTCGATGATCATTCTTATCTATAAGATAAGTTTTCTGACATGATTTAATTTTTTAAATTACCCCGTGTAATACACGGGGTCAAACCTAGTTTAATAATATAATTAAAACACATTTATAGTAATATAATATATTAACTAGAAGTGTACCCACGCAATGCAGCTAGTTACATCACGATTTTAATGTTTCATTTTATTTTCTGTTTTTTGTCGATTTACATTACGATTTTGGATAGTTGTGAGAAAGTGATAATGATTTTTTTTATATAAATTTGTTTAATTTAGACTTAATAATATAATGTAATTTATTTTGGTTTAATAATATAATTTTTTTTATAAAATATTCTGTAAGATTTTTTAATTATATTTTAGATCTTTTATATCTAAAATATGGTGAGAGTTATTTTAGGAGAGTTAAAGTGGGAAATGATTTTAGGGGAGTTAAAATGGTTAGAGATAATGATGTTTATCTTAAATGTAGTACATACAACTTTTATGGTTGTTTTTTAAGTAATTAGCATTAAATAACGGTACAATAAGCTTTAAGACTTATTTTTAAGAGTTTTTAATGTCATCTTTATAATATAGTATAGATAGATATAGATTAATAGTGATATACGGAAATGTCTGCATAAAAG
This sequence comes from Arctium minus, assembly GCA_954870635.1. Taxonomy (NCBI): domain Eukaryota; kingdom Viridiplantae; phylum Streptophyta; class Magnoliopsida; order Asterales; family Asteraceae; genus Arctium; species Arctium minus. The sequence continues at coordinate 2,796,235 of OX941087.1, forward strand.
GAATACCCTACACATACCAAATTGGTGAGTGTTAGATGTTTGCAGTAATAATATATATCTTGTGCTTTGAAACTTGTAAATTAATAGATTTTTAAAATCTTGCATAAAATGATGGTACCTTGTGTCTAATAATTTGTATTTAAGAGTTTTTAAATCGTGCTTTATAATATAGTATAGATATAGATTAATATTACTTGCATTTATTAACTATTAATTGTAAATAAATTTTATTTATTAAAAGTTAATTATTAAAATATTAATTGAAAATTATTAATTAAATTTAATTATACATTAATGTTAATTTTTAAATATTTTGAATTATTGTTAATTATATCAATTATTCTATATTTTTTAATATTGGTTGGAAAGCGGTTCACAATTTTAGCCAAAAAAAATTCTAGGTTCGTAATTTAAAAAAAAAAATTGGTTCGCAATATGTAAATGGTTTCAATGTTTTTAGGTTCGTAATTTTTAAAGGGATTTTCAAATGTGTTCGTAATTACGAACGTGTTTTACGAACATGGGTCAAAAAGTGTAATTTTTTTGTATTTTATTCTTGAGTTCGTATATACGAGGGTCAAAAGTATATTTTTTTTGAATTAGGTTCGTATATACGAACCCATTTTACAAAGTTACACCAAAACTTTAATTTTTTTGATTTCTAAGGAAATATTCATATATACAAACCAAATGTATGAAGGTATGGGCTATTTTAATTAAAATTAGGAGATAATAGCTAGGAGGTTAACCGAATTTTAAAAAATGCCTAGAAAAATTAATTTCCCTATATATAATCAGAAATTAATGTAATTCCAACATTATATCTAGTTGTTGGCTACTTTTTCACTTGATTTTTTGCAATTCATTAGTTTAATTAGAAAAATAAATAGTGAATTTCATAAATAGTCCCTCGTGAATGCCTTTTTTTTTGTTTTCGTCCCTCGAAAGGTAAAAATACACTGGTGGTCCAAAAATCGTGTTGCGGAACCCAAACTGGTCCCTCCCACTAACAGCGTTAGAGTTGGGTCCATTAAGTGCGTTAGAGTTGGGTCCATTAAGTCAATCATGTGCACCTCACGCGAGTAGGAACGGGGCAGGGATGGGGTGGGGTTCACATTCCCCCGGCCCCGAGCGGGTGCGGGGATTGATTCCCCATCCCCGGTCAACGGGTGGTCAAAACCCGGTCAGAGACCCGTCCTCGGACCCCCGACCCATGATTTTGGAAACCTTTTTTCCCGTAGTTTGGACTTTGGAGCTACTTTCTGCCATGCCACTGCTTTGAAACAAAAAAAAAACAGAATTCCAACATTAAACCATTCTATTAAAAAACAAATTACATTAAAAGTTAAAACAAATTCCATTACCACAAATTCATTAAAACAAACAGATTCCATCAAAGAAAATTCCATCAAAACAAATTCCATCAAACCATTGTTTTCAACTTCCAATCAACGCATTCAATTAGATCATTCAATTTCAACATCTTCGTCGAATGCAACCGTTTGATCAAATCCTTGCGATCCTCAGTGAAAGAGAGGCAGACCAGAGTTCAGACGTGACTCGTGAGACGCAGAGGTGAGAGAACTGAGAAGCAGACCGCCGTCGGCGGTGGTCGGTGGAACTCGAGCAGATTTGAATTAGATGGATTTGTGCTTGTGGTATGTGGATCCGATATCGATGAAAACTCTCGGGAAAGGAAAAGTGAATGAGGAATAAGGAAACCTAATTAGTAAATAGTATCTGAATATAACTCAAATTAATAGACAAATAAAATAATAATTAAAATTTAAATATATATATATATACCTGGTACAGGGCGGGTCGGGGGAACCGGGTTCCCTACCGGGTCGGGTCAAATTCTCATGCCTACACGCGAGGGATATTTTAGTCTTTTTACCTATCTTTTTCAATCTCACATCCATCCCCAAGAACATTCATACTCAATAACATTCATATCCAAAAGGTAATCAAAAAAATAAACTTGTACAAATCCACTTATGAAATCAAAAGACTAAACAAACTTATACACCTTTATACATGAAATCAAAACCCTAAATTACATTCAAACCAAAATACATCATATTCATACAAAAATATCATAAAAACATCATATTCATGAGATTTGTGATACATAAAAAAAATCAAAACCTAAAATTGTATATTTAAATTTGAAAATTCAGAACCCTACACAAATGTATACAAATCCAGACATGAAATCAAAAACCTGAACAAATGTCTAACCCTATACAAATATAGATTCCGACTTTAAACCTTAAACATGTCTAAAATTTCGACTTTGGCTTTGTTTACAAATCTGGATTTCGTCTTCGTTTCATGGTGTTTCAAATCTGAATTTGATCCTTGTTTATTGGGTAGTTCAGGTGTGGATTTGGTTTCCGTCTTTGTGGGTGCTTCAAATCTTAAAGGTGTTCGTAAAAGGGAGGGTTTTTTTAGATATTGGGGGCCTTGGTGAAGAAGAGCGCAGGTTGGTGGTGCGACGACTAGTGGTGGATGGTGGCATGGTAGAAAGGATGAACAATGATGGGTTTGGTGATGGTGTTGATATAGATTGACGATCGGTGGTGGTGTTGATATGTTGCGTTGGTAGACTCTCGACAAAGAAGGGACACTTTCACCGGATTCTGGAAAGGGGGGTGGGGACGATTCATCGGAATATGGAAAGGGGGGTGGTTTAACTGGTTAATTGAAAGGGTTGTTTTTTTAATATTTATTTTTTATTTATTATATAATATAAAGTATTAATACATTTTTTAAAAGAAAATAAAAAAAGTAAGAAGACTAAAATACCCCTCGCGTGAGGGGCACGTGATTGACTGAACGGAGCCAACTCTAACGGTGTTAGTGAGAGGGACCAGTTTGGGCTCTGAAACACAATATTTGGACGGGAAATTGGCCCAAATGGCCAAACCATTGAACTTGATTGGCCTCCTAGCAACCTCTCGCTACGGTTTACGGAAATAGCCCACTGGACGCAATGGAGCCCAGGGACGCAATGGAGCCCTAGGGCGCAATTGCGCCCGGACGCAATTGCGCCCTAGGGCTCCATTGCGTCCCTAGACACTTTTACACTGAAATTACGCCGACCAGCTACCATTTACTCGATCCAAACCCTCCTTGCCGGAGCTGGCGTTTTCTCTCCCCCACCACCGACGATTTCGCATATTTTAAACGATTTGGGACCACAAATGGCTGAGGTTAGTGTCTTTTTCACTTATATTAATAGATTTTGTTGTTATGTATGGTTTATAGTGTTAAATGGTTGTAGTTATCATTTTAATATTTTGGATGAATTTTTTTGGTATATTTTCATCTCCATTGATAGATTTTGTTATTGTGTATGTTGTATAGTCTTAAATGGTTGTAGTTAAAAGCATTATTTTGGATGAATTTTTTTGGTATATTTTCATTTCCATTGATAGATTTTGTTGTTATGTATGGTTTAAAGTGTTAAATGGTTGTAGTTAAAAGCCTAGTTTTGGATGAATTTTTTTGGTATATTTTCATCTCCATTGATAGATTTTGTTATTGTGTATGTTGTATAGTCCTAAATGGTTGTAGTTAAAAACATTATTCTGGATGAATTTTTTTGATATATTTTCATTTCCATTGATAGATGTTGTTGTTATGTATGGTTTATAGTGTTAAATGGTTGTAGTTAAAAGCCTAGTTTTGGATGAAATTTTTTGGTACAATAATCCTTTACTTTTTTAAAAAATTACACTTTAAAAAATTACATTTTTTTGGTACAATAATCCTTTACTTTTTTTAAAAATTACTCTTTAAAAAATTAGACATTATATATTAGAAATTTACACTTTTGGTGCCTTTAATTTTAAATTTTACACTTTAGGGCCCTTTACTTGAGAAACATACACTTTAGGTCCTATAAATTAAGAAATTTACACTTCAGGTCCCTTTACTTTAGAAACATACAATTTAGGTCCCTTAACTTTTTAAATTTACAATTTAGGTCCCTGAATTTTAGAAACTGACACTTTAGGTCCCTATACATAAGTATTATAACATTATTATGCAGGGAAGAACTTTCTACACAGCAAAGTTGAATCTTAAGAGTAAGACGACCATGGTGGACTCGATTCGCCAAAAATTGAACTCTCGGCGATTAGATCTATTCAAGGAGACATGTTTCGGTCATTGGTTGCAATTGATCGATACATCTGCCGACCCGAGCTTGGTCCACATATTCTTGCAGACACAGGTCTTCCCGGAAAATATACGGGATGACGAGATGATTTTTGAGGTTGGTGACCACGCGCTTCGGTTCGGCCATGAGGAGTTCTGTCTTATCACAGCACTCCGTTTCGGACCGCACCCGAAGTTGCATAAGAATCGGTCCGGTGGGTTTGTTAGACGGATGTTCCCGCAAGGCCAGTTGACGGTGCGACACATCACAGATTTATTCAATATTATCGGCACTGCTGACGAGGGGCGGGCCCATATCGATGACGATTCTGCCGTCCGTATTTGTCTGATGATGATGGTTGAGACGTTCTTCCTCGATCATCAGTTGTCCCAGCATATTCCCGACCCTGTACTTCGGGCCATTGATGATATGAACGTGTTTAATCAGTATCCCTGGGGATCCTATATCTGGGCGCACACCTACAATCAGATGAATAAAGTGATCCAGAAACGACCGGACCATAAATATAGGATGTCGTTATCTGGTTTTTTATTTGCCTTCAAGGTTAGTAAGTTGATATGAAATTAATATTTTTACAATCTACACGAATTCCCTATTTCTACAAAATATTTACTACTATCTTGGTATTATAATTCACAGATATGGATATTGAAGTCCTTTCCTATGGCCAGCACGTATTATATATTGACCACCAGGATGCCACGTGCGGTTCGTTGGGCTAGGTCTTCGACAGTTATTGGTAGCCATCATGCCCATGATCTCCTGGATGTCTCGACGGTAAGTTACATTGACTACGACCAAAAATTTGTGATAAGTGAGACCCTCGTGTGGATTTCTAACATGATTATTTTTCAATATATTAGGAGGCTAGGATGCCACGTGATCGCCTTGTTCCGACACTGTGGGAGGAGAGTCAGGAATGATATAAGGAGAGTCATCGCTGGTTTAATAGTACGGCGGGGCGTCGACTAACGAAGAGGGCTAGAGTTACGCAGGTTGTTGACGAGGGTGAGAAGTCATTCTAAGTTATCTGATATTTATAATTTTTTTTATAAAGAGAAGTCGTTATAGATTATCTTATATTTATGATAATGTTGTTAATTGTTGGTATAGACGTAGGTTCTTATTCAGAGGGAGACGACCAGACTGATGATGACGCAGGCGTCAGCAGGCCACATGGGGCCAGCTCTTACGAGGAGCCACCATTTCATGCAGGCGGTAGTCCAGCAGGCCACTATCAGCATAGTTTGCATGTTGACCCCTATGCTGACCGGTGGGCTGAGTTTACGCGGTGGAAGGATGATTACCATGACTATCGGACTTCTCATTGCACAGAGCATGAAGATCTTGAGAGACGTTTTGCCGAGAAATGGGCATATGAACGTGCAGATTTTGAGAGACGCATTGTCGAGGTGGAGAGGCAGTTTAGCGCTTGGCAGGTAAGTGTTTAACTTAATTTATCGGACCTGGTTTTAATTGTTATCTTTTGAACCTTTATGTGGTTTAATATGCTTGATGACAGATTCTATCCCAGCAGGAGGGTGGACAGCCCTCCCAGCCCGGCGACATACCGCATGGGTTCGGATCTTCGTACTTCGGAGGGTCGTCCCAATACATGGATAATGTTAGTTATTTCAATCGTTTTTAAACCACATATGACATCATTTTTAAACCACATATGACATCACGTAGATTAATGTGCAGAGTTCATCAGGCTTAGGCACGTTTGATGACCTATTAGGACCTCAGTTCGTTACACCACCACAACAAATTATACATGTAGGTTGTTTAATTTGGTGGGTAATTTGATTTTTATATTCTGAATAGAAACTGAATATCCTCAATGTTATTTTGCAGGGCTCTGGGGCAGCGTACACGGGGATTACACAAGGTCAACATACTCAGCATGTAAGTTAAGAGATTCGTTTGTTACATTTGATATTTATTTATTTGAACAAACTTGTGAGGACCCAACATATTTTGCAGGGCACATTATGGGCGTTGCTCCATGATAGTGGACCGCAACAGATGGGTTTGGAGGGGTTTGTTGGGGCTTTGTTCCAGGATACGCCTTAGCCGAGTACATACGTCGGCCTGTCGACCTCGACGTACCCTCATCCTGCAGTGTCCCAGGACACCCAGGTTCGTCCGTCGGTCGTTGTTATCCAGAGGCCGCAGCGCGAGAAATATCCCGGGAAATCATTGCGCCCTCCTTTCACCGCTTTGCCTCCTAGTACAGGCCCACCTATCCAGCGCCGCCCATCGAAGGTCCCTCATCCTTGTCGGCAAGCAGATGCTGCCACCACTGCTGCCACCACCACTTCTTCTGCTTCCAGTTACACGTCATCCACTATTGCCAAAAGATGGCATGATAATGCTTTGCCGACTTATTGGCTTAGGTGCATACCCACCCATCATGTCGATAGGGACTGGTGGGGATTATTACTCGGTCTGCAGGGCTCGGGGTGGATCGAATCCGATGTTAGTACTAAAGCGTCATTTCAGTTTGTCTATCATAATGTCCATTTATGTCTTAACATTTTTTTATTTTTTATATAGCACATCGACGGATGGGTTCGGTTTATCCGCGAGTCGCGTTCGCCCAGTGCCACGTGGACGGTGATGACGTCCGATTTCATGCAATTCTTGATCATTGGTCGGGGGCCGAGTTCTGTCTGCAATATGTTGAAGGAGCCGGATGGTGTACCATGGTGGTCTGTTGAACATGTATGAATTTCAATTTCTAAAAAAACTTGTTATTTATAACTTTCTGTATAGTTTAATGTTATTCACTGTTGGTTTGTTTTTGAACAAATATTTCAGGTATTTATTCCCATTTGCATAGACCAAAGGCATTGGGTTGTTGGCGACTTAAACCTAGCAACCATGGAGATGCTTATATATGATAGCTTCAGGAGCCAGTCATATGTGGACACCTTTAATAAAATGATGACGAAGTTCACCAACGATCTACCGGAACTTCTTACCCTAGTTGGGTGCTCATCACTTGCAGCTGCAAGCCATGACTTCACTTGGGTACACGCAGATGGGGTACCGCAGCAGCAGGGTCCATTGGGCGATTGTGGTCCTTTGTCATGCATGTTCCTCACCCATTTGGCGAATAACGAGGTCCCAATAGCCCTGGAGGATGAGTCGGCAAGGGCGGCAGCATTGAGGTGTCATATGGCGGATGTCTTTTGGTCCATGATACAGACAGATCGAAATGTATGATTCCTTTTAGGACCTTGTATATTTATCTACGTATATAAAATTTTTAGAAGTTTTAGTTAATTTCAAAACAATTGATTAAAAATCCAGTCGTGTAGTTTAATTTAAAGCATCATTTCAATAAATTGCACATATTTAATAACATTGAACGGATACAATGCATATGAACTAAACAACCAACGACATGATCATTTAAATGTCAAGGTACGGCTACACGACGCTTTGGTTTTATGAAATCCCCACCGACTTCTTAGATTACATATAAATGCATCAAACCAGAAAATAGATTACACAGTTTAATTCTTCAAACAAAGCCATAGAAAGTACATCTATCAACTAGCAACGAAAGAAATACAACAACACAAGCACCATGAAAGAAAGTGATAGAAAGTAGGGGTACAAACTAGCAACATAGAAAATCCAAAAATGCTAAGGATAAAGTGTTTTACATTGATCAATCCAATTTTGTTTCTGGGTAACCTGCGCTTGCAGTACTGCAAAATCTTGCATAAGCTTGTTTACTTGAACGTTGTCGTGACGAATATGGTCTTCTTTCTCTTTTATCTCCCTCTTCAACCTTCTTATCTCCTCCTTGTCCGCGTAGATCCTTCTCAAGTGGCCATCCTTCTTGGCCATCATTTCCTTCCACTCTTCGGTGAGTTGTTCGATCTCCGCTTCACTTTTCTCTATCGCTTTTTTCAGTCTGGAAGGCATTATTTGTGAAGACGGTGGGTTTGACGATGATGCATTTCTAGCCATGTGTTTGGTCAAAGAGGGGACTATTATGCTATGAAAATGTTGTATGGATGGTGTGAACTATAACTTTGGTATAACCCTGCTATTTATAGCAAAAATCTAAGAACAACCCCAGGGGCGCAATGGCGTGGGGGCGCAATTGCGCCCCTACACCTTTGCAGGGGAATCGTTGTTTAATGCTTTACAAGGGAATCCTGACAGGATTTGCAGGGGAATCGTTCCATAACTTTGCAGGGAATCCTGTCAAGCACTTTGCAATTGAGTAGTGGTACGCAATTGCGCCCCTCCCTATCTTCTCATCGACTATAAGTAGATTCTATGGTGAAGTAGTAATTCACAGCTTGTTATCTACCCTCCACACCGTTTACAACCATTCTCTACATTTTCATAACTTAATGGTTGGTGGTTCACGCTCTAGGGGTACAAGGTCAGCGAATGATGCTGGCACTTCAGGCTCCGCCTACATCCAACAATTAAATGATGGATCAAGAAGGATTAACTGGAAGGCACCCGAGACAACGGAGGAGTGGGCGTAGTTTGGTAGAACTGCGGCCGATCGTCCAATTACGCCTAAGGAATGGGAAGAGTTTAACAATGCACGAGAGGCATACTACCATGCTCATGGGGGAGAATCCCCACCAGAGTATCAAGCTCACCAGCGGTCGGGTCTACCAATGTCTCAAGTACTGCCTACCAGGTTGAGAGAGTCATGTGATGCGGCGAATGCAGATATACAAAACATAAGAGGATGTGGCTAAGCAACAAGGATATTCAGAAAGATAAAGAGGCGTGTATTGCGGAGAAGAATGAGTTCCTGGAACAAATGAAGCGCGAGGTTAGGGCGATGAAACGAGAGATTAATGAGTTAGAAGATGAAGTGATAGAAATCAAAGACAGCTACACCGGCATAGAGGACATGATTAAGAAAAAGTCTGACTGGATCATCAGGATCCAGGAAATCTACCCGTAGTAGGCTCCTCCAAAGATGGTTGTTGTATGGATGCACTTCATCCGTTTTCTTTGGTTTGAATAAAATATTGGTTTGATGGATACTTTAGTAAATAACAACTTCCAACTTAAAAAACACGATAAGGTGGATAAAAGCAACACTAAAAATACAAACATTATAACTTAGCATACAAGGCGTAGTTTTTACAATAAAGGGAAGTCAACTTTATAGAACAATAATAATATTAATAAAAGGTTTATTACATACATGGTTTACTCGTTTAGATCAACGTTTAAATCAAAAGTACCATGTCTAAAACTTTCATAATTCTCTTGGGTTGATACTGGTTGAGTTTGTTGACTACCAGATGCCCTGTGAGTTTGTCGACTACCGGATGCCCTTTCAGTTTGTCGACTACCAAATGCCCTTTGTCGGCTCACATTTACTGGTGCAGGAGATGGACAGTTTGCTCGAGCGTGTCCTGTTTGTCCACACCGAGAACATCTTCTCTGGATGGAATCCTCGCCCTGAGATGGGATACGGTCATGGTTACTCGGTCGACTAGCCCTTCTTATTACGACCGGTGGTCTAACGGTCATAAGCGGGTGGTCTGGAACAACCCATCCTTCTCCTGGACCGACTGGATGTATGAGCTCTGCGTAAGTTTGTCGAAAATTATCCGACGCGTAGTAACCAGTCGCCAGATAGGAGACATCTGTACACCGTTGATTTCTTGCGACGACGATGGCATGGCCGCATGGTATTCCTGAGACCTGTCATCTCCTGCACGAGCAAAGACGATTATTGAAGTCAACTTCTACGTCCCTAACCCCATAGAGGACTTCCCAGTAACCTCGGCCAATCTCATGTACAGTCCACGTTGCGAACTTGTGAATTCTCTTTTCTATTTTGGCCTCCGCACAAGGCGTGAGACGATTCACCATTTCCTCTGCGATAACACAAATTTGTTACGTTAGTGTTGCAAAAATAAAAACATAAAATTCAAACAGTAAAAAATCCAAAGATGATAACCTCCATTTCTCCTACGAATCGAATATCATTCTTGCTGAAAACATCGGAAATAATCCATAAGAGCCACAATAGGCAGGCTCCGTGCAAAACGAGATAATGCATTCACCGACTCGGCATTGTTCGATGTCATTATGTTGTAACGCATTCCTGGGAAATGGGCCCTTGACCATTTCTCCGGTCCAACCAAGTCCATAAGTGGAGCTCCAAGAGCTAATGCAGCTCGTAGACCCGTCATGTTCAGTTCAAACTCCTCCACCGTATATGCTTTACACGTCCTCCAAAATAACTTATTCCTGTATCTGACCCTGCTGTCCCTGGTTTTTACGTTCATCATTAGATGGCGACAACAAAGTGCATGATGGGCGCCCGGGTACACTGTATTAATTGCTTGGTGAATTGAAGAAACCTTGTCGGATACAAAAACCAACCCCTTGGGTTCCCCGATACAACGCTTTAGCATGGTTAAGAACCAAGTCCACACATCCCCACTCTCAGACCTACCAACTCCGAAAGCGATGGGCACAATCTGGTTATTTGCGTCCATAGCAACAGCTAAGAACATTGTGCCCAAGTAAGTACCCTTCAAATGAGCAGCATCGATGATAATGATCGGACGCAAGTGTGTGGTAAACGACCGAATCTAGATATTTAAGGCATTTTCATATTATAACATTATTCAATATAGCAGTTCAATTAAAATAACCACGAAAGTTATTAAAATAACCACGTACCGCGCAACCGAGGGCAGCGAAACACATCTCAAAACGTTCTCTACTGTATGTCCTTATGGAGGTAACGGTACCAGGATTTCGAAGCTCCAGATTATAGAGAAAGCAGGGGAGTCGGGTAAACGATTCTTCAGGGGTACCACGCACCATCGTCAGTGCATAAGCTTTTGCGCGCCAGGCTTGCCAGTAAGAAATATTTATTTTCAAATCCGATCTGACGTCGTTGACAATGTCGGATCCACGGTATGTCCTGCTGGTATCCTTCACTTTAGGGTAAATAAAATTACCCAATACTCTACTGTTTGCTTGATGGTGGTTGGGATGCAGTTGCGTCCTCGAGCAAGTGTGTACGTCATCCAATATACGAACATGAAACATATTGGTATTTTCGACAGAGGTCGCATAGATACGCCAAGAACATCTGGCTTGCCTACATCTGGCATCGTATCTGGTTTTATTTGATCGGTGAACTCCAAACTCAAAACCCTCTTCAAGAAACTTCAAACCGAGAGCGAGTGTAAGATCGTCTTTCGTCTGGAATACTTGACCCAAACTCACTCTTCTACTACGATTATAACGTGGGGGAAGGTTGGGTGTGATGACTGGGGTCGCTAATGGAAGTGGAGGGGCATATCAAAGAAATCATTTATCCCACCGTATGATTTGATAGGACTACTTTCTGGTTCGTCGTCGTCTTCATCAGTATCAACATCAGATAAACCTAAGTGGTAAACATGAGACTCCTCATCATGTCTATAAACTTCGTCGTCGTCATCTTCTTGTTGTTATGCTTCTCCTCCTCGTTGTGTTTCGAGAACAACATCTGGGGTATAATCAGATTAATCCACACCGCCTCCGGCATTCGAAGTACCACCGAGATCGCTTCCACCGGACATCGATGGATCGACAAACACACAGAGTGTTGGCGGATTATTTTCACCGTCAAAAAATTGAATGAAAGACAAAACATCGTCAGTGTTGCATAACTCATAAAGACCATCATTAACCTTATACGATATTCTAATCGTACCAAGAGCAGGATCGATACGAAATTTTCTGTGAATACAATTAACCAACCAAAGATGCGTAATGTTAGGTGTCACCTTGACACGGGTTATCGGTTGATCGGTAACATACTCCCACCCGTTACCTTCCTGCTGCCATGAACCACCGCTTAGGAGATGTAACTTGACTTTATCATCTCCGGATCTCCTATTTAAAAAAAAAACACTCACAGATACACAAACAAAACAATTGTCTGAAATTTGTGGATGAAAATGGTGATTTACAACTACAGTGGTTGTTGGTTTTATAGCAATAATTTAGGGAATCAATTTCAAAAAACACAGGGAATCAATTTATCTGCTAAAATAAATTTGATAACTTTTTGAAAAAAAACAGTAAAAATCAACATAAAAAAGCAGCTGGAAATCGTGAAAAAATAGCAAACAAACAAAATTCCAAGGAGAAACCCTAATTAGGGTTAACCTGGGCATGACACGTGTCTAGGGACGCAATGGAGCCCTAGGCGCCCTAGGGCTCCATTGCGTCCCTGGGCTCCATTGCGTCCAGTGGGCTATTTCCGTAAACCGTAGCGAGAGGTTGCTAGGAGGCCAATCCAGTTCAATGGTTTGGCCATTTGGGCCAATTTTCCTATTTGGACCACCAGTGTACTTTTACTTTTCGAGGGATGAAAACCAAAAAGGAGGCATTCACGAGGAACCATTTATGAAATTCACTCTAAAATAAATCTAATCATTATATGCGTATTCGATTTTGCTCATAATTACTACTCCTCCGTCCCAAAGTAAGTGTCCACATTTCTATTTATATATGTCCAAAAAAAAATGTTGTCTCAAATCTACCGTTCATTAATGCACAAATATTTAAAAGTTGTGAAGAGAGAAAGAAATTAATTAGAGGTAAAGTTGTCATTTAGTTAACTAAAATGTGTAACAATTATACATGTCTAAAACTGTATATCATTTCTATTATGAACACTTATTTTAGGACTGAGGGATTACAATTTATATTATCCCTATAGTAAATTTTTGGTACCATTTTGGTTAGGCCTTCAAAAGCCTAATAAATTAAAAAAAGGTAATCATAGCCATAGGTTCTAATTTAATTGGGCCATGATTTGATCCCAAAATGAGCATAGAATTATGGTATCAACCTAAAGCCCACGAAAACTTTGGGCCAATTCTTTTAGTATTGGACTAATGTAAGTCAAAGTGGGTTATTATAGTCAATAATCACATGGGCCAAATACTTTCTCTTTAGTCACTTCTCTAATGTCTTAAACCTTTTTATATAAAATAGTCAAGAAACCGTAAATAAACGATGTACGACACTTTTTTTAACGGTGGCGCAAGTTGCGACATGTCTTTACAGTGCCGCAAGTTGCAACTTTGGCTTGCTCTTTGTTCGTCAAGGCATGTCCTTGCAGTGCTGCAAACTACGGTGTCTCAATTTATTTTTTTATGGTGGACCTACTTTTCATCTAGATGCGTAAAAAAATGTCAGATTCCACAAGGAAAAGTGCCTTCGAGGTTGACTTACAGTTAAAAAAAATCGAAAAAAATGGATTTAAATAAGATCTAGACCCAAACACACTATGGTCGGTTTGAGTCTAGTTGTTTGGTTCTTCATTTTGTCGATTTTGAGTTTTGAACTGATATTTGCAAACCCAAAGTTGTAGCCTGTAAACGAGATGTGACTGATTTAACTGAAAAAAACCCATTCGAGCGTCTATAAGTATGTCAAATAACTGGAAGGTTGAGTAAAATACTTTTCGATAATAATAAAAAATCGACGGTACAATCAAGTATCACCTGTTAAATGGAACCCCTCATGACACGTTTTGTATGACAAAATTCAAGAAAATTGGAATAATAGATCCATTTGACCAAATTTAGTGTATTGTATACCTACCTATTTAGTTGACAATTAAACATAATTCATTTATCTAATAAGGGTGCCTTCATTTGCTAACCACAAAATTGGTGCTAACCGTGCTAAGCAATTTTCGACCAATCAAAAGCTTTCTAGAGTTTATGTAATTCGATCAATGCTATTAAATCGCTAAGGGTATTATGGGAATTTTCTAATTTTCGGCCATTTAAAATGTTTCCATATTACAAGGAGTTTTTTAATATGGTAATTATCTAAATATTAATTGTAATCATTTAAAATTAAACTTTGATTTGCATTGCATGTGATTAATTTGGAAGTTATCTTTTACCTTTTTTTAAGCATGTTATATTTTTTTTAATCCACAATCATTTACATCGAACTGTGAATATGTGAATATACTCTTTCATATGCATTTACATCGAACTGCATATGTGAATATACCATTTATATCGAACTGCATATATGCACAGGTTGCATATATGCACAGATTCACTGTTCTAAATACTTATAGAAAATCAGTTCTCTATATTTGAAGATTCCACTGGAATTCCACCATCACTGATTCACGGTTCTAAATAATTATAGAAAAACACTTTTTTTTCTAAATAATTATATTTGAAGAGTTCTTTAAATTTGGAGAATTTGACCTTCTCCCTCCTTTTTTTTCTTCATTTTAGAAAATGTTTTAAAGAATGAGGTAAAGAAAAAACCATTCACAAAAAAATGGATATATTCTTATTTTTTTTAAATATACCGCAAGATGCAAAGTCGTCGAAGCTAGGTGAAGATCAACGTGAGAGCGATGAATCGAAACGCCATAAATTCTTCAAAAGTAAGGTAGTTAGGTACGTCGATCGCGTGAATCGGCGATCGACGTCATGGTGCGTGTTTTGCTGGATTAATCGGCTTTGTGGGATCAAATCCCTAATTATTTGGAGTTTTGATTTGGTAGGCGTATGTTACCAAGTTAAAAGGAAATGTATTTTGACCGAAATACCCCTGTGTATACATGCATTTTATTTTTATAAACCGTTTTTTATATTTTATTTTAATTAAAATTCTAATTAATTGTGAACCATTGATCTAAATAACCAACGGTCCAGATTGGTCAATACATTTAATATCAATGTCGTGATTAGCAAATGAATAATACTCTATCTAATAAATTCATTAATACATAACTTCATTGATGTAATTTAATGCAATTTCTATGTATTCAATTATCTTCGTTATTATTATCTTAAAATATAAATGGTATTTTACATTTTCCCTAATAAATTGCCGACGACGACCCAAAAGACGATGTTTGTTTTTTTTCTTTTAGCGTGTGGTTTCCAAAACTTTGAATTATTGGTTCCAGCTGCACGTGTACCCCCCTCCAGCTTGTACTTCTTGTACGATATAAATATAATATATATATATATATATATTGGAAGGATATTTTGCAACCTTTAAAAAGGTTGCAACCTTTACAACTCATATCTTAACCGTTTGATTCATGATCGACGGTTATTTTATTTTTCTTTTTCTTTTTTTAATTAAAAATATTGGGTCTCATATCTATTGTAACCGCCGATTATGAATCTGACGGTTAAGATGTGGGTTGCAAGGTTTGCAATTTTTTTAAAGATTGCAAATTAAACAACCCCTATATATATATATATATAGGAAGAAGTTCATTTGAGAAATTATAAATGTATGAGAAATAGAAAAGTAATTTTAGTCATTCATCTAGTCAACATTTGCGGCTTTCACCACGAAGCACCAGATAATTCCTTGCATGGTCTATAAAAGGTAGAGGGGTAGTTTCGTAAAATACGCGGGATGGGTTCATATATGAACCTATATGATTCCTATATGAACTATACGTTCATATGTGAATCAGTTAATTAGTTCATATGAGAACCAATTAATTAGTTCAACTGATTCATACATGAACTTACAGTTAATTAGTTCATATGTGAATCAGTTAATTAGTTCATATATGAATCAGTTAAAAGAGTTCAGATGTGAATTACACTGATTCACATATATAGTTCATATGTGAATTATACATGTTCATATATGAACACAACCCGTGTATTTTGTAAAAATTACGAAAGTGTCATTTTATTTTTGGAATAGCTCCAACTTTTGATCAGTCAAAGCTGCAACTTTTGATCAGTCAAAGCCGAAATATTTGACCAATCAAATCCGATCTTCACCGTATGAATGATTAGGATTACTTCTCTATTTCTCATATATTTATCATTTTTCAAATGAACCTAAGGCTATATATATATATATATATATATGGTTGGGTTCCGGTGAGATGTTGAGTTAATGGTGAGAAGCGTGAGAAGTGATTATCAACCGTTAGATGAGAAATGAACGTACATTAAGATGAGATGTATCGACATCCACCAGATAAATTTCCTTCTAAACCACAATTCATGGAAGGGCTTGAGATTAAAAGAGATCAACGATTCAGATCTATTTCTCACGCTTCTCACCGTTAACTCAAGTTCTCACATGATCCTTCGTCTATAAATAAAAAAAGGTCGAATCAAGTATAATTTTATACTAAAATCACGTGTGAAATTACATGTGATTCACACGATTTGATCGCAATCAATGGTCACGGGTAGGTCGCGTGCATGACCGAACACTTTTGCTTTGACCGTTAGTGTAAAGTCACATGTAAATTTGCACGTGATTTGACCGTTTTGGATTTTGAACTCACTGGGACCATTACGAGTTAAGAGTTACGCCCTTTGGTTTGCTCTCAGTATTTTGTTTAACGCAATTCCGTTGCTTTGTTTATCTTATGAGATGTTTGGTTTATTCTCTTATTTGGTTACTGTTTCGTTTGAATTTTGATCATATTTTATATTTTTTTTTTCGATTTTAAAAATAGGGAGTGAGATATTTTTTAATTTAAAAATAAAGTTTGTAATTCTCTCTTTAATCCTTCTCACTTTCTTAAAACTATTTGAAATTCATAAAGTAAAATTAAAATAGGTAAAATATAAATATCACCCTTGTAGTAATTACATAATAAATGGATATAATATTTATGAATTTCTTAATTTAAATATATAAAATACAAAATTTATAATTGTTAAAATTGGTACAAAATGTGTGTAATACGTGTGGCGGCAGGTCACCGGAAAATGCCAAAGTGGCGTAGGACCTCAATCTTCTACCACCCCCCGACCACTTTTTATCTCTATTCATATGTGAATCAATTATTATTCATTTACAAAATCTTGCAATATCTTTGACTATTTTCCTCAAGTCAACATTGTCCCAAAACATTTTATTTTCTTATTTTATTAATAAACATCATAATAAATATCTAAATATAAGTATAATAACAAGGATAGTTGATTAAACCAGGGTTGTAAACGATTCGAGCTTTTAACGAGTTACTTGGTCTCGAGATTAATAATTAGCGAGCTCGATTCGATCTCGAGCACAAAAGAAAACTCGTTTAAATTAACGAGTCGGGCTTCATAACAGTTATGTTCGACTAAACTCGTTAACTGAGCTATTCGAGCATAAACTTTCTCAAGCCAAACATGCTCATATATTTGTAACCGTACAATAAAATATAAATATTATGGAACTTAAACTAATAAACGAGTTAATCAATTGCGAGTTTGAACCCTTTAAACGAGCATCAAGCTTGAGCTCGATAATTCAAAAAATATTTGAGCAGGAGTGTAGTATTATTTTTTCAAGCCAAGTTCGAATAACTTACTACTCGACTTGGTTCGACACGTTTACACCCCTAATTAAAGTGGTCGTTTTAGATGGATCACTTCACTTTACAGTCCACTTTTTATGAATCATATATGATTATCGTTGGTCATTTTATGATTTCACAGGCCACCAAAGAGATTTTGAAAACCAAAACGACATTTTGAAAGATGACCCAACCATAATCATATTTAATTCAGGAAAAAAAAATACGTTTTGCACTTACGAAATCTTGATTATTTTGTTCCAATTGAGAAATAATGGCTAAAAAGACAGGAGAGAGTCATTTGACTATTTTGGTTATTTTCCCTAATAACACAATTATTATGAAAACGTTGGTTACAAAGAAACTATTCTCACTAGGGGTGTGCATCGGGCAGGTCGGTTGAGTTTGAGTGGGAAAATTAAAAACCCGATCGGATTTCGGATATGGAAATCAAAATCCGAATTTTAAGTTTCGTATTTTGGATTACTTCGGATTCGGGTTGGTCGGGTTTCAGGTTGATGTCAGTCGGGTTCGGGTATTATTATAATGCAATATATATATATATATATATATATATATATATATATATATAAATTCAATCGTTTTGGATTGATGTCGGTCGGGTTCGGGTATTATTATAATGCAAAAAATATATATATAAATTCAATCGATTGAGAGATTGATGAAATTGATAGTAAATTTATAATTATAAAACATTTCGACCAACTAGAATTTATGATTTTCAAAACATAATTAGATAAATAAATATATTTATATTATATATAAATATGTATGTATATTATTTGGGGTTTTCGAACGGGTCGAGTGGTCAAAGATCAAACCTAACCCGAACCCAAATATCCCCAAAAAAATCGGGTTTCGGATTTCGGGGTATTCGGGTTTTGCAAAAACATCTTATTTTCGGTTTGGGTTCGGGTTCGGATTTTAGACTTTTCAGGTTTTGCACACCCCTAATTCTCACCAAAGATTAGGAATAGTGGTGGATCCAGAAATTTTAATGATTTAAGACACATTTTAATGGTGTAAAAGATTCCAAAACTAAATAATTCATCTAAACCAAAACGGTTTTGGGTTATTCAGTTTTTAGGTTAAACGACTTATGGTTTCGGTTTTTTTTTTTACTATTTCGGTTAAAGCGAAGAACACATTATACTATTATTTTATTTATTTTACTTCTATATAAATTGGTTTGAGCTTATTGATCTCGAAAATAGGGACAATCGAAGGCACAAAGCCAAAAATTGGGGGACCATAGAAAGTACAGATTAGTATAGGTAGCCTAATAATTATAAACACATATCAGTATAAAAAGTACAATAAAACAGGGATCGAGTCAAATCATATTATCAGCTAAGTTTCATTTAACTTTTTATTGTAATTTTTTGTAAAAACGGTTTTCGTTAAGTTGTTTAAAAGTTAGATTTCTTGGTTTGACTTGATTCATTTCAAAAAATTGGGGGACCATAGAAAGTACAGATTAGTATATGTCACGTCTAGAATTCTATAAGCAATTCAAACTAACTCAAAAAACTTTTGTCAATATAGAGGATTAGTTTTTAAAAATTAATTTTGGACTTTGTACAATTTGTATTTTTCTTCTTATAACAATTAAATAAAAAAATATTTAATATATTGGACTCATTTCGAAGGTATTGACAAGACGATTATAATTGTGTAACTTGTTAAAATTAAAAATTATTTTTTTTAACGTATATTAGTTAATATACGCTTATATGTGTTAATATAATAAAAATGTAAAATATAAAATATAAAGCCAAAAGGTATAAAGTAAATCAATAAAATGAGTTCAGGAACCAAAATTGTAACTATCATTAAAAAAAATAAAAAAGGCATCGTTTGTGTGTTTGGTTCGAAAAACAATGGAGTAATTATTTGGTTTTAATAGACTAGAGTGTGAATGATAATTAGATAGGGTGTAAATAGTTTGACCCTTTATAAAGTTATAGAAATAAATATATTAATTTTTTATAAGCAAAAAAGGGAATATTTAATGTCATTTCATATAATATGGACCATGTATTTCATTTGCGGACAAGTACAATGAATTGCCACGTTTTCTAGATTGAACATTTATTGTACTTCACAAAATTTAGAGTAAACTACAAATTTGATCCATGTGGTTTATCAAAAAATACGAAAGTGGTCCTTGAACTTCAATAAGTGCAGATTTCATCCCTGAGGTTTCGATTTTGCGATGAAAGTGGTCCCTCTGGCGTTAGTTCCGTTAAATCGTCCGTTAAGTTCAGGGGCAATTGTGAGCAATCAACAGATAAATTTATAAGTGTTAAACAATATAACCATCAGTACATTAAATTGACATTTTCACCACTTTATTCCCAAAACATTCAGTTTAGAAAAACTCACCTGGTGTCCAGATCAAAGCCTTTCACTTGCCATTGTCCAAAACACGGATTCCTAAGACACCAAGATATCGTTGATAAGTCTCACGATAAATCCCAAAACAGGAGAATTCTATAAGTCAAAACTACTAGAGGAGGGTTGAGTTAAATTGGAAACTCTCCATCTCAAAACTAAACAGAAGGTAACTGGGTCACCCACCGACCGGGATCGCCCGAACTTTCTCCGACAGGGGTCGATCGGTGTCCCGGTGCCCGGTGTCGACCGGGTCCCAACCCCCCGGTATCGACCGGGGCTCTTCCTCCCGGGGTCGCCTGGTTCCCCAAACCCCGGGGTCGCCCAGTACCTCCACACCCGGGGTCTCCCGGTCCCTGCGATAACATTGTTCGCCTTTCACGATCTTTTTGAAACCAAAATCGACACAGGGGAAAAACATATTCTCAATCTATTTCAAACCCATTAACCTTCCCTCATCCAAAGTTGATTTATAAACAATGATGCTAAAACACCCTTCCCCCACTACCACCGATTCCACAGAAACCCATAACCAAAACTTCCAGTGAGGGATTTTCATGAATTCCCAATAATAATCATAACTTTACCCAACTAATCAATTCCTACTAAACCAAATAACAATAATATGTAATAAGGGACATACCTAGAAGAAGATGAATAGGGAATCCTTTCCTCCTTTGAGCTCCTCTTCTTACGCCAAGAAAACATACACCAAATTTTGCTATTCTTACCCAAAATGGTAAATGACGGCTAGGGTAGGGTGATTTAACCCTAATTCCTTCATTTTACAACTAGCCCCCTCATAAAATAAACTTTGACCCAAAACACCCCACTCTTTAAAAATATACACGGTCATCACAATATCATCCCCTCAAAAGAATTCCGTCCCCGGAATTCCTTCGCTAAACAAACTGGGGTATTGAGTTCTCATATTCGACTCTAGCTCCCAAGTCGTTTCCCGTCCTTTGTGAAATTGTCACTGAACTTTCATAAGTTGGATTTCCTTATTCATCAGTTTCTTCACTTTACGGTCCAAGATGGCTACTGGTTTCTCGGCATAGCTTAGTTCTTCATCTACTTGAATATCATCTAACGGCACCACCACATCCACTTCCGCTACACACTTCTTCAAATTAGACACATGGATTGTGGGGTAAATTCCTTGAAGATCCACAGGTAATTCTAGCTTGTACGCCACCTTCCCAACGCGTTCCAAAATAGCAAACGGACCGACGTATCTCAATCTCAACTTACCTTTCTTTCCGAAGCGGACTACTCCCTTCCAAGGCGAGACTTTCAACATAACCATATCTCCCACTTGGAATTCGATTGGCTTCCTTCTCTTATCCGCGTACATCTTCTGACGGTCTTGCGCTGCCTTCAGTCTTCCTCGAATCTGAACCACCTTATCGACGGTTAGTTGTACTATCTCCGGACCTGCCAATTGTCGTTCCCCACCTCATACCAACATAGGGGTATTCTACACTTGCGACCGTACAACGATGTAAACGGTGCAGCTTGAATGCTGGCGTGATAACTATTGTTGTAAGAGAACTCTATCAACGGTAGGTGAGCTTTCCACGAACCCTTAAAAACGATAACACATGCCCTAAGCATGTCCTCTAAAGTTTGGATGGTTCTCTCACTCTAGCCATCCGTCTGAGAGTGATACGCTGTACTCAACTTGAGTTGTGAGCCCAACTCCCTTTGTAGACTTCTCCAAAATGATGACGTGAAACGAGCATCCCGATCCGACACAATAGACGACGGTACTCAATGCCTGGATACTATCTCATCTATGTATAACTTAGCCAATTTCTCTAACGGATATGTCTCCTTAATCGGTAGGAAATGATTTGACTTCGTAAGTCGGTCCACTATCACCTAAATTGCGTCGTGCCCCTTAGGTGATCACGGAAATCCGGTAACAAAGTCCATTGCGATCTCATCCTACTTCCACACCGATATTTCCAACGATTGCAGCTCCCCATAAGGCCTTTGATGCTCCGATTTCACTTTTAGGCACGTTAGACATCGCTCAACGAAATAAACGATGTCTTTCTTCAAGCCTGGCCACCAATATCTTTGCTTCAGATCTCGATACATTTTGTTGGTTCCCGGGTGAATAGAATAACGCGACTTATGTGCTTCCTCCAACACTTTCTTCCGAAGATCGCCCCGTTTCGGAATCCACACTCGATCTTTAAAACATTTCACTCCCCGACCGTCCGTCGTTAACGAATTTACAAATCCGACTATTCTTTCGCTCTTCAAGTTCTCTTATAAAAGTGCCTCATTTTGCAGACTTTTGACTTCCTCCAAGAAAGTGGAAGTTGCCTCAACTCGAAATGCTACGATTTTGGTTGCATCTCCACGCTCCTTTTGACTCAGAGCGTCGGCCACTGTAACACCCTAAAAATCAGAGTAAAATAAAACATGGAAAACCTGACAAAAGACAAAAGTAAATCCATTAACTTCCATAAATGGGATCACTCCTTTAGACTATACAACCCTATACAAGGATTTCATCAAAAGAATGGGACTTAACAATGGCTAGCATCAATACTAAAATATCTCCAAAAACCTCGAGACTCAAAACTCGTCTCTCCAAAAACCCCGGCACCCACCGCTAATGGAAACCTGTTATACACATCATTTGAGAAAAAGTGTCAGACTATAAAGCCTGGTGAGAACATACAGTTTATAAAGCTCAAAAGATATAAACATCAATATCATAAGGAAATCTTTTCATAAAGGTTTAGTTTATAAAGATAACATTTCACCACAACCGGGCCTCTTCGGTCCAAAACTCTTAAACGGTGATAAAAGGACCATTTTACCAAGGATAGTGGTGTAACACAAAGTAGACCACAAATCCGAGTTATGAGCTAAACACTTGGAGTCCTCAGCAATGAACCCAGAGTCCGTGCTACGAGGTGAGATCGCGCTCCCAAGGGAAACCAATGTATACTCCTTCACTAGGATCACTATGAACCATGGCTAGTATCCGGCCTCACATAACCGTACCAAATTGCCCTCTAGGAACATATGCATCCATAGTTACAAAATGGGGAATATTACCTCCCAATAAAACAGTCTATTCCAAAACCTAGGGATCCACTAGTAATGGTAAGGACTCGTCACAACAACATATGTGACCAACCATAAATAAATATATGGTATAAGTACATTTTATAAACAAAATGCTACTCCCAGTTCAACTTCTGGTAAGAATGAAATTCATTAAAATAAGTTCATAAATCTTCTTTTCAACTGACCACATAATGTGTAAGTAAAACATCATTTTACTTCAATAGGGCGGAACCCGTCATTTTGGTCAAGTTTGACCGGGAACCCCGAGAATCACCAAAAACTTTATTTATAATAAAATGTAGAGAACATAAAATCATACCGTAGAAATACTTCAGATTTCGCAAATAAGAGTTTTGACATGTATAAAGTTTGTAAAATGGTAGTAGGAACTCACCGATAGGTTTTCAGAATAAAACCCGGAAAACCAGATAACGATCACGACGTAGAGGTGAAGCTTAAAACACCGACCCCTCGCTAGAAACACCGAAAACTAGCAAACGAACCTTTGAAGATTTGAAAGAGAAAAAGAGAGAAAAAGGAATAGAGAGAGAAAGAATCTGAGATTTACAAAAGATCTCAACAAAATGAGATATTTCAGCCAAGGCTTGCACACATCCCAACACAGCGCACGACCCGTGCGTTTTCCAAAGGGGAGGGCGCACGGCCCGTGCGTTTTCCACTGCCTCGCACCCTGTTCCATGCGCACGACCCGTGCGTTTTTCCTGATGACAAAAACATCAACTTCTTCTCTTCTTTACAACCTCGCAAAACCAAACGAAAATTCGGGGTGTTACAATCCTCCCCAACTTGGGAATGATTTCGTCCCCGAAATCCCAACTACACAAAAAGGTGGGGATATCTTCGCTTCATATCCTCCTCGGCTTCCCACGTCACATTTGCTCCCCGGTGATGCTTCCACTGCACCTTGACCAAAGTGACTTCTTTATGACGCAACTTCTTAGACTTTGTCTCTAAGATGGCGTCGGGTTCTTCCACACTACGGTTACCTTCGTCAACCCTTAACTCTGAAAGGGGAATAACGCTGTCTTCCACCGCCAAGCATTTCCGGAGGTAGCAAACATGAAACGTGTTGTGTATTCTGCTCAACTCCGGTGGCAGTTCCAACTGGTAGGCTTGCAAACCCACCCGTTTAAGCACTTTGAAAGGTCCGAGGAAACGGGGACTCAACTTCCCACGTTTTCCGAACCGAATAATGCCTTTCCACGGTGACACCTTAAGCATAACGCGGTCGCCCACTTGGAATTCCATCGGTCGCCTCTTCTTATCGGCATAGCTTTTCTGACGATCCTGAGCCGCTTTCATTCTTTCACGAATGCACTTGACCTTATCGGCAGTCTCTTGCACGATTTCAGGTCTGGCGAACTGCTTTTCTCCCGCTTCAAGTCAGCACACGGGAGTCCGACACTTTCGCGCATACAAAGCCTCAAAGGGTGTCATTCCGATACTCGAGTGGTAGCTATTGTTGTAAGAAAATTCCACCAAAGGCAGGTGAGAGTCCCAGCTACCCCCGAAATCGATGACACAAGACCTCAACATGTCTTCCAAGGTTTGGATCGTTCGTTCGCTCTGCCCGTCGGTCTGCGGATGGTAAGCCGTACTCAACTTGACTCGCGTACCAAGCTCTTTCTGAAACCCATCCCAGAAGTTCGAAGTGAACCGACTGTCGCGATCCGACACGATCGACAATGGTATGCCGTGCCTCGAGACCACCTCATCGATATAAAGCTTTGCTAACTTATCCATCGATAGAGTCTCGCGCATGGCCAAGAAGTGAGCGCTCTTTGTCAATCTCTCAACTAACACCCAAATGGTATCGTGACCTCGAAGAGTTTTAGGCAACTTCATCACGAAGTCCATGGTGATATGCTCCCACTTCCACTCGGGAATCTCTAAGGACTGGAGACTCCCGTACGGTCGTTGATGTTCGGCCTTAACTTGCGAACACGTCACACAACGCTCAACGTAACGCGCTACATCCAGTTTCATCACCGGCCACCAATAGTGCAACTTCAAGTCCCTGTACATCTTTGTACTTCCTGGATGAATGGAATACTTGGACTTGTGTGCATCTTTTAGCAATAGCTCCCGGTTTCCCCCAACCTTGGGTACCCACACACAATCACTGAACAGTTTCACTCCACGGCTATCTTCCGTTAAGAGCAAACGCTGCTTAGTCATGACTTCATCCTTTAGATTCTCTTCCAACAATGCTTCCACATGTGATGTCTTGATCTTCGCAACAAGACTAGACACTAGCTCGATTCTCGAATGGGTAGCTCGAATACTTCCGCTATAGTCCTTCCGACTTAACGCATCGGCCACCACGTTCGCCTTACCGGGATGGTAAAGCAATTCACAGCCGTAATCTTTGAGCAACTTGAGCCACCGCCTTCGCCTCATGTTCAGCTCTTTCTGATCAAAGACATACTTCAGGCTCTTGTGATCCGTGTATAGAGTGCATTTCGTGCCGTAAAGGTAATGTCGCCAAAGTTTCAAAGCGAACACCACCGCCGCTAACTCCAGATCATGGGTTGGATAATTCTGCTCGTGTATCTTAAGCTGCCTCGAGGCATAAGCGATCACCTTGCCTCGTTGCATTAGCACACATCCCAGTCCCATCTTTGAAGCGTCGCTGTATACCACGAAATCTTCCGACCCTTCAGGTAACGTCAAGATCGGAGCTTCACACAACTTCTTTTGAAGGATCCGGAACTCCTTCTCTTGAACTTCAGTCCATTCAAACTTCACATTCTTCCGAGTCAGAACTGTCAAGGAAGAAGCGATCTTTGAAAAGTCTTGGATAAATCTTCTGTAGTATCCCGCCAGACCCAAGAAACTTCGGATCTTGGACGGACTCTTAGGAGGCTCCCAATTCATCATAGCTTCAATCTTGGAGGGGTCTACTTTCACTCCGACCCGAGTGACTACGTACCCCAGAAATTGTACTTCTTTAAGCCAAAAATCGCACTTGGAAAACTTGGCGTACAATCTCTCTTTTCTCAACACTTCCAGAACTTCACGTAAATGTTGCTCGTGCTCTGACTCACACTTGGAGTACACGAGTATGTCATCAATGAATACAAAGACCGGCTTGTCGAGGAATGGTCGGCATACTCTATTCATTAAATCCATAAACACAGGTGGTGCGTTCGTTAGACCAAAAGGCATTACAAGAAATTCGTAATGGCCGTAACGCGTTCTGAAAGCTGTCTTCGGAACATCATCTTCTCTTACCTTCACTTGGTGATAACCCGAACGTAAGTCGATTTTAGAAAAACAACCCGCTCCTTGAAGTTGATCGAACAAGTCGTCTATTCTCGGAAGCGGATATCTTTTCTTTACTGTAGCTTTGTTCAACTCACGGTAGTCAATGCACATTCTCATTGTGCCATCCTTCTTCTTGACAAATAAGACCGGAGCTCCCCAAGGTGACGAACTCGGTCTTATAAAGCCTTTCTCCAGTAGCTCTTGAAGTTGTGCTACCATCTCTTGCATCTCCGATGGCGCTAAACGATAAGGTGCTTTAGCGATCGGTGCAGCGCCAGGCACAAGATCAATCCGAAACTCTACCTGACGATCGGGTGGCAACCCGGACAAGTCGTCCGGAAAGATATCTGGAAACTCACGCACGATCTTCACATCTTCCAGCTTGGACTTCTCTAACTTGGCATCGATCACATAAGCCAGGAAAGACGAACATCCTTTTATTAAACACTTGCGTGCTCTTGCCATTGTGATTATTGCCACTTCCCCCTTCCTCTTTTCACCATAGATGACCACGACCTCTTCAGAGGGGTTGGGAAGTCGAATCATCTTCTTGGAACACACGAACTCGGCCTGATTGTTTGACAACCAATCCATACCGATTACCACATCAAAACCCTCGATCAACATCGACAGTAGATCGATTGAGAACTCTCTCCCTTCGATACTGAGATTACACTGCTTCAGAACCTCGTGGATCAGAACTTGACTACCATCGGCTATTTCTACCACTAATGCATCCTCAAGACTAGTAGTGGGCATAGAAATTTTCTGACGGAACAATTTAGATACGAAAGAGAAACTAGCACCGTATCGAACAAAATACGAGCAGGTACAGAGTTTATAAGGAAAATACCCGATACCACGTCAGTGGATGCTCTGGCCTCTTCGGCCGTCATCTGAAATGCTCGACCCTGAACCTTAGGAGGGTTCTCCTTCCTTGCTGGTGCGCTACCCGACACAAGCTTCGGGCAATCTCTTCTCACATGCCCCGGTGCCTTGCACTCATAACAGACGACAGACGAGTCCTCTGACCGGGCAATCTCTGGAAGTGTGACCAAGCTTCCCACATTTATAACAAGTTTGAGAGGTGCTGTAACAGTTACCGTGATGTTTGGTTCGACACTTCAGGCACCACTTTGCTTCCTGATAACTGCTGAAATTGCGGTTTCCGACAAAAGGTCGGGCCCGCTTGGGAGGTACTGAACTGCTCTCCCACTTCCTCTTATCAGGCACCACCACTGCTTTCTCAGATTTGCTCTTCGCGAACATCTCTTCCATGTACTGAGCTTCTTCAATCATCTCGCGGAGGTTAGAAGCTTTAGAATTGTGGACCATCGGTTGCATGTCCGCAGGTAGGCCATTCAGATAGGCCTTCGTCTTATCCTTCTCTGTTGGGGCAGCATGCCCCACCAGATCTAGCTTCTCCATGAACTGACGGGTGTACTCCCTCACCGTCAGGTTTCCTTTCACTAGAGACCGAAATTCTTTCTCAATTCGGTCCATTGTTCTTTCGTTGCAAAATTCTTCTAACAACTTTTTCTTGAAATCGGCCCAAGACAACTGAGCCAACACAGCAGGAGTTAGGGTGGATTGGATGACATTCCACCAAATGAGTGCAGTGTCCCTTAGCAGTTGGGTACCGAACCGCACCCTCTGATCATCTCCGCATTCGGAAGAGCCAAAAGCTTGCTCGACCGCTCGGATCCACTTCACACACAAGATTGGGTCGTCGGAACCAGAGAACTCTGGCGGTCCGTAACCCAGAAAGGATTTGTAGGAACAACTTTTCCTACCTCCCGGAGCACCAACAATCCGGTTCTCCTCAGCCCTGACCCCTGTACCAGCGCCTCCAGAACCTGCTACGATGTTTTCCACAATCGTTTCACTTCTACGATTGTTCACATCTCGGTCCTCAATCACTTTTAGCAGAAACTCTTGCTGCTTCGCCATCTCTTCCCTCATTGCCAACATCATGCTGGCCATCAACTCAGACGGGGAACTAGCATCCCTGATTACTGGGTGAGACGAAGCCAGGTCTACTCGCGGGATGACCTCTGGCCCCCCACCTAGTATTTGTTGAACTGGCGGACGCACGACAACCTCAACTCCTTCCGGCTGATCAGCAGTGGAGGCTGTCGCTTCCAGACCATCAACACGAGTACGCGGTCTACCACGCGTATTCACCATACTGAACTGCTTCACAGAACAGTGACAGAGATAAGAGAGAGATTGAATAAACACAAGGAAACGTACTACCACATTACCAATTGTCATAGCAATAGAAATTCAAGCACACTTACATACGATTTCTTCATAATAACATTAGCTAAGTGAGATTATGAACATATAACACATAAAAGTTCTCGTCACGATCACCACAACGCCTGATAAACGTACTTTTCGTTGACTCTAAGACTAACCCATCTTAGAAGCTCTACCCAATCTCGCAGATCAATTCTTAACATACTCAGTCTAAGTCTAAACATCTTACATTCATGCCTAGTTCGCTTAAACTAGAGCTCTGATACCAACCTGTAACAACCTAAAAATCAGAGTAAAATAAAACATGGAAAACCTGACAAAAGACAAAAGTAAATCCATTAACTTCCATAAATGGGATCAGTCCTTTAGACTATACAACCCTATACAAGGATTTCATCAAAAGAATGGGACTTAACAATGCCCAGCATCAATACTAAAATATCTCCAAAAACCTCGAGACTCAAAACTCGTCTCTCCAAAAACCCCGGCACCCACCGCTAATGGAAACCTGTTATACACATCATTTGAGAAAAAGTGTCAGACTATAAAGCCTGGTGAGAACATACAGTTTATAAAGCTCAAAAGATATAAACATCAATATCATAAGGAAATCTTTTCATAAAGGTTTAGTTTATAAAGATAACATTTCGCCACAACCGGGCCTCTTCGGTCCAAAACTCTTAAACGGTGATAAAAGGACCATTTTACCAAGGATAGTGGTGTAACACAAAGTAGACCACAAATCCGAGTTATGAGCTAAACACTTGGAGTCCTCAGCAATGAACCCAGAGTCCGTGCTACGAGGTGAGATCACGCTTCCAAGGGAAACCAATGTATACTCCTTCACTAGGATCACTATGAACCATGGCTAGTATCCGGCCTCACATAACCGTACCAAATTGCCCTCTAGGAACATATGCATCCATAATTACAAAATGGGGAATATTACCTCCCAATAAAACAGTCTACTCCAAAACCTAGGGATCCACTAGTAATGGTAAGGACTCGTCACAACAACATATGTGACCAACCATAAATAAATATATGGTATAAGTACATTTTATAAACAAAATGCTACTCCCAGTTCAACTTCTGGTAAGAATGAAATTCATTAAAATAAGTTCATAAATCTTCTTTTCAACTGACCACATAATGTGTAAGTAAAACATCATTTTACTTCAATAGGGCGGAACCCGTCATTTTGGTCAAGTTTGACCGGGAACCCCGAGAATCACCAAAAACTTCATTTATAATAAAATGTAGAGAACATAAAATCATACCGTAGAAATACTTCAGATTTCGCAAATAAGAGTTTTGACATGTATAAAGTTTGTAAAATGGTAGTAGGAACTCACCGATAGGTTTTCAGAATAAAACCCGGAAAACCAGATAACGATCACGACGTAGAGGTGAAGCTTAAAACACCGACCCCTTGCTAGAAACACCGAAAACTAGCAAACGAACCTTTGAAGATTTGAAAGAGAAAAAGAGAGAAAAAGGAATAGAGAGAGAAAGAATCTGAGATTTACAAAAGATCTCAACAAAATGAGATATTTCAGCCAAGGCTTGCACACATCCCAACACAGCGCACGGCCCGTGCGTTTTCCAAAGGGGAGGGCACACGGCCCGTGCGTTTTCCACTGCCTCGCACCCTGTTCCATGCGCACGACCCGTGCGTTTTTCCTGAAGGAGGGCGCACGGCCCGTGTGCCCTGTAGACAAAAACATCAACTTCTTCTCTTCTTTGCAACCTCGCAAAACCAAACGAAAATTCGGGGTGTTACAGCCACTACATTGGCTTTACCCGGATGGTAGAGAATCTCCCAATCATAATCGCTTAACAACTCCATCCATCTCCGTTGCCACATATTCAATTCTTTCTGATTGAACAAATGCTGAAGGCTCTTGTGGTCACTATAGATTTGACATTTAACCCCATACAAATAACGCCTCCATAACTTTAACGCAACTACTACTGCTGCCAACTCCAGATCATGCGTCGGGTAGTTCTTCTCGTGCTCCTTTAACCGCCGAGATGCATAAGCGATCACCCGCCCCTCTTGCATCAAAACACATCCTAGTCCTAATTTCAAGGCATCACTGTAAATCACAAATCCTTTCGTTCCGTTGGGAAAAGATAATATCGGTGCACTACTCAAGCTTCCTTCAATTTGTTGAACGCATCTTCTTGAGTCTTCGTCCACACAAATTTAACGTTTTTCCTCGTTAGCGCTGTTAACGAATCAACTATCCTTAAAAAGTCCTGAATAAACTTCCTATAGTAGTCCGCCAACCCAATGAAACTTCTTACTTCAGTCGGTGATTTCGGCGCTTCCCATCCTTTAATAGCTTCGATCTTAGCTGGATCAACCTTAATTCCATGCTCCGACACTACGTGCCCTAGAAATTGTACCTCCCTTAACCAAACTTCACATTTCGAGAATTTAACGTACAATTTCTTGCGCTTGAGCAATTCTAACACCGCTCGCAAGTGTGACTCATGCTCACTAATGGATCGATAATAAATCAGTATGTCATCAATAAAGACGATGACACACTTGTCCAAAAGTGGACTACACACCCTATTCATCAAGTCCATGAATAATGTTGGGGCGTTAGTCAATCCGAAGGAAATCACTAAAACTTCATAATGCCCATACCTTGTACGGAAAGCCGTATTTGGCACATCATCTTCTCTCACCTTCAATTGATGGTGTCCCGATCGCAGGTCTATCTTCGAGAATTAACTCGCTCCTTGCAATTGATCGAAAAGGTCATCAATTCTGGGCAGCGGATACTTATTCTTGACTGTTGCTTTGTTGAGTTCGCGATAGTCTATGCACATTCGCATAGACCCGTCCTTCTTTTTAACGAATAACATTGCGCTCCCCACGGCAAAGTACTAGGACGAATAAAACCCTTGTCAAGCTGCTCTTGCAGTTGCGTCATCATCTCCTTCATTTCAACAAGAGCCAAACGATAAGGTGCTCTTGCAATAGGTGTCACGCCGGGCAACAAATCTATTCGAAATTCCACTTGCCGATCCGGGGGCAAGGTGGTTAAATCGTGTGGAAATACTTCCGGGTATTCATTTACTACTGGGACCGACTGCAATCCCTTCTTCTCTTTCTTAGCGTCTAAGACGTACACTAGAAATCCCTCACACCCTTCACTAAACACCGCCTAGCTTTGATCATCGAGATCAAACATGACTTTCTTTCCCGACGATCTCCATAAACCACTACCTCTTCCTCTCCCGACTGAGATATACGGATAAACTTCTTATTACATACTATGTTGGAACCATTGGACGCTAACCAGTCCAACCCCACAATGACGTCAAATTCCCCCAACCCATCGGGTATAAGCGCAATGGGAATGAATGACCGTCAATGTCAATCCTACACTCCTCGTAAACTTTTCCCACTAAGACTCGACTATCATCCGATACTTCTACTTCGAACCCCCGAATAAGCTTCTTGGGTTTTACATGCAATTTATGAACAAAATTCGGTGACACAAACGAACGGCTTACGCCCGAATCAAACAACACCTTAGCATAGGTCGAGTCTATAGGGAAAGTACCTGTAACTACATCAGTTGTTTCCACCGCCTCCTCCGCCGTCATATTGAATGCTCTTGGAATCGCTCGAGCTGGCTCCGTCTTCCTTTCTCCTCCTCTTTCCTCTGTTTCCCCCGACCGTTCCCTTCTTCAGCTGAGGACAGTCGGTTTTGAGATGATCTAGAGACCCACATTGATAACAAGACCTTGGCCCTTGACAATCCCGAACCAAATGCCCCGCCTTTCCATATTTGAAACAACCATCACGGTTCATAACACACTCCCTTTATGCACTCGATTGTACCTATTGCACGACTTGCTTTCCCATCTTGACGTTGCCATCTGATCAGCTCTGCCAATCTTAAACTTCTTTGGATCACGAACAGCCCCTTCCCACTTACTCTTCTCATCGCCCCTCTCAGACGATTGGCGTGCTTTATCCTTTTTAGTCATCTCAGTCGCGTTAACGGTCGCCTGAAAAGTATCAGGTTCTCGCGTTGTCGCCAATACCCGGATACTACTTCTCAACTCGAATAAGTACATCTCCACTCGACATTCTTCGTTCGACACATAAACCTCAGCAAAACGAGCCCTCTCGAGAAATTTCGTTGTATATTCCCGAACTGTCATCTCCCCTTGCTCTAAACTCAAAAATTCTTCTTCTAATTTCTTAACAACTGCTAACGGACATAACTGTCGCTTAAATTTGACAACGAAAGTTTCCCAATCCATACCTCTTGATGATTTTGAACCCTTACCTCCGGTTTCCGCTTATTACCAGAACACAACATCATCTCTCAGCATAGACAGCGCAAACACAACCTTGTCTTCTTCGGCACACTTGTAGGTATCGAAATCCAGTTTCATGTTACCAATCCATTTGATCACAATTATCGGGTCGCATTCCCCCATGAAGGTAGGAGGATTAAAAGTAGTGAACGCCTTGTAGCTACATCCTTTCCCGGTAGCCGCTTTGATCGCCAAATCCGGGATTGTCTGAGAGTGACTTCCCATCACAGTCATTGGAAAATTTTCCATCTCGGTCATTTCCCGCTCCTCACTCCTTCCTTGACACGCTGATGCTTCCTTAGTTCGATGAGCCAACAAGGCTCGTAGAGTTTCTTGTAGTTTTCCCATCTCAGCGGCGAAGATCTCTTGCGTTACGAAGGCCTAAGTCTGATCCCCACCACGATTCTCTGTCGGTCCCCTTCCTCTCACTACAGTTGAACTCTCTTGAAGAGAGGGTTCTTGATCAGCCATTGGTTCCACGCTCCTTGCTTTACGAGCGACACACACCGTCTTCCTTCCTTGAACCCTCGTGTCAGGCTCATCCACCTGAGTAGCCGCCTTTCGGGTCGTATTCCCCTTTCCTTTAGGTCGACCACGACCCTTTCCACGAGTGGCAACTGGCCGTGGAGGAACTACCGGTCCATCCTCAACTGCTTCAATCACCGATGCTACCTCCGCTACCGGCACAGATCTACTCCTTGTCACGTGCTCATACATGAATGCTGAATACCTGGAAACACACAACATTCAACACAAAGGTACAACGCAATAAGGCATGTTAAGCACACACATGTACCTGTAAATTCACAATTACACTAGCCAGATGTAATTCCAAATTTACCTTACATGCTAGTCCTCACTACCCTATCACCCGATTTACTACGGTCATCCTAATTCTTAGTTATGCTTCTACTCTCCTAGTTTAAGTTCAGGCCCGTCCGGTCACCCAGATCCCTTAAACTATGGCTCTGATACCAATTGTAACAACCCAAAAACTCCCAGGCAAAATATATAAGCAAAAGTAACAAAATCATCTCAAACGGTCCCAAATCAACAAATAAGAAATACCAAGGTTTGCTACGAGGCAACCTATTACATAACTGAGAATAACGAAAATAACTATAGAGGAGTCTTCTATTGTCGGATGTTGCTCACACCTTCTCTTTACCCTTGGCAGATCCACCTACTTCCCGTCCACCTGAAAAGGTTTTTAGTTTGGAAAGAGCAAGGGTTAGACCAATGGTCTAGTGAGTCCCCTCTATAACATTAATCGACAACCAAAAGTAAAGAAAAAAGTACTGCGTACAGTTAACCCATTCAGATAAGAGAAAACAGTGCTGAAGTTACCACACATATTTGTCACCCACTGCCGTTACCTAACGATGACGGCGTAACCAACTCATACTGCCTTAACTGGGACACACCCCCATCTGGCATTTACGGAACACCCCCTAGTATGAGTCTAGCCGGGACTCATCCCCCGTTATTACCACAAGTGGGACACACTCCCGGTAATTAATATA
This sequence comes from Arctium minus, assembly GCA_954870635.1. Taxonomy (NCBI): domain Eukaryota; kingdom Viridiplantae; phylum Streptophyta; class Magnoliopsida; order Asterales; family Asteraceae; genus Arctium; species Arctium minus. The sequence goes on from OX941087.1 coordinate 2,830,688, forward strand.
AGCGGGACACTCCCCCGATAATTAGTAAACAGGTCACACTCCCGATAATAGGCACCAGCGGGACCCCCCCCCCCCTCGAATATTAGCCACAATTCCCACAATTTATGTAAGCACACATAACAACAATTATGAGCAATCAACCATCAATTTAGAAAAACAATATAACATCAATACATTAAATTAACATTTTCACCACTTTATTCCCAAAACATTCAATTTAGAAAAACTCACCTGGTGTCCAGATCAAAGCCTTTCACTTGCTATTGTCCAAAACACGGATTCCTAACAATTTAAACATCAGACTCCACCCATTAAAGAAGGGTCTTACTCAATCTACAAATTCATAATAGGAAATTACTGATTTAGAAATCTTACCTTGAAGAAGCTAAGATGCCAATCCCTTCAAATTCTTTCTCTTCTTCAATCTCCCTAAGACCTTGATCCCTGCTCTTTCTCTCAAACAATACTCCAGCCGCCAACAATGATAGGAGAATGGGTCCTTTAGGGTTAAACCCCTTTTTACCCAATTTTTCACTTTATCCCCCCTATCGACTTTCAAGATCTTACACCCAATTTCAATACTTTATCAAATTTTCAACACATTTATTACAGGTTTAATATCAGAAAGGGGACGCAATCTCCAAGTTAGAATTCACATAGGGATAGGATGAATACAAGATCAAAACCGAGTTAGAATCTACATAACTAAAAATGGGGTAGCCTTACTAATACGAGTTGCCTGTAATTACCCTTAGTATGTATGTTATGATGTGTGTAGGTGTTACTTTGATCAAAGATCTCAACCCTGTATAGCAATATGAGTTTTATATGATTTCTAAATTAAGATACATGATTATATATTGCTTGTAGTATTTTGGAAATTTTTATGTGCATTCTATGTGTTTACGTTGTTTGACAACCTGGCCAGAGCTAATAGGTTATTTGGCATAGTTTTGGGTTTTCAATCATAGTTCACACATTAATACAAAATCGAAAACAGGCAAGAACTACAACAAAATTGTATTTGTAAGACTCCTAGAATGTCTAAGGATCTTAATAAAATACTTTATAGAACTGTGTTTATAGAACCAAACCAAAAAACATTCCATCTAAAAATGTTATAATAGGTTTGCAAGACGTTTTCGGGTTTTAACAAGTTTTTTAGGACGCGTTTAAAATAAAGTGTCATACCAATTAATTTTATATGATACTATTTGAAAATGTGTCATATAAACACAAGTATCCATATAAAAAAATGGGTTTATAGGACAATTTTCAAAAGTGCCTTATAAAATACCTAACACGACACTTTATTTTAAAAAACGTTCTAAAAAAATTGTCAAATCGCTCAAAAGCATTCTATAAAACTATTGTAACACGTTTAGATCTGATGTTTTATAGTTTGATCCTATAAAGTATTCCATTATGACGTTCAGACATATTAGACGTCCGATAAAGCCAATTTCGACGTAGTAAATGAAAGAAACGCAAACCCTAGTTCATTTTTTCCGAATATGCTCAAAACACACGATCCACCAATTCGACTATCTTACCATATCAAATCGTTACAATTTTCATCAAAAAAAGTTAAATAATTAAAGAATATTTAATAATAAACTAAAAAAAAAAACATGTAGAATATTTTTTTTAAAAAGGGACCCATTTTGATTCATGTACGATTTCTTGTACAAAATAATGATGCCACAAAAAAATAACACCATGCATGACTGTTTTCTAAAAGGTTGTCTTCAACCTCAAAGTAGTTCCATTACCCTTTGGGACCTTCCCTTTATATCATCTTTCTTTTTTGTAGGGTCTTTTATTTTATGCCATATTTTCCTTAACATTCGACACGTTTTTCGGGTTTTGTATTTTTCCGTTCAACATTTTCCGTTTCGAGATTATTGTCGCGTTTGTTGTCGTGTTGGTCGAGAGTAAAACATGTCACAAAGATCAGAGGCGACAATTGTATGTGACTTTTATCTTATCTGAATATTTTGTGTTTAACGGATTGTACTGGTGAAATGAATAAAAGGGTACTCAAATGTTTATAGTTTCTTTAGTTGTCGCTACAAGAAAATTTGGTTTATAGGATGCTTTTAAAACTTACATTTATTGGACCGAACTATAAAACATCATATCTAAAAGTATTACAATAGGTTTATATGACATTTTTTAACGTTTTAAATACTTTTTAGAACGTTTTTAAAATAAAGTTTCATATTAGTTATTTTATACGACACTATTGATAAGTTTCTTATAAACTCAACTTTTTATAAGACACTTGCGTTTATAGGATATTTTTTCAAATAGTGTTATATGAGATAGCTAATACGTCATTTTATTTTAAAAGCGTCCTCCAAAACATGTTAAAACGCCTGAAATTGTCTTATAAACTTCTTATTGTAACACTTTTAGATACGACACTTTATAGTTTGGTCAGATACTATAATTAAGTAGGTTATTAAGACGCTTAAACATTTTAAGTGTTATATAAACCCAAATTTTGTTGTAGTGTATTTTATTATTTTTATTTTAATATTATAGTTTATGTGATAGTAATTAATATAACCCATTTTTCACATTTTCCATCTCTCTCTTGTTCTTTTAAACCTTAGATTTAATAATAATAAAAATCAAGGTCATTAGAAAAGAAAATTTATTAAAATGGTTTAATAGAGTGATCGACATAGACACGACAATTTTAACTGGTTACTTAAAAAGTAGGTTCACTTCTGTTATATTTATCTCTGATTGATTTATTTAGGCGTTGTTTGGCAAAAAAAAAAAGTTAGCTTATAAGCTAGCTTTTTTTTTGGTACATATTTGGATGACCATAAACTATCTTATAAGTTATCTTATTAAAAAAACTACTCATAGTAACGTTTTGAAAATTATAAAATTTTAAAATATAAAACAAATTAAGGCTTTGTTTGGCAAACTAGCTTATAAGCTAGCTTGTAGCTGATAAACTAGCTTTTCAAAACGCTACTTTGAGTAGCGTTTCAATAAGCTAGCTTATGGTCATCCAAACATGTACACTAGATTAGTTTTTTTTTTTTTGCCAAACATAGCCTAAAAGCCTCATAAATTTTTGTTACACTCATTAACAATTTGATTACACATAAAAGAAAACAAGTTTAAACAAACCAAAACATTCAATATAGGTTTACATTCAGATTCGTACTTAGAAAAAAAAACGTGATTAATTTCTCTAAACCAAGGTATTGAGTCACATAACCATCCTCTATGTTTAGTTTGTACACATTTAGTAAGTCAGAAGAAAAAAAAACTAAGGTAATGGGGAATAAATACGTGTTTCAGTGACAAGTTCATATAGTCAATGATCTGATATTTGAAATTGTTATATAACAGGCAACATGGTTATCTTCGATAACATGTGTGGGTTAAGATTACACCTGAAGCTTGGCTATCTTCGATAACATGAGTCGCCTATGTTTGCTTCAGGAGGACTGTGGGAGTAGACGTAGACGATATGTCTAGGGTTTCAGATTGGGAATTGGGTTTTTGTTCTTTTTCGATATTTTATTTTTATTAATACAAGTGTATTTGGTATGCGGACTTGACTGAACATGGTGGAATTGTATGGACGAGATTGAGATAGGCTGATGAAATTAAGATTTGTAGAAGGTTTTAGGGTTTTAATTGGACATTGGTAGTGTAGTAACTTCCCATTTTTATCCCATCTCACTGATTTGTTCTAATTTTGGCAAAGCAAAATGCATTTTTGTCCCACTCCATCTTATGGGTGTCACTTTTGGTCCAAAACAAACCAACCAATTTCACGTACCAATCGTACCAAGGTTAGTAGTACTGTACCATCTATGTAAAGTTGGTTCGTACAGGGTATTTGAAGTCGTGTACCACAAACCATGGTAATACCGAAAAAATTTGCGTACCAACTATAATTGGTTGGTATACGGTATATAAAAAAAACGGTACCATACCATGTTCGCCCTACTCAATCTTGTCATGTCCCAGTCTAACCCGTTAATAGGTTTTTGCACTGTGTTATCAAGGAAATAAACATTACTGAAGTTTTAGAAATGTATCTTTCCTGGAAAAGATACAGAGTGTATATATTTAAACCATTTAGAAGTATTTTCAGAACGTATAACTGACTCGAAATCCTTCACACTTTATTGTCAGATCATTTTCCGAAACATACCTTTCGTGCAGCTTTAATTGACATCTTTTTCTAAACTTAATTCTCTAAACGCCCTTTTTCCTTGTAGTATATTTGAATTATTGAAAAATATATACGATATAATAATTCAATTGATTTATAATAAAAATAAGCCGACAAATCTACATTTAAGAATCTCACTTTATTTCATGATCAAATTCAATAACCAATAACTCAATTATTAGATTACGATGTTATCATATCAAAGCCAGTAAACGAGAATTAACTTGATTATATATCAGTCGAGTTTGGTATAGTAGTAAGAATCGACAAAATCAGATAAAAGTTAACACATGTAATCGTTATACAGATAATTATTTAAAAAAAAGTTATTATAGAATTGTAAATTATATATTTAATTCATTAAGAAATTTTACTATGCAATATATTTATAATTTATTATAAATATTGATATTTTTTTTAAATAATAATTTAGAGTAAAACGTAGAAGCAACAAAAGTTAAAAATAATAGACAAGAAATAGACTTATTCGAAGACAACATCAATTAGTTGGAATCCATTAAAAATTCACTTTAAATTCTTTTCATTCTATTTTTTAATTTAAACTATTTTGAGAAAGAAAGTTTGAAAAAAGTGGGCTCACTTTCATTATAAATTGACTAAAAATCTAATCGTTTTACATGAGAACACTCTTTGCCGACTATATATATATATATATATATATATATATATATATATATATATATATATATATATATACTATATTATAAAAATTCTATTACCGTTATTCAAAAAGTTGGTTATTGGAAAACAGTTTTTGAAAAGTTAAATTTGACATTTATTACCCTTATAATTAATTATTTAATTTACTTTCTATCCTTTATTTTTTCATTTTTCATTTTACACCCTTATTATTTTAACACAAATAATCGTATATGAACAAAAATGCAATGAAAAAATACGTTTCTTTTTCTACAAATTATACCATTATAATCGTCTCGTCAATACCTTCAAAACGAGCCCAATATTGAATATTTTTAAATTTAACCGTACTATTAAATATCATGAATATCTACGAACTAATTTGTTTTCTATCCATACGTTTTATTTTTTTCCACCGTTAACACATTAAAAATACATAATCGTAAAATACGTTTCATTTTTATTATAAATTATATCATTATAATTTTTTTTGTCAATAATTAAAATATAAACTAATTATTGAATATATTTATGGGTTTAGGGTTTCATAAATTGTGATTCATAGGTCATGGTTGGATTGTTGATGACATGTCTATAAGGAAGTAACATTAATTGTTCGTTATTTACTTACATTCCGCTGCATCGCGCGGGTATATGCCTAGTATATATATATATATATATATATAGAGAGAGAGAGAGAGAGGGGGGGGGGTTATAGAAAACCCTTAAAAAAACGAAAAATTAAGAAAAATGCTGATAATCATTCATTTGTATAGTATGTATATGTGTATATAATTATCATTAAGAGTAAATTATGTTTTTCGTCCCTGTGGTTTGTTAAAAATTTTGGATTTTGTCCTTGTGGTTTCAAATTTCGGTTTTTATCCCTATGATTTGCAATTCATTTCTATTTTCGTCCCTGGGGCCAAAACACTACTTTTAAGTATGAAGGACTAAAATAGAAGTGAATTGTAAACTATAGGGATGAAAAAAACAATAAAATTTAAATCATAAGGACGAAAAATGTAAAGATTATAAACCATAGGGATGAAAATTGTAATTTCAAAACCATAAGGATGAAACTAGAAATCTTTAACAAACTATAGGGACTAAAAACATAATTTACTCATAAACTAAAGATGTTTTGTAGTTTCGTTTACACATTATGCACATGTAGATGTCAGACAAATTATTTATACGCACATGTTTATACTGTATAGATGAATGGTTATTAAGTTGTTCCTTAGTTTTTCAAATTTTTATGATTTTCCCATGAACTTGACCCTATATACATATGCGTATGTGTGCACAGGTTGAGGGATTGCAAACGAGAGTATATCAGGTGTCAGAGACTTTTATAGAATCCACAGTAGAGATTTTTGTAAAACCTGATAATTTTTTTTCTTCTGTCACATCAGCATCAGTTCAACAAAACAAAACATCATTAAAACTTTACAATAGAGATTCTTAACAAAAACCTCATCTTCCCAATTTTTTTTATTTATAAGTAATTATATAACATTAAACATTTATTATTTAATTATTATTATATATATATATTATAAATTATAAGTATATTTATAGCAAATTCAAATTATTAATTATTAATTTGTAATCTTTAATTTTTATATACATTTTTTACTTATTAGTTTTCTATGAGTGTCTAACATAAATATATTATTAGATACTAGAAGCATACTCGTGCAATGCAGTGAGATACATCATGATTTTAATTTTTTGTTTTAATTTTTGTTTTTTCTTTTATTTTTATCTTATATATTTTAAATTCTTTATATTTAAATTAAGATGTTTATCCATTTTTGATTATGTTTATCGGTTAATTATGAATTCAAACATATAGCTTTAGAAATTTGTACTCATTCATCATAACGTGTAATCTTGAATTTTAAGTAATGCGTATCAATAAACAGTACTTAATGCAAAAAAAATTGTTTTTAAGAGTTTTTCGATAGTTTAATAATAATGTAATTTATTTTAGGTTTAATAAAATAATTTTTTTATAAAATAAACATTAAATATTTTGTTAGATTTTCTTAATTGTATTTTAGATTTTTTATATTTAAAATTTAATTTTTATCATGTATTTAATTATGAGTGATTTTAGGGAAGTTGAAATTTTAAGGGAGTTAAAGTTGTTAGAGATAAGGATTAAATAGAAAGAAATTTTAAGTTTTTATTCTTTATTTAAGTTTTAAGTAATTAAAATTAAATAACGGTACATTAAGGGGGCGTTTGGTTCGCATAATGTTTTTGGATAGAATGGAATCTGTCAAAGGAATTTGATTTTGAAGGAATTGGAGTGGAATGTTGTCAGGTTTGACCACCTGTTTGGTTGACAGAATTGGAATGGAATCTATTAAAGAAATTGGAATCTGTCTGTTTGGTTCACAGATTGTAGCTTCAGAATTGGAATGGAATTTTGGTAAATGACCAAAATAACCCTTTTCATTATTTTAATTTCTTAAAACAAAAATTGCTTTAATAAAATAGTCATTAAATACTTCATTTTTTTAACTAAAAATACTTCAATAAAATAATTATTAAGTACTTTAATGTGTAAAAAATTTGAAATACATAACCCAAACATAACAATAAACCAAATGATGTTATTAGATCGGTATTAAAATTGTTCCAAAATACTTACATGCCACCAAATACATGTCCCCAAATACTTACATGCCACTAACTACATGTTCTAAAATACTTACATGCCACCAAATACATGTCCAAAATACTTACATGCAACCAAATACATGTTCAAAATACTTACATGCCACCAAAATACAAAAGCATATTCACCAATACATGTCCAAAAATCATTGATAACCAAGCAAGCATTCTCGCAACATAAACCTCACAAACTCTTCTCGAGCTTCTCCTTCATAGTTCCAAAAACTTAACACGACTTTAGGATCATGTGTTATTTTCCTCAGTGCCGTAAACCTTTCGAATGTAGTAAGATCCATTTTGGCAAGTTCAGGACCAACGATGGACTTCTTTTCATGTACCTCCGCCTCAACTTTCACCAATTCTTTCGATGCGCTTCCAATTCTATCTCCAAGTATGATAGCAGCATTCTTTATTGCATCAACAAGAGGATCACTTTGCCTATTGCGCTTCCTACTACCTTTAGATGTAAACTCTTGACTCGGTATTTGGCTATCTACTGTCGGAGACTCCATGTTTTCATCAGATTGTTGTCCTTCACTTGGCATCTCGCTATCTTCCATGGCAACATGTTCATCTAGCCCAACATAGTCTCTCGCTTGATTGCCATGAGCACGATCCTTTCCGAAAACATAAGACAAGTCTTCATAATGAGGAAATGGTTTGTTTCTCCATTTTGAAGCCTCTTTATGTACCTAGTTTGGCAAAAGAAATAAAAAACCTTAAAAATCAATTCTTAACATTATAATATGTAAAACATACATAATAAATACCTTCAAATAAGAATCCCAAACTGAATTGTCGACAGTCATGCACATTTTCACACTATCATACCCAAAACCACTTGTATTGGTACCATGTAGCATATCATGTACGATTTGCCAATCTTTTTTCATGGTTTTGATTCTGGACTCGATGTGTGGTCTACCTAATATATTAGAATCAGGAAGGGTGACTTTCAATGCCTGTTCCAAATGTTTCAAGTACCCGGATTTAAAGCCATTGTCAGCTTTATAGCCTCCAATATTGACCATATTCACCAACGCATCCACAAGTTTGGCGTCCTCAATTTTTTACCAATTTCGGTACTTACGACCAGTGTTTTTATCCACCATACCTAAAATTATAGATCATTAAAATGGAAGTATTCCTCAAAATTAATATTGCACCATTAAGATTAATAACGATCAACCAATAAAATGCAAATTGTACTATTACAAATCATAAAAGACAATTAAATTGTAGCATTACAAACCATACAAAATCAAATTGTAGCATTACAAACCGTACAAAATCAAATAGAAGCATTCCAATCATCAAACATACTTTGGGCCAAATTGTTTCTAAATTCAGTCCATTCGGTTGAAGTACCTACGGAAGTGATATTATCCTCATCTTGATGTTCAACGTCTTCGGTTTCAATCGGGAAAGGTATGTTTTTAAACGGATCAATTGACATTTCTTGTCTTATGAAATTATGAAGAAGACAACATGCCATTATGACCTTCACTTTCAGTTCAACAGGGTAGTATGAATTATCTTTTAAAATTCCCCATCTTGCCTTCAAAATACCGAAGCATCGTTCTATAACATTTCTTGCAGAAGAATGTTTCATGTTAAAAAAATTCTTTTGGTGTAGTTGGTTGGTGTCCATCACGCCACTCATTTAAGTGATATCTTTGACCTCTATAAGGGGAAAGAAAACCCTCTCCATTTGTATACCCACCATCTACCAAATAATAATATGACCTTGGCACCTTCAACCCATTAGGCCTAAGAAGAGCATCTCGAAGGACTCTACTATCAGCCGTTGACCCCTCCCATCCTGCTAACACGTAGATAAATTGCATATCTTGTGAACACACCCTAACACGTTTGTGGCAATATCATTCTTTCGTGTTCTGTATCTAGGCTTGTCTTCGAGTGGTACTAGGCACTTTATGTATGTTCCATCTAAAGCACCTATACAATCCTAAAAAAAAAGTCATTACACATATTTACTTTACCATGTAAATACCAAAAAAAAAATTATGTGTACCTTGAACCATTTCCATCTTCGATCGGTAGAGCCCTCAAGAACAGGTTCGGGTTTCTTAAGTAAATGTGGATGCAATCTATTAACCGCGTTGCAAACTCGAGTAAAAGGTCTACTAATTGTTTCCCCGGAACGAATGTGACAACCCTATTCTTAACATTATGAGCAACCATGTGTAGGAAAATGGCAACTTGTTCATCAATGTCCATATTTCTAGTTGCTCGTAATCCTCCTAATCTTTCAAGCATATCACATAACTTTTTGAAACACCTTCTATCCATCCTAAGTTGTGATATGCACATGGTGTCACTATCGTATGCATACCTATGCAATATTGCGGATCGATCAATATTTGACAACCCATATCGAATACGTGGTCTATCTCTCATATGTTTGGCTACTAAACAACAAAGGGTGATGAAAAACCAAACAATACCATTCGTAACTTCTTCAAAAAACAATCGCATAATCCTACGTTTGCGTGTTGTGAGACTAATTCGGGCCATTTCCTGTTTATATACCGCACAAGGAATAAGTTATTACATCAAAAACACAGTAACCGGTATACCAAATAGAGATTTTGAGAAAACACTATAAAAATCGATTTTCAGAAACACTATCAATCAAATAAGTATATCAAGTTTAACAAATTAAAAACACCAACATTTACACAGACTACATGTGTTATATTAATACAACCCTTTATTCCCATCATAAAGATAATATTATCTTTTACACATACTACATGGTCAAAAATTTGGATCTACTTGGTGCACACACAATAGAAATGTTTCCTAGACAATTAACAACTACAGATGCATACAAGAAACGGTTTGTAGACAAGGCCAATTGTAATGCATACAAGAAGCACAGATTGTATTTTAGATCAACTAATTAGGCCACTTAAGTACTAACCAATGTTTTAAAACCGGTCGTAATTGACCCAAAAAATCAGTCGTAATTTCCCAAAAAACCGGTCGTAATTGACCCAGTCTCTTCACCGGTTCCCGGTTGAACCGGCCGGGTCAACTCGGGTTTTAAAACATTGGTACTAACTCAAGTTAAATTTGTGCTTGTATAAAAGTTCTAAAAAAACAACTTGGAGTTGATAACCTTAAAAATAGAGTGGAACAAACTAACAAAAAGCTCAACTTAAGCTGAAACATGATCTCTAGCTGTACACAACTCGAATCAGTGAGCTGAGCTCAACTCACAAAGAGAAATTGTTTTGCATCATCATCATGGTGTTAGAAATTGTTGTAATTTCTCGTATAATTAAAAAAAATTACTAACATGACATTGTTTTGGCAAAAGAACAACAAAGATGATTGCATTCGATAACATTTATCATACCAAATCGATTTTCAAAATCGATGTTTTAGAGGTGCACTGATTGAAACATATGAAAACACAAATATGAATCTTTTTTTTTTAAATTTATGGTGCATTGATTATGTATGTATATATCTTACATTTGACATTGAGCAAAAGTAACAATATCTATGTTTCTTATTTACAGCTATCAATCAAATATAAAGCTTTAAACCAATCTCCTGAAAGAAGGATGTACATGGAGTATTGGAAGAGAGATTGAATCAACTTATTGAGGGCAGCATAGGGTTCATACCAAATCGTAACAATGTCAAAAATGAAAATCGATTTTCAGAAACACTATCATACCAAATCGATTTTCAAGAATCGATTTTCAGAAACAAATGAATCGATATTCTGAAGTAAATGACTAACCAAATCGATTTCTCAAAATCGATTTTCAATCAGTTAACACATTATCTTTCAGAAATGGAGAAATCGAGAGAAGAAATGGAGAAATCGAGAGAGATACCTGTTGAGAAATCGAGCGAGATGCCTGTTGATGTTGGTCGAGATTTTCAAAATCGATTTCAGAAACACTATCAAAATCGATTGAAATCAGTAACAATGTCAAAATCAATTTTCAGAAACACTATCAGACAAAACACACACACACACACACAAACCCATTCACTATCGAGAACATTGTAGCATCAATTATGGGTTAAGGGAAGAATATGAGTGGGTGTTAAATGTAGAACAAAATCATCACAGCCTCGCTTATTTTCTGGTTAAGACCTTCGATTAATCGAAAGCAGTACCAAAAGCGATATGTTGATCATCATTATCATCATCCTCGAATAAATAAATAGATAAAAATGGTAGCAGTTTACCATCAATCACAAAACGATTTTCAGGAATCGATTTTCAGAAACAAATGAATCGATTTTCTGAAGTAAATGACTAACCAAATCGATTTTCAATCAGTTAACAGATTTCAGAAATGGAGAAATAGAGAGAAGAAATGTAGAAATCGAGAGAGATACCTGTTGAGAAATCGAGCGAGATGCCTGTTGATGTTGGTCGAGCGTTTATGGAGAAGACGGAGAGACACTTCTATGTCTGATAGAAAATGTAGGGAGCGTTTATGGAGAAGACGAGAAAGACACTTCTATGTCTGATAGAAAATGTAGGGTTTATTTGGTGTGAAGGGTATTTTTGGAATTAATAAAGTGTCATATTCCATTCCAATGAAATGCTCCCCTTTTAGGATGGAATATCAAATTCAACCATATATAGAATTTAATGGAATTGAAGATTCCATTCCATTTAAATACTTGAACCAAACAAAGGAATGAAATTTGGTCAATGGAATTCAACATTCCAATTCCACTAGATTCCATCAAATTCTGCGAACCAAACGCTCCCTAAGTTTTAGCAATTGTTTTTAAGAGTTTTTTTTATAGATGCTTTATAATATAGTATAGATTGGTTGCAATAGTTTCAATAATTTTATATTATTAAAAAAATGTTAAACTTATTGAATAAAGATAAATAAATACTTTTTTATTTATTTAAGAGTAAACTACAATTTTAGTCCCTGTGGTTTACCGAAAAATATGAAAGTGGTCCTTGAACTTCAACTTATTTATTTATTTATTAAATAAATAAATACTTGAACCAAACAAATGAATGAAATCTGGTCAATGAAATTCAACATTCCAATTCCACCAAATTCCATCAAATTCTGCGAACCAAACGCTCCCTAAGTTTTAACAATTGTTTTTAAGAGTTTTTTTTATAGATGCTTTATAATATAGTATAGATTGGTTGCAATAATTTCAATAATTTTATATTATTAAAAAAATGTTAAACTTATTGAATAAAGATAAATAAATACTTTTTTATTTATTTAAGAGTAAGCTACAATTTTAGTCCCTGTGGTTTACCAAAAAATATGAAAGTGGTCCTTGAACTTCAATAAGTGCAGATTTCATCCCTGAGGTTTCGATTTTGCTATGAAAGTAGTCCCTCGTGGCGTTAGCTCCGTTAAGTCAGGGGTAATTTCGTCTTTTTACACGCTTCTTGAATCTTCATCTTCAACCTCATGAACACCAAGAACACGATGAATGCTCATCTTCTACCTCAAAAACACCAATAATTTAAAACTCAAATCAAACTCAAAAACCAAAAATTTAAATCAAACCCATGTCTAAAAACCAAATCCTAAATCAAACCCAAAGTTTAGAAACCTAAATCATACCTACATTTAAAAATCAAAAACCAAAATTAAACTCATATTCAATACCCAAAATTAAACCCACAAAAAAAGGAAAGAGAGATACGGATCTGAAAGAGAGATCGAGAGAGAGATTTGAGATATAGATCTAAGATCCATATAGAGATAGAGATAGAGAGAGAGAGAGAGATACAAGGACAAAAACTGTTAAACCCTTCTCCAGCGAAGTCGTCTTCTTTGGCGAGGTCGTCTTCTCCAGCGAGCCTATGGTTTGCGTCTTCTCTCTCTGTATCTCTCTCTCTCTCTCTCTCGATCTCTGTATGTAGATCTCTCTCTTTGTATCTCAATCTATCTGTATCTCAGATATGTTCTCACAGTGATCGATTTATATCTCTTCCAAAGATAATCTCTCTCTCTCTCTCTCTCTCTCTCTTCTCTCTTTCATTTTTTAAGTGGTTTTAATTTTGGGTATTGAATATGGGTTTAATTTAGGTTTTTAATTTTTAAATGTAGGTGTGATTTAGTTTTCTAAATTTTGGGTTTGATTTAGGTTTTGGTTTTAGATATGGATTTGATTTAAGTTTTAAATTGTTGGTGTTCTTGAGGTAGAAGATGAGCATTCATCATGTTCTTGGTGTTCATGAGGTTCAAGATGAAGATTCAAGAAGTGTGTAAAAGGCGAAATTACACCTGACTTAAGAGACGATTTAACGAACCTAAAGCCACGATGGACTACTTTCATAGCACAATCGAAACCTCAGGGATGAAATCTGCACTTATTGAAGTTCAGGGACCACTTTCATATTTTTCGGTAAACCACAGGGACCAAAATTGTAGTTTACTCTTTATTTAAGGATAATTATATAAATTAAATTTATCAAAACAAAATGAATAAAACTTGTATAAGAAAAATTAAGTTACTCAAAAAAGTAATGAACGCTTCAAAAGTAATAAATATATTTTCAATTATTAATTTATACATTTAATATTAATATTAATTTATATTTTATAACCAGGTTTTATAGATCTATTGTAACAAAAATATAATAGAATGATTTAGAAAATAAGAATGAAACAAGAGCAGAGGTTTAGAAAATAGAATGGTTTTATAACTCAATTTTGACGGTTTGAAAATTTTCAACTCAATCTAATCCAACCAATCTATTCGGGTTGGTCGGTTTAGTTGGGTTGGTCGAATTGTGTTTAAAGAGAGTAAAATCAACATTGGGAATATTAAAAGAAATGTTTTTTCTTCGAAATACGACCAATCATTCAAAAGAATATACGAGTTTATCAAATATTTAGATATTACGTATAACTTTTCAATAATGATCTCTTATGAGTTTCATTGCTCGTTGTTGCCGAGTCGTTTTTAGTAACCTATACATATTAAAAAGAAAAAACAAATCATTTTAGAGAAGCAGCTAAATTTTCATCGGATTATCAGGTTGGTTCGGTTATTTTACTTAACCCAATTTCAGACCAATAGATTCGGTTTGCTTTAATTTTGTATCGATTATATGGTGTGCTACCTCTGGTTGATTCTTTTCCGGTTGGGTTGGCGGGTTAGTCAGATTGATCGGTTTTTTAAATTACCCTTTGTGTATGTAGGTAACGTTCGTACATATATATTTAATTCAGTAATTTAAAAATGCAGCACATTTCAATTAGATACAGATCAATCCCATTTTAATCCCGACATATGATACACTCAAATCAATAGTACTTTACGTTAAAACGTCGTTTTAATAGACTTCAGAAATATCGAAACGAAAGACTTTCAACAAATAATTGTTATTTGATTAAGGAATGTTTACTTTTTTAGAGTAAAAAATGTTTAGTGTCGTGTAAGCAAGGTGTGGCTTTTGCCGGAAAAGTGACATCGCCGATTCCATTCCGGCGACTAATTGCCGGCAAGTGTGGTGGGGGCCGGTGGTGGGGGGGGCACTCCGGTGGTGGTTGTCATTTGCCATCAATTTTGTACTGCAAATTTGCATGTGGAATATTGCGTGTGCAAAAGTTCAAATTCATGGATTTTGTCCATTTTTAAAACGACAAAATACATCAAAATGTAATGAATGTTTTTTTTTTATCACGAGGCTTTTAGTTTATGTGGTATCTATTATTTTTAAATCTGGTAAAACCTGACACGACATGCTAACCCGATACGAACTTGACACGAAATAAACAGGTTTGGGTAATACATTTCAACCCGTTTAAGTAAACAGAATGACACGACACGAAACGAAAATTAAACGGGTAAGGTCAGGGTCAAAAAATTCAACTAAAAAATGACCCGAATAACCCGGTGCCCCCGATGGTCAAGTATTCTAAAAAATCGAAATATGGAAATCATAGGTCTACAACTCATGCGACCTCATGGAAACAAATTCAAAAATCCATTAAACCTTGAAGGTTTTAATTCAATTGTTTACCATTGATTCATGAATCGAAGTAAAGAATCTATACATTTAATAAATAAGTAACGGAAGTGACACGTGTCATCTTCTGCTGAGTCCATTTTTTCATTTTCCCGCCTAAACATGAATCTGGACGCATTTTACATTATAAGTTCATTTAGCAAATCCACATTAATTCCTTATTTAATCTTTCCTTAATTCAATTTTTTTAATTTATACTTTACATTTACTACCCATATAATTAGATATGTAGTTTACTTTTAACCCCTTAATTTTTTATTTTTTTCATTTTAGACTCTTATTATATAAACATAAATAATGTATATGAACTAAATTGCATTGAAAAAAACATTTTTATTTTTTACAAATTATATCATTGTAATCGTTTCGTCGATACCTTCGAAATGAGTCAAACATTGAATATTTTTGGATTTAATTATATAATTAAATATCATAAATATATACGAATTAATATGTCGTGATTACTATTAAATTTGTCGAAATTAGTATGAGATAAAAGTTGAAAATGAGATTGCATATGTTCGGAAATCCAATTTAGAAATCAAAATTGTAATATGAATATCTTTTATTGAATTAAAATATATTATATTTTCTAAAAATAAAATAGAATATATTTTATTCTAATACAAATTGAAAATCAAATATTATTTCGTATTATTTTTTTTGTAATACAAATTGAAAATCAAGTATTATCGAACATATGCAAATCCTTTTACAAAATCCATTTCAACTTTTATCTCACAAATTTTAATAATTGATTTTCAAAATCAATTATTAATACAAAAAAAAAAGTTTTTTGGCATGATTTAACCAGCCGCAAAAAAAAACAAAAACTTTGAACGGAAAAAAGTTTGGAAAAATAGCATCGTACTTTTGATGACCATTCATGTCTGTAAGATAAGTTTTTTGATATGGTTTAATTTTTTTAAATTACCCCGTGTAATACACGGGGGCGAATCTAGTCTAGTATATAATAAATAAGTAACTAGAAGAACACATGTCGCCTTCTGGTGAACCCATTTTTTCATTTTCCCGCATAAACATGTATCTGGATGCATTTTACATTATAAGTTCATTTAATACATTCACATTCATTCCTCCTTAAATCTTTCATTAATTCAATTTTTTTTAATTTATACCTTATATTTACTACCTTTATAATTAGGTATGTTGTTTACTTTTAATCATTTACTTTTTTATTTTTCATTTTAGACTCTTATCATATAAACATAAATAATATATATGAACTAAAATGCATTAAAAACATTTTTATTTTTTACAAATTATATTATTGTAATCGCTTCGCTAATACCTTCGAAATGAGTCCAATATTGAATAATTTTTGATTTAATTATATTATTAAATATCATAAATATATACGAATTATTGTGTCGTGATTAGTATGAAATTTGTTAAATTTAGTATGAGATTTAATACAAATAATCACCAAATTGTCGTGATTTTCTTTCTGCAATTTCATATCAATTTTAACTATATATTTTTCCATAATTTCATTTACGTTATATTATAAACTTTGTTTTATAAATTCTTAATATTTATTCATATTTTTTATTAGTTTTTTGTAAAATATCCTTTGTGAAAACTGTCTAAAACAAGAACATTTTGTAACCAACTGCAAAAAAACAACTCTGAAGGGGAAAAAAGCTTGAAAAAGTAGCATCGTACTTTCGATGATCATTATATATGTAAGATAAGTTTTCTGACATGATTTAATTTTTTAAATTACCCCGTGTATTACACGGGGTCGAACCTAGTATATATATATATATATATATATTACAAGTTTTCTTTTTAATGTTTTGATTTTGATATTTAATGTTTTATATTTGGTTATAATTTATAAGTTTGAACTATCATATTTTGGATTTCTAATGTTTTCATTTGAATTTTGTATTTGTATTTTTTTGTGAATTTTTGATTTTTAAATTTTAGTTTTATAAATGTTAAACGGGTTAGGCGGGTCGTGCTGGGTTAGGTGGGTCGGGTTAGGGTTGGGATTTTCTGACCCGTTTATTAAACGGTTCGGGTTAGGGTTAGACATTTTCAATCCGTTTAACTTCGAACCCGACACGACACGATACCTTTGCCAGGTCTAGTTATTTTGATGTGATATTTTTTTTTATGTAATTGAGAATTAAATTAGAATTTGAGACTTTAATAGGGATGGACCTGTTTATGTTCGAGCGAGGTCATGTGCATTCGTTCAACTGCATTTCGTAAGTAAAAGTTTTTTTTGTATGAAAGATTCTCATTCTGAACTTTGAGCGGTGCTTCGGGATATTAGAAAATACAATGAACATTAACGAAAAAACCAAAAAATCTCTGGAAATCAACCAAAAAACCGAAAAAGGTTTTAAAATCAACCAAATCTTAAAAAAAAAAAATTTCAAAATCAAACAAAAAGATTTTAAAAAAATCCCTCGACATAAACAAAGAAACTTTAAAGAAAAATCGTTGAAATAGTTAAATTCGGCTAAAAACATATCAGACGACTTTATGGACCTATAATCCACTTTAAAGGTGCAACCGCTTGTTAAAAATCATAACACTTTAGTATATAATTTCTTTTTGTTAACCGTGGATGTCCGGGTCAGCTTGTGCGACTCTCGACTAATCTCCTGGGACCTTGGAGAACAGTTAGAAAAATCCTCGATGGCTTTGGATGGACTCAAATAGGTGACCTCTAGAGAGGAGGTGCAAAAGTAAAGTTTTATTGCTCATGAGCTAATACTTTGGCATGTGTTAACAGAAGTTACATGATCTACCGGTCAACGGTTAAAATGAGTACAAAATAGTAAGAACCGAATGTTTATTATAATAAACAAGAACTAGGGCAAAATTTGTTGCATTTTGACTTATTTTATAGTTTTTCATGATCCGAATTCCATAAAATAAATACAATGATCATTAATTTTATACTTTTTAGAAATTACATATTTGAAAATAATATATATATATATATATAGGGAGAGGTTAATTTGAGAAATGGTAAATGTATGACAAAATAAAGAAGTAATCTTAGCCATTCATCCGGTCAACATTTGCGGCTTTGACCGCGAAGCACCGGATAATTCTTTGCATGGTCTATAGAAGGTAAAGGGGTAGTTTCGTAAAATACGCGGGATTAGTTCATATATGAACCTATATGATTCACATATGAACTATACGTTCATATGTGAATTAGTTAATTAGTTCATATGAGAATCAGTTAATTAGTTCATATATAAATCACAAAAGTTCATGTATAAATATGTTAATTAGTTCAACTGATTCATATATGAACTTATAGTTAATTAGTTCATATATGAATCAGTTAAAAGAGTTCAGATGTGAATTACACTGATTCACATATGAATATATAGTTCATATGTGAATTATACAGATTCATATATGAACACAACCCGTGTATTTTGTAAAAATTACGAAAGTGTTCTTATATTTTTGGAATAGCCGTAACTTTTGACCAGTCAAAGTCGAAATATTTGACCAGTCAAATCCGTTCTTGACCGTATGAATTGTTAGGATTACTTCTCTATTTCTTATATATTTATCATTTATCAAATGAACCTAAGACTATATAATCAGTTTGAGAAAAAGAACAATTTGAACGAACGAATTTTACTCATTTTAGTAGTCGTTGAAGATTTACGGCTGGTGGTTTTACGGAGGAACCCTTTTTCGTCTTTTTATTGATTTTTTTTATCTTTTACCCAATCAAAAAACAGCAAGGACCAAAATCGTAAAATTGGTTTTGATTGGATAAAAGATAAAGAAGTCAAGAAAAGGACAAATATGCCTTTTATTTAACCAGCTTTTTATCGTTACAGAAAAAGACAAAATCCGAACGTTTTTACAAACAACGATAGTCATCTTGTAACTTCGAAACTGTAGGAACAAAAATTGTTTTTTTCGACAAACGACAGGGACCAAACTTGTAGTTTACTCTAAATTATAATAAAGACTATTTATAATGATCATCTAAATTGTGGAAAAAGAATATGAAATATGATCATATGAAACACATATTCGAGACAAGTACAAAAAATATTTATTTAACGTGTCAGTGTTATGGTATTTGAATTTGAATTTGAATTTTTAAAGTAATTAACAGCTCTTAAATGCATAAGATTTTATATCAAATTAGTTGATTAAAAATGAGTTGATATAAATTATATTCAATTATTAAGGACCTATTTTGTAAAATTAATAATTTTAGTTGAAATAATAACTCAAATGTGTAAAATTGTTTATAACCTTCTAAACTACATTTTTGGTCCTTGTGGTTTCCACCCAATATCAAGTTTGGTCCCTCTTTTAAACTAAGTACAATTTTGGTCACTATGGTTGTCATTTTGTTTCAATTTTGGTCCTCTGACCAACTTTAATTAAAAAACTTAGTTAAATATAGGGTATTTTGGTATTTTTATCTTTTTTTTTTCTTTTTCATTTTTTTTGTTTTATTAGATTATATAGTTCTTGTAGTTTGTATTTTTTCCTTTTCTACTTTTTTTTATTTTTCATTTTATACTTTTATAATATTAATTAATTAATTATAATTTTAACTAAGAATATATCAAAAATACGTATTTTATTTTATAAATTACACCATTAAAAAAATCTTGTCGATACCTTTAAAATAAGTTAAGTTTTGAATATTTTAAAAATTTTATGCAATTTATTTGATATATATCTCCAAATCCGTCTACAGTAGTCCAAAAAAAAACTTTTCAATTTAAGTTGTGTTTAAGAAATTTATCATTTTTTGTTATTTATGTAAGAAAAAATCAAATTTTATCTATGACTATTAATTAAAAAGATTTTTTTTTTAGTTTATTTATGTCTATTAATAGATATAAATAAATTTCTATTTTTATAGACAAATAAGAAAAACGATAATTTTTGTAAAGACAACTTAAAATAGAAAGTATTTTGGATTACTGTAGATGGATTTGCGGATATATATCAGATAAATTGCATATAAATATAAAAAATATTTAATATTAACTTATCATAAAGGTATCAACAAAACTTTTCTAATGGTATAATTTACAAAATCAAATACGCATTTTTAATGTATTTTGAGTTAAAATTATCATTAATTAGTTAATACAATAAGAGTATAACATGAAAAATGAAATAAAGGTAGGAAAGAAAAGAAATGAAATGTAAAGAAGATAAACCACAAGGGCTATAATTGTAATTTACTATATAAACTAATAAAACAAAAAAAAATAACAAACAAAAAGTAAAATGATCTAAATACCCTTAATTTAATTATGTTTTTTAACTAGAGTTGGTCAAAGTTACCAAAAATGAAAATAAAATGGCAACTACAGTGACCAAAATTGTAATTAGTTTGAAAGAGGAAACTTGATAGTGAGTGACAAACACAAGAACCAAAATTGTAACTTACTCTATTTTATATTTTTATGCAATTTATCTGATATATTTCCGCAAATCCGTTTACACTAATCAAAAATATTTTATATTTTAAGTTGTCTTTAAAAAATCACCATTTTTCCTTATTTATGTCTAAAAAAATCAAAATTTATCTATATCTATTAATAGACATAGATAAATTAAAAAAATATCTTTTTTCTTGATAATTAATGGTCAAAGATAAAATTTGATTTTTTTTACATAAATAACAAAAAACAATAAATTTCTTAAACACATCTTAAATTGAAAAGTTTTTTTTGGACTACTATAAACGGATTTGGAGATATATATCAAATAAATTGCATAAAAATTTTAAAATATTCAAAACTTAACTTATTTTAAAGGTATCGACACTTTTTTTTAATGGTGTAATTTATAAAAGAAAATACTTGTTTTTAATATATTATTAGTTAAAATTATAATTAATTAATTAATATTATAAAAGTATAAAATGAAAAATAATAAATAAAAAAGAGTAGAAAAGAAAAGGAAAAAATACAAACTACAAGGACTATAATTGCAATTTACTATATAATCTAATAAAACAAAAAAAATGAAAAAGAAAAGATTAAAAGACCAAAATATCCTATATTTAACTAATTTTTTTAATTAAAGTTTGTCAGAGGGACCAAAATTAAAACAAAATTACAACCATAGTGTCAAAAATTGTAATTAATTTAAAAGAGGGACCAAACTTGATAATGGGTGAAAACCATAAGGACCAAAAATGTAATTTACTAAAAAAAAAATGTTTAATTCGTTGTTTTAATAATAGTTTTCGTAAATTGAATACTTGTAACTGTTTTTGTAGATAAGTTTTGACTACTTACATAACTCATATGAACCATGCAATTTATAAAGTTCATGATTTTATAATTTTTGCTAGCAGTTTGACAATTTTGTATGCATACTGTTCATCGTCTTAATACGTCAAAAGGTCATAAATTTTTTTCATGAGAAAAAGTGCATTTACATGTGCGTTTTGAATGTTATCGCTATGAATTAACGACTCTGTATTAAATAATTATATAATCAATTGATTAACGTCAATTAGAGACATACAACTATGTTAATGTTGGAAATCTTCTTCTACTTTCTTTGTATTCGAGTTCTTAATCATTCGTTGATTACTTTGTAATATTATATGTATAATTAATATACATCTGAAACTAACAGTTAATGTATGTCAATAATCAATCTATGTGCATGCATATTTATTAGACTTGATTTTGGTTAGAATGAATGAAAGGTGTCAATTCATTGAGACAATCATTCGAAAAAATGGCCGTGAAATGTGTTGTACGTATTAAATGACATGTGCAAGTAGGGTTCTTCCATTTTACGTCCAATAAAAAATAAAACTGACGAAAATGCCCTTTAAAACCGTATATTCTTTTGTGTCACAATTGAGACCGATCGATGTTACGTCGTCCTATTTATAGCCTCAGTGTCACGTTTCATTCTCGTATATCTGTATTTTTTATACATTAAAAAAGATGCCCTTTAATACAATGTATTTCTTGTTTTCAATTATTAAATCGAGTTTTTTGAATATACGGTCGTGTGAACTCCAAAACTTTACGTTAACATCAATACAAGTTTTATTGTTGCTTTAAAAAGGTTATTGTTACATATAAAGTTTGTACATATATGTATTTTTATGATGTTCAATCCTAGTCGTTTGCCCCACATGATCGTAACATACGTCCTTGGATCACATCCCCTCAAACGTAATGATCGTCTACATTCTAACGTTGTACAGAGGGAACGTAGGTTTAAGTTTATGATGCATTTAAGAGATGTCAATCTGATTATTTTGTTTTACAATTGTAATAACTGGTTTTCTTGTGTTAACTGTAATTCTTATTATTGTGTTTTGAAATTGTAATAGTAAGTATTGTAGTGGCTTATATACATGATGATCTGATTTATAGATATTTCCAAGATTAAATTAGTCAACTTTTGAGAATCATAAAACGTATTATTATAACAACACATTTTTTTAGAGTAAAACTTATTATTAACTTTTATGAATTTCTAATTATCTAATTTTGATTATTAAGTGTAACTAGAAACGTACTCGTGCAATGCTACGAGATAAATCACGATTTTAATGTTTCATTTTACTTTTTGTTTTTTTGTCGATTTACAGTACGATTTTGAATGGTTTTGAGAAATGATAATGTTTTTTTTATATAAATTTGTTTAATTTAGGCTTAATAATATAATGTTTTTTATATACAAAAATTAAATATTTTATTAGAATTCAATGATTATTTTATATATTTTAATGACATCTAGAAAAAATAACCAGTTACATATTTAATATATAATTAAAACAAATTTATATTAATATAATATATTAATTAAATGGTGATACATGGAAAAGTCTGCATAAAATGAATGTCCTGTACATACCAAATTGATAGGTGTTAGAAACCTGCAGTAGTAATATGTATCTTGTGCTCTGATACTTGTAAATTAAAAGATTTTTAAAATTTTGCATAAAATGATGGTACATTGTGCCTAATAATTTGTATTTAAGAGTTTTTTATCTGTACATTATTTATAATATAGTATAGATAATAGGTTTGGTAGTTCTTCGCAGATTCTAAACATCTTATTTTAATTATTGAATGTTGCACTAATCAGTTTTAAGTGTTTGGTAAATCTGATTATAGTTGTTTAGATCATCATCTCCAATGAAAGCACTATTTTTGTACTTTTATAGTGTTATGAACAGTAAAATACCTAATTTACTGCAACAATATTTACCAACACTATTTTTGTTAATATTTTGTTATTTACCAAATGTTACTTCAATTTTAAGATTTATATATATTTAATTTATTCCAATGTCTAACATTTAAATAAATTAGAATTATATTAACTTGTAAGTTTTAATAAATTAAATTGTAGTATATTCAACTCTATTTTGAAAAACACAATTTTTTTTAAAATAATTTACAACATGATAGCATGTGTAACATGTTTATTGAATGGAATTTTGTTTTGGAATTTATTATGAACTATAATTTGAAACAAATAATATAATAATAACGTTATTGTGAAAATGTAAAATATACGAGTATAATTTATAAAGTTAATAAATACAGAGATATTATTCAAGTATTTTATTTTATTGTAAAAAACATTGTATTACATCCGAGATGTATTACTGTTAGTAGTAAACTATGGTTTACCCTTATTATATTTTTTGTCATTATGGTTTCAATCTTCTTTAGGATTTTGTCCATCCTTCAAACGTTGTAACTTTTGTTCGTTAAGTAAATACTCGTGCATACATGTATTAATAAATCATATCAAACTACAAAACCTTAAATATACATTCTCAAAATTATGGACTCTTGAAATCATACAGTTTAAAATACGTTTTGATCAAAATAACAATAAAATAAAACTATCTTTATTTTAAAGTAGAGATGCACAAAAAAGTCAAAGATCGAACCCTGGCCTAAACACGGCATGAAAAAGTGGGTCTGAGCCCGAAACCCGGTCTAGGAAAGCCTGACCTGGACGGAAATTTGGGCGCAACCCCGGCCAGGAATGCAAGGCCTGGAAAACCCGATTAGGCCATTTTTCAACCCCAAAGCTCAGCTCGGTTCCAAAAAAAACCGACTTTCTTTTTGCTCATTTGAAATGTGCTTGGAAGGCCCGGGTCTTGTGTATCTCTATTTTAAACACAACTTGCCCTAAAAAAACTACCAACAATAATGAGCAAATTACGTTCATAGGTTGGCAAAATCAGGTTCATTAATAAGATTAGTGCTAATCTGAAAGGGTTATTGCTAATCTTTTTTTGGCAATGAAATAGACGTTATTAATGAATCATAATATCATCATTGCTAAGTATGCACGCAATGTCATAATATGTTGTTATATTATCAATGGTTTACTTTCGTTGGTGTTTCAACGTTTTAACAACATTCTTTTACGTATTCGGAAGGCGTGATACAGTTGATTACAAGGTGAGAGAATTGCATAAACAAATGAAGTGTTTTTAAGTCATCCATCTAGTCAGAGGCAGACCCAGAAATATTTGTAACGCTGACACAAAATTATTGCCGTAAATATATGAAATTAAGCAAACTAGGTTGGGTCTATTAATTCACTTATGAGCGGTGGGCTAGGGATAAAGAATTGTTTATTTTAATTTAAAAAAACATTGCAAAGTTTGCTCACTAAGACTTAAAACCCACAACCTTGTAGAGCACTCTTGTCATTGTTGTATACTCCTGTTTTGTCTTTTAACCATCTGATGGCACATATCCAATCAAAACAATGTCACCATTAAGAATCGTATTTTTTTTTTCATTAAGTCAAGACAATGAAATGATGGCACGAGACACCGTTGATTGCTACATAACTCCACCCCTAATGGGTTGTTGTGTATCTCATTTTTTTTACTCACATCATGTTCTTTGGTGGATCATAAATATGTTTTGCACAAAGTGACATATAGTTAGAAAGAAGGAAATTAAAAAATGTATACATAATGAAACCCTAATAAAGTTACTTTTAGAATATTTTTGGATAAATCATTTAGTGTAGCTTTCAACTTTAGGGAGTTGGGAGATGTACCCATGAAAATGACTTTGTAAAGCTTTTACAAAGTTTAATGAGAGGTTGTTGAGAGCCTTTAAAGATTATTCTTTCTTGTTCCCATTTAATTTTCCGATCACCAAAAATTATTCCGGTTCACGGCCTATTGGTGCATATAAATTCATCGGTTTTTCTCGACTAAAGATATATATATGTGTGTGTGTGTTTGTGTACATCAGTTCAAATAAGAATGCTAAATATCGTGAGAAGGTAAAAAGGAAAGGTTCATATGTGAATACATTGAAAAAATTCGAAAAAAATTTAATTGAAGATGCATACATGAACCAAAATTACAAATTATTCATATAGGTTCATATATTCATCTTCAAACGAATTTTTTCAATGATTCACATATCAATATTTCCTTAACCTTCCATTTCTTACATTCTCACAATATTTAGCTTTTTTATTTACATCTCTCAGTGTGTGTATGCGTGTATATATATGTTTATTTTACAAACCACACTATTGGTTAAAAAAAACATACAAATCAATTCCACTCATTGATTTTTTTTATCTACGGTTGATAACGAATGAGCAATATTTTTTTATAACAATTTGTATATTTATTTTTTCCCGGTTTTAATTATCAAAAAACAGTAACAGCCTAACCGGTCTTTTTTAGTTAATTTGATAATGCCTTAATTAATGATAACAATTACCGGATTTTTTTTGCCTATTTATTGGGATTTTTTAATTGTGTAATCGTTTTTTTGGAAGATATTACTAGTCAAAATTCAACTTTTTATTCATATTTTTCTTGATTTTTGTTTCAGTTTTACGATTGTTTTGGTTTACCAGTACGAAATCCAATTTCATTCTAGAAATCAAATATATAAAACTCAATTTCATCCATTAAACCAGAACAAAACCAATTTCATTCATACCATACATGAAACCAAATACACAAAACTCAATCTCATTCATAAAATAAGAACAAAATCCAATTTCATTTATGAAACCATATAGGAAACCAAATACACAAAACTCTGAGTTCCATTAATTAAAAAAATCTATATATATATATATATATATATATATATATAGTGGAAGGATATTTTGCAACCCACATCTTAACCGTTGGATTCATGATCGACGATTATTGTATTTTTATTTTTCTGTTTTTTTTAATTAAAAATATTGGCCCCCATATCTATTGTAACCGCCGATCATGAATCCGACGGTTAAGATGTGGGTTGCAAGGTTTGCAATCTTTTTAAGAGTTGCAAATGAAACAACCCCTATATATATATATATATAGAGAGAGAGAGAGAGAGAGATTCAGAAGAAAACCCTAAGTAATGAAAAACAAAAAAAATACTTTATCAACCGTTAGATTAATTCATCTAGTGGATGTGATTAAATAGAGGGTTACAACAAGTCAACAATATTTGTTGAACTAAAAATCTCCAGCCCCCTATTTTTTTTATTCGAAAAAAGATGAAAAATAAACAAAATTCGAGCGAAATAAATTACACCAAAAAAACGATCATATTTTTCTGATTAATATAACATCCATATTGATATATTTCATCCATTCTTTCGTGATGTTTCGGTTTTCCGTTTATTTATATATATATATATATATAAGTTCAAATGAAAACTCAATTTTCATTGTCCACGAAGGACAAATCTCAACCACTCCATCTCTATTGATCCGACAACTGATATTAATTAGAGTTTTAATTTTAATATGCTTAGAGGTAAAAATGGAAGATAATTTAAACTCACGTCTACCATATTTGACCTTTTATTTTCTTTTTTAATTAAACACTTTTACCCACTTAAACTTTAAAATAAATTATCTAAAAAATTACTAATATTTTAATCAAACAAATTACATCAATAAAACGAGAATTCCGTGTTCTTAGATATGATATCCATCTCGATATAGTTTTTTTTATTGTTTTAACCCTTTTTTACTTGAAATGCTATATATGTGTTATATTCATCATGAATATTTATGTACTTTCAAGTCTGTACAACACCTCGACACTGTAAGTATATAACTCGACATCACCTTTCTTCAACATTTTCTTCAACGTCGTAAGACATCACGTTCTTCAACACCGTAACCCAACACCCATCGAGACGAATCGAGAACCTATCGAGTAATTCGATTGTGAACCGGGGAACAAAAGAGAGTGTGTCACGTCTCCACACCTTCACGGGTCATTCATGTATACATCATGAAAAATGTATCATTCAAGATTAATAATACAATATTCAGAGTGAATAATACACGATTCATGAATTCGTGTATTATTCATCCAGAATGTTGTGTATTTCATTCTGAATACTGTATTTTTCATCATGAATAATGAATGAACGTTCACATTTGTTATTCATACTGAATGTGGGATATCTGGGGATGCGCATACATATTCATAAATGTAACGCTCTAAAAATAGGGGTTAATTTAAGCCTAAAATAAATGCGGAATAAAATAGTGTATCATAAAAGGATCACCCAAAAAGAGAATAGTTGCATGGCGTTTACAATAAAATAATCAAGTGGAAATGAATACAACATCCTACTAATCTATTCCAACTAGTTCTAGATTACAGACGGGTGTCAACATCTCACTTTAAAAAATATACCAATTCTATATCAATGCACGTCTCTAAAACCTTCAAAAATGCTACTATCCTCCAACGACTCTCCACTCAAGCCCGAGGAATTCCACCGCTAGAGTGACCTGTTATACATGTCATTTTAAGAAAAAGTGTTAGGATAAAGCCTAGTTAGATCAAACATTTGCAACGGGAAAATCAGTACTTTCAAATGAAATAATTCAAGAAGTGCCAGTGGAATTCATATAGATAAATCTCAACTTTAATACAAATACCTCTTGGGTTGACGAGGGAGGCCCGCTTACTAACACAAGTGACTGAACACAAAAGTAAGTCACTTGACGTATTAGTAAAACCAAACACATAAAAGTACCCGCAATGGATGTCAGGCTCAGTAGCTTTAAACGTACACCCACGGAAAGTCAACTTCAACCACATAGGGTCGTTACGTTGAGATCCTCACCCAATATCGCGTACTAGCACGTAGGGCTTATACCTCATCCAATGCCTAAGCGTGCCTCGATGTGGTAAACGCTTACAGGGTAAGAGTTGTCACCTCCACTTATCGGGTAAGACTCTCCATCCTTATATCGCTCTTACCGGGTAAGATTCTCGGCCCTTGTGGTAAGGTAAATGAGCCGGTAAACACTTACCAAGGTGAGCATTTAGTAAACGGCCCTTTAGTTAAAAAAAAGTTTGATATTATGTTGTATCATGGATTCACATTTTAGCCTTAATTAAAACTATGGAATTATGAAACAATTAAATGATGAAAATTGTTAAAACTTCAAGGCATTATATCTCTCTTGCTAATCTTGATTATTGTTTTGTCAAACAAGGATTTATGGAGATTTTTATCTTTGCGTTTGGTTGGGCAAAGGAGAAGCTATGCATTGTGCTTATCTTATTT
The DNA here is from genome assembly GCA_954870635.1 of Arctium minus. NCBI lineage: Eukaryota > Viridiplantae > Streptophyta > Magnoliopsida > Asterales > Asteraceae > Arctium > Arctium minus. The sequence goes on from OX941087.1 coordinate 2,859,838, forward strand.
TGCCATTTATTGAACTCTTAATTATGCATTGATGATAGCATCTTGTAGTGTTATTGTTGTGTGATACCTCATTTTTTTCCTATGCGTATATGTAAGATGGAGTATTAACACATCATAAATATCTAAATTAACCTTCATTTTCTATACATTTTATTTCCACATTTTTACACTAACTTGCAAACAACCATAATTTAGATGATATAGAATATTCTATAAATGATTGTAATAATTTTTCAATCACAATTTACAAGAAAGTTTCATACTCACGCCACATCGTGCATGGGTAAATGACTAGTGCTATTATAATTATGTTACTTTAATGTAATCATAAAATTTAGAAACTAATTGAAGTTAATGTATCATAATATGATTATGTTACTATGCATTTGTTCGTTCTTATATTTAGGATTTTAAAATGTTTTATGGTATTAAGAATTGAGAATCTTTCGGGAATTAAGAATTGAGAATCTTTCGGGAATTGAGAATTTTACCCGGCAACTGAGGTAGAAACTCTTACGGGGATAGCAGTTACCTGCTAAAGACGTTTACCAACAATTCATTTTGATGGCCGGAAATGTCACCCGTTAAAGTAATGGATTCAGGATTTTTTGGCAAGTCATTGTTAAAGTTATGGGCTTGATTGTCAATAGCTAAACTAATGATTCAATCTAGAGTCTTAAAAACATTTAAGGGCCGTTTACTTAACGCTTATCTGATAAATTTTTACCGGGTCACTTTACTTTATCGGATGAACATGACAAAGGTTGAAAATTTTACCGGTAACAATAATGACAAGAACTGAGAATTATACCCGGTAAGTGAGTAATGACTCTTACCCGGTAAGCGCCTACCGGATAAGTTGTTGCGTACGATGCGTTTTAATTGACTAAAATCTTACCCGGTAAGTTAAGTTAAAAGTATTGACTTACCGGGCAAACATTGGGTGAACGACCCTTAGTTTATGTTAATTTGTTGCTGGTTTTTTTTATCGGTCACAAAGTTTAGATTTGTTCCAGATTTGGTTTTCTTTGGAAGTCATAATTGACTTTTTATGTGCTCAAAGATTTATAGATTATGACCACGCAAATAACTATATTAATTAAAAACTTACCACTCAAATAACTGATTCTAAATTATTGTTATAGTGTGTATCCGATCAACGGACGAGTATAACACTAGTTAATTGAAGGACGATTACCATTAAAAATTGTAACTGAATCAATCGGATAACTACCATAATTAACCTAATTATCCATTAAACAATATAAGACAATACTACCTTTCATTTAAATAAAAATCGACAAAATTTAAAAAAAATGGACGGTTAGATTAGATTTGCAAAGTTTGTAACAATATGAAGGTTTGTAAATAAGGGTTGTGTTACAGTGAAAATGAAAGTCGTGGTGGAAAGGGTAAGAAGGAATCTATCCTTGGATGCACATATTAGGATGAGATGCACTCAGATGTAATAGATCAATCGTCGTATCAAACGCGAATCATTGGTGAGTTTGAGATTAAAAATGATCAATGATCCAGATTCTTTTTTACCTTATCACCTTAACTCTTTTTCTCACACGATCCTTCTTCTTATAAATGACCCTATATATATATATTATATATATATATATATATATATTTATTATATATATATAGAATTAGGTTAATTTGAGAAATGTCAAAAATATAAGAAATAAAGAAATGATTTTAGCCCTTTATCTGGTCAACATTTGCAGCTTTGACCGTGAAGCTCTGGATAATTTCTTATGTGGTCTGTTGAAGATAGATGAGTAGTTTTGTAAAATACGCGTGATGAGTTTATATATTAACATGTATGATTCACATATGAATTATATGTTCATATACGAACCCGTGTAATTCATATATGAACTCTTTTAACTGATTCATATATGAACATTTGTGATTCATATATAAACTATAAGTTCATATATGAATCATTTAATTAGTTCATATGTGAATCACAAAGGTTCATATATGAATCTGTTAATTAGTTCAACTGATTCACATATGGACCTACAGTTATAAATGTTCATATATGAATCTGTTAATTGGTTCATATATGAATCACAAATATTCATATATGATTCAGTTAAAAGAGTTCATATGTGAATTACAATGGTTCATATATGAACATATAATTCATATGTGAATCATACAGGTTTATATATGAACCCATCTCGCGTATTTTACGAAACTACTCCTCTATCTTCTACATACCACACAATGAATTATCCAGTGATTCACGGTCAAAGCTGCAAATGTTGACCATATAAAAAGCTATGATCATTTCTTTATTTATCATATTTTTAGCATTTATCAAATGAATCTAATCTTATATATATATATATATATATATATATATATAGGGGAAGGATATTTTGCAACCCACATCTTAACCGTTGGATTCATGATCGACGGTTATTTTATTTTTATTTTTCTGTTTTTTTTAATTAAAAATATTGGGCCCCATATCTATTGTAACCGCCGATCATGAATCCGACGGTTAAGATGTGGGTTGCAAGGTTTGCAACATTTTTAAGGTTGCAATATATATATATATATTATTCCATATGTGAAACAACAAATAAAAATTGGTTTATATTTAGTTTTAATTTTGGCATTATAACCTCCAATTATTTACAACCGTTAGATTAAAATAGATATATGATTTGAACGAATTCCATTGTACACCTTTTTCAGTGTTCTCGTTTAAACTCGTTTGTATTTATGTATCTATGCATCTATGTATGTCCAGTTCATACAACTCTTTAATACATGAAAATGCATGTATATTGAATTGAAGATGCATCCACAGCTACCATGCTCCTGTGTGTGTACACACATTTACCCTACAAATTATTGTAAATATAAATACAAGATTTTATATATATATAATTAAGTGGGGTTTACTTTGAAATTTTGATGCTCTAACTACACATAATACAGCTAGGTGATATGGGGTCGCAATATTTTGACTTTAATTTTATTTTATTAAATTTGAGGGAAAATAATTGCATTTTTGGCAAATTTTCAATAATTTTTCCGTCTCATTCGATAGTAGAATCGTACTTGCGCAATGCAGCGAGATACATAATGATTTTAATGTTTCATTTTATCTTTTTTTGATTTACAGTACGATTTTGGATGGTTTTGAGAAAGTGACAATGTTTTTTATAAATTTGTTTAATTTAGGCTTAATAATATAATATTTTTTATATAAAAAAATTAAGTATTTTGTTAGAATTCAATGATTATCTTATATATTTTACTGATATCTAAAAAAAATAACCAATTACGTATTTAATAATATAATTAAAACAAAATTATAGTAATATAATATATTAATTAATAGTGATACATGAAAATGTCTGCATAAAAAGAAGGTCTTGCACATACCAAATTGTTGGGTGTTAGAAGTCTGCAGTAGTAATATGTCTCTTGAATAAAATGATGGTACCTTGTGTCTAATAATTTGTATTTAAGAGTTTTTTATTCGTGCTTTATCATTCGATATTAGCAAAAAAAGAAAAGAAAAAAGGTGTTGTTTTCTGATAGAAAAATTATTCTTAGTAATTAATTTTTTGTAAAAATAAAAAAGAATATATATTTAATGGAGTATAAAAAATATATACTAGTAATTTCTTTTAAATATAATTGCATGAAATAAATCGCATTTTGGAGAGTTAAATCTTAAGTTTTATTTTATTTTAACTTATCTATAAAAAAGTTGATACTTCTGTTAATTTTAGGGAAATTAATTAAAATGTCCGTATTTGGACATCGTATTACCGAAATGCCCCAAATCTCGTCGACTTTGCCGAAATACCCTTTAAGTCCGGGAATCCCGGGGTTATGTCCGGGAAACCCATATATATGTATCTCACACACACCCATATATGCATCCACACACATGTACACGATCCCGGCCCCCAACCCCGGGATTCCCGGACATAACCCCGGGATTCCCGGACATAACCCCCGGGATTCCCGGACATAACCCCGGGATCGGTCCTTTCCCGGCCGAAACACAACAACCCCGGGAATGATGCTCATCCCGGCCACGTTTCCCGGACTTAAAGGGTATTTCGGCAAAGTCGACGAGATTTGGGGCATTTCGGTAATACGATGTTCAAATACGGGCATTTTAATTAATTTCCCTTAATTTTATTAAATAAATGAAAAATACACCTATGTAGCATGGTACTATAACCTGCTGCTACGAAACCATCTAAATACGCCTAAGACTAGCACTAGGGGCGGTACACAAATTTGTTACTCCCTCGTAATGAAAAAGTCATTCAGTTTTAGAAATATGTAAATATATAATTATTACAATTTTTAATTAACTAAATGAAAATTTTATCTTCAGTTATAGAAAAGGGGTGTTGCTATATGCATCATAGTCTACATGGCTGGCGTGCAATTATGGTTAAAATTTTGCATTGTTTTCTGAACCCTCCTCACAAACTTGTTTTTTTATTTTTTTTAATGATATTTACACTTTTGGTCCCTGAACTCATTTTATTGATTTTATATTATACCTTTTGGTTTTATATTTTACATTTTTACATTTTTATTATATAACACATATAAGCGTATATTAACTAATATACGTTAAAAAAGTAATTTTTAATTTTAACAAGTTACACCATTATAATCGTCTTGTCAATACCTTCGAAATGAGTCCAATATTGAATATTTTTTGATTTAATTGTTATAAGAAGAAAAATACAAATTATACAAAGTCCAAAATTAATTTTTAAAAACTAATCCGCTATATTTACAAAAAAAATTTGAGTTGGTTTGAGTTGTTTATAGAATTCTAGTCGTGACATACATATGTGTGTGTTTTGATTTTATAAATTTATAAAATTTGTAACTTTCGATTTTATTTTATTTTATAAATTTGTAACTTTTGATTTCTTACAACTTTGTAAAATTTATTTTTCTTTTTGTAAGAATTACATTTTATTATAACTTTGTAAAAATGTAATTTTCTTTTAGGGACCAATTCTGTAATAAACGCCAAACGTTAGGGACCAAATCTGTAATTTACTCTCCAAACCCTTTCACAACCGTTCATTTTTATTTATTTTTAATTATAGTTACAATTTTGGTCTCTGAACTCTTTTTATTGATTCAGTGACCAAATCTTTTAAAAAAGAGTTCACACATATATATGTCACGTATATAATTCTATAAGCAACTCAAACCAACTCAAAAAACTTTTGTAAATATAGCGGATTAGTTTTTAAAAATTAATTTTGGACTTTGTACAATTTGTATTTTTCTTCTTATAACAATTAAATCAAAAAATATTCAATATTGGACTCATTTCGAAGGTATTGACAAGACGATTATAATGGTGTAACTTGTTAAAATTAAAAATTATTTTTTTAACGTATATTAGTTAATATACGCTTATATGTGTTAATATAATAAAAATGTAAAATATAAAATCAAAAGGTATGAAGTAAATAAATAAAATGAGTTCAGGGACCAAAATTGTAACTATCATATAAAATAAATAAAAAAGCAAGCGTGTGAGGAGGAGGATTCGAAAAACAATGAGTAATTATTGGGTTTTATTAGACTATGGCGTAATTGGTAATTTAGACTATGGTGCATTTAGTTTGATCCATAGAAAAGAACTTTTCTCTATCACATAGTTAAATGTAGAATAAAAAAGACATTTATTTTTAAAAATAAATATTTATGTTAGCAAAAAGTAAAATAATAATACAGACATTTATTTTAGAGTAAATTATGGATTTGGTCCCTCAGGTTTGGCGTTTGTTACGGAATGAGTCATTTAACTTCAAAAATTACGTGATGACCCTCTCACAATGCATTTTGTTATGGATTTGGTCCCTTGAGCCAACGGCCGTCTATTTCCTCCGTTAAGTACGAGGGTATTATGGTCATTTTACCTTATTTCATTAATTTTACCATTTTTAATTAATTATAATTCTTTTATCTTGAATATTCATCTTCTTTGAATGGTCATCTTCATCACCAAGAACAATCACTAAATCTAGAACCAAATCAAGAAATCTAAATCATAAATCTAAATGAATCTCAATCAAAACCCAAAATCATAAACCTAAATCAAACGTACATTTAAAAATAAAAAAACCTAAATAATCTTAGATTTAAGCCCTCCAAACCTACAACTCCAGTGGATTAAAGACTCAAGACACTCTTGCAACGACACTCTCTCGCCGTCTTCTCGGTCATCTTCTTTGATCGTAGAAAGAACCCTCGACAATCCTTTCGCTTCCAACAACTTAAAAACGTCGATCACGTCATCGTCCGGCGAGGATTCGTCTGGGTTCTGTGTCGGAGCTCCGGATGGCTCGACACGTGTCTGGGGTTTCAAGCAAAAGAAGTGGAGGAACTGTTTGGAGGAAGAAGAGTCGCCGGAGATGTGATTGTGGGTGGATTGAAGACGGCGACAGAGGACGTATAAGAGTTTGGAGACAACGAAGACGATGGTTAAAGAAAAAAACCAAAATCTAAGCTCGTTCATCCAACTCTCCATCACCGATAACCCTACATCTCCCCCCTTCCCTTTGAACTCTCCTTCATCCAACTCTCCATCTGATTCTCCTACAAATCGAAGCTCCTTTTGGATCTCTATGTGAATTGAAACTTTCCTGGTGTATAAAACATGATATTGAAGGTTGGTTTCAGGTTGATTTGTGATACAAGCTTGCATTCAATTCGGTTGCTATCAATTTGAATTTGGATTTTGTTTCAGATTTTGGTTTACATCCAGGTGCATAGAATACGACTTGGTTTCAGACAGAGGCTTTTGTTGTACACGTACACGTACACAAACACAAACATTTTTTTTGTAAAATTTTGATCTTGGGGTTTGGTTTTGAATGTGGATTTGGGTTTGATGTTGACTCTGGTTTTAGGGTTTTGGTTTGAATTTGAGTTTGATTTTGTTGTTTGGGTGTCATTTTAACGTTGCTGGTTTTGGTCGGAGAAGATAGTCGTAGAGGGTTGGGTTGGCCGGAGAAGATGGCTGGAAAAGGTTGGGTTTAGGTGGAGATGTTGCTGGTCTATATCTGTGTGGCTTCTTTGTATTGAGATGGCTTAAATTTTGAGATAATTTAGGTTTTTGATTTTTAAATATAGGTTTGATTTTGGTTTTTTAAATTTGGATATGATTTAGGTTTATGATTTTGGGTTTTGATTTAGATTCATTTAGATTTATGATTTAGATTTCTTGATGTGGTTCTTGATTTAGTGGTTGTTCTTGGTGATGAAGATGAACATTCAAAGAAGATGAATATTCAAGATAAAAGAATTATAATTAATTAAAAATGGTAAAATAAATGAAATAAGGTAAAATGACCATAATACCCTCGTACTTAACGGAGGAAATAGACGGCCGTTGGCTCAAGGGACCAAATCCATAACAAAATGCATAGTGGGAGGGTCATCATATAAAATAATAGAGACTCAACAATCATATAAAATTCAAGAAATAAAAGAATATTGGGTTCATCTGGTTGGTTGGGTTCAAATAAAAATAACAGAATATCAACCCAATACCTATAGTTTAAAGATTTTACAACTTGATTAGACATCAGGTTTGCTTCAAGTTGAGTTATTTCACGTTGGGTTGATCGGATTCATTAGGTTTTTGAGCACCCCTATAGAGGAGGTGGTAAAATGAACATCTTGGCTGAACACATATATAACTTTTGACTTTGGTTTATGTAAATGGGAAATATAAGAAAAAAAAATTCTGATAGAAGCTAGAATTTTTAACATTTTTATGGTATTGTATGTCGAATTGTAACATTGACACACAAACCAGTCAAATGCCATTGGGACGTCCCTATTTTGTCAATTTCATTTTTTGAAAAACTTTTTTCCAAAAATATTACACAATTTTGACACTTTAAAATTTTTAAAAGTCAAATTCTCTCTCTCTATATATATATATATAACCTTAGGTTCATTTGAGAAATAGATAAAGTAATCCTAGTCATTTATTAAGTCAATATCGAATTTGACTGGTCAAAAGTTACAGCTATTCCAAAAATATAAGGTTACTTTCGTAATTTTTACAAAATACATAGGTTGTGTTCATATATGAACATGTATAATTCACATATAAACTATATGTTCATATGTGAATCAGTGTAATTTACATCTAAACTCTTTTAACTGATTCATATATGAACCTTTGTGATTCATATATGAACTATTTAACTGATTCACATATGAACTAATTAACTGTAAGTTCATACATAAATCAGTTGAACTAATTAACAAATTCATATATGAACTAATTAACTGATTCACATATGAACGTATAGTTCATATGTGAATCATATAGGTTCATATATGAACTCATTCCACATATTTTACGAAACTACCCCTCTACCTTCTATAGACCATACAAGGAATTATCTGGTGCTTCGCGGTCAAAGTCGCAAATGTTGACCAGATGAATGGCTATGTTGTAGCTAAATAACGTGCACTCAAAGCGTGGACACTGAGTTTCCCAGCGTGGACACAAGTATATATCAACACTGGGATCGCTACAAGTAATAAAATGGTACAAATACCGAGTATCGTACCCACAAAGACTGGACTTACTGAGAAATACTGACTTTCATGAACTTCTTGCACAAGTTTCGAGTTGGGGAAAATATTTGTTTGATTGTTGAATTAATTCTAAGATTGAGAAATAAACTTTTTATAATTAAAGAATGGGTATGGGTGTAAACGTTCCTTGAGACAAACGTAGTAACAAAATGGTCGGACGCTTTGTAGTACGGAAAATCTATAAAAAACCCGATCTCTCGAAAGTGGATTTTTAAAGACCGGTCCTACAAAATGCCCGCAAAGTGTCCATCGTTACCAACTCTTTATCTTGCCGATTTATCTAAGTTTGACTCTAAACGTCAAGTTCCACCGGTATGGAGATTTATACCCAAATCTCTATGTGATTACTCGATCGGCATCCCGAACCTTAGTAAATTATACAAAACCCGCATCTCTATGTGGTTATCAAAGACTTTCTCAAATTCTTGTTGCATCACTTAAGCCGTATTTCGGATCCGCCCCTCTCGAGATTTAAGATCTAATATTAACACTTCAAAGTGATCGGCTTATCCGCATTGAGTTATGTCCCGACTCAAGTGACCAAACTTAAGAGTTAGTAATAATGGCCACACCCAAGTGTTGCCTACTAGTCCCAAGTTAGCTCACACCCACACCTAAGAGGTGCTTAACTCATAATTAAAGTAAGAGACATAAGAATAAAAGACAAGAAATAATTAAGAACTACTTGCATAAACTTAAATTACGGAAATGGAAATTAAGTACTTGAAATAAATTACAAGGAAAAGTAAAGTACTATAAATGTAGAGTGCTATAAAGTAAAGGACTTGAAATTAAAATTACCATCTTCAAGTTAACAAGTAACTTGAAGATGAACTAAAACTAGAGGATTGTTGGTGACTTTTTTTGTGTTGGATGTTGTGGATTAGAATATGGATGAATGGTGTTGTGAAATGAAGAACCCAAGGCCTCTTTATATAGGAAGTAAGAGAGAGAAAACCCCTTGTGAAGCAAGTGACCACTGGATCTTCGGGTGTCCACCGCGGGCACTCACTGCCCTCCCCGACAGTTTTCCCAAATTATGCACAAAAATTACTTTTGATGTCATTATCATAACTTACTTTAATTATAGACCAAAAGAAGATAGAAAGGAACAAAAGTGGGTATAAATAGGAAATAAGACACGGAAAAGAGTGATAAATAACACTCAGGAATGAGGGTTATCACTATGATTACTTTTTTATTTCTCATACATTTATCATTTCTCAAATGAACCTCTCCATATATATATATATATATAATTGTATGTATAGGCCTTCATATCAGATAATACAAGTACATATGAAAGAGACAGTAAAGGAACACAATTTAGGTATAAATGTCTTTCCTTTGACAATGTTATACCGTGCCAGAAAATGCAATTAAGGTACACAACCTCGACGGGTCGAGATAAGGCTAAAGCGTCTCCATTCACCTTAAAATGTCACTTACATTAAACCATCTCGAAAGTAAATAAAAATGACAACCATGAAATCATGACGGTAAGCATTAAATCATTGAAGTAACATTTAAACAACCGATAAATCCATGATGACAGATAAATATTCTTTCAACTGTCATTGTAGCTACAGGTACTATGTTTGCATGGTTCGCCTTTGCTTTATGAAACAAATCTAATGATTAAAACTCTTTTATGCAATGACAATAATAATTACAATATTAAAAATATCTCTTGTTTTAAAAAAAAATACCAAAAAGTGTAACATGTTATCAAATAAATCTAAGATAACATATAATACTCATCACGACCATTCGTGTATGATATCTCCAATGATTATAGTACTTTTATACATTGACGGTGATAATTACATTATTAATATCAAAAAATTGAAATTGACATTTATTGTATTAGAATCCTTTTATATATATATATATATATATATATATATATATATATGATTTGTTGGTATGAGTTCAATAATTTATTAATAAAAAAAAAATAAGTACTTAATCATTCAAAATGAGAAGTTCAATAGTTTACTTATTCGAAAAGAAAGTTTACGGACTTGATTATTTAAAAAAATAAGGTTCATTTGGTTTTTCGAAAATTATGTATGACGAATTAACTATCATCATTTTCAAAAATATCTTAATTGATTGGTTTTTTTACTTTATAATATATTTATGGTTTGTGTTTGAAACCCTTCTCTCTCATTTGTGTGTGTATATATTTATATATATATATATATATATATATATATATATATATAACGTTTAATTTTTATTTTGTGTGTTGTTATTTTATTTTGACTTTCGTAAACGCAAAAATTGCAAATAAGAGTAAAAACGGTAAAAACATATGTATTCCCTTTAGAACAATATAGAATATAGATATGAGCATTTAGATTGTGCTCGATGAATCATACCACACCGTATAAATATAAGACCGAGACAAAATCATTCAATTTTTGGGCCAAATATTTTCAATCGGACAAGATAAATATCGGTCCTTTTCTGGAAATGATAAATCTCGAACCGGTTTTTTCAGACATCATAAATCCCGAACCAGTCGAGAATGTATAAAGACAAACCCATATTTTTAATTCTTTTTTCCTTTTTCCCTTTTAAAACGTGCCAGATCGGAGTTCTTTTAACTAGGCCAAACCGTTAGTCCGATAATTTTTGGTTACTTGATCAGGACTGGTCCATGAAGGTTATCTGACATTTTTTATATCAACTAACTTTGAAACTTAAATAAAAATAATAACTTTGACATTTTGTTATTAACAAGAGAAAAGATATGTTCAGATATTTAGAGCAGTTTACCAGTTTAACTCGTCAAATGCTATTAGGGACGTCTGAATTTTGTCAAATTTGATTTTTTCAAAAACTTTTTCCAAAAGTGATTAGACAATTTTGACACTTCAAAATTTTAAAAGTCAAATTCTCTCTCTCTCTCTCTCTCTCTCTCTAAATTGGCCTACGTATTAGATAATACAAGTGTATATGAAATAGACAATATAAAAGTATCTTCAACAGCTATACTATTTAGAAATTTTGGAGATTTGCGAAAAGTTTGCTCCAACAACTATGTTAATCTCTCCTATAAAATTGAGAATTGAAAAATCTATAAATCTGGAAGAAAAGATAGAAAATATAGCATACGTGTTGGAGATGTTCTAAGTAACACAATTCAGGGATAGATGTTTCCTTTGAAAATTTTATATCGTGCAGAAAAATGTCGTTAAGGTTCACAACCTTAAAGGCTCGAGATAAGGCTTAAGGGTCTCCATTCACCTTAAAACGTCATTTACATTAAACCATCTCAAAAACTTAAAAAAAAAGTTGAAAAAACCCTGAAATCATGAAGGTAAGCATGAAATCATTTGAAGTAACATTTAAACAACCGATAAATATAGGATGTCAAATAAATATTCTTTCAACTATCACTGTAGCTACAGGTACTATGTTTGCATGTGTCGCCTTTGCTTTATGGAACGAGTCTAATGATTAAAACTCTTTTATACAATGATACTAATAATTACAATATTAAAAATATCGAATACCAAAAAGTGTAACATTTTCTGACATTTTTATTAATAATCATTAATATAACACAAATCTAAGATGACATAGAATACTAATCCCAGTGTCACTAAAGGTGTTTGCATAAGAGCATCTCCAACAACATTGCTATAATATAAAAAAAATGACTTTTTCTTTGCTATTTCTCTCCAACAGCTTTGCTAAAAAGGTTTGCTAAAATAGAGAAAGGGCAAAAAATCTCTAAATATAGAGAATTCTCTATAATCCCTAAATTGAGAGATAAACTATTATTTTAATCAATCCAACCAATAAAATTCAATTTTTAACATTTTATTTTAAGTTTTTTAAAAAATGTATTGGGATGATAAATTATGGAATATTATAATAATATAAATAATGATTGATTCTCTAAAATAGAAAAGCTGTTAGAGTTAGAAAAAAATGTTTTTAAAGATTTTGACTTTCCATTCTATATTTTAGAAAAAATTTAGAAATGCTTTTAGAGATGCTCTAACGATCATTACTGTATGATAACTCCAATGATTATAGTATTTTATACATCGACGGTGATAATTACATCATTAAAATCGAAAAATAGAAATTGACATTTTATTGTATTATAATCCTTATATATATACATACATATATATATATATATATATAGGGAGAGGTTCATTTGAGAAATGGTAAATATATAAGAAATAGAGAAGTAATCTTAGCCATTCATCTGGTCAACATTTGCGGCTTTGACCGCGAAGCACCGGATAATTCCTTGTGTGATATATAGAAGGTAGAGGGGTAATTTCGTAAAATACACGAGATGAGTTCATATATGAATTTGTATGAATCACAAAGATTCATATATGAATCTGTTAATTAGTTCAACTGATTCATACATGAATCTTTGTGATTCATACATGAATCTTTGTGATTCATACAGATTCATATATAAATCTTTGAGATATATATATATATATTTGTGTGCGTGCATGTACGTATGTATGTATATAGACTTGGGATCATGTGAGAGCAGACTATTTTTGTGAGACCCATGAGACAATATAAATAACACTAAACCTTTACAACAAAATGTTGTGAAGGTAAATCTTCACAGTATTTTTACTTTGGTATTTTTCATACCTTCACAATGTTTTGTTGTGAAGTTTCCATGTTATTTTGTGGTCTCATGTGTCCCGGAAAATCTTCTTGTTTAAGACAGATCGCTTCCCTCAGTCAACGGGAGGCTATATATATATATATATATATATATATATATATATATAGAGAGAGAGAGAGAGAGAGAGAGAGAGAGAGAGGGGATCGTATGAGAAATTGAGGTTAACGTGAGAAATTGATCCGAATCGTTGATCATTTTTAATCAAATGTCATTCCAGGAATTGCGGCTTAGAAGGAAAATGATCTGGTATATCTCATCCTTATGTACATCCATTTTTCATCCAATGGTTGATAATCATTTCTCAGTTCTCACAGTTCTCCTTTTAACCTCAACTTATCACCAAAACTCAACTCTCTATATATTTATATTTATATTAATAACCTATAAATTAAATACCCCATCATAAGATTAACTAATAAAAGGAAGAAAACAAAACTTGAAAATACATGAATAATTATATTTAATTATTTTACCCCTTCAAATATATTGAAAACAAAAATACCCAATAATTTAAAAAGGGCCGTAAATCAAAATTCCCAAAAAAAATTAAAAAAAAAAATACACACAAATTCACTTTTCGAATTTCTCTTAATAATGTTGCCATGATAAAGAATCGGAAAAAAATACGTCGGAAGAAATGGAGGGTAATATTGACAACATCTCTCCGGCGAAATACCCACCGTCATAATTCTCCGGCCACGCCGTCGACGGCGAGTAGTAGTCCCACCCCGAGTCCACAAACACGTAATCATTACTCGACTCGGCCGAGTCATAACTCGCCCCCAAACTCGGTAACTCCACTATCTCGTCCAACTCTTCCGCCGCCGCCGGCGACCCGGTGGACACCTCCTCCGACGTCACCGAAGATACGGCGGAGCAATACGATGAAGATGACGTGGAGGGTGTTGACGAGGTTGTTGTGGTTGGATTAAGGTGGTTCATGGCGGCGGCTTTGGTGGCCGCCGCCTGAACGTCACGTGGGGAGCTAGATTCCGGTCGTGGTAAAATTCCGGCGAGTTCGGGGAAGTTAAGGATCGCCGACTTTCCCTTTATGGAGAGTGCGGCGACGTCGTGCGCACGTGCGGCCATTTCCGGGTCGGAAAATGTACCGAGCCAGATCCGGGACTTCTTCTTGGGTTCTCGGATCTCGGATACCCATTTTCCCCATGCCCGCATCCGAACTCCTCTGTAAACCGGATGCTTACTGTTGTTTCTGTTGTCGGGCTCTCTGACCCGTTTACCCATTTTCGAGTTCGGGTCGGTAGTAAATGGGTTGGAGCCTGGAAGCTCATGAGCCATTGTGGAGTATTGTTGTTGTTGATTCAAGAAATCTTGAAATGGATAGTCCGACCCGAAGTGAAGAGAAGAGTTTTAGGGAGAGAAAGAGGAAGTGAAGTGTGAAGTAATGTGAGGTTTAGAAGAGGAGGGAGAAATAGATGGAGGGTTTTTTACAAGTGTTGGAGTCTAAATGCACCCACAAATGTTGGTATGAATTCATATATATATATACACATATATAGATATAGAGAGAGAAAGGATATATATATATATAGAGAGAGAGAGAGAGGGGACTTGCATTGCCACTAGGAAATGGGGGAATTATATTTTGTATATATTTTTTAAAGCTTGGGAAACATTACTAAAATGTGAGAGAATTTGGAAATAAAAGGAATACAAGAAAATACTAGTTTTTAGTCCTTGTGTTTTGTTGAAAAATTCTACTTTGGTTTTTATGATTTTCATCCTTATGTTTTAATAATTCATTAACTATTTCATCCTTATGCTTTAAACTTTATTGTTTTTTTCATCCCTATAGTTTATATAGTTCATTTATATTTTAGTCTTTCATCCTTAAAAGTAGTGTTTTTAGCCTCAGAGACGAAAATAGAAATGAATTGTTAACCATAAAGATTAAAACTAAAATTTCGAAACCATAAGGACGAAATCTGAAATTTTTATCAAACCACAGGAACGAAAAATGTAATTTACTCTATATATTATAAAGGAGTAAATTACATTTTTAGTCCTTGTAGTTTGTTGAAAATTTCTACTTTTGTCCTTATGATTTTGAAATTATGATTTTCATCCTGTGGTTTATACTTCATTACCTATTTCGTCCTTATGATTTAAACTTTATTGCTTTTTTCATCCCTATGGTTTATAATTCATTTCTATTTTTAGTATTTCATACTTAAAAGTAGTGCTTCTAGCCTTATGGACGAAAATAGAAATAAATAGCTAACCATAGGGAAGAAAACTGAAATTTCAAAACCTTTAGGGATGAAATCTGAAATTTTTAACAAATCTTAGGGACAAAAACATAATTTACCCATTATAGAGTAAACTACAAATTTGGTGGTTGTGGTTTATCAAAAATAACACTTTTTTATTTCTGAAGTTTTGAAATTATAGGATCGTCATTGTGGGATGTAAAAATGTTCGAATTTAGTCTTCTCACGGCCGTTAAAATATTTCGTTAAGTGAGGAGCATTTTTATCATTTTATCAATGTTTTTGTCTTTACCCTAATCAAAATCGAGTTTAAGACCTGGTTCATGTGGTTTTTGATTGAGTAAAAGACAAAAATCGATAAAAGAACGTAAATGCTCCTCATTTAACGGAACTTTTTAACGGCCGGTAGAAGGAGCAACTAAATCCGGACGTTTTTACAAACCACGACATTCATCTTCTAATTTCGAAACTATAAGGGGAAAAATTGTTATTTTCAACAAAACAGGGACCAAATTTGTAGTTTACTCTATATTATATTAAGATACAATTGTTAAACTGTTTTTGTTTGGATTAGAAATATTACCGCGAACCACAAGGTTGTGGCGTGGTGGTAAGAGTCTAGGGACTTCATAGCGGTTGTCCGGGTTCGAGCCCCACTCGCAGCATTGTGATCACAGGATGAATGCCCGTGGGCCATAGACCTGTTTTCCAGGAGATTAGTCCGGGCCCAAAGTGGTCTGGGATACTCCTTTACCAAAAAAAATATATATATTACCGCATAATACAATACAATGCATCTTTATTTTGAAATTGATAACTCGAACTCTCAACATGATTCATAATTAGTTTTGCCTCTTTCAATTTTATATTGTGGTTCATAGAGTCTTCAGTTGTTTATTAGTTTTATAGATTATTTTATTGTATTATTAGGACTCAAACTTATTTTCTATTCGAAATGTTATTCAGTTGGTTATCATTTACTTTTATGGAGTCACAAAAATGGAATTTTTAAGAAGTTATAAATTTGGGGTGTGCAGAAAACCATTCGATCCAATTTAAACCGACTGATCTATTTAAAATTGACTAACCATAATCGGATACCCAGTTGTAATTGAACGGATCAGACCCAAAATTTCAACATCAAAATTGGATCGTCGGATCTTGGATCGTAGTCTAGAATTCAATAAAATTGAACCGGACTAGTTCAATTACCATCCAATCATCATACAATTAATAAGTATATATTTTTTTTTAACATTTTACGATATTTTCTAGTTGATGCTTATATGTAGTGTTTTAAAAAAAAAAATTAAGAAAATATATAAATGGATTCAAACCAATTATTTACCGATAGTAATATCCAATGGATGAAACCGATATGATCCAATCATCTGTCCAATGTTAATTGGATTGGATGTCAAAATCCAACATCTATTTGATGATTGGATCGGATCCATTTAAATACATTGGATTTCAACCGATAAACACCCTTATATACAGTAATAAGTTGTAAACTTGAACTTTAAAACCTAAAGTAAATTTATACTATCTATGCTATATTATAAAGTAGACATAAAAAATTCTTAACAACAAATTATTAGGCACAAGGTACCATCATTTTATGCAAGATTTTTAAAATCTCTTAATTTACAAATATCAAAGCACAAGATACATATTACTACTGCAAGCTTCTAACACCCACCAATTTGGTATGTGCAAGGTCTTTCTTTTATGCAGACATTTCCATGTATCATTATTAATTAATATATTATATTACTATAATTTTGTTTTAATTATATTAAATATGTAATTGATATTTTTTTCTATATGTCATTAAAATATATACTATCATTGAATTCTAACAAAATACTTAATTTTTTTATATAAAAAACATTATATTATTAAGCCTAAATTAAACAAATTTATAAAAAAAAAATGTTATCACTTTCTCAAAACCATCCAAGATCATACT
Organism: Arctium minus; assembly: GCA_954870635.1. Classification (NCBI taxonomy): domain Eukaryota; kingdom Viridiplantae; phylum Streptophyta; class Magnoliopsida; order Asterales; family Asteraceae; genus Arctium; species Arctium minus. The sequence goes on from OX941087.1 coordinate 2,877,371, forward strand.
GTAAATCGACAAAAAAACAAAAAATAAAATGAAACATTAAAATCGTGATGTATCTCGCTGCATTGCGCGAGTACGCTTCTAGTATTATAAAGTACACGGATAAAAAAACTCTTAAATACAAATTATTAGGCACAAGTACCATTAGTTTATGCAAGATTTTAAAATATCTTAATTTACAAGTTTCAAAGCACAAGATACATATTACTACTGCAAGCTTCTAACACCCACCAATTTGGTATGTGCAGAACCTTTCTTTTATGCAGACATTTTCATGTATCACTATTAATTAATATATTATATTACTATAAAATTGTTTTAATTATATTATTAAATATGTAATTGATTATTTTTTCTAGATGTCATTAAAATATATAAGATCATCATTGAATTCTAACAAAATACTTAATTTGAGGACCTTCCTTTTATGCAGACATTTTTATGTATCACTATTAATTAATATATTATATTACTATAAATTTGTTTTAATTATATTATTAAATATGTAATTGGTTATTTTTTCTAGATGTCATTAAAATATATAAGATAAATTCTAACAAAATACTTAATTTGAGGACCTTCCTTTTATGCAGACATTTTTATGTATCACTATTAATTAATATATTATATTACTATAAATTTGTTTTAATTATATTATTAAATATGTAATTGATTATTTTTTCTAGATGTCATTAAAATATATAAGATAATCATTGAATTCTAACAAAATACTTAATTTGAGGACCTTCCTTTTATGCAGACATTTTTATGTATCACTATTAATTAATATATTATATTACTATAAATTTGTTTTAATTATATTATTAAATATGTAATTGGTTATTTTTTCTAGATGTCATTAAAATATATAAGATAATCATTGAATTCTAACAAAATACTTAATTTGATGACCTTCCTTTTATGCAGACATTTTTATGTATCACTATTAATTAATATATTATATTACTATAAATTTGTTTTAATTATATTATTAAATATGTAATTGGTTATTTTTTCTAGATGTCATTAAAATATATAAGATAATCATTGAATTCTAACAAAATACTTAATTTTTTTTATATAAAAAACATTATATTATTAAGCCTAAATTAAACAAATTTATAAAAAAAAACATTATCATTTTCTCAAAACCATCCAAAATCGTACTGTAAATCAACAAAAAAAATGAAAAAAAATGAAACACTAAAATCGTGATGTATCTCGCTGCATTACGCTAGTACGCTTCTAGTATTTTATAATATAGTAAAAAATATTAGCACGAATCTACTTATTTATAACTTTAAATTTTAAGATATTTGTATCAATAGATGATACTAAGACTAAATATTGTGAGAAAGTAAAAAAGAACGTTAAGAAAAGCTTCATATAGTGAATCATTAAAAAAAATCATTTTCAATATTCATATGTGAATTCATATGAAAATTTTATAATGTTGGTTCATATTTACATATTTAAATGGATTTTTTTAATGATTCTCATATGAACTTTTTCTTAACCTTTTTACGATATTTAACCTACCTATTTAAACTGGCCATATATTCTATAATAAAGTAAATACACATAATAAAAAAATACAAAGATCACAATTTATGTATTTTACCAAATTGGGATTTATTGGGAAATTAATTAAAATGCCCGTATTTGGACATCGTATTACCGAAATGCCCCAAATCTCGTCGACTTTGCCGAAATACCCTTTAAGTCCGGGAATCCCGGGGTTATGTCCGGGAAACCCATATATATGTATCTCACACACACCCATATATGCATCCACACACATGTACACGATCCCGGCCCCCAACCCCGGGATTCCCGGACATAACCCCGGGATTCCCGGACATAACCCCCGGGATTCCCGGACATAACCCCGGGATCGGTCCTTTCCCGGCCGAAACACAACAACCCCGGGAATGATGCTCATCCCGGCCACGTTTCCCGGACTTAAAGGGTATTTCGGCAAAGTCGACGAGATTTGGGGCATTTCGGTAATACGATGTTCAAATACGGGCATTTTAATTAATTTCCCTTTTTTTAATCATATAATACCCATCAAACTTTTAAAATTACTTATTTAGTTATTAAATATTATACATCAATGTAATTTAAAAATAACACAATTCCTTTAAAGGCAACCTATATTTTGATATTTTTATCACTTAAATTGTATAAATCAAGTTGTTTGGACTATGAAGAACATTTGGGGTTTGACCGATTTCTCCAAACGATGTTTTTTTAATCTAAATAAATATTATGATATATTCATGTTAAAAAAATAAAATTTATTTTATACAATTAAAACATTTTAATTTATGTTATATATATATATATATATATACATATATAGGGTGCGTTTCATTTGAAAACCAATCAATTCGTGGAAACTCTGCAAACCATTGTTTTAGGAAACAATATATATATATATATTTATGGAAAACTATTATGATTATTAATAATGATTGTGATATATTTGGAAGATGATAAGATTCATTTATTATAATCATGACTTTAGATTAGGAAACTTAACAAAATGTTTCCTAAAATTATATGCGTTTCATTTGAAAACCAAATAATTTGTGGAAACTTTGCAAACCACTATTTTAGGAAACATTTTGTTAAGTTTCCTAATCTAAAGTCATGATTATAATAAATGAATCTTATCATCTTCCAAATATATCACAATCATTATTAATAAATCATAATAGTTTTCCATAAATATATATATATTGTTTCCTAAAACAATGATTTGCGATATGGGCAGATTCAAACGAGAAGCTAAACATTTTGCGATAAGGCAAGAAGTGTGATATCATATATAATACACAAGCTTAATCTTATATGATTAAACACACCCACATGACGTGTAATAATATATGACATCACAATTATCGTCTTCTCGCAAAATGTTTAACTTCTCTCATGATTCTTTCTCTCTATATATGTACTTGTATACCTGGTAGCCCTATAAGTATGGTTGGTTTGTCTAAAACTTGGTTCATATATATGACAAAGATTCGTGTTAAAAGAAAAGTTAAGGTGATAAGGTATGAAGGGATCGAGACCGCTGATCACTTTTAATCTCAAACTCAACCATGAATCGCGTTTGATACAAGGATTGATATGATGCATCTCGGTGCATCTCATTCTAATATGCATCCAACGGTTGAGATCATTTCTTACCCATTCTCACCATAACTTTCATTTTTACCCGAACCCAACTCCGTATACATAATATTTAATTTTAACAACTCAAATGAGTAAAATTAACAAATAGCTATAATTTAAAAAACAAAAAACAAATTAAACAACTTAAAAGTCGTACATTACATAATTAGTGTTTGAAATATCATAAATTTTCCATTAAAAAATACTCTATTGTAATGATATGTTTCTGTAAATCATATATTTACTAGCATCATGTTCGTGCAATGCATCGGGTGAGTAAGGTGTAGAATTTTATCGTAAATGAAAAATTAAAAGCCCTCGAGCGTGTAACTCCGTTGGTAAATGGGATGACTGTTGAGAAACTTTGTTAACCATCCAAACAAAGAAATAGATATGTAGAAATGAAGGAAAGACAAACATATGAAGGAAATCAGTAACAAATACACACTCAAGCAAGTCAAACAAAAACGAAAAATAAGACAAAACCTGATACAGAAACACCTCAAAGAAATCAAGAAGGACGGTAATAACAAATACACACTCAAGCAAGTCAAACAAAAACGAAAAAGAAGACAAAACCTGATACAGTTGTTTGAAAAAAGGCGCTACTCAATCGAACTTTTCGATTTCATCCTCATCCTCATCTTCTCCATTCAAAATTCATGTTTAAATAAGGATATAAATAGGGGGAAGAGGGCGTGTTTAGAGATAGAGATGCATGAAAATGATGATAACAATGGTTTTGAATTTTGATTTGAACGGGTTGGAGGGATTTAGGGATAGTGTAATAACCGGGCTTAAAATTGAGCATTTTTAGAAATTTGGGTAAGAAGGGTAGAAGAGGCCCATTAGGGAAAAGTCCAATATGTAAAGTTGAGAAAAGGGTTTTGGTAGTGTGTTGGGAAGAGGCGGCTCATTCTTGAAGAAATTGGGGCAACCTTAGAGCTAGAGATCGAGAGTGAAGGAAGGATTCAGACTCCAGGAGGGATTTTGGATTTCGCATTGAGGTAAACCTCCTGTTAATCTATCATCTATCATCATCTTTATTCATTCTCAGTATTAGATTGAAATACCAATTCTAGTAGACTGGGTTTAGGGTTGTTTGATAACCGATACAAATTATCGGTTGATTATTGGCAAGTTTAGTAAAAATTAAGTCGTTATTCATTGTGGAACTTGGATTAGCATGAAATTGATTTCAATTTCAGTCAATAACTGCAGGCGTGAGCTTTAATTTCTGGAGTATTTGTTCGATTTATCAGACTCCGGTCGGTCGCTCATGTACCGGTCCTTGGGTGAAGTTGGTCCCAGTCGAACTTAGTTACCGGTCGACTATTCTCCTCAGTATATGTCGGTCGATCGGATAGCTTTGGTCGATGCGGATTGAAGGGACCCCGGTCGAATTATGTAGTTCCGGTCGAATTCTTTACCGGTCAAAGGGGGGGTTCCGGTCGAATTCTTTACCAGTCAAAGGGGGGTTCCGGTCGAGTTCCCTATCGATCAAATGGGGGATACCGGGCGGTCGCAGGGCCGGGCCTGGATTGTTTTTGGGCCGAAGCCCAGATGGTTGTGGGATTGTAATACTGAGTTCCAACTTATCAGATGTATCGGCCCACCCTTGGAATTCTAGGATATCTTGATCTCGAGTCGTTAGGTGTGAGAGCCGATAATGCTTCTATCTTGGTTTACCGATCAATGCTTCCTTTATAGGTTTTGGTTCGGAGTTTTAAAGATAGACGAAAGCTTTGTGTTAAGGGACGTCAGGTGAGTTTTTCTAAATTAAACCTTTTGATGATAAAGGCATGTGAAGTTTATTTATAAACTTTGATTTATTATGATGGCATGATTTTATTAATTGTTCAAATGTGTTATAAATCGTTGTTGATTATATGTATGCATACATTAATTGTGGGTTACGTGGCCTAAGTCAGGAAGTGTGGCCCGCCTACTCGTGTCGGGGAGTGTGGTCTGTTTATGTCGTTGGGGGGTGTGTCCCAACATTAAGGCAGTGCGAGTTAGACACATCGTCTTAGACGGTCATGTGGTCCGTAACGCGTTTTATTTAATTGCCATTATTAAATGATGTTACAAATCCTGGAAAGTATATTTTGTTGCTGAACTGTTAGAGGGAACTCACTAGACTTATGGTCTAACCCTCGCTCTTTCAAAATTAAAAATCTTTTCAGGCCGTCGTGAATTAGGCTGTGCGGCTAAAGGCAAGGAGAAGGTCTAGCGTGGGCGGATAGAAGACCGTCATTTAGTTTTTAGTTATTCATTGATCTCAGTTATGTGGTGGGACGTGGAGTCTAGTGGTCAGGGTTCGGCAGCAGCTAGAGAAATGTCTTGGGCTGAGTTCGTAAAGAGGTTCAAAGCGCAATTTTGCCCTCTGGCGGAAATTAAGAAATTAGAAGAGGAGTTCTTGAGCTTGGAGCAGAAAGAGATGTCAGTTCGAGAGTACACGACCAAGTTTATTGAAAAGTCCCGATTTGTAGAGGTTTACGTGCCTAATGAAGAAAGGCGGGTGGAACGATACATATACGGGTTAAGAGGTAACATCCAAGAGTTTGTCTCAAACAAGGATCCAACAACATTTCAGACGGCGGTAAATGCAGCCGAGCTACGTGAGAAGGACAAGAATCGTCAGGGCACCGAGAGAAGCGGAGACAAACGGAGACAAACGGAAATGGGAAGGGCCTAATCGTGATTCCAAGTCATTCAAATTGGAAAAACCTGATCATCGGAGTAATTCGAAGTTTGAGAGCAAGCCTTGTGGTAAATGTAATAAGGTCCACAAGGGAGAGTGTATGTTGGAGCGAGAAGGTTGCTACAAATGTGGAAAGGTGGGGCATATGGCTCGTGACTGTCATGGGTCGAGGTCGTGTTACCAGTGTGGGTCTCCTGATCATATCAGGACTGATTGCCCTCAACTGAAGAAGGGAACTGTTGGGGTGCTTGGTGATAAAGGGAATGAGAAGAAGGTAGAGCCAGCTCGGGCGAGAGCAAGGGCTTTTAACATGACAGCTGAAGAGGCAGTTGAAACGCCGGATGTGGTAACAGGTACTTTTCCCATAGACTCGATTTTTGCTAAAGTATTGTTCGATTCGGGTGTAAACCGTTCGTTTGTGTCACCGAATTTTGTGCACAAATTGCTAGTGAAACCCAAGAAGCTTAGCCAAGGGTTCGAAGTAGAAGTAGCCGATGATAGTCGAGTCTTAGTGGGAGAAGTATATGATGGGTGGTGTAGTATTGACATTGATGGTCATACATTTCTATTGCGGTTATATCCAATGGGTATGGGGGAATTTGACGTCATTGTGGGGATGGATTGGTTAGCATCTAACGATGCCAACATCGTTTGTAATAAGAAACTGATTCGCATATCTTTGCCGGATCAGAAGGAAGTTATAGTATATGGGGATCGTCGGGATAGAAAGTCGTGCGTGATCTCGATGATCAAGGCTAGGCGTTGCTTAGTAAAAGGGTGTGTGGGGTTTTTAGCGTATGTGGTGGACGCTAAGAAAGAGAAGAAGGGATTAGAATCTGTTCCAATAGCGTGTGAGTACCCGGAAGTGTTTCCCGAAGATTTAACCACTCTGCCACCAGATAGGCAAGTGGAGTTCAGGATAGATTTGATGCCGGGGCGGCACCAATATCAAGGGCTCCGTATCGTTTGGATCCGGCCGAGATGAAGGAGATGATGACTCAACTGAAGGAATTGTTGGATAAAGGTTTTATCCGACCTAGTATGTCGCCGTGGGGAGAACCAATACTTTTCGTCAAGAAGAAGGACGTGTCGATGAGAATGTGCATAGATTACCGAGAGCTCAACAAGTTAACAGTAAAGAATATGTATCCGCTTCCTAGAATTGATGATCTCTTCGATCAGTTGCAAGGAACGAGTTATTTCTCGAAGATAGATCTGCGATCGGGTTATCATCAGCTGAAGGTTCGGGAGGAGGATGTATCCAAGACTGCCTTTCGCACGAGGTATGGACACTTCGAATTCCTGGTCATGCCTTTTGGGCTGACAAATGCACCGGCAGCATTCATGGATTTGATGAATAGGGTATGCAGTCCCTTCTTGGACAAGTGTGTCATTGTATTCATTGATGACATACTGATCTATTCACAATCCATGCAAGATCATGAAATGCATCTGCGAGCTGTGTTAGATTTGCTTAAGCGAGAGAAGTTGTACGCCAAATTCTCGAAGTGCGAATTTTGGCTAAGAGAAGTGCAGTTCTTAGGACACGTGGTGTCGGAAGACGGAATCAAAGTGGACCCAACAAAGATTAAGGCAATCGAAGAGTGGGAGGCGCCAAAGACGCCGTCCGAAGTAAGAAGTTTCCTTAGCTTGGCGGGCTATTACCGAAGGTTCATCCAGGACTTCTCAAGAATTGCCACACCGTTAACCGCTCTAACGAGGAAAAATGTTAAGTTCTCATGGAGGGAGACTCAGGAGGATGCATTCAGCGAATTGAAAAAGAGATTGAGTAGTGCACTGATTCTGTCGTTACCCAAAGGTACGGAAGGATTCGTAATTTTCAGCGATGCTTCGAAACTCGGCTTAGGGTGCGTGTTGATGCAAGATGGAAAGGTAATAGCTTATGCGTCTCGGCAATTGAAAGAGCACGAAAGGAATTATCCGACGCACGATCTGGAGCTGGCAGCTGTGGTGTTCGCATTGAAGATCTGGAGACATTACTTGTATGGAGTTAAATGCCAAATTTATACCGACCATAAGAGCCTTCAGCACCTATTCAATCAAAAGGAGTTAAATATAAGGCAACGAAGGTGGATGGAATTGCTGAGTGATTATGACTGCGAGGTTTTATATCACCCAGGTAAAGATAATGTGGTAGCGGACGCCTTAAGTCGAAAAGAGCATAGTTCAGTAACCAAGGTAGTAGCATTTCGAATTGAGGCGACCTCAAGTTTTCTAGAAGAAGTCAAGCATTGTCAAGAGGAAGCCCTGTCAAGTGAGAATTTGAAAGGTGAAAGAATTGTAGGAATCATTGATCTGTTAATTGTGAACAATCGTGGGGTCAGATGTTTTGAACAAAGAGTGTGGATCCCAAAGCGGGGGGATCTTAGGAAGAGGATATTGGAAGAAGCTCACAAGTCGCGATACTCCTTACATCCGGGAACCAATAAGATGTATCGGGATCTGAAGCAGAGTTATTGGTGTCCAGGCTTGAAGAAAGATATAGCTTATTTTGTGGAAAGATGCCTCACGTGTTGAAAGGTAAAAGCAGAACATCAAAGGTCGTACGGGAATCTACAGCCGTTGGAAATACCGGTATGGAAGTGGGATGATATAACCATGGACTTCGTGACGGGTCTACCGCGATCACCTAAGGGGCACGATGCTATTTGGGTGATAGTGGACCGACTCACCAAATCTGCACACTTCCTACCGATCAAGGAGACTTATCCGTTAGAAAAGTTAGCTAAATTGTATATTGATGAGATCGTATCTAGGCACGGCGTGCCGACTACGATTGTGTCTGATCGGGATGCTCGCTTCACATCAATGTTTTGGAGAAGCCTTTAAAGAGAATTGGGTTCGCAGCTCATGTTGAGTACGACATATCACCCTCAGACGGATGGCCAAAGTGAAAGGACGATTCAGACGTTAGAAGACATGCTCCGAGCATGTGTGATTGACTTCAAAGGCTCCTGGGAGACTCATTTACCCTTTATAGAGTTCTCTTATAACAACAGTTATCACGCCAATATTCAAGTCGCGCCATTTGAAGCGTTGTATGGGCGAAAGTGTAGAAGTGCTCTATGCTGGAACGAGGTGGGTGAGAAGCAGTTAGCAGGACCATAAATTGTGCAAGTGACGGACTACAAGGTTAATCAGATTCAAGAACGGTTAAGGATGGCTCAAGATCGCCAGAAAATGTATGCAAACAAACGGAGGAAGTTGATAGAATTTCAAATAGGAGACATGGTGATGCTAAAAGTTTCACCATGGAAGGGAGTCGTTCGTTTTGGCAAGAAAGGCAAGTTGAGACCAAGATATGTAGAACCATTCCCTATAGTGAAGCGTGTTGGAGAAGTAGCTTATAAGTTGGATCTACCGGCGGATTTGCAAGGAGTTCATCCTGTCTTTCATGTATCCAACTTGAAAAAGTGTTTAGCAGAAGGTGACGTTGTGATACCGTTAGAAGATGTCCAAATAGTTGAAAGGATAAGCTTTGTAGAGGAACCAGTAGCGATTTTAGATCGTAAAGTGAAAAAGCTAAGGAACAAGGAAATTTCCTTGGTAAAGGTTCAGTGGCAATTTCACAGAGGACAGGAAGCAACCTTGGAACTAGAGTCGACCATGAAGGATCAATATCCTAGTTTGTTTGATGAAGGAATTCCGGGGACGGAATTCTTTTGAGGGGAGGGTATTGTAATAACCGGGCTTAAAATTGAGCATTTTTAGAAATTTGGTTAAGAAGGGTAGAAGAGGCCCATTAGGGAAAAGTCCAATATGTAAAGTTGAGAAAAGGGTTTTGGTAGTGTGTTGGGAAGAGGCGGCTCATTCTTGAAGAAATTGGGGCAACCTTAGAGCTAGAGATCGAGAGTGAAGGAAGGATTCAGACTCCAGGAGGGATTTTGGATTTCGCATTGAGATAAACCTCCTGTTAATCTATCATCTATCATCATATTTATTCATTCTCAGTATTAGATTGAAATACCAGTTCTAGTAGACTGGGTTTGGGGTTGTTTGATAACCGATACAAATTATCGGTTGATTATTGGCAAGTTTAGTAAAAATTAAGTCGTTATTCATTGTGGAACTTGGATTAGCATGAAATTGATTTCAATTTCAGTCAATAACTGCAGGCGTGAGCTTTAATTTCTGGAGTATTTGTTCGATTTATCAGACTTCGGTCGGTCGCTCATGTACCGGTCCTTGGGTGAAGTTGGTCCCGGTCGAACTTAGTTACCGGTCGACTATTCTCTTCAGTATATGCCGGTCGACCGGATAGCTCCGGTCGATGCGGATTGAAGGGACCCCGGTCGAATTATGTAGTTCCGGTCGAATTCTTTACCGGTCAAAGGGGGGGTTCCAGTCGAATTCTTTACCGGTCAAAGGGGGGGTTCCGGTCGAATTCTTTACCAGTCAAAGGGGGGTTCCGGTCGAGTTCCCTATCGGTCAAATGGGGGATACCGGGCGGTCGCAGGGCCGGGCCTGGATTGTTTTTGGGCCGAAGCCCAGATGGTTGTGGGATTGTAATACTGAGTTCCAACTTATCAGATGTATCGGCCCACCCTTGGAATTCTAGGATATCTTGATCTCGAGTCGTTAGGTGTGAGAGCCGATAATGCTTCTATCTTGGTTTACCGATCAATGCTTCCTTTATAGGTTTTGGTTCGGAGTTTTAAAGATAGACGAAAGCTTTGTGTTAAGGGACGTCAGATGAGTTTTTCTAAATTAAACCTTTTGATGATAAAGGCATGTGAAGTTTATTTATAAACTTTGATTTATTATGATGACATGATTTTATTAATTGTTCAAATGTGTTATAAATCGTTGTTGATTATATGTATGCATACATTAATTGTGGGTTACGTGACCTAAGTCGGGGAGTGTGGCCTGCCTACTCGTGCCGGGGAGTGTGGCCCGTTTATGTCGTTGGGGGGGGGGGGGGGTCCCAACATTAAGGCAGCGCGAGTTAGACACATCGTCTTGGACAGTCGTGTGGTCCGTAACGCGTTTTATTTAATTGCCATTATTAAATGATGTTACAAATCCTGGAAAGTATATTTTGTTGCTGAACTGTTAGAGGGAACTCACTAGACCTATGGTTTAACCCTCGCTTTTTCAAAATTAAAAATCTTTTCAGGCCGTCGTGAATTAGGCGGTGCGGCTAAAGCAAGGAGAAGGTCTAGCGTGGGCGGATAGAAGACCGTCATTTAGTTTTTAGTTATTCATTGATCTCAGTTGTGTAGGTTGATTTGTATATCGAACCTTGAATTATCTATTGTAAAACTTGGGACCTCTCTTTTGAGGGATTGTTATCTAATGGTGGTATTTTTAGTATTAGGAATTATTCTGTTTTATTGATTTCTGGTTGGGTTGTTACAGATAGGAAGGAAGTTGAACTGGTTTAGGGATAAGGTTGAACGTGTTTAAGGATATGCATTGATAGTTTGCTTTAGTAAGTGGTACCATAGGCAATAGCAAGTTGTAAACTTGAAATTTAAGTAAATTAATATATATATTGGATGTTTTTTAGAGAGTTTTTAAAGAGTTTTGAATCAATGATTTATAATATAGTATAGATATTGGATGGTTTTTATAGAGTGATAATGTTTTTTTTAATTTGTTTAATTTAGGCTTAATAATATAATATTTTTTATATAAAAATAAATAAGTAGTTTGTTAAAATTCATTAATTATCTTATATATTTTAAATTTTTTATATTTAAATTGAGATGTTTATCTTGTTTTGATTATGTTTATCACAATTAAAATTTCATAATTTTAGGGTTTGGGGATTAGAGATAAGGATTTTGGGGGATAAGGATGGAATTTATTAAGTAGTGTTAAAAGCATTTAAAAGTAGTACATATTGCTTCATTAGTTGTTTTTTAAGAGATTTTAAGTAGATTAACATTAAATAATAATACATAATGCTTAATGGATTGTTTTTAAGAGATTTTTATCTCTTTTATAATATAGTATAGATTAGACACTAAACATAATGTATTAAGATATAAATAGTGTGGTCGTTAACAACCCAAATCGACCCGATATAATTTGATCTATTATCCAACATTTCCTACTTATATTATATTAAACACTAAGGGGTTGTTTGTTTTAAAAAAAAAACTTTTTAATGACTTTTAAGACTGTATCGTCCAGACCTTTTTACATTTAGATTGTTTTTTTTTTCAGCTTTCAGAACCTCTTAACTCTTAAATACGTCTGAAATAATAAGTGGTGACCTAACTTCTTAAAATCTCTTTTCGCCACCTCAGTTCATATGCTCTTCTTCCTCTCAAGACGTCTCCAGAAGTTACAAAAAAGATACAGTCTTGTTGATTCAGATTCCATACTTCAACACCACCTCTTATTAATCAGAGGTAAAATAAGACTTCAGAATTCAGACCTCTTTAAAAAACAAAAGGTACCTAAATATAATGTATTCATATATTGTTTTAATGTATTGTATAGTAGAATATAAACATGTGACAAAATTTGCATAAACGTTAATATATAAAATTACCAAAATAGCCTCAACGTCAAGCTGTGTGGGCCTAATCTAAAAAGTAAAATGTTTGGTGTTCATATACCGGTCCGGCGAATGATAAAGAGGGACCGGTTTTTTATTTGTATACATATGTATCACATACGTTATTATTTTATGTAAGTTCCAAAAAACATATATGCGTTTGTCGTATCTTTTGTCATAGTTATTACACTTTTGTTCATGTTGTCACAATTTTTTTTTACGACAACTATTATTTGTCATCCCTTCGTTTTATACAAAATTTAAAGCGTATTAAGTTCAGTTTTATTAATAGAAAATAATTTTAAGTTGAAGAAAGATAAACACGGGTAATGAAGGAAACATATCACCACATTTGACGTATTTTCAAAGAAATTAGATCAAAATTTACTCCACACAAGTTCTACTCATAATACAAACTTAACCCGACCGATCCAATTAGAATCGACCATCTATAATTGGATATCAAGTTATAATTGGATTGTATGAGGTCCAAATTCCAACATCCATATTGGAATCTATCGGGTCTTGGATGACTATCTAGAATCCAATAAAACTAAACTGATCCAGTTCAACTACCATCCATTAGTAACAAAAGGTGTATTCGAAGAACAACCATTAGGTATCAAATCTAAGATCAGAGCGAGTTCATGAACTCACACTCAAGCCCACACATAAGAGAGAAGGCCAGACCAGGGGAATTGCACGCGACATCACCTAGTGTTTAGCGAGACCATACGTGACCTCAAGGAGCTAACGCCCAACGTTGCCTACATGCCTTGTGGGTCCTTGTTTTGGGTATTTTTTGATGTTTGGCGAATAGGAGTATAGTGGTAGCATTGGTCACTGAAAATGAGTCTTTAGCATGTGTGTTATGCTATGTAGGCAGTCACCTCAAGTAGTGTGCACACGTGACTGAAATAAGGGACTTTCACCGACAGGATGTATTCTTATGTATAAATGCTTGTTTAGCAATGGAGTTTTATATGATATGTGAACTATTTAAAAGAGTAATATATGTTACAGGTTTAATTGTTATTACATGTAGACGATTTTTTATTTAATGAGATGTGCATGCTACGCGTTTTGATCGTTTTAAATCACTAGCATGAGTTTATGAGCAATTGTTTATTTTATGTCTGAAAACGAGTTTGGTATGTCTATGGTTTCACTTCTCGAAATGTCAATGATTATTAGCAGATAGGTGCACGATGTGAGGATCAGATGGATGAAGGTTTGGTAGCTCCCGTGCCAAACCAACGAGGCAGAATGGTGAACCATACCATTTGAGAGAGATGATATATCAATATTGTTTTAAAGAAGTTTTAGTTTTAAAATGTAAACATGTTTTCATTATATGGTTTCTAGGTATGCCAATTAGCAATATGTACTTGTATCTTGTGTGAAATCATAGACTTGCTGAGAAGTATTTGGAGGAAACAAGACCAAGGGAAAGGTCTACGACAACTATATTTAATTTTATGTTCAGTATTTATTTCTTAGTACTTTATAATATGTAATGTCTTGGTTCACCATGAGATAACCTAATGGCAATTAGATATTATTTCAGTTGTAAAGACTTTTGTTGTGAGTTGTGCTTCAGTTTTGGAGTTTTATTTAGCTTTGTAATGTTATTTTACTGAATATTAAAAGTTTTAAGAGAGGCATAATGCCCCCGAAGTGAAATTAAAGTGTTATAGATTTAAAATATTTAAATATAACAACAAAAATTGTAATTAGTAATCCAACTTCGATAAATAACACCATTTAAAAGCTTGTAAACCATTTCTGATTTTATTTCTAGTCAATCATTTACCAATTTAATCTATTACACACACACACATATATATATATATACACTATATTATAAAGCACGGATAAAAAACTCTTAAATACAAATTATTAAGCATAAGGTACTATCATTTTATGCAAGATTTTAAAAATCTCTTAATTTACAAGTATCAAAACACAATATACATATTACTACTGCAGGTTTCTAACACCCACCAATTTCGTATGTGCAGAGTCTTCCTTTTATGCATATATTTCCATGTATCACTATTAATTAATATATTATATTATTATAAATTTGTTTTAATTATATTATTAAATATGTAATTGGTTATTTTTTCTAGATGTCATTAAAATATATAAGATAATCATTGAATTCTAACAAAATACTTATTTTTTTTATATAAAAAACATTATATTATTAAGCCTAAATTAAACAAATTTATAAAAAAAACATTATCACTTTCTCACAATCATCCAAAATCGTACTGTAAATCGACAAAAAAATAAAATGAAACATTAAAATCGTGATGCATCTTGCTGTATTGCGCGAGTACGCTTCTAGCATGTATATAACAATCTGAATTGACTCATTCTATAGTAAATGAAATAAAGTTATCAATAACAATTTGGTACTTATTTATTTTGGTCAAATTATTCTTTTCTTTATTATTTTATTAATCCAATTTATTCAAAAAGTAATGTGATTGACTTGAGGATGACAAAATAAATATTTTATAAAAATAGGTAAAGTAAAGGATAATATAAAAATATTATTTATCTTGCCATAAAATAACAAACAATGTCACATTGCACATAAATAAATGTTGTATAAAATAAGGGGAGACAATATTTATATTTATTTGATTGGATTTACCAATAAAACTTCACATTCATAGCCCACTTCATCCTATTTATGGGCCTTTATATTTTGTTTCCTTCAATTTTGTAACTTCAATTTTCCCAAATTACAAAAATAATTAAACATAATTATTATTTAAAAACAACTTTAATCATTGTTTAAAATTCACAACATTAATATATGTATATATGTACTTAACAAATAAATTAATATTTACTGATATATAAATTGTGGATGCATTTTTGAAAATAATGTTGGTGATGAAGTTGAAGTCCATACTATGCATTTGGAACCAGTTTTAAAAGAGTGTCCCAGTCTATTTCTAGTCTAATTTCGGTAATTTGTGACTGTAAAATATCAACCCTGATAAACTTATTTATAGGTAACGAAACCTTCATCGTATCTAGAACTCTATACAAATTTTTGATGCAAAACTTTTTGGAGCAGTAAAAAGAAAGTTAAAGATTGACTAATATATTTAACTTTAAGTAAAACAAACAATACTATAATCACATTTCACTAAATTATATAGGTTACATTTGTAATTTTAAAGAACTATTATCATATGATATTTAAGGGGTCACATATTTATATAAGTGTCACCTTCATTTTACAAGAACGTGAGAACATCTTTTTACTATAATCAATCACATGTGATACGATATTTCATCACATATGATACACATGTGATATTAAACCAGGGACGTGGACGACTTTGGCGTGACCTAGGTTGTAGGCCAAGTCGTTCATACACTACTTGGCCTTCTCAGTATTATCATACGTGATAAGGGTGTTCTTGATGTGATACTATAATCCATCACATATGATACTAAATTGAAGACGTGGACAACCTTTGTCATGACTTAGGTCGGAGGGTGCGTCATCCACGTACCACCAACTCCTTACGTGTATTATCACATGTGATAAAAGTGTTCTCGTTTCGTAAAATAGAGGTGTTATCGTTTGAACCTCCACCTATATATGTGTGTGTGTGTGTGTGTGTGTGTGTATATATATACATATAATAAATAAGTAACTAGGAGGACACGTGTCGCCTTCTGGTGAGCCCATTTTTTCATTTTCCCGCCTAAACATTTATCTGGACGCATTTTACATTATAAATTCATTTATCACATCCACATTCATTCCTTCTTAAATCTTTTCTTAATTCAATTTTTTTAATTTATGTCTTATATTTACTACCCTTATAATTAGGTATGTAGTTTACTTTTAATCCCTTACTTTTTTATTTTTCATTTTAGACTCTTATCATATTAACATAAATAATATATATGAACTAAAATGCATTAAAAAAATATTTTTATTTTTTACAAATTATATCATTGTAATTGCTTCGTCAATACCTTCGAAATAAGTCCAATATTAAATATTTTTGGATTTAATTATGTTATTAAATATCATAAATATATACGAATTAATGTGTCGTGATTAATATGAGATTTGTTAAAATTAGTATGAGATTTGATACAAATAATCACTAAATTGTCGTGATTTTATTTTTGCAATTTCTTATCAATTTTAACTATGTATTTTCCATAATTTCATTTTCGTTCTATTATAAATTTTGTTTTATAAATTCTTAACATTTATTCATATTTTTTATTAATTTTTTGTAAAACATCATTTGTGAAAACTGTCTAAAGCAAGAACATTTTGTAACCAATTACAAAAAAACAACTCTGAAGGGGAAAAAAGTTTGGAAAAGTAGCATCGTACTTTCAATGATCATTCATATCTGTAAGATAAGTTTTCTGACATGATTTAATTTTTTAAATTACCCCGTATAATACACGGGGTCGAACCTAGTATATATATATATATATATATATAATCTTATCAGTGTCAAATTTCCAAGCCATGATTTGAGAAAAATACGTATATATTTATGTGTGTGTATGTATGCATGCATATATGTATGTATTTTAATATGCATATATTAAAAATGACAGGGTATAGAACCTTTGTATACCGAGGTATAAAGAAAAAGAACAGACGAAATATACAACTATGAGTTAAACTGGTGTAAAAGATTGACCGCCCAAAGCTAAAAGATTGAAAACGTAATAGACCAATATTGCTAAAATAAAATTCATAATTAAATAATCACGATGCAAATTTTTAACAAAGGTGAAATAGACGATCAGATTCTAAATGAATCATTAAATTGAGAGTATATATACAATAATGGATCTAGGGCACCAAGTGATAAAGATATAAAATTGATATATTTTATGTACAATTGAAAACTAATCTGAAAGATCTCCGAAGTTTCTCGAGTTAAGAAACAGGTAAGATCATGTAATCTTGTAAGTTAAGCAATGTAAGGATAGTTTGTCTTACTTCTTATTTTGATTGACATAATTGTAGGTTAAGCAACATAAATGCTTAAAATTTGTCGGATAAACAATAGCGAATTAAATATTTTTCTGATATAATTTTCTATTTTGATAAAATTATCTGGTATTGAAATCAGTATGCAAATATCTTCAAACGACAATTTTAACAAACTATTGTTAGCGGAGAAGGAACGGTAGACCGGAAGAAACGAAGCTACAAGCTTTTATTGCATCCTCGCAATAAGAAAACAATGACGGTTTTGTTTTGAACAACAAATGATATTATCATTAAGAACATGCTTTGTAAAAAACATACATGATTAAATGCAGAATAATCAAAGTATACGCATGTATTTGTATCCTTTGCATAAACATTAAAAACGAATATATTCATCTGTTAAAAGTCAGATCGATAAACAGTTGTAGTTTTATTTATCAATCACACATGATATTTTGTCAAGATGTTTTAGATCCCTTGAATCATCATAAACAAATTTATTAAATTGCAATAATAATAGGTTGGTTTTAAAATTAATAAAAAATTGTTTTTTGTATTAAAAAGGAATAATTAAATGTAAAATACTATTTTAAAAACCATTAATCATTTGTCATGGAGGAAAAGTTGATGATCTTTTTAAACAATGATTTCCACTTCTTGTTATTCATTATTTTTGGCATTTCATATAGCTTTTATTAATTATTAGAAGCGTACTTGCGCAATGCAGCGAGCTAAATTATAATGTTTCATTTTATTTTTTTTATCGATTTACAGTATGATTTTGGATGGTTTTGAGAAAATGGTAATGTTTTTTTTATAAATTTGTTTAATTTAGGCTTAATAATATAATGTTTTTAATATAAAAAAATTAAGTATTTTGTTATAATTCAATGATTATCTTATATATTTTAATGACATCTAGAAAAAATAATCAATTACATATTTAATAATATAATTAAAACAAAATTATAGTAATATAATATATTAATTAATAGTGATACATGAAAAGATCTGCATAAAATGATGGCCCTGCACATACCAAATTGGTATGTGTTTGAAGCCTGCAGTATAATATATATCTTGTGCTTTGATATTTGTAAATTAAGAGATTTTTAAAATCTTGCATAAAATGATGGTACTTTGTGTCTAATAATTTGTATTTAAGAGTCTTTTTATCCGTGCTTTATAATACTAGATAGATATAAGCGTTCTCGCGCAATGCAGCGAGATACATCACGATTTTAATGTTTCATTTTATTTTTTGTCGATTTACAGTACGATTTTGTATGGTTTTGAGAAAGTGATAATGTTTTTTTATAAATTTGTTTAATCTAGGCTTAATAATATAATGTTTTTTAGATAAAAAAATTAAGTATTTTGTTAGAATTCAATGATTATCTTATATATTTTAATGGTACCTTGTGCCTAATAATTTGTATTTAAAAGTTTTTTATCCATACTTTATAATATAGTATAGATATAGATAGTATAGATATAGATTAGTTGCAATATTAGACATTCCATAATTATAATTTCAAATTATAAGTTAAAAGAAAATATTTATAAAAATATTAATGTGGATGATATTTATAAAAAATAGTAATTTTCGATCTTTTTACTTTTTAGCTATTTTTTTATTTTACAATTTAACTGACAAGATTAAAAATAACCTAAATTAATCCAATTTAAATCCTTTTTATAATTACTATAAGCCTACTCGCGCAATGCATCTAAATACATCACGATTTTAGGGGTTGTTTGTTTAGCTCTTAATGGTGCCATTAAGAGGTCACCTCTGAATTGGTAAGAGGCTAGGACTGTTTGGCAAAAAAAAAAGATACCTCTTAACCATGACATTTACCTCTGAGCGATTTTGTGTATAGGGTACTGCAAAATGGTTCAGAGCTCACATTATTCCACATTTGCCCTTCCCTTCACTCCGCATACGACTTCCACTCCTCCCACGTTTCTCTTCTCCCACGCCGGTACCATCCCGTCGGCGACCTCTCTCCATCACAGGCCATCCCGTCTGCGGCCCTCTCTCCATTGCAGGCCACCCCACCGGCAGCCCTCTCTCCATCGTAGGCCACCTCATCGACAACCTCTCTCCATCGCAGGTATCTCCTTCTATGGTCGGTGGCAAAAAAAACCCTAATTTCTTCCGTGTTGTTATAATCAGTGGCAAATAAACACAACCTTGATTTCCCTCTCCATCTCGCCCTGATTTCTTCCCTGTGGTTTACTGATTTTTTGTATATGTTATTGCTACTTCCTTCTTTCTTCCCTTTGGTTTACTGATTTTGTGTATAGGTTATTGCTACGACCTTCTTTCTTCCCTGTGGTTTATTGATTTTGTGTATGTGGTTTATCGATTTCTTCCCTCTTTATGTTGCTGCTATTGAATGATTTGTTTATTTATGCTAAATGGATTTTTTTCCTTCTATGGATTTTGTTTATTGAATGATTGTGTTTATTTACTGATTTTGAAGGTGTTAGTTTACCTATTTCTCCTACCTACATATAAATGATTTTGTTTATTTATGCTAAATGGATTTTTTTTTCTTTAAGATGATTGATTGTTTTATTCAGATGTCTCTCAAACAACATAACTAAATCAGGGTTAAAATGGTAATTTGTTGTCATTCAGACTGTCCATTCAGAACAGTTACCAAACAACCATATTTCATTCTAGACTACATCATACAGAGCCTCTTAAACATTCTGACCACTCAACCATTCTGCATCAAACCATTCAGCAACTACCAAACAACCTCTTAATGTTTCATTTTATTTTCTGTTTTTTGTCGATTTACATTATGATTTTGAATGGTTGTGAGAGAATGATAATGATTTTTTTATATAAATTTAGACTTAATAATATAATGTTTTTTTATAAAAAAAAATAGGGAAATTTATTAAAATGACCGTATTTGAAACCCGTATTACCAAAATGCCCTAAATCTCGTTGGGTTTGCTAAAATACCCTTTTTGTCCGGGATTCACTGTTCATCCCCAGGATTTCACTGTTCATCCCGGGATTCACTGTTGTAACACCCGTAAATTTCGGTAAGTAAATGTCATCCGGACATTTCTGTGACTTGTAAACAGTGAGGTTTTGTTGGGGAATGCATTGTTTAAAGTCCCTCGGAGTATCGGGAGTATTGACGTTGAAAAAGTCGGATTTTTGGAGTTCGGGGGCACCCGGGAGACTATGCCAACGATTGTGCCAGAGGGCACAATAGCCTGGCACAATCGCCAAAGCTTGAGCACCCACGGTACCTTCCTGGCGATTGTGCCATGGCACTATCGCCTGGCATAATAGCCTACGGGTACCAGTGGGTTAAATGTTGCGATTTTCACCATTTCTTCTCATTTTCTCATTTCTATCTTCTTCCCTTTTCTCTCCCAAACCCTAAAATCGAACCCTAACCCATTTTGATGGTTTTCCCCCTTGAACGACATGATTCTTCATCATCTAACTAGTTGGAACCTTGAACCACAAAACCTCCGTCTTCATCTTCCTCATCAAGTTCTTTCGGTTGGGAGCTCGGGTTGAAGTGTTGGATTGGGTGTTCTCGGAAGTCTCTTTGTCTTCAAGGGTAAGTTTTCTTATGATAAGGTTATAAATGCTCCATTGATGGTTTCTTAGTGTTCGGTTTCTCAAATCTTGGATTTGTTGGTTTTGGAGAAATTAGGGTTTTGATCTCATTTGGGGATTTTGGTATATATGTTTGGGAAATGATTATAAGTGATTGATTATATGTTTTGATGGTTGGAAACTTATGGATCTAGGTTTTGGAAGTTTTGCTTGAAGATTCAAGTTTCTTCAAAGGAGCTCAAAGTGGGGTAAAATCTAGATTTAGCCTAAATCTAGCAAGGTGAGTTCAAGTTGATTTGTTAAAACGGTGTACATGCCAAAATGGGTATTTTGAAGTAAAAAGGTGTTTTACTTGGTATTTGTCAAAGTGTGAGTATTTTGATAAGTTTTCATATTGGGTAAACTTGGGTTGTGTTAACCTCATAAAATGCTCATATTTGGGTTCCTAGCAATTTTGCACAAATAGAGTCCGTTTCATGGGTTATGCATCTTTGATGATTTTTGTACCAATAAAGTCTATTTCACGCTATATGCATTTTGGGTATATTTGCATTCATAAAACCGTTGGAAAATCTTTGGTCCCAATACGTGTTGAGTTTTGGGTTAACCACATCTTTGGGGTATGTGTCTTCATAAACGTTGTTTAAAGGCATTTCAGTATTTGGAGGACGTTAATTGTTGGTCAAAAGGCTTTTGAGCATTTTAGCTCAGTACTGGCGTAAATGAGTATTGAGGACACTTGTCCGGTTTTAATGGCTCGATTTAGAGTCCAAAAATATGATTTACATCTCAATGCATTTTATTGTATATTCATTATAAGTACAGGCTCGAGTGTTGTAGTCATTCATGAGTAGTCGTGTATTTTTAGACTGTGTTGCATTGGATCCATAGGCACGTCAGTCAGTCTTATTTGATGGTCAATTGGGTGGTACGGGTTGGACTCCGGGACTCATGTTTTATGACCGAAACTTGACAAGGAGGGACTAGGAGGGTTGAGTCTGGATAGTGTTGCTTGGGCGGTGAGTACTGTGACCCCCCATCATTTCATTATTGGGGAATTTCCTTTGTTGTAGTCCCCGGGGCCTTTTGGGGTGTAGTTCTTTGTAACGACCACCAAGGTCAACTACCTCTCATGGTGAACTTGTCAAGAGGTCGTAGAGGCACTTGGGCCGCGGGTCGTGAAGTGTCATGCGATCAACGTTGTTGAGTGACATACTTTTGTGTTCCTCCGCTCTCAACGGATACGGATACCCCCCGTTGTCGGCCCGTTGCATTTTGGATATTTAATTGTCCACACTTTAATAATTGGATTTCATTCTACTTTATGGTCGTGTGAGTATTAATTCGAGTTACAGGTTTTCAATGACGTACCATATCTTTACGAATTGTTTTCCTTTATTCAAGGGTCGAGTATCACGTCACGCCCGTGTTTTGGGTGTTTTGGGATATGAAGTATTATTCACCTTTTCACAAATTGAGCGTCAAACTATGATCCCGTTTGGGTGAGATATGCGTTGCATCATTTTATAAAGAAGGGGTGTCTGGGAGTATTGTCTTTAAAATGCATATTGTTGGTAAATGAGTTGTTCTCTTATTTCAAAGTAAATCATTTTAAAGGATCATGATTATAAGTTACAATGTTTCCATTTTACGCTTTCCTCTATAATCATGATATAAAACTCTTGAACTCACTAGGTGTTAGCCTAACCTTTTATTTGTCGGCATATGCATCAGGTTTCATCTTGGGATTAGTTCTAGCGACACCGTGGAGTGATGAGTGCTAGTTGTGTGCTCGATGATGTGATTTAGCTTGATGAAGTCTTCCGCATTATTATTGAAGATAGCGATTTGGTATTGGGTCATAGTAACACTCGACTTTAGTTAGTCTTATTGTAAGACTTTAATTATAAGGTTGATGGTTCAACCTAGAAATGTATTTCAATTATGGACTGGTAGTAAGAGATTTATTATCCTTTGAGGTATTGTCGAAAGTTTTTAATTAGTCGCTCTTTCCAAATTTGAGGGTGTTACAACTGTTCATCAAAAATGTCCTAACCCCGGGATTCACTGTTCATCCCAACCCTAACCCCGGGATTTCACTGTACATCCCGGCCATAACCCCGTGATCGATCCTTTTTTGGTCCGAATCACCCTAACCCCAGGATGGGTCTCATCCCGACCCTATATCCCGGACAAAAGGGGTATTTCGGCAAAGTTATCGAGATTTAGGGCATTTTGGTAATACGAGTTTCAAATACGGTCATTTTAATTATTTTCCCAAAAAAATAAGTATTTTGTTAGAATTCAATGATTATGAGTTAGTTATTAATTTAAACATATATCTTTAGAAATTTGTACTCATGCATCATGACTTGTATTCTTGAATTTTAGGTAATGTATATCAATAAACAGTACTAAATGCATAAAAGTACAAAAACGGAGACCAAAAAATCAAATTGGTTCTAAAAATATAAAACCATAACTTATTTCAATAAATTATAAATTTAAAAATACATCAATAATAATCGAATAGGGATATATAAGATAGTAAACATAATAATTGAACTCAATTAAAAACTTAGCTACAAAATATAATGGTTAAAGATAATATAATGTTTTTTTATAAAATATTCTGTTAGATTTTTTTTAATTATATTTTAGATATTTTAGATTTAAAATTTGATTTTTATTCTATATTTAATTATGCTTAGAGTGATTTTAGGGGAGTTAAAATGGTTAGAGATAATGATTGAAAGTTAATAAATAAAATTAAATGTAGTACATACAACTTTAATGGTTATTTTTAAGAGATTTAAGTAATTAACATTAAATAGCGGTACATTAAGCTTTAAAACTTGTTTTTTAGAGTTTTTTTATGTTTGTTTTATAATATAGTATAGATATAGATAATTGGTAAATGATAATTAAATGTATTTTATGATTATTCTTCCAAGCAACATGTATTTTTAATAACCAAAATTATTTTTATATGTAAACTTTTTAAATCATTTCACTAATAATGAAGCATTGTTTCTTCGCAAAATATTTTTTATATAATTTATTAAAAGAGGTTGATTAAAACTTGGCCTTAAAAAGTTGGTTTAATAAAGTTTGTTGTTGACATGCAAGGGACCAAACATCACAAAAGTCTAAAGTTGTCACTCAAATCATTTATTAGATTCCTATGAATTTTATATATATACATATATAGGGTATAATCAAAAGAGAACTCTGTAGTTTGTGGTAACCGTAAGATCCAATATAACCAATCATTTTAGATAATTACTGTTATTTACTAAAATAAAATAAAGGGTAAATTGGCAATTTAATTTCTTTTCAACAACTCATAAAACCCTAAAATGTGACTCTAACGCCGCTGCACCATCAACCATTTTTTTCCTCACAACAACCATTTACAAAACCATTTTTTTTTCTTCAGATCGCAACCCTAAAAGGTGAACCTCTATTGCTTTTTGTGGAGATGAAAGTTGGTCGGATACGGCAGCGAAGGCCGAAGAACAACCGTTGGGTTTCTGCGGCAGGGTGGGGATTGTCGGACCCGGGGGAGAGACGAGTGGGGATCGATGGAGGGTGCTTTCTTCGAAATGCTCTGAGATGGATACGAAGAGCCATTGATCTGGATCTGCTTCTTCTGATCGGTGGAGAATGAGATGAGGGGTCGATAAAGATGGGGAGGGGGGTTCACCGGTTTACCAGAGAAAATATTATGGGCTCACTAGAGAACGATGGTGGTGACCGGAAATGAAGGTTCACCGGTGATAAGGTTTCTCGATGAAGGGGAAATGTGATGTTGTTCAACTTCTTGAGTTCACATCCTTTTCTGTAACTCCTTTCATAAAAACACTTGTTGAATCTTCTACTTTGCAGTTCTGATTTGTAGGTATCAAAATAAGTATCACAGTTGGTATCACAGACTCACAGTGTATCTTGTATGTATAGTTAGTATCACAGTTGGTATAATAGTGGTATCACAGTGTTGCTGAAATAAAGTTCACCATGGTCGGAGATCGGAGAGAGATGAGAGGATAACTTTAGAATACCTAAAATGCCCCTTAATTAAATTTTTAATCAAAATTACCAAATTTATTAATTTCCTAATTTATGGGTTGATTTGTGGTTGAGATTGGATTTCACGCCTATCACAAACAAACGAGTTCTTCCTTGAATGACCCATATATATATACCGGTATTCATTTAAGAACTCATAACATTGTGATAACCTTGAGAACCGGTGTATAATGTGTTATTTCACATGAGTTTTTTTTTCCACTATGACTTGTATTTAGTGTATTAATTAACATATTTTGTTTCACAATGTGAACATTTTTTTAACACAATTAAAAATTTTCACGTTATGAACCTAATACATATGAAACAAACACATTGTAAAACAAATATATGTTAATATAGAAAAAATTCATTTGAAATAATATCATATGATAATAATTCTCTCAGTCATCACGATAAACAAGATATATATATATATATATATATATATATGACAACAATAGTAATTCTCAGTTTTAATAATATTTTTAATTAATAAATACACACAAATAATTTAGACTTTATGACAAAAAAATGGGTTTAATATAGAAAAAATGTTTATTAACTCTTACATAATTGGATTAAGATCGAAAAAATGTACGTATTTAACTGATAAAAAATTTTATGTCAAAGAATGTATAAATATATAGTAATTATATTAATTTGTCTTACTAAAAATGGTTATTGTAATTTATTTTCCTGCAATTATAACATAATTTCATATATTATAATACTTAATTATATATTTCGCTGATTTTTTTTTAACCAAATAACAGAAATGTTTTAAAATAATTTGCTTGACGTTCAAGAACAAATTAGAAAAACACATATAACGTACAAAAGTATTTATTGGTGATTTAGATATTCATTGGTATGTTATTTTCAATATAAGTAGACAAAATTTTTTTTTGGAAAAATTAATTATTATATATACACACACATAGAGCAAGATTTAAGTGAGAGCGTTAACTATTTAAGAAAACAATAAAACAGTAAAAAAATAGCAGATCATGTACAAAATCATATGTGATTTTTCACTAACCTGAAAAAATCGGACGCGGTCGATATCCAACGCGACCTAAAGGTCGTGCGCAATGTTACGTGAATCATATATGATTTTGTATATACTCGACTGTTCTCGTGTTTTCTTAAATAGATGTTGTTCTCGTATAAACCCACCTCCACACACATATGTGTATGTATATATATATATATATATATATATGTATGGAGGATAATGCAAGAAGTATGAGAAACGTCAAATCACATGTGATGTACACGTCAAAATGGCACGGGTGACTTGGTCAACGTGACTAAGGTCGCGTGAAAAGTCGTCCACGCTATGGGCGATCAATGTCACGTGTTCATGTACATGATTACGTGTTTGTATCACATGTGATTATATGTAACTTGATCCTTCACTCATGTTACGCAAATTGACTGTTTTTTCGTTTGAACCTGTCTATGTATATGAGGTTTCAAAGGCAAACCATATTATTCATACAAACCATACAAATCAATCAATTGAGATATTTATGGAAGTGGTCTGAATATTTATGAAAGATGATTAGAATCATTAATTATGATCAATACATTATATTAGAAAACAATCAAGATATTTATGAAACCATATCATTAGATAGATGAATGCTTGAGACTGGTTTATATGAATGACATGGTTTGTATTTGAATCTCTCTCTCTCTCTCTCTATATATATATATATATATGTATAAATATATATAGAGGGAAGATCATACGAGAAGCAGACTAATTTGCGAGAAGGCGAGAAGGAATGTGAGTCACGTAATTTATTAATTAAAAAACCATAAATAAAAAATAGTTTTAGAAAATAGGATAATTATCATTTTAAATTGGATAAATCCTTAAAATTCTCATTATATCTTTTAGATTTATTTATTTTGTAATTTCATTTATTTTTTAATTTTTTTTCTAAATATACTTTTAATTAAAAAAATTCACAATTTTAACCAAATATCACACGTGATATCACTATATAAATATTTATGCATATCACATATCATATTATTACATGTGATAATTGTATATATTTTAGTTAATAATATGTGATTATGTATACTTCTATTTATAGATCTTTTTATGATGTAAATATTATCACATGTGATAATTGTATATATTTTAGTTAATAATATGTGATTATGTATACTTCTATTTATAGATCTTTTTATGATGTAAATATTATTACATGTGATAATTGTATATATTTTAGTTAATCATATGTGATTATGTATACTTCTATTTATAGATCTTTTTGTGATGTAAATATTATCACATGTGATAATTGTATATATTTTAGTTAATCATATGTGATTATGTATATTTATATTTATAGATCTTTTTGTGATATAAATATTATCACATGTGATTATGCGTCATTTATATTCAGACATATATTATCATATGTGATATTTACAAAAATCCACCTAGTGGGTTCATATGTGATACATAATAATATATCACATGTTAAACGAAGTTAATTACATGTGATTCAAAACATAAATCTAAAAAATAGAGAAAAAAATGGTGAAATAAATAATGAATTAGTTATGGATATCACATGTGATATTTGATGAAAATTATGATTTTATCTAGAAAATAATAATATGAATTTGATAAAAAAATTTTATGAATTTATCAAAATTAAAAAATAAATAAATTTAAAAGATATTATGAGATTTTTAAGGATTTATCCAATTCAAATTATAATTATTCTAATTTAAAAAAATAATAATTTGTTTATGTTATTTTTTAATTAATAAAGTATGTGGCTCTTATTCCTCTCACCTTTTCGCAAATTGACTATCTTCTCGTTTGAACCTGCCTATATATATATATATATATATAGTGTTTGGTTCATTTGAGAAATGGTAAATATATGAGAAATAGAGAAGTAATTCTAGCCATTCATATGGTCAAGATCGGATTTGACTAGTCAAATATTGCGGTTTTGACCGGTAAAAAGTTGCGGCTTTGACTGGTCAAAAGTTGCGGTTATCCCAAAAATAGAAGAACAATTTCGTAAATTTTACAAAACACACGGGCTGTGTTCATATATGAACATGTATAATTCACATATGAACTATATGTTCATATATGAACCAGTGCAATTCACAACTGAACTCTTTTAACTGATTCATATATGAACCTTTGTGATTCATATATGAATCTGTATGAATCACAAATATTCATATATGAACCTTTGTGAATCAGTTGAACTAATTAACAGATTCATATATGAATCTTTGTGATTCAAACAGATTCATATATGAACTCATCCCATGTATTTTACGAAATTACTCCTCTACCTTCTATAGACCACACAAGGAATTATCCGGTGCTTCGCGGTCAAAGCCGCAAATGTTGACCAGATGAATGACTAAGATTACTTCTCTATTTCTCGTATATTTACCATTTCTCAAATGAACCTCTCCCTATATATATATATATATATATATATATATATATAGGGGTTGTTTCATTTGCAACCCTTAAAAAGGTTGCAAACTTTGCAACCCACATCTTAACCGTCAGATTCAATGATCAGCGGTTACAATAGATATGAGGCCCAATATTTTTAATTAAAAAAAACAGAAAAATAAAAATAAAATAACCGTCGATCATTAATCCAACGGTTAAGATGTGGGTTGCAAGGGTTACAATCTTTTTCAGGGTTGCAAAATATCCTTCCACTATATATATATATATATATATATATATATATATATATATAGACTATAGAGAGAGAGAGAGAGAGAGAGAGAGAGAGAGAGAGAATTAGGATCGTGTATGAATTTTTTATAGTAAGAATTGTAGGAATCTCCCATATCCCTTGGATGAAACCAATTCGGAGATCCAACGTTCAGGAAAAACGTAATGACATTTTGGTAATAAACCCGAATTTCGGCCTTTCAAAAAGTTTTTGAATTTTGGTGGCAATGATGTAGGTCGACACAAAGCTTAACATAGCTTAAAACACCTGAAATACCTTAACATGCCAACATGGACATAGGTTAAAATTAAAATATTCAGTCTGAACATACCTTAACCGACCTTACCTATACCAGATCTGAACATACATGAATATAGCTTTACATACCTTACAATCTTTACATGTCTTAACATGAAAACCTTAACACATCTTAACATGAAAAACAACGAAGATTAACACACCATAATGTAAAAAAAAAACAGTGAACTTTAATACGAAAAACAATAAATATCAACGTGCCATAACATAGGTTATCATATATTACCATGCATTATCCATGAAATATTAACATATGTTAACATAATGGGTCCACTCAGTTTAGATGCATAAAATATTATAACTGATTAAGCTGGCTAATGGGGATTTCCTGACTCTTCTCTATGACCCTTGAGATTAGTCGAGATACGCACAACCTGTCCCGAATACCCATTGTTAACAAAAAGACAAAAAAACATGATAACCGATTAGCTCCTCCTTACAACGCGCACCAGCACCCACATATCAAGAGCCATGTGGGGTTCCTACGGTTTCCATCAATTATTCACACAGTGTTGAAAATCAAACTCCCACGACACAAAATCTTGTAAACAGTCATCCAAAACATGATTCTACGACATATATCGATGAACAGTTCTAAACGAACGTCTTAAAATACTGTATGAATTATGTATAATAACTGTTTATATCATTTTTTTTCTGTATTTTGAATTTCAAAAAAAATGTAATATAATTTCTTGATGTACTTCCACTTCTCTCTTCCCACATTCATTCTCAACCTCAAGTTTTCATTTTAGTGGGAATCATCATGTTTTTTTTTGAGTTATTTGTGTTAGTTGGTTTCTTAAATGAATATGGGGCATTAATGGGTCAATTAATGGGCTGGGCCAGTTGGGCCTACTTTCAACAATTACCATTTTGGACACTTGCAATGAATTGAAAGCATTAATTGACTTGCCATTTTTTCTTCTTCCATCTAAAACCTCCAATTTCAGAGCAACTTACAACTTTTCATGCATAATGTACAACTCGTAGAACAAGATTGTTCTGGGTTTAGTGATTCAAAATCTGGAAAAAATGAATTGGTATTTCTTTTTAGCCATTGATTTTAAATCATTGCTTGATTGAGTTTATTTTTTGCTATGCCATTTTCATGAAATCTAGTGGCACAACTTTAAAGGTCAAAACTATAAGGTACAAATGTGAAAATTAATACAGAAGTAAAAAAAGAACTGTATCGTATAGGTTTTTACAGAGTATTGTCTCGTTTCGTTTTACTTAAAACTCTTATACAGGAGGTCAAATACTGTACTTGTAGGATATGATTTACTTTTGAGACTGTTTTGAATTGACGTACATTTATGAATCAGAAAATCACTACATTCAAAGAAGGTCTAGTTTTGATGGAAAATATATGAGAGGTGGGGCAAGTTGAATAAACGGTGTGAGATATACACGTAAAAACGACCCTTCTTTTATATCTATCGTATTGTCGTTTTCTTATGGGTTTTTACAATTTACACCCCTGTATTAATGATTAAAGTAACTATTAGCCCTCTTAATATCTAGAAGTAAATACTATGAAATGGGCTGAAAAACAAGGTCTTAATTACTAAAAGGCCCAATTTATTAACATTGGCCCATATAGGCCCAATTTATTAACATTGGCCCATATAACCTATCCAAATTCTATTTTTTGGGTCCTATGTTTGACTGACTGTATGTGTTTACGGTAGAGATGGTTAAAAACCGGTTCCTTGTTTGGTCCAAATCGATCCCTTTAAAATTGGATCAGTCGGTCCTAGTTCGGACCAAAAATCAAAAGAACGATCTAAACCTGATTATTGGTCCTGGGCCCGACGCAATTTTTTTTTATAATGTTATACTTTTTAAATATTTTTTACATAAAAATGTTATACATGTTTTTATAATTACGATATTTGGAATCTACTACTGAAATACACTTTAAATAATACATTAAGTAGATAAAATTTTGCAAAACTTAAAAAAAACTTTGAAATTTTCTAAAAAAAGCTTTGAAAATCTTGTAAAAATCTTGTAAAAAATCGTGAAAATTTGTATTATAATTTACTAGAAGCATATTTGCGCAATGCAGTGAGATACATCACGATTTTAATGTTTCATTTTTTTTGTCGATTTACAGTACGATTTTGGATGGTTTTGAGAAAGTGATAATGTTTTTTTTATATAAATTTGTTTAATTTAGGTTTAATAATATAATGTTTTATATATAAAAAAAATTAAGTATTTTGTTAGAATTCAATGATTATCTTATATATTTTAATGACATCTATAAAAAAATAACCAATTACATATTTAATAATATAATTAAAACAAAATTATAGTAATATAATATATTAATTAATAGTGATACATGAAAATGTCTGCATAAAAGGAAGGTCTGCACATACCAAATTGGTGGATGTTA
Organism: Arctium minus; assembly: GCA_954870635.1. NCBI lineage: Eukaryota > Viridiplantae > Streptophyta > Magnoliopsida > Asterales > Asteraceae > Arctium > Arctium minus. Next base: position 2,908,932 of record OX941087.1, read on the forward strand.
GAAGCCTGCAGTAGTAATATGTATCTTGTGATTTAATACTTGTAAATTAAGAGATTTTTAAAATCTTGCATAAAATGATGGTACCTTGTGCCTAATAATTTGTATTTAAGAGTTTTTTATCCGTGCTTTATAATATAGTATAGATATAGATACTTTTTTTTTTTGAAAAATTGGTCCTATATCTAACCGGTTTAGAGCCATGACTGAGCATTGAAATTCCATAAAAACACGGCAATCGATCACGGGTTGGGTCAGGCCCTATTCGGCCATATCTAGTTTACGGTAAGGTAACTGAGTTGAACTTTAGTTTTAGTATGTTAACCAAATGTTATTGGTTTTGAAATTTTCTTGAATTGGAACTAAAAATAAAATCAGGTTAACCAATTAGTCGATTTTTCAGTTCAATTACCCGATTAACCAATTAATCGTTTTTATTAATAAATACACATAAATTCCAAGTGCAGAATTCATATCAACTTCCCAAACTTTAAAAGTCGGAAAAATATTGGAGTTTTTTTAGAACTGAATATTTTCCGAGTTCGGTTAAACAACCTCAAAATTATCGATTTCGTTAACTAAAATGTTTACGGTTTTTAGGTTTCGGTTTTTTTGAACCCTACATGTTGTAATATGCAATAATGTGATCTTGTTGTAAGGTTTTGGGCCTGGCCCAATGTTTGTACTTACTAAATTATCTATACTATATTATAAAAACGACATAAAAAACTCTTAATTACAACATTTTAAGCACAAGTTACAACTAATTAAAGCCAATTACTTAATTTACAATTTCTTAATGCTTTAGTACAACCTTTCCAAGCACAGTATCTCACATAATCATCTATTTTTGGAATGGATACTCATTTATTAATATAACTATTTGTTTTTTTGGTGGAGGATTTTATAAAATAGATTTTATATTAGCATAATCTATTTTAAATGTAGATTTTACATTTAAATCTATATTAATGAGATGTAATATAAAATATTTTTTCTTCCGTATTTTTTTATATTACATCTCATAATGATTTTTCCATATTTTATTTTATAAAATCTTTTTCCATATTTTATTTTATAAAATCTTTTTACATAATGAGATGTAATATAAACTCTTTTTTCTTCCGTATTTTTTTGCTAATATAAAATATATTTTATTTTATAAAATCTACACGTATTTTTTTTCACGATAATTAAAAGAAGAAAAAAGAAGGTTGATATGAGTTAAAAATAAAAAATAACGAGATACACTAATAAGTTATCGTATTCTTTAAAATAAAAATATTTCGCAATACTTTCCAAATTAACCAAGTGTAAAGAAAATAAAATAGAAACGATGTAGATATAAAAATATTCTTCCATATTTTTAATATATTTACATTTAAATGTAAAATCGAAAATAAAAATAAAAGATTTTAAAATATTTTCTACATTCACTATAAATATATATAGTTTCTCTATGTATCATCCGAGTACAAGAAAAAGACGAACGGTCGGGTGTCAATGGCGGAACCTGCAACTGAACAAAAGGTATTCGACTATATTTTTGTTTTTTTGAAAAACTACTTTTTGATATTTTATTTTATTTACTGAGGATTTGTTTATATTTTTCAAAAACCACAATCATATTTTTCGAAGGAGGGGAATAAGATATATATACATATCTTTATTTTTATCGACTAATACTATGAGGTCTTGAAGTCAATAGTCAAATAAATATGTTGTGAGACATGTCGTTTGAGTTTTAAATAATATAATACAAAACTATTACCAATATTATTGCACAAACTCATAACAACAAACGATTAAGAATATATGCAAGTTAACCACTTATGAAAATACATTCGTTTTTCACATTGTATTTCATTAACTGTTAACAGAGAAATTACGTTTCATTTTAACTCGGTTCGATATTCCAACAAAAAATTTATCCTCTCGTGCAATGCACGGGCCCAACACTAGTGTTATATTAAAATGAAACAAATTGGTTTTATTTATATTTTTGGGAAAAATAACTTTCAAAACTTTTTATTTAAATTATTTCAATTTTCAGATTCGTGTTTTTCAAAACAGTAACGAAAATAAAGTTAGATTTTACTTTGGTTCTCAAAATTAAAATTTTTTGAAAGCTGATTATCTAAAATAAAACCGTTTGAAACTGTATATCCTAAAATATGAATAGATGCAAAGTTCGATTTCATTTTTTTGCAATTTGTCTAAATCTGACGGCGATTAAGGTGAAAGATAAGATTACAGATGAATGAATGGATGTTGTTAAGGGATTAAACCAATGTTTTAGCATTTTGTCTACACAAACACTGTCATTAGTTTCTGCTGCTATTATTTCCACGTAATGAAAACTGCTTTTCACATGACAAACACAACAGGAAAGCCATTAGCTTTTGTTGCCAATGTCAAGGTACTCATGTTGAACAAAAGATATCTCCATAATATATCACTCTCAACGTGTCGTTGCCTCTTCCCTTCGAACGCTGTCTCATTGCTACCACTGATGAGATTACAACTCATAGTTATTTGAAAACAAATAACACCTATCGATAACATTACTTCATCCAGTAAAATTCATCATCATTATTATTGATTCTCTACCTTTTATAACGTTATAGTTGTCCTCGTATAACGTTTAACTGCGAAATTTGATGGTTTTGTTGCATATATGTAATTTGGAAAAATATTACATTACCTATTGTTTGCATCTTTTGACTTTAATCGGCTTATTAGAAATCATAACATCATCTTTTTTTCACTTAAAATTTTGTTTATGGGGATAGTTCATCAACTTTAAATCCTGAGGGGTGTAATATGAAAATAATACTTGACATTTTCAAAATTTCAAAATCGCCCCTTGTAGATCATGAATTTTCACTTTCTTCCTTTTTTCTGTCTCAATTCTCAAACAGATTGCGAGCTAACCTCAAACCATAAACAAAAATGGCGTTAACTCTGAAAACCACAATCCAATTCCCAATTTTTTCTCCACCACCACCACCTCACCACCACCACCGGCCGGCCACCGAAATTCGCTTCTCACGGTGGAACAACGCCAACGCCCAAAAATTCATCCGCCATGAACGCACTCAAAAACAAACCGAAGACGAACTCCGTTTCCACAAACGCTTCGAATCCGCCGCCAAAATCGCCGATCTCCACCGCACCACCACCACCACACCGCCGCCCTTCAAGTCCACCGGAACTCCCTCAACCCCTTCCCGCCCTTCAATTCCCGGTAAAAAATCCAAATACTCAAAACCCCCTCAAAACCCTAACCCCTCATCTCATCATCCCGCATTCAAGCGAATCGTACGGACCAGAAACCTCCCCACCGAAAACGAAGGTGACGAAAACAGTATAAAAGTTGGAGACAACGGCCTCTCTTACATAATTCCCGAAGCCCCTTTTGAATTTCAATATAGTTACACCGAAACCCCGAAAGTGAAGCCGATAAAGCTCCGGGAGCCACCGATAGCTCCGTTTGGTCCGGGCACAATGCCGCGGCCGTGGACGGGGAAAAAGCCATTGCCACCGAGCAAGAAGAAACTCGAATTTGATTCTTTTACTTTGCCTCCACCTCATAAGAAAGGGGTTAAACCGGTGCAAGCTCCGGGCCCGTTTTTACCCGGGTTGGGTCCGAAGTATGTACAATCAAGAGAAGAAATATTGGGGGAAGCATTGTCTAAGGATGAAATTGATGCTCTTATTAAAGGGTGTTTGAAGTCTCAAAGGCAATTGAATATGGGTATATGGTTTTTTTCTTGATTAATTTTACTTGTTATACTTGAAATATGTATGAGTTGTGTTTGGATTGGTTGATGGTTTTGTTAGGTTGATTTTATTGGTAAGAATATATGTTTATGTTCTGTGAAAACAAGTAAACACAAGATGGTTATGGATGTTGAGTTTTGATTCATATTGTGCCTTTTAAGATTCGGGTTAGGGATATGATTTAGATTCATAGTTTCCAATTAACATGTGTTTGTTAGCAGCTTAATGGGACTTGCAACTTATTCGGTCAGCTATATGATTGTTTGATAGTGGGTTAATGATATATATAGTGGCTTATTCAGTAAGTTTCTGGGGGGAAGTTTTATCCAAAAAGCCAAGTTTTTTTTCTTTCTAAACCTTCCCCCTCCCAATTGAAAAATATGCTCCTTCCATCTATGAAAACCCTTCCTTATCTATATAGACCGGTTAATCCACATATACAACTTTATCCATACAGAACTTAATGGAAAACCAAACAAACAACCCCTTAGATAGTTTCCGATTCATAGTTTCCAATTAACATGTATTAGGGTCTGTTTGTTAGCAACATAATGAGCTAAACGAGACTTACAGCTTATTCAGTCAGCTATTCATGACTGTTTGGTAGTGGGTTAATTATATATATGGTGGCTTATTCAGTAAGCTTCTAGGGGGAAGTGTTATGCAAAAAGTCAAGTTTTTTTTTCTTCTAAACCTTCCCCTCCCAATTGAAAAACATGCTCTTTCCATCTATGAAAAACCCGTCCAAACAAAAACCTTTTCTGTCTATACAGACAAATTAATCCACACATATAGTTTTATCCATATAGGACTTGATAGAAAACCAAACAAACATCCCCTAAGCTACTTTCTATATCATTAAGCCACTACCAGACAGTCATGTATAGCTGACCGAATAAGCTGTGAGTCCCATTAAGCTCATTAAGCTTCTAACAAACAACCCCTAACTCAAGCCAGTTATGGAAGTTGAGTTTTGATTCATATTGTGCCTTTGAAGATTGGGTTGGGGATATGATTTAGATTCATAGTTTCCAATTAACATGTATTAATTGTGTTTTAGATACCCAAATAGGTGTTTTGAAGCTTTGTTTGCTTATGCAGCTGCATTTATTGTGCCCCCTTTGTTTTATTTTTTCTACTTATATTGAGAAGTAACCGGCAAGGTCGATTGTTTTGTCAGCCAAAGGACTGGTTTTGAATCACTAAATGAACCCTCTTTTGTTTCTTATATTTTGAAAAATGCTAACTTTTGAGCTCATCAAATGTGTGATTTAGTTTCAAATGACACATTGATTAGTCCTTTTCTCCTATTGGAGTTCAACTTAGGGGGTGTTTGGTTTGTTTTCATTAAGCCGTATGGATAAAACTGTATGTGTGGTTTAATCTGTCTGTATAAATTGAAAAGGTTTTTGTTTGGGAGGGAATTCTCATAGATGAAATGAGCGTGTTTTTTAATTGGGATGGACAGGTTTGGAAAAAAAACTTGGCTTTCTGCGTAAAGGTCCCTCTAGAAACTTACTGAATAGGCCACTTTCTATATCATTAAGCTACTACCAAACAGTCATGTGTATGTGAGTCCTAATAAGCTCATTAAGCTGCTAACAAATAGACTCTTAACAAAGAGTTTTCGTTGGAATGGTTTTCTTCACGGTCTCTGTTGTCTGGCACTGTCGTGTTACGTGTTAATGGAATGTTCTGTTGGTTAAATGGACTTTTATGTTATTCATTGCTTATTTTATTTTCAATGTTGTAGGTAGAGATGGATTGACACACAATATGTTGGACAATATCCATGCTCATTGGAAACGAAGGAGGGTCTGCAAAATAAAATGCAAAGGTGTGTGCACAGTTGACATGGACAACGTACGTCAACAATTAGAGGTTGGTGCTACTTACAGTCTTTCGAGTTTGGTTGCCTTTTTTGCTTCGTTATTTCTTGCATTTGTAGAATTTCTAAGGACTAGTATCTTTTTGAAGTACACTATCCGTTCGAAAATAGATGTCCACAATGAAGGCACATTGTTTTAAAAATGTGTAATTAGTAGACTTTTTAATTAACTAAATGACAATTTTATCCTTAATAATAGAGGAGGTAATGGATTTCTTCATCTCATAAATAAGGGTAGAATTGGAAAATAAGCATTTACTTTTGAAAGTGGACACTTATTTTGGGATAAACTAAAATAGAAACATGGACATTTATTTTGGGTGGAAGGGAGTATAACTTGTGCAGACTCATATAATTGACTTGTTATTTCCAACTGCGATTGCTCAAGTGGTTAGGACTTGTGCATTACAACTTAGTGGTCTTGAGTTCAAATTCAACACTTTTGCACTTCCTGGTGAATCACTATTGTTGCATCAATGGATGGGCAGTGGTGTGGTCTACTTTTTCTTCTTAAAAAAAAATAAGTGACCGGCCATGATAAAAAAACTACCATTATCCATGATAAAAAAACTACCATTATCTATGATGAAGAACTTGGATTGGCTGGGTTGGTCACACCCTGTTTGTGACCCCGTGTAAACCCATGGGGTGCAACAAGCCGTATGCAAAAACACATGTGATAAAAGGTTTATTGTTGTTGCATTGCAAATTTGAAGCAAGTTTTTGGGTAAAATGCATTAAAATGCAACGAAGTTTGCCTTAGTTCCTATTTAGTGTAACAAAGAACTCCCCCCCCCCTCTCCCCCCCCCCCAAAAAAAAAATTAATAATAATGTAACAAAGTTTCAAAATTTCCTATTTTTTACCCATTTTGATCGATAACATGCTGATCTTGTAACATTTGATGGCATGGATGTCAAGTTTATCGTTCACTTTGCCTTAACCATTTCTTAAAATTTTTGTAATGGGTATCCACATTACCAAATGTTACAAGATAGGAAAATTTGAAACTTCGTTACATCGATTGAGAAAAAAAATATTCGTTACACTAAACAGGAATTAAATTTCCCCCAAGTTTTTCAACAATAGGTGCATGTTATTTGTCGAAAGAAAGCAACAGTGAATCAGAAAAGCAAGCCTTTTTAGGGTTTTTTTGCTTGCATATGCAGGCGAGTAAATTAATATTTCACATCAAAAAACATTTTTTTTGGGGGGGGGGGACTTTGGGCGCTCAACGGTCACCTACACGACGATCGATTGGGGCGGGTCAAAATTTCATGGGTCCTGCAAATCAAGGCTTTAACATTTTTTTGGGAACATGTTTGAGCAATTATGCTAAATATGGAGCCTGATCCAGATTGTAAAGTGGTCTATAACTTTGCAGATCCAAATATGTGAGATAACTGTTTACAAATGGCACTTAAGACTATTATGCTATTATCCCTTTTCTCTCTCAATTTGGCTTGTAAATGGTGCTAGCCTTCATTTTTGTACTAGTAGAGTAGTACGAGAGTCCGATAGGCAGATGAAAGAATTGTGGAAGGTTTTACGGTTTTAATTTGATATGGGCACTTTAGTAATTTACCGATCTTATCCTCAATAAAAAAAATGCATTTTTGTCCCATTCAGGGGCTGTTTGGATAAAGTTGTCTGTGTGGATTAATCTGTCTATATGGAATGTCTATATAGAATGAGAAGGTTTTTATTTAGGAGGTTTTTATTTTTAATAAATGAAATAAGCGTTTTTTTGAATTGGAGTGGCAGGTTTGGAAAAACTTGACTTTCTGCGTAAAGCTACCCTTAAAAGCTTACTGTATAAGTCACTTTCTACTTTCTACATAATTAAGACACTACCAAACAGTCTTGTATAGCTAACCGAATAAGCTGCAAGTCTCATTAAGCTTATTAAGCTGCTAACAAACAGGCCTTGTTTGATCCTAGTCTAAGGTCACACCAAAAGTGTGATATTAAGTTTTTGTTCTGACCTGTCCCGCATACCAACACACCCTTATAAATCTCGGAAAGTATAATTAACCCTAACAACGCATTACGATGTAGGCAAATTGCTAAACCACATAAATACCGTATTCAATTTTTTTAATTTAAGTTATTGCTACTACTATCAATATGTGATTGTTAAATGTTAATCCTAGCACCCTATGAAATATAGTTCATGCCACATATAATCTTGCATTTTTTTTCATTTCTTTTGTAAGAAAACATTTTTTTTCTTTCTAAAAATTTCATTATGTAACAGGAGAAAACAGGAGGGAAGGTAATATATAGCAAAGGAGGAGTTGTGTATCTTTTCCGAGGTAGAAATTATAATTACAAGACTCGCCCGGTCTTTCCTTTAATGTTATGGAAGCCGATTACCCCTGTATATCCGAGGTTGATCCAACGGGTCCCGGAGGGGTTGACACTCGAAGAAGCAAGTGAAATGCGCAAAAAAGGACGACAATTAATCCCAATATGCAAGCTTGGTAAGCCTTTTGGATGATTTATTTGTAAGATTGTTTTTAGACACTATTGAAGTTTAAAAAACATTTTAACCCGCTGGATATGCGTCACGTCAACGGATCCTAAATCAAAGGGCGAGTTTTTTGAACAAGTTATTTGATTTTTTTTATAAATCTGCCATATTTTTACCTTTTACGTTATTATGAGTATTTGATATAACACTTTCTGTAAACTTTATATATATGATCTTCCTTCTTTTTATATGAAACTAAATTGTTCAGTATCATTGAGTAATAGTAACTAAATAAGAGAATATGAAAACGGTCAAATCACGTGCAAAATCACATATGATTTTACACTAACGGTAAACACAAACACAAGGGTATGCGGGCTACCTAGCTCACGACCTCAAGTCGTGAGCGAAGTTGCGTGTATCACATGTGATTTTACACGTGATTTTAGTGTAAAATCATTCGACTGTTTTCTTATTCTCTTATTTAGGTACTGTTCTCGTATGAACCTGTCTCTCTCTCTCTCTCTCTCTCTCTATATATATATATATATATATATAAATATATATGTTGACTTGTTGTCTTAAGTCACGCCTTCAAAAACATTGTGGGTTACGCCACATCTTGCGCCATTTAGAACCTTGCTTATAATCCTATTCCCTACAAATAACGTATTTGATAGTAAATCATAGGACGTTGTCGTTTAATAGTTGCCCGTGAAATTGGTTTTTATGCACTATTCATGGAAAATAAATCGTTACACGATGACTCTTGCATGATGAAGAGGATCTCATAATTCCTAAAAATAAGGTACATATTCGGTAACATATCATAGGACATCGTCATGGTTTACTACCCACTTGTGTAATTCTTTCTTGATAGAAACCCGACTCTTTATTTACGATTCTTTGAGGGTTTATATCGTGGTTAGATGGAGGATGACCCGCAAATTATCACTAGACCTTCTTGTTTGTAAATTAAAATGGTTTGCATATGTTTCAGGGAAAAATGGTGTTTATAGCGATCTTGTTAATAATGTTAGAGAGGCATTTGAAGCATGCGATTTAGTGCGAATAAATTGTGAAGGAATGAATGGGAGTGACTACCGGAGAATTGGTGCAAAACTAAAGGTATGTGATCACTATTCATATACGCTTGTGATTCTCTTATACTTGCTTCTATTTGTATGTTATTGCTTACTCATAACTGGGTTTTTTACAAATCTTATCATAGTTGACTATCTCTTTGATGCATCATCTAAACTCGTTATGCTTTTCTTTTTCTTGTATCTGCTTCTCTCTGTATGTTATTGCTTACTCTTAACCATCTTTTCAAAATCATATCATATATCCGACTCTCTTTTTGACGCACTTTTCACAAGTCGGTGGGTCTTCACGAAAATGACTGCTCTACCCTTTGGGGTAGAGTTCAAGTTTGCGTAAGTCTTACCTTCCTTAGACCCCACTTCCATATGGGATATACTAGGTTCGTTTGGTATTGATTTCGTGATCTTCTAAATTGGTTATGTATCTGCTTCTATTTGTATGTTATTGCTTACTGCAACCGGTAATACGTTGTCTTTTTGACATTTCAGGATCTCGTCCCTTGTGTGTTGATTTCATTTGAGCACGAACACATACTTGTGTGGAGAGGGAGAGATTGGAAATCAATGTTCACACGAGAAAACGAGCCCCACGGAGCAAAACATCCCGATATTGATACTGATATTGATAATGCAAATTCAGTTGTAGTTGTACCATCTCTAGAATCATCACGCGAAGATGTGACCGAAGAACACGTGAAAAGCGAAGTTATAAATTCTACACTCGATGACATGGACGACATCGAAAGCGTGACACTCGACGGTAGCGAAGACGAGACCGAATCTTCATCTACGATAACAGAAAACACGAGGGATTATGATTGTTTGGAGGGAGTGGTGGCACTCTTGAACCAGGCGGTACACGACGGACTTGCGGTGGTTTTAGATGATTCTTATTTGGATGCCGACATTGTGTACGCAAAAACGGTTGCTTTTGCGCAATCGGCATCACCAGGGCCGAGTTTTAGACAACATCGGCCTAAAAAGGCGGCAACCCAGGTAGAAGAGAAGCAAGAAGTCGAAGAAACCGATGGGAAAGAGTTAGTTATAGCTTCCGAGCATAAAAAAGGCGAGAAAACAAGTTATCGAACCCGTAAGAAGGATTCGAAGGAGAATTATCTAGACGTAGCTCCACAAGCGACACTTAGAGTGGACGAACTTGCGAAGCTTCTAGGTTAAGCTTACGTGCATGTTCGTATTTGCCTTAATGTATCGTTATTGAGATTTGCTTATATGAGCGATATATATATATACATTGGTACTTGGCTGTAATTGTATTGTGTATGCAAGTTAGGAATCGAAAAAATGACCGAAGCAAATCCCGGGCCATTATAGTTCGTTTGGTACCCGGCGGGATTGGACATACAAGTACAAGTGTGAGATAGGTCGGTGAAAAAATTGTGGAAGATTTTAGGGTTTTAATCTGACATGGGTAGTTTAGTAATTTATCAATCTTGTTGCATCTCTCTGATTTTTGTTTCACCTGTTTTGGTGGGATAAAAAAGGTGCATTTTTGTCACATTTTGTCCATGTCATGTCTCGGTTTAATGTTGCATAAGGCGTAAGACAACAGGATTTTGTTATGTTTTGGGCTGAAGAGAGATATAGAAGTGAAATTTGTATTACAACTGTATTACATCTAAGGGGTCTTTGGTGGAATGTATTAAGCAGTAATATGTGAGAATGAAAAAAAATGTATGATTTTATATAATATAAAGGGTTATTTTTTCAGAAGTCCAAATTTTTATTTAAAATTAAACCAAAATAAATGAAAATTCATCTCCATATTCATATTAATTAGCATTTTATATAATTTTCTTTTCATTTAAGGCCATTGGATTTTTATGCAATTTTAACATTACTTAATTTTACAAATAAACAAAATTTAAAAAAAAAACACAAATTAAATATTACTATATTACAGGGAAATATTTGTTTAAAATAATTATTATAATATTTTAATGAAAAATAAGAAACACGTGCTTGAAAAAAATAATAATATTTAATTGAAAAAAAATTGGTTTATTAGAACAAAGCGATCTTCACCAACTATTCTCCTTCTTGGCACCGAGCTTCAACTAGGGTTTGATCCTCCCCACTCTCTCTCTCAACAAAATTCGGTAATTTTACTTGTTTTTTTCGTTAATTTTCTTTTCGAAATTCTCAGCTTTGATGTTATGGAATCAAACAGGTTTGTTAATTGCTCAATTTGTTGCAATTTTGTCTAGTTTAGATCGTAAATCGAATGAATATTTGTTACTAATTAGTCCAAGTATGATTATTGTTTAATCTGTTAGATTTCATAGTTTTTTTTGAAAGAATTTGTAGTTTCTTAAGTCGTAACTAGTTTCAATCGTTTTTTTGTGTGTGTGTTTTAGGTTATCAATCTACTAAAACGGGTGTATTCCAGAGATAGTAAATTAATGGTGTTTTTGATTTAAGAAACGTCGTAATTAATATCACTGAGTTGTTTGGATTTTCTGTTTTGAGGTCGAGTAACTAGATAATTTGTTAAAATTGAATGTAAAAGAGAAGAAAAAACGGAAAAGGAAAAAAATTTATATTGATTCCAGTAGCTTTGAACTGTTCTGTAAATTAAACAATAAGAAGGTGATGTTGATGTTCATTTATTGTTGTTAGTCTCTTAAGTGTGTGCTTCATCAGTGGATGAGTTATGCTTGTTGAGTATTAACAAATCGAAAAATTACGTGTAAGATTTTAATTTAAAGTGACTTCTTTATTTGGAATGTTGTTACTGTTTTCTAGTTTTATCCAGACCAAAAAAAAGGGATTTTGTCATAGTTTGGATGACATTCATGTTTTCTGATAAAAGTATGTGTTATAATCTTCTAGCAGTTTTATGTATAGAAGATGATGATTTGAAGAGTCTGTTGAGTTCTTTGGAATTCGGTTGGCAAGAAATGTGCTGAGTGTTGAGAGAGTGATTCGTAAGTGGATTATATTTATAAATTATAATCAGCGTATATTGTTTTGCAAACCGAAATGGAGGATGATAATGGGCTTGATCTCACCTTATCCCTACCTTGTGGTGGACCATCTGCTAGCTTAAAGGGTAAGAACGGCAGTGGTTCGGAGGTGAGAGTGGAGGAAGCTGATAGGGGTAGCAAATTGATTGATGATTTCAAGAACTTTCTTGATGGTGCTAATCATAAGGAAGAGTCCACTGTGGGTTCTCAGAGAAGTAATCAGTCAAAACCGGAGGAAAACCTCTTCTATGACCTTTCCAAGGGAACTGCAAATGTGGATTCCTCCTCAAACGTAAACAGTGGAGGATTCTGGGGTAAGAATGATGGTAGAACAACTGAAATTCTAGAAGACAGGAGACAGGAGGCAGGTAGCAAGCGTAAAAATATGTTTGACGAAATAAACCATCAGAAACGACAGGAGAGAGAAGCTTATCTGGCTGGTTTGCATGTCAAGGCAAGGACACCACATGTCTCCATAACCACGGATGAAGGTTCAACAGCTGAAAATGAGGACGTCGCAGATTCTGAAGCCGATGCTTCGACCTCAAAGCTTGTTCAGCACCGTGATGATGCCTCAAAAAGACACACTGGGAGCATCGGTTTATCTGAGGGGGCGAAGGAAGCTCGTGGGGTTTCTGATTCCAGTGGTGTAGACTTGCAAGCTCAGCGGAGATTTACCATTTCATCGGAGAAAGAGTTTAAAGTTGGGCATGTGCAGCATGGTGTGCCGTTTTCAGGTCAATCAGCAAATATCTTAAACATGCCATATCCCTTGTCTGTGAAGGAGTCAAACTCTAACCCTGTAAGTGGAACTGTCACATCAGGCTATACGTTACCTGGTTCTATTCCAGTCATGGCTCCTGCAAGTAACGATAGGCCAGGAACTCAGCAGCCTGTAATTCCTGCAAACTTGCCATTGATGTTTGGATACGCTCCTGTTCAGGTGTCTACAGTAGAGGCAGGTAAGTCTGAGGGTCTTGTTTCTCATTCATCCCAGTATCACCCTTCCTATTTTGGCAGGGGCCCACCAAACTCGAATAGGCAAAATGATGGAGTGAAGATAACCCAAGGTTTTCTTTTTAACTCTTCAAACATATTGGCCTGATGGTCAATTTGATGGATTTAAAAGAGAACTTAGGTTTTAGTGTGTTACATTGTTCTCTTTCTTGCAACTTACAAATTACAGTTGAATTATGTCATTCAGTTTGTGCATTGTGTTATGATCATGAGATATAGGTGACTCGTGTGTAGCCCAACATTCTTAAACTAGGGTAATTACTTGGTTTAACATATTCTGTACAACCTATATAACTTATTGAAGATATTATAGGGGTATTTGGATGTTTTAAAAAAATGATTATGTGATATTAAATAATTACAATCAGATATCAATTATAATAAAACGTGCTGTAGGAGATAGTGTTTGGATGTGCTTTTGCTGTTTTGAAGCTGTAATAATCAAATAATAAGTTGTTCGAGTGTTTTGCAATTTCTGATTATTTAAGGAACTAACATATAAGATGACCAAAAATGACATTGTTGTGAAAAAAGGCAAAACGAATTGTGAAATGGGGGTAAAGTCACTCAAATTAGGTTAAAAGAAGCTATAAATAGGTAATTTATATTACCCTTTGAAACTGATTATTTTGATCCCTCAATAATCAGATAATCAGAAGCAGAATTTGCTCATCCGAACATTAAAAAGTAGAAAGGATAGGAGGGATCTTGATCTTCACTTCGGCTCCTGAAGACTAAGATCGGCACCATCCTGGCCTCCTGAAGACTAAGATCGGCACCATCCTGGCCAATGGTGTTGATCAAGTAGGCATACTTGGCTTTAGGCTGAGGAGTCTATCTTCAATCCGCTTTGAAAGATATTCTCCTTCTTTGTCTTCTTCGGCTGATCTTCGACTTCACCGAACATTTGTATAGAAACCAAGCTGCTAAAAGAACCTCAAAATATTCTAAGTATGATGATTTAAAATGGAAGATCGGGAGGTCGTCTTCAAATCTTCAGATGACCCAACAAAAAGAAGCTATAAATAGGTAATTTATATTACCCTTTGAAACTGATTATTTTGATCCCTCAATAATCAGATAATCAGAAGCAGAATTTGCTCATCCGAACATTAAAAAGTACTATTGAAGTCGCAATAATCATATAATCAATTCCAAACCGCACTTCCAAACACCCCTATTTTGTTGAGAGTTCCCTGTGCAGACCGTAAAAACAAAAAGAGTAAGCAAGTGTATAGTTATGTACAATTATAATACCAGAATGAAGAGAATGTTTCTTAGATTTACTGAGTTGGTTCAAAATACAGGCAACAGACATAAGAGAAAGTAGAAAAGTTTAACTGCAAAATGATATAAAAAATGTCATGTCATGCAAATAGTTTTTTTAGATATTGCTTTTGTTACACTGAACCCACCCTTTGTTCTCTTTAACATGTGTATCCTAGCCTTATCTAGGTGTTAGATAAGAGTTATCTGACTGGATTGTGGTTTTGAAACTTTGCGATACTCCATACATTGATTGTCAACATTCCTTTTTGGGTCATACTACAGGACGTGAGATTTCCAAAATTACGCACACAATTACACATCTTCAGTGTGATCCCTATTATGTAAGGTTCTTTTTTTGAACAATTCAAGCATCTTAAGAATATGGCCATAGACTTTGCTTTGAAAGGACAAGGACTTTATGGTTAACAGTCACTTCTGAATATTGATCTACTTGGCACTTGGACTACTACTGTTTGCCTTAATCTTTTGCATACTTGCATTTATGTTTCCATTTCAAAGAGACATGATAACAGATCTGGTCATTCTTGTTGGGAAAAACATGGATACACAGCTGACTCCACTGGATTGTGAGAATCTTCCAAGTGGATTAGTATGGCACTATGGCCAAACATCATTCTTATAGAAGAGCGAACAACATATGTTTGAAATATTAGAGTGTCACCCTTGTGAGATATGTGGAACCCCATCAAATTACTCTCCAAAAGAGCCCTTATAGGAAGAGTTACAGCGAGAGGGGAGTTTTCAACATATATAGAGGTTTGACGGTCTGTGCCTCGCCAATGTGGGACTCCAACATGCACCCTCAAACAGAGGCTAGGCGGAGTCACCAAGAACGGTGGCGAAAGAGTGTGTTGAGTCCTTAGGTGCTGCTAGACCCATGTTAGGATATCTTGAACGGTTGAACTCCTTTGAATCTCTCTCTAAAAGATCTCTTAAAGAGAGAAAGGGAGGTTCCAACACGTTGTAGAGGACAAAGGGACTGTGTCTAGCGGATGTGGGACTCCAACACGCGACCTCTAAGGGAGGCTAGACGGAGATGATGCCCCAGAGGGTCGAGTCCATAGAGGGGGCGATATCTCATTGATACCATGGGAGAGAGATGTGGAACCCCATTAGATTAATCTCTACAAGAGCCCTTTTAGGAGAGAACAAGAGTTCCAACATATATTGAGGAAAAAGGGTCCCGGTCTAGCCAACATGGGACCCCAACAACCCACGATAATTAGTTGAACTAATTGCACACTTAATTCTATAAGGCCCTCTTCATAAAGATTTGTTTTTACTTTTGAGTTGAAACAATTAGGGAAAATTTTAATTGAATTTCAATATTCTTGATGAACGATAGGGATCGCTAAATGTATGAGCCATGGAATCATATGATATATGTACGTGTTACACAAAGATTTAACATCCATGTGTGTAGTGCTAGTTATAGGAACACAATTTACTTGTATACCCTTCCAGAAAAGGAGATACACTTTCTTCTCCGGGTGTGCTATCAGCTTATGAAGTTTTGATTATTCTTTTTACTTGTTTTTGGCAGTTATTTGCATCACACATGGACATAAATTGTTTCTAAATGTTGATGCAATACTATACTAGGACAGGACAAAACTGAGTCGGACAAAAATACATTTTTTTCTGTCAGGGAGATGGGACAAGATTGGTAAATTACTAAACTACCAATGTCAAATTAAAACCTTAAAACCTTCTAGAATTCTTTCACCCGCCTACATGACTCTCGCCATCCTGTCATGTCTGTGTACTAACAAACGCACCCATATAGTCTCTTATTTAGGATAGAGGAACAATGGTGAAATCTTTTGTAACGTAAGATAGTCTGATGTTATTACACACACCAATCGTTGAGATTCTTTATTTTATTGTTTTTTTCCAGAGGTTTTCATCTCTTACCTTTTTGGAATTATTGTAGCTACCACGCCAGTAAATGCTCCGAAGCCATTCGAGAGGGCAAAGGGCGATGATAAACATGCCAAAGAAGAAGGGACATCTATGCATACAGAAGTTGACACAAAGAGTACCAATGGAATCGATCATACAAGGGTAGAAGGCCTTCCTTCCGAATATCCAGCCATAAGGCCTGGTATAGCCGCAGAACTGAAATTTGGAGGAAGTGGATCGTCTCCAAATCTACCATGGGTTTCCACAACGGGTCCCGGTCCTAATGGCAAGACAATATCGGGTGTTACATACCGATACAGTGGGACCCAGATCCGAATCGTTTGTGCTTGCCACGGGTCCCACATGTCACCCGAGGAATTCGTTCAGCATGCAAGCGAAGAACAACCCAATCCAAATGGCAGCAGCGGGGGCGGAGGCGGAGGCTCTGGTTTACCATCGTTTCCCAATAGCAACCCGGCTGCATCTGCTCAGAATTGATTCCGCTTTAACACGGTAATACCAATTCTTTTTCTCTAGCAGTTTAGGCTAATAAAAGTGGCATCTGATGCGAAAACTAACTGCTTATGATTTTGTCACTGTGTGATAAATACTATTTATCTCTTTATGTTATATATATGCATAGATTATCTATTAATAGTTATATATAGGAAGTTGTATGTAATGTATTTGCATTGTAGTCTGTATGGATAACAATAATTTATGAAATGAAGTCATTGTAGTTTGTCTAAAACCAATATCTATTTTTCTCTCTATATGTTATCAAAGATTTGCCACTATCTAGGAAGGCAGGTGCTTCTAGTTATATACACCCCTATTGAATTCCCATATCTGGTGCTTCATGTTGACTGAATCCTCAAAATGTTGACAATAATACACATTTTGGTTTTATGATAGAGAGAAATGCCCTAGACATAATCTTTTTAGAGGGCCGGGAGACCGATGGGTTTGAGGGAGGCAAAGAGAAAGGGTTGGATTATTACTAGGGCATTTCTGGTAATAATTTGTTTGAGGTGGCTTAATGGGGACAAGTGAGGGATCTTGGTTTATTCCATATTGCCGTATTGGCTTAATGACGGTTTACTTTTTGTTTACATTAAGCCCTGTATGGGTTAAGTTGTATGGCTGAATAAATCTGTCTGATTGAGGGACGGGAGACCAATGGGTTTGAGAGAGACAAAGGGGATGTTCGGTTCACCTTCTATTAGTCCTGTATGGATAAAGTTGTCTGTATCAATATAGTTAGTTGTCTGTATCGATTTAACTAAATTGGTGTTCGGTTATTGTGCTGAATAAACAATCTGAATGGTATAAATGACTATTTTACCCTTTAATTTATATTAGACAATCTTTGAATTCTTCGTAGAAACACTCATATCATAAACTCATGTCAAGAACAACAAACAAATCAGATATAATAGATTTGTTGAAACAAATTAATCCCAAATACAAAAAAAAACCTAAATCTATGAACCCTAGATAAAAAAATATACAAAAAGATCTAATACAGAAGAAGAAAGATGACACAGAGATGAGGAAAGGGAAGATTGATTTCCAAAACCCTAAAATCAGAGCTGAGAAACAGAGAAACGGATCGTGGAGCAAAGGGACACCCAAATCGAAATCCAAGGCTGAGAAACAGATCGAGGAGCAGAGATTGGGTAAATCGATTGATGGAGAAGCTGAGATGGAAAAGAGCAACAACAATCGTGTGTTCTGGTTCGTATGGCAAGAACAACGAAGATGGAGAGATGGGAAGAGCAGCAACAATCGTGTGTACTGGTTCGTATGGCAAGAACAACGAAGATGGAGAAGAGATGATGAAACGAGAGATGGAAGAGGGAGCAAGGTAGGGTTTTGGAGTTTCTAGTATGAAGAGGAATTCGTTGTTAATTTCACAAAAGGGTAAAAGGTGGAAAATTATTGGTTGTATGGTAAGGACATATGTTTCCTGGCTGACCAATTAAGTTATGGGTTGACCGAATAAGCCACAACCGAACGTCTAGTTATGGCTGAGCGAATAAGCCATATAGGCCATACAACCCATTAAGCCACAACCGAACAGCCCCAAAGAGAGGGTTGGATTATTTCTGGGCATTTCTGGTGTTGATTTGTTTAGGATGGCTTAATGGGGACAAGTGAGGGGTCCTAGCTTATTCCATATAGCCATTTTAGCTTAATGGCTTAACGATTAAGCCGTAAATAAACACTCATGTATGGCTGAGCGAATAAGCTGTCATCAAGTTGTAAGTAAACAACCCCTAATGAAACACTCCTATATGGCTGAGTTAATAAAATGAACATATTACATCCCTTGATGTAGAAGTAAAAACAAGATAGGTCTTGAACTTAAGTATGAAATTTTAGATGATAAATTTATGAATTATGAGATAATTTCTTTATCTTTATATATATGTGTGTATATATTTATATACATAATCAAATGAGAATCTAAAAAATGTTGAGAATCGAGAGAACCAGTATGTGTTCAAGTGAAACATGTCAAAAAGTTTTATATTGTGAAACAAATACATGTAAAATAATACCTTAAATCCCTGCCTTAGATGAAACAAATTCATGTGAAACAATACGTTAAGATTGGTTTCATTAGCTGCCTAGGTACACGATTCTAAACATCCCAGTCACAAATGCATGCATGTTTGGCAACTATAAGCTAACTTACTTTTAGGCTTGTTAAAAAGATTCGTATAAGCTAGTTTTTTGAAAAGCTACTTCAAGTAGCATTTCACTAAGCTCCATACGGTTTTTTTTCCATATTTTTCTTCTAATTATGCGTCTTATATTTTTCCAATAAACTTATCATGTCTTTTCAGGTCATTTCAAATTGTCATCTAAGCTTATCGGCTAGTCTTTACCTATGACTAGTTTATCAGCTAGCTTGTTAGCTAATTATACCCCTAAATATGCATACACACACACATATATATATATATATATAGGGTCAGGTTCAGGGGAAAACCTCAAAAAAACTTAAAACTGAGGAACACCCCGGTAGCCCTTCATCTGCACGGTATGCACTTGTGCATACAAGTAATTTGTAACATACATATGTATATGCACAAGTGCATACCATCCAGATCATGAGCTCAATTTTCCATTTTTTGAGGTTTCCCCCCCCCTCCTCTCTCTCTCTCTCTCTCTATATATATATATATATATATATATTATAGGTATGCATGATTTGAGCTACATCTCGACTCCCGTATTCATTTCGAATCCCAATTAGGTTTCGAGGATGCATATACATTTGTTCCCACTTTTTAACACTTCTTATCGGCCACATACGTGACGGGTTGAGGTCTGCTGCAAAAACCAATCCCATTGCATTCATTATATGCTTTTTAAGATCACTGTGCATCTTATTTGCCTCTTAAATGATGCGTTTAGGATAGGGTGTCATGGCCCACCTCGAGGATTTTCGGTTAAAAAACTAAAAATTCTATTTGCTCTTTTTATTTATCAGATTTTTTCATATTAATTTATGTGGATTTTCTTTGACTTTCCTTTTCATATAGAATAATGAAATACATATAATAAAAATGTTGAATGATTAACTTATGGTTTTGAAGAATTTTTATTGGAATTATTTATTTTCAATTCTAAAATTTGATTGACTAATCACATGTGCATGCCCACATAATATGCTACACCATATGCATATGCTGGCTGCTGCTGTTTCTGTTTGTGTTGGAAAAAACCATTACCAGAAAACTGCTATTTTGGGCATGGAATTTTGAGGTATAAATTTTAGGATATCATTTTCTAATTCCTTAAAAAAATTAGCAGATTTAAAAAATATAATCAAAATAGGGTTTAAAATTTTTCAAAAATCGTAGCGGTGATTTTTCGGTTCGAATAAGGCCAGTTCTTACCCGGTTCAGACTTTATTCAGACCGGTTTTTATCTTGTCTGACTAAAAAAGAATCTATTCTGAAAGAGGCTTGGCAGTCGTAGACCGGACCATGATATGGTTTTTGTCTGGTATGGTCCAAATACCGATCTCTTGTGTTGATACCATGGTTTTAGGATAGAAAAAGTAAGGGGCTGTTTGTTTACCTTTTAATGGTTCCATTAAGTGGCAACATCTGAATTGTTAAGAGACAAATCTTGTTTGGCAAAAAAAAGGTTTGCCTCTTAAGTGTCTTGACCCTACCTTAACCATTTAGAGCCCTGATTTCATCTTGAACAATTAGCAAACAACCATATTTCATTTCGTATTGTATCATAAGAGCCTCTTAATCATTCTGACCACTTAACCATTCAACAACTGCCAAACAACTCCTAACTAATACAATTATGTGGATAGTTATATCATGTCGATATCAGTCGAGTCCCTTTACACACCAATGAAGTACGTTTATGTTTCTATCGGGTTGAATGTTTCTACTCAATTCAGGGGTTCAAATTTTTCTAACAAATAAAGGAACTTATAATTGATTTAGAGACTCGACTCATTTGGAATGGTTGTGTTCCAGAGAGAACAATCCCTTTTCGTGAGAAAACTTTTCTGTGAGGTTTGTCGTGAGAACTGTGAAGATAACATTTATATGATGTTATGTAACCTTCATATACACATTTAAAGGTAGTGTGAAAGTTACGAACTTAGAGTATTCACACAGTATAAATGTATCTTCACCAGTTTTTGCACCATCAAAAATTTCTCTGATGATCATGATTGAATTTAGAAATTATATATATATATATATATATATATATAATTTATTAATTCAATCATACATATATATAGGGTGTGGTTCAAATGCAACCCATTTACATGGTGCAACCCCATGCAACCCCTCTATCCATCACATATTGTATGTAATTAAAAAAAGGAAAAAAGGTAAAAGTAAAATGTGTGGTGGATAAAGGGGTTGCATGAGTTGCACCATGTAGAAGAGTTGCATAATAACCTACCCCTCTCTCTCTCTCTCTCTCTCTCTCTCTATATATATATATATATATATATATATATATATATATAGGGTTAGCTTCAGGGGAAAACCTCAAAAAAACGGAAAACTGAGGAACGCTCTGATAGCCTTCCATTTGGACGGTATGCACTTGTGCATAATTACTTGTGTGCACAAGTGCATACCGTCCAGATGAATGGCTATCAGAGTGTTCTTCAGTTTTTCATTTTTTTGAGGTTTTCTCTTGAACCTCCCTCTCTCTCTCTCTCTCTCTCTATATATATATATAATCAAGAGTAAACTACGATTTTCATCAAAGTGGTTTGTTGTTTATAACCATTTTCGTCCCTGACTTTAAAAGTTCCTTTTTTTGGTCATTGTGGTTTGCAATTTCTTTCCCTTTTCGTCCCTGAAACTAAGGGGGCGTTTGGTTCGTTGGATTCCGCCGGAATCTGGTGGAATCGGAATGGTCAATTCCATTGACCGAATTCCGTCGTGCTGTTTGGTTAGCAAGGGAATGGAATTGAATTCCATGAAATCCTTAGATTAAGGAATTGGTCATTCCATTTGAAAATGGATGGAATTGAATTCCATTCCATCATGGTTTTTCAAAAAGACAAAAATACCCTCCAAACCTTTTCTAACAAAATTAAAACCCATCAAATGTGGATTTGGTTTCCTCTCTCTCCTCTCTCCCCTCTCTCTCTCTCTTCTCTCTCCTCTCCTCTCTCTCCTCTCTTCTCTCTCCTCTCTCTTTCCTCTCTCCCTCACTCTCTCCTCTCTCTCTCTCTCTCCTCTCCCTCACTCTTTCCTCTCTCTCCTCTCTCTCTCCTATCTCTTCTCTCCTCTCTCTCTTTCCTCTCTCTCTCCTCTCTCTCTTTCCTCTCTCTCTCTTTCCTCTCTCTCTCCTCTCTCTCTCTCTCTCCTCTCTCTCTCGGCATTTAAAAAAAATAAATAAAAATAAAAGAAAGGATATTTTTGTCATTTTTCAAAATTTCATTCCAATTCCTTTGTAAACCAAACAGACATATTCCAATTCATTTGACTGATTACATTTCATTCCTGCCAACCAAACAGTTGGTCAAACCTGAAAACATT
Organism: Arctium minus; assembly: GCA_954870635.1. NCBI lineage: Eukaryota > Viridiplantae > Streptophyta > Magnoliopsida > Asterales > Asteraceae > Arctium > Arctium minus. Next base: position 2,931,415 of record OX941087.1, read on the forward strand.
CAATTCCAATTACTTCCAGGTTCCAATTCCATTGACAGATTCCATTCCATCAGAAATCATTCTGGGAACCAAACGCCCCCTAATATTCTCAAGGACTAAAAGCGAAAGGAGTTGTAAACCACAATGACCAAAAAAACAATTTTTAAAGATCAGGGACGAAAATATTTATAAATAACAAACCATGATAATGCATCATACATTTGTGATTTGGTTGCTATAACCAACAACTCTAAATATAGAGATATATGTTTTTTTTCTATAAAAAAGAAGTATCAGATAAAAATCACCTGTCTCAAAAGCTTATCTCACCTAAGGGTTTAAACAAGTTGAGTCTACTTGAGTAGCACGTTATTCGAGTTTGGCTCGAAAAAAATAATACTAGACTCAAGCTCAAATAACCTTTTCAATGTGGGGCTTGAGCTTGAGCTCAAATATATTTTTAGTTATCAAGCTCGGCTCGAAAAAAAATAGTATCAGGCCCGAGCTCGAATAACTTTTCCAATGTAGGGAGCTCGAGCTTGAGATCGAATATTTTTTGAGTTATCAGCACACTCGAGCTCGAATTCGCGATCGATTAACTTGTTTATTAGTTCAAGGTTGATTGTTTTATGTTTTTATTGTATGCTCTATGAACATATGATGTTTGGATTAAAAAAAATGTATACTCGAATGGCTCCGCTTGAGTCGAAAAAATTAATCGCACTTTAGAACAAGCCAAGTCGAACATTGGTGTTATGAAGCTCGACCTTTTAAGTTAGATGAGTTTTACTTTGTGTTCGAGATCTAAGCTTATTAAAAGCTCGACTCATATTACACTGTACTCCCACCAATGAAATTAAAACACGTCTGATTTTTATTTATTTTAAATTTATTTAATCCATTATTTATATTTTTTTTATAATATATATTAAAACGTAAAAATTTGAGACAAGATTTTTTTTTTCATTTATAACTGTTTTGGATAAATACATATTTGTTTATGTCGTCTTTTGGAATTTCCAAAATTAGTAACATAAACGAACACGAACAAACACATTTTCTTAATGAACGAACATGAACACAAAAATTTCCGTTTGTTTACCGTTCGTGTTCGTTCATTTGTTCGATTAAGTTAAACGAACGAACACGAACAAGCATTCATTCGTGTTCGTTCAGTTTGTTTCCAGCCCTAACGGTATATAGTTTAACAGAGTTCACATAAGTATCTTAGGATCTTATACTTGAAGATCTTCTATCTGCTTCTACCGTCGATCTTTCTCTTTTATGTTCAATCTGACTTGCACGTGTTAAGCATGCTGCCAAAGTATTACCGCTCGGCAAAAAAATTGGGTTTGCCACTGATTTCAAGACAGTTCAATCGTGTACACGTCCTACCCTTGGAGAGTTGGAGTGGGATTTCAACGGTATATCTCTCAGTAACACAGAAATAAATCTTGGAAACACGAACGAAAATTCCAAATTAGTTATACTATTTTTGGATAAAAATACTCGGTTTATGATTTTATATTACAAATCTAATAAAATCATACGTATCTGAATATGTGTGGGCGCTTTCGTCTTTTCTTTAAAAGCATCAAATATATAGAGTAAATTACACTTTTGGTATTTGTGGTTGCCATCCATTATTAACTCTCGTCTTTCATTTAAACTAATTACAGTTTTGATCACTGTGGTTGTCATTTTTTTTTCACTTTTGGTCTCCCAGACTAACTTATGTATTTCTTCATATTCTATAAATTAACAATAAATTTTATTTCAATTTCTAATGAGATCACTAAAGGTTTAAAAATTAACAAGAGAATACTTGACTTTTATTAATTTTTTATCTATACTATATTATAAAAGAGACATAAAAACTCTTAAAAACAACCCATTAAGCATTATGTACTATTATTTAATGCTAATCTACTTAAAATCTCTTAAAAAACAACTAATGAAGCAATATGTACTACTTTTAAATGCTTTTAACCCTAATTAATAAATTTCATTCTTATCCCCCGAAATCCTTAACTCTAATCCCCAAACCCTAAAATTATGAAATTTGAATTCTGATAAACATAATCAAAACAGGATAAACATCTCAATTTAAATATAAAAAATTTAAAATATATAAGATAATTAATGAATTTTAAAAAACTACTTAGTTTTTTTTATATAAAAACATTATATTATTAAGCCTAAATTAAACAAATTTATAAAAAAAAACATTATCACTCTCTAAAAACCATCCAAAATCGTACTGTAAAACAAAAAATAAAAAGAAACATTGAAATCGTAATGTATCTCGTTGCATTGCACGAGTACGCTTCTAGTTTAAAATAATAGATAAATCGAACGTAGTAATCCATATTCTCATAAAGAGATAGAATGTGGGAATAAAATACTATAAACCAAAATTTATTTGTCATTATGTATATTTAATTTAATTAATTATTCAATAAAACATGGCCATAAAAAAATTATATTTAGAAGTCAAAATATGTATCAATCATAGGCTTCTCCACCTCTCCGTCACTATTGAGTTTAATACTTCATGCAGACTATTTTTTGTGTTTCAGGTATGAAAAAACGTATTTTGTTTTGGTTCAACCTGTAGTCCCATATAAAAGACGGATGATATAAATTTAGGAAAACTTTTTTCTCCGGATCTCTTATTTTTCTATGAAAAATAAAAATGGCAGACTAGCTGATATTTATATCAGTTATGTTAAAATATTTATGATTATTTTTTTCCACACATAAAACAAGCATAATATTTCACATATGAAACAATAATTTATGAACACTACATTTTTATATGTATTATTTCATATGTAAGAAAACATATGAAAACTAGTTTATAAATTTGTACGATTTATTAGGTGTGTAAATGATAACCACATGATCAAAACCAAATTACGGCTCAGATCGGTTCTCACGGTTCTCAATCTTTTTTTGGTTCTCAATCTTTTTTTGGTTCTCACATGATTTAACCCCTATATATATATATATATATATATATATATATAGGTTGGTTCAAATAAAAAAAGTTAAATATCATGAGGATGTAGGACATTAGGGAAGGTTCATATATGAAAATGAATATGAGAACCAATATTACAGATTAGTTCATATGAGTTCATATATACATATTCAAATGGAACATTCAATTCTTACCTTCTCACGATATTTAGTCTTTTTATTTGAACCGTGTGTGTGTGTGTGTATATATATATATATATATATATATATATGAATTGGGTTGGTTTCATGTGAAACCAGTCTATTTTTGTGAAACCCGTGAGACCATAAAATAACACTAAAATTTCACAGTAAAATATTGTAAAGGTAATGTGAATGTTTAGTGTGAATGTGTTATTCATATGGTTTCACGGGTCTCACGAAGACAGTTTGGTCTCATATGATCTCAAGTTAATATGAATCAACATATATATATCTATACTATATTATAAAGTACGGATAAAAAAACTCTTAAATATAAATTATTAGGCACAAGGTATCATCATTTTATGCAAGATTTTAAAAATCTCTTAATTTACAAGTATCAAAGCACAAGATACATATTACTACTGCAGACTTCTAACAACCACCAATTTGGTATGTGCAGTACCTTTCTTTTATGCATACAATTTCATGTATCACTATTAATTAATATATTATATTACTATAATTTTGTTTTAATTATATTATTAAATATGTAATTGATTATTTTTTTCTAGATGTCATTAAAATATATAAGATAATCATTGAATTCTAATAAAATACTTAATTTTTTTTATATAAAAAACATTATATTATTAAGCCTAAATTAAACAAATTTATAAAAAAAACATTATGACTTTCTCAAAACCATCTAAAATCGTACTGTAAATCGACAAAAAAATAAAATGAAACATTAAAATCGTGATGTATCTCGTGCAATGCGCGAGTACGCTTCTAGTATATATATAACAAATTAAATACAAATATCCTAAATGTTACACACCGTACAAACTAATCTCAACCGTCCATGCATATTATCAAATCAATTATCAATGTCAACGATGTGGATTAAGTTGGTTTTGAAATTTAGTTTCAACCTTATCTGCAACTGATTTGTTAACCGCCTAAAATTTGCAAAATACACAAAATCAAGGATCAAAATCGGTTTATACAGGGCCGTCCCTGGAGGAGGGCGGGTCGGGCGTACGCCCAGGGCCCAACGAGAAATAGGGGCCCAATTTTTTTAACTATATAATAGTAGTAAAAAAAATGGTTAATAAAAGAGACAATTTTTTTAGTATCTAATAGGACTCAAAGAATTTCGTATTATATAAGGGTCCAAACATGTATTAACTAATTACACTCGAAATGAAAAAAATATGTGAAAAGTTAATTGGTCGTTCATTTTACAGTATTGATTATAGTTTCTTTAAGGGTTTTTTTTTAATCTAGTACCAAAGTCTAAAATTACTTACCTAGAAAACCTTGATGTATTATCCATCATTAACCTTCCACAGACTCTTTTGATTACAATCCATATGAATTCTATATTTTCTTAAGAATATAGTAAATTTCTTGATATCAACCAGGAGAACTCCTACTTTATGTAAAAAATTACCAATTATATTAGACTATCAAAATTATATCTATACATTGTTTTTTCAAACATTATTGACTATTTATTAACTAATAATTTAATATTGAGTGCATGAATCTTAAGTACTCTCATATCTCAAAAACAATAATAATATCTCAAACTATAACCAACATGAGCTTTTGATTATAAGATTGATGATTGAATGTTATTTTTTATGATACAAAGCGGTATATTAAATAATTTTTTTCATACTTATCGAGGGCCCTGTTTTACATCTCGCCCAGAGCCCAAAATTTACCAGGATTGAGCCTGAGTTTATACGATATGTAACATTTACATGGTTTGTATTTGATTTGTGATCAAATTATTCATGTTTTAACGTTAACAAATAAATCATATATTTAAATGAAATAAGTATTAATTAAAACATATTTTTTTAGGAGACTATAAATAGACCTAAAAAGACCCATTTCAAAAAATCAACCAATGTCAAACCTTCCTTCCTCCTCTTTGTACGCCCCATGAACTTTCCGGCGACTCACTCGCCGGAGTTCATCAGAATTCCGGCGAACCCACGATCATCACTCACTTTCCTCCTAACTTTTCTAATCATCTCCCCAAATTCAACACTCTCACAATCTTCATTCTCTTCCGCAACCGACGAAAACTATTCGAGTTCGTCGGATTCCGTCACCAAATTCAGGCCAAGTTTAGCCGTCGTCATCGGAGTTCTCTCCATCGTCTTCTCGTTATCGACTCTAGTCCTAATCTACGCAAAATGCTGCCGCGTTTCGTCTTCGGTTCACCGAGAAAACCTCGGTAATCTCCCTCGATCGAGGTCGAGGTTATCGGGAATCGATAAACGGGTCATCGAATCGTTACCGTTCTTCAAGTTCTCGACGCTAAAAGGTTGGAAAAACGGGTTGGAATGCTCGGTTTGTTTGTCGGCATTCGACGACATCGAAACCCTCCGATTGTTGCCCAAATGCAAACACGCGTTCCACATCGATTGCATCGACCAATGGCTCGAACGACACTCGAGTTGTCCGCTTTGTCGGTTTAAAGTCATCGAGGACGATATCGCCCTTTTCGCGTATTCGAATTCTTTACGGTTCAACGAACCCGAATCCGAATTTGAACGTTTGAGTAATCTCGAGCTTTTTATCGAGCGAGAAGGGTCTTCGAGATTCGGACCCAGGGTCTCCGAATCAGAAGACGAAGATCTAGAGATCTTACATAAATTTAATCATCGGATCATGATCGTCAACGATCATGATCCGATGATACTGAAGAACAGATGGAGCAATGTTAGCTCATCTGATCTTCTTTTTCTGAAATCAGAGATGATTACTTGCGTGTCAAGTAACCGATTCGATCGGCACCCATCGCCGAAAAATGGGAACTCTGGCGACGTTGACCGGAAATCCATGGATTCCGGCGGGAGGAGATCGGTGTCGGAGATTACTGTTCATCCAAGATTTCTTGATGTTAGAGTTGAAGAAGAAAAATTAAGAAGTTTATGGCTTCCAATTGCTAGAGAAACGGTTCAAAGGTTTGCTCATAGAGAAAATAGGAGTGCTCCTAGTCGTCAACGGCTAAGCGTTGACCCAAAATCGGATGAATTATTGAATGTATAAAACATAACATTATATATTTATTAAATATTCTTTTATATATTATTTTTAGAGTAAATTATGATTTTAGTTCATGTGATTTATTGTTTATAATTATTTTCGTATTTGGTTTTTAAAAATTGGTTTTTAGTCATTATGGTTTCTATTTCATCGTGCTTATTTTCCTAAGGCTAACAAAGTTTAAAAAAAAATGTTAAGTTAGGGGATAGTATGGCATTTTTAGGGGTTTTTTTTCATTTTTATTAAATATTTTTATATATATATATATTATTGTACATAATATTAAAGTTTTATTAATTTGTAGGGCTGTAAACGAACACGAACGAAGGCTTATTCGTGTTCGTTCGTTTAGCTTAACCGAACAAACGAACGATAAACGAACGAATTTTTTTTTGTTCTTGTTCGTGTTCGTTTATGTTCGTTCTTTAAGAGCTAAACGAACAAACATAAACGAACAGAAATGAATAAAAAACAACCATCGTTACTCATCATTTCGTTCGTAAAAAATAACATAACAAAATGAAAAATCGAATATAAATGAACGTATAAAAAATTAAGTTTAAAAAATTAATTTAATTAATGTTTTTACACATTAATGTAATAATATATATATATATATATATATAAACGAACATAAATGAACAAACATTAATGAACATAAATGTACGAACGTAAATGAACGAACGAGACCATTGTTCATGTTCGTTCATTTATTAAATAAACGAACTTCCCGCCGAACGATTTGCTGAACGTTCGGTTCGTTTACAGTCCTACTAATTTGTACTAAAGGAATTAGGTGAAAGGAAATCATAATGGAGCGGTGGTGATGTAGATTATGTTTTATTTTGATTTTTTTTATAAAAGGTTTTATAAACTGTACTAAAGCTTTAATAGTATGTACAATAATATAAATATTTAATAAAAATGAAAAAAAAAACTAAATATATATTGTATTATCTCTAACTTAACTGACTTTTTTAACTTTGTTAGTCTTATGGACAAACAAACAAAATGAAATGAAAAACACAATGACTAAAACAACAATATTAAAGACTAGAGACGAAAACAACTATAACAACAAACCACAAGGATTGCAATCGTAGTCTACTCTTTATTTTTTAAGACTAAATTACGTTTTTGTCCCACTGGTTTGTTAAAAGTTGCAAATTTTGTTTCTTATGGTCTTGAAATTGAGGTTTTCGTTTTTATGTTTTATAATTTATTGTTATTTTAATCCCTGAGGCTAACTCATACCTTTTAAGTATGAGGGACGAAAACACAATAAGTTGTAAACCATAAGGACGAAAACATCAATAAGTTATAAATCATAAGAACAAAATAACACTGAATTGTAAACTGTAGGGATGAAAATAGCAATTTTTAACAAACCACGTGGACGAAAACTGTAATTTACTCTATCTTAAATAATTTAAATAAAAACCACAAGGGTTGTGACGTACTGGTTAAGGTCCTGAGGGGTGTGGTGGAATATTCCATTTGCCCAAGGTTCGAATCCAGGCGTACACAACAATTGTGACCACTGAGGTTTAATCAGAGGGTTGATGTCTTACAGTCATAATTTACCAAAGAATTAGTCTAGACATAGCCTACGACATCCTTCCCAAAAAAATAATTTAAATATGGTATAATTTAAATATTATTTAATTTATTTGTATGTTTAAATGTGATATTCTATAAATTTTTATAAGTTGGGTTTAGCCATTATTTTGTGTACAATTATAAATTGTTGTATATTAAAATTGTAATAATCAATTTTTAGTGTCGTCAGACATGTAGCTTAGTTGGCAATAGATGGAGCAACTTTGTTTAAATACACAACGGGTTTGAGTTTAGGTTTGAATCATACAAGATACATGTTTCAAATCCACAGCTAGATTCAGCTTTAAAAAGTTGGCATAAGAAGTTCGATTACTAAGATAAATGTAAATTAACTAAACATATAGTTTTAAATAATTAATTATATGGTTATGATTCTAATTCTAATTACGAGTGCATACAAATCAGTTTGGACCAACAAAATCGAGGAAGCGGATCGGGATCGGCCCAAAACCAACGATACTCTAAAGGGTAGTTTGGTAATTTTTTGAAAAATCGTCTTCGTTGTTATTATTTTCATTATATAAAAAAACACTTAGGGGGCGTTTGGTTCGCAGAATGTTTTTGGATGGAATGCAATCTGTCAAAGGAATTTGACTTTGATGGAATTGGAATGGAATTTTGTCAGGTTTGACCACCTGTTTGGTTGACAGAATTGGAATGAAATTTGTTAAATGAATTGGAATTTTTCTGTTTGGTTCACAGATTGAAGTTTCGGAATTGGAATGGAATTTTGATAAATGACCAAAATACCCTTTTTGATTATTTTAATTTTTTAAACAAAAATTACTTTAATAAAATAGTCATTAAATAGTTTAATTTTTAACAAAAATTGTTTTTATTATTTTAGCACATGAATGATGCCGAGAGAGTGAGGAGAGAGAGGGAGAGGGAGAGAGCGAGGAGAGGAGGAGAGAGTGGAGAGGTAGAGGATAGAGGGAGAGAGAGGAGAGAGTGGAGAGAGGGAAGAGAGAGAGGAGAGAGGGAGAGAAGAGAGAAAGAGAGAGGAGAGATAAAGAGAGAGGGAAGAGAGAGAGGAGAGAGGAAAGAGAAAGAGAGAGGAGAGATAAAGATAGAGGGAAGAGAGAGAGGAGAGAGAGGGAGGAGAGAGTGAAGGTGAGATAGAGGAGAGAGGAGAGATAAAGAGATGAGAGAGATAGAGAGGAGAGAGATGGAGGAGAGAGAGATAGCGAGAGCAGAGAGAGGAGAGAGAGGGAGATAGAGATGAGAGAGATAGTTGGTGTTTGCTGATAATCAATATTAGTAGAATTTAGTTTGGAGTAAAGGGTAAATTTGGAATTATCAAAATATAAGATTCCATTCCATTGAAATCTTGGGTTTTAGGATGGAATGTTTAAATCCTTCATTCGTGGAATTTGGTGGAATTCACACATTCCTTCCATAGAAAAGAATGAACCAAACAAGGGAATTGAATTTGGTCAAAGGAATTGGACATTCCAATTCCATCAGATTCCATCAGAATCTGCGAACCAAACGCCCCCTTAGGATCTTTATTTTTTGTGGAAGTTTATTATGAATGAAATTGGTATTTTGTAGCTAAAAAACAATTTGAACAAGACGAAATCCAAGATGTCGTTTTTAGAGCCACTCTCGCGAAGTTCATTAAGACGAATGCGATAACAAGTAGATGAAAGCGAGTTTTCTAAAATGACAAAAAAATTCCCTTTGGAAGCGGGATGCTGCACGTAGGGGTGGCAAAAAGTGACCCAACCCGCCAACCCAACCCAATAGTAGCAGGTCGGATTGAGAATTTCAACCCATTTAAGTTAAATGGGTCAACCCGCCTAACCCATTTATTAATTGGGTTTGGGTTGGGTTGAAATTTTCAACCTGATTTCGACCCATTTACAACCTGTTACTAACCCATTTACAACCTGTTACTAACCCATTTATAACATGTTTCTAATCCATTTATAATATTACCTAATAATTTTTTTAGTTATTAATAAATATAATATATATAATATAATTTCAATATTAAAATTTGAAAGTTAAAATTGAAAGTAACCCTAATAGGAAATAGGCGCCGCTTTCTTAGTTTCTTTCTCATTTCCTCTCTAGTCTGAAGTCTCCTCCCTCTTGGCTCTGTACGGTTGACGCTTCCGGCGGCCGGTCGTCCTCTCATTTCCTATTGTTAACGGCGACTCATCATACGTCGGAGTCCAGAGTCCTCTCCCTCTGTAATATGTTCGACGGTTCGGTTCTACACTTCCACGAGGACCACCGACCACGACGAGTTCCAGAATCCTGATTCCAGTCTTCTATTGTTCCATGAGACCACGACGACTCCAATCCACTACGAGTTCCCGACCTCAGTTCCATTGTTTCTGCTTCAGTTCCATTCTTCACGACTTCAGTTTCACTTCAGTTCACAATTTGATCAATGAGTAAGTTTCTGTTTATAATGTTACTGTTTAATTATTTATAATCTGTCCATTTATGTTTTTAACTTTTTATTTGATTAATCAGTAAGTTTCTGTTTAATGTAACTATTGGAGAACTCATGAGATTCGGTATCCAACTCTTGCTCGGATGGCTAGGGACATCTTAGCTATCCCAATATCAACCGTGACATCTGAATCTGCTTTTAGCATTGGCGGTAGGGTTCTTGATGCTTATAGAAGTTCGTTGAAGTCTTCTACGGTTGAGACTATTATTTGTCTAAGAGATTAGGTTTATGGAGAAGGTTTGTTCTAACTTATTATTTGTATATTTCGTATTATCATATAAAACTATTTATTTGGTATAACTAAGTTGGTTAATTTATTTATTTCTATAGCACAAATGGAATCGCAACTTGAGGCGTTATGTGGAGCAATCATGACGGAGAAGATGGAAGATCGAGAGAAAAGTAATACCGAGAATGAAGTTGGAGCCGATGAAAGTGCAAGTCGAGTTACTTAGAAACTTTTTTGGAACTATGATTGATTTAACTTTGTGGTTGTGGGAAACTTTGAACTATTTATTTTACTTTTTGGTTGTGTTTTATTAAACTTCGAACAATTTGTTTGACTTTGTCGTGGAATGAAGTAGTTTAAGCATTTTTATTTCATTTAGAATTTTAAATTTAAATGGGTCAACCCAGGTTCAACCCATTTATTTAACAGGTTGGGTTGAGATAGTCATAAATAGGTCAACCCGCTACCAACCCATCAACCCAACAGGTTGGGTTGGGTTGAAAATCTCAACCCATTTAATTAAACAGGTTGGGTTGGGTTGAGATTTTCAACCCAATTAATAAATGGGTTGAACCCGAACCCAACCCAACCTGACCTATTTACACCCCTAGCTGCACGTGTGTAGTTTTTAACGGTTCCTTATTAGCAAGGGCTGATTTAGTCATTGTTAGGGTCCCCCGATCTTCCGCTCTATCGTCCTGATGCAATTGGAAAAAAATGGTCTTAAAGTTGCACTCGTTTTAATTTTATTTGTGTTCTTCTAAGCTAACAAAAAAGTAGTTTCAGTCTATTGGTAGTGTCATTGCATGTAGTATGAAAATGCAGGTCAGAAGTACGAAAACTCCACTTGGATGTTGCAAAAAAAAAAACACTTTGTATGCCCTTATATTTAAATTGTACATTTTATAATTAATTATTTTGTAATAGTCGAAAATATTTCTAGATTCGCCTCTACTTATTAGCATCATTGGTCAATCAAACTAAATGGGGGAGGCTAATGACACCCTTTACTTTGCTAATGACACTCTTATAAATGATTTTCTCCTCACACAAATCAACATCAAAACCTGCTTTTTACATTCTCAATGCATGAATTAACCTGATTTTAACATTAATAAGGGTGCCATTAGCATTGCCCCTCTAGGAGTTTATACACAACTTCCCCAATGAAATAAAAAAAATCAAAAATATGAATTACAATTTCCATCAAACTCCAACATTTTCTCTATTTTAATGATAAATATATAACTGAAAAATTCAATAATATGACAAAAATATTTTGTCTTTCTTCTTCCATTTATTTCATTGATTGATTTTATATGTTTATCTTGAAACTATCAAAATAAAGATTTTGAAAAATTATCCAAATTTGAAGAAAATTCTAACATTTCTCTTATTTTCTTTATTTTGGAAAACTGTTGGAACTATGGGTGTGCATCAGACAGGTTTGAGGGGGTAAAGCAAAAATCCGATAGGATTTCGGATATGGAAACCAAGCCTCGAATTTTGGGTTTCAGACTGCTTCAGGTTCATGTTGGTCGGATTTCGGGTTCGGGTATAATTATATGTAAAGAAATATATATTCAATTGATTTTGAGGATGATTTCAATCAGTTGAGTGGATTGTTGTTTAGAATTTAGAATAAATTATGACCGACTAAGATTTTTGAAGGATAGTTAAATAAATAAATATATTTATATAATATCTAATATGAGGGAGGTTCAAGGGAAAACCTCAAAAAAATGAAAAACTGAGGAACACCCTGGTAGTCATTCATTTGGACGGTATATATATATATATATATATATATATATATATATATATATATATATATATATATATATATATATATATAATTAGGTATCAGAATGTTCCTCAATTTTTCCTTTTTTTGAGGTTTTCTCTTGAACCTAACCTTATCATATATATATATATATATATAGGGGGTCATTCAAGGGAGAATTCGTTTATTTGTGATAACCATGAGATCCAATCTCAACCACAAATCAAATGATAAATTAGAAATTAATAATTTTGGTAATATGATTTAAATTTTGAATAAAATGGCATTTTAGGTATTTAAAAAAAATCCTCTCTCCTCTATACGACTTCCTCTCTCCAGCCTCCATTAAACCTTATTCTAACAATTGTGATACCCACTATGGTACCCAAAATAAATACAACAAACCATTGTAATATTGTGATACAAACTACGATACCGATTGTGATACCCATGTGATACCGATTGTGATACCTAATGTCATAGCAGTGCGATACAAACTGTGATACCATTGTGATTCCAACTATGATACCATTGTGATTCCAACTATGATATCACTGTGATACAAATTGTGTTCATGGTCTAGAAGCAGAGGAGTACAAGAAACAGAAAAAGGGGTGGAACCACAAGGACCAAAATAAACCTTATTCCAACTATTGTGATACCCACTGTAACATCCTAAAAATTGGAGTCAATTTAAAATTTTAAAATTTGGCCATATAACGTCTGTAAATGGTATAAACCGATCTACCCAAAACGGGAGATCCAATAACCTGTGATAAGAATTCAATCCAAACGAACTAAAGTATGTCAACCCAGCATGGGGACTATAATACGGTAATTACAACCCAATGCAAAATAAAGAATAACTCGACAACCTAATAATCTAACTTGAACTAGCAAGATTCCATTCTCCCAAAATAGACAATCTATACTTCCAAAAATGTTGGTCACTAGATGATCAAAAAGACCGCTCTTGGACCCAAAGTCGTCCGCTTAATCCCGACGCATCCCACCGCTAGAATGACCTGCCACACATGACATCCAAACAAATGTTAGACTAGAGCCTAGTGAGAACATAAGCGGGAAATAATTTAAACAATAAACCCGATTGCAGTCATGTAGTCGATCTAGCCGTGAGCTAAACCAAAACAAATCCAATAAACCATTAGCGTTCAATAAATACTGACAACAGTTCAAACCACATAGCGAGCATCAACTACTCCAAGTCTATAGCTCGAATACATCAAGTCAACCACTCCAGGTCTATTCTTAAGAGTTCCCAAAACAGGGCAACTCGAGTACAATGGGATTACACCTTACTGTCCATGGGACGCTACCCGACCGTATAGGCCCACACCCTACTTACCATGGAGCCCGATGCCTATCCCGTGCCAAGGGTAACCAAATGTCCGGACAAGACATTGGGTTACCGTGCCTATGGATCCATTGCACTAAACCAATTACCAAACATGCTATCACAACCATGTATAATCATGCATATAATTCATGGGACCAAAACCCAAAACATATGAGCTATTAACATGGCTCATCTCATAATGGTTAAGAAAACACTTCATAAACACAATCCCAACATTGATAATATAATAGTCTTGTTTCAAAAGTCATTGGTCTAAAAATACGTCCAATACACAAAACATTCCCAAAACCCTAGTTTCCCCTTCATATGATACCAATATCCCAAACATCAATTATTAGTTAACAAATGACTTGTTAAACATGGATACCGTTACTTTCTTTAACACACCACCCCATACACCTTATTTAGTCAAATAATCATGATGCCTTCAAAATATTTAGTTAGGTCAAAACCCAACAAAACCCAAATGTGACTAAAACATATAGATGAGTTTATAAATACATAACCCTAGTATTTAATATAGAGGAATGGGTAAGGAAAACTCGCCTTGAATAGTTGCAAAGAAACCCTAAGTTACCACACTTGAGGGTAGGAAGAAGAAGGAGACTTGATACTCTAACCACAAGCTCTTAATCACCTTCACCAACTTAAACAAACCCAAATAAATGCCAATGGTGATCCTTTCTTGAAGCAATAAATGAAAAGGAGTGGAAACCCTACCTTTTCTCTCTTCCAAAATCGCACCTTCAAAGCTTGCCAAGTGAACAAATGAGCTCAAAGTTCGGACCAAGGCATTTAATACCCTGGAACCCGTCCGCGACATTGCCCTGTAAGAATGACATGGTCATTCTCGCGTGGCATAGTCGCCCGCTCTGAGTACCCTACTGTACGTACTCGGCGACATTGCCCTGCGAGAGTGACACATGTCATTCTCGCCGGGCATAGTCGCGCCCTCGCCCCAACCTACGGTACACTCTTCGCGAGTATGCCCCGCGAGAGTGACCATTGTCACAATCGCGGGCATAGTCGCCTAGATGTGTCGAGACCCGATTTTCTTCCATTTTTGACCTGAAGGCTCCGTTTTCAAAACCAACCAAAATCAAGTATAGAAAACAGATCTGGGAACGCACCTAAAACACGGGTGTTACAATCCTCCCCAACTTGAGGAAGATTTCGTCCTCAAAATCTCGACTAGGTGAAGAGGTGAGGATATCTCCGCTTCAAGTCCTCCTCGGCCTCCCATGTCACATTAGCACCGCGGTGATGCTTCCATTGGACCTTTACCAACGTGACTTCCTTGTGACGAAGTTGCTTTGTCTTTTTCTCCAAAATCGCCTCCGGTTCTTCTACGCAACGATTTCCTTCATCAACTCTAATCTCGGAGAGTGGGATGACACTCTCTTCTTTCGCTAGGCACTTGCGAAGGTAACACACGTGAAAAGTGTTATGGATTCCATTCATTTCCGGAGGGAGTTCCAACTGGTAAACCTGAAGTCCTACTCGCTTAAGCACAGTAAAGGGCCTGAGGAATCGGGAACTCAACTTCCCGCATTTTCCGAAACGTATTATCCCTTTCCAAGGAGACACCTTTAACATAACACGGTCTCCCACTTGAAATTCTATCGGTCGACGCTTCTTGTCAGCATAACTTTTCTGCCGATCTTGTGCCGCCTTTAAGCGTTCACGAATATCCCTCACCTTATCCGCCGTCTCTTGTACAATTTCAGGTCCGGCAAACTGCTTCTCCCCCGCCTCTAGCCAACATACGGGAGTTCGGCATTTCCGACCGTATAGAGCCTCAAACGGTGCCATTCCAATGCTTGAGTGGTAGTTATTGCTGTATGCGAACTCCACCAAAGGTAAGTGCGAGTCCCAACTACCCCCAAAGTCGATTACACACGATCTCAACATATCTTCTAACGTCTGGATTGTTCTCTCGCTCTGTCCGTCGGTTTGAGGATGATAGGTTGTGCTCAATTTCACCCGCGTGCCCAATTCCTTTTGCAATCCATCCCAAAAATGCGACGTGAACCGACTGTCCCGATCAGAGACAATAGATAACGGTACACCATGACGAGATATTACTTCGTCGATATACAACTTTGCCAGCTTGTCCATAGGTAAAGTCTCACGCATAGCCAAGAAATGAGCACTCTTGGTCAAACGGTCCACGATCACCCAAATGGTGTCGTGACCGCACAAAGTCTTCGGCAATTTCGTCACGAAATCCATCGTGATGTGCTCCCATTTCCATTCCGGAATTTCCAAAGATTGCAAAATCCCATAAGGCCATTGGTGCTCGACCTTCACTTGCAAACAAGTCACGCACCGCTCCACGTACCGCGCTACATCAAGCTTCATGACCGACCACCAATAGTGTAACTTTAAGTCCCGATACATCTTCGTGCTTCCCGGATGGATGGAGTACTTCGATTTGTGGGCGTCCTCGAGAAGAAGTTCTCGGTTGCCCCCGATCTTAGGCACCCAAACTCGCCCATTGAAAAGTTTTACCCCTCGACTATCCTCCGTCAAGAGTAGATGTTGCTTTGACATGACTTCCTCCTTGATATTTTCTTCTAGAAAGGCTTCCAATTGCGACACTTTAATCCGATCGATGAGTGTTGATGTCAACTCGATCCGTGTGAAAGTAGCTTTAGAACTTCCCCCATAGTCCTTCCGACTAAGAGCATCGACGACGACGTTTGCCTTACCCGGGTGGTAGAGCAATTCACAGTCGTAATCCTTTAATAGCTCCAACCATCTTCGATGCCTCATGTTTAATTCCTTTTGGTCGAAGATATGCCTCAGACTCTTGTGATCCGTGAAAAAGGTGCACTTCGTGCTATAAAGGTAGTGCCGCCACAACTTTAAGGCAAATACCACCACTTCTAGTTCCAAATCGTGGGTTGGGTAGTTGACTTCGTGAACTTTGAGTTGTCGTGACGCATAAGCAATCACCTTACCC
Source organism: Arctium minus (assembly GCA_954870635.1). Lineage (NCBI taxonomy): Eukaryota > Viridiplantae > Streptophyta > Magnoliopsida > Asterales > Asteraceae > Arctium > Arctium minus. Next base: position 2,948,070 of record OX941087.1, read on the forward strand.
CTTTGCATTAGCACGCAACCCAATCCCATTTTTTACGCGTCGCTGTAAACCACAAAATCTTCTGTTCCCTCGGGTAGGGATAAAATAGGAGCTTCGCAAAGCTTTTTCTGTAGTGTTTAAAATGCCTTCTCTTGGCTCTCGGTCCAAACAAATTTCACGTTCTTTCGAGTTAAGGCCGTCAATGCTGAAGCCATCTTAGAGAAATCTTGGATGAATCTTCGGTAGTAGCCTGCCAACCCTAGAAAACTTCGGATTTCGGACGGACTTTTGGGTGGTTCCCAATTCATCATGGCCTCAATTTTAGCAGGATCCACCTTCACTCCTTCCCTTGTAACCACGTGCCCCAAAAACTGTACCTCTTGAAGCCAGAAATCACACTTTGAAAACTTTGCATAAATTTTTTCTCGACTTAAAACCTCTAACACCTCCCGAAGGTGTTGCTCATGACTCTTCTCGTCTTTGGAATAAACCAAGATGTCATCAATAAACACAATTACGGATTTGTCAAGAAATGGTCGGCACACTCGGTTCATCAAATCCATGAATATAGCCGGCGCGTTGGTTAGACCGAACGGCATCACTAGGAACTCATAGTGATCGTAACGCGTCCTAAACGCCGTTTGTGGACTGTCGCTCTTTGCCACCTTCACTTGATGATATCCCGACCGCAGGTCGATCTTTGAAAAGCAACCCGCACCTTGTAGTTTATCGAACAGGTCGTCGATTCTCGGAAGTGGATACTTGTTCTTCACCGTAACCTTGTTCAGTTCTCTGTAGTCGATACACATCCTCATTGAGTCGTCCTTCTTCTTGACGAACAAAACGGGCGCTCCCCAATGGTGACGAACTTGGTCGAATGAAACCCTTCTCAAGAAGGTCTTGAAGTTGTAACATCATCTCCTGCATCTCGGTAGGAGCCAATCGGTAGGGAGCTCAAGCAATCGGGGCCGCTCCCGGGACGAGATCAATTCTGAATTCCACAAGTCGATCGGGTGGCAAGCCGGGCAAGTCTTCCGGAAACACATCGGGAAACTCGCGTACTACCCTTACATCTTCTAACTTCCTCTTCTCGAGTTTGGTGTCGATAGCATAAGCCAAGAAAGATGAACATCCTTTCGCCAGGAATTTTCGCGCTTTGAGCATTGAGATAATCGCTACCTCGCCTTTTCTCCTTTCACCATAAATGATCGTCGCCTCACCATTTGCTACGGGTAGTCGGACCATTTTCTTAGAACACACAATCTCGGCGTGGTTCTCCGATAGCCAATCCATCCCTATTACTACATCGAACCCGCCTAATTGCATAGGTATCAAACTAACCGAAAATTTTCTACCATCAAACTCAAGAGTGCAATCCTTTACTACATCCCGAATTATCACTTGGCCCCCGTTAGCTATTTCTACTTTAATGGCTTCGTCTAAACTACTCATAGGCATGGCAATCTTTTGACAAAAGGTATCAGATATAAATGAGAAGCTAGCACCCGAATCGAACAATACACGCGTAGGCACGGAGTTTAGGAGAAACGTACCCGATATCACATCAATAGAGGCTTTGGCTTCCTCGAAAGACATTTGAAAAGATCTTCCGACCACTCTTGGAGGTTCCGTCTTCTTTCCGCCGCTCCCGCCGGTCTTCAATTTCGGGCATTCATCCCGAATATGACCCGTCTCCTTGCACTCGTAACTCAAACGCCCTTTGACGGGACAATCCTTATACACATGTCCGAGTTTCCCACACTTAAAGCAAGCTCCGGGAACAAAGTTGTATGGACCATAATATTTGTTTCGGCACTTGGAACACCACTTAGCCTCGGGTTTAGAGTCGGCTTTTCGGTGGTAGTTGTTGTCGTTGAACGGTCTCGGTTTCTTGGAGGCTAAAGATTTTCCTTCCCATTTTCTCTTTTCGGCTAAGCGATAACCCTCTTCTTTTTTCAAGGTAGAAGCGTCCTCCAATAATTGTGCTTCCTCAATTGCCTTCCTGAGTGTAGAGGTCTTCGATACTCTTACCATCGACATCATGTCAGACGGAAGTCCTTTGATGTAAGCTTTGATCTTTTCTTTCTCGGTAGGGACCAGGTGTCCCACCAACCCCATCTTATCCATAAACAATCGGGTGTATTCTTTCACTGATCGGTTACCCATCTTCAGATTTTGAAATTCGTCCTTTATTCGGTCCATCGACCTCTCGTTGCAGTACTCTTCAAGAAGTTTCTCTTTGAACGTTGCCCAAGACAATCGGGCCAATACATTTGCCTCAAGGGAAGCGGAATACACATTCCACCAAGTGAGGGACGTACCTCTCAGCATTTGCGAGCCAAAAATCGCTTTCTGCCCCTCCCCACACTCGCTAGAACGGAAGGCTTGCTCCATTTCCCGAATCCATCCCACACACACTGACGGATCATCCGAACCTTTAAACTCTGGTGGCCGGCAACCCAGAAAGGCCTTGAACGTGCAAGTTTTCGCCACTTGCTCAACTCCAGGGGTTGCGGTGACTTCAGTAGGGTTTATAGGTTCGGGACCTCCGGACTCCGCTACAATAACGTTTTCGTCTACCGCTTCAGGCCTTAGGTTGTTGATATCACGGTCCTCTAGGAGTTTGAGGAACATTTCTTGTTGCTGGGCCATTGCTCGGTTCATAGCTACCATCATGCGGTCCATCATCCTGGTTTCCGCCGTCACCTCCTCCATAATGGGATCATCCGTTTCTAGGTTGCGACGAGGAATGAACTCGGGCCCCCCACCCAACGCATTTACCACGCGAGGAGGTTCTTCCACAGCAGTCACCCTCGGTTGGTTGGCCGTGGATACTGTGGCCTCTTGACCTTCCGGTCGATTTCGGGTATTAACCATGATTCTGCCATACATAAAAACCACAGAATGAGAGACAAGCCCACAGAAGAAACACAAGGAAACGTACTATTACACTTATCAATTATCATAACAATAGTAGATCCAACATACTCACGTAAAACATCTTCATAATGACGTTAGCTAAGTGAAATTATGAACACATTATACGTAAGAGTTATCGTTACCATCACTACAACTTTCAACTTGTACAAGTTTTGTCGACTCTAAGACCAACCTATCTTAATAGTTCTACCCCCTCTCACGGTTCATAGCTTAACAGTCACAACTTAAGTCTAGGCATTCTACTTTCATACCTAGTTCACTTAAACTAAAGCTCTGATACCAACTTGTAACATCCTAAAAATTGGAGTCAATTTTAAAATTTAAAATTTGGCCATATAACGTCTGTAAATGGTATAAACCGATCTACCCAAAACGGGAGATCCAATAACCTGTGATAAGAACTCAATCCAAACGGACTAAAGTATGTCAACCCAGCATGGGGACTATAATACGGTAATTACAACCCAAGGCAAAATAAAGAATAACTCGACAACCTAATAATCTAACTTGAACTAGCAAGATTTAGGTCGGGTGTCGCCATTCTCCCAAAATAGACAATCTATACTTCCAAAAATGTCGGTCACTAGATGATCAAAAAGACCGCTCTCGGACCCAAAGTCGTCCGCTCAATCCCGACGCATCCCACCGCTAGAATGACTTGCCACACATGACATCCAAACAAATGTTAGACTAGAGCCTAGTGAGAACATAAGCGGGAAATAATTTAAACAATAAACCCGATTGCGGTCATGTAGCCGATCTAGCCGTGAGCTAAACCAAAACAAATCCAATAAACCATTAGCGTTCAGTAAATACTGACAACAGTTCAAACCACATAGCGAGCATCAACTACTCCAAGTCTATAGCTCGAATACACCAAGCCAACCACTCCAGGTATATTCTTGAGAGCTCCCAAAACAGGGCAACTCGAGTACAATGGGATTACACCTTACTGTCCATGGGACGCTGCCCGACCGTATAGGCCCACACCCTACTTACCATGGAGCTCGATGCCTATCCCGTGCCAAGGGTAACCAAATGTCCGGACAAGACATTGGGTTACCGTGCCTATGGATCCATTGCACTAAACCAATTACCAAACATGCTATCACAACCATGTATAATCATGCATATAATTCATGGGACCAAAACCCAAAACATATGAGTTATTAACATGGCTCATCTCATAATGGTTAAGAAAACACTTCATAAACACAATCCCAACATTGATAATATAATAGTCTTGTTTCAAAAGTCATTGGTCTAAAAATACGTCCAATACACAAAACATTCCCAAAACCCTAGTTTCCCCTTCATATGATACCAATATCCCAAACATCAATTATTAGTTAACAAATGACTTGTTAAACATGGATACCGTTACTTTCTTTAACACACCACCCCATACACCTTATTTAGTCAAATAATCATGATGCCTTCAAAATATTTAGTTAGGTCAAAACCCAACAAAACCCAAATGTGACTAAAACATATAGATGAGTTTATAAATACATAACCCTAGTATTTAATATAGAGGAATGGGTAAGGAAAACTTGCCTTGAATAGTTGCAAAGAAACCCTAAGTTACCACATTTGAGGGTAGGAAGAAGAAGAAGACTTGATACTCTAACCACAAGCTCTTAATCACCTTCACCAACTTAAACAAACCTAAATAAATGCCAATGGTGATCCTTTCTTGAAGCAATAAATGAAAAGGAGTGGAAACCCTACCTTTTCTCTCTTCCAAAATCGCACCTTCAAAGCTTGCCAAGTGAACAAATGAGCTCAAAGTTCGGACCAAGGCATTTAATACCTTGGAACCCGTCCGCGACATTGCCCTGCGAGAATGACCATGTCATTCTCGCGTGGCATAGTCGCCCGCTCTGAGTACCCTATGGTACGTGCTCGGCGACATTGCCCTGTGAGAGTGACACATGTCATTCTCGCCGGGCATAGTCGCGCCCTCGCCCCAACCTACGGTACACTCTTCGCGAGTATGCCCCGCGAGAGTGACCATTGTCACAATCGCGGGCATAGTCGCCTAGATGTGTCGAGACCCGATTTTCTTCCATTTTCGACCCGAAGGCTCCGTTTTCGAAACCAACCAAAATCAAGTATAGAAAACAGATCTGGGAAAGCACCTAAAACACGGGTGTTACACCCACTATGGTACCCAACTAAATACAATAACCATTGTGGGTCTAGTAAGACACAAACACTGGAAAACCAAAACAGATGAAAAATGAACATACAAAGGAATCGTCTCCAAACAGATACAACATACTCCATGGAAGGAGAGACGGTCGATTGAGTTTTGAACTCATTGGCACTCCCGAGCCAAGATGACAGAGCAAAAGCACCCTGGGATGAGAAGATGTCGACTGAAACCTTGAAATAGATCTCTCAGATAACAATGGGGAATCATATATACTTAGAGATGGGGACTCGGTGAACCAGTCGGAGTTGGGTGAACATCCACCAGAGTTATTTTGAGATCATGAAAGTTGAACTGCTTGCTGTCGGAAGGGGCAATAAGTGGCTGCTTAACTGTTCCACAATCTTCTTCGCTCGACTTTTCCATGGCAACGAGAGATCCGCCATGGGAGGTTTGAGAGAATTTTGTGGCTTCCTCTTCAATATTAAGTGTTGTGCGGCTGGAAGAATTAGGGTTTTAAGAATGAGTTGTCAAAAAAAATGTAAATTACCAATTTACCCTTTATTCTATTTTAGTAAATAACATTAATTATCTAAAATAATTTGCTCATATTGGATCTCACGGTTCTCATTTGATTACGCCCCTGTATATATATATATATATATATATATATATATATATATATATATATATAGGTGATTTCAATTGAAAACCATCTAGATACCATATATACCATAAAAGATTAAAATATCCTTATCAGTTAAAAAAAATAAAAAAGAGAAATTCATTGATTGATCAATATTGGTTTCCAAAGTTTCCAATGTAATGTTGGTTTCCAATTTATTCTTTATATATATATATATATATATATATATATATTGGGTTTTTGGATGGGTCGGGTGTCTATAAATCAAAACCCAACCCAAACACAAATACTCTATCAAAGATCGGGTTTTGGATTTTCGAATTTCGGTGCATTCAGAGTTGCATAACCACCTCATTTTGGTTCGGGTTCAGATTGGTTTTTCAGCAATTCAGATTTTACATACCTCTAAAAAAAATCCAGAAAATATTAAAAAACTTCGTTTTTCTTTAATTGAAAGAAGTTGTTGGAATTTTAGAAATTCTATAAAATAAAAACATAATAATTTATACTCATTTTATATATTAATCGTGTCATAACGTGTGGCTTTATCATCAATAATAAAACCTCTATGCAACGGTCAACCGATTGAGAACCGCCTCAAAGACAATTTAAGAAGTTCAAACCGGATGTTAGAATTTGTTTGGAATCCCTAAAATATTATCTATACTATATATTATAAAGCATGAATAAAATTTTTTTAAAAACAATTTCTAAAACATAATGTACCGTTATTTAATACTAATTACTTAAATTTTTTTAAAAACAACCATTAAATATTTATATACTACATTTAATGTTATTTATTAGCTTTCAATCGTTATCTCTAACCACTTTAACTTCCCTAAAACCACTCCCCTACATAATTAGATAAAGAATAAAAATCAAATTTTAAATATAAAAAATATAAAATATATTTAAAAAAATCTAACAGAATATTTTATGTTTATTTAAAAAAACATTATATAATTAAATCTAAAATAAATTACATTATTATTAAAGTTCTATAATATATTATAAAACACGTATAAAAAATATTAAAAACAATTGCTAATGGTTAATGTACCGTTATTTAATGTTAATTGCTTAAAATCTCTTAAAAACAACCATTAAAGCTTTATGTATTACATTTAATGTTATTAATTTTCAATTCTTATCTCTAATCATTTTAACTCTCTTAAAATCATGATGTATCTCACTGCATTGCACGAGTACGGTTCTAGTATATTATATAAAGTACTCAATTTAATATTCATATATTATATAAAATATTCATTTTTATCATCATTTAATATATTCCATTAGAGCATCTCCAACAACATTTCTTCCAACAACATTGCTATATGAATTGCTAAAATAGAGAATCAATCGAAAATCTCTAAATATAGAGAAATCTCTATAATCCTCTAAATAGGAGAGATAAATATTATTTTAATGTTTTTCCCAACAAAAATACAATTAAGCGGGAGATACACTTTTCATCTCCCCCAAAATTTCTAGCATCTGTTAAAAAACTTCTTACCAGAGGATCTTTTACTTCCAATTTTCTGCATTTGAAGATTTTCAACATGGAAGCGAACCAGGTTTTTATCTGATTTTCTTTCTTGTCTTTGTGTGTGCATTTTTGTTTGTACTGTTTAATTTTAGGGCTTAACTTTTACAGTTTGCGATGAACTAAAACTACAGAATTTCTGATTTGTAGAGATGTTCCTTTTCTTCACTTTTAAATTTAAGATCATATTATTTTACTTTTTTGCGGCTGAAATTGTGTGTGCAAATTTACTTTTTTGCGGCTGAAATTGGTTGAAATTGGATTTAGTGCTTGATGTGTGGTAACGATGGCTTCCAAGAAAATATGTAAATTAGACATATATAGAGACAATTAACAATAATTAAGAAGAAAAGACCACTGGTCTTTACACAGTAACTTCACATGGCAAAGATGCTTTAAGGATGCTTAGTCAAAGATACATGGCAACCAAACATCTTATCTTCACATGTCATAGCCATCTTTGTGAAATAGATTGAATTTGGAAATCAAGGGTGAAATATTTCCCAAGCATCAAGTGTGTACATAAAAGGAAATGAACAAACGAAGTGCCAATTTTGGAAAAGAATTAGTCTGTACTATACTGAAAACAAGACTTGGGACAAGGATCGGAGTGAGAAATCATTAGTAAGCTGTTGGATGAAAATCAGTGCCACTGTGAGTAGGTTTTGTGGAATCTACTCTCAGATTGAACATCTACGAAGAAGTGGTCACACGGAACAAGACAAGGTAAACTATTTTGATACTATTTTGTTATTTTAATAAAATAACTAAGACTATTTTGATATTGTATTTCCATATGATAGGTAGTGGAGGCAAAAGAAGTTTTTAGGAAAGAAGAAGGTCATCCGTTTCAGCTAGACCATTGTTGGAATATACTAAGGTTTCAGCATAAATGGATAAATGAACATAAAAGAATAGAAGATAAGAGAAGGTCAAGAATTTGTTCTAACAATGTTTCAAAGCCAATCAATTTAGATGATGACAACATAGAAGCTCCTGAGCCTGCAAGTTTGAAGAGACCAATCGGAAGAAAGGCTGCAAAGGAAGCAAATAAGAAAGCTAAAACCATAAAAGAAGTAGGTGAAAATGACGATGAATCATCAAAGGTACGTATTGAGTTAGAAGAATTGAGGGCAAGGAGACTAGAAAACGAACGTATAAGGGCTGAGCAATTCCAATTACTCCTCGCGACCGAACAAAAACATGTTGAGCTTAAAGAGAAAAAGCTTGAACTACAAGCTAGAAGTGAGGAGAAGCAAGCTGCCCTTAGAGAAAAAGAAATTGAAGTTCAAGATCGAAATGAGGAAGATAGAATTATGGCCATGGATACTAGCGGCATGTCTCCAATCCAGGTTGAATACTTTGAGAGACGCCGAAAGGAAATATTCACAAAACAAGCTAGGAGATTTGGAAACATTTGATCATGGATAGGTATGGTTTTTGTACTTTTTGCTCAACAGACAGAACAATCAATCAAGTGTAATGGATAATATTTGCATTAAGGCAGGTTGAATACCAAGTAACATATGTTATGATGTGAGAATGTAGATAGGTATGCCACTGTTTCCTATTTCCAGCAGCTATGCCACTGTTTCCTATTTCCAGCAGCTTCTTATTTACTGCTGTTTCTTTATTTTGCAGCTTCTTATTTACTGCTGCTGCTTTATTTTGCAGCTCTTATTTACTGCAGCTCCTATTTACTGCAGATTCTTACTGCATCTCTTATTTACTGTAGTTCCTATTTACTGCAGTTCCTATTTTCTGCAGCTTCTTACTGCATCTCTTATTTACTGTAGTTCCTATTTACTGCAGTTCCTATTTTCTGCAGCTTCTTACTGCAGTTTTTTGTAAGACATAAGTAATATCTTATGAATTTTGATCAGTTAAACATTACATAATATAAAAGCATATGAATTTTGATAAGTTAAACATTACAGAAGCTGTCACAACTTAAAGCATATCATAACTTAAAGCATATCACTATCGGTGACCATGTATATTCCATAAGTGCTCAACTAGATCTTCTTGAAGTTGAGAATGCATTCTCGTATCGCGTAGCCGATGTCGATTTTCAATGAACTCTACTATTGTTGGTGTACGCTCTAACGAAGCCGATACCGTTGGAATTTCATCAACTCTATCATAAGAGTTATTTATGTCATGCATTCTTCTTTGATGAAAAACTTCATGTTTATCACGCTCGTCTTCAATAATCATGTTGTGCATAATTGCTACAACCTAATGAGGTCATCACTATTTGGTGATCGTAAATACTCCTCACCAAATACTTCAATGATTGCTACAACAAATCTTTTGAGGCTTTCAATAGTGGTACTTTCACCAATTTGCACATACTCATCTACGTAATCGGCTGGAACACCATAAGCAAGCAAGCGAAAAGCAGCAGTCAGCTTTTGAAGAGATGACAAACCAAGACGCCCAGCCGAATTCCTTCTTTGAACAAAATAATTATCATGTGCAACAACAACATCAAGAATTCGAAGGAAAAGAGCTTGATTCATTCTGAACCTCCTTCGAAAGAGTCGAGGACCATATTTTGGAGGATTGGCGAAATAGTCACTATAAAGTCGTTCATGAGCCCCGATTAGATCGCGATGAACGAATTTATGGCCCATAACAGAACCACCATGAGCTCCTGTTGAACTATTGTTGGCAAGACACTCTTCTTCTAGTTGTTGTAGCAACAATTCTTCATGTTCTTCATCCTCGTCATCCATATGTATATCAAGCAAGTAACGACTAGCTAAAGAACGACGAGCCATGAGAAATATTTTAAAATGAAGAATAAAGGAGGATGTGGGAATGATAAGAATTAGATACAAAAATGGTAGTGAATTGCTCCTATTTATAGATAAATTTGTCAAGAATCATTTATTACTTAGTTGTTGGAAGTTAGATTTACTACTAGTTGTTGGAAGTTGGAATTTGAAAGTTGTAAATTAAAAATTAAGTTAAAGTACCATTCCATATTATTTTTTAATATTTTTTTTGCTGTATAAAAATATTACATAAAAATTATTGGAAAATACCATTTTGTATAAAGTTTATTAAAATTAAAATTTTAATTGTTTAAGTTTATGTAGAAGTTAGTTTAATTGTTTGAATGTTTGTTGGAATATTGAATATATTAAATATTTTAATAATATAAAGTAATGATTGATTCTCTAAAATAGAAAAGCTGTTGGAGTGGGAAGAAAATGGTTTTAGCAATTTTGACTTTTCAATCTCTATTTTAGAAAAAAATTAGAAATGCTAGAGCATCTCCAACAGCATTGCTAAATTTTTTCTAAAATAGAGAATGGAAAGTCAAAATCTCTAAAAAACATTTTCTTCTAACTCCAACAGTTTTTCTATTTTAGAGAATCAATCATTATTTATATTATTATAATATTCCATAATTTATCATCCCAATACACTTTTTAAAAAAAATTAAAATAAAATGTTAAAAATTGAATCTTATTGGTTGGATTGAATAAAATAATGTTTTTTCTCTCTAATTTAGAGATTATAGAGAATTCTCTATATTTAGAGATTTTTTGATCTTTCTCTATTTTAGCAAACCATATAGCAAAACTGTTGGAGATGAATATCAAAGAAAAAACCAATTTTTTCTATTTTAGCAATGCTGTTGGAGATGCTCTTACAAACCAAAAGATAATCATTATACGGCAAATATTCAAATATTATTTTAATACGTGTATTTGTTTTCTATTTGTACTTTTAAAACAATATTCCTTTAGAATGTTTATAGATAGATAGATAACTTACAATACAAGCAAAATTTACTATCCTTTTTATGTGGGCCAAAATTTAACTATGAATACTAGAAATATAAAAAATGTAACATTTACATAATATAATATAACCTTCATATAATATATGTGAAAGTATCTTTATATTGATCGAAGGTGTGTGAATGCGCCTTACGATACACGCTTATAGCCAGGAAGGTGTGAGCGCTGACAACGAGCATATAGATACTTCTTCTTATATATCTCATCGCATACATCGTAATAAAACCTTATTTTCTAATCAGAAAGTACCCTCTCTTAAGTAGGCCCCTCCCAGTGGGGAGCACAAAAAAACGATCCCTTGTGCTCCTCTACGGAGAAACACTCTCTTGCTGGCTTGCATCGTCTTTTGTATTTGCATATGTGATCAATGAAACTGCTTTACAAAGTTTCTCATTAGGCAAGAGATTATCAGGCGAAGTTTAACTAAGCCAAATGCAGACAAGACGGTTTCACATAAACTGGTAAATGTATACATTCAGGTCATATAACCTTCACCACATTCACAATACATAACGTAGACCTGACAAAAACTGACACGACACGCTAACCCGACACGAACTCGACATGAAATAAACGGGTTTGGGTAATACATTTCAAACCGTTTAAGTAAACGGGTTGACACGACACGACACGAAAATTAAACAGGTAAGGTCAAGGTCAAAAATTTCAACTCGAAAATGACCCGAATAACCCGTTTATATATATATATGTGTGTGTGTGTGTGTATATATATGTGTGTGTGTGTGTGTGTATATATAAGTTTTCCTTTTAATGTTTTGGATTTTCAGTGTTTTAGATTTGATTATAATTTTGAACTATAAATTTTGGATGTCTAATGCTTTCAATTGAATTTTGTATTTCTATTTTTTTGTGAATTTTCGATTTTTAATATTAATTTTATAAATGTTAAACGGGTTAGGCGGATCGGGTTAGGGTTGAGATTTTCTGACCCGTTTATTAAACGGGTCGGGTTAGTGTTAGACACTTTCAACCCGTTTAACTTTGAATTCGACACGACACGTTTGCCAGGTCTAACATAACGTAAACATTGACAAAATACAAAGGTACCTTCATTGCTTCTCACTGAAAATCTTTTTTTTTTTACTTCTCACACGATCCCAAGTCGTATTAAAAACTGTTTATAATTAATATTAAAACCGAACAGGAAAAAAAGATAACATCATTATTTTCCAGTAATCAAGTTTTTTTTGGCCCAAATATGACCATTAGTTTAATAACCATTTAATATGTTAGTTATATATAAAATAAAAAAGGAACAAAAAAAGGCTTAGCATGTCATTCCAACTTGATCTAAAAACTTGTCCATCTAACACATTATCTAACCCGTTAAAATAGTTGTTGCTACTCCAACACTAAGTTTATTTGACAATCATATGACACGTTAAAATCACATTTTCCCTATAAGTTTCGTTTCCATGTTAAAATAAACATTTTTAGTATATTCGCTCTTATATATCAGTTATGATAATATTTTAATGAGATCAAGATATTTAAACCAGTTAGTTATCATTTTGACCAACAATTAGATATTTCACCAACAGTTTTTTTTACCAATCCTTAAAAGAAAACCAATTATTGTTTTGATCAATAATAGTATCTACCAAATGAAATTTTCTATGAATCTTGCAAAGAAAGTAAAAACCCAAATGATGAAAGATGAAGCAACATCATCATCCCACACTTCATCATGAAGCTTTGAAAAAGGTTCAATTGATACCACTTTGTCCAAATTTTTAGTGCCAATTTTTGATCTTTTCTATCCTTTTAATGGTTCTTCAACCCTACCACTTCTCATACCAAACTTATCTTTGATTCTTCTATGACCTCAAACAACAAGAAACCCCCAATAGTTTTCCAAAGAAACCCAATGCAAAGTTGCAATCTTTTGTCGATTGCGAGGTGTTTCAATGGATGTCGGGATCATACGCAGGTTTCAGGGTTCGGAACAAGAGTTTGGAACCTTAGTGACAAGCCTGTTGAGCTTCAGATAAGGGTGGGATCGATACTGAAGAAGGTTCATACACTGAAGCCTGGTTCGTCAAAAAGGTTAAAAAGCAAGAAGATTTACAAGGCGTATATTCCTGGTGATAAAAGTGGCGGCAGTAGAGGCAGTGGTGGTGGTGGTGGAACGAGGAGTTTCTTGTATTATTATGACGAAACATGCCACCCTTACATCTGGGTACATGACACTGCAGGTGATTTCTCTAGGATGGTAAGACAACAATACATTAGTCTCGAAGATCTTAGGGATTGTTCTGAGATCAGAATCTTTAGAGATCATCTAAAAGGCTCAATATCCATTAGAAAGAAGCCCAGACCCGATTTTTGTTGATCCTTCTTCGTTTGCATGTTTCTTGTAAGATAAGAGTGAAGATTCTTGTGGTCCCTTTGTACTATGATTTCAACGTCTTGTATCAAAACTCGAACCTTATGCAATGATTAATGTACAAATCTTCTTTAATTTTTTATTGCTTGGTGTAAACAATCAAATATGCTAGTGGCCCAATTTGTTGAAACATTGTTGAGTCCAAGACCAAGTTTAACCGTAGTCGAGTCGACTTGTAACTTGTTTGATGAGTCGAACATAACTCAAGCTTAATATGATTTAGGTTCAACAACTCGACACACCATGCGATAAAAACTTTTACTCGTATTTGTTTTAGAGAGAGTTTTTTATTTTTATTTTTTGTAACTTTTGCTTTTTAGCAACAAGTCACAAAGTCAAGCACAAGCCTTAAGCCCACATATTCTTTTAGGGTGTTGTTAAGGATACCCCTTATGTGAGAGGGATTGATGATGTCATTTTTTTTTATGTGAGAGGGAATGATGATGTAAGGGGGTATGGATAAATTTCACCTTCTTTTATAAGCCAAGACTAGAGATGGACAAAATTCGGTCCTATGGCGTCAGTCCATTCAAAATTGGGCCGAACCAATCTAGGCCCAGTTATGGTTTAATTTTAAAAAAATATTTTTCATATAAAAATGTTATACATGTTTTTATGATTACGATTTTTGATATTTAGTAATGAAATAACATTTAAATAATATATTTAAGTAGATCAAAATTTGAAAAACTTTAAAAAAGAACTTGAAAATCTTGTAAAAATCTTAAAAACCTTATATTCTAATTTTATAAAAACTTAATTAATTTTTAAAAATCGCATAAACATAACTGGTCCTCAATCCCTGGCCTAAGCCTTGAAATTTCATAAAAATCGCCTCGGGCCGAGCCCAATTTAGCCATATCTAGTCAAGCCTCAAGCCAAACAAGTTTAGGCTTGAACCAATGAGGTGGCTCAAGTTGGGCCAAAGGAGATAAGAAACCCATATATAAATGTGCTATCCGATTTCCATTAAGTCATATATGAATAAAGCTATTTGTGCGAATTAATTTGTCCGTATAAATTGATAATGGTTTTGTTTGAAAGAGTTTTTTCATAACCAGAAAGATTGTGTTTTTTAATTGGGAGAGACATGTTTAAGAATAAATTTAGCTTTTTGCATAAATTTCCCTTGAAACTTATTGAATAAGCCACTTTCTATATCATTAAGTCATTGTCAAACAATCATAATAACTGACTGAATAAGTTACGAGTCTCATTAAACTCATTAAGCTGTTTGCAGTAGATCTTATCCTGGTTGAAGAATATCCATGAACTTGCAACCAAACATTCCCTGATAAACACTTCGCTACTCTCGTCCCTTCATACGTCACCTTTAGGGGAATCAATCCGTCCCTCAAATCATCAGTTCATACACAAAGAACAAATTCTCTTTCACACACACACACACACTCACTCACTCTTTGATCATCTCAAAAAATCGCTGGATTACTGTGTGTTTATGTGTGTGATTTTGTGAAAAGTTTCTTCAACGGAGATGGTGAGGATTATGCCGATGGCGTCGACCATTCGTCCTTCTCTCTCATCCTTCGCCGCTTCTCGTTTTCGTGGTACCATCTCCATGGTCAATTCCTCTTCGCGGTTCAATTCGCTTCACTTCGCTTCCAATGGTATGGATATGGATAGGTTTTGTTTTGTGTTGTTTTTATTGGATTTTGGGGTTTAATTGTTGTGTATGTGGATCAGATAAGGTTATTTGTTACTTTTGTGGCTTGAATTGAGTTAATTAGGTTTAGTTTTTGCTTAAGAATTGATGACTAAGGTTATTTGTTACTTTTGTGGCTTGAATTGAGTTAATTAGGTTTAGTTTCTGCTTAAGAATTGATGAGTTTTTAGTGCATTTTGTGCAAATTTTTTCGTTTTATTCTATTTGTGGTTTAGAATATGTAGGGATGTTTATGAGCTCGAGAATTTGAAGAGCTTTGAGAAGGAGATGGATTCGAATTTCGAGCTCAATCTTAAATCAGAGCTGCTTCACTGTTTTCTCTTGCTATATTGGCAATTCGCCCCTAAATAAGCATGAATTAGGACTAAATAAATAAGGAACTGACCAAAAAAGAGTCTTTGTACTACGGAATGGTCGAAAATTATATTGAACTGAGAATAAAACGAGAAAAGAAGTATAATGAAACTGAGAGATACAAGAATCTTGATAGACTCATTCAAGGCGAAACTGAGAAGAGCACAACAAATGGGGCTACAAGTGACTGACACGAACTCAACGGATTCAATGACAGATGAGGGGAGCTAAAAAGCCATGAAAATGAGAGGTTTTTAACTAGCAAAAACCTTCACCACCCAAAGAAAGACCACATTAACTTGTGCAAAAACCAAACCACCAATGGCATGATGCTTTTACCACCGAAAAGCTGCAACTCCTGAATCTAATGTGAGGCAGCCCATAGTTAAACATTTTTGTATGTTATATATTTATACATGTGTGTACTATGATGTATTAGCTAACATTATGTTGATTTTTATATTTGCTTGAAAATTGGAAAAATGAGGGATGTAAGGCTAACTGAACTTGATTTAAATCCCCAAACCAGTGGTGAGCTTCCTCAAAGAAGACTAGAGATCACAATATATTGGTCTTTTATGCTGACCAATAGATTTAAAAAAAAGGCTTTCCATTATATTACTTGGACAGGAAGACAGGGCAGTAAAATTATGTGATCATGTGCATTATTTGTTTTATGGCCAAGCCCAGTGGTTTAAGGGGGAAGAATGCTCCTGCAATTTGAGAGCAGAGACTCTAAGGAGACTTATGGTTTAAAGGGAGATTATATTCCGTGAGTCCTGACTGACCAGAGGTAAAACAATATATAGTTGGGTATACCCTACAAGCCCACACTTACCCTGACATTGTAACAGAATACAGAAACTATCAATTACACCCTTATACCAGCTTCTATAGTAACTTGGTCACCGTCATCACTTGTGCGGGATGAACTTGGACCATTTCTTAGGCTTGTTGATGATTCTTTTCAGCCTTGCTTCTTGGGTCTCTTTATTGACTTGGGTATGGGCTGTAGCATCTTCTGAGTTGGGCTTGACCATAAAAATTATCATATCTATTTGTATTGATCTAATGTTTAATCGACTGTCATGGGAGGAGGTGTCGACTTCTATGGGCATTGTATGGTTCTAGTTCATACTCTTTTTAGTGAACTCTTACCATGTGCCTTTGCTTATTTGTCCAGTGGAATCACAGTCGCAATGTTTTGCGCTTAAAGCTTGTAAGTTATTTAGAGGAGAAGGAAACAGCAAGTCTGCTAAAACAATTGTAAGCATGGCCCAAGGAAGCACCGCAACCACCCAGGAAAATGCCTTGGAGTGGGTAAAAAGTGACAAGAGAAGAATGCTTCATGTTGTTTACCGTGTTGGCGACATGGACAGAACAATAAAGTAACCTTTTGAATCACATTACGATAATTTCCAATGCTTAATTCTTTTGGCAAACATTGATGTCACTTTGTGTGCAGGTTCTATACAGAGTGCCTGGGGATGAAGCTGTTGCGAAAAAGAGACATACCCGAGGAGAGATACACCAATGCATTTCTTGGATACGGACCAGAAGATTCTCACTTCGTGATTGAACTCACATACAGTAATCCGTCTTGAAACTACTTTTTATAATGTGTAAATCTGCAACTACCATCAATGTTACTTCCAAACTCACAACATTTTATGTACAAAAAAAGCATGTGATATAATACATGTTCTTTCTCCTAATTGTTACAATCTCTCTCCTGAAAGAAAATAAGAAGTGATAGCTTTGATGGTAACATTACTGGTAGTTGTATATTTGTTCTTTTATAACATTCACTTCTATAGTGTATTACTTCAAATGAGGCACATTGGTTATCGAGCACAAGCCCTAGGCCTTCCGAGCTCATTTCCAGTAAGCCAAAAAGTCCAGGCTTTAATTGGGCCTTGAAAAAAAGGTTTGCCTGATCAGTCTTTGGGCCTGCTAGGCCCGGACTTCGGGCTTGAGGCTTTTTTGTGCATCTCTAATTGGTTAGTACTTAAGGTCAATAATAACATGGATTATTTGCTTTTGACTAATTTGCATTTCTGCTGCCAGATTATGGAGTCGACAAATATGATATTGGATCTGGATTTGGTCATTTTGGCATTGCGGTAGATGATGTGAGTGAAACTTATACCATTTGAGTTTTCTTGCATATTCTTGCCTATGCATATACACTGTGAGTTCCCTGCTCTTGATTGAGACTCCTGCAAGATGCAGAACTGGCGTCTAAGTTTACTGACTCAAGCAGATAATGTCAATTATAGTCTCCAAAAGTTGGGGATTATCACATGTATCAGTTATACCCATTTCTTTTAGGATGAAGTTGATGTGTTTCTAACTTGGCCTTAGTCATTTCTATAAGCACAAACCTTCTTCTATAAAAGTTTTATTATCTCTCTCTAAGTTTGAAATACTAGCGTAGTTGGGCAGAAGGGAGTTGGACAGTTTTTTTTTTTTTTTTGGGGGGGGGGGGGGGGGGGGTAGAGGGATCACAGTTTGGGCTAGAGATATCTTTTTGGCCTTACTTGCTATGTATGTGTTTTTCCTTCCTTACCTTTATTGCGCTTCTTTCACCGTATGCTAATCTTTATTCTTTTTACCTGCTTGCTCACACCAATGCACAAGTCGGGGGTCTTCACAGACATAACCAATTTACTCTTTTTGGGTAGAGGTTAGGTCTGCGTACATCTCACCCCCATACCCTACTTTTGAGTGTGATTTACTGGGTTAGTTTAGTTTGGTTTGATTAAGACTTCGGGCTTTTGCAGGTTGCTAAAACTGTCGATCTCATAAAGGCTAAGGGTGGCACTGTAACCAGGGAACCTGGTCCTGTTAAAGGTGGAAAGTCAATTATTGCATTTGTTGAAGATCCTGATGGTTATAAGTTTGAACTTATAGAGAGAGGTCCTACGCCTGAGCCACTTTGTCAAGTAATGCTTCGTGTTGGAGATCTTGATCGTGCCATCACTTTTTACGAGAAGGTGTGACGTTTTCTTGATAAGAATCTAATTCCCTCTGTCCCAAAATAAATGTTTATATTTCTATTTTTGTTTGTCCGAAAATAAGTCTCCACTTTCAAAAGGAAGAGCCTACTTTCCAATTCTAACTATGAGATGGAGATGTTCATTACTCCCTCTATTATTAAGGGTGAAATTGTCATTTAGTTAATTAAATAGTGTAATGATTACACATTTCTAAAATTGTGTGCCTCTTTCATTGTGGGCATTTATTTTGAGATGGAGGGAGTATTCGTTATTATGTAGAATATATATATTTTTTTTCAAAGGGAATTTATGACCTACATCTCTTTGCACGCTAACTTCATGTTTTTCTTATCCTATATATACTTTAGGCTTTTGGTATGGAGCTCCTGCGCCGAAGAGATAATCCTGAATACAAGGTAAACTGACAAATGTATTTGTGCAATGTGTTGAGCCAATTTTAGAGGAAGTTGGGTCTAATACCATCTACACACTTATTGTAAAGTATATACCCCTTTGTCCCAAAATAAGTGTCCACATTTCTATCTTAGTTTATCCCATAATAAGTGTTCACTTTAAAAAATAAGTGCCTCCTTTCCAATTTTACCTTAATTATGAGATGGAGAAATTAATTACTTCCTCTATTAAGGGTAAAGCTGTCAATTAGTTTATTAAAAAATGTAATAATTACGCATCTCTAAAGCTGTGTTCATATCAAATCTGGCATTGAAAGTACTCCATTCGACTCCCAAAGTCAGGACAGGTGGATGGCGGGAGTACATTGTTCATTGTTTACAAATGATGTCTAGGTATTGTGATGCGTGTGCAGGTTACTATTAGCAGATGCTATAATTTTCTTTTGATATTTTTTCAAGGGCTTTTACGTTATTGTGTTCTTCGGAATCTTGAATTTCTCATGTTCGTAATTTCTGAATAGGCTAATTTGACTATTTATTGTCTTTTTATACGAGCGTGTTCCATGTATTTATTCTCGTGTGATGCAAAACAATTGATTGATTCCACAGTACACCATTGCAATGATGGGTTATGGACCTGAAGATAAAAGTGCTGTACTGGAGCTGACTTACAATTACGGGGTCACTGAATATGACAAAGGAAATGCTTATGCTCAGGTCAATAATATATATGTTTTGTCAATGTGGTCCTTAGAGATGCACAAGGCCCGCGGGCCTTTTCGGGCCCAGACCTTCCAACCCCGTTTTCAGTAAGCAAAAAAAGGCCCAGGACAGGCCAGGCTTTGGGTATAAAATGGGTCCAGTCGGGCTTTTTCCGTGCTTTTTCAGGCAGGACTTTAACCGGGCCTTGAAAAAAAATACTTGGCCTGGGTCCAGGCTTGGGCTTACTAGGCCCGGGATATTCAGGCGGGGTTCGGGCCTGGGCTTTTTTGTGCATCTCTAGTTATCATTTTATCATGGAATTCATCCTAAAGGACCAAATGTGCTAACTTATCCTAAGCTGAATAACAGATAGCAATAGGCACCGATGACGTTTATAAAACTGCAGAAGCGGTTAAACTTTTTGGTGGGAAGATTACCAGAGAACCCGGACCTTTACCTGGCATCAGCACCAAAATTACAGCGTGTTTGGATCCCGATGGTTGGAAAACGGTAAGAGCTCATATACTCGGTTTATGAAAGCTTTTGAAGGAATATTTGCTTCAACTTTTTTGTTAGGATAATTTCCTGGTTTCTGCAATACATGATTAGCTATCATTTATGCAAATTAGTAAGATCCAATTATCCAAACTTATGGCCCGAGATTTGACGTTGACACATTGTTTAATGGAAGTGTTCGATTTAGTTAAATATCTACGATACCCTCAACAATGAGTAAATAGAAGAATTTTCGTGACATAAATTGGTGAATAGAGAAATTTTGGTGACATAACATAGTGCTGACAGTAGTTGTAACTTGTAACTATTTTGGTTTACGAATTGACAAATACATGTACTTTGGATAAACTTTGCCAAGAAAAGATATGATGCATTTATGTTGGAACATATATAAAGAAGAAATTGTAGCAAATATTTTGGATGGAAGTAAAATATATGAAAGTTACAATTTCTCTAGGCTTCCACATTTTACAAGTTCTAGCCGACTAGTTTGAGATCAGAGACTAGTACTAAGGGCCTGTTTGTTAAGAGCTTAATGAACCTAATTGGACTTGCAACTTATTCAGTCAGATGATTCTAGGGGGGCCTTTATGCAGAAAGTCAATTTTTTTCCCAAACCTGTGCTCCTTCCGTGTATGAACAAACCCTCCCAATCTATACAAACATATTAATCCATACAGTCCACTTTATCCATACAAAAGTTAATGGAAAACCAACCAAACAACCCCTAAATTAAATTAAACCAGTGGAGTGGAAATTCTTTTAGGAGTTTTAAAAGGCGCATCTGCCTTAATTTGATGTGTGCTCTTTCAAGTTAACAAAAAATGGTTGCAACCTATTTGTGGTGTCATTGCATGTGATGTGACATAGAGGTTGCAACTTTTAAGTTCGAATCCCTTTGGCTTTCTTTTAATTTTTTTTAACAACAAAAAAAGAGAAGAAAAGAAAGGGAAAAGAATCACTTGTATGTCATTTTCAATTTTACTATACTTTTTATAATTATTTTTTGATTTATTATATTATGTTAATTATTTTGTGTCTACTTGGAAATTTTTCTCCTTACCTTTATCCCAAGGGGTAGAAATAGTTGATAACACCTATAATATTTAAATTGGAGACTTAAAACTAGGTCGCAAACCAACAACGAGTGATAGTTTAATCAAGTGGCTGGTAGAGGTACAATGACTATAGAACAAATGAAGCCTTAAAGGGGCTGTTTGTTTACCTCTTAATGGTTCCATTAAGAGGCAACCTCTGAATCGCTAAGAGGTAAATCTTGTTTGGCAAAAAAAAGGCTTCCTCTTAATGATTTTGTATCCTGACCCTCCCTTAACCATTAAGAGCCCTGATTTCATTATGAACAATTAGCAAACAACCATGTTTCATTTTACACTATATCATAAAAACCTCTTAATCATTCTGCACTAAACCATTCAACAACTTTGTCACCTCCTACAATGAATGCTTTTTTTTGAAGTATTATAATATTTATATACGGAATTACTCGCACACACTTCTCAACTTTGATGAGGTTTGACCCCTTGACCTCCCTGGAGACCGGGTTCTACCCGTAACCCAAATACTACCGAGCCAATGATCCAGTAGACGATCTTTTTAAAGTATATAATTTCTATATACGGAAAATACTCGCACACACTCCTCACCTTTAGTGAGGTTTGAACCCTTGACCCCTAATTACCCTTTGGTTACAATAGATGATTTTTTTTAAAGTAAATAATATTTATTTACGGAAAATTCTCACGAACACTCCTTCCTTTTGATGAGGTTTGAATCCTTGACCTCCTGGAAGGCTAGGCTCTACCAGTTATCCAGATCCGGATATTGCTGGTCCAATGACCCTTTGGTTACAACCCTCTATTCATATATTGACAAACCTTAACATTCTCGTTGATATGTTGCAGGTTTTTGTCGATAACATTGATTTTCTGAAAGAACTAGAATGATGTCGTGGAAATTCCACTCGTTCAGACCCAGAATTCAGCGATCATCTACTCGGTAAGCTCCATATTTGATCAGAAAAAAAAACGATTCTTGAAGGAGGAGTCGCGTATCGGAGTGTAGCGGAAAACCCCCATTTTGTAGATATAATTTTATCAGTGGTTGTAACTTATCACAACGGAAAATCGATCGATAGCGTGGGCTACTTGTCGTTAGAAATGGCGAATAATGTACAGACCATTTTGTTTTGGTGAAATTAGTTTGTCAACAACCAGAGAAAAAAAGGAAATGAACAGAGAAACAGGGGAAATCACTACTTTTGTATCAGTTATTTTTTTTTCCAAGTTTATTTTCATTTTTGTGGGGTGTAAGGAGTAGTTTGATCACTACAAAAAAAATGTGTCAATTAGTAGTTCTTGGTCATTTTTTCTTGGGTAACAAGGCTAGCTTACACGCACCAACTAATCCCCCGGGCGACATGGTCTAAAATCATCGCAGGTGAACTTCTATTGTCGTAAGGACTTTGGCAGCGTCTGGATTCGAACCCGGGAAAGAAGAGATTTCCCATACATCCTCAAGTGGTTATAGCCCTCTTAGGGGGTGTTTGGGATTGCTTATTTAAAACAACTTATGCTTATTTTAAAAAGTGCATATCAACTTATGCGCTGTCAAACCGGAGTTTTTAAAAAAGTGTTTGGATTAGCTTATTGTGGTACCAAAACGTAATAAGCTAATAAGTTGTTATTTAAAGATGTTTGTGATTGCTTATACATATAAAATAACTAAAAAGGTTGTAAGCACTTTTCAAATAAGTTGATAAGTTAAAACCAAATGATTTTTAATTTTTCAAAAAGTGCTTTGGCACCGCTATAAGTCATTTTAATTTTTTCTCATTCAAACACTCAAAAGTGCTTATCTCTGATGCCAAATCGCAATAAGCTAAAAAACATCTCAAATAAGCAATCCCAAACACCCCCTTAAGATCCTTCCAACCCATGGGCAAATGACCAAAAACTATGATGCAATCAATGTGGTTGTAGTTTCTGTGTGTTTGTGCAAGTATACCATCCTAGAATTAACCTGTGTTATACCTTATGTGCTACTTCTATATGTTACAAAACTACAATATTGGTATTTTAATGCTACTGATAACCGGCAATGAATAAAGGCTACTGAGGATTTCCCTGTCTGTTATTTTAGGGGTCCTATAGAATTAGAAAAATATTGTGTAAAATGAGTGGGCGAAAAACGATAAAAATTGGTTAGTTATTATTATAAGAGATCCAATTTTTTGGTCATTAAGGAGCATAAAAAGATGTTTCAAAAAAGAATATGATCTATCTGAATCTAAAAACTCAATTCCAATAAGTAAAAAAGGGGGAATTTGGGTCATATGGGATTTCCCTGGTTTCTCTCTTGTCGATATATTGTCTTTTTCATCTACGAAAGATTAATTGAATCATCAAAAATTTGGAGCGTGAAATATATGAGTCCGCTTATTAGAAATTTAATGAGCTTAATAAAATTCGTAACTTATTCAGTCAATTATACATGACTGTTGATAATTACTTAATGATATTAAAAGTGTCTTATTCAGTAAGCTTTATGCAGAAAGCTAAGTTTTTTTTCTTCAAATCTGCTTCTCCCAATTAAAAAACATGTTCCCTACCAAACAAAAAAAAAATCAATTTATACAAACAAATTATTTCACATGACGATTTTATCCACGCAATATTTAATGGAAAACCAACCAAAAATCTAAATGAACTTATAATAGACCCTTTTATTTGTTTCCCTAATTAGACCTAGTACTAGGGGTGTTCACAGATTGGGTTGATCGGGTTAAAGACATTTCAACAACCCAACCCAATGTTGACGGTTTGAAAATTTTCAATCCAACCCAACCCAAACAAAAGTGCAACCCAACCCAACCTAACCCGTTCGGGTTGGTCGGGTTGTGTTTAAACAAAGTAAAAACATTTTGAAAACATAAAAATAAAGAAAATTTTCTTTGAAATATGATCCATCATTCAAAAGAAATTTATACGAGTTCATCAAATATTTAAGTATTACATATAGCTTTCCAATAATGTTCTTTGCTCGTTATTGTCGAGTTATTTTTGGTAACTTAATATAAGTAATTTTAGAGAAGTCGTAAAACGTTTATCGGGTTGGTCAGGTTACTTTGAGTCTAACCCGATATCAACTCAATAGATTAGGGTTGTCCTAATTTTATATCGATTATATGTTGGGTTATCTCGGGTTGATTTTTTTCCGGATTGGTCGGGTTGGATTGATCGGGTTGGTTAGGTTGATCGGTTTTTTGAGCAACCCTACCTTTACCTATGGATTCTTACAAAACATGCCCTTATAATTTTACATAATTCGACCTTTTACATATGGACTCTTACATAAAAGGCCCTTATACTTGCATTTTATTCAAATCCTACCACCGCCTTATAATAACCTTTCTTCTTCCCTCTTTTAGTAACTCAGCGTTTTGAACACATCTCCATTTCAATTTCATTACAACAAAACCCTCACTGTAAACCCCCACCACCTGACTACCTGAAACCCTAGAAGATGGAAGACGAGGAACAAACCAAAAACGACGACGTACAAGCAATCGATGCCAAAGGTCAGCAATCCGGCAAGAAGAGAAAAAAGGCCAAGGAAGTTGCCATCTTCGGCAACTACAGAAACTACTACAGTTATCGTGTAAACCCTAATTTATCGAATAACTTCATCTTTCGTTTGTTTTTTCGTCTTTTTACTTGCATGTGTAGATTTGTATATGCGTAGGGTTTACTGTTTTGTTTTGAACATTTATGGTGCACATTGAAGGTTTATTGGTGTATTCGCGGGGGGGGGGGGGGGGGGGGTTGATGATTTTGGGATTGTTTGTTTTGAGGGCGTTATTTTTCTGTAAGTAAATGGGAAGAAATGAAGCTTGATTGCTAGGGTTGTTTGTGAAATGAACTGAGGTAGTGGAAACAGGGAATTAAAGTGATATATATATATATATATATATATATATAAATGGGTTGCAAATTAACCTTGGCCTATATATAGGGTTAGGTTTAGGGGAAAACCTCAAAAAAAACAGAAAAATGAGGAAGAACCTGGTAGCCCTTCATTTGGACGGTACAAGTAATTTGTAACGTACAGACGTGCATATGCACGAATGCATAATGCGCACGTGCATAAAAATCAAAAAACAACTTAATTTACTTGTATGCACAAGTGCATACCTTCCAGAATTTTCCATTTTTTTGAGGTCTTTCTATGAACCTCCCTCTCTCTCTCTCTCTCTCTATATATATATATATTGAGAGTTGGGTTCAAATGAGAGCGGTGAACAAACAATAGAACGGCCACATCACATGTGATTCTCATGACTTTAGCCGGGCCAAGTCGCCTGCTCACCCTTTCTTTGATTGTATTCCATAATCGCATTTGATTTCAGTGCAAAATCATATGTGATTTGTCCGTTCTCGTTTGATCCTCCTATATATGTGTGTGTGTATATATATATAGGGTTGGGTTTAGGGGAACCACAAAAAATTGAAAAACTGAAGAACACCTAATATCCATTCATTTGTACACATGTGCATAAAAGTAATGTGTCCTTTATGCATATGTTCATAGAAGCTAGGAAGTATTATTAATTATGTACATGTGCATACCGTGTAAATGAGAACTCCATACGTTGTGATAACCGTGAAAGCTTTTACCTTAAGATATTGTTTCACATGATTTTTTCCCATCTAAGCCTAGCATTTAATGTATTGATGAACATAAATTTGTTTCACAATACGTTTGCTTTATATGTATTCGGTTCACAATTTGAAACTTTTTTACGTGCAACTTTTGTTTCATAAACAGACTAAAGAGGTTCACATTGTGAAACAAATATATGTTGATCAATATTCTAAATCCTAGTCTTAGATGAAAAAGATCATATCAAATAACACATGATGCACTAATTCTCAAGGTTATCATAATTTCATGGGTTCTCAAAAGAAGGCTCTCCTATATATATATATATGTATGTATATATGTATATAAGTTTCTCGTTGCTGAATTTGAACTCACTCAAGTATGAACTTTGGCATCTTCGGTTCATTTGCACATTATGCCTAATTGCATATAATCATGAAAACAATCTTCTTTCGTTCTCTTGTTATGCAGTCAATGGTTAGCATTCAACTCTATACTCATGCATGCATCTATGTGTTCAAAGGAAAACAAATTAAATACCAGCGGCAATGGCAAATAAAAGTATCTTTATGTTGGATCGAGGCTATTACTTAACATCCTCATATTTTCTTGTAAATCATTCGATTTGTGTTCACTTACATTTTCGTGTTGCAGATTGATCAAGGTATGGAAGAAGATCCTCGGATAAAGGTTATGAAGAAGGAATGGTTTGAAGGGAAAAACTGTCTTGATATCGGCTGCAATAGTGGATTGATAACCATTACAATTGGTAATCTTCGGCTTTTATTTGGGTTATAATTTGCATATTCTGTGTTTATTTGTATGTTTTAATGGCAACAATCAATGGTTGAATAAAAAGTTCCACTTTCTAAACCATTTTGTGTTTTGTAGTTTTCATCTGCGTACTTGTCGTTACACGTTTCCTTGATCGTCATATACCCTATTCCCTCCGTGCCAAATTAAGTGTCCATGTTACTATTTTTTTTTGTCCCAAAATAAGTGTCCACTTTCAAAAGTAAATGCGTACTTTCCCATTCTACCCTTAATTATGAGATAAAAAAATCTCTCTCTATAATTAAGGGTAAAAGTGTCATTTAGTTATTTAAAAAGTGTAACAATTACACATTCCTAAAACTGTGTGCCATTTTCGTTGTGGACATTTATTTTGGGACGGAGGGAGTATTTGATTGGGTATTTAATTCTGCTATATGTGTTGGGTTTGATCCAAATGTGATTTCTTGATTGCAGCAAAAAAGTTTGGTTGCCGGAAAATCCTTGGAGTCGACATAGATTCAGGTGAGTGACACTTGTGCATCTGTTTTGCTCTTGAAAAGAAGAAAAATCTTGCACACTATATCATTCCTTACAAAGAGGAGATTAGAATTAGCATCATATACTATGATGTTTGAACACGACGGAAGTTAATTTTGGAACCTTAAATATTTTGGGAACACAGGAACCACCTATTTTATGTAGTATTCATGATGAATAGCCTTGAATAATAATTAATTATTTATCCTGAATATCTGTCACGACATTTATCATGAATACTACACACCATAGGTTGTTCATGGGTTCATAAATGAACCCGTCCCTATATATATATTATATATATCGATATGTATATATTATGAAGAGGGGTTTATGTGAGAAATGTCATTTTTCATGGGAAGTGTGAGAAATTTAACCTTCACATAAGATGACGCAATCTTCCCATAATATATGTGAAGGTACCTTCATATTGTACGGAGGTTACTGCCTTCATAAAAACTGGTGAAGGCACGCATTTAGAACCTGTAACCTTCAACGCCTTCACAAAATATAACATAACCTTCACATAAGGGTACGTTCACCACTTTTCACGCTTCTCACCAAATATTTTTTTTTCTCACGTGATCCCAAGTCTATATATATATATACACACACACATATATAGAAGGTTGTTGATTCAACTTACTAGAGGATTGCATTGTTAATCAAAGAACACTTACAGTTCCTTCATTTTTTTAGCTCGAATTGAGGATGCACATTGGAATCTTCGGAAAATTGTGAAGATGAGTGAACGTAAGAAGCATCCACCGGCTGACAAGTCAAAAGATACTGGAACGGATGGTATAACCAATTTACGAGATAAAACGAGCATTGAAATTTCAGGGGATTCTCCTGCTTCACATCTGTTTGATAGAGTCTCTTTCAGGAAAGATAATTTCATTCAAGGTTGGTCCACACCGGGCGATAAGCTGTACGATACCATTCTTTGGTAAGTTTATTCTTTGATTTATGTTGATTGCCGCACTATCATCTTAGAACATATTTAGGGCTTGTTTGTTAGCAGCTTAACGAGCTTAATGGGACTCAACTTATTCGGTCAGCTATACATGACTGTTTAATAGTGGCTTAATGATATAGAAAGTGGCTTATTCAATAAGCTTCTGGGGGGAGCTTTATGCAGAAAGCCACGTTTTTTTCCCAAACCTGCCCCTCCCAATTAAAAAACACGCTCTTCATTCTATGAAAAACCCTCCGAACAACCCAATTTGTACAGATAGATTAATTTACACAAACAATTTTAGACAATTTTATCCATACAGAAGTTAATAGAAAACCAACCAAACAGCCCCTTACACTCCAAATTTGTTTCAAAATAATGACGATAGAGATTCTTTTTGTACATTTTTGGGATAGAGGATATACTGGGCTCGTTTGGTTTGGTTTTACAAGTGTACCATCAATCATTCACCAATTTGACGAGCATAGGGCGATGAGACAAGATGGGTAAATTACTGAACTACCCATGTCAAATTAAAACTTTAAAACCTCACTCTTGCCACTCCCGTCCAGTCCTGCTCGCGTATCAAACACACCCGAGCATTTTTTTTTTCATTTATATGGATGGTAGGAAGTAGAAAAAGCTAGAAAGATTACACTTAGCGGTCTCGTTAATTTTGTCTTGTTTATATTCTGATTCATTGCGGCGGTTTGGATTAAGTGTATTTTCTATGCTACGATGCAGCCTAAGTGTTTCGAAATGGATCCACTTGAATTGGGGTGACGAGGGCTTAATAACACTGTTCTCGAAGGTTTGGCAGCTTCTTCAACCTGTAAGTGTTACATGTGTGGTACAAAATTACTACTCCCTCCGTCCCAAAATAAGTGTTCATATTTCTATTTTAGTTAGTCCCACTTTCATAAGTTAGTGTCTACTTTCCAATTCTACCCTTAATTATGAGATATGGAGGAATTATTACTTGTTCTATTATGAAGGGTAAAATTGTCATTTAGTTAATTAAGAAGTGTAGTGACAACACATTTGTAAAACTGTGTGCCTTTTTCATCGTGGACATTTGTTTTGGGATGGATGGAGTATCTTTTGAAGTGACATTTCTCATTTCTATTCATTACGCCTTTTATATCTAATGCATTATTGATCCCGAGTAGGGTGGAGTTTTTATTTTGGAACCTCAACCGTGGAAATCATACGTCAGTAATCGTCAAGTGTCGGAGGTATGAATTCAGTTATATCCTAAATTTGATCTTTTGAAAATTTTGCATTATATGTGTGTGTGTGTAGCAGCTTGTTAATCTCAAGATTAAATTTTGGCATCAATAACTTATATATTTCTTGTTATCTGCAGGTAGCAACAACTAACTACAAGAATCTTGAGATTTTCCCCAACAGATTTCAGGAGATTCTTCTGGATAAGGTACATGCTTCTTTCCTTTTAACATATTCACTATCTGATAAGCTAACTGTTAGCTGATGAAATAGCTGATAAGCTAATTAGGTTTGGTAAAAACTAGCTTGTAAGGTAGATCATAAATGTAAAATGACCTAAAAGGTCACGTTTGATAGGGTTTTTGGTATTTTTGTAAAATATAAGAGGGATAATCGGGAAAAAGAAAGTGAAAAAAACCCGTAAAGCTTATTGGAAGTTTGAAACACTCTCAGATATGTTTTTCTTAAAAGCTAGGTCTAGCTTATAAACTTTGTTTATGGTTTATCAAACTAGACTTTTTGAATAAGCTTTAATAATTAGGGATTGTTTACTTTTTATCTTTTCTTTTTCCATTTGGCCTTGTATGGGCTAAGTTGTTTGTCTGGATAAATTTGTCTGTTTGAGGGATGAGAGATTGATGGGTTTAAACGAGTTGGATTATTTCTGAGCATTTTATGGTATTAATTTGTTTGAGGTGGCTTAATGGGGGACAAGTGAGGGGTCCTGTCTTATTCTACATAGCCATTTTGGCTTAATGGTTAAGCTGTAAAGAAACACTCTTGTAAGGTTGACCGAATAAGCCGCTTAGACCATTAAGCTCATTAAGTTGCAAGTAAATAACCCCTAACTTATGTTTGCCAAACATATAATACTCGCCCCATCCCAAATTAGATGCAATTTATGACTTTATACATAGTTTAACGAAAGAGTTGAACAGATTTGTTAAATGTCTAAAATACCCTCTTAACGATATAAATGCACCTTTTCATTTTCGATGTTTTTAATCGCAGATTGGATTTAGGGAAATCGAGAACTTGAGTTCGAGTTTATCCGGGAGCAAAACCGGATTTAACCGGCCGATTTTAGCTCTATGGAAGTGAGGAGGAGAAATGTGGTCTTTGGGTATCCATTTTTGAGGTCTCTTGGAAACCCTTTTTGTAACTATGAGGATGAACATGGTTCATAGAAACAAAAATATCATATAATTCCAAGTATCTTGGTTTTAATTTCTTTTGTTTTTGCTCACATTTTTGTACAGACTTTGGGGTTTTTCATGGAAACAACCGTTTTACCTTTCAAGTAGATCAATATAGTATAGGTTTGCCTATATTCCACTATAGATCATTTTTTCAAGTGTGATACATAACATATTTAGGCTTTGATTGACAAATTTACTGATGGCTGATAAACTAGTTGATGAATTTATCATGTTTGGTAAAAACTAGTTGAAAAATGTCAAATGATAGAAAAGGACATGTTAAAAAATTAGTCAATTTTAACATTTTGTAATATATATATATATCATTAATAATATAGAGGGAGGTTCAAGGAAAAACCTCAAAAAAATGAAAAACTGAGAAACATCCTGGTAGTCATTCGTCTGGATGGTATGCACAAGTAATTTGTAACATGCATGTGCATATGCACACTTAAATAAAATATATAAAAATCAAATATACACATAATACTAATAACAAATCTCGTAACTATTTATAATCAGAAAAGTTTGTATTTGTTGAATATCATTCTATTCAAGTAAATCCGTTATTATATTACTTTCGAACTACATAAAACTAACTCATAAAAATATTAAAAATAAAAATAAAAATAAAAATAAAAAATATATATGATTTAACAAAAACCTAATGTTTTTGACTTAATTGGTCAAAAGTATTTTTTTTATACATAAAAAAAAGTCCCTCCTAGTCAATATGGACCCAAATACCCTTCCCCGGAACACCTCGGAAATTCACAAATAACATGTAGTACCCGGGCGGAGCAAGCTTTCCTGACGGCGGCGCGACGGCGGTGATTGCGTCTTTGACCGCCGTCGACAGCGGTAGAATCAACAATCTTTGATTCATTGAGAAACCGTGAGTCGTAAACGGCGGATAAACCATCGTCACCGTCACCTCTCGAGGCCTCACTTTCGCGGCATTCAGTTTCACCGTGATCTTGAATTGTTTCCCGTACTTCAACACCTTCTCGGTCGCCTCGTGAATGATCACCGGCCGGAACGCGTCGAGCGCCGGATCGAGATAATGCGGAGAGAATTTCTCCACCCGTAGTTCCGTCGGGTATTTCGCTTTGAGAAGGTATTTCGCGTGCGGATTGCTGCCCGCGACCAAAATCTTTGTGTCCGGCACCAACGCCGCGCACGAATGGTACATTCGGGCGATGGTCGTCGGGACCATTTCCGTAAACCGTTGACCCAACGGTTTATTCGGTCTATAAAGAACCGGGGTGAGGTTGGGATCGATAGCGTTTTCCCAACCCGCGACGCCCTTTTGGGCGCCGTTGAGCATTAGAAGATCTCCCGTCGGGAGGTGCACGAGGTCGCCCATGCACCTCGGCGACGGCATGTCTTGTTCATGCTCCCACGTCGAATTATGATCGGATAGCTTGAGCCGATGGCAATCCCGAAGCGCCGTCATGAAAACCGGGTTCTTCGTGTGCTTCGAGTCCACCGACGAGTACGCTTCCTGCGCGTTGCCGCCGCAAACCACCACCTCCGCCTGGACGTTTTGGTTGCCGTTAGTGAGGTCTAACGGAAAAAGTGCGGACATCCCGGACGGCGGGTAGTTCCGAGCTCCTACCAACTTCGGGAACTGACGGAGAATGACGCCGTTTTGTGGGTGGAAGATGACGGCACGATTGTTGGCGAAGAGGAAGACGTTGCCGTCGGGGAGGAGGAAAAGGAACGGGTAGAGGTTGTTTTCGATGTACATTCCTGGCCCCGGTAACTTGGGTACGGTTGTTTCTTGGAGGAAAGGGAAATTGAATTTCTTCGACGGGAATTCGAGTCGGTTCGGTGGCACGATCTCGTAGCTGAACGAATTCCGGCCGCCGACCACCACCGCGCTTCCGTCTTCTAAAACCTGATTACTTGAATACCTGCGAAAACGAAAATGCAAACAAATGGGTCTCAATTTTTATTTGGTGTAACGAATAATTTTTTTTTTCTTAATTAACGTAAATGTTTTCATAGGACTAGGTTAAGGGAAAAAACATGAAAAAAATGGAAAACTGAGGAACACCATAGTAACCATTCATTTGTCCGGTATACATAAGTGCATGAAAATAATTGAAAATGTTTCCTGGTTTCTATGCACATGTGCAAACCAGACAAATTACTTTCATATATATATATATATATATATATGGTTGGGTTCACGTGAGACCAGCCTGTTTTCGTGAGACCAAGATTTTACACTTGAAACTTCACAGTAAAATGTTTTACTGTGAAAGTATTTTGCTGTGAAAGTTTTTACTTTCACAGTGTTTTACTGTGAAGTTTCAAGTGTAAAAACGTGGTCTCACGGGTCTCACGAAAATAGGTTCGTCTCACGTGATACTAAGTATATATATATATATATATATATATAGGGGTTGTTTTATTTGCAACCCTTAAAAAGGTTGCAAACCTTGCAACCCACATCTTAACCGTCGGATTCATGATCGGCGGTTACAATAGATATGAGGCCCAATATTTTTAATTAAAAAAAACAGAAAAATAAAAATAAAATAACCGTCGATCATGAATCCAACGATTAAGATGTGGGTTGCAAGGGTTGTTGCAACCTTTTTCAGGGTTGCAAAATATCCTTCCACTATATATATATATATATACCGGACAAATGAATGGTTATTAAGGTGTTCCTCAGTTTTCCATTTTGAAACGGGTTGCGTTATCCGTTGACGTATTTTCACGTACCATCTTTTATCGGCAAGAATATTTTTCTTCTCCACAAAGTTAGCATTCAGGTCGTTTACCGCCAACATTCTAACGGATCTACTACCGCCTTTCGTACCACCGGTAGCCACCAAGTCGCCATTGGGCCACAAGTTTCCCGACGAACACCACGGTTCTCCGTCCAACTGCGGAAAACATATAGGAATTATGATTGACTTCAATAGTAATTTTACCGTAGTCAAAATTCATAACTAATAAAATGACAAATTTACCCTTAATTATGGAGTCGTTAATTTCTTCAATTCATAATTTAGGACACACAATTGAAAAAACACTTACGGTATATATGTGGATACTTATTTTGGGGTCATTTTGAATAAATGACCTTAAATGAGTTTTCTATTAAAAGTGACTCTCTATGTTTTTTATTTGTTTATTTTATTTCAAACAATTTATTTCCATAAAAACTTATAAATACACTGGAGGGTAATTTGGTAAAAACGGTTTCTAGAGATGGTCACTGAGCTTATCCCCTTATTTTGGGACAGAGGGAGCATTTTCTTTAACATAACGTTCCATTTTTGGATTTTTTTAAAAAAATACGGATAACTGTAAAAATGCAATAAACGCAAATACGATGGTTAGAAAAAACGACGCACTAAAATGGTCCGGACATGTCCGGTCTCGACGTCGTAAGCGACGGCATGCGCATAGCAATCCGGCTTGTTGTTTTGCTCGGCGTTTTTCGGGCAATTTCCCGGCGGACCCAATTCCAGAGCGGACGGTCCGAGGGACGTCGTATCGAACCACACCGCCTTGTTGTTCGGCATCAATTGGAACTGCATGGCGGCAACACCCGCGTTCGGGTTATCGATGGCCCACGAGCCACGGAAATTGGTCTCCATTACGTTTGCGGCATTAGCACCACCGCCTTGTTTGCCGCCACGGCCGGCGCCGGATCGTCTCGAACCGTTGGATTTGGCGGCGGCGGCGGAAAATGCAAAGAAAAGGAGGAGGAGGGAGGTTTTGGACGGCGGAGCCATTTTTTTTCAAACGAGGGGTTAATTGTGACGTTTTTAAATAGTTGGAAATTTTGGGTCCAAAAATAAAGGGGAATCCGTACACAAATCGGTTGGTTAGTTGGTTAAGATTTTGGGGTTTTGATATATTTGGTTTCAATTATATTCCATTGTTAGAAATATATATATTTTTTAATAACTTTAATTTTGGTTATTGAGGTTTTAGGGGCTGTTCGTTTATGGCTTAATGGGCTGAATAAGATGTATGGTTTATTCGGTCAGTTATATAAAGGTGTTCGGTTGTGATTTAATGGGTAAAATGGTCATTTATATTATTCAGACAATTTATTCACTATAACAACCGAACAACAATTTATCTGTTACCGTACTGACAACTTTATCCATACAGACAACTTTACCTATACAAGTTGTCTTAATAGAAAACGAACTGAATATCCCCTCAATGAAAAGTCTGAAAGTGAGACCTGAACTTTGACAAATCTATAAATTATTTTTGTGGTTTTCATTTTGTTCTGAAAGCGTTCTCTAATCATTTATTTTATTTATTTTATCCGTTAGAGAAGGGGTATTTTAATCTTTTCATAAAAAAATTTGATTTCTTCTAAAAGATAACATAATATTTATTTTATTATAAAATTTCTCTCTCTATTTAAAATTTATTGTTTTTAATTGGAAATATAGAAATAAAATTTTATGTTATTTCTTAAACAGAAAATTAAAGATTTTGATGAAAAGAGTGAAATGTCTCTTACTAGTTACTATAACGAAGAAAATAAACAGAGTTGGTGATCAGGGACCATTTTTAGAACAAAATAAAAACCTCAAGTATGATTTCTAGACTTGTTAAAGTTCATGTCCCACTTTGGAAATTTTCATTAAAGCTCAAGGACAAAAATTGAAGTTTACTTTATTTTATTTTTAAGTTTTATACCCGTGCAATGCAGCGAGATACTTCACGATTTTAATGTTTCATTTTATTTTTTTGTCGATTTACAGTACGATTTTGGATGGTTTTGAGAAAATGATAATGTTTTTTTTATAAATTTGTTTAATTTAAGCTTAATAATATAATGTTTTTTATATAAAAAAATTAAGTATTTTGTTAGAATTCAATGATTATCTTATATATTTTAATGACATCTAGAAAAAATAACCAATTACATATTTAATAATATAATTAAAACAAAATTATAGTAATATAATATATTAATTAATAGTGATACATGGAAAGGTCTGCATAAAAGGAAGACCCTGCACATACCAAATTGGTGGGTGTTAGAAGTTTGCAGTAGTAATATGTATCTTGTGTTTTGATACTTGTAAATTAAGAGATTTTTAAAATCTTGCATAAAATGATGGTACCATGTGTCTAATAATTTGTATTTAAAAGTTTTTTATTCGTGCTTTATAATATAGTATAGATAAACTTCTTTTAATTGGAAGCATGATTTAAAAAAAAAAGTAATAGTTTTCGAATGATCTAATATTTAGCGTTAAACATCATAAAACAGGTTTGTAAAAAGAACAAAATATGAATGTAAAAATATTTGTATTTGTTTTTTGGGCAGGTTCGGTTGAGAACCGCATTCTGATTGCAAATCGGGGAACCACTGAGAACTCGTCACGCGTCCGGAACATTCATCAAGTATGTTGTAAAAAAATCACGTCCGTTATTCATGATGAATATGGACATGTAGCACGCCCTCGGTAGTTACCGGGTTCGAAACGAAAATGTGGTTTTCAACCGATTTTCCTCTTGTTTCTATTTAATGTAATGATCCGGGTTTTTTTTCCTCAATTAGTATAACCGACGTTCAATTTTTCATATTAAGTACCCATTTTACCTGATAAATGGGTTTTCGGCGTACAAGAAATTGGTTGTTTTCTATGTGTCGGTTTTCCATGTAATCAAGAGTTACAATATTGCTAGACAGCTTAGCATCGACATCATCAATAAATCTATGGTCAAAATAAGTATAAAATTGAAATAATTGAATATTTGTTATAGGGGATAAAAAAATCAATCATTACACTAAGGGGTTGTTTGGCAGTTGCTGAATGGTTTTGTGCAAAATGATTAAGTGGTCAGAATGATTAAGAGACTCTTATGATATAGTGCAAAATGAAATACGGTTGTTTTTTAATTGTTCAGCGTGAAATCAGGGCTCTGAATGGTTAATGAATGGTCAGGATACAAAATCATTCAAAGGGTTTTGAAACCATTAAAAGACAGATTTTTTTTTTTGCCAAACAAGATTCACCTCTTATCGATTCAGAGGTTGTCTCTTAATGAAACCATTAATAGGTAAACAAACGACCCCTAAGCAACAGGAACTAAAATTGTAGGAGATTTTGATGCATCTTGTTTTTTGTAAAAAATACTTTTTATAAAAGGTTATTTCACTAAACAAGTCTTTTTTTTTATTCTACGCAAGCTTGTGATGGACTTTTTTTGACCAAAAATTTGAACTTTGGCCACCAAACTTTTATCTTTCATTTTTAAACCACAATATCTTGTTTTATTTACATCTAGGTCTAGTAAAGTTTCTAAAAGTACAATAATGTCCATAACTTTTTTTATCACCTAACTAAAGCCTAGAGTACAACCATATGTAGCACATCTAACCCTACGATCGCAAAAAGAGATGTACACACGAACAAGCACAAGGTACAATAAGCTTATGCTAAACGATTTCATACCCACTAATATGACACATCTAGCATACAAGTTCATCTTTACATATATTTATGCAACACGTAAACCTAAAAATAAGACCTAGAAAATGAGATATATAATAAAACGAACGTGATCACTTCACAAGAATTGTAAGATAACTATAGGAACCGTGGGCTACTCCCACACGATATTGTAGAAACTAGTCGTGGCCTTTGCGCTTCTCCATGGCTCGAGGGGCTATAAATCCAAATATCAAACAAGAACGTCAATAACGTGATCAAATGATCAAAGTCGAATGATATTTTCAAAAACTGAATTTACTAATCTAACCCTCTAGTGATTTTTAAGTTTTTACAAGGGCATACAGGGGAAGGTCAGATAAAGGTCATTGAGCTAAAAAATATATATCTAAAATGTCATGATTCTGATTGAAAACTCATTTAAAGTCGGTTTTCCAAAGGACCCACGAGCAACTATGAGGAATCTCATAGGGTCACTTAGTTGAATGACCTTAAACGAGTTTTCAGTTAGAAGCATGATTAAAAAAAGATTAACTCAATAACCTTCTAATGATCCGCCTCTCGTTGTGATTATTGTTTGAATAATCAAGATCACTTCGCTCTTTTTGAACAATCAAGATTACGGGTATTCTTGATTCTCGTTTTACTAATCAAGATTCTGCGATGATCTTGATTCTTTTTCTTGAATCGTCAAGATTCCCAGATTTTCTTGATTATTTTCTTGAATAATCAAGAATATGAATCGTGATTTTTGAATAATCAAGATTACAGGTACTCTTGATTCTTGTTTGACTAATCAAGATTACGGGTATTCTTGATTCTTGTTCGAATCAAGATTTCGGGATCTTCTTGATTCTTTTCTCGAATCATCAAGATTCCCAGATTTTCTTGATTATTTTCTTGAATTAATCAAAGAATATGAGTTGTGATCATTGTTTGAATAATCAAAGTTACCTAAACCAATTGCATCAGAACTCTTCATGATTCTCATCCTCTTACAAGAACCCGTGAACATACTGCAACAATCGACACCATTAATCTTTAATCCCGACCACCCGACCAAAAAAAAGTTTGACTTTTTAAGGTCAAACAAGATAATTTTTTCAGCTTCAAAACCGATAAAACAATGGAAACTTCGGAAAAAATGGTCAATAAAATCATTAAGAACTAATGCATATGAAACAAAATCATGCTCTTGTGAAGATGGAAACAGAACTAGATCAGTTTTGAATCTGAAAATCAACGGTTCGTAAGTTTGACCAAAGAAAGTCAAAGCTCTCGTCTTTTTTCGACAAATGGAACAATTGAGGTTCGGAAAAACGAAACTTACTCCCAGGGAACATCACCAACAAGCATTAGATCACCATCTTTGTCTTCATAGGTTAGTACGTATTCAGAACCGTTGAGAAGAGCCATGAACGGGCTCTCGGTCAACCCTTCTCCCTTTTGACCTGAAAAGTCCGAACCGTAATTCGAATTAAAACCATTCCAACAAGAAACGAATTATTATATGTGAGAATATATGAAACCCTTTAAATCTTTATCTGAAAGAGCCCTTATAGAGATAGAGGGAATGTTCCTACGTGTCTAGCTGATGTGGGACTCCAATATGCCCGTTCAAATGGGGCTATACAGGCGTGTGCCTCCAAGAACGGGCTATTTAGCTCAATGACTCTTTCTAGAAGCTCGCTTTGTAAAATGACCCATTTGAATCTATCTCTAAAACAACATTTACAAAGAGATGGGAGATTCCTATTGTCTTACATATATATATATATAGAGAGAGAGAGAGGGGGAGGTTCAAGGGAAAACCTAAAAAAAACGGAAAACTGAGGAATACCCTGGTAGCCTTTAATCTGGACGGTATGCATTTGTGCATACAAGTAATTTAGAACATGCACACGTGCATATGCACAAATGCATAATATGCACTTGTGCATAAAAACCAAAAAACAAATTAATTACTTGTATGCACAAGTGCATACCGTCCAGATTAAAGGCTACCAGGGTGTTCCTCAGTTTTCCGTTTTTTTGAGGTTTTCCCCTGAACCTGACCCTATATATATATATATATATATATATATGTTTGATGGTATGTGTCTAGCAGATGTGAGATTCCAAGAATAGCATTAAGATGAACTCATATCATGATAATAATGCAATTAAATGATGTAAAAGTATTTAAATTTACCGAGGGTGAAGCTACTAAACATCTTCTCTAAAGCGGAAGAAAGATCCAAGTAGCTCGAGTAGATCTTGAGATCCACTTTTCTTAGGTATGGAGCTCCGTCCATACTCACCTTCACGTAAACGCAATTAGATCCCATTTCGGCATTCGGGTCATCCTCGTTTTTCGTGTTTTTGGCAGCCATGGAATTCTTTCGAAAAGATCGAATTGGAGGCCATCCCACCACCTGTGACCTGATTCATTCCAAGAAAATTACATTCAAAGCTCAAACATGAATCAAGATTGTATAATTTGACATTTGAAAGTCAAATTGGAGATTGTTTTGAAGAAACAAACAACCAACACAAAGCTCTAAGTAGTTTAGTTCCAAACATCAACTATTTTGCTTTCAATACATTACACACACACACACACACACATATATATATATATTGGGAGGTTCATATATGAAAGCTAAATATCATGAGAAGGTAAGAAGTAAGGTTTTATATGTGAATCACTGAAAAAATCCATTTGAAAATGGACATGTAAACCCATATGAATAATCTGTAACGTCAGTTCAAATAGATTTTTCTTTTTGGAGTTTTTCGAATGATTCACATATAAACCTTTCCTTAACCTCCATTTCTTACCTTTTTATGATATTTAGCCTTCTTATTTGAACCGAACCCTATATATATGTATGAGGTTCATATACATGAGACATGATCAAACGAGAACATGGTCAAAATATGAAAACAGCCAAATCACATATGATTTTACATGCGATTATGGAACATGGTCAATGCAAGGGTAAGTGGACGACTTGGCCTACGACCTC
This sequence comes from Arctium minus, assembly GCA_954870635.1. Taxonomy (NCBI): domain Eukaryota; kingdom Viridiplantae; phylum Streptophyta; class Magnoliopsida; order Asterales; family Asteraceae; genus Arctium; species Arctium minus. The sequence goes on from OX941087.1 coordinate 2,988,063, forward strand.
AATCACATGTGAATTTAGTGTAAAATCACATATAATTCCGCCATGTTCTTTTTTGGGTTTTCCCCTGAACCTCCCTCTATATATAGAGAGAGGAAGGTTCAAACGAGAACGCTAACTATTTAACAAAATAAGAAAACAGCTAACCATGTACAAAATCATATAATTCAACATTAACGGCCCAAAAACCGGACACGGGCGACTTTGCCCGTGACTTAAGTCGCGAGCGCGTGAATGATGTATGATTTTGTAGGTGAATCATGTATGATTTTGTAGGTGAATCATGTATGATTTTGTATGTACTCGGTCGTTCTGGTGTTTTCTTAAATATATATCGTTCTCATATGAACCCACCTCTCTCTCTCTATATATATATGTGTGAACCCACCTCTCTCTCTCTCTCTATATATATATATGTGTGTGTGAGTATCATAAACAAGCCAATTTCAGATTTTCAATATTTGGTATGAAAGTAAAAGAAAGTAAAAAAACCTTGACTTTCAAAAGTCAACATAACTACTGTAAATTCCAAATTGATTCCAATACAGTCATTCTTTCATAAAAAAGATCCACAACCCATCAAAAAAAAGCACCAAAAACACTTCAAATCAAACAATAATCAATCCTAAAACACACAAAATTAAGTTGAAAAAAAGACCTTACTTTGAAGAATGTTGATTATTCGAAGCAGAAACTTGAGAATCTTTATGTGAAGATGAAACACCAGGTTCTTTCATGGCAGAATTAGGGTTCTTATTTTCACCTCTCGGAGACGACAATGAAGAAGAAGATGAAGAACAAAAAAAGGCGCCATTTTTAACGAAATCGAGCTCAGATCCAGCAGCATTAGTTTCAGAGAAAACCCATGTTGCAGAAGGAGTATGAATGGTGTCTGAAAAACCCCTTTTCTTGAAGGAACTTGAAACTGATCCATTAATGGTGGTGGTTCTTTCAGGCGAGTCAGAACCAGGTAAACCGAGTCGTAACTCGGTGGCTTTAAAGTTTAAATGTTGTTCGTGGGTTATTATTTTCTTCTCCATTTTTGGTTGTGGTGAAGGGATGTAATTGTGTTGTTTTAAGGACAGAGACATTGAAGAAGAAGAAGAAGAAGAAGAAGAAGATTAGAGATTTTGGTGACATGAAAATGGAAGTAAGAGTGGAGTACATAAACAAGGCATTGAGTTGGATTTTTTACACTTTTTATAAATTAAAAAAAAAAGAAAAAAAAAACTAGAATTCGTAAATGTAGTGGGATATGAATTGATTTTAATGTTTTGTTTTATTTTTTGTCGTGTCGATTTTATAATATGTTTTTGTGTAGTTTTGACAAAACAATAATGTCTTTTTATAAAAAAAAATTCATTTAATTTTTAGTTATAACTTAATTTAAGTTTAATAATAATGTAATTCATTTTAGATTTAACTAGCAGTGTATCCGTGCAATGCATCGGGGTGAGCAATTGTAAATGAAAATAAAAAATTAATGTAATAGCTTATCAGAAAAAAAAGAAAAAAATATATATATGGAGTAAATCATATATTTATAATTTATGTAGCATTAGTAGTGAGAGTTTTTTCAATCATGAAGCATTAAGAAATTATATTAAAGTAATCGTTAAATGTATATTTGAATTTTAAAAACATGTATTAATCAACGATATCTAACGAATGATAATATTTTTTCAAAATACTGAAATATAGAATAGGTAAAAATAACAAATATAATGTTGGATAGTATTATTTTGTATCTAAACGTATATATAGGTTCATTATTAGTTAGTTTTATAGAATTCAAAAGACTTTAAAAACTTGTATACATGAAGAAAATACATGTACCATCATAATTAAATAAATATGTTAATTTGAGCAAGTAAATAACTTTTCTTCTTTTGAAGAAACCCCAAATGGAAGAGAAAAAACTTGAATATGGAAGGTAGTGAAAAAGTAAAGTTTGAATTTTTTTCAAATGAGTTGTACCTTATGCATACTAAGTTGTGATTAAGAGATTTTTGAAATGTATGCATAAAATGGTAGTACCTTATGTTTTATAAGTAGTAATTAAGAGTTTTTTATTTCGTCTTTATAATATAGTATAGATAATATAATATTTTTTTATAAAATAAACGTTAAATATTCTGTTAGATTTCAATGATTATCTTAATTATACGTTAGATTTTTTATATTTAAAATCTAATGTTTATCCTGTATTTAATTATGCGGGGAGTGATTTTAGAGGAGATGAAATGTTAGAGATAAGTATTGAAATTTAGGTAAATAGCATCAAAAGTAGTACATAAAGCTTTAATGGTTGTTTTTAAAAGATTTTAAGTAATTAGCGGTATATTAAGCTTTAAAAATTGTTTTTAAGAGTTTTTTTTATAGATGTTTTATAATATAGTATAGATAGATAATAATAATAATAATAATAATAATTTTTATGATATTAATCGAAAAAATGAGGTTCATACGATAACAATAACTAAATAAGAGACTTAAAAAAAGGGTCTATGACTTTACACTAAAATCAATGTGATTCAAGCAACCTGAAATCGCGGGCCACATCCCCCAGCAACCCTTGTGTTAACCGTTAATGTAAAATCACATGTGATTTTACATGTGTTTTGTTGGATTTTTTTTCTGTTAGTTTGTTACTGTTCTCGTTTGAATCTCTCTCTTAGTTGGAAATTAGAAAATTCCAAATGAGAATCGTAAATATTTTAAGAATCGTAAGGTTATTTTTAACTGGTTGGTATTATTGTAAATAATCACATGGGGGAGAGTTTTAGAAATCTTTTAAAAAATCACAAAATAGTCAAGAAACCGCATGTCAATGCTGTAAAACACTTTTCCTTGTGATTTCTGACGCATCCAGATGAAAAGTGGGTTCGCCATGAAAATAAATTGAGATACCACAGCTTGTGGCACAGTAACACATGCCTCGACGCACAAAAAGCAAGCCAAAGTCGTAGCTTGCGGCAACGCAAGGACATACAACAACTTGGGGCACCACAATACGTGCCTCGACACACAAAAAGCAAGTTAAAAGTCGCAAGAAAAAGTGTCTTGTTGCGTTAACTTGTGGTTTCTTAGCTGTTTTGTGAAAGAAAAAAGTTTAAAAGTTTTTAGTCCATGTAGTTATTTATGATTCTTATCTGAAATTTGCAACTAAACTTTATGAGTATAGAGACAGAGGTGGGGAGGGAGAGAGACGTAAGTATATTTATGATTATCATTTGAACTTGACCAAACTGGTATACATACAATGAAGTGATATGTAGAATGTTATTGTAAATAGAGAATGAAAAATTAATACAATTCATTGTTAAAATTATAGAAATTTTTTTAAAGTATTATATTATATTAGTATGATTCCATGTTTATCAATTGGTTTTATAAAATTTAATGTAAGCTTCTAAAAAGTTATCTCCATACAATAAAAAACTAAAAACATGAAATAATAATTTTTTTAATATAATAATAACTATTATTTAACTTATTTTCAAAAATGTTATTATTTACATTGTTGGCTTGTCATTTACATGTCATATCTGACACTGAAGTCAGACATTTTGATTTATTTATTTTCAAATTATTTTAATTTTATTTATTTTAAAAGATATTCCCACTTTGCATCACATACCCACACATTTGCTTCGAGGTTCGTTTTCCAAATATTTATCGACAAAATTTATTAAGTAACATTTTTTATTATTAAAATAAATTATTGATAAATGTTCCTTACTCAATATACATTAATTAGTAAGAGTCTTTTTCCTCACTTAGTCACTCGTTGAATAAAATTCTTTGTTTTGTCATGTTCACCTGATAAGATAAGTGAAACCTAATAAACATTTGTTAAATGACGCCAAACCCATTCTATGTACTGATTGAATTTTTTTTTTATATCTTTTATGCTTAAATGCATCGAGATTAAAGCAACGATGGTGGGCCAAATATAAACCAGGGTTCCGCCAACAGTGTTGTCTTTGTCTTGGTTTGATGGCGAGTGAAGGGGATGTCGACGGTGAAGGTGGAGAATCCCTCTTGAGATTTTAGATTTATAAATGAATTAAATTACAGAATTCTAATACAAATATTTTGGACCCACTTCTTGCCTTTCTTTATTTGTATTTTTGCTATCAATATCTTCTCATTTTGGTTAAAACCAGTCTTTAATTTATGTATATAATTAGATTCCCAAAATCACAAGTAATTGGTCGATTATACTAATCAAATAAACTTATCCAACCAATTGACACGTCTATTAAAAAAAGGAACTTAGATAGAATTTTTGTAATGTATATCAATTATAAGAAAAATACATTGTAACAAACAATACCACGTGTCGACATAATCAACCAACCGAAGTTACCGTGATTGGCATGCATCTCATCTTTTTATCTTCATCATATTTACAAACATCTTAGCAGGATAAAAACATCTTATTTTCTTTCAGTTATATGTTAACGGATCATCTATTCGATATAATTTTACTTTTTTTGGTGAAAAAGGAAAAAAAAATTCAACCCAATGTTTGCACATGGCTTGGATTGATCGGGTTGAAGGCATTTGAATAACCTAACCCAATGTTTGCAGTTTGAAAATCTTCAACGCAACCCAAACCGTACAGATTGGGTTAGGATAGTAGGGTTGATATTTCGGTACACTAAAATGTTCATGTATGTTTGATTACCTTGAATATGTTGTTTTCTCTTCTCATAATTACTTTATTTATCATCAAGGAATTGATGCATCTTATATGATTACATACTAAATATATATGATTACACATATTAAATATATATATATATATATATATATATATGATTACATACTAAATATATATACAGAGTTATATAGAGATGGAGAAGGGATTTAAAGTATATGTATATGAAAAGGGGTCATTGGCATACCTGTAGTTGTGCCACCGTATTATTCTTCCGTCAAAGGGTAAGAAAGATTAGGTTTGTGAAATGTGCAGTCGTATCAATTTGTTGTGTGACACAGTATATACTTTGAAACTACAACAAAGACACAAGTTTTTCTTGGTAGAGTCGGTCTGCAAGATGTTTCTTCCACTTCAGACCTAGGTTCGAGCACACGAGAACTCATATTTGAAAAAGACCAATATTGATTTTGTGGAAAATATCTCTATATTTGTTTCTTATAAATTTTCTGGGTCCGCCCCTGAAAGGAGTAATGGTGTAATTTTCTAATGTACATATTAATAAGAGATTTAACAATCATATTAAATCCAAGGAATGGAAGAAATAGGAGTTATGTAAGATATCATACTCATTCGGTTGGATTAGGTTCAAATGACTTTAACCCAATTTCAACCAAATATCTACGGTTTGAAGATTTTATAACTCGATTAGATATCAAATTGTTTCATATTGGATTATTTCGAGCTGGGTTATGTTGAGTTGACCAAATAGTCGAGTTTTTTAGCAGCCCTAACTAAAAGTAGCATTTTTGGTGGGTCCCTTTGTGGTTTTCACTTTTGTGAAAAGTGGTTCAAGTGGCTTAGGGGTTGTTTTTTTTTTTTTTAAAAACCTCTTAATCGATCTTAAGTCTGAATCGTTCAAACATTTTTACACACCACCTCTTATTAATCATAACTAAAATAAGACTTCAGGTTTTATCTCTCTTAAAAAACAAATGACACCTTAATCTCATAAACATGTTGAGCTAAAAAGAAACAACATAAAGAGGTAGAGATAAGTACTACTACAAGTTTGTGACCCACAAGCAAATGATTCATGGATAGATTCAAAAGCCTAATGAACATCACCAAAAAGAAAATCCACCCTTTGTGTCAATGGGCAAAATTTACTTTTTAAAAAGAATATATATTTTGCTTTGATATATCAAGAAACCATTTTTAAAAAAATCTCATTTGAGGTTTATAGTTTATATATATTTTTAGTATCTTATGCTGATGATGGAAGATTTAAATAAGAAAGCTAAATATCATGAGAAAACAAGACATGAATGTTGATATGCGATTCATTTGAAGATACATTCGTGAATACATATGAACAATTTGTAACGTTAGTTCACATTTGCATCTTCAAATATATTATTTTTCAAATTATTTTAAATTATTCATATATGAACCTTGCATAAAAGAAAAGAGGAAATGGTGCCCTACATAAGAAAAAAGAGGGAATGGTGGTTTGGAGGCTTGCATAGAACAATTATACACCATAATAAAACAAATTCTAAACAAGCAAATCTTCTTAGTTATTAAGAGTCTACAAAACGTTCATGGATATGAATCGAGTATACTTTTCTTATTTTGAAAGACGGATATGTCTATTAAAATCTGCTTTAATCAAAAATTAAACAGGAATCTCCATAATAGGAGGGAAAAGGGATGTTGACATATTGCTATTTTAACCTTCTTAAGTCATATTAAAGCACTGAAAATATTAATATGTACATATACATAATGTGTATATATAGGGGCAAGTTCAATTGAAACTTAACTTCCGTTGTAAACCAGGGGACAAAAGAGCCATGTCCTAGACATTCATTATATCATTCATCCTGAATGTTGTTAAAAATTTACATTCAATATTCATGATAAATGGGAAAAATATGAGGACACATGTTGCCCTCCCCGTTGTCCCTCAGTTCACAACAAAAAACAAGCTTGCTTCCACAAAAACATCTTTGGTTACTTGTATGCACATATACATACCGTACAAATGAATGGTTATTAATATGTTCCTCAGTTTTTCATTTTTTGGGATTTTCCTACAAACTTCATCTCTCTCTCTCTATGTATATGAAATTAATATGAAAAAGGTTGAAATAGCATAAAAAGGGAAAACCAAATGGGTAGGGTTGATGGATATAGTCCAATAAGGGTACATGCCATGTGCAAAGCAAGCATAGGGGGAAATAAAGTGAGATGCAAACATGTGGATAATGGATGTCAAAATCTTAAACAAAGACCTTTGGTTAGCAAACATTTCAGGGGACAACATGAATCTTGGAACAGCATTACCTGACCCCATCAAAAAGATTGGGGGATTTCTCTTTCTTTTTTCCTCTTTCTGTTGCTGTGAATTGACCAATATACCCCTACCCATTTGCACCAACCAGAGTGAAAGCAAATGGATGGGTCCCATCTGAAAACAGTGCAGGTTCAGACTGTTTAGTCCATTTGTATCTATACCATGTACCCCGTCCCCTACACAAAACTCACAATTTAATCACATCCAATCACTTGTAACTTTCAAATTTGTACCATTTCTATGCTTTACTTTAACAAAAAGAAAGTAATAATCATGTCAATTATATTCTCTATGCATTTATCTTCAAATAAATCATCAATAACAGTTGAAATGTTAACCCTTTTTATGGTGGAGTATCTATAATAAAAGTCAAATTAAACGAAACGAGTCTAGTATATCTCATTCTAAAGGTGGGAAACAGAAGGATATTTTTGTGATTGCACCATAACATTCAACCAAACAAAATTATAGCATCCTTAAAAATCATTAAAAATAATAATAACACTATGTCATAAATTTTTTGGTTGCAGGGGTACCCACTTGCAACCCCCTAAATCGACCACTCCCCGGGGTCTAGGAAGGGTAGAATTTAAGTGATTTAACCTCTATCTCTAGAGTAGAGCGGCTTAACCATTTATTATAAATACTTTAATGAGAACCAAATAAAGGGTGATAATTAATATGAAATTATGAATGTAAGGATATAGGTATCTGTTTTTCCTTTTTTTTTCTTCCTTCATGGTATCTAGCAAACATGGCACAAGTGGTTTATGTTTGTGCAAAAAAGGGGTTTGTAACTAGCACCCTTCGAGCCAGCTTACACCGCCCTACCTTAAAAGTATCATGTAAAAGACAGATCAGGTATTACAGCAACCCACTAGGTGGCTGGCTTAAGAGCTCGGTGAGCACAAGAAGCCCAATCCCCAAAGGAATTGGAACTCCTACCACGGTTGTCATACTCAAATGTTCGCCTAATTATGCAAGTATACCACCAACTGTGTTACGCCATGAGGGCACAAGTAGTCCACCTAAAACGTCTATTTCACATATGGATTAAACAATATTCGATTAAATTGATCTTTTTGTTAAGGCCTAGAACTGAAAGAAAAACTATAAAAATCCAATAATTATATATATATATATATATATATAATTTGAAAGGCAAGGACTTTTAAACTTAGGTTTGACAAATTTAGAAGACTATACAACTGGCATGAGTTAGCAGTGACTGTAGAACTGGAAAATTGATTTTTACCTTTTCGAAAGTTTTGATGATGTACAAAAAAACCAGCCAGGGAGGTAAAAATCAATGGGAAATTATTACTAAAGTTTAGGGCACTGAATCTCTCAGCTCATCATGTAATTACAAGCTCAGAGATTAATAGGACAAGCATGAAAACAAAGCTAATTATGGATTCATGTCAGTACAGAAAATCCAGCAAAGGTCGTGTACTGCACCATGCAACAAGATTTCTTATTTCGATTAGGTGGGTCCAAAATCATGTAGGACCCCTTTATATATAAATAGAGAGAGAGAGAGGAGCGTTCAAATGCAACCCATCTATCCACCACTCATTTTATTTTCACTTTTGTAATTAAGAAAAAGGAAAAAACTGAAAATAAAATGAGTGGTGGATAGAGAGGTTGCATGGTTTGCACCATGTAAAGGGGTTGCATAATAACCTACCTCTCTCTCTCTCTCTATATATATATATATAGTTAGGTTCCGGTGAGAGGTTGAGGTTAACGTGAGAAGCATGAGAAGTGGTTACCAACCGTTGGATTAGAAATGGATGCACATTAGGATGAGATGCACCTAGATAAGATGCACCGGATCAATTCCCTTCTAAGCCGCAATTCATGGGAAGACATTTGATTAAAAGTGATCAACGGTTCAGATCAATTTCTCACGCTTTTCACATTGACCTCAACTTCTCACACAATCCTTCGCCTATATATATGTAGGATTGTGTTCGGTAAGAATGAAAGTTATGGTGAGAAGGGTAACATGGGATCTCCACCATCGGATCAATCTTAATTGAAGATCAACACTAATGAAATGCATCGGATCAATTCCCTTCTAAAACCCAATTCATGGGTTGTTCAGATTAAAAGTGATCAAGGGTCCAAATCCCTTCTTACACTTCTCACTTTAACTTGTATTCTCACACGATCCTTTGTTTATATATGTATGTATGTATGTATATGTGTGTATGGTGCATTCACGTGAAAACTACAAAAAAATTGGAACCGGAAATATGTACATTCATTGATACACATACACTAATGAATTTTAGTGAGTATATACATCAATACATATACACTTGCATTACATAGTGTATATATATATTGATGAATATACTTGTTGACTGAATATATATTTTGATAATATATATGCATCAACAAATATACAGGTTCTGCGGTGCTTAATTTTTTTGTGGTTTTCATATGAACCTGATCATATATATAGGGTTGGGTTTACACGAGACCAACCTATTTTCATGAGACCACAAAATAACACTGAACCTTCACAGCAAAAACACTGTGAAGGTTCGATGTTATTTTTGTGGTCTCACGGGTCTCACAAAATAGGTGAACAAAGGAAGATTGGACAACCTTGGTAAATTACGAAAGTACCCATCTCAAATTAAAACCATAAAACCTTCTACAATTAATTCAACCCTTTGCCCTCATTCTCACCCATCCAGTCTTCTCCACTCCCCTCTACCTACCAAACACAAAGGTTATTATTGTCCTAAACCAACTTTGATTAGTGTTATAAAGGACATCATAAAACATTACCAAAGCAAAGCTATAATATGATTTCCAAAAATGGGAAGGGCACCAATGTACATAACAATAGGGGTAAGTAAAGGTTGAAGAAACTATGCAAAGGGTATTTTTGGGAACTCCCATTTCATGGCCTGAATTTGAAATTGAACCAAAACTAGCTCGAAACATGAAACTAAATGATCTTGGATTCCAATACAGAATGCTGAATTTCATGCTTCTAAACACTACCTAAAAAGTTATGTTAAAATCAAACTTCTAATAATGTGATGCACATTAAGTATTCGATTTGTTGAAGACTTTAAGCAGGTAATCACTTCGAAGATAGGGACTTGTGGTAGTGCCCGACAAAGAAAAAGATAGTGCAATTTGACTTTGAATGCAAACTGTTAGCAAAATAGCAACGGACAATGAAGGTATAACATATGATTCTGAACTTTGTTTCAAGATCAGAATTCCAGATTCTTGAATCACCAGTTCAGACATACTTTTATCCCAAAAATGACATCGAATGATAAACAGTTATCAAACAAAATGACAGCATCATGGGTGTGAATCGATTGTATTGTAACAACTTTGTCATGAACTAATCATTAAATAACTTACTATAATATCGTCAATTTGGCACAAGTTCAAAACAGTGATTCTTGCATGCCAATGATGTTGCTAAAAGGTGTACGGTGGCTTACAATTATCTAGTAATATTATGCAAATCTAAGCAGGCGAATTGAAGCAGAGGATAAAAGGATCAAGATTATGGTGCATAGGTTTAGATTTCAATAGACAACGTAGTACAACACGAGGCTGAATGCTCACATGCATCATCCAGACATGTCTTATCAACATTTTAAAATCCTCCAACCACCTAAAACGGCTAAAAGTAATACTCTCTCCGTTCCAAAATAAATGTCCACAATGGAAAAGGCATACGGTTTTAGGAATGTGTAACTATTACACTTTTTAATTAATCAAAGGACAAATTTACCCTTAATAATAGAGTGAGAAATTTTATCCATCCTGTATAATGGGTAAATAGACAATTACTTTTGTAAGTAGACACTTATTTTAGGACAAACTAATAGAAATGTAGACACTTATTTTAGGACGGAGGGAGTATGTGACTCAATATGTTTTTTATTAAAAATAACAATACAATGTTCTAGTTTGTTTGTATTTTATTTTTGAAAGTTTACTGCATTGCTGTGTGATAAAAGGCCATTCGGGATCTACTAAACCAACTAAACCCAGTATATTCCACTCGGAAGTAGGGTGTGGGAGTGGTAAGATGTAGACAGACTTTACCTCAACCACTAGGATAGAGAGGCTGTTTGATCTACTCATAAAACGATATTCTTCAAACCAACAGAATATTGTTCTCTAAAACTTAGGCCTCCAAAACCATAAGGATATGCAACCTATTGCAAACCCTATCAGCAAATCAAGGGAACTTATCTAAAATTTGGAGGGCCAAGGCAACACTCATGACACTCTAGGAAGGCTGAAATTGACTTTACGGAAGTGATAAAGGATGATGTCATAGGAACTCGGTTGCTGTTATGCTGCAAAGTCACAAACCATAGAGACTAGTCATGTAGAACAACGATAAAGTTTCACAACAAGACCTTATTCACAGGGAGAATCTTTGGGCTATTTAGCTCAATAACCTTCTCCAGAAGCTCGTTTTGCAAAATGTCCCTCAAGTGTACTTCTGAGTTTTTACGGGAGCAGACTGTTTTGGACAGGGGCAAATTGTTTTGAACCAGGGGGAGGTCGGATGAAGGTCATTGAGCTAAAAAGATTTAAAAGGTCATGCTCCTCATTGAAAACTCATTTAAGGTCATTTATCCAAAGGACGTGCGTATCTTTTTAGAATACTATATTTATAGCAAAAATACAAGAGTTTGAAGGCCTAGCATGAGACAGGTTTAAGGAATAATTGGAATAAGATGCTTTAGTTTATTACATAGGATGCCAACTAGGACTATCTAACATAGGCAAAGTTGAAAGCAGATTTGGTTCGTCAGTAGGCGACTACGGTTTGGATGTCAGGATTCAGATGTGGCCACTTTTCGGTTTTTCCCTTTTTGGGGGATGGGTGGATGGAACGTGGTTGGAGCACAAGGGTTTCAACTACCCTTAAGTAAGGTTACACAGGCTCCAAGTTCCGACTGAGTGGATATGAATGGTGCCACCTCCTTGGTGTTTTGTGGATCTCATACATGTGCATGTCTAGTGGACACACTTTTCATTCACTACAGCTCAAAAGTGGTCTCATGTATTAAAGAGATAGTTAAAAGATTTGCCTACAACAATTTCTGAGTGGAGATAAAGAGCATGGTTGACTTGCATACCTAAACAACCACAACTTGTAGCCCTAAGAGTAAGGTGTTAAATTTGGGTTAATAAACTCGTCAACATCTAAATGCATTAAAATTTAAAATTGGACCTGCCTGGGAGGTGTGTCATACTGATCAAAGGCTGCTAAAACCTCGTGTTGAGAATTTTTCTTGAAGTTCAACTAGATTTATAGCAAGTTGTTGAGCTACAGTAAATAGCCTAAGGAACACATTACCAATTCATCAAGTGTAGCAATTGCAGTTCATCTATTAATAAGAAATGCTGTAAGAAGTATCTAGATATATTAACACGAAGACTAAAACCCATATCAATCAAAAGAGCCATGAACATGAGATATGTGTAAGTCATTTTACCATGATTAACGTTGAGGAACAGGCAGTTAACAACCCTTGCGCAGTGGTGGAAAAGCAAGCGCCCCGTGAAAAAAGCATCCAAGCCAGCATCTATCCCATCGCATCTTAATTCAGTTCATCATGGTTCTCCAGTTAAAAGTAGAAAGGATCACCAGATTAGGGTTTATAATGGTATAAACACCAACTATATGCTTCTTTCAGATGAACAAACCAACTAACACTATCCGACACCAAACAGGACACCAAGATAAAATAAATCCATGCCATTTCATTATATGATAAATCTATCAACATGCGAGTATGTGACAACAACTCTTATATAGTTCAATAATCAAAGTCAAGCTTCAAAAAACTTTGAATGGACCTTGGCTTTCCTAGAGAGTGATTGCCATAAGATAAAATAATGAATTTGGCCAAAATGCCATTCCAGCACATATTGATGCAAAAAAAAAATTGTTTACAATTATGTTATATTCATGTTACAATGTGAAAAATTATGCGTTGTACAACAATCACCATATGGTCTCAGCTTCAAAAAGTTAGAGAATATAACCTCATACCCATGAATAATAAGTCCCCTCAAGCAAAAATCTGGAAAGCAAGAACTTCTTGGGTCAAAATATCTACGAACTGATAACTCAAGCCCATCACTGCTTGATAATAATTATATATCGCACTTGTTTTTGCTTCATTTCGTGGTTACTTCTAGTAGATCTTTCCAGGTGGTCAACTTTTCTCTGGGTTTCCCTTTCAAACTCCCAAGCCTCTTCTCTTCAGAATCTATTTTTTCCCAATCACTGAATGTAACAACTTGAACTTTCCTACTTTCCAGTAACTGAAGAAGCCCCTCTCTGCCTGCCTTTGTCGATGAAGATGTAGATGTTAGCTCTCCTTTCTCTAAGTCTTCAGAGATGCTTGCCACCTGTCAATTCTTTAACCAATCAATGGAGATAATGATAGCGATAACTTGCCACAAGTACCTTAAGATTAATTGGAAAAAGAAGTTATCCACAAGGCTACAATGGATACTTCTCTTTGATTACTAGGATAAGTTACAACTGCTAACACATCAATATATACGATAAAGTGGCTACTTACAGTTTCTTCTGCATCATAAAGGTTAGTAGCAATTATTCCAGTTGGCCCTCTCTTTAACCACCCACATACATACAAGCCATCCTCAGGTTGAGCAAGGTCAGAAGATAGAACACGCCCTCTAATATTTGGAACCACACCTAGAAAATAATTCATAGAGGAAGCAACATAAGGTTTTGCTTCTTGATACAACCATAGACTCACAAATTTCCAAACGAAGGGTTTACATTGCCTTCTATAAAACTAACAGTAGCTAGAATGCATCAATCTCAAACCTACAGACATACTCCAGGCATATATGATATATCTAATATGCCTTTTCAACAACGGAAGAGTAAAGTATCAACTATTAAAGGTTTGAATGCAACTTATATCAAGGCATACCTTTGGAATGATTAAATGGTAAACCATTGACTGGTGTAGATTTGTAACCTATGCTCTTCAGTACCAATCTGTAAAAAGCAAATTTCAATTGACACAGTAATACGTATGCCACGGAAAAGATTAAACAAGTTCAGAGAGACCGGGTCATGCCTTAACACCGCTGGCCCATGTATATGGTTCATATGGTGTTCCTTCTATTTAATTTTGCGGTATGCATTTTAGACTTCAAGCAATCAGGTTCTAATTTCAATTCAAGTCCAAAGTAAATATGTTTTCTTTTGCCATCAATGAGAGTCCATCAAAGAAGAGAAGAGTTCACAATCCATGAAGAAGTTTTATAAAATTGCAAGCATATTCTATGAAGAAAAAGTCCCTGTTTCATTTTTAAAAAACCTGATATGATGCATACACAATAATTTAAATAACCCAGCAACAGAATGACATAGCAATGTATCCAAAATTTTCCCACGCAAAAGACATACCACCTATTCCTCAAAGCTACAGTCCGTTTAAATAGACAAATCAGTTTAGAATATAAAGAGCACATTCGAGCACATTCGCCACCCTTATAATTCGGGACATGCACATGCACGATAATCAGCATGGGCTTTAAGTATATGAAGTTGATAGGGGCTTGACCAGTTGCAACATTGGTGCAAATTTTGTGAGTAGGGATACAACATTTTTACATCATACAAAAAATGCTTCCAGTTAACAAGGAATTTACCCGCAATTTAGATCCTCATGCTGTCCTGTACCTACTGCAATCTGATTTCCAGAGCCATCCCTTCCTAGAAAATTAGATTGGTGTTAATTTTTCCGTACTGCAAACAACAAACAAGAGCTTCTCCAAATGAAGTGTAAAACTTACATACAAGTTTTCAAACATTTCACTCAAAATTCAACATTGCACAGAATTCATAACGATATTAAAGTGACTGCATGGTATTGGAAAACTACGCCACAGAATTAACATTTATGCTTGTCCCAACGGAACTAAGTACTCATGAGAACAAACAATTTAAATATCTAGCAAAACGAAACATGCACTTTGACTGTTTATGAGAACAATGGATGTGATTGATCCCAAAGGCAACATATTTGTCAAGCCAGTAACACAAGCTTTACTAATTCTACCTTCAAGTGTTGTCTTCTCAAATTGCAAACCAGCAACATGGCCACTCCTGTCATCTGATTCTAGAAATTTGTCAGGTTTCCGGAAGAAAGTGAAATGTAGTTCTCGTTGACCTGAACTTGGATGGGGCGCCCCTGATGAGGATGCCTTGGATAACAACTCAAAGACCCTCTTTCGAATACGATTGTTCTTCATTTCTTCCTTTGCAAAACGACAAAACAGAACAACCTCACTTATAGATCAAAAATTGCTAAAAGTAAACAGACTATAACTGGAAACACAGAGCAGCTTTTAACATGACAAAGAAGGGGAAGAAGAGGCCGCATCACTGGTGAAAATGAAAACACGATATTTTCATTGTATAGCCAGATGAAAGTTGAGGAAATGATTTGACCTCATCTGCAGAGGTTTTTAGGAGATCGGCTTCCTTGATGTTAATGTACAAATCTTTGATAGCTGCAATGACAGAACCAGAGCTTTGTAAGAACCAAACTCAGGAGTCACTCAGCTTCCATGTAGATTCAATTTGAAGAAGAAAAACACAAAGGGCAAAGTGTTGATTAGTTAACATTATACACCACATATTTGACAGTGAATCGTCATAAACAAGAGAGATTCTATGGTTATTTAGCGGATCTTTCCAAAAGGATACGGTCCTCAACCATCAAAGTTTCAAGTTCCAGATCACACAGTTACAATCAAAGAGGTTCATTGTAAAGAAAAACCATTCAATAGGTCAAACCAATTTTCATCTTGACAAATTTATGCAAGAACAACACAAAGGGTCAAATAATGCATTTAAAACCTAAAGCAAATACTGAGAAGGCATCAGCCCTTGGATATTAAATGGTACTTGTCATGTTGTTTGTTATTTTATGTTATTTAGAGCTAATTTGAGGTTGCTCAAAAGCAGTCAAATCTAGTTATGAGCTCCTCTCAAAAGTACTTAATTGTTTGGTAGATTAAATAAAACTCAGCTTCTCTAAGTTGTTCACAATCCAAAGAAGGGCAAATAGTGCTCAATAGCACATTTTCAGAAGCAGGCCTGACCAGGTAATTTACCATTTCCAAGTAAAATGTTGCATTTTCTTGGGATGGAGGGGAGTATTGTATTCTCCATCCTTCACGATAGGAGATAATAATATTTTTTTTATTGCTATCAATTATACTCACTTTTTATTTTTTGTTCCTATTATGACTAATTTACAAAAGGAGGACCTAAGATGACCATTTATTAAACCAAACCTAATGACTACAATTCTTGTTCATTTTAACATCAAAAAACCGTTTTTCTACCAAACACCATTTATGCTCTCATACAGTTTTTGAGCCAATATTCACCGATGTATACTTGTTTCTTAAAATGCTTTTGAGTACATGTGTCCCTTCATGAGCATCCCCTAACATCCTGTAACCTATAACAATTACCTAGAATTTCTCGTAGCTCTTTTGCAGTACAAGCCGCTTGTACAGGTCCACGTCTGCCAACAAGATAAACCTTCCTGAAAATTCAGAAGATATATATTAGGCACCAAATTAAATTGCAGAAACTAGTTTACTGTCTGACTAGTGCTTGATAACCTTATGGAGCTCGTCCTAAGAGCAGCCAAAGCATGGCTGGCAATATCAGTAATAGCCAACTCTGTAGGTGGTCTTAAAAGAATCCGTGCAACATCAAGAGCCACATTACCCTAAAAAACAAATGCAAGATTCGTTTCATAATAGGCGTTTTCTTGAAAACCGAAGCTATTACTTCACATATATCAGAAAAAAGTATACGTATAACCTTCCTAACAATAGAATCAGTCACGAAATACTTATTTCCATGACTAATACATGCACACTCACGAGCATCTAATCAATGCACAAATATGTGCATTTGTGTGAAGATACCTGTCCCAGAACAACGGCTGTGTCTGTGCTCTCCAAATCCAGTGTCAGCTTGCTGAAGTCTGGGTGCCCATTATACCACCAAACAAATTCTCTGGCAGAGTGCACACCCTTTAAATCCTGTAGTGGGTGCATGAAATAATGGTAAAATAAGATATTCATGAGATCATTAAATGGATGGTAAGATCCATAAAACTACCAGTTCTGCAATGACCTTATATATATTGAGATTGAGCAGAGGCAACAACCAGGAAAATAACATACCTCTCCTGGTATACCAAGAACTCTATCACTTTCAGCACCATAAGCAAGCACAACCTAATTGATGGCATATGATTGTAATTATTCACATATAGTTAGAGACGAAAGAAATAAACCCAAAAGTCTGAGTGCTTTTAACCTTGTCCCTTACCACATTGTAAATTTGGCGGAGCTCATGCAAAGAAATGGAGGATCCAAGAGACACATTCCCAAAGAATGAGCACCGTTCATTATGTGCAACCCGAGAAAATTGGTTGGTGACAATCTGTTGCAAGTTTTCTGGTCAACTGGCTCAATTAAGATGATTTTTTTCAGAAAAAAATAAAGTAAATGCTGATACAAGGTGGTAACATACAGTCATTATTGCGCCCATTTTATATTGTACAAGATATCAAGGATTTAGTTCAGCCTTTTCCTATTTATCTCCTCTATCTTAATCATTAATTTATTATCTGCTTTCTTCATTAGTATGTGTAATTCCAGATTTTCAGGCTTCTATGCCATGAAATTTATCAGCATTTCTACAATGATGCTAAAAGAATCCTATAGCTATGAGCAAACACATACAATATTACTAGAACTTCTAAAAACATGTCAAACTTGTCTTAGCCCAAAAATGAAGCAAACATGCACAAACCAACAAAACATGGTAGAGGATAACACTAAAATCTACAAGTCCAAACCAATACATAAACCAAAAGTGATAACAAGTGTTCTAAATCTTGCAACCCATACCTTTGTTTCAGGGTGATCAGGTGCTACCCCAGACCGAACCAATCCAAATGGTGTTGGCAGTCTATCAATGATGTCCACTTCGGCTCCTTTATGTGCTTTCAGCATCTATTAGTTTATTGCAAAAGTAACTTCCATCAAAAACAAATTCTCAGTCACTCTACAAATAGCACTAGCTCAGAACAAAGATTGAAGTCCATGTTTGGTTTCTGAAAGTAAAACCCAATATATTACAATAATTAAATTGATACCAATTATTTATTCTGTTTGTAGCACCAAGAAGCATTAATATTGTTACTTTGGTTAGCATTTTTTCCTTTAAGAAACACTATTCAATCAAAATTTGGAGTTGAAAACTACATATGACTGTCAACAGTCAAATGTGAATTGAATTCTCTTTTGGGTATGTATGTATTTTTGGGGATGGGGTAGTGCATGACAGCAACTGAATTACCTCAAACTACCAACACAAAGAAAAGGAGGCCTTGCACTAACCAAAACCCTTATCTGTCCTGCTATAAGGTCTATGCTCAAAGCAAGCTTAATTATGATTGAAGCTGGCATGAATTAATGGACACAACCGTACCATCGGGAATTAGTCCATGTTCATCTAGATGATCCAAGACTTCCCAAACCAACTATGAGAATTTCTAATGAGAGATTAGGATACAATTGAGCAATGCATACGTAATCAAGTCCTCTAAATGCACCTCCTTTAGTGAACTAATAGATAACAACATATACTACTAATACTCTTTCATATTGATTAATTTAACAACTCAAATGACTAGCTCAAATTCTCTAGAAACAAAAACCAAACCTTATAACCAATTAATTTATACTGCACCAGTAATCAATCATAACAAAATGATCATCAATTTACCCCAAATTCAATAATGTCAATTTCTTCACATATATCCTTACAGAAACACACACACACACACAAGTGCATATACATATACATGTTTATATATAGAGAGAGAGAGATAAAGAGAGAAGGAGGGAAGCAAACCTTCTCGGCGGTGTAAAAACCAGCAGGACCGCTGCCGACTACACAAACACGCAATGATCGAACAGTAGCAGACGAAAACTTCCTAGCAATCATGGATCTAAAAACGGCCATAGATGATGATCGGAGATACAGATTACCAACTAAAATTATTAGAATCGAATTTAGGGTTTTCAAGGGGGGAAGAAGCTCTAAACTGCCATAACAGAATAATGGAAGCAGAGAAACTGGGTCAACTCAGTGGACACTCGGGCCCTTTATATTTATGGGCTCAATTTACGAGATATTGGCCCATGTTTGGATGTCATCGGCCCAATATAATATAATTGTGTAAATATTAAAAATAAAGTTTAAATTATATTATTTGATTAAATATTAAACATTTAAAATAATCTTCAATTTATACAACATTAAAAAATACATATCAACTAAGGTTGAATACAATAATTTAATAAAAATCTTTGACTTAAAATAAACTAGAAGCGTACTCGCGCAATGCAACGAGATACATTATGTAACACCCCGAATTTCGAGAAGCATCATTTCAAGTTAATACAGAAATCATTAGCTTTAAAGAAAAAAATAAGATATATGATTTTGGACTTGAATCTTAGATTTTATAGTCTTGATGGATAAAGGATTCAATTACGAGTCCAACGGTCCTTTCTGGAGCAAAAACGGAGCTATAACGAAGAAGTTATGGCCGAAACAGTGAACGAGAAGAAAGTTGGAAGAACCAGCGACAATGCCCTGGCGATTGTCGCATGGCAAAGTCGCCCAAAGTGGGCAGACTGCTGTTAAGTCGCGAAATTCAGCCATTTTCCTCATTTCTTCTCATCCAAACTTCTTCTACTCTCTCCCAAACCGTTTTCCTTCTTCCCCCTTCAAACCCTAACTTATTTTGGCTCAAATCCTTGGATTTTGTGGAAGTAAAACATCAACAAGTGGTAGGATTGAAAGTTATGGTCAAGAACTCACCATCTCCATCTTCATCTTCAACCTCAAGCTTATTTTTGGGTTTTCTAGGTTTTCATCAAAACCTAAGTGGTAAGTGTATCCCTTCCATTTCTAAACCGTGAAATAAGTTATAAATGATGGTTTCCTAGTGTTTGATTTCTCTAATTTCGGTTTGGAAGATTTTTGGGAGTTTTGTGTCAAAATTAGGGTTTTACCCAAAAATGGAGATTTTGATGCTAAGTGTTTGGGAAATGTTTCTATATGGTTGAATATAGTTATTTACGGTTGGATACTTGTGGATCTAGGTTATGGAAGTTTTGACCTTGAAGATTCAAGTTTCTTCAAATGAGCTCAAAGTGGGGAAAATCTAGATTTAACCTAAATCTAGCAAGGTGAGTTCAAATTGATTTGTTAAAACGGTGTACATGCCAAAATGTGTATTTTGAAGTAAAAGTATGTTTTACTTGGTATTTGTCAATGTGTGAGTATTTTGATAAGTTTTCATATTTGGTGAACTTGGGTTGTTTTAACCTCCTAAAATGCTCATATTGGGTTTTGGATATTTCAACAACTAAATAACATGATTTACGCATTCTTGGTGATTTTGTACAAGTAAAAATCTATTTTATAATTTATGCATCTTTGATGATTTTTGTACAAACGAAGTCTATTTCATGTTATATGCATTTTGGTGTATTTGCATTCATAAACCCTTTGGAAAATCTTTGGTCCCAATACGTGTTGAGTTTTGGGTTAATCACGTCTTTGAGGTATGTGTCTTCATAAACGTTGTTTAAAGACATTTCATTAATTGTGGGGACGTTAATTGTCGGTCAAAGGAATTTTCGGGCATTTTGGCTCGGTGTTGACGTAAATGAGTATTGAGGACATTTGTCCGGTTTTAATGGCTCGATTTAGAGTCCAATTGTGATTTACGTTTTAATGCATTTTGTTGATAATTACAGACTCGAGTGCTTTAGTCATTCATGAGTAGTCGTGTAACTTTAGACTGTGTTGCATTGGATCCATAGGCACGTAAGTCAATCTTATTTGATGGTCAATTGGGTGGTACGGGGTTGGACTCCAGGACTCATGTTTTATGACCGAAACTTGACAAGGAGACACTAGGAGGGTTGAGTCTGGATAGTGCTGCCTGGGAGGTGAGTATTGTGACCTCCCCCATTTGGGGAATTTCCTTAGTTGTAGTCCCCAGTATGCCGGGCCTTTTGGGGAATTTCCTTAGTTGTAGTCCCCGGGGTGTCGGGCCATTTGGGGAATTTCCTTAGTTGTAGTCCCCGGTGTGCCGACCCTTTTGAGGTGGAGTTCTTTGTAACGGCCACCAAGGTCAACTGTCTCTTTTGGTGAACTTGTCAAGAGGTCGTAGGGGCACTTGGGCTAGCGTGTCGTGAAGTGTCATACGATCAACGTTGTTCGAGTGGCATACTTTGGTGTTCCTCCGCTCTCAACAGATACGGGTATTGTAACACCCCGATTTTCGAAAGGTATCATTTCCAGTTTATACCGAAATCGATATATTAAGGAAAAATAAGATATTTTATTTTGGGCTTGAATCCTTGATTTATAGTCTTGATGGATGAAGGATTTAATTACGAGTCCAACGGGTCTTTCCGGAGCGAAAACGGAGCTATAACGAAGAAGTTATGACCGAAACGGGATTTGACCAAATAAGAAGAAAAATCAATTTACCAAAATCAGTGGCTGAGGTACCTTGTTATGTGGGTTGTTGAAGCTGAACCCACGGAGCAACCTACGAGAATGAAAATTAGGGTACCTTGTTATGTGGGTTGCTGAAGCTGAACCCACGGAGCAACCTACGAGAATGAAAATTAGGGTACCTTGTTATGTGGGTTGCTGAAGCTGAACTCACGGATCAACCCACGAGAATGGCTGGATGTTTTTTTTATATACGTTTTTTTCTCAAATATTCCTCATTTCTCATTCTCATCTCATTTTCCTCCCCAAGTTTTCCTCTCATCTTCTTACCTTCATAGAAACCGATTCTAGGGTTCTGCTTCACCCAAATCATATCATCTATTGCTAGAAGTTGGGTGTTCCATCCTTGATTTCGGTTTGGAAGCTCCATCTTCATCTTCATCTTCTCCAACCATCTTTCACCATTGTTGACCATATTTTGGGGTTTTCCAATAAACCTATTTGTAAGTCATTATAACCATTTCTAAACCATGAAATAAGCTATAAATGCTCCATTGATGATTTCCTAGTGTTTGATTTCTCTAAATTTCGGTTTGGATCATTTTGGGAGTTTTCGGTCAAAATTTGGGTTTTGCCCAAAATAGAGATTTTGATGATTAAGTGTTTAAGGAACAATTATTTATGGTGGAATATGTATATTTATGGTTGGAACCTTGTGGATCTAGGTTTTGGAATATTTGGTTTGAAGAACCAAGTTTCTTCAAGGAAAGCTCTAAGTGGGTAAATACTAGATTTAGCCTAAATCTAGCAAGGTGAGTCATACTTCTTTTATAAAACCTTATACACATCAAAATACATGATTTTGACTTCTAATCATCTCCTTGTTTGCATATTCATCATTTATAAAGTTTTGACCTAACTTTGTATTTTGGGAGATTTTTAGAGTTCCTTACCATTTTGTGAAATGATGATATAATCCATGTTTGGATTGACAAAAATATGTTGTTATCATATTTTGATGAATAAACATTTATTATGGCTTCTAGTCAAATTTATATTTGACATACAATGGTATTTTGGTTGAAAAAGGTTATCTTGTGAAAAAGAAATAAATGGTTTTGACCTTGAAGAAATCCTTATTCCAATTGGATGGTTTTTACACTTGAAGGGTTTCATTTGTTATGAAATAAAATGAAGTATTTCTTGCACCTATTTGGTGAATTATTTGGAAGAATGTATAAAATCTCATTTTTGTGATTTCTCATTCTTATCAGCAGTTGAACTTAAAAATGCATTTTGGTTATAAAATGTTATTGGAACCATATGATTATCTATGGTTAGTCACAAACGTAAATGGGACAAGTCTTGACTATTTCTAGTGGATCCCTAGGTATTGAGTCGGCTTATATTATTGGGATGTTGTTTCCCCTTTTGTAGCTATGGATGCATTTGATCCTCGAGTGCCTTTGGTACGGTTATGTGAGACCGGTTACTAGCCATGGATTCATAATGTAGTCCTAGTGAACGAGTATGACTTGGTTCATCGGATGCCCTCCCTCACATCATCGTACGGACCTTCGTTGTTCGTGGCCATGACTCCAAGTATTTAGCTCACAACTCGGATTGTGGCCTACTCGGTGTTCCGCCGACAATCCTTGGTAAATCGGGTATCCCCCGTCATCGCAAGATGAATTTTATATAAAAGGCCCTTTTGTGGCAAACAGTTCAATTGTAAACATATTTTCTTGAAAAGAATTCCCTTCGTTACAATTGCATATATTTATTCAAATTATAAATTGTATGTTCTCACTAGGCTTTAAGCCTAACACTTATTCGAAAATGATGTGTATATCAGGTTCCCTTAGCGGCGGGTCGTCAAGGGTTGAGTGAAGAGTTTGGTCTTCTTGAGGAGAATTCTGGATGATAGTTATTTTGGAGATTTGATGTTTAAACCAATTTATTTATTTGGTATTGGGTTGACAACCTATGTAAGCTAGATAGATTTGGTTTGGTTGGTTGTCACTTTTCCATACTCCTTGGCATGTTTTGTGAATGTTCACGCCTTGCCCAGTATTTGGGTGGTTCGTCCTATTTATAGACGTTATATTGCCGAAATTTCAATTTTTAAATTACCCCAATTTTTAGGGTGTTACAGGTATCCCCCGTTGTCGGCCCGATGTATTTTGGATATTTAATTGTCCATGTTTTAATATTTGGATTTCATTTCATTTTATGGTCGTGTGAGTATTAAGTTTCGGTTCCATGTTTTAATGGCGTATCATATTTATATGTATTGTTTTCCGTTATTTAAGGGTCGAGTATTCTGTCCCACCCGTGTTTTGGGTGTTTTGGGATATGAAGTATTATTTACATTTTCACGAATTTGGGTGTCGAATTATAATCCCGTTTTGGGTGAGTTATGGGTTGCATCGTTTTATAAAGAATGTGTGATTGGGAGCATTGTCTTTAAAAATGCATATTATGGGAAAAGTGTGCCGTTTTCATTTTAAAGTAAACTATTTCTAAGGATCTTGATTTGAACTGAATTCCTTTATTTTAAAGATATATTTATTCATGTTAAAACTCTTGAGCTCACTAGGCGTTAAACGTAACCCTTTTTATTTGTCGACATGTGCATCAGGTTCCAGTTGGAGGTTCGGTTCTAGCAGTGCTATGAAGAGTTGAGCCCTAACTTTTTACAAGAGTAAGTAGTTTGGGGGAAGTCTCCCGTAGGTTGAAGATAGTATGAGCTATGGAAAGGTAGAAAGCCTAATTTAAGTTATCTTAGAGTTTGGGGATGTTTAGCTTATTATAAAGTTCCCGATCCTAAGAAGACTAAGTTAGGACCTAGAGCCTTGAAAAGTGTGTTTGTAGGATATGCAGAAAATTCAAAAGCTTATCGGCTTTTGGATTTGGATTCTAATGTAGTTGTAGAGTCACGAGATGTTGAGTTTTTTGAGACTAAGTTCAAAAGTGACACTACACACATTGATGAGATAAGACAAACAATACTTGGAGATAATGTTTCTGAGCCTTCTACTAGTGATAAACGAACTTCTTTAACTGAAATTGAGCCTAGAAGAAGTGGAAGAGCTAGGAAAGAAAAGAACTTTGGTCCTAATTTTATTTCCTATCTTGTAGAAGGAAATATAGAAATTGTTACAAACAAAATACCCATTTTCTTCAATGTTGAAGATGATCCCAAAACATTTCAAGAAGCAATGGCTTCTAGAAATTCTGCATTTTGGAAAGAGGCCATAGACAATGAAATGGAATCTTTAATAGCTAATAGAACTTGGGTTATTTCAGATTTGCCTCCGGGTTCAAAAGCAATTGGTTGTAAATGGGTATTTAAAGTAAAACGTAACACTGATGGTTCCGTTCAAACTTTCAAAGCTAGACTAGTAGCACAAGGTTTTAGTCAAAGAGAAGGTATTGATTACTTTGACACTTATGCACCAGTAGCTAGACTTACATCCATTAGAGTACTCTTAGCTTTGGCTTCAATCTATGATTTGTATGTACATCAAATGGATGTAAAGACAACTTTCCTAAATGGTGATCTAGATGAAGAGGTGTATATGAAACAACCTGAAGGGTTTGTACTTCCAGGAAATGAAAAGAAAGTTTGTAAGCTTGTTAAATCATTGTATGGTTTGAAACAAGCTCCTAAGCAATGGCATGAGAAATTTGATTCCGCTATATTAAAAAATGGTTTTACTCATAATTCAGCGGATAGATGCATATATTCTAAGTTTACAAAGGATTATTGTGTCATTGTATGCCTTTATGTTGATGATATGTTAATCATTGGAACAAACATGAAAGGTATAAATGAGACTAAGGCTTATTTAAGTTCATGTTTTCAAATGAAAGACTTAAATGAGGTTGATACCATATTAGGTATCAAAGTTAAGAAAAATAGTGGGGGTTATTCTTTAAATCAATGTCACTATATTGAGAAAATGCTAACCAAGTTTGAGCATTTAAAGTTTAAAGAAGCCAACACCCCATATGACTCTTCTTGTAAACTTAGTAAGAATAGTGGAAGGGTTGTAGCTCAACTTGAATATGCTAGTGCAATTGGTAGTTTGATGTATGCTACACATTGTACTAGACCTGACATTGCTTATGCGGTTTGCAAACTTTCAAGATTTACTAGTAATCCTAGTCTAGAACATTGGGAAGCCATTGGGAGAGTGTTTGGTTATTTAAAGAGAACTAAAAAGCTATCATTATACTATGGAAACTTTCCTTCGGTTCTAGAAGGGTATTCTGACGCTAGTTGGATTACGGGTAATCATGATAATAAATCCACGAGTGGTTGAATTTTTATGATTGGTGGTGGTGCTGTTTCTTGGGCCTCAAAGAAACAGACTTGTATAACACATTCCACCATGGAATCTGAGTTTTTAGCCTTAGCGGCGGCGGGCAAAGAAGCGGAATGGCTTAGAAACATGTTATTGGATATAAAGTTGTGGCCACAACCGATGTCAGCCATTTCTTTGCATTGTGATAGTGAGGCAACCTTGTCTAGAGCGTATAATAAGATTTATAATGGAAAATCTAGACATATTAGTTTGAGACATGCGTATGTGAGAGAGTTAATATCCAACGGGATAATAACAATTACGTATGTAAGAACGTCTAACAATCTGGCTGATCCATTTACCAAAGGACTCTCAAAAGATATGGTATTTAGGACAACCTGTGAAATGGGATTGAGACCTATTGATTAGTTGGCAACAACGGAAACCCAACCTTTTCCTAAGTATACCCTTAGATAAAGGTTCAATGTGGTAATAACAAGTTGTTGATATCCAACTGGGTTCATACTAGTTAACTCTAGTATATGTTTTAGGGTGAGTGCTCAACTCTTAATGAAATTCAATGGTTAGTGAATTTCACCTATATGAACATAAGAGGTGGTGCCGCTTCTAACAAAAGTATAGGTCGACTTTTGTAAATGTTCATGAATCCAGGATGAGCACATGGCCATAATGGTGCTATACGTTTAAGAACATGTCTTGATAATCAATTGTGTGTGTGATTATTCCGGTTTTAATATGTATAGATCTTGGCTCAAAAGCTTTAAGCCGCCATAGATTTAATTAGAACTTTGAATAGTTTACACTAAGTTAAAGTTCAAATCGAAAGATACTTTAACTTATGCATAATTGTTTTTATTTGATGAAGACTAGGTGGGGGATTGTTATATATATAGTCTTCATAAGTGAGATTTGTCCCACATAGAAAGAATAGTGGAATCTTACTTGTTTTGTGATTTTAGGCTTATCACTTGTCTCACATTGGAAGAGTGATAAACTCTTTCTTAGTTTATAATCCTTGTTAAGAGATCAATTGAACTAAGGGGAATTTGGCCTTGTTGGGTGGATTTTACACATATATTTAACGGTCAAAAGATAGCACTAGCACTAGCATGTTGCGCGTGTGCGATTCTCATAAAATCATAATTTTTGTGCTTGGAACAGTGTAGAACGCGGGTTCAATGCGATCAAACCCGTATTCACTTCTGTTGGCGGTTTTTTGACAGGTTTTGGTTATAATTTAAATTTGGATTAAGTTTAAAGTTGGTTAAACTTATCCAAATTAGTTATAATTTGAATTTGGATCAAGTTTAAAGTTGGTTAAACTTATCCAAATTAGTTATATGTCAAACCCTATATATATGTGCCATAATTCCATCATTTAATCAATCAAAAATCCTCTCTTGATCCTCTATTTATTCTTCAAAACTTTCTGCAGATATGTTCTTTGAGTTTATGTTGTGTTGTTGAACATAAACTATTGATTAGATAATTCCTGGGGGTGTATTAGCCTAAACCCAAACAACCTTGATAGTGGGAGCTAATAATATCCTAAGGGAAGTGATTCATATCACGTTCTAATCTATTGCTTTCCTACATATTTTCTTTCTTTGCATACCTTATTTCTAACAAAAATAACGAAAGCCAAAGATAGAAGAATATTATGCTATAATAAAATCCATTCCGAAGATTAACTAAATGACCAAAAATCCTGGATTTCTGCATTATGGTCAAAAATCCTAAGCCGTATATAAAAAGAGGTTTTGCAATTCAAATCTGCTATGAGGCTGTAAATAGAGCCCGGATGTGTATAAACAGGTTTGTGTACAAAAAGGTCTATGAAAAGATATAACAATGTATAGCTTGATGGGAACAAAGTGAGTATAAACATCAATCTGAGAATTTTCATTAAAGAAGCAAGAGTACAAAATTCCAAAGATCTCATTAATTCCTAATATAACATAATTTCCAAAGACTGTCATTCCCAAATAAATTCTTCAATGCTTTGATGGATGCTTCAAGTTCTTGCTTGGGCATTTGTGTAGAAGTGACGATCAATAGATGATTTGAAATTGTATAAACATGTGAAGCTGCTGGTTGGGCAATTGTAAAGAAATTCTTGAATGCTTTGATGGATGCTTCAAGTTCTTGCTTGGGCATTTGTGTAGAAGTGACAATCAAGAGATGATTTGAAATTGTATAAGCATGTGAAACTGCTAGTTGAGCATTTATGTAGAAACTGCTCTTGAAGCTGTTGGTTGAGCATTAATCCCTTTTGTCCTGCTTTAGCCAGACGTTTTTCTGTACGAGCGTGAGTCACAACTGAAATGGCAGCATCCAACTCCCTTTGTAAAGTCTTCACCCTTTGTTCAAGAACTTGCACCCAAAATAGTCATCAGAGAGAAAGGTCCTTTTAGTAACAACTCCACAATAAACACACATAAATAAGAAAATATTAGGAAAAAATATTTGTTTGCCTCAAGTTATTTCAGTTTCTCCTAGTGTTTAGTTCCTCCAAACTTACCCACACCACCAGTCTGCAACACATGGTTATGGTTCTGTGACTTCTGTCCAAGTTTTCTACAGACTACTGGAACAAACAGAACTAATTCATTTTCTCTTTTACAATTTGGCATCTGTATATAATTCAGTTTGTGAATCTTGAACTTGAAGGATGAACTGTCAACTAGTCTAATGCAATGTCCATCCCCTACTGTTGGCTTTTGCAAAACTCAGTATATGCTTCGTGTATTTGAGAGAGTTAGGCTTTGAATTGCAGATTACTTTCCTTAAAATTTTCTTTACCTATTTCTTGAGCATATATGTAGACTTGTAGTGGAGGATCGGAACCTTTATTACTTCAGTTTGTTGGATGGCTTTGTAAGGTTAACTCAGATTCAGCTCCCTCACAAGAAGTATTTGTGATATTATTTGTTTTTCAAAGTACAGTTGCCTATTCCATATGAAGCAAGGAAAATAAATTAATTGTCAACTAGTCGGGGACAATGTTCATCCACCACTGTTGGTTTTTGCAAAACTCAGAATGTATGTTTTTTGTATTTGAGGAATTAATTTGAGATTAGAGAGTTGAAGAAGGAATTGTCCAATTTCTTGAAATAAGATGCCTATTTATAGGCTTACAGCAAAAAAAAAAAAAAAAAAAAAAAATCCTAAAAAGATATCAACTGCTATTGAACTAATTTTACTAACTGAAAATCAGAAAATCATGAAATGTATGTTAGATGGTAGATAAACATGGAGGGCATGTTATGAGGAAGCAATACAAACCAGTAGAAGATTGTTTTGCTGGCCAAATGTAAGTGGTAGGTTGTTAATGTGGCAAATTAGTTGTTTAGCTAATGCTTATGCTAGTGGTGCACTATCTTATTTGATGAGTGGTAGGCAATACATTTATGTTGCAGAATAGTAATAGTGTCTTATTTAAGGTTTCATGTTGTTTTGTCTTGAAGATGAAGTTTAACCAGTCAATTTATAAGCCTCCTCCTTAATGTTTTTCATTTAGCTACAACTTTTTAGATTAATGAACGCGAGAGTGTAACTTGATCTATTAATCAGAACATGCAGCAAAACTGGAAGATGGCTAGAAAATTGAAGCAGTGCCTCTTTATTAACCAACAACTCCTACTTTGGTTATGTCTAAGCTCAGTATTGTGCTCATTGTTGGCCATAGCTTAAGAAATATCAAAGATGCAGTGGCGAACTAAAATGGAATCAAAATTGGAAAAAACAAACTGAAACCAAATTTTCTCGATCTAGTGGCGAACTAAATTGAAATCAGAATTGAAACCAAATTTTCTCGATGCAGTGGTGAACTAAATTGAAACCAGAATTGAAACCAAATTTTCTCACTGCAGTGGTGAACTAAATTGAAATCAGAATTGAAACCAAATTTTCTCACTGCATTGGTGAACTAAATTTGAAATCAGAATTGAAACCAAATTTTCTCGACGTAGTTCACCTAAATTGAAATCAAAATTGAAAAAAACAATATTGCAACCAAATTTTCTCGATCCTGTGCCCTATAACATAAATCAAAATTGAAAAAAACATAGGCTTCCCCTTTCTCGCGAGCTAAATTAACATAGGAGAGTAAAATCGAAATCAGCTCCTGAAATCGAACTCGAAATCGACTCCTGAAATCGAAATCGAACTCGAAATTGGCTCCTGAAATTGAAATCAAGATTACCTGCTCATATGCATAAGCTTTCGATCCCTTCCACCGGCAAAACGGAGACTGGACGTAATCGATAAAGGATTTTGATAATAAAGTGTTAAAAATAAAGGGTTGATTAGAATGACAGAAATGCCCCTCACGTGGGAGGCACGTGAGGGGTTTAACGGGCCTTAGTTGGACGGTAACAGATGGAGGGACCTGAATAGAAATAGAAGTGAAACCACGATGACATAACTGTAATTAATTTCTTTGGGGGACCTGATCCAAATTTTCAAAAAACCACAGGGACCATATCCGTAATTTACTCTATAATATATTAATTAATAGTGATACATGAAAAAATCTGTATAAAAGTAAGGTTCTGCACATACCAAATTGGTGGGTGTTAGTATCTTGTGTTTTAATACTTGTAAATTAAGAGATTTTTAAAATATTGCATAAAATGATGGTACCTTGTGCCTAATAATTTGTATTTAAGAGTTTTTTATCAGTGCTTTATAATATAGTATAGATATAGATATAGATAAAAAATTAAAGATGGATATATGATGATCAATAGGTTTGTGGTCGGTTTTGCAAGGACCAATTTTTACAAAGATGGTCGTTAGGCCAGGTATAGGGGTTGTTTACCATAATGTTTACTGGGTAAACGCTTATCGGTAAGGACATTACTCTCACTTACCTTATCATATAACATTTTAGGCCAACAAAATTTAGGGGTGGAATCGGTACGGTACCGACTTTTTTTTGCCAATACCGTGTACCAACAAATTATAATTGGTTTGCAAAATCTTATACCATGTACCAATCAATTGTAATTGGTACCAACTTAATTGGTACCGACTTTTTTCGGTTGGTACATGTTGGTACCGATTTTGTACCAACTTCATGTTACATATACGGAATAAGAAAAAACTAATTCAAAATGCGCAAATGATCAAACAAAAAAGTTGAATATAACATTGTTTAATATTCAATACATGATCAATTGGGTTTCTAATTAGGTTTCACTTTTTTGGGCTTTTAGGCGATAAGGTGAAAACTAAAAAAAATTAAAGATTTTTAAATTTTAAACTCAAAATTAATAATAGCATTGATTAATAAAAATAATAATTAATTAAAAGTCGGTACCACGGTACTACCGTGGTACACAACATTCAATACCGTGTATCAACCAAGTTCAAACACTTGGTACAATACAACTAACCAATTTAAATTGGTACCGATTTAATTGGTACGGATGGTACACATGTTGGCTGGTTTTGTTTGGTATAAAATTGTCACCCCTAACAAAATTGATTGTTGGTAAGCATCTTAAACCCGGTAAGCGCTTACCGGGTAAGAGTCATTTATCTGACTTACCGGGTAAGACTCTAGGTCCATGTTATGGCTCTTACCGGGTAAGATTCTAGGTAGTTTTCATGCTTAATAGGTAAGGAGCGTAAGGTAAGTGATACCGTTAAGCGCTTACCCAGGTAATTATTTAGTAAACGGCCCCTTAGGGCTCGAATGACTATCAGACCTGCATTTTTTTGTTGACCGAATGATATCTAATGAATTGAATAAAGTTTGAATCACAAAACCAATTAGTACCACTCTTTGGTTTCATAACATATGGTCAAACTAGTTAAGTCATTAAGGCAAAAGTGAAACCTCAAAAAATCCTGACCAAAAACCGAATAATGGTGAAAATTGCTTTAAAGGGTACCCCTTTTTTATTTTATTTTATTAAATTTTTTTTTCTTTTGTGGTATGAACACTGATCAAATGCAAATTGGTCCCGACAACAAATATTGAGTTTACAATGTAGATTTTTGTCGGAGTTGAGTAACGAAGTTGGTGATACTAGGGGCTTACCGTTTTGACACAAGTGAATGTATCATAACATTCATACAGAGCACCATTCAATAAAAATTCGAATTGGTCGTATTACCATAAAACGTGATGCACTATATATGCACGATATGACCAATGGAGAAAAGCAAAAAACTACGTTCAAAATTCAAATCATCGTGTGAGAAAACCATTTTTTATAAGTTTTTTTTTGTTTGAAATCTTTTATCGTGAACATAAAAGTAAAACTCTAAAAATAAATTTACCAAAATAATAATCGAACACTATATTTTTAAGAACATCTTCAACAATTATGCTAAATAGTAATTTTGGAGATTTTTTTTTTGAACGGCAAGTTAACGCACAGACACGTTTCAGCAGTATCGGACCTCCATTACGGGCAATCCCACTAATCCGCTGCGACCCGACCCAACATTTGGTTGAACCCGACCGACAGGGTAGAGGGTCCCATAGACTGAACCAACCCGAATCGGTCCCGGACCCAACCCCGAAGGACCCGACCCAGAGTCTGGATATCTCAGGAAAGTGTCGTTCGTGGGAATCGAACCCGGATAGTGTGACTTTCACCTCACACACCCCCATGATGTTACCTATCCAACTGAGCTAACCCATTTGTTTTGGAGTTTTTTTTAATCCAATAACTATACTAAGGTGTATGTTAAAATAGAGAAAAAAGACATATTTATTATATTAATTGTTTCTATCACTAGAGTTAAATGCATTATAATGTTTATGAAGTTTTTCTTTTAAGTGTGTTGATAATTTGAGGTAATTTTATTATTAAGGATATCTTATTGATAAAATTAATATTTAAAAAATCTCTTTACACAATAAATATGAAAAGGTCACGTGACGGCCGGCCAAGACGGCCGGCATAAACCTCCGCCAGTGAAATTCCGTCAAAATTACCAACCTACCCCTCTCCAATGAACAAATTCCAAAACGCATAAAAATACAAATTTCCGATTATTTTATGCCAAATTTACAATTTAAAAACTTCAAAACAATATCATAACAATAATAAGTTCAAAAAAATTAAAAAAAAGTCAAAGGGCATAATAGTAATTCACCTCGCCGTCCTATATAAATTTTGGCGCCAATTACAGTTGACCGGTTTTATGTCCGTCTCATTCCTTTATAGTCCTTTCTCACTACTCATTTTACAAACTCCGCCACCGCCGATCACCACCGCCGATAACCACCCCACCGATAAATACACCACTGCCCCCGCCGATAACCACACCACCGCCCCCCGCCACCACCGCCCCCCGCCACCACCGCCCCCGGTTCGATAGCCCCCGCCCCCGCTGATCACCACTCCTCCACCAAGCCACCGCCATGTCAACCACCACCACCGAGATCCTCCAACAAACAAACACCTTCCTCTCCGAATCACTCTCGCAACCGGACCTCCGCCGTCGTATCTACGCCACCCTCCGTAACAAACTCCCACCGTCTCTCCAACTTGACATCAAACAACTAAACCTCGCCACCGAAACCCTCGAAAACGCCATCACCACCACCACCACCACCAACTCCACCGTCAACTCCTCCTCCCTCCGCCTCACCGAAAAACTCCTCGTTTCCTACCCCGACAACCCCTTTTCATCCTTCCTTCTCTCCCTCATCCACACTCTCCGCCAACGCCCCCTCGACGCCGCCCTAACTCTCCTCCACCTCTTCCGAACCCACCCATCAACCGCAAGATCCGAAGTCGCACCCCAACTGTTCGAAGAAATGTTTCTGATAAACTTTTTACCCGTTCTCGAGTGGTACAACGAGCAAAGATCACGAATTTTATCTTCTTTGTCTTCAAGTTGCGGATACGATAGCGATGACAATTCAATTGTCACGGATTCGGTTGTATCCTGCACCACTTTACTCTCCAAAATGAACGGGAATCAAGCTTCGGAATTGAAGGAATTAGAGAGGGATTACGAGCAAGTTCTCGATGAAAATTGCAGGGTTTTCGTTGGGTATTTCGAAGAGATACTGGGAAATGATGGGAATCGAGTGATCGATCCACCGTTGGTGGTGCTCAAAGCAGTTCATATGGGTGATACATACGAGCATAACCGAAATGAGAAGAGTATATCGACCGAATTCGGATCGAAAAATGGACGGTATAATGTAATGTTCATTTTCCAGCTTACATTTGCCGTATATAATTATTATATACAAAAAAAAAATCTTGATCATGTTCTAAAGTTTCTTACAATGTAGCATCAAAATCAGTTTATGGTTTTGTGTTCTTAACTGCTATGATCATGCATCTTTCAATAGCATAAAGTCAAATTGTTCTCTTAGCCATCATTCTCCCGATTTTACATTTTTGTCACTACCTCCGCAATGACCAGGTACGCAATTGCGGAACTGAGTTAAAAATGTAAACATTTTTCCAGATTTCACCCACTTCCGCAATGACACCTCCACAATATCGCAGAAATGCCACGTGTCGAGCCCACATGGGTGACATGTGGGTTGATCAGGTGGTGACACGTGGCACTTTCGCAATACTGCGGAAGTGGGTAGAACCTGGAGAGAAAAAAATGTTACATTTTTAACCCAAGTCCACAATTGCGGAAGTGGGTTAGAATCTAGAAAAAATGTAACATTTTTAACCCAGGTCCGCAATTCATTGTGGAGGTAGTGACAAAAATGCAAAATCAGGAGAGGGATGACTAACAGACCAATTTGGATACGTATTTTGGCTATTTAAGTCAATTTCCCCCTATTTTTTTTGGTAACCATGGGTGTCCGTGTCAGCTTGCATGCACCTAGACTAATCCTATGAGTCCTAAAGTTAACAGTCGGGCAAACCCTTAGTGGGTATCAGTTCAGTAGCCACAACTGTTGTGTACGCCTGTAATTGAACTCTGGACAGATAGGATATTCCACCACATCCCCCAGGACCTCAACCACTACGCCACAACCCTTGTGGTTTTATTTCTGTTTTTCTACTTCCACTTTGACAAAGTCAACATATGATTTACTAGTTTGATCCATGACTAATTCCTATGATTTTTTTTGTTATTTTTATGCAGCCAATATGGACTGAAGGAGAACAATCTATTGAAATCCAAATCAACAAAACTCTCTCCAAGTTTCCATCTTTCTTTCCTGAAAGAGTCTCTCCTAGAGTTCTAATAACCAACCAAAGATCATCTTCAACATCTAAACCGTCACCGAATAACGACATCGGTTCAGAACCCGAGTCCGTTCACGACGACGATTCTTGCAGCACGTCGTCCAGCGATTCTGATGCAGAAATAACGGTATCGATCGATAACTACAAAGAGAAAAAAAGGATATTCTACATTGTTGGACTGACTTACCTAAGCAGCATTTTTGTCTTAACCATTCAAAGCTGTCTTATTCTGTTTTTTAGCAGGAAAAGAAGACGGAAATGGACTC
The DNA here is from genome assembly GCA_954870635.1 of Arctium minus. NCBI lineage: Eukaryota > Viridiplantae > Streptophyta > Magnoliopsida > Asterales > Asteraceae > Arctium > Arctium minus. The sequence continues at coordinate 3,023,514 of OX941087.1, forward strand.
GAAGAATAATCGATCTCAGAAACAGAAACAACCCGTTCTAATAGAGTCGAAGTAAGAACTTTCGTTTCTTGAACTAGTTCTATTTACGTTACATATTCTAAAATCTGTCAGGGGTATTCACGAAAACAGTCGCTCTACTTTTTGAGGTAGAAGTTAAGCCTGTGTACATCATACCCTCCACAAATCCCACCTTCAGGTGGGATATATATATATATATATATATATATATATATATATATATATATATATATAGGGGCAGGTTCAGGGAAAACCTCAAAAAAACGAAAAACTGAGGAACACCCTGGTAGCTCTTAATCTGGATGTTATGCACTTGTGCATACAAGTAATTTGTAACATGCACACGTGCATAAAAACCAAAAAACAACTTAATTTACTTGTATGCACAAGTGCATACCGTCTAGACTAAGGGTAAGGGCTACCACAGTTCCTCAGTTTTCCATTTTTTTTTAGGTTTTCTCTTGAACCTCTCTCTCTCTAAGTATATATATATATATATATATATATATATATATATATATATAGAGAGAGAGAGAGAGAGAGGGAGGATCAAACGAGAACAATAACTATTTAAAAAAACACGAGAACTAACAAAATCATTAGTGATTTTACATTAACGCGCAAAAAAAGCCACAAGGACCTGAAGCCGCGGCCAAAGTTCTTTTTTCGTGTGTTAATGTAAAATCACTAATGATTTTGTTAGTTCTCGTGTTCTTTTAAATAGGTATTGTTCTCGTTTGAACCCGACTCTCTCTCTCTATATATATATACTGCGCTCGTTTGGTTTGATTTGTTTTAAAATCTGGATTCGTTCTTTTCTTATTGCGAAAAACCAGTTCTCTTGATCCTCAAATGGAAGACTACGATAACCCGATGAATGAAGGAAGATATACACCACCTAAAGATTTCGTTTGTCCGATAACAACCCATATATTTAACGATCCCGTTACTCTAGAAACCGGTCAAACTTACGAGCGTAAAGCCATCGAACAATGGTTAAACGGAGGGAATGCTACTTGCCCGATTACCCGACAAAAGCTTCACAACACTCAACTTCCTAAAACAAACTATGTGCTTAAGCGGCTGATCGCAAGCTGGAAAGAGTTAAGTCCCAGAAATTCCGGTTTATCACCCGAGATTCCGTATCTAGAAAACGAGCATGTTTATATCCCGCAGCTAACTTCGCCCAACAGCGTGATAAGCCAAGCGACGATCGATGGAACAGTGAACGAACTCCGACTTTCGATCACGAGTCTTTGTACTTCCGAGGTGTTGAAAGAGGCGGAAACGGCGGTTCTTAGAATCGAAAGATTCTGGCAAGAAACCGGTACGGAAGTCGAAATCCAAACTATGCTCTCGCAACCTCCTGTTATAAACGGGTTCGTCGAGATTCTGTTCAGTTCTATCGACACCCGTGTCCTGATCGCCACCGTTTTCCTCCTTTCCGAGCTCGGGTCAAGAGACGGCGGTGTGATCTCGACGCTAACGAGGGTGGATTCGGACGTGGAATGCGTCATCGCACTTTTCAAGAAAGGTTTGTTCGAGGCTGTGGTTTTGATCTACTTGCTTAGACCCTCGACCGCTAGCCTTGTTCAGATGGATATGGCGGACTCCCTTTTGAGCGTCGTTAACAAGCGGGAGGATGAGTTCTTTAAGATGTGCATCAAACCGAAAGCGGCTTCGGTGATCTTATTGGGACGGATCGTTGCGAGTGGTGACGATGATGGTGCTGTTTTTGAAGTCATTAAAAGGGTAATTTCTGGGAAGGTGATCGAACGTATTATCGACAGTTTGGAATCGGATTGGACCGAAGAAAGAATCACGGCGATCTGTATACTGTTGAGATGTATGCAGGAAGATGGAAAGTGTAGGAACATTATTGCCGATAAGGCTGAACTTGCTCCGGTTTTAGAAAGTTTCATTGGATCGAATGATAAAGATCGGTTCGAGATCGTTCGATTTCTTTCCGAGTTGGTTAAACTAAACAGGTATAAATTCCTCAAATGTGATATTGACTTACAAACATAAACCTATGGCTTTAGGTTTTAGAGGGAATTTAAAGGGGTTCCACATATCTTAACATAGTATCAGATCAGAGCAGGGATTGGGGCACCAGTGCCTCCTTTGAGGGGGCCTTGTCAGATTCCCACATTGGCTAGGCATGGACTATCAAATTTGTATGTATATATATATATAGGCAGAGGTTCAAATGAGAAATGTTAAGTGTGTGAGAAATAGATAAATGATCCTAGCCCTTCATTTGGTCAACATTTGCGGCTTTGACTGTGAAGCACCGGATAATTCCTTGCATTGTCTGCAGAAAATAGAGGGGTAGGTTCGTAACTTTTACAAATAGACGACAAACAAGTTCACATATGAACCAGTGTGATTCACATATGAACTATACGTTCACATGTGAACCAGTTAATTAGTTAACATGTGAATTACAAAGGTTCATATGTGAATCTGTTAATTAGTTCAACTGGTTCACATATGAACCTACAGTTAATTAGTTCATATATGAATCACAAAGGTTCATATGTGAATCAGTTAAAGAAGAGTTCATATGTGAATTACACGGGTTCACATATGAACATATAGTTCATATGTGAATCACACAGATTCACATATGAACTCGTCCTTACGTATTTGTAAAAGTTACAGAACTGTCAAAGCCGCAATTCTTGACCAATCAAAGCCAATCTTGACCGTATGAATGGCTAGGATTACTTCTCTATTTCTCACACACTTAGCATTTCTCATTTGAACCTATAGCTATATATATATATAAGAACCTTCCCCCCTCTGTATAAGGGCTCTTTTAGAGACAATTCAAAGGGGTTCCACATATCTTAACATGGTATCAGAGCCAGGATTCGGGCACCGTCTAGCCTCCTTTGAGGAGGCATGTGGAGTCCCACATCAGCTAGACATGGACCATCAAACATGTATATACATAGGAATCTTTCTCCCTCTCTATAAGGGGTCATTCAGAGCGAATTCAAAGGTGCTCTGCATATTCTAACATTAGGGATTCTTTCTCACTTTTATTACTATAGGAGAACATTCAACAACCAAATCCTGCATATCATAAAGGATGAAGGCAATTTTAGTACAATGCATACACTCCTCATCTATCTACAAACCGCTGCAGCCGATCAATTGCCTGTTGTCGCCGGTCTCCTTCTCCAACTAGACCTTCTGGTTTGACTCTCTCTCTCTCTGTGTAGACATGTGGGTCAGGTTCAAGAGAAAACCTCAAAAAAACGAAAAACTGAGAAACACATCTGGACGGTATGCTGAACCTCAAAAAAACGAAAAACTGAGAAACACATCTGGACGGTATGCACTTGTGCATACAAGTAATTTGTAACATGCATCACGTGCATAAAAACCAAAAAACAACTTAATTTACTTGTATGCACAAGTGCATACCGTCCTTCCAGATGAAAGGCTACCAGGGTGTTCTTTAGTTTTCCATTTTTTTGAGGTTTTCCCTTGAACCTCCCTCGTAGGCATGTATGTATGCAAGATTCAGTATAAGTAATTTGATTTACATTTATCCTTCTTTTTTTTCTTGCAGGCTGAACCAAGAAAAATGAGTATTTATAGAGAAGAAGCGATTGATACTCTTATATCGTGCCTAAAGAATTCGGACTCCCCGTCTGCTCAAATCGCGGCTGCCGAGACTATTTTGTCCCTCCAAGGGCGATTCTCTTCTTCTGGGAAGCCTCTTGTTCGCACGTATCTTCTTAAACATGTTGGACTTGATAAAAGTTATCGATCTACTATGCGAAAAGAACAACTTTCAGCCGTTTCTGGAGAGGTTCAAGAAACTATGGTTTGTTTCTAGTCTTTTCCTCATGTCAAATACTTTGAGATTTGTTCATATTTGTTGGAGTCCCACATCCGTCAAACTTGAACCATTCTTCTCAATATATGTTGGAACTTGGAACCTCCGTTGTATCCTGAAGGGCTCGTTTGGAGGGTAATCTAATGGGTTTCCACATACTCTCACATGGTATAAGGTCTTATAAGGTCTACCACTTTAGGGACTCGACACCGTGGGGCAATTTGTAGACACTCTGGGAATTTGTGTCTGTCTAGCCTCTATTGGAGGGGGCATGTTGGAGTCCCACAATGGCTAGACTTAAACCATTTCTCCTCGATATATGTTGGAACCACCCTCCTTCTCTCCTTAAGGATGCGTTTGGTATCCAGACAGGATAGGACAGGACAGAACAGTTGTCCAACGTTTGGTAAGAGAAGAACTGGATAGGACAAAACACATAAAATGACCAAAATACCCCTAATGAGTTGCTTATATCTTTTTTATATTTTGATTTATTTATGTAATATATTAAATTATAATAAAATAAATATTTTTTTATAACAAAATATGTCATTAAAAGTTTTTGTCAAGATGATTAAATTGACACCAAAATAAAAAGTTTATGTAGTTTCTAATTTTTCTTATACCTTTTCTATATTATCTTTTATCATTAATATTTAATAAATTACATAGATTAACCAAAAACCATGTAAAAATAATATTTTTAGGACAATAAGTGAAAGTTTAAATAACATAAAATACAATAAATAAAATTTAAATAATGAGTAAAATGTAAAAAGAGAGGCGTATTTGATGTTTTGGAAGAAAATTAGGTTTTATTTTGAGGTAACATCAGCAAAATATAAATCTCTTCCACCTTGTTCCATGGGGGTGGGCTGGAAGTTGTTCCATATTGTTCCACATTGTTCCTGTCTGTTCCACATAAAAGTTCTGCCAAACGTAGAACAGTGATCTCTCTTATGTTCTTTTCTTTTCTGTCATGTCCAGGGTACCACCCTAAGGGCTCTTTTGGACAGTAATCTAATGGGTTTCCACATATTCTTACAATATTAATATTTATCGAATTCTACTGTACAGGAAGAGGAGAAAGCTGCCGAGGAATGGGAGAGAAAGACGGCTTTTGTTTTAGTGAGCCATGAATTTGGTCTTATTTTCGAGGCTTTATCAGAAGGACTAAAGAGTAGATACGCAGAAATATGTTCGGCTTGCTTTGTGTCCGCAACATGGCTTGTACACATGCTCGGGATTCTTCCCGACATGGGAATTCAAGGATCCGCACGAATTTGCTTGCTTAATCGCTTTGTGTCGATCTTCAAGTCCGCTAAAGATACAGAAGATAAAGCTCTTTCCATGCTTGCTCTTAGCAGTTTCATCCATGATCCCGGTTAGCATCTTTCCATCATTACAGGTTGCGTTTGTTTTTTAAGAGGTCTGAAGTCTGAAGTCTTATTTCACTTCTGATTAATAAGAGGTGGTGCTTTAAGAGATTATAAGACATTAAGGTGCTGTTTGTTTCTAAGAGGTCTAAAGTCTGGAGTCTTATTTTAGTTATGATTAATAAGAGGTTGTGTGTAAAAAGGTCTGAATGATTCAGACTTAAGAGTCAGTAAGAGGTTTTTAAAAAAAACAAACAACCCCTAAGTTACCTCTTCTAATTTCAGACGTATTTTCTAATTTCAGACGTATTTCAGACTTAAGAGCCTCTGAAGTCTGGAAAAAAAAAACGGTCCGAACGTAAAAACGTCTGACCGATTCAGACTTCAGAGGTATTAAGAGGTTTTTTTAAAAAAAACAAACAACCCCTAAATTTCTTGAAAACCTCTAAAGAAGATTCAGAAAAGCAGGGAACTTAACAGTTACTCCCTCCGTCTCAAAATAAGTGTTCACAATTGACTTGACACATAGTTTTAGACATGTGTATAATTATTACACATTTTTGTTATCAAATGACATATTTACCCTTATTTAATTCTTCTCTCTCTCTTCACGACTCTTGTATATTTGTGCCTTAATTAAGGGTAAATGTGAGAATTTAGTTATCTACTTTTTGAAAGTGGACACTTATTCTGGGACAAACATAAATAGAAATGTGTACACTTATTCTGGGACGGGCGGAGTATTACATATAATCTGTGTTGGATTTCAGATGGGCTTCGCGATATAACCGCCCACATGAAGGATATCTTGAAGGGTCTGAGGGAGTTCAAGAAGTTGTCTAATGTGGCGTTCGAAATGCTTAAAGTCTTTTCAGAAGGGAGCGAATCTAGTGCTGTGAGTTTCACGTTTTGGGACAAACGATGAAACCGAAAAAACTACCACAAAATCGGCTTTATATCACGCAAAATATGTCTAAATGTTCTAATAGACGGCATTATAGGACATAAGTTTATAAGACCAAACAATTGTGTGTCGTATATAGAAGTGTTACAATTAGTTCATAGAACGTATATGGGCGTCCTAACATGTTTTGTAAGACACTATTGAAATGAAGTGTCCTATTAGTTTTGTTATAGGACACTTCTGATAAATGTCTTGTGAAAACATTGTTTTACAAGACATTTTTTCAAATAGCGTCATATAAATATACTTATATGACGCTTTATTTTGAAAGTGTCTTAAAAAACTTGTTAGGACGCCAAAAATTATCCTATCAACTTATTGCAACACTTTACAGAGGACACACAATTATGTGGTCTTATAAACTTAAATCCTAAAAAGCAATCCATTAAGACATTTAGGGCCTATTTGTTAGCAGCTTAATGAGCTTAATGGAACTCACAACTTATTCGGTCAGTTATACATGACTGTTTGATAGCGGCTTATTTACTAAGCTTCTAAAGGGCGCTTTATGCAGAAAGCCAAGTTTTCTCCATACCCGCCCTTCCCAAACAAAAACCTTCCCAATCTATACAGACAGATTAATCCACACAGACAATTTTATTCATACAGGACTTAGGACTTAGGGGTTGTTTACTTACAACTTAATGAGCTTAATGGTCTGGATGGCTTATTCGCTCAGCCATGCATGAGTGTTTCTTTACGGCTTAATAGTTAAGCCATTAAGCTAAAATGGCTATATGGAAGAAGCCAAGACCCTTCACTTGTCGCCATTAAGCCACCCCAGACAAATTAATACCATAAATGTTCATAAATAATCCAACCTTATCTCTTTGCTTCCCTCAAACCCATTGGTCTCTTGTCCCTCAAACAGACAGATTTATCCAGACAAACAACGTAACCCATACGGTGCTTAATGTTAAAAAAAAGTAAACAACCCCTTAATGGAAAACCAACCAAACAGCCCCTTAGACATAGTTGACGTCCTACAAAAAAGCCGATTTTGTTGTAGCAAAAAGTTAATGTATAGTCCTGGCTGCTAACTAGTTGTTCTTCATCTTCATTAGGATCTATGGAATCATAAAGAACTAACACAACAAGATTGTAGCATGAATGGAGAAGTTCTATCAATAGTATGCCTCAAAGATAAGATCTTTTCAGGCCATTCAGATGGTACAATAAAGGTAACTCCTTTGATCTTTCTAGACAATACCCATAAAACTGCATAATCTGGGATTAAATCTTTGGGTCTAAAAAGTGATTTTTTTTTACTGAAAATGATGAAGGTGTGGACCATTAGAGCTAGCGTTCTAAATCTGATCCAAGAAATCCGAGAACACTCGAAGGCGGTCACTAGCTTGACCGTTCTACAGTCTGGGGATACATTATATAGCGGTTCACATGATAAAACTGTCAGGGTAAAAGATCGTTTTTTTTCTATTTCTATCTCGTTAGTTTCAAATTCTTTTATGATTTGTGACGAGTCCCAGATCAGATAGACTTGGATTCTTTCTCGTCAATATATGTTGGAACCCACTTCTCTCCTTAGAGCATCTCCAATAGCTACTGAAAAATGGAGAAAACGGAGATTTTGGAGTTTTCGAGCTCTTTTTTGCTCCAACTTCTTCAAAACTTTCTACAAAGAGAAGAAAATAAGGAAAATTTGTACAAATTTGGAATATCCTCCAAAATTAAATGGAGAAAGAGAGAGGACTTTTTTTTTGTTACCAAGAAAAGACTCTTCAACATACCAATAAAATTAAATAGAGGAAGAAAAGAAGATTTTTTTAATACATTTTGAATATTTTAATAATAGGGTCAGTTTCAGAGGAAAACCTCAAAAAAAACAGAAAACTGAGGAACACCCGGTAGCCCTTGATCTGGACGGTATGCACTTATGCATAGAAGTAATTTGTAACATGCACACGTGCATATGCACAAGTGCATAAAAACCAAAAAACAACTTAATTTACAAGTGCATACCGTCCAGATCAATGGCTACCAGAGTTCTTCTTCAGTTTTCCATTTTTTTGAGGTTTTCGCTTGAACCTCCCTCTTTAATAATATAATTAATGTTGGAATCTCTAAAATGAAGGATCGGTTGGAGTTGAATGAATTTTTTTTTGGAGATTTTGACTTTTGCTTCTCTATTTTGGAAAAACTATAGAGAAACTGTTGGAGATGCTCTTACGGGCTTTCTTTTGGAGAGTAATCTGATGGGGTTTCATATCTGACAATTTGATCGTCAAATTCTGATGTGTTCCATCTCTCATATGATCAACTAGGCTTGGTCTATTAACAAGGAAACACTCCAATGTGAACAAGTGTATGATGTCAAAGATCATGTTAACAATCTGCTAGTTGCGAATAGCATCTCGTGCTTTATACCTCAAGGCGCTGGAATCAAGGTACGATTTCGTCTATAATCTGCTTTTGTTATGTACGGTAAATTCTGTTATAGAGGTCAGATCTGTCTACATCTTACCCTCTTCAGACCCCACCTCTGGTTGGGATATGTTGGGCTCGTTCAGTTTTGTAACTTATGTTATAGAGATTAGGTATGCCTACATCTTACCCTCCCCTAGACCAGGCAAACGTGTCGGGTAGGGTCGGGTTCGTGTCGGGTTCAAAGTTAAATGGGTTGAGAGTGCCTAACCCCAACACTACCCGTTTAATAAACGGGTCAAAAAAATCTCAACCTGATCTCGACCTGCCTAACCCATTTAACATTTATAAAACTAAAAATTAAAAAATCGAAATTTCACAAAAAATTACAAGTCCAAAATTCAAATGAAAGCATTAAAAATCCAAATTTTATAGTTCAACCTTATAAGTTCTAAACAAATCCAAAACGTTAAAAAGAAACATTATATATAATATAATATATATATATATAAACGGGTTATTCGGGTCATTTTCGAGTTGAAATTTTTGACCCTAACCTTACCTGTTTAATTTTAGTGTCGTGTCGTGTCAACCCGTTTACTTAAATGGGTTGAAATATTTTACCCAAACCCATTTATTTTGTGTCGGGTTAGCGTGTCGTGTTAGTTTTTGTCAGGTCTAACCTCCCCAGACCCCACCTCTGGGTGGGATATAGCGGGCTCTTTTGGTTTATAAGCTTATGTTATAGAGGTCAGGTCTGTGTACATCTTAACCTCTCTTCAGACCCCACCTCAGGGTGGGATATACTGGGCTCGTTCAGTTTGGTAACTTTTGTTATACTTATTTCACGTATCTACAATATGTTTCATCAGATTCATTCATGGAGTGGAACATCAAAACTACTGAATCCAAGTAAATACGTCAAGTGTTTGGCTCTCGTTCAGGGGAGATTGTATTCGGGATGCCAAGATAATAGCATTCAGGTAGAGTTTGTCATGGTTTTCGTGGTTTATTTTTCCGGGGTTCACTGTAATCACGCTATAATCGAACTTTACGCTCTTTTACAGGAAATTGACTTGGCAACCGGCACATTGAGTTCCATTCAAAATGGCTCGAGAAAACTACTAGCTAAAGCGAATCCGGTCCATGCCTTGAAAGTTCATGATGGACTCATATACTCAGCCAACTCTTCTCTAGAAGGAACTGCATTGAAGGTATATTAGCAAGATTAAGATTATGCTATTCATTTACACCATGTACCTCAAAAGAAACGTCTGAGAATATGTGGAACCCCATCAGATTACTCTCCAAAAGAGCCCTTGAGGAAAGAAAAAAATATAGGTTCAACATATATTCAGTAGAGAACTGGTTCAAGTCTAGCCGATATGGGACTCTAACACGCCCCTTCCGACAGAGGCTAGACGGGCACAGATTATCCCAAGAGTGTCGAGATGAGGTTGGAGGAGTACAGGTTGCCCCAGAATGTCGGATCATTAGAATGGTAAACTTTGGCTCTGATACCATTTGAGAATATGTGGAACCCCATTAGATTATTCTCCAAAAGAGTTCTTAAGGATAGAAGGGAGGTTCCAACATATATTAAGGAGAAATGGTTCAAGTTTAGCCGATTAATATGGGACTTTTAACAAAACCAACTAAACGTACCCAATATATCCCACCCAGAGGTAGGGTCTAGAGTTTAGGGTTTAGGGTTTAAGGTAGAAAGTCCCATAATCACACTTTCTTTTCTCCCTCACATGAATATGTTAAAATGCTAAAAGAACCTAAAATGAATCAAATTTTAAAGTCTTTTGGCCAACCTAACAATTACCCTATTAATTTGAGCAAAAGGTTGATTACCAGCAACCCCGACCGGCCCCACACAGAATCCGCCTAAGAACCACATCTGAAGATGCATTTCAGAGTTGACTCAGCAACTAAGGCTAGTAGAGGGGTTCAACCCCGTCTCCCGCAGGATTCGAGAATTTGTTGTGTATTTGAGCAAAGTCGCTCAGTCCCTTTGCCAACCAAGCCACACGCCCAAGGGCACAATTACTCTATTTATAAATTTCCTTCATTGAATCAATCTAGTTTCTATCTTTTCTATCTCGTGCTATATCGAGTTTTCTTTTGTTTCTTCAAGATATGGAATGCTTCAAATTACACTTTAAACCAATCAGTGTCATTGGCGAGTGAAGTGCGCACGATGGTCGTTAGTTCCGATATGATTTATATGGGTTGCAAAGGAGGGATTGTGGAAGTATGGTGTAGGAAGAAACTCAATAGAAAAGAAACACTACAAACTGGTACAAATTGTAAAGTTGTTTGCATGGCTCTAGATAGCAAGGAAGATGTCTTGGTGATTGGAACCTCTGATGGAAGAATTCAGGTACCTATTTTCAGTTAATTTTACGGGTCTAACTATAACAAAATCGGCTTTATAGGATGCCAAATATGTCTAAATGTCCTAATAAACTGCTTTATAAGACTTACGTTTATAGGAACCAACAATTGTGCTTCCTATGTAAAGGTGTTACAATAAGTTGAGAGGACATTTTTAGGTGTCTTAACAAGTTTTTTAGGACAATTTTGAAATAAAACGTCCTATTGGTCGTTTTATGACATTATTTGAAAAGTGTCTTGTGAAAACAAGTGTTCTATAAAAAGATGTGTTTATAGCACATTTCTTGAAAGTGTTCTATAAAAAAACTAATAGGATATTTTATTTCAAAAGTGTGCTAAAATTACTTGTTAAGATGCCCAAATACGTCCTAACATCCTTTTGTAAGACCTTTACATAGAATGTACAATTGTTTAGTCCAATGAATTTGAAGTCATATAAAGCAGTCTATTAGGACATTTAGACATATTTGGCGTCCTATAAAGCCGATTTTGTTGTAGTGTCTCATATATCATTTACCCTCTTCCGCACACACATTTTGCAAACCGAAAGTTTTCACGAAAACAACCACTCTACTTTCTGGGGTAGAGGACATGTTTGAATAAAGACTCCGTCTTTAAATGGAATATACTGGACTCGTTTGATTTGGTTTGGTTCTTTCTTCATTTTCCTTATTGGCATATGTTTTGCAGGCATGGGGAGTGAGTTAAAGATCTTTTTGTAGATTATCGACAATAGGACGATAAAAACGAAGGCGCGTTTGACTGAAATAACTTTCTAGAGGTTTTCAGGATCAAGTTTTGTCTAAAGAAGGTGATATAATTTATACATGTATAGTTTCTAATCATTTGCAACACAACGTTTTGTCAACATCCGGTTTGTCTATTCAAGATGATCTAGAGGTTCCGAGTTCGAATATATTGTTATGTAAATTACCAGTATTACATCAATAAACAGTCACCCTTTGGTCTCTAGAAAAAACAACCTTGTGGTAATATATTGTTGTGCTTGTATCAATGTGTTGGTGTTTTTTAAGGATGCACTAAAGAAAGTCTCTTGTGATCATTTGGAGATGGCAAAAGGCAGTTATAATAGAGATGCACAAAAAAGCCCGATCAGGCCCAGTATATTTTCATGGTCCGGCTAAAGCATAGCCCGAAAAGCCCGATTTGAGAAAAGCCTGATCGAGCCCATTTTCACACCCAATCCTACCCCAAGCTCTGCTTTTTAGGGCATGAGTTTTTTTTTTTTTTTTGCTTACTAAAACAGGCTTGGAAGGCCTAAGCCCGAGCCTTGTACGTCTCTAACCACAACCGGTCCTTAACTGCTCCTTCTTTAACATGTCAAAATGTAACCGGTCCTAGTCTTAACTTGGTTTTTTTGATAACCGGCTTCTTAACCGGTCGTTTAAACAAATTTGATCATAACCGGTTATCATAACCGGCCCTGAACATGTCAAAATGTAACCGATCCCGGTCCGGATCGGGACCTTAAAGGCTAGTATCATAAGCTAAAAAAAATAGCTAGGAATTGATTGCATAAATTATCTTCCAAGGGGTTGTTTGGCTTATGGAATTGGAATGACCAATTCCATTGACCAAATTTCAAGCCCATGTTTGGTTCACATAAATGAAAGCGACGGAGTCCTTCCAATTCCATTGAATTCCACAATTTAAGGAATTCATCATTCTTTGGCTTAAATGAAGGAATTGAATTCCTACCAACCAAACGTGTGGTCAAATTCCATCAAATTCAATTCCAATTCCTTCAAAGTCAGATTACTTCGATGGATTCCAATTCCATCAAATTCCATTCTGTGAACCAAACGCCCCCTAAGGTTCTAACAAGCAATCTTTCCCATGTCCATCATAAGAACACCTTTTATCATTAAACTAAACCAAACAAACTCGGTATATTCAGCTAGAACAAAACACCAGATAAAGTGATACCCTTTATCGTCTCTTCCGGATTCTTGTTTAGAATACGAAACATCATGCAAGAAGGCCGATGCATCATGCATATATTGATTCGAGAACTTGTTCATGATTTGACCCGAAAGAAAGCGACTGCACACCGAAGTATCCATGTTGGCGTGATTCAGTCAATAAATGTCGATTTCCCCGAGTTCCTTATGCCAAAAACCAGTAAGTTACCCATATTCTAGAAATGGGTCGGAGCTTTCTTGATGATCGGTGGCAGCACATAAAGCTTTCCAGATGGGTACTAACATTTTCAAGGGCGGACGGAATTCCTGGAAAAATGCAAGTTCGAACACTGAGAAACCAGAAGATTATGGAGGGTTGAAATGGATCAGAAGGAGCTACCAAATTGCATCAAAATGTAACGAAGTTTGTCTTGGTTCCTATTGGCGTAAAATGAATTTTTTTTCCTCAACCAACGTTCAATTTTTCCTATTCCGTACCCATTTTTACGAGATAAACGGGTTTTCAGCCTACATGGCATATGTCGATCTTGATGTGACATTTTGCCAAGTTATCAAGAACCACAATATAACTTGACATCCATGTCATCAATAGTTACATGACTTACCGGTTACAGGTCAAAATGCATACAGAATATAAAAAAATTGAATGGTTGTTACAATAAACCAAACGAACTCAGTATATCACACTCAAAAGTAGTGTCTGGGAGGGCTAAGGATGTAGGCAGACCTTACCTCAACCGCTAGGATCGAGAGGCTGTTTCCATGAGGACCCCGTCGTGTGTGCAAGTAGACAACAAGGGTATGTTTGGTAACAACTTAATGTGCTTAATGGGACTCGCAGCTTATTCAGTCAGTTATACATGACGGTTTGGTAGTGGCTTAATAATATAGAAAGTGGCTTATTCGGTAAGCTTCTAGGGGAGGAGCTTTATACAAAAAGCCAAGTTTTTTTCAAATTTGTCTCTCCTAAATAAAAAACACGCTCCTTCCATCTATGATAAAACATAAATCCTCCCAATCCATCCAGATTAATCCACACAGTCAGCTTTATCCATACAGGACTTAATGGAAAATCAACCGATCAGGCCCTAAGATAGGTAATATAAGTATATAACATGTAATCATGAAATATAGCAGTTAGAAAGATATTAATCTTTACATTAAATAGGAACTTAGGCAAACTTCATGGCAATGAAAAGTGGAACAGTGTTACCTTGAAAACTAGGTTAAGCTCGTCTTTCTCATGTACTAAGAGAGATAGGCACCAGCAACAAGTAACGGGGGTAACACATTCATTCAGCACCGGTTTAAGAATCTTGCTTACAGGAATAAAGCACCGGTTTATCCTTCCACTACAATCATGCAGAAAAAAACAATTCCGATAAGAAAGTTGTACGGTAAAAGGATCGAAAAAACAGACACCTAGTATGTGGGGGTGTTCAGTGATGGTTAACGATTTAATAATTGAAAAAATGCATCAAAACCCAACGAAGTTTGCCATACAATGTATCTTTTTTCTCAATCAATGTAAAAAAAGTCTAAAATTTCTTATTTAATGTAACAAAGTTTCGAATTTTCCTATTTTTTACCCATTTTGACCGGTAACGTGTTGATTTTTTAACATGTCACTTTTGTCATAAACCTTTCATAAACAGGTACCCACATCATCAAATGTTATAAGATTAGCTGGTTAACCGTTAAAATCAGTACAAAATAAGAAACTTTGTTTACATCAATTGAGAAAGAAAAAAATGTTACAATAAATAGAAACTAAACCAAACTTTGTTGCATTTTGATACATTTTTCCCTTTGATACTCTTTGTTTCGTTCTTTCCTTTGTATTTAGTATGTGATTATAAAAGCATCCAAGCATATACGAATAGAAACGAACACGGCTGTCAACAAGCTTTTTTCAGGGAAAGAACTGAAAACTCAGGTTGGCTGTGTGTGTATATATATACACACACATTTATATACATAGGGGATGGTTCAAATTAGAAGGCTAAATATCGTGAGAAGGTAAGAAGAAACAGCTCATGTGTGCATCATTGAAAAAATCCAAAAATATTTATTTGAAGATGCATATGTGAACTGACTTACAAATTATTCATATGAGTTCACATATGAATCTTCAAATGGACATTTTCCATGATTCACATATGAACCCTTCCCTTATCCTTTCCTTCTTACCTTCTCACAATACTCCACATCTTTGTTGAGGTTTGAACCATTGACCTCCAGGGAGGCTAGTATCCAATGACCCTTTGGTTTGGTTGTAAATATTGGTTATCTGCATGTACCAAAAATCTTTGGAAATGTCAGGATGATTGCAGTACCTTCCGTAATGAGTTTCAAGCTGGACTCCAAACGCAGGCATAATTATGACGGATTCTGAAACAAACCAATGGGAATTAAAGCATGATGAGGCCCGGTAAGAGTTTCAAATATATAAACACCAGATAGATTGCAAGTTTTAACAGTTCATGTATGTTTGTAAGGATAAAAAATTGCAACATACCAACACCAATTAAAAGCTGCGTTTATGTGTTCTGCGTTCCGTACCTTTTCGCTTGTTTTCAATGTACCAACTCCTTACTTTTTCATTCTTTTTCCCTGTTATGTTCAGAGACAGACCTAGAATTTTTTTCAAGTGGTGGGCACCTTTTGACTATAAAAAAAAAGCTATGAATACTATTTACAAAATCATCATTGGTAGTTCCTTGCTTTTTGTATGTGTCGTCCTGTCTTGAGTCTTTTATCCCAATTTTTTTCAGAAACATAATGAACCTGAAATTAAATGCTAAAAACTAAGAAAATGATACAAATGGGATTGGAACCCGTGCCTGGAAGGGGAGAAAAGACCATGCAAACCAACTCTACCAACAGAAACTTGTGTTATTACTGTAGTATCAAGGAATATATGGGTGTACCCAACAAAATAATAAGGTGGCACCTTTCACGACCCTTAAAAGTTTTACACTACGACGGAGAAACGAAGCGGTGGCCCACCATAGTGGGTCCGCCCCTGGTTACATTCACCGTATGTTAGTCTTTATTCCTTCTATCCCTTGTTCACACTCGCGCACAAGCTGGGGATCTTCATGGAAACAGCCATTCTACTCTTAAAGGGTGAGGTCAGGTCTGCGTACATCTCATCCCCATTACCTACTTTCAAACGGGATTTACTTGGTCAGTTTGGTTTGGTTTGGCTTCGTCTAATGAGGATGGACCACATTGAAAAGGAAGTTATGGGTCGCACTAATTAAGACATAAAAAAACAAGAGTGGAGTGCTCCTAATCGAGCACCGTATTGGTAATTAAGCAATCTTTGGGAAATGATACTTAAATAGGGAAAGCAAAAACAAAGATTAATATAGAAAAAACGGGAAATACCCGTTCAGCATTCTGGTACAAAATATATGTATCAAATTCCACATAGGGTCAAATTCGCTAGAAAATGAAATTTATGACCTGACTTTAATATACTCACAGAGATGCACCCGTGTCAGATCCTCACCTTTCACAATCGAACTCCATATAAGCAATTTGATCAGGATGGCACCAATAAATACGCTCCAGATAACAGTTGTGACTGGTCTCCCCTGTAGATAAGATAAATTGTTACATGTAACTTGAGCAAAATATTACTCCCCCCCCCCCGGTCCGGGAATAAATGTTCACAATGAAAAGGGCACACAATTTTAAGAATGTGTAATTATTACACTTGTTAATTAACTAAATGACAGTTTTACTCTTAATATGAGAGGGGGCAATGAATTTCTCCGTCTCCTAATTAAGGGCAGAATTGGAAAGTAGGCACTAACTTATAAAAGTGAATAATTATTTTGGGACAACCTAAAATGGACATGTGGACACTTATTTTGGGACAACCTAAAATGGACATGTGGACACTTATTTTGGGACAACCTAAAATGGACATGTGGACACTTAGGGGGCGTTTGGTTCACATAATGGAATTTGATGGAATTGGAATCCATCGAAGGAATCTGACTTTGAAGGAATTGGAATTGAACTTGATGGAATTTGACCACACGTTTGGTTGGTAGGAATTCAATTCCTTCACTTAAGCCAAAGAATGATGAATTCCTTAAATTGTGGAATTCAATGGAATTGGAAGGATTCCGACGCTTTCATTTCTGTGAATCAAACATGGGCTTGGAATTTGGTCAATGGAATTGGTCATTCCAATTCCTTCCAATTCCATAAACCAAACAGCCCCTTATTTTGGGACGAAGGGAGTAATTATTATATCCTAGCAAGATTAAAATCCGAGTCAA
This sequence comes from Arctium minus, assembly GCA_954870635.1. Taxonomy (NCBI): domain Eukaryota; kingdom Viridiplantae; phylum Streptophyta; class Magnoliopsida; order Asterales; family Asteraceae; genus Arctium; species Arctium minus. The sequence goes on from OX941087.1 coordinate 3,040,751, forward strand.
ATTCCAGTCTTTAGGTTGTATGAAAGACTAAAAAGTTATATCTAGAATGATAATTTCACCGTAAAGATATCAGATGTCATGCATCCTATAAAATTAGTATGTAGAGTCAAAGATGCTTACCAAATGAAGTCGGTATGTCCCACCTGAGGTGTGGTCTGGCCGTCTGGGGGTAAGATGTACACAGATCTTACCTCTATCCTAAAGAGTAGGGCAGTTGTTTCGAATCAAAGATGTCCACAACTTGCAATACCCACACATTGTATATAGATGCATGACAACTATGGACGGCACCTAGATATACTTGATACTTTACATTCAAAATTGGCAAGAAACAATCACAACCCAATGTGTCTAATTTCATAAACACGTAAAGCACACGATAGTGAACAATTAAGTGATTAATTAAATAATTTACATACAAGTATACCTTTTCTATATGGAGAAAGGCAGCATATGCTACAAGAAGCATCACAAACAGGTATATGGCAATTGGCTTCACAACACTTCTCCGAGCGACAATATGGTGAGTGTCGACGGCGTGGGACGGGAGAAACTTGCCATCATCATGTACATATGTAAACCTTGCATTCGAAATCGTCGACGGCTCCGCCATTTTAAAACCAATTCAGCGATCATTAAACCGACATCGTGTTCTCCTTTGACATCTTTATCACGATTACGATCTACATGACAACGTGTACCCTGAAATAAGCAAACCTAAATAAACCTTGACTCAATAAAATTTCCCAAACAAAGAGGGATCTGTGGAATGGAAGTTTGTAGATCAACACCTTCAATTATAATATTTCTTTTTATATTTTAATATTACAATTCAAACCTTATTATAATTGACTATCCGATTTTAATTATTCAAACAAAGTATATGTCTATAAGTGTACATAAGTATAAACAAGAAAACCCCTTTGAAAATACGTGAAAATTATTGTAAAAAGTTTGTTTATTCAGTAAAAACAAGATGTGTCGAATTTAGAAGCTTTAGAAATATTGCTGTAACTTGTGCATTTTTAAAGGAAGAAAAGGAAGATTATGGTATGAATTATGAGGGTTCATCCCTAGTTTTTTCTTCTGGTCTCGTTCGAACAATCTCAAATTTCAATTTAGCTAACAGTTTTGTCATATTGCTCAAGTACTGTTTAGAAATATTGCTGAACTTGAGCATTTTTAAAGGAAGAAAAAGAAGAATTTGGTACGAACTATGAGAGTTAATGCACTTTGACATGAATTTTTTTTTTCAAAAGTGACTCCATTGATAATGAAGTTCGATAGTCACATATATAAATGATTAACCTCACACTGTATATGAATTCACTGAAGATTGAAAAACAAATGACAGAACTTGACCTATTCACATGGTGCCTTTACATCAATTTGGTACAAGCAAATGATAATGAATCCTACAAATTAGCACAAAATTTTTATACAACACTGATTATAATAAGACATCGAAAGAGATACTGTGAATAGATCAAAACAATACTTAAAGCAATATGACAAAAACTGTTGTAACTAAACTGAAATTTGAGATTGTTCGAATGAGAAACCTGAAATCGAACCAGAAGACAGAACTAGTATGGATCGCCGGCGCCGTCGACGGAGCCTGAAAATCGTTGCTAGGGCTGTAACTCTCTGTGATCGAGGGTTTGTAGGTGGAAATCGCCGGAATCCGCCGTGCCGAACTGCCGATGCCGTGGCTCGTGAATCTACGCCTAAACACGCAAATAGTCCAGGCCCATCACATTGTACATTGGGCTTAAAGTAAACATTTGAGTAAATTACAAATTTGGTCCCTGTGGTTTGTCAAAAGTAATATTTTTTGTCTCTACAGTTTCAAAATTACAAGATGACTATCGTAGTTTGTAAAAACATCCGGATTTAAAACCTCCTTTTAACAGTCGTTAAAAAGTTCCGTTAAACGAAAGACATTTTCATTAGTTTATCGATTTTTTTGTCTTTTATCCAATCAAAAACCACATAAACCAAGATCATAAAATTGATATGATGCTACATAAATAATTAGGCCCAACTAACTCGCCTAATCCAACCTAACATGAAGTGACGGGATACTTAGGGGTTGTTTGACTGTAGCTGAATGGTTTGGTGCAGAATGATTAAGTGATCAGAATGATTAACAGACTCTTATGATATAGTGTGAAACGAAATATGGTTGTTTGCTAATTGTTAAGAACGAAATCAGGGCTCTGAATGGTTAAGACATGGTCAAGATACAAAATCATTCAGAGGGTTTTGGAACCATTAAGAAGCAGATTTTTTTTGCCAAACAAGATTTACCCCTTAACGATTCAGATGTTGTCTCTTAATGGAACCATTAAGAGGTAAACAAACAGCCCTTCATTGAGTTGTAAAATATTCAAATCATAGGCATGGGATTAGGATTAGGTTAGAGTCATGTGAACCCAACCCAATCCGATGAACCTCATGTCTTTATATACCATGTAGGGGTGTACATAAAATCGTCAACCCGCGAAACCCGACCAACCCAACCCCCTCCCAACCCAATTAAACCCAACCCGCGAAACCGCAAACCGCTAATTAGAAGGGTTGAAATTGGGTTAGGAAAACTCAACCCAACTCAAACCGCCGCTATTTTTTTTTATAAAATTATATATATATATATATATATGTATATATATATAGTTTATTCACAGCCCAAATTTACTTTAAGACTTATGGATTATAATTTATAATTGGATTATTGTAATTATAACTGTAAACGAACTGAACGTTCAGTGAACCATTCATGAACCGTTTGGCGGAAAGTTCGTTTATGTTCGTTCATTTAATAAATGAACGAACATGAACACATTTTTTTGTTCGTTTAGTTAAATGAACGAACATGAACAATGGTCTTGTTCGTTCATTTATGTTCGTGAATGTTCGTTCGTTTGCATTCGTTTATGTTTGTTTATGTTCGTTTATTATATAAATATATTTATATATTGTGACATTAATATGTAAAATCATTAAGTAAATTGAATTTTTAGAATTCTTTTTTTATCGCTCATAAGTTTACACAGTTTTTTATTTTGTTATGTTAGTTTTTAGGAACGGAATGATGAGTAATGGTGGTTGTTTTTTGTTCATTTATGTTCGTTCGTTTATGTTCATTTAAATTTATTTATGTTCGTTCGTTTATGTTTGTTTAAATATATTTGTGTTTGTTTGTTTATGTCTGTTTAAATCCATTTATGTTCGTTTAGCATCTTAACGAACGAACATAAACGAACACGAACAAACACATTTTCTTAATGAATGAACATAAACACAAAAAAAATCATTTTTTTTAAGTATATAATATTTATATACGGCAAATGCAACAAATAAAGTCATACACCCTCCTCACCTTTGGTGAGGTTCGAATCTCTGACCTCTTAGGAAGTCAAAGACTCTTTTATCGCTAGGTCAAAGGCCCTTTGGTCTAAAAAAATTTCATTCATTTACCGTTCGTGTTCGTTCGTTTGTTCGGTTAAGTTAAACGAACGAATACGAACAAGCCCTAATTGTAATAACTAATAACTTTGTTGAGAATAATTTTAGTATTATTTATCGTATTTCAACCGGCAAATTTATGTATATTACTAACCCGCCAACCCAACCCAACCCGCAAGGGTTGGGTTGGGTTGGTTATATTTTTGAATGGATTGGGTTGAGTTGAGATTTTCCAAACCGCCATAATTGGGTTGGGTTGTAAAAACGTCCAAATCCGCCCAACCCACGTACACCCCTAATACCATGAATTTAATATGATTTTTAAGTACTTAATTAATATATTTACACTAGATATTAAACCAGCATGTACAACCGTGATTTTACAACCTTATTTGCACGAACCTTCGGTTTCCCTTTGAATTTGTTAGTCTTAGGCATTGTTTGGCAAAAAAAAAAATTAGCTTATAAGCTATAAGCTAATTTTTTTTTACATGTTTGGATGACCATAAACTAGCTTATTGAAAAGCTACTCATAGTAGCGTTTTAAAAAGTTATCTTATCAGCTAGTTTGTTAAACATAGCCTTATTTGTATATTCGCATTTTGATTTTAATTAATCTAAACACAATCGCTTATAGGCATGAAAATGAGACTCGCCCCATTGAGGAACCCGGTGTACCCGCCCCGACGGGGATGGGGATTCCCCGTAAAACCGGGGAATGGGAATGGGGACGGGGATCCCCGAAAGCTAAAAACCGGGGATGGGGACGGAGCCGGGTAACATGGTCCCCGCCCCGCCCCGTCCCCGAATATTAAATATATTATATATGTTTTATTATTAATTATATTATTTATACACAATTAGATTTAGAGACTCTTAGATTTAATATCTTTGAAATTTAGAAATATAATTTTGACATTTCTTCTTTTATATATATATATATATATATATTGAGTTGTTTTACTTATTTTAGATTAAAAAAAATAAGTTTAAAATCGAAAGCGTTTGATCAAACGATTAAGTATGATTTTGCCACTTTGTTCACATATGAATATTTGATATTCTATAAAAGCAAATTTTGAAAATTTGTGAGATTAAAACATGAACCATTATCAATCAAGTGTGGTATTTAACACATTTGATTTTAAACATATTATATTAACGGAGAAAAAAAATCCTCGATTCCCTGTTGGGGACAGGGATGGGGATGTAATCATATTCCCCAGTCGGGACGGGTATGGGGATGGAGATTGGGATCGGGGACGGGGATTGAGGTTCCCGCCCCATCCCCACCCCATTTCCATGCCTAATCGCTTAGCTGAATTGTAAAATGATGTATTATAGTTTTAACCCAATCCAACCCAACCAAACTTGCACGGGTTTAATTGGATTTGGTTAAATCGAGATTTTTTAAACTACAAATATTAGATCGGGTTGTTCAAATGTTTTTAACCCGACCAATCCGTACGCAGTCTACAATAACTGGAGTTGCATGCAATCGGACCCGAACGGTTATTTATAATTAGTTAAACAGTTCGATTCAAATCCGTAGTTCCATAACCGTATAAATAGCAATAACAACCTACCAACAGTTCAGTCGCATTGAAAAAGCAAGTATTATCGCCGGCCGATCACCGTTAAAAGAGAATCCGATTCACCGTAAAAATGCCTCCGATCGCCGTAGGTGACACGATTCCCGATGCTACTCTTCCCTACTTCGACGAACAAGATCAGATGCAGAATGTCTCCATACATTCTCTGGCCTCCGGCAAGAAAGTCGTTATATTCGGCGCTCCCGGTGCTTTCACTCCTACTTGCAGGTAAAAAAAACGATTAAAATCATCTGATTTCTATTATTCTATCGAGTTTTCTGATCGTTTTGCGGTGTAATATGGTAAAAACCTCATAAGGCTTAGCTCGTCGGAGAAATTTGTGCATTTTTCAGATGCATTTGTTTCGTTGTCGTTAATCATCATACGGTTATCGACCGATTGGATTGGGAAATTAATAGAATTAAATTACTCGATTGGATTTGAACGTTTATTTATTTTTATTTTTTTTAATTGTTGATTTCTTAAACACGAAAAAATTGTGCTTGCATGATTTTATTGTAGTTACCTGAAAATTTGCGATATTTGCAGCTTGTAAGGATAGTATATACCACTACATTAGTGTGATGATAGGGATGATATTGCAATTTTGGAACATTATTCTACTGTAGTTACGAATAGGAAAGGTATGGTTAAACTGGAAAATGAAAAATGTATCTGTAAGCGCATATTTGTTAGCTGCTTAATGAGTTTAATGAGCTCCCAGCTTGTTCGGTTCACTATACATGATTGTTTTGTAGTTGCTTAATGATAAAGAAAGTCGCTTATTCAATAAGTTTTGAGGGGACGTTTGGTTCGCAGAATGTTTTTGGATGGAATGGAATCTGTCAAAGGAATTTGACTTTGAAGGAATTGGAATGGAATGTTGTCAGGTTTGACCACCTGTTTGGTTGGCAGAATTGGAATGAAATCTGTTAAAGGAATTGGAATCTGTCTGTTTGGTTCACAGATTGTAGCTTCAGAATTGGAATGGAATTTTGGTAAATGACCAAAATACCCCTTTTCATTATTTTAATTTTTTTAAACAAAAATTGCTTTAATAAAATAGTCATTAAATACTTTATTTTATTTAACTAAAAATAATTCAATAAAATAATTATTAAGTACTTTAATGTGTAAAAAATTTGAAATACACAACCCAAACATAACAATAAACCAAATGACGTTATTAGATCGGTATTAAAATTGTTCCAAAATACTTACATGCCACCAAATACATGTCCCAAAATACTTACATGCCACTAACTACATGTTCTAAAATACTTACATGCCACCAAATACATGTCCAAAATACTTACATGCAACCAAATACATGTTCAAAATACTTAGATGCAACCAAAATACAAAAGCATATTCACCAATACATGTCCAAAAACCATTGATAACCAAGCAATCATTCTCGCAACATAAACCTCACAAACTCTTCTCGAGCTTCTCCTTCATAGTTCCAAAAACTTAACACGGCTTCAGGATCATGTGTTATTTTCCTCAGTGCCGTAAACCTTTCGAATGAAGTAAGATCCATTTTGGCAAGTTCAGGACCAACGATGGACTTCTTTTCATGTACCTCCGCCTCAACTTTCACCAATTCTTTCGATGCGCTTCCAATTCTATCTCCAAGTATGACAGCAGCATTCTTTATTGCATCAACAAGAGGATCACTTCGCCTATTGCGCTTCCTACTACCTTTAGATGTAAACTCTTGACTCGGTATTTGGCTATCTACTGTCGGAGACTCCATGTTTTCATCAGATTGTTGTCCTTCACTTGGCATCTCGCTATCTTCCATGGCAACATGTTCATCTAGCCCAACATAGTCTCTCGCTTGATTGCCATGAGCACGATCCTTTCCGAAAACATAAGACAAGTCTTCATAATGAGGAAATAGTTTGTTTCTCCATTTTGAAGCCTCTTTATGTACCTAGTTTGGCAAAAGAAATAAAAAAACCTTAAAAATCAATTCTTAACATTATAATATGTAAAACATACATAATAAATACCTGCAAATAAGAATCCCAAACTGAATTGTCGGCAGTCACGCACATTTTCACACTATCATACCCAAAACCACTTGTATTGGTACCATGTAGCATATCATGTACGATTTGCCAATCTTTTTTCATGGTTTTGATTCTGGACTCGATGTGTGGTCTACCTAATATATTAGAATCAGGAAGGGTGACTTTCAATGCCTGTTCCAAATGTTGCAAGTACCCGGATTTAAAGCCATTGTCAGCTTTATAGCCTCCAATATTGACCATATTCACCATCGCATCCACAAGTTTGGCGTCCTCAATTTTTGACCAATTTCGGTACTTACGACCAGTGTTTTTATCCGCCATACCTAAAATTATAGATCATTAAAATGGAAGTATTCCTCAAAATTAATATTGCACCATTAAGATTAATAACGATCAACCAATAAAATGCAAATTGTACTATTACAAATCATAAAAGACAATTAAATTGTAGCATTACAAACCATACAAAATCAAATTGTAGCATTACAAACCATACAAAATCAAATAGAAGCATTCCAATCATCAAACATACTTTGGGCCAAATTGTTTCTAAATTCAGTCCATTCGGTTGAAGTACCTACGGAAGTGATATTATCCTCATCTTGATGTTCAACGTCTTCGGTTTCAATCGGGCAAGGTATGTTTTCAAACGGATCAATTGGCATTTCTTGTCTTATGAAATTATGAAGAAGACAACATGCCATTATGACCTTCACTTTCAGTTCAACAGGGTAGTATGAATTATCTTTTAAAATTCCCCATCTTGCCTTCAAAATACCGAAGCATCGTTCTATAACATTTCTTGCAGAAGAATGTTTCATGTTAAAAAATTCTTTTGGTGTAGTTGGTTGGTGTCCATCACGCCACTCATTTAAGTGATATCTTTGACCTCTATAAGGGGCAAGAAAACCCTCTCCATTTGTATACCCACCATCTACCAAATAATAATATGGCCTTGGCACCTTCAACCCACTGGGCCTAAGAAGAGCATCTCGAAGGACTCTACTATCAGCCGCTGACCCTTCCCATCCTGCTAACACGTACATAAATTGCATATCTTGTGAACACACCCCTAACACGTTTGTGGCAATATCATTCTTTCGTGTTCTGTATCTAGGCTTGTCTTCGAGTGGTACTAGGCACTTTATGTATGTTCCATCTAAAGCACCTATACAATCCTATAAAAAAAAATCATTACACATGTGACAATTTACCATGTAAATACCAAAAAAAAAAAAAAATTATGTGTACCTTGAACCATTTCCATCTTCGATCGGTAGAGCCCTCAAGAACAGGTTCGGGTTTCTTAAGTAAATGTGGATGCAATCTATTAACCGCGTTGCAAACTCGAGTAAAGAGTCTACTAAATGTGGATGCAATCTATACCGATTGATTAGTTAACGTGTATTATAATATTGTCAATGATAAGTATAACTTGGAAGCTTCGTATATTTCTAATAACATGTATCTCATATAAAGTATTTTTTTTATTTAACTAAAATACTATGATTGAAGTATTTACAACTATATACTTTTGTGAAGTTTCTAATTCTAACACTAGTACTTAAAAAGTGATATCATGTCTTCATTGTAAACAATTTGAGAAATAACATAACAGTGTCATAAATGTTGAAAAAAGCATATGCTAAGAAGATATACTCTTGTTACCCACCCCCACTTTCACTTCAAAAGCCACTAAAAAGACCAACCTGTCTTCCCTCTTTACATCTATCTCAAGACCTCTCTTTTTTCTGCAATATGTAAGGTGGGGCCGGCCAGCGAGCGGGAGGTGACTGACCAATGTTTTAAGTACTAACCAATGTTTTAAAACCGGTCGTAATTGACCGAAAAAACCGGTCGTAATTTCCCAAAATAACGGTCGTAATTGACCCGGTCTCTTCACCGGTTCCCGGTTCAATTGGTTGAACCGGCCGGGTCAACTCGGGTTTTAAAACATTGGTACTAACTCAAGTTAAATTTGTGCTTGTATAAAAGTTCTAAAAAAACAACTTGGAGTTGATAACCTTAAAAACAGAGTGGAACAAACTAACAAAAATTACTAACATGACATTGTTTTGGCAAAAGAACAACAAAGATGATTGCATTCGAGACAAAACACACACACACAAACCCATTCACTATCAGACAAAACACACACACACAAACCCATTCACTATCGAGAACATTGTAGCATCAATTATGGGTTAAGGGAAGAAGATGAGTGGGTGTTAAATGTAGAACAAAATCATCACAGCCTCGATTATTTTCTGGTTAAGACCTTCGATTAATCGAAAGCAGTACCAAAAGCGATATGTTGATCATCATTATCATCATCCTCAAATAAATAAATAGATAAAAATGGTAGCAGTTTACCATCAATCACAAATCGATTTTCAGAAACAAATGAATCGATTTTCTGAAGTAAATGACTAACCAAATCGATTTCTCAAAATCGATTTTCAATCGGTGTCCAGATTTCAGAAATGGAGAAATCGAGAGAAGAAATGGAGAAATGAGCGAGATACTTGTTGAGAAATCGAGCGAGATGCTTGTTGATGTTGGTCGAGCGTTTATGGAGAAGACGAGAGAGACACTTCTGTCTGATAGAAAATGTAGGGAGCGACCGGAGCGTTTATGGAGAAGACGAGAATGTAGGGTTTATTTGAAGGGTATTTTTGGAATTAATAAAGAGTCAAATTCCATTCCAGTGAAATGCTCCCCTTTTAGGATGGAATGTCAAATTCATCTATATATGGAATTTAATGGAATTGAAGATTCCATTCCATTTAAATACTTGAACCAAACAAAGGAATTGAATCTGGTCAATGGAATTGAACATTCCAATTCCACCAGATTCCATCAAATTCTGCGAACCAAACGCCCCCTGAGTGTTTTTAGTAGGGAACTTTATGCTGAAAGCTAATTTTTTAACAAACCCGCCCCTCCCAATTAAAACACGATCCTTCCATCTAAAAAAAAAAACCTTTTCAGGCAAAATTTTTCCAATCTATATAAACAGATTAATCCACACGGACGACTTTATCTATACAAGACGGGCCTATTTGTTAGCAACTTGATGAAAGCTTAATTGAACCCACAACTTATTTGATCAGCTTTGTAAGATTGTTTGGTAGTAACTTAATGATATAAAAAGTGACTTATTCAGTAAGTTTTTTTTTTTTTTTTTTTTTTTTTGGGGGGGGGGGGGGACCTTTATGCCAAAAGCAAGTTTTTTCAAAACCTGACCATCCCAATTAAATTAGACACTCCTTCCATCTATTGAAAAAGCCCTCCCAAACAAAAACCTTCTCAATCTATACAGACAGATTAATCCACACAGATAGCTTTATTCATACAGGACTCAACGAAAAAACCAAACAAACAGCCCCTTAATTGGAAAACCAACCACACAACCCCTAAATTTGGGGTATATACTATATAGTGATATCATATAGATCCCCATTTTTTATTTTGAAATGGATGTAATAACATTTTTCTTTTGTTAATTACTGTGGAACAGCATGCAGCATGTACCAAGTTTCATTGAAAAATCTGAAGAGCTCAAATCAAAGGGTGTAGAGGAACTTCTGTTAATCAGTGGTATGTGTTTCAATCTTAGTTTACTTTTTTTATTGAATATAGGGTATGATTGTGAGGTTATATAATAAAACTACTAGTGATTGTTGTAACTGTTGTCTGTTGGACTTGTATTTGAACAATGAGGGATTGAATTTAAAGCACCATGCTTGGTTATGGTTCTTGCAAAAATGTAAAAGTAAATGCAAACACTTCATAACTGTTAGGTAAAAAATTGTGCCTCACAAATGCAAAAGTTAGCGAGTGATTTCTAAGGTCCCAAACGGGTAGAAATCCAAGTGCACAATTAACCCAACAACGAATGCGGATAACAATAATCTAGATGTTGCACAATAATTCTCTAACGTAGAAAAATAAACCCATGAAATATAGATAATAATAAAAACGTTATTATCTATAATTATAGCAAGTTCAAAACAAATAACACCGTGATTTAACGTGGTTCCACTATCGGTGTGATAGTGTACATCCACCAAAGAGAGAGAGCAAGAATATTATTACCAACCAAAGAGATTACAAAGTGCTTGTACAAGGATCTTGAGATCCACGATCACCTAACGAAACTTTCCCGAATACCACCGAATATCAAGAACACTCTCAACCTCAAGAATATATTAGGGAGAGTGTTTGGTGGTTATCTAGAGAAAACTCAAGAAAGGGATGAAGAAAATGGTTGGAGGGGAAGGGGTATTTATAGGATGGAAGTGGAGGATGACATCCAAGCATATGGAGGATGACATATAGAGGATGACATATGCCAAGTCTTCCAATGTAAAATATGTGGTCCAAATTTGAGTTATGCCAAGTTGGTCCAAGTTTGGCTTTAGTCACATGTAGCATCCAATGTATAATATAAATATTATAACACTCCACCATGATGCATGTGATCCTCGATAGCGAAACGAATCCCAATCCAACCAATACGAGTTCTTCCAACGGTTGATCATAGCAAGTAGATAGCAAAGTAAATTGGCACGAGGTAGCAAAATGCATTCCAACCTTGACGAGCTTCGGCATGGCCATCACCCGTCAAAGTTACAAGCAAACAAATAACCTCAAATGCACAATCTACTAAACAAGGTAGAGCATAAGCAAAGCTCTAAGCACTTAACAAAGTAATTCCTTCAAAGATGTCATTTTGTCACCTGTGGTAATATCTTCTCTCTCTCGAGCAAAGTGCCCAACGGCACTAACACAAACGGAGCTGGATCAAGTTTGAGCAATGCTCAAACTTAGCTGGTGGTAGCGACTTAGTGAACATATCAGCGGCATTGTCATCTGTCAGGACTTTCTTCAAATAGACAATCTTCGCTTCATGTAATCTCACAAGATATGCATCACGCACATTTATGTGCTTTGTCCGGGAGCTGAAAGCCAAATTAGTTGCCAAATGTATGGCACTCTGATTATCACAGAAAATGGGCACGGAAGGTTGCTCGAAGCCTAAGCCATTCATCAATTCTTTCAAATGGACCGCTTCCTTTGCAGACTCAACCGCCGCAACAAGTTCAGCTTCTGTGGTTGACAATGCAACAATGGACTGTAAACGTGATCTCCAACTGACGGCTGTTCCACCTAAGGTAAACACATAACCGGATGTGGATCTCCAACCAACTCGATCACCTGCATAGTCAGAATCACAAAATCCAACAATTTCACAGTCATTGTACAAACCAAATATAAGACCATGCGTCTCAGTTCCCTTCAAATATCGGAATGCCGTTTTAACGGCTGTCCAATGTGATCGACCCGGATTCGCGAGAAACCGACTCACCACTCCGACACAATGTGCGAGATCAGGACGAGTGCACACCATGGCGTACATGAGACTTCTGACCGCACTGGCATATGGAACCTTTGACATTTCGGCCTTTCCCTTGTCATCCTTCGTACAATCTTCATTTGTAATCTTGATGTGCTTCGGTAGCGGAGTGCTAGACGTCTTGGCACCATCAAGGTTAAACCGCTTCAATATCTTTTGGATATACGCCCGTTGTGTCAATCTAAGTGTTCGGGACTTTCTGTCCCGCACAATTTCCATGCCCAAAATCTTCTGCGTCACGCCAAGATCCTTCATTTCAAATTCTGACTTTAACTTATCTTTCAGACGTTTGATCTCTGACCGGTCCCTGCAGGCTATAAGCATGTCATCTACATAAAGAAGTAAGTGAAAACGCCACTGCTTTGTCTATGATAGACACAAGCGTCTTTTTCACTACGCTCAAATCCCAGATTGAGCATGTACAAATCAAACTTCTTATACCACTGACGAGACGATTGTTTAAGTCCATAAAGGGACTTCTTGAGTTTACATACATATTCTGGCTTGCTTTCGGAAACGAAACCATCAGGTTGCTTCATATAGATAGTTTCCTCCAAGTCTCCGTGTAGGAAGGCTGTCTTTACATCTAACTGTTCTAGCTCCAAATCGTGAATAGCCACGATCGCTAAAAGAACACGGATAGATGTATGACGTACAACGGGAGCAAAAATATCATCATACTCGATACCTTTTCGTTGTGCAAAGCCTTTAGCAACGAGACGAGCCTTGTACCGATTGTCATCTTTGACTTCGAAAACCCACTTGCAACCAATAGCACGACTGCCATTCGGCAATGGACATAAGTCCCAAGTGCTGTTCTTCGAGAGAGCTTCCATCTCTTCTTGCATGGCTCCAAGCCATTTAGAACTGTGGGTCGAGGCCAACGCCTCCTTTATATCAAGCGACTCATCTTGCCCTACATGCAAAGCAAACTCCAGCTGATCTGTAAAACTCATGTTAGCAAAATCCCAATCTCCATACCTTGTTAGGCGGACGAATAGTTCTTTGACTATGCCTGGTAGGCGCAATAACTAGGATTGTATCGCCATCGTCTCCACCATCATTCAGAATCTCTTCTTCAGAATCACTAGTAGAAGTCATTGGCAGAATGACTTCTTCAACATTAACGGGTGATTCTGAGCTAATATCAGGAGTGGATGAACTGGGAATACAAGGACTGTCTACTGTCTCCACATCATCGGCAGTAGGAGCAACAGTAGTAGTGACTTCCGGATCTTGAGAGGACTGAGGATCCTGTGACTTCAACAGGACTGATTCATCAAATGTGACATGTCGAGAATGAATCACTTTACGAGTCAAGGGGTTCCAGATTCGGTAACCCTTGATACCATCTGTATAGCCGAGCAAGAATCCTTTGGTGGCTTTAGGATTCAACTTGTCCTGGCCTGAAACATGAAAATAAACAGGACAACCAAATACACGTATGTATTTCAGACAGATGTTTCTTTTACCTCTCCAAACCTCTTCCTGAATCTTTCCCCCGATGGCCGAACAAGGTAACCTATTAATAATGTGCACCGCGGTGTAAAGTGCTTCGGCCCAGAAAGATTTGGGGAAGCCCGATGTCGACAACATACATCGGACCTTCTCAAGCAAAGTCCTATTCATCCGCTCTGCAACCCCATTAGATTGAGGGTCGCCTAGTGTGGTGTAGTGACGGTAGATGCCTTTACGCAAACAAAAGTCTTTGAAGTTACCACTAGTAAATTCTCCATCGTTATCAGATCTCAGCACTTTCAACTTCTTGCCAATCTCGACCTCTACTCGTGCCAACCAAGTCTTGAACGTATCGAAGACATCTGACTTTAACTTCAACACATACACCCAAAGCTTATGTGAGAAATCATCAATAAACGAAACAAAGTATTTACCTCCACTGAGGGATGGAGTACTGGATGGTCCCCAGACGTCTGTATGAACATAATCGAGGATTCCTTTAGTGTTGTGTTTTCCAACACCAAAAGAAACACGCGTCTGCTTTCCTTTGACACATCCCGAACAAAACTCCAGGCTGGCAGGTACGGCGATTTTAATGAGTTTTCGCTTGCGCAAAATCTCCAAGTTCTTCTCGGATGTGTGGCCCAAACGAAGATGCCATAAGCGAGCAACATCGAGATTCTGAGAAATATCAGCCACACACGATTCAGAAGAAATAGTTTCGCCAATCAAATGGAAAAGATTATTTTCCGCCCGTTCGCCTTTCATCACAATGATACTCCCTCGGGAGATGCGCAAACTCCCGTCATCAATCCGAATCTTGCAACCCAATTTGGACAGTTGTCCAACAGAGATCAAGGAACGAGTCATGGATGGAACAAACTTGACATTATTCAATATCCGAATACACCCATCGAACATCTTGATCTGCACAGTACCGATACCCTTAGTAACACACGAAGTACTATTTCCCATAAAAATACTGTTACCTTCAACTTTTTCGAAGGTAGAGAAACAGTCCCGGAATGGTGTCATGTGGCAAGATGCCCCGGTATCTAACACCCATCGCCTGTCACCTTGTGGTGGTGTAACTGTGGCAGAGAAGGCATTTTGCTCCTCTTCGGCTGCAACAGCTGATGATTCGGCGTTGTCTTTGTCTTTGTTTTTAAGACTCGGACAATCTTTCACCCAATGACCTGGCTTGTCGCAATAGTTACAGTTGCCACGTGTCTTTGATTTCCCACGAGATCCAGGCCGACGGGACTGAGAGCGCCCACGATTTCTTCCTCTTGAAGACTGCTGATCGTCTCGGCCTCTGTCAGCAAATAGGCCTTGACTGCAATTGTTCTCCCTGGGATTGTTACCGATCCTCATTTGAATTCTTTGATCTTCAGAAATCATTCTTGTTTTCACATCAGACAAAGAAAGAGTTTCTCTTCCATATATAAAACTGTTAGTGAATTGGGAATATTTCTCGGGAAGTGAATACAATAGGATCATAGCAAGTGCTTCTTCATCTTTAGCAAGAAGCGCATCCGTTGCCTTCAACTTCATAATGATATCTTCAAATTCGGTCATGTGAGCTTTAATGGTTGTGTCTTCCTTCATTTTGAAGAAGAGACACGACCGCATCAGTAACAATCTGTTGGTCAAAGTTTTCTTGAGATATAAATTCTCAAGCTTGCTCCAAATACCTGCAGCTGTCTTTTCAGACACAATCTCAGATATAACATTTTCTCCCATAGCCATCTACAAAGTAGTAAATGCCCATGCTTCCATTTCTTTAACTTTAAGTTTAGACATGTTAGGGTCTAACTCGTCTTTGGCAAATACTACGGGATGGACTCCATTTTTCCTAAGTGCAACAGATGTTGTGAACTGCCATTTACCAAAGTCACCGTCCCCATTCCAAGTCTGTATACGAATCCCAGCCCCAGACAAATTAAATGTACCTTCTTGGTACGGTTTTTGGGACTGGTTTGAGGAACCGACACCAAATGGATTTTCTACGTCAGCCATAGAGAAAAAAAATGTGCAAACTGGTTTATGTATATTTTCTACACAAACCCAAATCTAGATCCGAAGCTCTGATACCAATTGTTAGGTAAAAAATTGTGCCTCACAAATGCAAAAGCTAGCGAGTGATTTCTAAGGTCCCAAACGGGTAGAAATCCAAGTGCACAATTAACCCAACAACGAATGCGGATAACAATAATCTAGATGTTGCACAATAATTCTCTAACGTAGAAAAATAAACCCACGAAATATAGATAATAATAAAAACGTTATTATCTATAATTATAGCAAGTTCAAAACAAATAACACCGTGATTTAACGTGGTTCCACTATCGGTGTGATAGTGTACATCCACCAAAGAGAGAGAGCAAGAATATTATTATCAACCAAAGAGATTACAAAGTGCTTGTACAAGGATCTTGAGATCCACGATTACCTAACGAAACTTTCCCGAATACCACCGAATATCAAGAACACTCTCAACCTCAAGAATATATTAGGGAGAGTGTTTGGTGGTTATCTAGAGAAAACTCAAGAAAGGGATGAAGAAAATGGTTGGAGGGGAAGGGGTATTTATAGGATGGAAGTGGAGGATGACAACCAAGCATATGGAGGATGACATATAGAGGATGACATATGCCAAGTCTTCCAATGTAAAATATGTGGTCCAAATTTGAGTTATGCCAAGTTGGTCCAAGTTTGGCTTTAGTCACATGTAGCATCCAATGTATAATATAAATATTATAACAATAACAAGATGATTCACACCGGTGCAATTTCATAACCATTATGATTATTTTCACATCAATTTTTGTAATTATCATTTACATCAATGAAATTAATCGCATCTTCCGAAAGTGGTATACATTTTAATCTTTATAATCTATTTATTTACGTTAATTTAATACTAACTTGAAATATTAACAATATAAAAATATTTTATTTAATTTATAATTTAAACTTTTAAATAGTATATTTTAATCATTTAAACCGGTTTTGTGCATCTTCTTTTTGTGTGAGTGTGACAAGTTCCTTGATCCTATAGTTTGTTGCATGATCAAGTGAAATTATGGATAAATGTTCAAGTTCAATCTGTAATATTTCATATTTGACATGCTCAAAAGAATGTCCACTGATCTAAAATGAGGGATAATCAATTCTTCTTGCATTTATTGGAGTGTTCTGAAAATGAAGATATGAAGGAAAGATGGTTTCTTGTTAACTGAAGCAATATTGGCAAGATGATGAGTTCAATTGTTTGGTGAGCTTAATTAGTAACATAATTAGATTTAAGTTTGTTTTGTAAAGGTTTATGGTGCACATAAATGGTATAGATTTTAAACCTTCGTATAAGCTTTCGCCAAGATAGCATCGAAGCTCTGTGATATTGTTATGTCTTGGGTTTTCAAGTACGATTGGTTATGCCTAGCTTCATTCGTATACTAAAAAATTGGGTAAACGTTGATCGGGTAAGTATGCCTCTCCACTCTTACTGGGTCAGCAACTTGGTCAACAACATTTGTTGGTTAGAAGGTATTGATAAAAAAAATTAAGCACTACTTACCCGATAAGAGTCTATAAACAGTTGGGGGCTATTTATGAAGCAATTACCACCTCTTACCGAGTATCTTAACACTTATTGCTTCTTACCGGGTAAGAGATGATGGTCTTTACCAACAATCTTACTGTGCCATTTTGCCCACCAATAATCTTACACAGTAAGTGAAGGTTGTGAGCCTTACCGTGTTAGCCCTTACTAGGTATACTATGTTATTTTGATGACCGAGAATTGTACCCGATACGATGGGTGAGGGTGGTAACTCTTACACGTTCAACGCTTGGTAAGCGTCCCCTTAGAGCATCTCCAACAGCTATGCTAAAGTTTTTTTTTAAATAGAGTAAAAAAATCAAAATCTCTAAAAAAAATTGCATCCAACTCCAAGAGCTATGCTATTTTAGCAACTCTAGTATTAATTATCTTATTAAAATATTTCATTTGTTTAATTATATTATTAAAATATTCAATATATGGAAAGTTGACAGAAGAAAAGTTTGCTTTTGGGGGGTAATGATTAGTTTTTGGGAAAACTTTCTTATTAGAGAGTTCTCTAAATTTAGAGATTTTTAACAATCTCTCACCTCTTTTCTCTATTTTAGCATAGAGGATAACATAGCTGTTGGAGCAACAAAAATTCTAAAATCCCAATTTTTTTTATTTTAGCATAGCTGTTGGAGATGCTCTTACTCCCTTAGTAAACATCCCCTTAATTTCATCTTCTTTATATGCGTAGGAGTAGCAAAGTGAGGTAAACAAGTTCTAAAACTTGGGTAAACCAAACCAAGGAAGCCGAATATATCCCATCCATCCCACACAAAGGTGGGGTTTGCAGGGTAGGATGTATGCAGGTCTGACCTCTATCCCGAAGAGTAGATTGATTGTTTCCGTGAATACCCCCGTCTTGTGCAAAGCGCGGGAAAAACGGAAAACAACAATTGAAAAAGAACTTGAAAACAAGATGTTTTGAAGTTGGGTGTATATTAATATTATGAATGTGTGTATTATTGGTGCAGTGAATGACCCTTTTGTAATGAAAGCATGGAGAAAGTCATACCCTGATACAAAGAATGTTAAGTTCCTTGCTGATGGATCTGCAGCATACACTCATGCACTCGGGCTTCAACTCGACCTTTCCGAGAAAGGCCTCGGTGTTCGTTCCCGGAGGTTTGCTATGTTGGTCGATAACCTCAAGGTGGTAGCCGCTAACATTGAACAAGGCGGAGAATTCACCGTCTCAGGTGCCAACGAAATCCTCAACAAATTATAGATCATTTCGTTGCATCCCCGTTCGAGTAAGTCTTTTCCTGATTATTAGTTATGTACTTTGTTCTTATGAAAAATAAAAACAATTCTCCTTCCTTAATAATTCTATGGTATATAAAACATGTTGCTATCACCGTTTGTCGATCATTAGACGATATAAGTTCAAATTATTAATTTGGCATAGAGTTTGAACTTGTTGATTCACATAATTAGGAGCCGTTTACCGGCACAAATTGGGTAAACGTTTGCGGTTTGAGGCAACACTAATCACTGACTGAACAAGAGTCTCTCCTTTCGCTTACCATGTGTCCATGTTAGTATATTGGTCGGTCTCATTCGGTTTGGGCTTGGCATGCAATGATTTACACCCGTGAGTCAAGTCGAGTATCAGGTTATTAGAGCTCGAATATTTATTTCAATGTTTGAGCTCGAGCTCGTTGCTCGTTTATGAGCTTGAACTCGAGATTGATTAGCTTATTTATTTGCTCAAGGTCGATAATTTTTATATTTTGATCATATAATTTATAAACAAATAAATATGTTTGGCTCAAAAAAGTGTATGCTCGAATAGCTTCGCTCCGCTTGGCTTGACTCGACTCGACTCGTAAATTTTAATCGAGCTTTCGAACGAGTTGAGTCGACCATTGGTGTTATGGAGCTCGCCAGCTCGAGCTCGATCATTAGTAAGCTCAATATCGAGTAGCTCGTTAAAAGCTCGAATCTTTATGGTATATATGTTTGTTTATGTGTGTGTGTGTGTATATATATATAGAGAGAGAGAGGGGTTTAAGGGAAAACCTCAAAAAAATGGAAAACTGAGGAACACCCTGGTAACCATTGATTCGAAGGTATGCACTTGTGCATACAAGTAAATCAAGTGCATATTACAAACTACTTCTATACAAGTGCATACCGTCCAAACTACTTCTATACAAGTGCATACCGTGTCCAGATGAAAGCTATCAGAATGTTCTCAGTTTTCTATTTTTTTTAGGTTTTCCTCTCAACTTGACCCTATATATATAGCTATACGTATCTTTCTTTTATGTGTGTTTGAGTTGTCCAGTGATCGGGCTTAGACTGAGCCTTGATCAAGATTTGTTCAGGCCTGAACCGGCCAATCGTTTGAACCGGATCGAACTCGTAATCGATCCTTGATGGACTAGTCTTTTGGTAACCGTTTGTGAGTTGTTCCTATCACCGATCCCAGGGCCAAGACTATGTACATCTCTAGTCGCAACCACCATCGAGTACGAATTGAAATCGAAATGCAAAACAATCAAAGTATGAACTAAAGTCAGAATTGTGAACCCACCAACATTCTACTACTGTTGTCAAGACTGTTTCGAGACGATAAAGATTCTATTCATAAAACGAAAAGTCGAAAATAAAAATGGAAAATGCAAACCGAAACCTAAAAACCTAACTCATACGATGGAGTTGAAGGTGGCAACCGTAAACCAACCCGGTGTTTGAATAACTGTTATAAAACACACAATAATTTTATCCTAGCTCGAGGAACAGTATATTGAGAGGAAAGTGAAAGAATTCATTGCACCTGGCACAAGTCATCCTTGCACCATGTCTCCCGAACAATCTCTATGCATATGGGACATGATGATTCCACATATTGAGGTCGGAATGCGATCGGGTGTTTTCACGTCTTATCATGTTGCTTTCCGATTGATTTTTTTTTTGAAGTATATAATATTTATATACAGCAAATGCAATAAATAAACTCACACACCCTCCTCACTTTTGGTGAAGTTTTATACCCTTGACCTCCTAGGAGGCCAAAGGCTCTTTTTTCAGATTGATGAACAAGGAGGAAAATGTGCTCAACAATCAAACCATTTATACACGTGCTTCAAATCATAACTAAATCATTGTTAGGGTCTGTTTGTTTGCAGCTTAATGAGACTTACAGCTTATTCAGTCATCTATATATGACTGTTTGGTAGTGACTTAATGATCTAGAAAGTGACTTAATCAGTAAGATTTCAAGGGGGGGTTTTATGCAGAAAGCCAAGTTTTTTTCCAAACCAGTCCCTCTAATTAAAAAACACGTTCCTTCTATCTATGAAAAAACTCTCTCAAATAAAAATCTTCTAAATCTATACAGACAGATTAATCCACACAGACAACTTTATCCATACAGAACTTAATGGAAAACCAACCAAACAACCCCTTCATCAAATTTTATACAAGAACTACTAATAATCTATAGTATTATATTATTTACATTTTGATGTTGTTTGTCTAGATAATAATTTACAATATTAAAGGATGTTGCTATCTCTATCCCCTCCTCACTCACAATACATACCCCCTATAGGAGGGAGTATGGATAGAATTCACCTTATTAAATCAGTACATGCTAGAAGTAAATATATAGAGAGAGGTAACGAAAGTTTTAAATAGAAACCATGTAAATATTATAAATCATATAAACCATCCAAAAAATACTAAAATAATAAAATGCATTGTTATGTTGTTTCAGAGAGAAAAAAACTATGGGGTTGTTTGTTTACCTCTTAATGGTTCCATTAAAAGACAATCTCTGAATCGTTAAAAGGTAAGTCTTGTTTGGCAAAAAAAAAAAGTTTGTCTCTTAATGGTTCCAAAACCTTCTGAATGATTTTGTATATTGACCATGCCTTAACCATTTAGAGCCCTGATTTCATTCTTAACGATTAGCAAAAAAAACATATTTCATTTCACACTATATCATAAAAGTCTTTTAATCATTCTGACCACTTAATCATTCTGCACTAAACCATTCAGCAACAGCCAAACAACCCCCAGGTTAGTTTTCAATAATAAAATTATATTTGTTAATTTAGAAAAATTAATAATATTGCATTGGTACATTCCATTTCATATTTATGGAGTTTGTAAATTATATATACTATATTATAAAGCAGACATAAAAAACTCTTAAAAACAAGTCTTAAAGTTTAATTTACTGTTATTTAAAGTTAATTACTTAAAAAACAACCATTAAAGTTGTATGTACTACATTTAATGTTATTTATTAATTTTCAATCATTATCTCTAACCATTTTAACTTTCCTAAAATCATTTCCCACTTTGACTCCCCTAAAATAACTCTCATCATAATTAAATATAGAAAAAAAATCAAATTTTAAATACAAAAAATCTAAAATATAATTAAAAAAAATCTAACATAATATTTTATAAAAAAATTATATTATTAAACCAAAATAAATTACAATATATTATTAAGTCTAAATTAAACAAATTTATATAAAAAAATCATTATCACTCTCTCACAACCATCCAAAATCGTAATGTAAATCGACAAAAAACAGAAAATAAAATGAAACATTAAAATCGTGATGTATCTAGTTGCATTGCGCGAGTACACTTCTAGTCAATAATAAATAATACATATAAAATTCTGAAAAAGAATTATTATATACGTTAATCATAAATATCAAAAACATGTCTTAAATATTCTTAATTGGATTTATATTTTTATACAATGTCCATTAGAACTAATTCTTAATTTTCTAAAACTTTGAAAATTTTATTATAATAAATAAATATGCAGCAATATTAAATTATGATTAACCTATCGATAAAACCAATTTGATCATAGCTACGTACTTTTAATTAATAAACACTAGTGTTGGACCCGTAAATTGCACGAGAGGATAAATTTTTTGTTGGAATATTGAACCGAGTTAAAATGAAACGTAATTTCTCTGTTAACAGTTAATGAAATACAATGTGAAAAACGAATGTATTTTCATAAGTGGTTAACTTGCATATATTCTTAATCGTTTGTTGTTATGACTTTGTACAATAATATTGGTAATAGTTTTGTATTATATTATTTAAAACTCAAACAACATGTCTCACAACATATTTATCTGACTATTGACTTCAAGACCTCATAGTATTAGTCGATAAAAATAAAGATATGTATATATATCTTATTCCCCTACTTCGAAAAATATGATTGTGGGTTTTGAAAAATATAAACAAATCCTCAGTAAATAAAATAAAATATAAAAAAGTAGTTTTTCAAAGAAACAAAAATATAGTGGAATACCTTTTGTTCAGTTGCAGGTTCCGCCATTGACGCTCGACCGTTCGTCTTCTTCTTGTACTCGGATGATACATAGAGAAGCTATATATATTTATAGTGAATGTAGAGAATATTTTAAAATCTTTTCTTTTTATTTTCGATTTTATATTTAAATGTAAATATATTAAAAATATGGAAGAATATTTTTATATCTACATCGTTTCTATTTTATTATATTTACACTTGGTTAATTTGGAAAGTATTGCGGAATATTTTTATTTTAAAGAATGCGATAATTTATTAATGTATCTCGTTATTTTTTATTTTTAACTCATATCAACCTTCTTTTTTCTTCTTTTAATGCTCGTGAAAAAAAAAATACGTGTAGATTTTACATTATAAAAAAAAATACGTGTAGATTTTATATTATGCTAATATAAAATACGTGTAGATTTTATAAAATAAAATATATTTTATATTACCAAAAAAAATACGGAAGAAAAAAAGTTTATATTACATCTCATTATGTAAAAAGATTTTATAAAATAAAATATGGAAAAAGATTTTATAAAATAAAATATGGAAAAACCATTATGAGATGTAATATAAAAAAATACGGAAGAAAAAAGATTTTATATTACATCTCATTAATATAGATTTAAATGTGAAATCTACATTTAAAATAGATTATGCTAATATAAAATCTATTTTATAAAATCCTCCACCAAAAAAACAAATAGTTATATTAATAAATGAGTATCCATTTCACAAATAGATGATTATGTGAGATATTGTGCTTGAAAAGGTTGTACCAAAGCATTAAGAAATTGTAAATTAAGTAATTGGCTTTAATTAGTTGTAACTTGTGCCTAAAATGTTGTAATTAAGAGTTTTTTATGTCGTTTTTATAATATAGTATAGATAATGTCATCGGAGGTTGCCCCCACCGGGGGTCGTACCACTGCAGATTCCACTTCAGGTTGCCCTTCTGGCATGTCCGGTAATCTGCTTCGAGTGTTTACCATTTAATCTGCCATGCACGTACGAGAAATAGATTGAGAAAAGACTAAGCGAGTTGAACTCATTGTACGTACTACTACTTTCATCAATTATCATAATAATAGTAAACCAAGTATGCTCACGTAACAATGCATTCATAATAGCAGTAGCTAAATGAAATTATGAACGAACCATACACAAGTATTCTTGTCACCATCATCACAACTTTCAATTACAGTAATTCCGTAATCCTAACACTCTCCCCATCTAGGATTTTTACCCCAAGTGGACAGTGAAGTCATAAAGTCTAAAGCTTAAGTCTAGATATGCTAAACAATACCTAGTTCACTTAAACTAAAGCTCTGATACCAACTTGTAACACCCTAAAAATAGGGATAACAAAATCCGGAAAACGGACATGAGGTATGCTAAAATTGCCATAGCAAGAGCCTCCCAAAAATGGGGAATATAAATTTAATAACTTGTTTAATCACAATTGTAATTTAACGGACAGTAAATAACAACCAACTAATCTAATTTCTACATCTAGAAAAGAGATTACAAAAAGGGTTGTCATCTATAGACCCAAACGGTCTATATCCAAAAGTATAACGCGTCCATGTGCAATTTCCCCAAGCTCTCACCCCCAAGCAACTAAACCTGCTTAAGACCGTCGCCGCTAGAACCTGAGATACACATCGACACCAAACAAGTGTTAGGCCAAAAAGCCTAGTGAGTTGAACAATAATAAGCATGCATGAACATATACAATTCTTATCAGTAGTTAACCAGTGTTCCACCTATGTGGAGTCATCAGGGGAGACCCAAAGCACCAATCAAATCCCACCTAAGAGTCGATATACCTTAATGCCCTTAACAAGGAACACCCCAAAGGCCCGGCCCACCCGAAGACTATCGCTAAGAAAATTCCCCGAGTGGCGGAGGTCTAGGCACATACCATCACAGTGGCGCCCAAGACTATATCCTCCTAGTGTACCGACTTGGTTCGTCCACATAACATTTATAAGGGGTCCTTTAAATATATTTCAATCCACAAAATCAATACCAACTACGGGTATAATATTACCACCTTATCCTCATGATGTCTAACAAAAGACACAATGTAAATCATGCTCCTCATGCATATACACATATCACCAAAGTGGTGTTCCAACTAGAATCATCATAATACCCATATATGCATATATTTAACATATCAAGGTATCCACATTATGTATTTATGAGACAATCCCAAACAATAATACACATAACCATAATCAATGCAAATCACCCACAAATATAATTCTTCCAACTATTTTCATGAAGAAACCCCCAAGCATTTGCATTAATAGAGATAAAGTATCAAATAGAAGATTATGATGTGTATCTAGTTTTAACAAAGGTTTAGTAAACTCACAATCTAGGTTTTTGACCAAAACCTAGAAAAGATAAAACCCTAGTTTGAAGAGATGAGATTTGAAGAAGAAGAGGTTGACTTGGAGAAACCCTAGAAATCTTCCTTGAGATGATTTAATGCACTCAATGAGGTTCAATCACCAAAATGATTTGCAATAAATGAGGTTTAGTGTTTGGGGTGGAAGGGTTGGCTTTGGTTGCCCCAAAATCGCCAAAGAGAAAGAAGGAGAGGTGAGAAATGAGAACAAAATCGGCTAAGGAACTCATTTAACCCTCAGTGCCCGCTCGCGACCTTGCCCGGCGACAGTGACATTGTCACTGTCGCGTGTCACAATCGCGCGAGGCTCAACACTTACGGTACACTCCACGCGACAGTGACCGGCGATAGTGACAATGTCACAGTCGCGTGGCACTATCGCGCCACACCCAGATCAGCCCGAAAACTTGACCAAAATCGATTACGAGAGCGAGGTTCAAACGGGTACAAGTATAACCAATTCAAATAATATTATGGCATTATAAAAGTGAGCATGTGCACATAATAGGTCTCAGAATCTCAAATAACACATTTAACGAATTTAAGGGAACGAAAACTTACCTTTTAATTTTCCGTATATGTTCATTTATGTTCGTTCGTTTACGTTTGTTTATGTTCGTTCTTTTACGTTCGTTCTTTTAGCTCTTAATGAACGAATATAAACGAACACGAACAAACATATTTTCTTAACGAACGAACATGAATACAAAAAATTTCGTTCGTTTACCGTTCGTTTGTTAGGTTAAGTTAAACGAACGAACACGAATAAGTCTCCGTTCGTGTTCGTTCGGTTCGTTTACAGCCCTAATGGGGGTGTTTAATATTTTAGAATAAACTCACCATTATTTCTTATGTGAATATTGATTTTCTTTTTAAAAAAATCAATTTATATATATATTTTTAAGATCAATAGTTTATGGTCCAAAATTTTATTTCTATTGACGTTTTAACGGCTACATTTATTATTATCTACTAGGCATATACCCGTACGATACAGCGGAATGTGAGTAAAGAATGAACAATTAATGTTACTTTCTTATAGACATATCATCAACAATAAACCATGACCTAAGAATCACAACTTATGAAACACTAAACCCTAAACCCATAAAGATATTCAATAATTAATTTATATTACAATTATTGACGAACAAAATTATAATGATATAATTTATAATAAGAATGAAAGGTATTTTACGATTATGTATTTTTAATGCGCTAACGGTGGAAAAAAATAAAACGTATGGATAGAAAACAAATTAATTCGTTGATATTCATGATATTTAATAGTACGGTTAAATTAAAAAAAACATTCAATATTGGGCTCATTTTAAAGGTATTTACGAGATGATTATTATAGTATAATTTGTAGAAAAATGAACGTATTTTTTTCATTGCATTTTTGTTCACATACGATTATTTGTGTTAATATGATAATGGTGTAAAATGAAAAATGAAAAAAACAAGGGATATAAAGTAAATTAAATAAGTAAGTGTAAGGTGGTAAATGTAACATTGTAAGAGTGGTAAATGTTATTGTACAATAACCGTTTTAGAATTTTTATCTATACTATTATATAGACATATACTCGCACACGATGCGGCGTGAAAAATTGTGCAATCGAAGGAACAATTGGCAAATGTATGTATCCGCTCGCAAAACATCTCGAAATCAAAATGACAACAACGTTTTCATTTTAAATTTGTATTTTTCGTTCTTATCGATACTTTAGTCTATGAATCATAGACTAAATACATTAGTTTTCATTTCGTTCTTCGTTTGGTGCACTTATATGTGAATCATAGACTAAAATATCGATAAGGACGAAGAAATACAAACTTAAAATGAAACGTTATTGTCATTTTGATTTCGAGATGTTTCGCGAGCGGATACATACATTTGTCAATTGTTCCTTCGACTTCACGATTTTTCGCGTCACATCGTGCGCGGGTATATGCCTAGTCTATAATAATAATGAAATGTATTTTTAATATATTTTAGTTGATCTACGGTTATGTATTTTTAATATGCTAAAGGTGGAAAAAAAATAAAACGTATGGATATAAAATAAATTAGTTCATAAATATTCATGATATTTAATAGTACGGTTACATTAAAAAAATATTCAATATTGGACTCGTTTTTAAGATATTGACGAGATGATTATAATGGTATAATTTGTAAAAAAAGAAACATGTTTTTTCATTGCATTTTGTTCATATACCATTATTTGTGTTAATATAACACATGTTGTAAAGATGTTAAATGTAACATTGAATTTTGAAAATAACCGTTTACAATTTTAATATAATAGTATAGATATAGATTGTATATATATAATGTTACATATTTATGCTACCAATAAAAATGTTCAATAATTAGTTTATATTAAAATTATTGACCAAAAAATTATAATATTAGAATTTATAATACTAATGAAACATACTATTAATATATTTTAGTGGATCTACAATTATATATTTTTAATATGCTAACGGTGAAAAAAATAAAACGTATGGATAGAAAACAAATTAATTCACAGATATTCATAGTTTTTAATAGTATGGTTAAATTAAAAAATATTCAATATTGGGCTTGTTTTGATGGTATTGACGAGACGATTATAATGATATAATTTGTAAAAAAAGAAACGTATTTTTTCATTGCATTTTTTTCCATATACGATTATTTGTGTTAACATGATAAGGGTGTAAAATTAAAAATGAAAAAACAAGGGATATAAAGTAAATTAAATAATTAATTACAATGGTGGTAAATGTAAGGTTTAATTTTAATAGATTTCAAATTCCCTCTCACATCACATCTTATTTTATTTTTAATTTATAGTTACAATTTTTGTCCCTGAACTATTTTGATAGATTTACTTTTTACCTTTTAGTTTTACATTTTACATTTTACATTTTCATTATATTAACACATATAAGCATATATTAACTAAAATACGTTAAAAAAAATAATTTTTAATTTTAACAAGTTACACCATTATAATCGTCTCGTTGATACCTTCGAAATGAGCTCAATGTTGAATATTTTTTTATTTAATTATATTATTATATGTCATATATTATACCTTGGTTAATCGATTTTTTTTAAAAGAGAAAATGCATTACATCGAACGTAAGTTTTAACATCAAGATAATAAACATAATAATTCACGACATTGATATAGATATAGGTATTCACAAACAGATTATAAATATTTTAGCTTAATAAAACAGATCGCATTTGATTTAAAAAAAAGAAAGAAAAAATTGTAGAATATATATGAAATTAATGAAATCAATAAAAAATATCTATCAATATTTTATTAAATATAAATTGACAATTAATTTTTGTGTTCTTTTTCTAGTATATTTAAGGGAAAAGTCTAAAAAACCCCAACAAACTATCTGATTTTGAATGGTTAAGTCCTTAAACTATTTTTTGAATGATTAAACTCTTAAACTTTCTAAAACCGGTTAAATACATCCTTGTAACCTGTAAAAACAGATTAATATGATAAAAATTTAGGAAAAGTCTATAAAAACCCAACAAACTATCTGATTTTGAATGATTAAGTCCCTGAATTTTTTTTAGCAAATAAATCTCTAATTTTTTTCCTAAATCTTATTACCAAATAAATTCTTGGACATTTTTTGAGGAAATAAATTCCAAACTTTTTTTAAGAAAAAATCATGAACTTAATTTTAAACCAATAAATCCAATTTTTTTCTGCATGAACAGAATAATATATACAAATCCACTCATCGACAATAAAGCCATGAACAATTAAAGAGAGAAAACGTATATATTTTTTATTACTAATTCCGAATAATTCAATTATGCCTAAAATATAAATATACACATACAAAAATTATATTCATCTTTTCACTAAATATACCAAAAAACGGTCAATCATTTCATAAAATGTACCAAAAAAACACATATCTTTTCATGAAATATATCAAAAAACGCTCATCTCTTCACAAATATATAAAAAAATGCCTTATATGTTTATACTTCTAACAGGAATATATTAAAAGTTATCTCATTTGTAATAACAAAGTAATGTGTAATTTAAAGTAAGAGTCTAATCAACCGTTTGACTTTAACGTATACCATTAACTAAGGGGTCGTTTACCCAAACATTTACCTGGTAAGTGCTTACCGGTAAAAATCGACACCCTAACTTATTTTACCGGGTAAGATTGTAGTCTATCAAAAAGCTATCGCGTGCAACAATTTACCCGGTAAGCGATTATCGAGTAAAAGTTGTCACCTCCACTTACTGGGTAAGACTCTCCATCCTTATATCGTTCTTACCGGGTATGAATCTCGGCCCTTGCGATGTTCATCCGATAAGGTAAACGAGTCAGTAAGCACCTACTGGAGTTTTTTTTTTTGTATATTTGTGAACGGATTGACGTTTTTTGGTATATTTTGTGAACGGATTGACGTTTTTTTGGTATATTTTATGAAAGGTTTGACGTTTTTTTGTTATATATTTTGTGAAAGGATGAGAATAATTTTTGTACAATTATACGTATCTATTTATGTTTTAGACTTTTAGGCATAAATTTTGAATGATTCGGAATTAGTAATAAAAATGTATATTTTTTTTCTCTTTTTAATTGGTTCATTTTGCTATATTGTCGGTGAGAGGAATTATATATATTATTTTTGTTCATGCAAAAAAAAATAGATTTATTTGTTCAAATTTAAGTTCATGATTTTGTTTCTTCAAGAATAGTTTGGGATTTATTTGTATAAAAAAGTTCAATAATTTATTTGTAAAAAATTGAGGAAAAAGTTTAGAGATTTATTTGTTAAAAAAAATTCAGGGACTTAAATATTCAAAATCAGATAGTTTGTTGGGTTTCTTTAGACTTTTCCCAAATTTTTATTACATTAACATGTTTTTACATGTTCCAATGATGTATTTAACCGGTTTTAGAAAGTTTAAGGGTTTTATCATTCAAAAAAATAGTTTAGTGACTTAATCATTCAAAATCAGATAGTTTGTTGGTTTTTTCAGACTTTTCCCTATATTTAAAAAACAATGTCTATCAATATATTTACCTTATTGTGATTTTCTAAATTACATCATTTTCTTAAATTTTAATAAAATATAATTGTTAATCATAAGTTCATAACAGATTGTAGATATATGCAATACATTTTCTATCGAAATTGTAAATCTCTTGTCTTTGTGTTTGAATTGATTATATATCATAGAATGAAATGCATCAAAATGCAATAAAATCCGTTTTAGTTCCTATTTTAAGTAATGGTTGTTTCTTTTCCTTAAATAATTTAACAAAATAAAGTAAATGTCTACTTTTCAATTCTACCCTTAAATATGAGCAGAGATTTAATATAATGGATTTAAGATCGAGGGCTATTAGGGCTTGAGTTATGATGCCGGTGTATGTTCTACACATATCACAGGTTAATAATTGTTTAAAAATCTGTAAATCAAACCAAACCAAACAAACTCAGTAAATCTCACACAGATAAAGAAGCTCGGTTGCTCGGGATCACCATAGGCTCCCTATGGACAAGCTTTCTAATACCTACTAGGGGTGTAAATGATGCGAGTCGAGTTCGAGTATCATTATACTCGACTCGTTAGTATATCGACTCGAACTCGAGTTTGATTCGAGCCTATTTGAGTCGAGTGTTGACCGAGTCGATCTCAAATGAGTCGATCTCGAGTAGCTCACGAGTTGTCTCGTTTCATTTACACCCTTACATAGGCTCAAGCCATTTAGCAAAGACAAAAAATGTAAAACAAGGGAGGAGAAATATCTATAAATAGTGGAGTTCAAAGCATTGGGTTCTATATCCCGCCAATGTGGGATGGATTAGAGACACCATCAAAAGTTTACCCATGCCTTTTACATCATCATTTTCCAAAAAAAAAAATCAAAAAACTTGAGTTTATTATTATTATCTATACTATATTATAAAACACGGATAAAAAACTCTTAAATACAAATTATTAGGCACAAGGTACCATCATTTTATGCAAGATTTTAAAAATCTCTTAATTTACAAGTATCAAAGCACAAGATACATATTACTACTGCATGTTTGTAACACTCACCAATTTGGTATGTGCAGGACCTTCCTTTTATGCAGACTTTTCCATATATCACTATTAATTAATATATTATCTATACTATATTATAAAAACGGCATAAAAAACTCTTAATTACAACATTTTAAGCACAAAGTACAACTAATTAAAGCCAATTACTTAATTTACAATTTCTTAATGCTTTGGTACAACCTTTCCAAGCACAGTATCTCACATAATTATCTATTTGTGGAATGGATACTCATTTATTAATATAAATATTTGTTTTTTTGGTGGAGGAATTTATAAAATAATTTTTATATTAGCATAATCTATTTTAAATGTAGATTTTACATTTAAATCTATATTAATGAGATGTAATATAAAATCTTTTTTCTTCCGTATTTTTTTATATTACATCTCATAATGATTTTTCCATATTTTATTTTATAAAATCTTTTTACATAATGAGATGTAATATAAACTTTTTTTTCTTCCGTATTTTTTTTTGCTAATATAAAATCTATTTTATTTTATAAAATCTACACGTATTTTATATTAGCATAATATAAAATCTACACGTATTTTTTTTGCTAATATAAAATCTACACGTATTTTTTTTCACGAGCATTAAAAGAAGAAAAAAGAAGGTTGATATGAATTAAAAATAAAAAATAACGAGATACACTAATAAATTATCGTATTCTTTAAAATAAAAATATTCCGCAATACTTTCCAAATTAACCAAGTGTAAAGAAAATAAAATAGAAACGATGTAGATATAAAAATATTCTTCCATATTTTTAATATATTTACATTTAAATGTAAAATCGAAAATGAAAATAAAAAATTTTAAAATATTCTCTACATTCACTATAAATATATATAGATTCTCTATGTATCATAGTGATATGTTGTGAGACATCTCGTTTGAGTTTTAAATAATATAATACAAAACTATTACCAATATTATTGCACAAACTCATAACAACAAACGATTAAGAATATATATGCAAGTTAACCACTTATGAAAATACATTCGTTTTTCACATTGTATTTCATTAACTATTAACAGAGAAATTACGTTTCATTTTAACTCGGTTCAATATTCCAACAAAAAATTTATCCTCCCGTGCAATGCACGGGCCCAACACTAGTATTACTATAAATTTGTTTTAATTATATTATTAAATATGTAATTGATTATTTTTTCTGGATGTCATTAAAATATATAAGATAATCATTGAATTCTAACAAAATACTTAATTTTTTTATATAAAAAACATTATATTATTAAGCCTAAATTAAACAAATTTATAAAAAAACATTTTCACTTTCTCAAAACCATCCAAAATCGTACTGTAAATCGACAAAAAAATAAAATGAAACATTAAAATCGTGATGTATCTCGCTGCATTGCGCGAGTACGCTTCTAGTTATCAATTAAATTAAAATAATATTACTAATTATTATTATTATTTTGTTTATCGAGTATCTTACGAGCTTATCGAGTCAAGTATCAGGTCGTTTGACTCGACTCGTTAGTATATCGAGTCGAGCCTATTCGAGTCGAGTGTTGACCGAGTTTTGACCGAGTCGATCTCGAGTAGCTCGCGAGTTGTCTCGTCTCATTTACACCCCCTAATACCTACCATCCGAATGTCGATTATTGGATTGAAATTTACACTGATGCATTAATACTCTATACATTCTAAGATATACCTAAAACCAAACCAAACAAATATCTCATCTAGAGGTGGAATCTAGGAAGGGTAAGATGTATGCAAATTTAGCTGAAATGATCATTTGTTATTTTTGGAGGGAATGAAGATGAATATGGTTTTAGAAAGAATGCATATGTTAAGGAAAATTGAAATGGAATTTACATGTTTGACCACACATTTGGTTGACAGAAGAAACTGGAATGAAATCTGTAAAAAGAACTAAAATATGTTTGTTTGGTTTACTGAATATAGCTATGGAATTGAAATGAAAATACAATTTTTATGATTTTTTTGGTAAAATGACTAAGGGGTTGTTTGTTTTTTTTAAAAAAACCTCTTAATGGCTCTTAAGTCTGAATCGTTCAGACCTTTTTACACACCACCTCTTATTAATTATAACTAAAATAAAACTTCAGACTTTAGATCTCTTAAAAAACAATCGGCACCTAAATGTGTATTTGTGTCTTAAAGGAGGAAAGTGAAGAGAGGAGGGTTTTTTGTGTCTTTTTGCAAAATGAATGGAATTCCCATTCTTTACTAAACCTCCAAAGAATATGATTTCTTTTGAATTCCATAATGAACATAAAGAATGAACCGAATGAACCAAATGAATCGAAAGGAATTTGGTCAAAGGAATTGACCATTCCAATTGCCTGATATTCCGTCGGAATCGGACAAACCAAACACGACGACGTAAGAGTCAAGTAACATGATTCCTATGCAAAGTTCTAAATGGCGTGAGGCATGACATGGTGGCGAGAACAAGCCTTAGGAGCCATGACATTTTTCAAGACGTAACTTATGGCGACAAATCCATAATATACACATGTTTTCTATTATTACGAGTCAATGATACTTCTTCCCTCTCAAAATAAATGCCCACACACACACAAAAAAAAAAAAAAAAAAAAAAAAAAAAAACTTTAGGAATGTGTGATAATTACACTTTTTAATTAACAAAAGGACAATCTGACCCTTGATAGATTTTCCACTAAACACGAGTTTGTCTTCCTTTCCTTATAACGTATAATATAAAAAAAAGAATTATAGAGAGAGAGAAATTTTATCCATCTCATAAGTAAAGGTAGAATGGGATACAGACATTTACTTTTGAAAAGTGCACTTATTTTAGACAAACTAAAATAGTAACATAGACACTTATTTTGGGACGGAGGGAGTATTAAACAATTTAAACTAGGTTATATATACTAAAAACTAAAATATAAGACACTTAAAAGATGATAAAAAAAAAATCAAATCTCGCGTTACAAAAACCACGCATTGGGCAATGGCATGCCACGGGCTTAACATGGCGTCAGACACGGGCATTGAGCCACAACGCACCACGACGGTTGTCGTGGTGAGCCTTTTAGAACACTTACTTCCATGATTTTGAATTTTCAACAAACAAACAGCAAAACTAACAACCAAGCATCGCTCAAAAGGATTGAATTAGACTCTAAAAAAACGATCGTGAAATCCACCGTAACAACAATCGGATGCAATCGAAATAGGTATGACAACAACATAAACTACTCATTTAAAATCTTGCCCTTGGATATATTCTTTATTGAATTTAAGGCAAAGAAGCATAAAAGCACAAATAAGCTTATACTTGCCTTTCATGTAGGTAGCACAATGCTTTTCCCAATTCCCAGAAGCTGCAGCCCAATGTTTTTTACCTGTAGAATTTTAAATATATAACTCATCAGATGATGATCAATCAACTCCAAATTGCAAATAGACCCTCAAATATAAATTTAAGTATGAATGTGGTTGTTTTGATGATGTGGATCAAAGTGGATTTATTTTCTTTGAATCTATTCTTGATTCTTGTCACACTTTCGAATCAATATGTAATGTTGGTGATTTTAGTGAAATCATCGGTTCATTTTATGTAATTGAATTCACAAAAGAATATGGGGTTGATTGTTTATCTATATCATGGGCTAGAGGTGTGGAGTGCAAACTCGTGTAAGTTAACTAGAACTCGCGATCGTCATATGACGGGGTGGGGGCGGGGATCAAGGAGGGGGGGGGGCATCCCTGCAAAAACAAAATTTAAGAGGGCAAACACCAAGGTTTTTAGTGTCGGATGATTAAATGGGTATTTATCGGTGTTTGCTACCACTGATACATGATACATCGTATCTGTAGCAGCTGATTGTGAAACTACCCACTGATGTGCTATCAGCTGATGGTTACTCGCTGACGGGTCATCGGCTCATGGTTACCTGCTGACGGGTTATCGGCTCATGGTTACCCGCTGTAGGCTCATGGTTATAACTGCTCTTTTTGTAACCGCCCACTACTATCAGTTACGATTCTCTAGGTTTAAAAGGGTAAAAAGGTAATAATTTCTGCCAAAATTTGTACATAGGTTTGAGTTTATCCTCGAGTTAGTTTCGTGATAACCCGACAGAATTGAGTCGAAATATAACTTAAGGAAAGCGATCTCAAGTTTATCCAAGCTGATTTACTGACCGTTTCTCACTATTTTTTGTGAATTCCTCTAACATGTATTAGAAACATGGAAATGATAAGATTGCTGACATAGAAAACAAACAAGGGGAAAAAAGTAAGAGAGGCTGCAGAATGTTCTATGAGGAACATAGCAAAAGAAAACATATGATTGAACCAATTGCAGATAACTAAGTATACTTTCAAGAAAAAATGGCAGAAAGTTAAAATCAAAGAAATTTAAACACCATAGAAGAAAATTCACACAATAGCCAAATATCTAGTGAAAGAGAAACAATATTTTACCCGATGTCCGAAAAGAATAACTTCTGCAGCAATGGCATTAGCTTCCATCCATCGAGTCTTGTTGTAATAAAAGCGGCAAAGGTTTGTACGAGACTAACGGGGTATAATTGAGCTCATAATTTACATTGATTGGCCCAAAAATGTTGAACTTTCCAGCACTACTATGAGCAACTTCTGCATCACAACATTTTTTGAAAACCACTCGTGCACGCCCGTTCTGCCTATCAACTTCAGTTTCCGATTCCATCAAAGCACCAAATCGTCTAAACATTTTATTTAGATGAATTTCTGAAGGAAAATAGATACCCTCTGGGAACTTCAATACGACCTCCGTTGCCAAGTTTTGCCGCCTTCTTTCAACAAGCTCTGATTGTTCCTTTAACCCCATTTCATGATTACTAAACATAAACCGCTTTTTATTTGATCTACGGTTTGCTTTTGCTGGTTTATCTGGTTCGTAAGCTACAACATGATGTTCTTGCCCTCCATTCTGATTTTCTTGCAACACTTGTTCTTCCGGATGGTTTTGGATGATCCTATCCGTCCAATAAGAATCATTAACATCGTCAAATTCAAACTCTTCAGGTTCGTTTTCGTTGGACGTTTTTCTCTTCCTAACACTGACTGGTCTTCCAACCGCTCTATGATCATAGAAGAATGGGAGTATGGTATTTAAAAAGTTGTATCCTTCCATGGGATTTTGAGCAACCAAGTGCAGTTGTGATAGCATATCCGCTACAGATGATTGATTACTCTCAACAATCAACCTTTCCCTTTGGGAGTTCTCGGGTCCAACTAGTTGGTCAACATGTTGACCATTTGGATCACTGTTCGACTTCAGAACTGATGGTGGCCCGCTCAGCTGGCTTGCTACCCTTTGAATGCATTCACCAACTTTGAAGGATGGCTTAGGAGTTGAAATTAAAGCAGTGGGTACTTTTTCAGGATGTAGGCTTGGTCTTTTCTCTGAACCATCGGAAATTGAATCAAGAGCCTTCCGTTTTTTAAAACCAGGCGACGAAACTAAATTACCGGCAATGTTACCCCCTTCAGAATCCGCGTTAACCTTAAAGTTTTGATCTTTTTCAGGATCACCACTTAAAACATCGATCCCTGGCATTTCATCTTTCCATCCCAATACTTCATCAATGTCCATCCCTGCATCCTCTCCTCTCTCCATGTGAGCATCTTCATATGAAAATCCCGAGTCCTCATGTACAACACAATGTTTGGCTACATCCGCACAAGGTGTCACACCGTTGACTTCCTCAAAAGCATCTGCCGAAACATGGAAACCGTTCATCTCACCAGTGCTTGGGACTTCATTAGAAGGTTTAGCACAAACAGCCCCCGCTTTTAAACCTTGATCTTCTACATACACCATACAGTTTTGGTCTTCACTTTCTATTTTTACGACTTTGTTGGCAGTAGCAGCTGTTATTTGATCAATAGAGGATTCCGGTTCAGTGCATACAGCTACATCAGGATCAGGTGTAGAGTGATCTAGCACAACCCCTGCTTTTAAACCTCGATCTTCTACATCCACCATACAATTTTGATCTTCATTTTCTGTTTTTACGACTTTGTTGGCAATAGCAGGTGTCATTTGATCAATAGAGGATTCCGGTTCAGTGCATGCAGCTACATCAGGTGTAGAGCGATCTAGCATGGCCCCTGCTTTTAAACCTTGATTTTCTACATCCACCATACAATTTTGATCTTCACTTTCTATTTTTACGACTTTGTTGGCAGTAGCAGGTGTCATTTGAACAATAGAAGATTCTGGTTCAGTGCATGCAGCTACATCAGGTGTAGAGCGATCTAGCATGGCATTGACTTTTAACCTTTGACTTTCTACCAAACTGCCCATCCCACCAGTATCGGTAACTTGTAGCTCAGAAGCAGTTGTCACTTCATCAACTTCAGAGCATGTAGTGATTTCTGTTGTTGGGTGCATGCTCTCATCTTTGCTCATCGTGTCAACTTCAGCTTGCTGGTCTGAGTTTTCAGTTGAAAAATCAGGGCAAACTAACCTCTGACCAACAGAATCACTATCTTGAGCTTCAATTTTCGTGGTTAAAACTTCTACTGGACAAAGATTAACCGTTGTTAATGTTTCTGGAATCTTTGAGGAATCTAAAACCTCGTCTTCTTTTCCAGTTTTCTCATCCATCACAACATCTCCACGAATCACCTCTTGAACAGATTCAGGATACTGCTCCACAATCTCCACATCCTTGGCGGTCAAACCCTTTTCTGTTTCCTCTATATCTATTACAGCAGTTTCTCCTCCAAATTGAGGCTCTCCACTAGAGGAGTCAACAGCCGATTTGGAATCTCCAACCCCAGTTCCATTTTCAAGATTTTGAGCATCGTTTGCTATAACTTCAGCTTGTTGGTCCACATTTTCGGCTTGTGCAATGACATCACCTTCACTTGTTGCGGAACTGGCCACCTTAGTTGATGAGCTTCTATTATCAGCACAAGCCAAACTTGGATCCACAGAAACACCATCTTGAGCTTCATCTTTTCTGGCTAAACCCTCCTCCACAACCACAACGTCAACATCCTCAGAACCAGGATTTGTTGTGGTCGAAGGCTCTGAAATCTTCGAGGAATCTAAAGGTGCAGATTCTTTTCCAATTTTTTCATTCACCATACAATCTCCATCACCCACTTGTTCATCACATTCCATTGGCTGTTGCATGATCTCCTTGGGCAAACCTCTCTCTGATTCCTCCTCCTTATTTATCAAATCATTTTCTCCGCCAACAAAACGAGGCTCTCCGCTTGCATTTCCTTGAGAATCATCTGTTATAACTTCGATTGTTGGATGCAGACTCTCTTCTGTGCTCCTTCCAGCAACTTCATCTGTTCCTGCATTGACCAACTCAGCTGAAGAA
Source organism: Arctium minus (assembly GCA_954870635.1). Lineage (NCBI taxonomy): Eukaryota > Viridiplantae > Streptophyta > Magnoliopsida > Asterales > Asteraceae > Arctium > Arctium minus. Next base: position 3,079,543 of record OX941087.1, read on the forward strand.
TTTTGATTATTAGCAGAAACTAAACTTGGATCCACAGAAACATTATCTTCAGCTTCATCTTTGCTGGCAAAACTCTCCGTAACTATCTCGTCAACTTCCAACGACTCTGCAATCTTTAAGGAATCTAAAATCTCATCTTCTTTCTTGGTTTTTCCATCAGTCACACGATCTCCGTCAGCCACCTCTTCAACAGATTCAGCATGCTGCTCCACGACCTCCTTAGTTGAACCTCTTTCGTTTAGATTTTTGTTATCTATTGCAACAATTTCTCCTCCACCAATTGACGATTCTTTAGAATCTTGTACCAAGGATCCACAAGCAGTTACAACATTGCCTTGAACGACGTCTTTGCTTACCTCTACACTTGTCTTCAAACCTTCCTCAATCACCGTCACCTCAACTTTCTCAAAACCTAAAACCCCACTTCCAACTGAATCACGACAAACATCTTCACCTGAAACCGCAGCTTCTTCCATATTCATATTCAGATCACAAGTCTCAGTCTCTTTCTGCATACGCACTTCAACAGATTTTACATGCTGCTCCACGGTCGAACCTCTTTCCGCTACCTCCTCCCCATCTTCTACATCAACATCCCCACCACCAAATTGAGGCTCTCCCCTTGGTTCAAGAGCCATTTCACAATCTCGCACCTCTACGCTCGTTTTCGATACTTCCTTTTTCACTGTCACCTCAACTTTCTCTAAAGCTAAAACACTAGTTCCAACTGAATCATGACAAACATCTTCTTCACCTTCACCTTCACCTGAACCTGCTTCTTTCATATCCATATTCACATCACCAGACTCTGTTTCTTTCTGCACACACTCTTCCACCAATCGAACACAATCCGCCTTACGATCCAAATCAACCGCATCAGCACCAACAACATCCACCATCACATCCTCCCCTTCATCTCTCTCACTCAAAACCTTCCCCTCACCGCTTACAGTCTCTTCAACTACAGTAGAATCAACAATCACACTAGATTTCTCAATACTAGGCACATCACGATCTTCATGTTCTTTCATACTTCACAGAGTAGATCGACTACATAAAAAAATAAACACTCGATTTTACCGGATACATAATCAAATTAAACGATGAAAAATAAACCCTAACTTTTTCATAACGGAATTGTTCATCACAATCTATCGAGAATGTAAGAAAAACAAGTGATAATGAAGATCAAAAAACGTAAACCTAATATCAAAATACAGCTTACCTTGTTGATGCAATCGAGCTGAGCTCTACTCAAACGTAATTCTAGAGAGAGAGAGAGAGAGAGTGTGTGATAGTGAGAGAGAGTGAGTTCTCTTTTTTGTTAAGATTTGTAGAAGGAAAATTGCATCCAAAAAACGAGCCGTAAAATACTGTCAGCATGTAGTTAGTTCCCAAATGTTTTTTTCACCCTAATTTTGCGTACGGATCGTTGAGTTCACTCAACGAGTTCACGTTTCGGTTTGGTTCGGTTCAGTTTGGTTAGCAGGGAAAATGTAAAATTGAACTGAATGAGATGGACATTCCGCTATTTAACCCGAAACTGAACCATAGGTTGAATTGAATCGTACCTATAGGGGTGTGCATTGGGTGGGTCGGACGGGTTCGGTTGGAAAAATCAAAAACTCGATCGGATTTCAGATATGAAAATCAAGACCCGAATTTTAGTTTTCGGATTTCGGATTGCTTTGGGTTCGGGTTGGTCGGGTTTCGGGTTGATACCGGTCGGGTTCGGGTATTTTTAATGCAATATATATATATATATATATTCAATCGATTTTGAGAATGAACTCAGACGATTGATGAAATCGATAGTAAATTTATAAATTAGAAAACATTTCGACCGACTAGAATTTATAATTTTCAAAAGATAATTAGACAAATAAATATATTTATATAATATATAAATATGTATGTATGTTATTTCGGGTTTTCGGACGGATCAGGTGACCAAAGATCAAACCCAACCCGAACCCAATTATCCCCAAAAATGTCGGGTTTCGGATCATCGGATTTCGGATCATCGGATTTCGGGGTATTCATGTTTTGCAAAAAAACATCTTATTTTCGGTTCGGGTTCGGATTTCAGGTTTTTCGGGTTTTGCACACCCCTACGTACCGAAATAAGGTGGTTACCTGTCGTTGAGTTGACAGTTACCTGAATTTATAAAAAATAAACTACGATTTCCGTCCTTGTGGTTTGTTGTTTATACCCATCTTCGTCTCTGACTTTAAAAGTTATTTTTTTGGTCATTGTGGTTTGCAATTTCTTTCCATTTTCGTCCCTAAAACTAATATTCTCAGGGACTAAAAGCAAAAATAGTTGCAAACCACAAGGACCAAAAAAACAATTTTTAAATATCAGGGACTAAAATAGTTATAAACAACAAACCACGGGGACGAAAATAATAGTTTACTCAAATATGAATTACAATATATAAAAAATGGTATCGAAATATAACAATTATTGTACACAACAACTAGATAAAAGTAATTAAAGGGTTACAAATTAAAATAAGATTAGTTGTTTAAAAACATTATTAAAAAATCAAAGCGTTATAAATTAAAATAAGTTTGATTGTTTAAGAACATTCATTTTTCGGTTAATGCCAACTCTTTCACGACTCCATACCACCAGATTTACTCATTCCATGGAATGTTTGACAACGAAACATAAAAGACTTTTACTCATTTAACTTTAGGTTAATAAATAAATGATAATATAAATATTTAATATTATATATTACATGATACATGATACATAGGGTTGGATTCCGCTGTAAGAATGAAAGTTATGGTGATAAATGTAAGAAAGGATCTCTGCCATTGGATGTACGTTAGGATCCGATGCACAGGATCAATCCTCGTATCAAGCGCGATTCATGGGTGGGTTAGAGATTAAAAGTGATCAATGGTCCAAATCTCTTTTTACCTTTTCACAATAACTCTCTTTCTCACACGATTCTTCGTCATATCGTATATACATCATATTTGGTTCGGATACCTACAATTAAAAACTGAAACTGACCCGTGAAGTACAACAAACACATCCATTGGTAATTTGGACTATGGTGTTTATTGAATTATGTGTTTTTTTAGTTTATTTAAATTAAAACGGTTAATATTTATGAATCAGATAAGAAGTTGTTACAACAAATTTGTTGTTAGGGGCAAACGACAAATGTAAATTATCTTACTATTGCTTATTTTGAATGTGTATTTATTGCAATTTTAGTAACCAATGGTGGAGGCGGTGGGGATGGTAGTAACGGCGATCATAGTGGCAGAGGTGGTGGCAATGGTGGAGGCGATGACAGCAGCAACAACGGCTGGGGTGGTAAGGGGTGGGGGCGATGGTGGCAGGTGATCAAATTAGTGGTAGTGTTAGTTAAATTAGATTCAAGTGTTATTTTTCTATTTTTATAGTCAAATTATGAAAACTTTGACGTTGACTAAGAAATAGAATTCAATTACTTGTCTTTAGGCAAATGAGTGATCGAATCTCTCAACCGCAAAATTCATAAAATTTGGCTGAATCAAATCCATTCAATATCTGAACCAAGTATCGTGAAAGAATTTGGTTAAAGTAGTTTATCATCCCGTTTTTTGTTGGATTCCATGAACATAATGTTAATGAGGCGTTTGTTCCTAATGCATCCAATAATTAAAAAAAATAAAACTTTATAAAATCAACGATAACGTGACAACGATTCAAAAAAAAATCAACATGTCTAGTTCTAAAATACATACTACATAAATTATAGAGTGAATTACAATTTTGGTTCTTGTGGTTACCACTCATTATCAGCTTTGGTCCATATTTTAAACTAATTACATTTTTAGTCACTATGGTTGTTATTTTGTTTCACTTTTGGTCCCTCTGACTAGCTTTAATTAAAATTGTTAATTAACTTAAGGGTATTTTTGTCAGTTTACCTTTTCTTTGTCTTTTTTATTTTTTGTTTTAATAGATTATATAGTAAATTACAATTTTAGTCCTTGTGGTTTGTCTTTTTTATTTTTTTGTCTTTCCTAACTTTTCATTTTATACCTTTTTTATATTAATTAATTAATGATAAATTTAATACAATATATTAAAAATACATATTTCATTTTATAAATTACACCATTAGAAAAGTATTGTCGATATATTTAAAATAAGTTAATTATAGAATAATTTTTTTACGCAATTTATTCAATATATTTATGCAAATCCGTTTACACTAATCTAAAAAGAAAAACTTTTATATTTTAAGTTGTGCTTAAAAAATTTATCATTTTTTCTTATTTATGTAAGAAAAAATAGAAATTTATCTATGTCTATTAATCAAAAAAACGTATCATTTATATATTTCATTTAAATAAATGTTTTTTAATTAAAAAACTTTATAATATAGGTATTGTTTGTTTATTTTCAAAATATAAACTTAAATTTATCGTAATGAAAAATAAATAATCAACTAACAACTACATATTTTCATTATTTTATTTATTTTCATGAATAAGTATATCAAAAACAGAATAGTTTACAAGATAAAATATGCATGGTTCATAAGCTTGCATTTCAGACCAAACAAACTAATAAGGTGGCGGTTGGAACGCATACATGATTGGACTGCATTGAACAAGACATAACTGGACGGAACAAGACTAGGCAGAACAAAAGTCTATCTTGTTAATTGATTATTTATTTTTCATTCCGAGAAAATTAAGTTTATATTTAGAAAAAAAAATAATTATATTATAAGTTTTTTTTATTGATACACATTTAATTAAATAAAATATATGAAAATTATACATTTTTTTATTAATAGATACAAATAAATTTCAAATTTTTTCTTACATAAATAAGAAAAAATGATGTATTTTTTAAACACAACTTAAAATATACAAGTTTTTTTAGAATAGTGTATATTATTTCTAGATATATATTGAATAAATTGTGTAAAATTTTAAAAATATTCAATATTTAACATTTATAAAGATATCGACAAAACTTTTCTAATGGTGCATGTTACAAAATGAAATATGTATGTTTAATGTATTGTTAGTAAAAAATTATCATTAGTTAATTAATATAATAAGGGTATAAAATAAAAAAAGATAGAAAAGAAAAAAAAACACACTACAAGGACTAAAATTGTAATTTACTATAAACTCTAAGGGGGCGTTTGGTTCGCAGAATGATTTCTGATGGAATGGAACCTGTCAATGGAATTGGAATCTGGAAGGAATTGGAATGTAATGTTTTCAAGTTTGACCAACTGTTTGGTTGGTAGGAATGAAATGTAATCAGTCAAATGAATTGGAATATGTCTGTTTGGTTTGCAAAGGAATTGGAATGGAATTCTGAAAAATGACAAAAATACCATTTCTTTTATTTTTATTTATTTATTTGTATTTTTTTAAATGCCGAGAGAGATAGAGGAGAGAGGAGAGAGAGAAGAGAGAGAGGGGAGAGAGAGAAGAGAGAGAGAAGATAAAGAGGAGAGAGAGAGAGAGAAAGAGGAAAAAGAGAGGACAAAGAGGGTAGAGAGAAGTTAAAGAGGAGAGAGAGAGAGAGAGGAAAGAGGAGAAAGGGTAGAGAGTGGAGAGAGAGAGAGAGGAGAGAGAGTAGAGAGCGAGGAGAGAGAGAGGAAAGAGAGGGTAGAGAGAGGAAAGAGAGGGTAGAGAGAGGAGAGAGAGGGGAGAGAGGGTAGAGATAGAGGAGAGAGAGAGGAGAGAGAGAGGAGAGAGAGAAAGAGGGTAGAGGGAGAGGGGAGAGAGAGGAAAGAGATAGGGGAAAGAGAGGAGAGAGGGGAAAGAGAGAGGAGAGAGAAGAGAGAGAGAGGGTAGAGAGAGAGGAGAGAGAGAGGAGAGATAGAGAGAGAATCCACATCTGATGGGTTTTAATTTTGTTAAGAGGGTTTGGATGGTATTTTTATCATTTAGAGAAAATGCAATGGAATGTAATTCAATTTCATCCAAAATGAGAAGGAATGACCAAATCCTTGATTGAAGGATTTCATGGAATTCAATTCCATTCCTTTGGAAACCAAACAGCATGATGGAATTTGGTCAATGCAATTGACCATTCCAATTCCATCAGATTCCGGCGGATTCCAGCGAACCAAACGCCCCCTAATAAAACAAAAAGAAAAAGGAAAGGAAAAGGTAAATGGACTAAAAGACTCTTAAATTAACTAACCATTTTAATTAGTCATAGGGATCAAAAATGAAATAAAATGGCAACCACAATGACCAAAATTGTAATTAGTTTGAAAGATGAACCAAAGTTGTTAATGAGTGGCAATCATAAGGACTAAAAACGTAATTTAATCTAAATTATAAGGGTCAGATTCTGGAAAAAACTCAAAAAAAGGGAAAACTGAAAAACACTCTGGTAGCCCTTCATCTGGACGGTATGCAATTGTGCATACAAGTAAGTTGTAACATACACACTGTAACACCCCTGATTTTCGGTAATCAGTGGTCGCTCGGATGTTTTTCGCGACTTGTAAATGACGGGATTATATGGGGATGATACTATCAAAAGACCCTTAGCGTATCGGGAGCGTTGCGTATCGGAAGAAATCGAAATTCGAAGTTTGGGGTGTCTGGGCGAAAGTGACCGCGAGAGTGCCACAGGGCACAATCGCGAGTCACTCTCGCGGAGGGCTTTTATGCCCGCAGTACACTCTCAGCGAGAGTGCCCGTGACATATGTCACTTTCGCGTGGCATACTCGTCGTCGGGTCCAGACCTCTCTTAAAACCATTATTCTCACTTTCTCATTCATTCCTTCAACCCTACCCTCTCCTTTCTCTCTAAACTGAACCTCATGACCACCATTTTTGATTTTGAGCTTTTAATACTCAATATCTCGATATTTCAAGTGATACTTCATCGCCCACCAAAGCTTGGAAGCTAGGGTCAAGAAGCTTCATCTTCATCTTCAACCTCAAGCTCTATTTTTAGGGTTTTCTAGGTTTTCGTCAAAACCTATGTGGTAAGTGTATCTTCCCCATTTCTAAACCTTGTTATAAGGTATAAATGTCATCTTGATGATTTCCTAGTATTTGGTTTATCAAATTTCGAATTTGATGATTTTGGAGAAAATAGTTCAAAATTAGGGTTTGGTCAAATTGGGGGTTTTTTAATGTAAATGTTTTGGGGAAAGATTCTAGATGGTTGAATAAGTATGTTAATGGTTGGAAAATTGTGATGATAGGTTTTTGAAAGGTTTTGCTTGTGGATTTGGATTTCTTCAAGGAAGGTCAAGTTGGGTAAAATATAGATTTAGCCTAAATCTAGCAAGGTGAGTTCAAGTTGATTTGTGAAAACGGTGTACATGCCAAAATGTCTATTTTAAAGTGTTTATATGTTTTACATGAAATTGTTAACTGCTGATCACTTGATAAGTTTTGGTTATTTGGAAGTGTTAAACTTTACAAACTTATAGAACATCCACCTTTGGGATTTTGGGCATTTTGATAAATAAATCATATATTTTGGGTATCTTAATGATTTATTTCATGGAGTATATTTTTTTAGTATATACATTTTATTGGGTGTCATGGGATGATTTGAAAAGGATAAAAAGGTATAAACCCACTTGGAAAATGTTTTGTCCCAATCTAAAATTATGTTGGAGTTATTTGTGTGTTTTGAAGCATGGGTTGCATTATTGCGGGTCGTTTACGTTTGATTTCATTTTATGATTTTCAACGTTGGGTCTTTGGATTTGTTGAGCTTATGGCTCGACTTGGATTTTGTTGGGTCTTGGGGACATTTGTCAGGTTTTGATAGCTCAATGTAGAGCACTTGGTTATGATTTGCATTTATTGCATCTTATTTTGGAATTACATGTTTTGAATGCGTTAGTTCATTCGTTTTAAGTCATGTAATGTTTCAGCCCCGTATGCTATGGATCCATGAGCACTTTTGTTATTTTGTCCGATGTTGGAACGACTAATTTTCCACATCGCGACACGTTAGGCATCAGATTGGGTTGTAAGTCCTTCGTGCGGCACGTTAGGCATCGGATTGGGTTGTAAGTCCTTCGTGCAAGTATCTATGGGTGTATGAAAGATGTTGAGCTCAATACTTTTATTATTTGTCCAATGGTGGAACGCTAGTTTTCCCCATTACGGCGCGGTTAGGCATCTTCGGTTTGGTGTAAGTCCTCCGTACAAGTATCTATGGGTGTATACTGAAAGATATTGAGCCCGATACTTTATACCAACTTAACATAATGTGTGGCTTATTTTGTGCACGTCACATTATACGGAATCGGGTTTCCCCCGTCACCGAAAGATGTTGTATTTGGGCTGAGTATTTTATACAATTGTTTCGATGACATTTTGCATACATGAATTTATTCAATGTTTTATGGGTTGAGTGTTTAATCCTCGCCCGTGTTTTGGGATATGGGGTGTTATTTACATTATCGTAAATTGGGAGTCGATTTATATTCTTATGTTGAGCAAGTTTTGGGTTAACTCTAAGTTTACGAAAGAACGATTTATATTGGGATCTTAGTCTTTAAAACAGTTTGGTTGGGTTAACAATTAATTCGATGTCTCTTTCGTTTAAAATGCATATTTATCGGTAAACGAGTCGTTTTCATAAGTGAAGTATATCGTTTTGAAATATTATGATTTTAACTGCATTATTTCTTTTTAAACGATTAATTATTTTATGTTGAAAACTCTTGAGCTCACTAGGCGTTAAACCTAACATTTTTATTTGTCGTCATGTGCATCAGGTTCCAGTTGAAGAGTTTGGTTCTAGCAGTACCATGAAGTGATGTGCTTTAGTTTCGCAAGTGTAAGTATTTGGGAAGTCTTCCACAGTTGGAGATAGTGACTATTGTTGGGTTTTAGTAGCACCCGGCCTTGTTATAGACTTATTGTAGAGAACGAATCGTGTGTGTTGAGGTTAAACCTTGAAATTGTGTTTGTATATGAAACATTTATTGATATATTTAGAAAATTTTAAATTAGTTGCTATTTCCAAATTCGAGGGTGTTACACACACGTGCATATGCACAAGTGCATGATGCACTTGTACATAAAAAAACATAATTTACATGTATGCACAAGTGTATATCATCCAGATCAAGGACTATCAGGGTATTCCTCGGTTTTCTATTTTTTTAGGTTTTCCATTGAAACTCCCTCCCCCCCTCTCTCTCTCTCTCTATATATATATATATATATATATATATGGGTTAAATCATGAACCAAAAAAAGATTTATAACCGTGATAACCGATCTAAGCCGTAATTTGGTTTTCATTCTATGGTTTTAATTAAAAGTTGTTTCACCAAATGAAAAGAACATAATCGTCATTTTTGTAACTGCGATTCACCATATGAAACACATACTATTTCACCTCATTAAATAAAAACAAATTTTTCATTAATATGCTATTTCATATATGTGTTATTTCCACCACATGAAACCAAACACTATATGTTATTTCACCACATGAAGACAAACATATTTTTCTTATGTTTGTTATTTCACCCCATGAAACCAAAAATCAAAAACTCTAAATTGTGTTTTGTGTGTGAATCATGTTTGAACAATGATCGTGAGGTGCAATTCGAGGGTGGGAGTGAGAAACTGTGAAGTCCATCGGATTTTGGTGCTGATTCGAAACGGTAAATGTTATTTCACAACATGAAACCAAACATAATTTTATTTTGTTTGTTATTTCACCCCATGAAACCAGAAGCAAAAAACCCCTAAATTATGTTCCGATTTCATCCTCTTCACATACCCCTGTAAATCCATGAAATCGATCCAAGGTATAGGATATCCGATGTTAAACTCGCCGGTTAATAGGAACAACTCGTCCAACATCTTATTGAACTCATCTGGACTCACCATTGAGTTCTACTCATCCCATTCGTCCAAATACCTTTTTCCCCGAAACCATTTGACTAATCACGTTCAAACTCACCGTCGACAACAGATCGTTCAACAGGATCTCCTCGTCGGCCGAATCAAAAATTGATTTCAGCAAAGATTTCATCTCCTCGATTCGGATGTACTCGTAGGACTTGAGGTTGCCGATGATCGGCCAAGGTTTGGGTCCCAACGGCGACTTGATTTTGTCGGAACAACGTCGATGGCGAGATAGGAGAATGAGAGCCACGATGGCTAGCCATGGCACCAACGTTATCCTACTCCCTAGGTTATGGTCGCTGGGAGAAAGGGGGAGAAAGCCGATGGGCCAATGAAGTCTACTTTAATCTCGATTAAAAAAAAACATAACATGGCCTTTGAGTTTTAATTTCAATACATAATAAATCATCAACTTGTAAATTATTTCAAAATTGCCATTGTGTTTAATATCCATAGATCATTGGTTTTCACTGTTCACAATCTTTTTTTGGTTCTCATTTGATTATTGTCATATATATATATATATGTGTGTGTGTGAGAGAGAGAGAGATTTGAAATGCAGTTTGATAACTTAAAACCGCAAACCGCACTGCAAAAGTCTTAAACCATGCTTTATTATTGCAGTACGGTTCGATGTGGACGGGTTGTATGATTTGACAGTTTAAATGAACACCTAAATGTAAAAGACAAAAACAAGAAGACGACAAAAAAAAATTCAATGTAAAATGCAAATTACAATTATCATTACCTTTAATTAACAAGATCTAATTTAATTAACAAAATCTAACTAGTCAAGATAATGAAAACCGAAATCTGTTTCTTAAACATCAAAGAGTGATTACATCCAAACACCCCACCAAAACCAATCTACTGATCTGATCGGATCGAAGTGAGCTCATCGGATCCACACTCACGCCATTGATCCAAAACCAAAATTAGGTTGAAGAACACATTTAATTTTGCCTCGTATTTTGGATGCAAAGATTCCGTCTGCAAATCCTACAAAAAAACGACTCAAAATTCACTCTATCTCTCTAGAATTTCGTAGATTTAGGGCATCAACAAGGTACGCAGAGCTACAAATTTCTTATTCAGTATCACTTGTTTTTGTTACGTTGTTGATAGATCATAGATGTGAATGATTTTGTTGTAAAATTAGGGTTTGAATTGTTCAATTTGATTCTCAATCGAGTAAAATTGAGTGTTTACGTAGTTCAATTTTATGTAGCTGATCTACTCAGATTACTCTGTGAAGTATGAAAGAACATGAGGATCGTGATATGCTTAATATTGAGAAATCTAGTGTGATTGTTGATGCTACTGCAATTGAAGAAGTTGTAACTGGTGAGGGGAAAACCGAGGGGGTTTTGAGCGAGAGAGATGAAAGGGAGGATATGATGGTGGATGTTGTTGGTGCAGATGCGGTTGATTTGGATCGTAAGGTGGATTCTGTTCGATTAGTGGAAGAGTGTATGCAGAAAGACACAGTGTCTCATGATCTGAATATGGATATGAAAGAAGAAGTTGCAGGTTCAGGTTCAGGTGAAGAAGATGTTTGTCATGATTCAGTTGGAACTAGTGTTATAACTTTAGAGAAAGTTGAGGTGACGGTGAACGAGGAGGGTTCGAAAACGAGTGTAGAGGTACGAGATTGTGAAATGAGTTTTGAATCAAGGGGAGAGCCTCAATTTGGTGGTGGGGATGTTGATGTAATAGATGGAAAGGAGCTAACGGAAAGAGGTTCGACAGTGGAGCAGCATGAAGAATCTGTTGAAGAGTGTATGCGGAAAGAAACCAAGACTCGTGATTTGAATATGAACATGGAAGAAGCTGTGGTTTCAGGTGAAGATGTTTGTCATGATTCAGTTGGAAGTGGGGTTTTAGGTTCTGAGAAAGGTGAGGTGACGGTGATTGAAAAAGGTTTGAAAACAAGTATAGAGGTACGAGATTGTGAAATGGCTTCTGAATCAAGGGGAGATCCTCAGTTTGGTGGTGGGGATGTTGATGTAATAGATGAAAAGGAGCTAACGGAAAGAGGTTCGACAGTGGAGCAGCATGTAGAATCTGTTGAAGAGTGTATGCAGAAAGAAACCGAGACTCGTGATCTGAATATGAATATGGAAGAAGCTGCGGTTTCAGGTGAAGATGTTTGTCATGATTCAGTTGGAAGTGGGGTTTTAACATTAGAGAAAGTTGAGGTGACGGTGAACGAGGATGGTTCGAAAACGAGTGTAGAGGTGCGAGATTGTGAAATGGCTTCTGAATCAAGGGGAGAGCCTCAATTTGGTGGTGGGGATATTGCTGTAATAGATGGAAAGGAGCTAACGGAAAGAGGTTCGACTGTGGAGCAGCATGTAGAATCTGTTGAAGAGTGTTTGAAGAAAGAAACCGAGACTCGTGATCTGAATATGGATATGGAAGAAGCTGCGGTTTCAGTTGAAAATGATTCAGTTGGAAATAGGGTTTTTGGTTTTGAGAAAGTTGAGGTGACGGTGATTGAAAAAGATTTGAAAACGAGTGTAGAGGTAAGCAAAGGCGTTGTTCAAGGCAATGTTGTAACTGCTTGTGGATCCTTGGTACAAGATTCCAAAGAATCGTCAATTGGTGGAGGAGATATTGTTGTAATAGATAGCAAAGATCTAAACGAAAGAGGTTCAACCGAGGAGGTCGTGGAGCAGCATGTTGAATCTGTTGAAGAGGTGGCTGACAGAGATCGTGTGATGGATAGAAAAACCAAGAAAGAAGCTGAGATTTTAGATTCCTCAAAGACTACAACAACCCATCTTGGTTCACAGGAAGTTGAGATGATGGTTATGGAGGATGGTTTTGCCAGCAAAGATGAAGCTAAAGATGGTGTTTCTGTCGATCCAAGTTTAGTTTCTGCTAATAATCAAAATTCTTCAACCGAGTTGGTCAATGCAGGAACAGATGAAGTTGCTGTAAAGAGTAAAGAAGAGAGTCTGCAACCAACAATCGAAGTTATAACAGATGATTCTCAAGGAAATGAAAGCGTAGAGCATCGTTTTGTTGGAGGAGAAAATGATTTGATAGATAAGGAGGAGGAATCAGATAGAGGTTTGCCCAAGGAGATCATGGAACAGCCAATGGAATGTGATCAACAAGTGGGTGTTGAAGATTGTATGGTGAACGAGAAAATTGGAAAAGAATCTGAACCTTTAGATTCATCGAAGATTTCAGAGCCTTCGACCACAACAAATTCTGGTTCTGAAGATGTTGATGTCGTGATTGTGGAGGAGAGTTTAGCCAGCAAAGATGAAGCTCAAGATGGTGTTTCTGTGGATCCAAGTTTGGTTTGTGCTGACAATAGAAGTTTATCGACTAAGGTGGTCGATTCAGCAACAAGTGAAGGTGATGTCGTTGCACAAGTCGAAAATGTGGACCAACAAGCTGAAGCTATAGCAAACGATGCTCAAACTCTTGAAAATGGAACTGGGGTTGGAGATTCCAAATCGGGTGTTGACTCGTCTAGTGGAGAGCCTCGATTTGGAGGAGAAACTGCTGTAAAAGATATAGAGGAAATAGAAACGGGTTTGACCGCCGAGGATGAGGAGATTGTGGAGCAGCATCCTGAATCTGTTCAAGTGGTGACTTCTAAAGATGGTGTGTCGGATGAGAAAACCGGAAAAGGAGAAGCGGTTTTAGATTCCGCAAAGATTCCAGAAACATTAACCGCAGCCGATCTTGGTCCAGAAGAAGTTTTAACCACGAAAATTGAAGCTCAAGATAGTGATTCTGTTGGTCAGAGGTTAGTTTGCCCCGATAATCAAAGTTTATCGACGGAAAACTCAGACCCGCGAGCTGAAGTTGACACGATGAGCATAGATGAGAGCGTTCATCCAACAATAGAAGTCGCTGCACAAACTGAAGTTGATAAAGTGACTGGTTTCGAAAAACAGAAGAATCTTGATTCGATTTCTGATGATTCAGAGAAAAGACCGAGTCTACATCCTGATAAATTACCCATGGCTCTAGTTTCAACTCCTAACCCGTCCTTCAAAGTTGGTGAATGCATTCAAAGGGTAGCGAGCCAGCTGACTGGGCCACCGTTAGAATCCAACCGTGATCCAGATGGTCAACATGTTGACCAACTCGTTGGACCCGAGAACTCCCAAGGGGAAAGAACGATTGTCGAGAGTAAACAATCATCTGTAGCTGAGATGCTATCACAACTGCACTTGGTTGCTCAAGATCCCATGAAAGGATACAGCTTCTTACATACCATCAAACCATTCTTCTACGATCGTAGAACAGCTGTCGGAAGACCATTCAGTGTTAGGAAGAGAAAAATGTCCAACGAAAACGAACCTGAAGAGCTTGAATTCGACGATGTTAATGATTCTTATTGGACGGATAGGATAGTTCAAAACCATCCCGAAGAGCAATCGTTGCAAGATAATCAGAATGGAGGGCAAGAACACCATGTTGTGGCTTACGAACCCGATAAACCAGCAAAAGCAAACCGTAGATCGAATAAAAAGCGGTTTATGTTTAGTAATCATGAAATGGGGTTAAAGGAACAATCGGAGCTTGTTGAGCGAAGGCGGCAAAATTTGGCAACGGAGGTCGTATTGAAGTTCCCGGAGGGTATCTATTTTCCTTCGGAAATTCATCTAAATAAGATGTTTAGACGTTTCGGGGCTTTGATGGAATCTGAAACTGAAGTTGATAGGCAGAACGGGCGTGCACGAGTGGTCTTCAAAAAATGTTGTGATGCAGAAGTTGCTCATAGTAGTGCGGGGAAGTTCAACATTTTCGGGTCGATCAATGTAAATTACGAGCTCAATTATACCCCGTTAGTCTCGTATAAACCTTTGCTCCTTTCGGTATTGCAAGACTCGATGGATGCAAGCTAATGTCGTTGCTGCAGACGATATTAACTTTTCCAACATCTGGTAACATATTGTTTCTCCTTCACTAGATAAATTCGACTATTATGTGAATTGAGGAAAGTTCAGTTGCACTCGTGTTTTCCATTGTGAACTGGCTGAAACTGAAAAAGGAGAACGCGACACGTGTCCACATTTGTTCCCATTTATCATGACCCCATTTGTTCCCATTTATCATGAATAACAAACATGAATTTTTTACTAGCATTCATGATGGATAATACACCATTCTTGATGAACATCTCCTGAATGTCTAGGACACGTGTCGCGTCTCCTTTGTCCCCCGGTTTGCAATTGAAACCGCCCCTATGTGAATTATGACGAAGGATCGTGTGAGAAAAAGAGTTAAGGTGAGAAGGTAAGAAGGAATATGGACCCTTGATCACTTTTAATCTCAAATCCACCCATGAATTGCGCTTGATACGGGGATTGATCCGGTGCATCTCATCTCGGTGTATCGCATCCTAATGTGTACGCAAGGGTGGAGATCCCTTCTTACCCTTCTCACCGTAACTTTCATTCTCACCGGAACCCAACCGATCGTGTGAATTATATGCTATATTTTACATTGCCTCAATGAAAACTTGGAGTTGATTGATTTCTGATAGAGTTTGGATTGTTTAAATTGTACAGGTAAAATATACAGACACCTGGGAAAAGCATTGTGGTACATGAAAGGCAAGTGTAAACTTATTTATGCTTTGAGAATCCTTCCTTGCCTTTTAATAAATAAAAGGTCCTTATATTACACTGTGTTCTCGAAACCTTTATTACGAAAGAAAGGAAAAGAAGGGCAAAAAGAAAAATTGTGTTCTCGAAACTTTTTAAGGAGAAAAAGGAAAGGAAATGAAACAGATGGAAAATAATGATAACTTTCCTCCATAATGTGGGAGGAAAGAAATTAAAACCGGTTAAAAGGATTGTTAAAATTACAAAACTACCCAACCTTTCGTTTTAAAGTATATATCTTTAAAGGGTATATTTGTAAATTTGACATGTTTCCTTTCCTTTTCTATATTGTTCAAGAACATGAAAATTGTAATCTTTCTTTTCATTTCCTTCCGTCTTAAGAAATTCAAATAAAAATTTTATTTTCCTTTCCTTTCTTTTGCTTCCGTGTCGAGGAGGGTTAGTGTCTATACCTATTTTAATTGCCAAAGCCCGATCCAATTACTGTTATGCTGGATTTAACGATAGTTATGCATAGAATACGTCTAGTTTAATCTTTTTGAGTGATATTATATGTTGGTAAACATAGAGACAAAAAGAAGGTGTGATGTGCGGACTCCAGACCATTCGTGGTCACCTGAGGGATTAGTCGGTGCTCGTAAGCTGACCCGGACACCAACAGTTAAAAAAAAAATCATTGCACTAGACACATGGTTTTATGTTGTTTTTTGAATCTTGGATAAAGAAAGAAATCCCCATAGTCATGTTGACACCCATTATCTAGCATCTCCTTCCCCAAATTAAGAGTCAATTTTGACTTTTTAAAGTCAAATGGATTTGCTTTTGAAAATTGTAACTTTTTGAGACTCCATTTTGACTTTTTAAAGTCAAGCAATTAGTTTTTAAAGTGAAAATTTATTTAAAATGGAGAAAAGACATTTTCTCCATTTCTAGATGATGAGAAGAAATCTCCAAAATTTAATTTTGAGGAGGTATGACTTGGGATGGATGAAACCATCATGCTTTTGTGAGATCCGTGAGACCACGTTTTTACACTTGAAATTTAACAACAAAACACTGTGAAGGTAAAAACTTTCACAACAAAATACTGTAAAGGTTCGGATTTTTTTTATCGTCACAGTGTTTTGCTGTGAAGTTTCAAGTGTAAAATTATGGTCTCACGAAAAAAGGTTGGTCTCACGTGAACCCAAAGAAAGGTGCAATGGTTGGTCTCAGTGTTTTGCTGATCCGACTTGGTTAAAAAAGTGCAATGGTCTCGGTGTAAACTTGAAACTTTTTTTTTTTTGCTGTGAACCCAAAGAAAGGTGCAATGGTTGGTTGGTCTCACGTAAGTTGATCCGACTTGGTCTCACGAAAAAAGGTTGGTCTCAATATTTTGCTGTGAGGTTTTTCTACTAATTATTTTGGAGAGAGGAGGAATGAGAACATAAAATTAATATTTTTTGAAATAGTACATTTTTTCTATATTGAAATTGAACTTAGGGTATGTTTGTTGATAGTTTAATCATTTTAACAAGACTCGTTACTTATTCTGTCAGCTATACATTACTGTTTGGTTGTGGCGTAATGATATAGAAAATGACTTATTTAATAAGATTTCAGGGGGAGTTTCAAGTTTTTTTCCGAATAAATCCCTTTCAGTTAAAAACACACTAATTCGATCTATGAAAAAACCCTCCCAATCTAGAAAAGACATATTAGGGGTTGTTTGGCTGGTTTTTCATTAAGTCATGTATGAATAAAGTTGTATGTGTGGATTAATCTGTTTGTATAAATTGATAATGTTTTTGTTTGGGAGAGTTTTTTCATAGATGGAAGACACGTGTTTTTTAATTGGGAGGACCAAGTTTGGAAAAAAACTTGGTTTTCTGCATAAAGCTCCACCATAGAAGCTTACCGAATAAGCCACTTTCTATATCATTAAGCCACTACCAAATAGTCATGTATAGCTGACTGAATAAGCTGTGAGTCCCATTAATCTCATTAAGCTAAACAGACCTTTAATGGAAAACTAACCAAACAAACCCTAAATAAAGGCAGCCAAATGTAATCGGTAAAAAGACGGGAGATGGTAAAATAAGCGGGTTAAACAAGTCGGATCGACAAATCAATTCAAGGTGTTTCGTCTCTTTTTTTGAATTTTATAAATAATTAATGTATTAAATATTAATACAAAACTTATATTGTTTAAATAATAATAATAAGTCTTTTACCCAATCAAAATCGATTTTATAATTTTAGGGGTTGTTTTTTTTAAACCTCTTAATGGCTCTTAAGTCTGAATCGTTCAGACCTTTTTACACACCACCTCTTATTAATAATAACTAAAATAAGACTTCAGACTTTAGATCTCTTAAAAAAACAAACGACACCTTAGTGTATGTAGTTTTTGATTGGATAAATGACAAACAAACCGATAAAAGGATGAAAATGCCTTTCATTTGACGAAATCTTTTATCGACCCGTTAGAGGGAGGAACCAAAACAGACGTTTTTGCAAACCACAATGACCATCTTGTAATTTCGAAACTGGAAGAACAAAAAATGTTAATTTTAACATATTACAGAGACCAAATTTATAGTTCACTCATTAAAAAAAAACCTTATTAATATTTAATGATTATTATAAGGTAAGTAGGCAATAAGAATGTTCCTCAACCTTAAGCAAGTTAACAAAAAAGGATAATTGGAACGGCACTAAAGAAATAAAAGCAAGTTATAGTGCTCTTTTCCAAAAGGCTCCTAAAATTATTTTTAAATAAAAATTAATCTTTTATATATAGAAAGACTTTTTGTTAATCACCAATTTCATATGTGAAACGTTTAAGACTGTTTTTTCATATATAAAACAAAGTTCCACAAATAAAATAATATTTGTAAATATTTCATTTTCACACGTATTATTTTATATGTGAAACAATATATGAAAACTGGTTTGTAAGTTGTACACTTTATTTTTATAAATTATTATGGTTTATATATATGATGTTTAATTTAAACATATTTTAATAAAATCAATTAATTAATAATCAAATCTCTATATATTTCTTAGGTGGTGTTTGTTTTTTCAAAAAAAAAAAAAAACTCTTATTTGCCATATATGTCTGATTCGGTCAGACATAAAATAATTCAGACCATTTGTTTTTTTTCTTTTTTCAGAGTCTCTTAACCCTTAATGTTCTCTAATAAATTAAGTGATACCTAACTACTTAATTGCCTCTTATTTTCGTCCACCACTATTCTTTCGATTTCAACTGCAGTTTTAGCCCATATGCACCCCAAATTTGCAAAAACACAAAACACGAAGATTGTTTTGTGTGTTGGCTTTCCAGAACATCTTGAATCGCTTAAATCGGGGCTTCGGTGTGTTAGATATGATTAAAACTCCACAACCTCGCAAATCTGTCGGCCTCCTTCTTTTGTTTTGTTTTGTTTTTTTTTCGTCCCGTCCTTCGATCATCGATGCTCACTTCAATTGATGTATTTAAGCCGAATTTTTGAGGGATGAAATAGACAATTATACATATTCAGACGTTTGTCAGTTTACAAAAACAATCAGTCTTATTGATTCAGATTTTAGATTTCAGCATCACCTAGTGAAATCATACTTCAGAATTCAGTACGTCACCTTACCCAATACAAAATTTAAAACTTGATAAAGAGTCAATCTCATCATTTTCTTATGATATTTGTTCATGAGGTAAATTTAAATTGGAAGTTTTTGGAAATTGTAATGTGTTGTTTGGTTTGTAGAATTCAAAGATCTTTCGTCTATGTATATTAAAATACAAATCAATCTCAACTGTCTGTGCAAATGATCGCACTGGTAAAGCCTTTGGGGGATGTAGTGAAAGATCTCATCTACCCAGGGTTCAAATCCAGGTGCTGCCAAAGCTCTTGTGGCCATGGAGGTTCACCTGCGATGACTCCAGACCATTCGTGGTTGCCCGGGGATTAGTCGGTGCGCGTAAGTTGACCCGGAAACTCACGGTTACAAAAAAAACTTATTTAATAATAGTTTTTAGATTTCAAAATAAACAAAATCAAATGGCTAAAATTTTGTTTGTATGGTTATAACAATTACATAGTTTGTATTTGAATCTCTCTCTATATAGATACAATATTTTAAAATTAATAATTTTAAAATAATATAAAATAAGAGATATTAATTTATTTAAATCATTTATAACTAGAAGCGTAATCGCGCAATGCAGCGAGATACATCATGATTTTAATGTTTATTTTTATTTTTTGTTTTTTTATTGATTTACAGTACGATTTTGAATGGTTTTTATTGAGTGATAATGATTTTTTTATATATAAATTTGTTTAATTTAGGCTTAACAATATAATGTTTTATATATAAAAAAAATTAAGTAGTTTGTTAAAATTCATTAATTATTTTATATATTTTAAATTTTTTATATTTAAATTGAGATGTTTATCTTGTTTTGATTATGTTTATCAGAATTCAAATTTCATAATTTTAGGATTTGAGGATTAGAGATAAGGATTTTTGGGGATAAGGATGAAATTTATTAATTAGGGTTAAAAACATTTAAAAGTAGTACATATTGCTTCATTAATTGTTTTTAAGAGATTTTAAGTAGATTAATATTAAATAATAGTACACAATGCTTAATACATCACGATTTTAATGTTTATTTTTATTTTTTGTTTTTTTATTGATTTACAGTACGATTTTGGATGGTTTTTATTGAGTGATAATGGTTTTTTATATATAAATTTGTTTAATTTAGGCTTAATAATATAATGTTTTTTATATAAAAAAAAATTAAGTAGTTTGTTAAAATTCATTAATTATCTTATATATTTTAAATTTTTTATATTTAAATTTAGATGTTTATTCTGTTTTGATTATGTTTATCAGAATTCAAATTTCATAATTTTAGGGTTTAGGATTAGAGATAAGGATTTTGGGGGATAAGAATGAAATATATTAATTAGGGTTAAAAGTTTTACAGGTAGTACATTAGATTTTAGTAGTTATTTTTAAGAGATTTTAAGTAGATAACTTTAAATGATAGTACATAAAGCTTAGTGAGTTGTAATTAAGAGTTTTTTATGCCATCTTTATAATATAGTATAGATTATTTAAAATAAATAAATAGTGAATCTTAGTTGGATTGTAAAGATTTTATGAGAAAGATGACACCTTTTGACCATGTATTTTTTCTTCCCCACTCAATCCAATCACATCTTGCCAAATAAATCACATAGAGATACGTACACAATATAAATCTTTTATATTTTAATAATAAAATAATAAATTTTATTTATTATTATATTATTTTTCTAGTATAATCATAATATGTAACTAATTATTACAATAAAATAAACAAACATTACAAAATATTGGTGAATAGGATGAGTGGATGACTTGTAATAACACAATAATATGGATATATATATATATATATATATGGAGAATCAAATGAGAACAATAACTATTTAAAAAACACGAGAACTAACAAAATCATTAGTGATTTTACATTAACGTGCAAAAAAGACATGCGGACCTGAAGTCGCGGCCAAAGCCCTTTTTTCATGTGTTAATGTAAAATCACTAATATTTTTTTAGTTCTCGTGTTCTTTTAAATAGGTACTGTTCTCGTTTGAACCCGACTATTTCTCTCTCTCTCTCTCTATATATATATATATAATACAAATATCATTTCACACAAACTTAAAATAAAAACCAAGGTTCTTGTATAAGAGCATATTTAATAGAAGATTCTTATAAGAGCAACTATAATATTGAAAAAAGCCAACCACACTTCACAATAAAACACCAAATTAATGAACCCATATTAAAGTAACATATATCATTAATATTAAATCATTTATATATATATATATAATATTTATAAGTTATTAAATATTTATCATAATAAATAAATAAACGAACTCATCATTTAAGCTTAAAATTCTACTATAACCAAAATTAAATGTTACCACGATCTTAGAAATTCAAAACAATAACAAACCATACAAAACTTCAAATAATAGTTAGAGATTTATACTTCAAACGAAACTCTCAGCCATGAAGAAGAAAAAGAATCATTTCCTTCCATTTCCTGATTTCTCTTCAAATTATCAAATCTCAGCTGCAACTATTCTCGAGTTTTTGGTTCACAAAAACGAGGATTACATCCAGAATTTCGGAATTATGCTAAAGGCAAATTTCGTAATCTTTTTTCCCACGAATCAAACACGTATAACCCTCAACAACACGTGTTCCCCTTCTTTCGATTTCTTTTATATTAGAGTGGTGCCTGCGAGTGGAAAGGAGAAGAGAGACGCGCCCCTACGTGAATCAAATTTTTTAGTTAATAAATTTTATAATTGATAAAAAAGTACATTAATAATCATATTGTAAATTGATATAAATAAATTAAAAAAATAAATAATTAAATTTTAAAAATTAAAATGCAAAAAAAAAATTAAATAATAAACACAAAAAAGGAGAGATGGTGGGTCACTTTTTTTTGCTTAGCTAAATAGTTCCGTCTGTTTTCAAATCGCTTTATTCACGGGTAAATCTTTTACAGTTTTATTGCTCGATTGACTGGATCGTCGCCTCTCTATTTTTTGTCAACTAATTTCTATTTAAATTGATATCTTTAATAAAAACACAATTAATACTTACACACAATAGATTAATAAAAAGAAATAATAATTATAAATATAATTAAATACAAGCATACAAGTTAAAGAAAAAACACCAAACAGAAAAGGAAAAAAATAATAACTTGTATTGCTTTAAAAATAATGTAATACTTGATTTGGTGAATAATTTAATAAAAGTATTTGACCATTAAATTAAAGGGAAATTAATTAAAATACCCGTATTTCGATCCCGTATTACCAATATGCCCCAAATCTCTCTCATTTTGCCGAAATACCCCTTTTTTCCGGGATCCGTGGCCGGGATGCTTACCAATCCCGGGGTTACATTCAAAGACGACGTGAATAGTGAAATCCCGGCGTTAGGCCGGGATGAATAGTGAAATCCCGGCGTTAGTCCGGGATATGGGCCGGGATGTGGGCCGGGATGGGGGACGAGATGGGAGCCGGGATGGGGGCCGGGATGGGAGCCGGGATTGGGTAATTTAGGGTTAGGGTTTGAGAAAAAGAGGGTTCCTTTGGTCTTATGATTTCATGTGATTTCAATAATTCATACAATAATTATATTTGGGTCTACTGTTTACGTTGACTTAGTTTACTGTTTTTTCCACTTTGTCATTCAATAATTCATCTTCGGCTATAAATTTTGCGTTTAAAGATCAGTATAATGCAAGGCATTCATCAGATCCATTGCATTTTTCTTTCTTTCTCTCAACTTTCGTTGTTTGAATTGCTTCATTTTTCATACAATTGGAAAGATGAGTTCACCTGTTGTAAAAACTAAGCTCTATTTATGTTTCGATGGTCAGTGGGTTCAAAACAACAATGAGTGGGATTATATTGGGTACACAAAGCGTAGTGTACAGATTCCAGTAATCTATACATATAAGAGGTTTCTTCATTACGCCATGGGAAAATGTGGAATCGAAGATTCTGCTACTTGCAAGTTGGTGTTCAAACGTGAAGATCGCTCACTAGTGGAGCTAAACAACAATGAACTAATCCTTGGTTTTATGCAAATTGCAGCCGATTCAGAAACACCTCCAAAAGTCTTTGTGTATGAGGCAACATTGATGTGCGACGAAAGTGATGACGAAGATGATGCCGGAGGTGATGACGAAATCCATCTCGGTGGTAGTCAACAGGAGCCTGATTCTCAATTTCAGGCATCCTACGACACCACACTTTATTCTGATCATTCATATCGTCCTTACGACTCTTATCCCGATGTTGTTCCGGAGACACAACTAGAAGAAGAACAACAAGCAGAGGAAGAAGAAGAAGAAGAAGAAGAAGAAGACGAAGAAAGACGGTTTGCTGGAGTTGCTCATGACGAAACCTATGTTTTCACAACGGGTATATCTGATCTGGACAGATCAAATACCGATACCGATGAGGACGAAGAAGAAGAAACATATACCCCTAGCAATAAATCACTTGGTGAGTATAAGGATTATTTTGATATGCCTCTTTCCCTTCCAAACCCGGAGACCAATATACCACCCTACCAACCCGTACCTTACAATCGCGGTACAAGCATACATGAAGGACAACTATTTGATACTAAGGAGGAAATGGCCATACAGCTCGGAATTAAGTTATTGGAAGAGGGTTTTGTATTTAGAACAGATAAATCCGACAATAGCAGATACGTGGCTGTCTGTGAGCAAGAAAATTGTAAGTGGCGTATGTCGGCGAAGTCCGTGGGCCCAAAAGGAGGGATGTTTGTCGTTAGGAAACTGAACGACATGCACACTTGTTCCAGGACGCAACTGAATTCCAGACACCGACAGGCCAACAGAAGAACTTTGGGCCACATTTTGAAAGGGAAGTTTATTGACGCTAGCAAGTCATTTCGGCCGAATGACATCGTCGACGATATCAACCAGCAGTACGGGCTCAATATTGGTTACCACCAAGGATGGCGTGCGCGATGCAAGGCCCTGCTAATGGTGAGAGGCACTCCCGAGGAGTCGTACGAACGACTTCCTATGTACTTATATAATTTGGAGTTGAAGAATTCGGGTACACACACCAGAATAAAGACGGATTCGCACGGACGTTTTGAGTTTTGTTTCGCTGCTCTTGGATGTGCGGTACGTATATCAACACGCCATATCTTTACATATTATAAATTATAACATTTACAAAGTTGCTCCACGTATATGTACAATAATTGTACGTTATTTGCAGATCTGCACGTTTTTGGCAAACCTGCGTCTTGTCATCGTAATAGACGCTGCCCATTTAAAGGGACCTTACCTAGGTATGATGTTCTTGGTGGTTTCCATGGACGGAAATAACAACATCGTGCCCTTGGCTTTCGGAGTAGGCAAGTCCGAGACGGGGGAGGAGTGGGGTTGGTTTTTGTCCAGGTTGAGAGAATGTATCGGAGTCCCAGAAGGGCTGGTGTTTATGTCTGACAGGTCTCCTTCAATAAGTGCCGCAATTTCTGCCGTGTACCCATCGACCCCTCATGCCCTATGTTGTCGACATTTGGAGATGAACGTGAAAAGCGCGGACAGGCGTATTACTACAAACCGCCCGACCTACTGGAAGGCATGCAAAGCATATACGGTTACGGAGTTTGACCGGTACATGGATGCACTACGATATGAAGTAGATCGTGGAACACAAGTTATGGATAATGTTGGGAAGGAGAGGTGGTCAAGGGCCCATTTTCCTGCACATCGATATAACATAATGACCTCTAATAGTGCAGAGTCGGTGAATACACTGTCCCGTTTTGCTCGTAGGTTACCGATTGTCGGGCTTATGGAGTACGTCCGATCTTTTCAACAAGAGTGGTACCTACTTCGACGACAAAAGGGAGGTTGATAAACTTTGAAATCTTGAACTTATATGTTATTTTCTCTTCTTGTGTTATTTATAATTCGTACCATAATTAACACACACATGTTTGTAGGTGAAATGCGTAATCATCTCACTCCAATGGCGGAGGCGAAGATTCTCAAAAGGGCGGGAAAGTCTGCGCAATGGAGGGTAAGAGGGATTGGATATGATAAGTTCGATGTTCGGGATACCCGTGGACACGCGATTGTCGATATGCTCAACCGTGTTTGTGAATGTAAACAATGGCAATATTCTGGGTTACCATGTGGTCATGCCATCACAGCTGCAAGGTCTATGAACCGTAGAGATTGCAGTAATCTAGCTCTAGGTTACTTCACGTCCCATACTTACCGGTCAACATATCATGAAGTAATCAATCCAGTTGGACCCCCTCAATCATGGGTTTTGCCACACGTCCCCCTTCTGCCATGCTATCCACCGTTAATAACAAAGAGACGTGCGGGGAGGCCAAGAAAGAACGATCAGCGTCCATCCCGGGGTGAGGATCTGATACAAAAAACTTGTACTAGGTGTGGAGCAGTAGGACATACTCGTGGTGAATGTCCAACTCCTGCCCCTTCAACCGTGCCCAGGAGTAGAGCTTCAAGTAGCCAAAGATTTCACTCTCAGGGGCCATCGAACCTAGAACCACATGGAACCCTAAGGCATGATAGCATTGACCTTAACATTGACTTCCCTTGATTGTAACGAACTCATCTTGTATGCGAAGTGATATGATATTTATGTTCATTGTGAAAAACATCATATATCTTTTTCTTATTCATTGTCTTTCCTCTACAGATATTTATGTGAATTTTTAAATTTATTCATTTTTAAAATTTTGAAATTTGAAGATATTAAAGAATGGTAGGAGACCACAAACAAAGTTGTTTAAAAGTTTTCTTCATTATTAAATGTATGAAACCAAAAGAAGATGCACACGTAGACCCTAGAAAGTGACAAGCCACAATACCAACCACAATTTACTTCAACATTAATTCATCAATTAATCAAGATTTTAATTTCTAATTAACAATTGAATAACTTTTCAAATTCCCATTCATTATGAATTTATCCAAACGTCCCAAAAACATCTCAATAATGTGACCTAATCACTTTGTTTCATGTCGTTGTTTCAAAGTCTTTTTAGATGTGATATGTGACGAGACGTCTTATTTATGGAGTTATTATGAAAATGATCTCTGCGTTTTCGAAACCTATCAGTTTCTAAGTTTCGAAACCTATCAGTTTCTAAGAAAACAATATTAATATACGACCCGGTGCATCATTTTCATACTTGCTGTGGTGCATCATTTTCACCACCGCAATCCCCAAACGCCCCTGCCTGTTGTGGTGCATCATTTTCATACTGATGCTTTAATTTCTTGCTGGCATTTATACGACCCGGTGTGTCGCGGATCTTCTTTAACAACTTTGGCAATTGTTTTTTGAAGATCTTAAGGCGTTCTTCCAAGGGACTGTGTACCTGGACGCTCGTAAACTGTCATATATAACCATCGTCATTTCGTTAAGGAACAGAACTCCAAGCACCCAATGTTTGTCCATAATGCAGATTGGGATGTATACCTGAGATTTTACAGTAACACACAAATAGTTAGTAACAAACAAGTTAAACAAAAATTATGTAAATCGATTTCCATACCCGCTCGATGTCCTTCCAATATGGATGGTTTCCCGTCATTCCATTGCAAGTTTCGTATACGGACTTGTATCCTTGCTCCGGCAGGGTGAGCCACTCAAAAAAATTGTTGTCCATCATCGCCCATGTCGCATGTGGAGAGCGGGAGTCTTGGATCATTTTGACCCAAGCGTCGATGTGCTATACACAAAACATAGATTGTTAGACCTGTAACTACACATGTAGTTGTTTATATGACTATATTTAAATACTAACCAAATCCTCCAAATCACCGTTACAACCTACAACAAGCAGTTTCATGAAAAAACCGGTATCCATTTGAAGGTCGCCATAAAATGGACAACACAGGTTGGGGAGCTGATTGTGTTGACATTGGTCCACGATCTGTGCCGCTGAAACGTGCATCAATTGTCCCGTTGAAGTCATCGTAGTGGACCCCCCAACCTGCCCCTTACCCTTTGCCTTCACCCTTGGCTTGGTCTTTCTCGGAGGGGCCGGTGTGGTCGAAGGTTGTTGGGTATATGGGGAACGTAAGTTTGGGCCTGCTACAATGTCTCGTCTCCCCCTCCCAAGTGTTACCATCTCCAACTGGTCAAGCATGGGAGCATCATCCTCGAAGTGGCACTCAACGATATCACTACCCATAGGAGAGCGGAGTCGCACCTGGGTGGTGTCAACCGCCGACCCCATCGAACCCATCGAACCCGGGATGGAAGGTCCCAAAAAATCATCCACCATATCGCTAAGGAATGACCTACCCTGATCGAGGTGTGCTGGCGGTGTCACGTACGGCGGCCCTGACACATTGTCGCTCGTCATCATTTGGGGTATGTAACAATCGGCTTGCGTGTGTCCGTAACCAGCAGACGTGTTTCCCCACCCACCTGACGTCTGTCCGTGCCCAGCCGACGTGTGTCCCCACCCACCCGACGTCTGTTCGTACGCAGCCGACGTGTGTCCGTACCCAGGGGACGTGTAGGTCGGCGCCAAGCTCGTTGCCAACTAATACAAGTATTAAGCGTCATATCAATATACAAACCAATATACAAGTATGGAACGTAATATCCTCAAATTAAGTTAAACACTAACCTGAGTGTGGCGAAGGTGTGCGGTGAGGGCCTCGAGTTCTCTTAGGCGTGTCTCGACGGACCCATGGACGTAATCGTGCAGCGCATCGTAGCGTACCCACCTGTATTGGTATGGGTCGGGAGGCGGCGCTCCATGATGGGAAGAGCTAGGGGGAGCCTGATATCCCGTGCCATCATCGTCATCTTCATCATCTTCATAATCATCGTTCTCATCGTCCTCATCGTGGTCATCGTGACCAGTATCTCTTCGTCGGGACCTCTTCGTCGGTCGCCTGGCCTCCTCTCTTTCCAAATAGGCGACGTTGGATAGATACCAACGACTCTGTTGTTCGGCAGCCGTAGGAGTGAGGCGCTCGAGAGCCGGATGCCTCACCTAAATATATTGTAAAACATATAAGATTTAATATGCAGGACTAAGTTAAACAATTAATTGTTTACTTACTAAAATTAGAAATATAGTAATAGAGCGTACGTCCGAAACTGAGTTGAAGATTGCAACGCATGCAGCCTTATTCAGTACAATGTTCCGGTCCCAACGGGTTCCCCTAATGGCCCTGTCGGTGCGACTGGTGAAATGGTGACGGCAGACAGGAAACATCTCCAAGATCCAAACCTGGAATTACACAACATAGAGAAGTAAGTAAAAAAAAAAAACGAAAGATGCCATAATATTTATGTTATAATACTTATCTAACCTTCAGAGCGTGTGCGAACCCATTCAACGTACTCTTGTTGATGTTCTTGTTCTTTTCTAAATGGCGTCTGGCGGTGGCGTGGTGTAAAGACCTGTATGTGTGGCTACCCCACGGGTAGTTGTCGAATGTCACAAGGTCATCGACGGCCCTAATGACAGTGTCGGTAACCACCTGACTCCGCTCACGACCCATGAACATGATTTCCAACATCACTACCAAGCAAACACGCACAACATCCTCATCAGATAGCTCCTGCATGCCGCCTCTCATCGTCTGGACGATGGTTTTCGTCTTCAAATTAGCGGGGGAGTGATTAGGCCAAAGCCTCCTGACGAAGGACCCTTCCGATATGACAGGAAGGTCGGGTGTTTGTCCGAAAAGGAGTCATGTTATAAGACAGAACTCAAGACGACCAAAGCGCATGTTATTCCCACGCACATCGAAATACATTTCCTCTTCATCGGCATTCATTACGTCAACCTCGAACTGTAAAAACATGTACACTAGGAGGGGGTCCTGCGCAGTATTGGTAAGCTCCAACCATGGACCAAACGGTGTCCGTCCGAATATTTGATGTAAGTTTTGTGCCCGTTCTGGTGGACATGCTGCAAAAATATCTCTAATTTCCTTGGCGAACCCAAGGCGTGTTTTGAAATACAGATCGACGTAATGAAAATCCTCCTACATAGTAACGAATAAAAAACAACGACTTTTGGTTCTAGTTAATATTTCTGTTTTTTTGCAAAGTTAAGGAGACCTACGTTTTGTTGATTTCGTCTATTTATTAAGTTTAGAAAAGAAACCACTCAATCTATTGGACTTCCAGGTAGTAGGGGAATCACATGGATTGCTTAAATCCCTACAAACCTTAGGGTTATTTACACCCGTTTGACAAAATCCAAATCGATATGTTGCGATTAAAAAGTTTATGATTATAGTTATTTAAAAAAAACACAACACTTGGAGATGAACGCAATCTCTCTAAAATTAAAGCAACACTCTAAAATTAACGCAACACTCTAAAATTAACGCAATCTCTAAAATATTTAAAATTAACGCAACACTCTAAAATTAACGCAATCTCTAAAATATTTAAAATTAACGCAACACTCTAAAATTAAAGCAACACTCTAAAATTAACGCAACACTCTAAAATTAAAGCAACACTCTAAAATATTTAAAATTAACGCAACACTCTAAAATTAAAGCAAAACTCTAAAATTAACGCAACACTCTAAAATTAACGCAATCTCTAAAATATTTAAAATTAACGCAACACTCTAAAATTAACGCAACACTCTAAAATTAACGCAATACTCTAAAATATTTAAAATTAACGCAACACTCTAAAATTAACGCAACACTCTAAAATTAAAGCAACACTCTAAAATTAACGCAACACTCTAAAATTAACGCAATCTCTAAAATATTTAAAATTAACGCAACACTCTAAAATTAAAGCAACACTCTAAAATTAACGCAACAATCTAAAATTAACGCAATCTCTAAAATATTTAAAATTAACGCAATACTCTAAAATTAACGCAATCTCTAAAATATTTAAAATTAACGCAACACTCTAAAATTAAAGCAACACTCTAAAATTAACGCAACACTCTAAAATTAAAGCAACACTCTAAAATTAACGCAACACTCTAAAATATTTAAAATTAACGCAACACTCTAAAATTAACGCAATCTCTCTAAAATTAACACAATCTCTAAAATATTTAAAATTAACGCAACACTCTAAAATTAACCCAACACTCTAAAATTAACGCAATCTCTAAAATATTTAAAATTAACGCAACACTCTAAAATTAACGCAATCTCTAAAATATTTAAAATTAACGCAACACTCTAAAATTAACGCAAAATATTTAAAATTAATGCAACCTCTAAAATTAACGCAACACTCTAAAATTAACGCAACCTCTAAAATTAACGAAACACTCTAAAATTAACGCAATCTCTAAAATTATCGCAACCTCTAAAATTAACGTAACACTCTAAAAAACACGAAATACTCTAGCATATTAACAACATAAACATAACACATAATCTCTAAAATAAACGCATAATCAAACACATAGTCTAAATAACATATAACAAATATTTTATAAAAGATAAAACTACAATGGGGTTAAAAGAAAACTTACCAAAGTAAGTAGACGAGACATATTGAATATTGCTAAAACTCCAATAACTCGAGTCGAAATCCGAGCATGATATACACGAGATAGAAGAGAGAGTTAGAAGTAGAAGAGAGGAAGTGGTTGTGTGGGGTGGGGTTTGAATTGGGACCATTTGATTTTATAATAGAGGGGAACACTTCTTGCCCTAATTTAATTAAATCCCAACCGTCGATGCCTCTAAGATCAACACATCGCTTCATCCCGGCCCCCAATCTCGGGAAATTACTGTTCATCCCGGACTAATGCCGGGATTCCCTTATTCATCCCGGCTTAACGCCGGCAAAAACACTATTCATGCCGCCGATGATGCTAACCCCGGGATGGGTGTCAATCCCGGCCACGATCCCGGCCAAAAGGGGTATTTCGGTCACTATTCATGCCGCCGATGAAGGTAACCCTGGGATGGGTGTTAATCCCGGCTACGATCCCGGAAAAAAGGGGTATTTCGACAAAATGAGAGAGATTTGGGGTATTTC
This sequence comes from Arctium minus, assembly GCA_954870635.1. Taxonomy (NCBI): domain Eukaryota; kingdom Viridiplantae; phylum Streptophyta; class Magnoliopsida; order Asterales; family Asteraceae; genus Arctium; species Arctium minus. Next base: position 3,110,646 of record OX941087.1, read on the forward strand.
GGTAATACGGGATCGAAATACGGGTATTTTAATTAATTTCCCTAAATTAAATGCCTAAAATACCTTATAATAAAACTAATAAAATAAAAAATGTGTAATTGAAAAAAATAATGTTACCACCACACACTCACATGAATTTTTTTTTTTTTTTTAATATTGGTTGATCTATTTCTATCATTATTACTAAAATACTAATAAATTCATAACTCTGAAAATGATTGAACGTGTGTAAAAGTTAATAAAAATAAAAAATGAAGATTAATGTTGATGAAGATAATTGAAGGTCCATGTTTTTTTATCAGCAATCAATTGAAAGGTAATTGAATGTCTGTGAAATTTTTAGCTGTTAGATCAAAAAATCAACTCATTAAAGGTTCAAAGTATTCTCACCAATTTACCATGACTCTTGTTCTCGGTGGAATTCAATCCCTAAAGTTAAAAATAAAGTTTACATACATCATTCGTACGAAATGTATTAGTTTCATTTGTTTTGATTTAAAAAATTCAAGAAAATGTTGATAATCAAACCAAACGAAACAAGTTTGGTGTATCCCATCTTAATATAAGATCTAAAAAGGATAAGATGTTATTACATGACGTAAAATCATTTACAGACCCAACAAAATCGTAAAAAACTTATAAATTAATTTTCATTTGACATTTGAAAATGCAATATTTACTGTTTTGTGTGTGAAAAAAGCAGTCTTGAACATTATTATGAAACAACATTTATAAACAATGTATTTTCACACATATTGTTTCATATATGAAACGACATATAAATTGGTTTGTAAATTTTATATGAATTATTGAATTTATAAAAGAAGAGACTTGAGAAAGGAAAAGAAAAATTATATTTATGGGTGACATCCAATTTAAATCCTTTAAATGGATTGCTTCAAGACTGAAATATCGGTTTATTTCGAAGACGATTTGGTTTAAGTCCCCTTTCTTTTGCTACCCTTTAAGTTTTTTTTTCTTGAACAACAACAAATATTTATTAAACAAGAAACGAAAGGAGGAATAAGAAGTCTCAAAACAGGACCACAACTACGACGTCTGTAAAGAGCATAAACGAGCAGGTTCAAACAAACCCTCTACAAGGGCGAGAAAAAAGAACCCAAAAGAATCATCCTTGAAGAGCACAACACCAACCTGACCAAGAAAGTTGGAAACCCTGCTCTATGAGATATCCAACGAAACGAAATTAGTTGAACCTCGAACAGTAACTCATACTTGGAACGATACTTCTCAGAAAAAACCCATTTATTGCGAGAACTCCAAATAGAATAGAGAGTAGTCCAAACAACCGTTCACCATACCTTCTTGTTGGTCATTCTTTTTGATCTTTGTTGTTTGTTTCTTGTGAGATTTGGCTTGTTTCTCTTTTTGTAGGACTATTGTATTTTTCTAATTTTTGAAGACCAATATATTACCTTTAAAAAATTAAACTATTTTTTTAATAATTGCACAATGATCTAAAATTATAATGTAGGTAATAATATTATTATAAAACAAAAACACACTTATTTTCATGAGGTATCATTATAATAAATGTTTATTTTTTTGTTTTCTTGAAACCATAGGAGTACAACCTTGGAAGAAACAAACCCAAGGTTCCCATTTCTCCATTAGTCCATTGTCTTCTTCTACACACACTCTCTCTCTCTCTCTCTAAACTTCTTCTGCACTCTTCCTTTTTTCAAAAAACACTTTTTTAGGGTTTATTTTTACATTAAAGATCATCACTAAAGACACTGCAAGAATTAGCAGAAAGCTCAAGAACACACACACACAAAAAAGATGAGTGTTTCAAAGTTCATAAAATGTGTTACAGTTGGAGATGGAGCTGTTGGCAAAACTTGTATGCTCATTTGCTATACTAGCAACAAGTTTCCCACTGTAAGTCTCTATCTTTCTTTCTATATATGTATATATATATGTGTGTGTGTGTATGTATTTTGGGAAACCCATTTTATATCAGGAATACCCTTTAAATTTCTTGCATTTTTTTGCTAATTTAGTTTGGGTTTTGACCTTCTTGTACAACATATATCATTGTTACTTTTGTTTTTGTTAATTATGATTTGTGGGTTTTGATCTTTTTGTTGATTTAGGCTAATTCTAGATGATTTAGATGTTGATTACATGTGGGTTTATGTAAATTTCAAGAATTTTTTTCACCAAAATTGAATTTTTGAGCTCTCTCTCTCTCTCCCTCCCTCCATATATATATATATATATATGTGTGTGTGTGTGTGTATATGTATGTATTTTTCTGAAACCCATTTTATATCAGGAATACCCTTTAAATTTCTAGCGTTTTTAGCTAATTTAGTTTGGGTTTGACCTTCTTGTACAACATCCATTGTACAAACTATATCATTATTACATTTGTTTTTGTTAATTATAATTTGTGGGTTTTGATCTTTTTGTTGATTTAGGCTAATTCTAAATAATTTAGATGTTGATTACATGTGGGTTTATGTAAATTTAAGTTTTTTTTCCCTAAAATTGGAAATTTTTGAGTCCTCTCTCTCTCTCTCTCTCTATATATATATATGTATATATGAGTGTGTGTGTATGTATATATATTATTTATATTTTGGGAAAACCCATTTCATATCAGAAATACCCTTACCTTTGTTTTTGCTACTTATGCTTTGTGGGTTTTGATCCTTTTGTTGATTTAGCCTAATTCTAGATGATTTTGATGTTGATTACAAGTGGGTTTATGAAATTTCAAGATTTTTTTTACCAAAATTGAAATTTTGAACTCTGTTTTCATGTCAGAAAAATACCCTTTAAATTTCTAGCATTTTAGCTTACCTTTTTTGGGTTTGACCTTCATGTACAACTTCCTGTCAGAGTCAAGACTGTTGACCATTTCTCCTCGATATACGTCGAACCTCTCCATTTTCTTCTCGAGGACCGTTTCCGAGAATAATCTGGGGTTCATATATTTTAACATGGTATCAGAGCCAAAGTCTACCACTTTACGGGCTCGACACTCTGGAAAATCGGGTAGACTTGGATCATTTATCCTCTATATATGTTGGAACCGACTATTATCGTACTTCCATTGTGCAAAACTGCATCATTATTAACTTTGTTTTTGCTAATTATGATTTGTGGGTTTTGATCTTTTTGTTGATTTAGCCTAATTCTAGATGATTTAGATATTGATTGCATGTGGGTTTATGTAAATTTCAAGATTTTTATTACCAAAATTGAATTTTTAAGCTTTGGTTTCATATTGGGGTTTTTTTTTTTTTTTTTTCTTGACAGGATTATATTCCAACAGTTTTTGACAATTTCAGTGCTAATGTGGCTGTGGATGGGAACATTGTCAACTTGGGATTATGGGATACTGCTGGTATTTTCTTTAAAAATCCAATCTTTACAATCTTCCATGAGTTTATTTTACAAAAAGATTTGTGGGTATATATATATATATATATGGAAAACCTCAAAAAAAAGGGAAGACTGAATAACACCATGGTAGCCCTTCATCTGGACGGTATGCACTTGTGCATGCAAGTAATTTGTAACCGTTTTTTGAGGTTTTCCCCTGATTCCTGAACCTTCCTCTCTCTCTCTCTCTCTCTCTATATATATATATATATATATGGGTAGCCGTTGGTACCTGAGCCAAGCCAGTTTAGTGCACCGACTAATCCCCTGGGCGACTACGAATGGCCTGGAGTCATCGTATGTCCACAAGGGCGCCTGGATTCGAACTTCGCAACTTCGAACCCAAGGAAGACGAGATTTCCACTACACCCCCCCCCCCCCCCCCCCCCCCCCCGAGTCTTAACGAGCGTGCCACAATCCAAGTGGTTATTGTGGGTATATATTGTTATTTGAATTTTGGGACATGAAATAAGAGGTTTTTTTAAAAGAAATCTTTGGGTTCCATCTTAAAACAAATTGAGAGTTGTAGTAACTTAGGATCATATACTAGCATTTGTGTTACCCATTCCATCCCAAAGTAAGTTCCCGCATTTCTATTTTAGTTTATCCCAAAATAACTGACATATTTTATAAGCGTCTACTTTCTAATTCTACCCTTAATTATGAGACCGAGAACTTCAAGAATGGTGCATTTAAAACGGGGAGCTATTAGGGCTTGAGTTTATGATGTGAGTGTATGTTCTACCGATACCATGTTAATAATTGTTTACATATCTGTAAATCAAACCAAACAAACCCAGTAAAATCCCACTCAGATCGGATCACCATAGGCTCCGTATTGACAAGCTTTATGACACCTACCATCCACATCCCTAATGCCGATGCATAATGCTCCGTACATTCTAAGATGTACCTAAAACCAAACAAAACCAGTATATCCCATCTGGAGGTGGGGTTCACGTGGGGTAAGATGTATGCACATCTACCCCCAAAGAGTAAATCCTCACCTCTAGATCCATTTTTTTAAACAAACAATACCCTTTTATGTTTTGACTGTTTTTTTTTTTACTTTTTTCGGGTTTTCTTTTTTTGGTGATTTATAGGTCAAGAAGATTATAGCAGATTAAGGCCACTAAGCTACAGGGGTGCAGACATATTTGTGTTAGCTTTCTCTTTAATCAGTAGGGCAAGCTATGAAAATGTCCTCAAAAAGGTACACTTTCTTTAGTGCTCTCTCCCTTTTTTTTCTTGATTTTTTCAAAATTTCCTTTATTTTTGGTCTTCACTTTCAGAATTTAAAGTTGGCTTTTTTTAGTTTGAATTAAGTTATAAGCATTCTTTATCATAGGGGCGGTTCAAATAAGAAGGCTAAATATTACGAGAAGATAAGAAGAAAGTATTCATATGTGAATCTTTGAAAAAAGAAGAAAGTATTCGTATGTGAATTATTGAAAAAATCCAGAAAAATCTGTTTGAAGATTCATATGTGAATCGTAGTTACAGATTATTCATATGGGTCAACGTATGGATCTTCAAATAGGTTTTTTTTTCAATGATTCGCATACGATCCTTCTTATTTTCTCACAATATTTGGCGTTCCGATTTGAATCAGAACCTCCCACGTGTATTGTATTCATTCCTTTTATGTTATTTGATTATTGAATCTTGAAAAAGAAGGAAATCCCACAATCAAGTTGAAACCTTTTTATCATTTCATGCCTTCTTCCAAAATGAGAGCCGATTTTGACTTTTTTTTAAAGTCAAATAGATTGGCTTTTGACTTTAAAACCGATAACATCGAATCTTGATAAAAGAAGAAAACCCTGTAATCAAGTTGAAAATTTATTTCCTAAAAGATTTGTTTGTAACTTCCGAAATCGATAGATCTCATTTTGACATCTTTATCTACCCCAAATTAGAGTCAACTTTGACTTTTTAAAGTCAAATGGATTTGCTTCTGACTTCAAAATTTCAACTTTTTAAAATGGAGAAAATGAAGATTTTGGTTTTTTTTTCTCCAATATTTTTCAAAAGGGGAAAAAATATTTTTTTTACATATTTGGAGGAGAGAATACTTTAATTGTTTTTTATATTTATTTTGGAGAGAGAACATAAAATTAAAAGTTTAAATAAAATATGTTATAAAGTTTGTTGGGATATTAAATGTATTGAATATTATAATATTATTAATGCTGGAATCTCCAAAATGGAGAAACTGTTGGAGTTGGATGCAATTCTTTTTGAAGATTTTGAGTTTTTCTTCTCTATTTCAGAAAAATTGTAGAGAATTGTTGGAAATATGAATCTACAAAGTATGTTCTTCCCGTAAAATATAGTATGATTGTCGAGAACGTTTTTTCTTGAGCAAAAGAAAATCCAAATATCGACGAAAATTTGAATTTACAAAGTCAACAGTTGACTTTGACCTTGGGGACCATTGTCAAATTATACTAACAACTTCATCTCTAGTGAACTAATCTTTGGATATTCACACAGTGGATGCCGGAACTTCGACGATTTGCACCAAATGTTCCCGTAGTGCTCGTCGGGACAAAATTAGGTACCGTTTACGATCATTTTGTTTTGCACTTCGTTTCTTTTGTCGATCAAGATATCTTCAAAAAAAGCACCTTTTGTTCAAGATTTCTTGAAAAAAAACACCTTTTTCAAGATTTCTTGAAAATAAGCGCTTAAAAAACAACCTTGAGGGCCAACTCAATTGGCAAATGAAGGCTAGGCCTTGAGGCTCTTTCCTATTTGTCGCCAGTTTTTCTTGACTGTTATTTTCAGGGACCCATGGGATTTGTCGGGGTGTGTGCAAGTTGGCCTGGATACTCACATTTTTTTGATTTTTTTTCTTTTAGATCTTCGTGACGATAAAGGATATTTAGCCGACCATGTCGGTTCTAACGTTATTACATCTTCCCAGGTATTAATTCATCACCTTTTTTTTTAGTTTTGATTTGGGCTTTTTAGTTTCAAGGAAACAACTTCTCTACCCTTTGGGGCAGAGAAAAGATCTGCATACATCTTACCCCTTAGACCCTACTTATGTCTGTCTGGGATTTATTGGGTTTGTTTGGTTTGGCTTGGTTTTTTCGTTATTCGGGCTTTTTGTTCTGATTTGATCCACAAAAGTAGCTTATTTGGTGAATCTTGATGTTTGTTAGGGTGAGGAACTTAGGAAACAAATTGGTGCAGCTGCTTATATTGAATGCAGCTCCAAGACTCAACAGGTGACGAAATCGAACCGTAAAACCCTAACGAAAAGTTTTCGACTTTTTGATGATTTTAAAGTAAAAATGTTAAAATAAACTCGGTATTTTTGTTCCGGTTAATAGAACGTGAAAGCGGTTTTTGATACGGCCATCAAGGTCGTTCTTCAACCTCCAAGGAGGAAGGAGGCGGTGAGGCAGAAAAGGCGTAAAAACTCCGGTTGCTCGATTATGTGAGTATTACGCTTTAAATTTTCTATCTTTTATTGAAACCCATTTAAGATTTTTCGTTTTGTGGGTCCCGTTTATATGATTCCGAGGTAAGTAAAATGTTAACCATGGAGAAAGATCGGTAAAATTACTAAACTACCCATGTCAAATTAAATCCCTGAAAACGTCAATGATTCTTTGACTTGGTGATAACAGGGGCATTATGTGTGGTGGGTGTGCTGCTTAGGGGTTTCATCGATGGCGGAGCTTTCGGCATCCGTTTGTCAAGTTTTCCGCTTGTCGGTTTTCTATTTTCAAGAATTCGTGTGTGAATGTTGTTAGCCGGGGTTGATATAGTTTGTATCGTTTGGCGTTTTTGCTGCTTTGCTTTTTGTTTGAACGTACGTTGACGTGGTGGTGCTTGTTGTGGTTCGTTCGCACAAAGCCTACGACCACCGTGTCTGTCACCACCACCACCTCTACTTCCGACCATCATGCGTTGCCCGAAGATGTCGGAATTTTGTTCAAAATTATGTGAGATGAATCTTTTTTTTTTCCCTTTTGTGTGTGTTTGAATTAAAGATTTGTGCCCGACCATTGTTTGATGCGTCCCCTCCCTCTTCGTATGGTCGGTAATTTGATTGTTAATCCCGCTAGCAAAGTGGTGGTAACGATGGTGGTAGTGGTGGTGGCGATGGCGATGGCGGTGGCTGTTTTGACCGATTGCAATTGCATTATTAAGTTTCTATATAATTTCTTTAAAACAGAGAAGTAAAAAGCCAAAATTATCATAATTTTAACTCTTATATATATATATATATATATATTTTATTTTGATGATTACATTATTCATATTATTAAAATATTTAATAATTTGATAAATTTTCTAATTCTCAAACACATTTTTTATAAAATAAAACTTCCCAAATGAATTTTGTAATTTAATGCATTTTAAATTTCTTTTAAAAAGGTAAAAAATTAATTAATGCAAAGTTTTGGCAAAAAAAACTAGCTTATAAGCTGACTTTTTTCTCTGGTACATGTTTAGATGACCATAAGCTAGCTTATTGAAAAACTACTCATAATAGCGTTTTAAAAAGCTAGTTTATCAGCTACCAGATAGCTTATAAGCTAGTTTGCCAAACAATGCCTAAATAAATTTTGAGATTTCTTTGAAATATAAGGATTTTTTTGTCTCAGTTTTCTACATGGAGAAAGAGTAAACTACAAATTTGGTCCTTGTTGTTTGTTGAATATGATACTTTTCGTTCATACAGTTTTGAAATTACAAGATGGTCATCATGGTTTTGGAAAACGTCTGGATTTGGTCCCTCGCATTAACAGTCGTTAAAAAATTCAATTAAATGAGAGATATTTTCGTCATTTTATCATTTTCTTTTTGTCTTGTACCCAATCAAAATCGATTTTATGATTTTGGTCTTTTGGTTTTTGATTGAGTAAAAAGACAAAAAAAAAATCGATAAAATGATGAAAATGTCTCTCATTTAACGGAATTTTGTAACAACCATTAGAGGGAGAAACCAACTCCGGACTATTTTGCAAACCACAATGACCATCTTATAATTTTAAAACTCCATGAACGAAAAGTGTTATTTTTGACAAACCACAAGAACCAAATTTGTAGTTTACTCGTGTTTTAATGATCCGATTAAAAAAAATTTATAAAAATATATCAAAAATATTTATTTTCTTTATTTTAGAGATTCTGTTAAATATACAACTATCCATGTGGGCTTGCATTGATCGGTTGTCGTATTGACCGGATGATAGAGAGGATGAAATAAAGTCAAAAAAACAAAAGCGAAATCAAAATCGATGATCTGAAATACAAAATCTTTCATTTTTCTTTCATCCTTCGTTGCCAAAATTTTCTGAATCTTTGCCCATTTACCAAACCATTTGATCTATACGTTTTACGGTATCTCTGTAATCGGATTATAAGAAAATGGAATTGTTTCTGAAAGTGAAAAAGGTTCGTCTTCGAAGCGTCAAGGACAAGTATCTGGTGGCAGATAAAGATGAGGAATCTGTTTCTCAAGATCGTGACGGTTCAACCGAAAACGCCGAATGGGAGGTCTATCCAACCGGAGAAAAATTCGTGCGTTTCAAAAGCTATTATGGAAAATACCTGATGGCCTCGAACAGTTTGTTTCTCGAGGGGGCGAAGGGGAAAAAGGTCATGCAAACGGAATTGAAACCTGATATAGATGGGACCGTTGAATGGGAGCCATTAGGGGATGGTTTTCAGGTTCGGCTTAAAACACGATCGGGTAGTTTTTTGCGCCCAAATGGAGGGGTACCGCCTTGGAGAAATTCGGTCACGCATGACACCCCTCGTAGACCGAAAACGAAAGAAAAAGTCTTGTGGGATGTTGAAACTGTAGAAAATCTTCCATCTTATCAGAATAAAGAATCAGAAACGAAACTGTATTGTAAGATCAACATTTAATAACATCGAGATTGGAAGATTTGAAGTCAGTTTGAAAATTCGTATGCTTTTTGCTTTCAATATTTTCATTTAGAAGAAGTGTATTAATTTGATTTTTGTTTCAGTTATATATTAACAAGGGTAATTTTGACAATTTTAAATGCATTAAATGATGTTTGTGAGAGAAAATACTAGGAGATTTAGCGTAATGATAACATCTATATCTATACTATATTATAAAGCATGGATAAAAAAACTCTTAAATACAAATTATTAGGCACAAGGTACCATCATTTTATGCAAGATTTTAAAAATCTATTAATTTACAAGTATCAAAGCACAATATACATATTACTACTGGAGGCTGCTAACACCCACCAATTTGTATATGCATGACCTTCATTTTATGCAGACCTTTCCATGTATCACTATTAATTAATATATTATATTACTATAAATTTGTTTTAATTATATTATTAAATATGTAATTGGTTATTTTTTCTAGATATCATTAAAATATATACGATAATCATTGAATTCTAACAAAATACTTAATTTTTTATATAAAAAACATTATATTATTAAGCCTAAATTAAACAAATTTATAAAAAAAAAACATTATCACTTTCTAAAAACAATCCAAAATCGTACTGTAAATCAACAAAAAAATAAAATAAAACATTAAAATCGTGATGTATCTCGCTGCATTGCACGAGTACGCTTCTAATGATCTTTTTATAATAAGTAAACTTTACTAATTTACCCTTTGAACATATCCAAAAAAAATCTACATCTTTACGATGAAATCTACATAAATAGATTATTTAAAATAAAACACCGAACATCCTCGACTAATTTTTTTATGTAACAGATTTTTCAAATTTTTTTCCAAAATGAAGAAAGAACGGGAAAGATGATAAAATTCTTCAAATTTATAGAACTATTTAAAATTGATTTATTAGGAGAGAGAAGTTATTTTTTATTATTGTCGTCAATAAGGATGCTCGAAATTAAATGCTTATGAGAAAGAAATTACAAGTTGGTCATCATGGTTTGCAAAAACGTCCGCATTTGATCCCTATTTCTAACGGCCGTGTAAAAATAAAATCCCGTTAAATTAGGAGGATTTGGTTCTTTTATCGATTTTTTGTCTTTTACCCAATCAAAAACCACATTATCAGAATTATAAAATTGATTTTGAATGGTTAAAAAAGAGAAAAACGACCACATACTCTTAACTTTCATTGTTATCTTATTAATTATGTTAATTATCTTATCAATTGGTTAAAAGTTCACTTTTTGTTTCGTTTTTGAAACAATAGTAGTTTTGTTTCACCAATGAAACAACACATGTAATTGATGATGAAATAATACAATGGGTTGATTTCTTTTGATAATATAGTATTGTTTCACCAACGAAACAACACATGAGATTGATATCATTTTAATATAATATCGTTTCAACAAAACATCACATCGATCGGATGATTTCAAATGAAAATAGTTGAGTTTTTTTTTAAGGAAACAACTTGAAGCGTACTCGCGCAATGCAGCGAGATAAATCACGATTTTAATGTTTCATTTTATTTTTTTGTCGATTACAGTACGATTTTGGATGATTTTGAGAAATTGATAATGTTTTTTTATAACTTTGTTTAATTTAGGCTTAATAATATAATGTTTTTATATAAAAAAATTAAGTATTTTGTTAAAATTCAATGATTATCTTATATATTTTAATGACATATAGAAAAAATAACCAATTACATATTTAATAATATAATTAAAACAAAATCATAGTAATATAGTATATTAATTAATAATGATACATGGAAATGACTGCATAAAAGGAAGACACTGCACATACCAAATTGGTGGGTGTTAGAAGCCTGTAGTAGTAATATGTATCTTGTGCTTTGATACTTGTAGATTAAGAGATTTTTAAAATCTAGAATAAAATGATGGTACCTTGTGCTTAATAATTTGTATTTAAAAGTTTTTTATCCGTGCTTTATAATATAGTATAGATATAGATATAGATTGATTAAGATAATTAATATCGATAGGGTGATTTTAAGTGAGTTTTTTTTCAAGGAAACAATTGATTAAGATAATTAAAATATAGATTGGGTGATTTCAAATGAAAATAAGTCAGTTTTCTTAAGGAAACAATTTGATTAAGATAATTAATATTTTAATAATATATTCATAAAATTTAAGATCATCTTTAATAGCTATGTTAAAATTGAAAATTTTGGGATTTTAGTTACTCCATCAGCTATGCTATCTTTCATAAAAAAATATAAAAATCTTTAAATAAATAGTTTTCTGCCAAAACTAATTATTACTCTCAAAAAGCAATTTTTTTCTCTCACAACTTTTCACATATTAAATATTTTAATAAGATAATTAATACTTAAAGTTACTAAAATAGAATAACTGTTAGAGTTAAATGTAAATTTTTTTAAAGATTTTGATTTTTATAACTTTATTTTAGAAAAAAATTAACATAATTATTGAAGATTCTCTAAATGAAACTATTATAAATATGTTAAATTGAAAAAAAATGAATATTGATTTTCTCACTTGCAAATCATTATCATACATCATCTTCTTCCTCACATCGAATAGCAAAAAAGCCCCAAAATTGAAAACCCTAAAAAAAAGCAAACAATCTGAAAGATCAAATGGATCCAATTCCGCCATCGACGACCAAGAGCTGGAGCATCCATACCCGCCGCGAAATCACCTCCAAATACGAGATCCAAACCCGAGTCGGATCCGGCGCCTACTCCGACGTCTACAAAGCTCGCCGTCTCTCCGACGACCTTCCGGTCGCCTTGAAAGAAGTTCACGATTACCAGTCCGCTTTTCGCGAGATCGAAGCGCTTCAAACGCTGCAACATTCACCGAACGTCGTCGTTTTGCACGAGTACTTTTGGAGCGAGGACGAAGACGCGGTGCTTGTGCTCGAGTACCTGCCGACGGATTTGTCGTCGGTGATTCGAACGGCGAAGAAGGAACGGAGAGGATTGAGCGTCGGTGAGATCAAGAGGTGGATTGTTCAGATTTTATTGGCGGTTGATGCTTGTCATCGGAGTTCGATTATTCATCGTGATTTGAAGCCGTCGAATTTGTTGATTTCGGCTGATGGTGTACTCAAGTTAGCTGATTTTGGTCAGGTGATTATCTTTACTTGATTTTGTTTTAGCATTAGATTTCAGAGGTTTTGATTTGATAAGTTATGGTGTAAGTGTAAGAGATCATGATCAGATTATAGAAAAATAGATCATAGCAATTCTTAGGGGCCTGTTTACTAAATGCTTACCAGATAAGTGCTTACGAGCTCCCTTTACATTATCGGACGTACATGATAACGATTGAGAATCTTATCGTGTGAAATTGATAACAATGACCAAGAGTTTTACCCTAAGCCTAAGCGCTTATGAAATAAAAATGTTGCATGTGATGTTTTAATTAAAATCTTACCTGGTAAGTTAAATGAAAGTGTTGACTATTACCGGTGCGCTAAACGGCCCTTTAAGATAGTTAATCAACTCCGTTAACCAAATGGTTACCGGGTAAGCAGTAGGTTTCGACTCTCAGAATGGATTGTTGGTAAGCATGTTTACATGGTAACCATGTAAGAGTCTTTTCCCTCACTTACCGGTAACGTTTTTGGTCTTTGCCATGTCTTGTACCGGGTAAGATCTTGGTCTTTGTCATGCACACTAGGTAAGGTAAGTGACACCGTAAGTGTTTGGTAAACGGCTGATAGACATAGGATTAGACATGACGATATACAATGGTTGAGGAGAAGTTGATACCAAGACCGTTTTGAGGTGGTTTGGCCGTCTCCAACATAGACGTTCTAATGCACCAAATAAAAAAAGGACAAGTAGTTTTGAACTTTTGATGATTCAAGAATATTATTACTTTAATTTGAAGAGGTGGGTAATGTCCAAGGAACTCGGCAAAATAGCCCCGAAGTTTAGGAATTTACTACAAAATTAGGTGGCTAGGAGAAGTAGAGATGGGGCAACACTAATGTGGGGAGGTAGTGAAAAAAAGATTCACATGAGTTGTGTATATAACCAAGTATTTGGCCTTTGAATAGAATTGAGTGGAAGGACACCAATAATGTCCCAGAACATTATGGGGGTTCAATTTATGTTTACTTGTGGTTCACTCGGTTTTCGTTCCTTTTTCATTTTAACCTGTAGCAACTAGTTTGGGTTGAAATACTTGTCACATACTTTAAGAAAATTTCATCAACCGAAACCCTCAAATGCAACTTATACGAAAGGGATGCAAATCGCTAATTCACTACAGGCACCCATAATCCTTATAAATATAAGATGCTGACTTTACAAGGTCTGAAATTTATATCATTCCAACTTCTTGGAATGACATTCACAATTAAAATGTTTTTAGATCATGGTCAATTCGTTATGATAGCATAGGATAATCCTGGTTCACATCCATAACTTGTACGAGATAAATATGATCTCGCATACTTTATCATGATGGTAATTGTCACCATCAGGGCAAAACCATGCTTGCTTCAATTACCAATAACAACACTCAATCATTCGCAAGTGAAACCTTATGTGAAATTTAGTTCATTGTTCAACAATTTTCCTAACTGCTCGTAGATATGTGCATCATTTTATGTTTATCTAACCAATCTATTAACTTATCTTTAGTGTCATTTATGACTCTTTACCGGCTAATGGACGTAAACCATTTGAAGTCTATAGGATGTCTGGACTTGAACCTTTTAAAAGACAATGAAGTAGTCATGTTCTTTCATGAGTAGTAACCTTGCTCTTGTACTGCTTCAAGTTGATAAGAAACTTTTTCTTCAACATTTCTAAGATTTAAAAGGTGCTTTCTGAATTCAAAATTCAAAAGTACTTTGATGTAAATTAGTGTTAAGTTGCTAAAGAAAAAGGGGTTTGTTTGATTTTGTTGATAATAGTGAATGATGGAGTAGATGGTAAAGTTCATATAGTCTCTAATTTACTTGTTGAAGTTTTAACTTTGCTGTGTAACAGATTGCTTCACCCTGAACTAAGTTTGACATAAAGATTCACTTGTAGATGATTCGTTGTTGCTATTTGCAATTGATGCAAGCATGGTTTTGCCCGGATGGTGAGAATTGCTATCATGATAAAGCATGAGATATCATATTGATCTTATACGATTCATGGACGTAAACTAGGATTCTCCATGCTATCTATAGACTTGAGCATGACCTAGAAGCATATTAATTGTGATGACCATTCCAAGAAGTTTAAAATGAGGCTCATAAGGCTCAAGGTCTTGGGACTTTTTCTCTATCTTCTCATCTCCTAACTTCTTAAAAGAAGATTTATTAAATAGATGACATAAGTCAAACCATAATATTTAATACCCAGTCATTAGAACTTCAAGCTTCCTTCTCTACAAGTACCCTAACCTTAAAAGTTCTCCCTCATAGCTCGCACTTTAAACCCTTCTTCCTTCTGCCTCTATTGACTGCTGGTTGCTGCATTGGAGGTTTGTACTTGCTGCATATTTGAGTTGTGTGTAATTGTGTGTATATTGATAAGACGTGCCTCGCATTCGTGAGGCTCGCGCCTAGGCCCCGAGAGACCCCTTTGTGCCTAAGTGCACCTAGAGCCTTTAATAACTTTGCACCTGAAATGGTGTTGCATCAGCTTCTCCTTAACCGGTGCCAGTGCCACCCCATTTCTCGTGTATATCCTCATGTCTAAGTCGTTTTCTTGTTTCTTGGTTATGTTTTCTTGTACTTGTTTCCAAGTCGTTTTCATTTTTTAGCACCGTTTTTCTTATTTTCTAAGTTCTTCCTATGTACTTCTATTGCCGCTCATTGTTTGAGCAAGTTTGTTTCACACATTTTCCACAAGCCGGGGGTCTTCACGCAAACAGCCGATCCATTCTTTCAAGTAGAGGTCATGTCAGCGTACATCCCACCTTCATCGGACCCCATCGGGCTTGTTTGGTTTGGTTTGGGTTTTAATCCTATGTCAAATGTATAGCCACATGCCTATCTCGGTATTTGCATTTCCGCCTTGCTTGAATATAAATTGCTTCTTCTTTTCACTCTTTATGTTTCATTCCCACAGGCTCGGATACGCCTAGCACCCGGATTTGTTTCCATTAACGACAACACACAGCCACAAGGCCAGGAATCATCCGTATTTCAACAAGTCAAAACCGAAAATGTCGGTCAAGAAGGTCGTGTGAATCTTATGGAAGGACCTCTTGGGACCATAGAGGAATATGGAACGTCGGATGAGTTTAAAACCAAAGACGCCTTTGATGAAGTCGATAAGGAAACAAACATCCCCGATGTAGATACATCTTGTCTCGCAACGTGCACCACGAGTGATGTAGAGGAAGACTTTTTCAAGAGTAACTACTCTTACGAGGCCAACGAGGGTGGTGGAAATGACGAATCTGCCCTTTTAACATCCTGCGTCGGGACCCGTTGGTTTAGAGCACCCGAGCTTCTTTTCGGATCCACAAACTATGGGGCGGAAATCGATTTATGGTCTCTTGGCTGCATCATCGCCGAGCTTTTCACTTTGGAACCGCTTTTTCCGGGATCTTCGGATATCGATCAGCTGGGCAGAATATTCACTATTTTAGGCAACTTAAGTGAGGAAGTCTGGCCTGGTTGTGTACAGCTTCCCGATTACCGTATAATTTCGTTTTCGAAAGTGGAAAACCCGAGTGGTTTAGACTCGTGCCTTCCGAACCGATCCCAAGACGAGATCCTTCTTGCGAAAAAGCTGCTTTGTTTTGATCCGGCTGGTCGAGCCACGGCAATGGAACTGCTTCACGACAAGTATTTAAACGAAGAGCCGTTACCGGTTCCGGTATCCGAGCTGAGGGTTCCATCTTCGAACCACGGTGAAGACAACGGTTCATCTGGGTCCGGCGAATGGGGTGATCATCAAGACATGGATTCGGATTCTGACTTCGACGATTTTGGCGGTTTCGATATCACGAGAAGACCCGGTGGTGACTTTTCGATTCGGTTCTCTTAACCTGGTGGCCGTGGTATGCGCGTAATTTGTTGTTCCTTTTTTGTAAATTCTCTTTGCAGAAACAACTGTTATATTCTTTAAGGTAGAGGTTATGTTTGCGTATACTGATTTTCGGCTTGGTATTATATTTTTGTAAATTAAACATAAAAAGTTATGAGAGGTGGAAGAAGGATTGAAATAAAGTTGTTGGAATGTAATTCATATTTGAAGGAAGGGTTCCTTCAAATTTTTGTTATTAGTATAAAATTATTAATTAAAATAAATTTTAAGGATTGTTTGGTTGGCTTTCCATTATGTTCTGTATGGATATAATTGTCTGTGTAGATAAATATGTCTGTATGGATTATATATTTGTTTGGGAGGGTTATTCGTAATGGAGTGAGCGTGTTTTTCAATTGGGAGATGCAAGTTTGGAAAACCTTGGCTTTCTGCATAAAGCAGCCCCCAAAAAGCTTACTGAATAAACCACTGATTTGTGTAGATTTGACGATTTCATGCTTCATAGATCTAATTGGGTCAAATACTTGGATACCAAAACGGGTAGATGGCACCCTTTCACTTTTCAGGGCGATCTTATTGTACGAGTGTACTGGTCCCCAGTCATCATGAGAGAGGTAAATACAGAGAAGTCGGCACCTCACTCATATGTATTATGTCTACACCTCTATCGTTAGGACAGATTCATGAAACCAGTACCATGTTCACTCGTAAAACAAAGAAAACAAACTATGACTGGTAACTGTTCACTCGTAAAACAAAGAAAACAAGCTATGACCGATAACCGTAAAGTTGCAGGACACTTCTGCGACGAGAGCGATACATAAGTTATGAAAGATGCCTAATAAGGAGGATTTTCTTATTATGTATGTACTAGAAGCGTACCCGCGCAATGCACCGAGATACATCATGATTTTAATGTTTCATTTTATTTTTTTGTCGATTTACAGTACGATTTTGGATGGTTTTGAGAAAGTGATAATGTTTTTTTTTATAAATTTGTTTAATTTAGGCTTAATAATATAATGTTTTTTATATAAAAAAATTAAGTATTTTGTTAGAATTCAATGATTATCTTATATATTTTAATGACATCTAGAAAAAATAACCAATTACATATTTAATAATATAATTAAAACAAAATTATAGTAATATAATGTATTAATTAATAGTGATACATGGAAAGGTTTGCATAAAAGGAAGACTTTGTACATACCAAAGTGGTGGGTGTTAGAAGCCTGCAGTATTCATATGTATCTTGTGCTTTGATACTTGTAAATTAAGATATTTTTAAAATCTTGCATAAAATGATGGTACCTTGTGCGTAATAATTTGTATTTGAGAGTTTTTTATCCGTGTTTTATAATATAGTATAGATATAGATATAGTATGGGAATGTTCCAGCTATTTTTATTAGGGTTTTTACCCAAACACTTACCTGGTAAGCATTTACATATAAGACACTTTCATTTACTTTAACGAGTAATATTATAGTCCATCAAAACAACATCGTATGCAACAATTTATCAGATAAGCACTAACCGGGTAAAAGTCGTCACCTTCAGTGACTAGGTAGACTTATCATTTTCATTGCTCTCACCGGATAAGACTCTAGGTCCTTTCCATGTACATCCGGTAAATTAAGTAACCCGATAATTGTTTACCGGGTAAGCGTTTGAAAAGTAGCCCGTAGTTAATTGGTATAGAGCATCTCCAACAGCTATGCTAAAATAGAAAAAAAGTAAGATTTTAGCAATTTTTTTGCTCCAAAAGTTATGTTATATCATATGCTAAAATAGAGAAAAGAGTAGAGAGAAGGTAAAAATCTCTAAATTTGGAGAAATCTCTAAAACCCCATATTGAAGATAGAGAAATAATATTTAATTCTTTTCCACCAATAGGAGACATTGAAGTTGTATGTTTAGTAGAGAGAACTAATATTTTATTAATATAATTGATGATAGAATTGCTAAAATAGAGTAGTTGTTGGAGTTGGTTGTAAATTTTTTTTAGAGATTTCAACTTTTTATACTCTATTTTAGAAAAATTATAGCATAGCTGTTGGAGATGCTCTTAGTGATCTCCACGTTGGCTATCGGGGCATGTCTCGACTGCTAAGCGGACGATAGTTCAGTGCTGGTTGGTGATTGTTTCATTTTTTATGCAGATATGGAGTTTGTTGAGAGGACTCGTTTGTATCCATTTTCGCTAGAGGTTCCGTTATCTTTAAAAGAAACAAACTTTGAATAACGTACTTTCAAAACCTTGTTTTTACAAACAGACTTTCAATTTTCTTTTAATATGAAAATTGCTATCTTCGTTCTTCTTCTTTTGAAATTACAGTTCACATCTCCATAGTTTACAATTTATTGCTTTTTTCGTCCCTCATATTGTAACCGTAAACCACTAAAGGAGCAAGTCTGAAGACGAAAACAACAATGAATTGCAAACCATAGAGACAAAAACCGCAATTTCGAAAACGTCAACTAAAACCGTAGTTTTTACTCTATAAGTAGGTCTAGGGGTGTAAACGAATCGAGTAGTAGGTGAATCGAGTCGGGCTCAAAAAATCAATATTGGGCTCGAGCTCGATTAACTTTTCAATATAGGGATCGAGCTCGAATATTTTTTGAGTTATCGAGCTCGAGCTTGATGCTCGTTTATGGGTTCGAACTCGTGGTCGATTAACTCGTTTATCGGCTTGAGCTCGATAATTTTTATATTTTTATTGTACGATTAATAAATATATAAGCATGTTTGGCTCGAAAAAGAGTATATGCTCGAATGGCTCGGCTCAGCTCGACTCGAAAAATTGAATCGAGTTTTCGAACGAACCGAGTCGAACATTGGTGTTATAAAGCTCGGCTCGATAAGTTAAACGAGTTCTATTTTCTGTTCGAGATCGACTCGAGCTCGAGATAAACGAGCCAAGCTCGAGTAGCTTGTTAAAAGCTCGACTCGTTTATACCCCTAAGTAGGTCCAGAATTACACACGTATATCAAAGTTGCTTTATTTTACATACATCACCCTACAACATAATAAGCTC
Source organism: Arctium minus (assembly GCA_954870635.1). NCBI lineage: Eukaryota > Viridiplantae > Streptophyta > Magnoliopsida > Asterales > Asteraceae > Arctium > Arctium minus. The sequence continues at coordinate 3,130,036 of OX941087.1, forward strand.
GAATAAACAAACAAACTCTGTTATATCCCACACAGAAGTAGAATATGAGGATACGATATACACCGACTTCGCAGCTAGGTAGAGGGGTTGTTTCCGTAAATAGTAGAATCGCATCAACCACCTCGGTTGGTTGTTCTGGGTTAGCAACAAGCAACATTACGATGATCGATTTACATTCGTTCTATTGTTGTGGCAGAAGAGCTATCTCGATTTCTTGAAGTGTTTTTCCTTTGGTTTCCATCACGTTTCGTTCTACAAACACGACCCCGACCAAACAAAACGTACCCAGCATCGAGTACAGCAGCTGCGGCCCCATCACCTCCAGCAGTCGTAGGAACAATAACCCCACCATGAAATTGAACACCTAGTAAGTAGATTCATCAAGTCGTTAACGAAACTTCTGGCAATCGAAAGGCAAAATGCATCAAACTATAACGATTAAATGTGGGGAATGTACCAATGCATACTTTGAGAACCGTAAGAACCAATATATGCATTGAAGCATATACAATATATGAGTTTCAATGAGTATATGCACCAATGCATATATAATACATATAGATTGATGGATATATACTAATTGATAGAGTACGGTTTAGAGGGAAACCCCAAAAAAATGAAACACTGAGTAACACCTTAATAACCGTTCATCTGTATGGTATGCACATATGCATACAAGTAATTGAAGATGTTTCCTGGTTTCTATGCACGTGTGCACGTTATGCACATGTGTATACCGGAAAAATTGCTTACAAATTACTTGTATGAACATGTGCATACTGTCGGATGAACGGTTACTAGTGTTCCTCAGTTTTTCATTTTTTTACTTTTTACGTTTTCCTGTGAACCTAACCCCTAATTAATATATTCATATTTTGAATAGTGTATGTATCAATGCATAGATTGCTTACGGTTCTCAAAAAATTTATGGTTCTCATTTGAACTTTGTCCTGGTTCTGTAGTGTAACAATGATTTTTTTCCCCTCAATTAGTGTAACATACGTTCAATTTTTCTATTTCGTAGCCATTTTACCATATAAATGGGTTTTCAGCCTACATGACATCGGTTGATTTTGATAACTCAGCATCAACGTCATCAATAGCTACAGATCTAACCTTTACTGGTCAAGATAGGTACAAGATTTGAACGTTTGTTACACTAATTAAAAAAATATCATCGTTACGTAGCATAAAAACCAAGGTAAATTTCGTTGCATTTCGATGCGTTTTAGCCGCAATCAAATTACTAAATATCACGCGATGTAAGAAATGTGTATTACCCAGTGCACCGACATACAAAATGCCATAGCTTTTGCTCTTATTCGGTTTGGAAAGATTTCCGAGAGGAGGAGACCAGGAACAGGACCAACTCCAATAGCAAAACAAAACACAAACCTGCACAAAAGCTTCCTACATTTTACATCTTTTTTCTCTTATAATCATATATTCCCTCCATCTCAAAATAAGTGTCCACATTTCTATTTTAGTTTGTCCCAAAATAAGTGTCCAATTTAAAAAATAAGCGTCTACTTTCCAATTCTACTCTTAACTATGAGCAGGCAGAACTCCAGGTTGAGGAGTTACTCGAAATGCTGCCAACATATCAGAATTCTTGGTTTCATAGTCGGGATTTTCTGTTCGTGCTATTCATTTTGCATCTTTTCTATTTCTTCTCTGTTTCGCTGCATCAAAATCTGATTGCGTTTGATTGTACCCTTAATTATGAGATGGAGAAACTCATTACTCACTTATTCTTTTTTTGGAAAGGGTGTCCTCGGCTAAGCCTAGACTAATCCCTTGGCAAATTATGACTGTAAGACGCCAACCCTGAGTAAACCTCAGTGGCCACAATTGTTGTGTACGCCTGGATTCGAACCCTGAGCAGATGGGATATTCCACCATATCCCCCAACACCTTAACCAGTACGCCACAACCCTTGTGGTTTCATTACTCACTTTATTAAGGATAAAGTTGTCATTTAGTTAAATCAAGAAGTGTAATAATTACAAATTCCTAAAACTGCGTCTTTTTCTTTATGGACATTTATTTTGGGCAGAGGGAGTAATAACAATGGAGGGTCTATTTAAGGGAGTCCACCCGAATCATGGCTTGCTGAGGTCTATTGTATAAGCTCGGCTCATTTAGGCCTGTTGGCTGCCAAGCCCCAGCATACTAGGCTTGAACTTGGCTCCGGCTCACCAAGCTTTCTGACAAGTCGGCTCATCTTTATCTAAACCACCAGGACCATTCCTAGATAATTATATCTTGAGAGATGTTTCATCATTTGGAGCATAGATGAGTGTAAAACACAAAGGAATCTATAATCTTACATTAGCATGCCACAGACGGAGAGATACAGAGCTCCAGATGTTGATGCAAACAAGCCTGCTGCAACTACTTGAAAGACCGTAGATATAGCCTAAAATGAAGTAAAAGCACATGATTTTAGAGAATTTCTTCTAAATGTTTTACCTACTTCACAAATATATTATTACAAGCCAAAGGTTCAATGGCCCAGCGACACCTGGGTTACCGGTAAATCCTATGCCAAGGGTTCAAGTCTTACCAAAGGTGAGGAGTGTGTGAGTTTTGCCGTATATTTTATTATATACTTCAATATATATATATATAGGGGCAGGTTCAAACGAGAAGCTAAACATTTTGCGAGAAGGCGAGAAGTGTGATATCATATATGATACACAAGCTTAATTGTATATGATTAAACACATGTTATATTGGCAATACATAGACGTATAATCATATATGATTACACACACCCATAGGCCGTGTAATCATATATGATATCACATTTCTCGACTTCTCGCAAAATGTTTAACTTCTCGCATATCCTTCCTCCATATATATATATATATATATAGAGAGAGAGAGAGAGGAGGAAGGTTCAAATAAGAACCACAAATATTTTGAGAACCGTGAGAACCAGTGTGTGTGTAATATTTCCATAGTAAAGAAACCGTGCAGGTCCTGAAAACAACGAGAAGTGCGAAAATTACCATGCCAAAGAAGCTCCACAGAAGGAGAACCTTCCTCCCAAGTTTATCCATCAGAAGCAATGCAATGATAGATCCTGAACAACTCTCAAGTCAGAAACGGTATGGTGCTTGATAATTAAATCAAGTAGGATAATGATGAATAAAATGTCAAAGAGAGATGGTGAGGGAGCTGATTACCCAACAGATTAACGATCCCCACAAAGGCGTTGGCAAGGTTTGACGAAACTCCCGCACTTCTAAATACAGTTGAAGAGAAATAAAATACAGCATTTATGCCAGATAGCTGTTGTAAAGCAAATAGGGTTGATCCAATAAAAACAACTGCAAAAGGAACCAGTAAATAACAAAGCATTTTGCAGTGCACAAAACAGAAGCAGTGTGGGCAGCCTAGGACAAAACTAAATACTCCCTCCGTCCAAAATAAGTATCCACTTTCTATTTTTATTTTGTCCCAAAACAAGTTTTTGGTGTACACCGAACAAATTATGATACCAATCTGATGTACACCGAGCAAATTAGTCGGTCGGTTGATTGAAATTGAAAGAAAACAGGGGTTCACTGACTTTCGAGAGGTCAGGATCTCTCCCAGAGCATACGCTCCAATTACAAAGTTTCACAAAACAGAATACCCTAACTAACAGCCACTACTTTATTTATACTACCCTCAGCCCACCTACCCGCCTACCGGCTACCACTATTGACTAATTGACTTCTAAACCCAGAGTATAACAGTTTCCACTTTCAAAAGTAAGTCTCCACTCTCTACTTTCCTATTCTACCCTTAACTATGAGATGGAGAAATTCATTACTCCGTGTGCCTTTTTCATTGTGGACATTTATATTAAGACAGAGGGAGTAGGAGCCATGTGCATGCTTGTAAACCCTGGATTAGTCCCTCAAAATCTGCAGTTACCTCTACAATGGCGCCCATAGAGCAGTTCTGAAATCCTAACGGTGTCGTTCTCATCCCCCCTGTCCGACTTCAACAGCTCTGCCATTGCCGATCTGACATTTGTAGCTCCTAAAAGTTTCTGGAACTCGACCTCCGCTTCAGTGTTTCTTCCTCTCTATCAAGCATAGGCGGCATTCCACATCAGGTTCAAACATATGCAATTAATATATGAGTTGTTTGATAGGTGGAACTTGGCAAGTCATCTGGTCTACGATGTGCACTATAGTAACATACAAAATTCTCTGATAATGAAGTTTGTGTTCACACACATGTATACAGATATAAATATACATAGATACATCACACACATATACAGAGATATACATAGATACATACACAATACAAACATACAAGTGCACACACATATATACATATATAAATATACATAGATACATACATAATACAAACATATAAGTGCACACACATATGCATAGATACACATACATATAGAAACATATAAATATATGACATGTAACTGTGCATGTGTATGTATATGTTCATGTGTGTGTATGCATACATGTGTACATATATGCATATACATAAGCAGTAAAAAAACACATTATACGATCGATGTAGACTGGAGAGTAACTGCATGAGGGAGAGGAATTCTGTGTGTGAAAATAGAGATGACAACAAATAAAGATGACGATGAAGAAAGATAACCCATCGCGTGAGAATAGAAATAAAGATGACAACAAACCTTGTAAAGCCAATGTGGACTTTCTGCACAGAACACCATAGCAAGAGCAAGTACCGTGGATGGAATTGTAGATAGCCAAAAACAAATACGCCACCTGAGCACATAGGTACGAATGATGACCCTAAAATATCTACTACGGTTTATAAGATAGAGAGAGCAAATAGAAAGCTGCAGATTGTAGCATCCAACTATTTCCTTACCAGCCTGGGATACTCTTAACAGGGATCCCTATCAAAAGAGCTCCCATTAACCCTAAACATGTTGAAATTTGAATGAAGCTGCCATAAGTACCACGCACAGAAGGAGGCGAAACCTGCTAGAAATCACAACAAAGAAATTGATAAGTGAAGGCATTTGTAAAGATCCAATATGCACACCGATATCCAAACAAAAAGTAGGACTAATTGACCTCTGTGATATAGAGAGATGCGACAGGAGGACCAATACCCAACCCAATTCCAACAAGAAACCTCCCAATGAGCATCCCTGTCAAATTATTGCTTGTTGCACTGAAAAAGTATATATTAGTATGTCTATAGAAGACTCTATACACAGATGAAAAAATATGATAAAGCAGACATGGGGTTCAACTAACCCCAGTCAACTTTAAGGAGTTAGGGCATCATGAGAGCATGCAAAATGAATGATTAAGCAAAAGAATTGAAGTTCATGCAGAATGTAAACAATCTGTAGGTCAATTAATGTGGAACCAAGAGTTGTCAAAGATTAAAAAAAAATTGTGCATTACAAATAAATATATAGTTCTTCACGGCTGATAGTAACAAGCCTTTCTCTTTTATTTTTCCCTTGCATTAATTCGCTATGTATCATGCATGAATTGTCTCTTTAAACAATAATATATACCTGAAGGACCTTAAAGTCTTAAACCAAATCTAACTGACATAGCCTTTTAAACTTTTTGAATCTCCCTATGGAATCAACTCCATGTAGGTGTTTACCAATAACTAGTGTTTTTTTGTAGTTCCTTGCTTAAAGGCGTCAAGTATTTAAGTGCAACCACAATAAACACCACATTATGGGGCATTGGTCAACCCCAATTAATACCACATTGTCAGGCAAAAGGTTGTATCAACTGCAAGAGCAGACTGGTTATGTAGATTATACTCCCTCTGTCCCAAAAAATTGCAACCCTTACTATATTGGGATACTTTAAAAAATGCAATATTTCCTTTTTGGGTGAATTTTTATACCTACTTCATTTTTGCCCCTTGGTAACCATTACTTGAAATTAGTAACTTTGATAAGGGTCCACAAGCTTTCTTTATTTTGTCTTTACCAAGGGGCATTTTAGACATTTACATGATGATCAAATATTTTTATTAGACTGTGTTAGGTCCAACGTTGCATTTTTTTCAGATGGAGGGAGTATCTCTTTACGATGTCATGTCTTTTCAGTAGTTTCCTGATCAGATGTGTGATGTGCAAGCACAATCCACCATACTGTCTGCTATGTAAGCATCAAGTCCAGAACAGAAGTTATGCCTCACAGATTGTAGGCCGCACTGCACAAACAGGTTCCAAGTGCTTAATTTCACCCTTCACCCTACTATTGTATCAGTGGTCCTGAGCGGTTGTTAACCTCTTGTCTCTTGATAACGAAGGCATGAGCATTCACATGCAATCTCCCATTTTGTATGCATGATGCATCCACTACTTATCAGACAAATTTGACCTTGTTCTCCAGGACTATGTGTTCCATACAATCGATTTATCATTAAGGAGGGGTTCTGAAGACACAAACCTAGACAGCAGATGGAAACTTGAGAGTTGAGATTGATGCTCACACAGGACCCACACAAGGAACGGAGGACAGACAGCTACCACCAGTAGAGAACATATATAATTCTCGATCAATCATATGTAGTTAAGGCACTAATAGCAGAAAGATGAGAGAATGTTCTAAGTTTAGCTTAAGCATCCTCCATAAATGTTCACTTTGAAGGGTAAAGCAACATTAGTTGCTACTATAGGAGGCTGCTACTCAAAGCGGGCACTATGGTTGGCATTTAGTCGTAGATAAAAATGTTCAGTAAAGAGCAGATAGGTGTTACAACCTTATATACCAGATAAAAAGATGAGGCCAAGTGAAGAACTGAAGAGGGGAACACAAACGAACTACCCGGACAGTATTGAGATAAAATTTGTACAAACTAGTTGCTGATACTTGAGGACTGTTGTCCTTTTAGATGTCATGTGGATAAGTGTTATTTGTTCCCTTGGATGAAGAAATGAGCTGTAAAGATCATGTCATCTTAACTGACTTGGTGCACTTTTAGAAAATAAAATCTTTTTTTTCTTTTTATGGTCTGGATTTTTTTAATCACCTTAACGATAAGGGGAAGGCTCACCGAGATGATCAAAGGCTGCCCAGAGGCAGGGGCATCGTATAACATTTTAAATGTATTGGCAATACAGATTATCTCTGACCCCCAGATCTTCCCATGGATCCCAGGCTAAAGCAAGATTGATCACTCTAGTATGAAGTAAGATTTCATTATAGATAGTTCCTCCACCACTCCTAATTAATATTTTGTTGCCAGGTGCCAAAAGACTTTTATATTAGGTGGGCAATTTTAAGAAAAGAAGAGCTTCTTAGTTAGGCATGTGCGAAAGAGATCCCTTAACACATGGTTTGACAGCAATGGAAAAAGGCAAACATGAGATACCAAAGCAAAGGACAGGTGATAAAATCATAGCAGTCAACAAACTAAACTTGAAGATGATATGTCATCCTTCTAAACTCACTCTATATCACCTTTCTTAGTCTATAACCAGGATAAATGGCATAATTATGAATGAGATAATGGATATCTAGATTAGCAAAGTAAACTTGTAAAACTTTCTTGAAAATATTTTTACCTACAACAAGCACCGATGACCATAGGCAAAGCACACAACTGAAAGGACCTGCGGCGCCCAACTCCATCAGCAATCCAACCACTGAACAGAGACCCAAGAAAGGCACCACCAAGACATGTACTAACCACCAGACCTTTATTTACAACGCACAGAAGCTCATAAGATATAGTCTAAATGCAGATAGCAGAAGAACAGAGGATGAATGTTTTGTGAAAAATGAGAAGACACCTTCAGCTAAGCTATTCCCACTGAAACCAAGATCACGGGCGATGCTTTCAAGTGGTTCATTCACCACACTGCATATAAAGAAACATGGTTTATATATCACAAACTTAGAGTTTCTTACTAAGTAAATTATATTCAATCTTGTTTCAAATTAATATCTCCTTTTTACGAATATACTCTGCAAAACGTTGAGATACAACAGACAAGCTATCTGCATCTTGTTATGCTCTGTTAAGTTACCAGTAACCACTACCTCCACTATGCTTTGCATTATATAAAGCGAGATTACTTTGGAACACATATATAAGCATGCTCATAATTTTGCTTTTGAGGGAAGGGGGCAATAAAAACAAGACATATCTAGATTGAGAACGAACCCAAGATGGTAGCCAAATAAGAAGGAAACTATGGATGCCACAAGTACATGAGGCAGCGAACGTCTTGAGGGTGGATCTGTACACTCTTGGACCATAGCATCCTGCAAAAGTTCTATGCGAACAAACAATTTCAGCATTATAAAACTCCAACTTATTGCACGAGAAACAGTTAATTAGAAATTAAATTGGCACGATAACCTATTATGGTAGTCACATATATCCATTAATAACCCCTAAGCTTCTTTACTTTCATAGATTTTTGTCAAATCAACAAATCTACCAGAAACTTTTGTGCTCTGATGACACATCCCACTTAAGAGGTCCAAACATCTGAAGGAACAAGTTTGTTTTTTCTTTTCCAATTTCATTTTACAATTGTAATGCTTCCCGAGTTGTACTCCCTCCTTACCCCAAAAAAACAAATATTGAAGTTGAAATATCCCATTGACAATTCATAAAACTATATAAACTTCCCAAGTATACAACCAGGTACAACAGTAAGAACACAGAAGGTGGTGGCATGTTAATGATGGTGGAATACTCATGATAAATTTGAAACCCTACTGCATTAGTATTAGGACAAATATTCGTCTTTGAGATGCATTAAAAGGAAATTAAATTACAGAAGAGAAGAGAAGCTTCACTTTTTTGCAATATAAATTTTATTATTTGTTAACACCTATATACACAACTTTTACATCTCTCAAGTCTTAACTTCACAATGACCATTCCAACAGAACAAAGGCATCCATATCTGAGCTGAAAATATACGGTAAATAATCAGAGGGTCACCAGAATCATCTTCTAGGTCAACTGAATGTGTGCTGTCCTTAGACGGCACGCGCTTGTACATGGAAGCAGAACTGTGTGGGTGTGCCCGCATGCCACAACCTGTCAAAACTTGATTCTAGATTCCGCAACTTGAAGAACTATAAGACCACTGTCACCAAACCCATTAAAACAAAACGTCATTCACCAATCTACCCATTAAAAAAGAACACCATATACAAAATTAAGCTTCACAACACTAAATTACAATGCCATAACCAAGAAAACTCTTAAATTCAACTCTGCAAATAAATATAACTTTACAGAACAAAACTTAGGAGCAGTTGCTAGGACATCACATCACTGATAAAAACCTTCAAAAGAACAAATATAATTAATAGTGATCAAGATAAATCATCCAGAAACCTTTAAACTTGAATGCATCGCCGAAAAAACGTAAAATCTCGCCCAATAAACCACTCAAAAAAACAAAATGATGCTGCAAAAAGCCGCTAATCTGTTACTAATGACTCATTATAAGCTCAGAGTTCAAAATCAGCGTCGCCATGAGTACGGCATGAATCAAACATATCACGAAATTCAATAACCTCAACACGATAGGGTTAGATCTAACACGCTTCAACATCAAACTTACGATCATGCTATGATACTATACAATCAGTATTTCGTTGCGTAAAGTGTGTATATCGTACAAACAATAACCTATAAACAAACGATCAAAATACATGCAAAAATTGAAGCAAATTACCAAAATTCAAGCTGCTTACCTTACCTAACGATTTCTTCTGATCATTCAAACAGAAACCCGAAAGAGCAAAATCGCAGGTTCAGTTCTCACTGAAATCGGAAGTTTTTAGAAGTTCCTTCACCAAATTTTTCACGTTAATCCTCGTGTACAGTATCACAATGTATATATTGCTTCAGATGTAAGCGGATGAAGGCGGTTAACGGTGGTTGTCTCTATAATGCGCCGAACGCCTGTTGCTATCTATAGTGCGCCAAATGGTTCTTTGGCCTCCACGCCGCTAGTTTTAACTCTTTGATAATTAGAAAGAGTAAATTATGTTTTTAGTCCCTATGGTTTATTGAAATTTTCTATTTTAGTCCCTATACTTTTTAAACTATGATTTTCTTCTTTATGGTTTACAACTTATCGTTGTTCTCGTCCATATGATTAATAATTATCGTTGTTTTTGTTTTTGTGGTTTACAATTCATTGTTGTTTTCTTTCTTCAAACTTAAAGATAGAAGTTAACCTCAGATACAAAAATTATAATGAATTACAAACTATAGGGATGAAAACCGGAATTTTAAAAACTACAGGAACGAAAGTCATACTTTTCAACAGACTACAAGGGTAAGCGCTTACCAAGTCATATTACCTTACTGGATGATTATGATAATGAGCAAGAATCTTACCCGGTAAGAGCTAAGGCAAGGACCGAGAGTGTGATGGCGAAGACTCTTACCATAGTTAGCACAGACCGGAAAATTGTTGCATACGATACTGTTTTGGTTAGGCTTGTGCATTGTCGGGTCGGGTCGGAGCTCTAAACCCCAAACCCGATCGGATATCGGGTAGTGTGTGGATGCCCCGAAATCCGACCGATTTTACTTCGGATATTCGGGTTTTGGGAGGCTCGGGTTTCGGGTAACTCTGGTCGGGTATTCGAGTGTCTATAGTGTCCAGTAACCTACTGAGTATCATATCTAAATAAACCTAAATGACTAATTCAAAATCAAATCAATAGTGGCTGGAGTAGCTTATATTAAGCAAAGTGTAAAACCAATTAAAACCTAATTCAAATCAAAGTAAAACAAAACAAAACCTAATTCAAACCAAATAAAACAAAGTAATTCAAACTTCAAAGCAAAGTGTAAAACCAATTACAGAGGTGTAATGGAGAGAATGGGGAGTGAATTAGACTAATTTTGCGTCGATGGTTGGACTTACAGAGGTGGGCAGGCGACTGGAGGATTTGCGCCGGTGGTTGAAGCTGGTCGCCGACCGTCGATCGCTGGAGTCAGAGTCGAGAGCCAAGAGCCGAGAGGAGATCGATTGAACTTTGGAGTCTTCGTGTTCGTGAATCGTCGAGAGGAGATGATCGATATTCGATTGGAGAGCCGATAGGAGATCGATTATGTATTTAGGTTTAGAATTAATGTATATTATCAGGTATGTATATATATATATAATATTTAATTTAAAATAAATATATTTTAAAAATAAAAAACAATTTGGATATTCGGACGGGTTCGGGTGGGGGGTTTGGATACCCACCCCGATCCGTATAACCCGCATAATAGTTCGGGTTCGGGGGGTCGGGTATTCGGGTCTCTCGAGTGGCTCCAATTAAGGTAGTTCGGGTCTCGGATCGGGCGGGTAGTTCGGGTCGGGCGGGTTTTGCTCACCCCTAGTTTTGGTGGACTAAAATCTTACCCGGTAATTAAGTGATAGTGTTCAATTTTACCGGTAATCGTTTATTCGGATAAGTGTTTGGTAAACGGTTCCTAAGTCATACATTTAAGTATAAGGGACTAACATAGCAATGAATTAATTGCCATTGGTGTCACTCACCTCTCTTTCCCTTGCTTTGCTCCTATTTACCACGATGGATATCTCACAGTGGTACTTGACCAGGACCAAAAACCAATTCGAATTTGTAAAACACATGAAAGAAAGTAATGTACTACATTTTAAATTATAAGGACAAACGAAAAACTATGATGAATTGTAAACCATAAGAAATAAAATCATAATTTCAAAAAAAATAGCAATTTTCAACAAAACACAAGGATGAAAAACGTAATTTACTCCAAACAATTTGGGCTTATTTACAAAAAAAAAAAAGTACCCTAGATGTTGTCTAAGGTGTCGTTTGTTTTTTAAGATGTCTAAAGTCTGAAGTCTTATTTTAGTTATGATTAATAAAAGGTAGTGTGTAAAAAGATCTGAACGATTTAGACTTAAGAGTCATTAAGAGATTTTAAAAAAAAAAAACAACCCCTAAATAACAATAACAACCCTCTGATTATAACAAATTTGCAGGATCATCCCCAAGTTCATCGTAAAATGTTAGGTGGAGTTTGTTTTTTAAGATGTGCTGAAATCTGAAATCTGATTTCACTTCTGATTTTTAAGAGGTGGTGCTGAAGTCTGAAATCTAAAACAATAAGACTGTTGTTTTTGTAAACTGACAAATATCTGAAATCTGAATCAATTCTTTTTAATTAAATTATTCACTTGAATGAACACATACAAATCAAGTGGAATTCAAGAAAATCATAAACACAAATATTAGATGAACCACAAACATCCAAATCCTATCAAAATACATTGATTGATCCGAACAAATTGAAAATATGAACGAAGTTTCATAATAGCAAAAATCAATTACCCCTTACATTCAAGTCCTATTAAATTAACAATTCATACAAAAACACTAAAAAAGAAGAAAAACTACAGACTTTAGCAAACCCACCACCGACCCTCTCTTCCACTTCAAATCCTTCGAATTCCATAAAACTCATTTCCAGACCTTTTAATTCCACAAAACCCATTTCAAAAATCTACAAATCCAGCAGAGGTGAAAAGAAGGTGAAAAAGTCAATGAAACTATATGAAATCGACAGAGAAGGAAATCGACAGGGAAGGAACAATGATGAAACCAACAGGGATTAAATCGACAACCGAAAGGACAATGAAATCTAACCAACAATGATGAAATTGACATACCGATTTAAAGAGATCGATGGACTTGCAAAGAGGAGAAGAAGATGGAAAGACTTGCAGAGATGGAAAAAAGATGATAGGGAGTCCCATTATGGAGAGGAGGAGAGTGTTCGTAGATTTGGAAAAATAACCCAATAAGTGGGAAAAAAGTTATTAAATTATCACTTTTTCGATCAGACTAAAATAAGTAATAAGTGGGTCTGAATTAATGACAAAAACAAACGGTCTTAATTGAAGTATGTCTGACCGAAAAAGTGATAAGTGTCAATTAAGTGCTGATTTTTTAAAAACAAACAGCCCCGTATGAAAATAAAATGTGTTTTGTTTTAATTTATATTAAAAACCTACTTTCAAAAATTGTATTTTGTGTTTATGATAGGGGACACCTCGAATTAAAAAAATGAAATTTTCTTAATTTTTTCAATACTGATGTTTTGTTTACGACGTTAAAACTTATATTGATACAATTTGTTTTTCTTCACAAAGCTATAGCATGTTTCATTAATTGAGACAAAGACATTTTATATTTTCTTACGCTGTGTTCTCGAGTTTTGGAAGGAAAAAAAAATGAAAAGAAAAGAAAAGAAAGGAAAAAAAGAAATATTTGTATTTGTGTTCTTGAGATTAAAGGAAAAGAAAGGAAAAGAAATTAAATAAAATAAATTTTCATGTTCTCGAGTAGGAGAGAAAGAAAAAGAAATATGTCACTTTTACCAATATACCCTTATTTATTTAACAGTGCAATGTAACTAATGGGTATATGTGTAATTTTATAAATATTTTTTTTTTTAAATTATTTTATTTCCTCCCACATTTGGGAGGAAAGTTTTGGAAGAAAAATTAGCAATATTTTCCTTCCATTTCCTTTCCTTTCCCTCCTTAAAAAAACTCAAGAACACAAACATTTTTTCTTTCTCTCCTACTTTCTTCCCCTTTCCCTTATAAAGTTATGATAGAAAAGTTTAATTATCATTCATAAAAGTGATGGGTACATATACAGTGATTGATCCGATCATTGTGGAGTAGTTACAACAAAATAGGAAGACAAAATCCTTCCATAGTTATCTACAATTTGAAAAATAAATATAACTAAAATAAATGGATAAATAAAGGTAGCTATGATTTATGTATATTAATATGCTCCCGCAAGATGGACGATCGAGAGACAAGTCCAATCTTGGATAATAAGGTGTGGTAGCGATGTTTGAGTAGAGGCTTGGTTAGAGCATCAGCTAGTTGGTCATCACCTTTTATATGAGTAACACGTATTGAACCGTCTTGGACCTTTTCACGGACAAAATGGAAATCCAAGGCTAGATGTTTCATCCTTGAGTGAAAAAAAGGATTTGCAGAATAGTGTGTAGCACTAAGATTGTCGCAAAAAATTGTTGGAGTAACAGTGGATTTATAGCCAAGTTCGTATAATAAAGAGACGATCCATTGTACTTCCGTGGTAGTAGATGCAACAGCTCGGAATTCCGCTTCTGTAGATGATCTCGCTAAAGTGGGTTGCCTTTTTTAACTCCAAGCTATTGGATTTGAACCAAGATAAACAACGTAACCAGTGGTGCTTCGATAGGTTTGTTTGTCACCTGCCCAATCGGCATCGGTAAATGCATGAAGTTGTAAAGGGGAGTTACGTCGTATGAGTAAACCATGGTGAATGCTCCCGTGAAGGTATCGTAGTAAACGTTTTAAAGCAGCCCAATGAATATCTGTCGGACAATGCATAAATTGGGATAGTTTATTTACGGTGAAGGCGACATCAGGTCGGGTGAGAGATAAGTATTGCAATCCTCCGACAAGTGATCGATAATCCGTTGGATTGGGTAAAGGGGTACCATCGATGGTGGTGAGATGGAGTGATGTAGTCGATGGTGTGGAAGTCAGATTACAATTGCTCATGTTAGCTCTAGTGAGAATATCAAGAATGTATTTGGCTTGAGATAGAAAAAGACCATTAAAATGAGGTAAAAGCTCGACACCAAGGAAATAGGACAAGTTGCCAAGGTCTTTAAGTAAGAACCGATTGGAAAGAGAAGTAATAAATGAAGAGATTTGGGAAGAGTTGGGACCAGTGATGATAATATCATCAACGTAGACAAGAATGTAAATGGTAGAAGTAGCGGATTTGTGGAGGAATAAAGAAGGATCGGATATAGTAGGTTTAAAACCTTTTGAGTGAAGGAAGGATTTAAGTTCATTGTACCAAGCACGAGATGTTTGTCGAAGACCATATATGGCTTTATTTAGTTTGCATACATGATGTGGAAAGGATGGGTCGATAAATCCGGGTGGTTGAGACATGAACACATCTTCAGTGAGAGTGCCTTGTAGGAAAGCATTATTAATATTGAGTTGGCGTAAACGCCAGTTGTGAGAGGTAGCAAGAGAGAGAATGAGACGGAGTGAGGCGGGTTTGACAACGGGACTGAAAGTATCAACGTAGTCAAGACCGGGTCTTTGATGGAAACCTTTGGCAACAAGGCGTGCCTTAAGGCGTTCAACGGTTCCATCGGGTTTAAATTTGGTAAGGAAAACCCATTTGCAACCAACTAAATTTGGTGCAGATTCAGGTGGAACAAGGGACCATGTGTTGTTACGGGTTAAGGCATCATGTTCCTCTTGCATGGCTTTGCACCATTGGGGTTGTTTAAGAGCTTCGGTAATGTTTTGGGGTTCGGGAAAAGGTTGAGCAATAAAATGATAAAGGATAAAATCATTATTATGATATTTTGGATTTGGTTTGCGATTGGTTCTGGTTGGATGAAATGAGGTTGAAGGATTAGAGTTTGTAGAGAGGATGGCTTGAGTTGACGGGGAGGAGGTGGAGTTGTGGTGAGGGCTGTTTTAGGGTGATGGAGGTGGAGGAATAGTATTTTGAGTGTTTGAAGTAGTGGGTGGATGGGATGAAATAGGAATAGTGTTGACATGAAGCCAGGAATCTGGGTTAGGAGGTAATGGGGTGCTGGAATGAGTTAGTGAATTGTAAGGGAACACATGTTCAATGAATTGGACATGTCATGATGTATATATTTTGTTTGTGGTATGATCGAGTAGATGGTAAGCACTTTGAGAGGATGATTAGCCTATGAATATAGAAGGCTTAGATCGAGAGTCAAGTTTGTGTTTGGAATAAGGCCGAAGCCAAGGGTAAGCTAGACAACCAAAATTGCGTAGTTTGTCATAGTTTGGTGATTTTTGGAAGAGACGGAAAAATGGATAATCATTTTTTAGGGTGGGTGTTGGTAATCTATTTATGAGATAAGTAGCGGTGGTTATAGCGAAAGGTCAAAATTTTAGAGGTATTTTGGCGTGAGAGAGAAGAGATAAGCCAGTTTCGACGATGTGACGATGTCGTCGTTCGGCATAGCCGTTGTGCTCTGGCGTGTGAGGGGGGAAGTAAGATGAGAAATGCCACAGGATGCTAGATGAGAAGTGAGTTTAATATATTCACCTCCATTATCATAATATAATTGTTTGATTTTTGTTTGGAAATAGTTTTCCACAAGACGTTGAAAACGTATAAATGTGAGGAGAGAATCAGATTTATGTTTTAGTGGGTAAAGCCATATGTATTTGGTGTAGTGGTCCACAAAAATTATATAGTATTTGAATCCATCGAAAGATGTAACAGGGGAGGAACAGACATCAGAAAATATCAATTGTAATGGTGCATTTGAAGTGAGAGAAGAACTATGAAATGGAAGTTTATGACTTTTATTAATGCAACAATAATTACAATTGTTATTCGTAGAAGTAATAGCAGGAACAGTAGAAGATAAATGCTTTAAAACTTGAGAATGTGGATGTCCAAGTCGGTGATGCCAAGAGACGGATTTATTGGATTGAGCATGAAAGGCAAAAACTGGAGTGGTGGAACGAAATTGATAAACCCCATGGCTAGCTGTCCCGCGGAAGAGAGTTTGTTTGGTTTGGAAGTCCTTGATAAGAAAATTAAATGAGAAAAACTCGATCAATATATTATTGTCAATGCATAATCGAGAGATAGATATGATATTTTTAGAGATAGAGGGAACACAAAGAACATTCGTAAGAGTAAAGGATGTATCAGAAAATCGAAGAACTAATGAGCCAACATGAGTAATAGTAAGAGACAAACCATCGCCAATGACTAATTCATCGGTACCATCGTAGGGGGCGTGGAGAGACAAGGCATTGAGATCATTGGTAATATGATGAGAAGCACCGTTGTCAAAGAGCCAACTTTGGTTGTGAGCCGGAGGAGTTGTGGTCATGACATGAGCTTGTGGTTGGCTATATGTGATCTTCGGTAATGGCGGTAAGGCAACCTGTGGGTACTTGTTTTTGAAGGCATAACATGAGGTGAGGGAGTGGACTTTAGTGAAGCAAAATTGACACTTGCCAAGAAACTGGTGGGTTGTGCCATTGGGTGTGGGGGTAGGGAGTAGGGCAGGAAGGGAGTTTGAACTTTGAAGTCCGATTCTGCCAGATTTTATTTGGTGGGCGTTTGTTCGTTGCAAATGCGGTCACTGGTTGGTGAATGGTATTGGTAGTGGGGTTTTGTTGGAGGAGAGAAATCTCATGGTTTATGAGTTTTTTCATGTAGTTCATGGAAAGAAATGGGGGTATCTCGGGCTTGGACGACATTAATGATTGTTTTGTAGGCAGTAGAGTCGAGACCATTTAGAACTGCATCTGTAATGTCTTCGACATCCATTTTCTTACCCAGAATATTGAGTTCATCGACGATGGTTTTGACTGATTGCATATAGTTAGTGATGGTTTGATCAGAGGTTTTGGTTGATTGTTTTAGGCGATGCTGGAGTTGTTTGATATGGCCACGAGAGGGATTAGCATAGGTGTTTGAAAGGATGGTCCAGGCCTCAAGTGAGGATGATGCGTTGGTGATCAGAGGAACAATAGACGGGGAGAGGGTACCTACAAGAGCTCCAAACAGCAACCTATCCTGGCGAAACCATGTTGCGTAATCTGCATGAGGGGTTGACACGCCATTTGTAATCGTGGGTTGAGGAGGAGGATGACTGCCATCGATATATTTGTAAAGATCCAGACCGTGAAGAAGGGCTTCAGTTTGAGTTTTCCAACTTAGGTAGTTTGTGGAGGAAAGTTTGAGAGATGGTGGGAATTGAACAAGAGTTAAAGATGGTGTATTGAGAGGAAGGGTGGGGATGACAGTAGATGAGGAGCTTGCACTGGATGACATGGTGGTCAATAATCAGGAAAAATGGGTGGTCTTGGCTCTGATACCATATAAAGTTATGATAGAAAAGTTTAATTATCATTCATAAAAGTGATGGGTACATATACAGTGATTGATTCGATTATTGTGGAGTAGTTACAACAAAATAGGAAGACTAAATCCTTCCATAGTTATCTACAATTTAAAAAATAAATACAACTAAAATAAGTAGATAAATAAAGGTAGCTATGATTTATGTATATTAATATCCCTTCCTTTTATTCGTAAAAAAAACTCGAGAACACAACGTTAATCTTATCAAAAACATAGTACCTTTCCCCAAAATGAGACTTGAAAATATGTTCCCAAAATAGAAACAAATTAACAAAATACATTGTATTTTGATATAATTTGCCTAAAATAGAACGAGTCAGTAATCGTAAATACAATGCTTACAATAATTTAAATCCCTTTATTAAATAACTAGATCGTTGTTCTAATGATATATGGTTTTCTAGTCATATTTAATGCATTAATTGTTCATAAAAATTCCCAAAAAAAAATGTTGGTGAGACAAATCAACTTGTTTCGAAATGTTATCCCAAATTCATCAAACACCTAACCACAAGGGTTGTTGCATAGTGGTTAAGGTCTTGGGGAATGTGGTGAAATATCCCATCTGTCAGGGTTCGAATCCAGACGTACACAACAATTATGGCCACTCAACTTATCAGGGCTTATTTCTTGCAGTCATAATTTATCGGGATTAGTCCAGACATAACTTATGACACCCTTAAAAAAACACTTTGTTTTGACGAACACCTTGTTCAAAAAGTAAATATATTGTTGTCCATGAACACCTTCTTTTGAAAATCAACCGTATCAAATCATGTAAACAGTGAGGTGGTGTTTGTTTTTTAAGATGTATGAAATCTTAAGTCTTATTTTACTTATGATTAATAAGAGGTGGTGTTGAAGTCTGAATCAACAATATTGTATGTTTCTGTAACGTCTGGAGGCGTTTTGAGAGAAAGAAGAGCATATGAACCGAGGTGGCGATAAGAGGTTTTAAGATGTTATGCAACTATTTCTTATTTCAGACGTATTTAAGAGTTAAGAGGTTCTGAAAATTGGAAAAATAACAAACAGTCTAAATCTAAAAAAGTCTGACTGATTCAGATTTAAGAGTCATTAAGAGGTTTTTTAAAAAAAACAAACAACCTCTTAGTCTTGATATTGATGTATGTGAGGGAATTTTAATAGATATTAGTGCATTTAGCGGTATATAAGAGTGCATTTAGCCCACATCAATACCCAACCTAATAAATAGGGTTATTATCATAAATAATCACACGGGCTAAAAAATTAGCCATATAAAAACTTTTTTACAAAATAGTCAAGAAACCGCAAGTCAATATTTAAAGACACTTTTTTCTTGCGGTGCCACACGTTGCGATTTTGACTTGCTTTTTATGCTTTGATGCATGTCCGTACGGTACTGCAAGCTACGGTGTCTCAATTTATTTTTGCGGATGAGCCCATTTTTTTATCTGGATGTACAGAAAATAACAAAAATAGATAAGAAGTTGTTTGGCAGTTGCGGAATGATTAAGTGGTCAGAATGATTAAGAGACTTTTATGATATAGTGTAAAATGAAATATGCTTGTTTGATAATTGTTCATAATGAAATCAGGGCTCTGAATGGTTAAGGGATACCCAAGATACAAAATCATTCAGAGAGATTTGAAACCATTAAGAAGCAGTTTTTTTTTGCCAAACAAGATTCACCTATTAACGATTTAAAAATTATTTCTCAATAGAACAATTAAGAGGTAAACAAACAACCCCTAAGAAAGAAACTGAAAGTGGCTATTAAATAATTTTTTTCGGTGGTTATTTATTGTAACAACTCTAATAAATAATGTCCAATGATAGAGAATTTATTAGATGAAAGACTTCTAGAAGTCTGCGCATTTATATTCAACAACTTGTCACCCCACCCAATTTATTGTGGTCTTCCCATCTTAACCATTAATTGTCGTCAAATTCTAATTACTATTTGTCAGTGTCATCTCATTTCTTAGTAAAAATAAATAAATAGGAAAATTGACTTAAATAACTGAAGTAGATGAAAAATATGGAAATTGGTTCAAATATCAATATTCCTCTAAGGCTTTCACCTTCTAGTCATTTCTCTACCAACTTTACGGATTTAGATTTAGGTCCGCAATGGAGGACAACTAAAAGTAAAAAAAAAATCGCGGATTGCGGCAGGTCCGCAATGGGTCGGGTCATCCAGGTCCGCAATCCGCAATATTCCGACACGTGTTATCTCCATAACAAACATTAATGCAAATCCACAATCAGGTCCTCCATTGCGGACCTAGGGCCAAATCTGCAAATATGGGAGAGACATGACTAGGAGGTGAAATTAGAGGTGTAATATGGCTATTTGTGCCAATTGGTTTTCTAGCAACTTCTCTCCGATTTCACATATCCCTACTTCAACAATATCCAGGTCCGTAATTGCGGATCTGGCTAAACGTCAAAAAAAAAATCCAATTGTTTTTTACTTGAAGAAAATACGACCCAGATCCGCATTTACGGACCCAGGTAAAAAAATAAAAAATTTACAAAAAAAATACATTTTCTTCAATTGTGGGCCTGGTTGTTGCGATTCCAGTGACATGAGTGAAAAATCGAGAGAGAAATGACTAGTAGACTACTTTATTTGTCTACTTTAACTATTCGAGTAAGTTTTCCTAAAAAATATCTTATTTTATCACGTTTTACTAGTAAAACGTTTAATTTGAAATTCTTAAATGCAGGTTTGACATGCTTATTGATAAGTTTAGGTATTAATCGATAATTTAGAGTATTTTTAGCAAAGGTTTTTTAAAATTGAGATTTTGGAACTTTTGTTTCAACATATTATTTAAAATCATATCTAAAATAAATAACTAAAAGTTAATTTTAGAAAATAATATAGAGAATTTGTTGGAGCAAAACAGATAACAAAAATCTCATTTTTTCTCTATTTTAGATAATTTATTTGAAATGCTCATAGGAAATGACTTTTTTTATTAGTCCTACCAATAAGAATTATAGAAAGTAAATATTTAGGAAAGAAAAATAATATTTTATGAATTTCCTTGAATATTTCAATAATATAATTAATATTATAATCTCCAAAGATAATCCGTAAATTATTTTTGAAGATTTTTGCCTTTGATTCTCCTTTTTGCATAATTTGTTGGAGATGAACATAAATTATTTTTAAAGATTTTGAATTTTGATTCTCCTTTTTTTGAGAATTTATTGGAAATGAACGTAAATTCTTTTTGAAGATTTTGTCTTTTGATTCTCCTCTTTAGATAATATGTTGTAAATTAACGTAAATTCTTTTTGAAGACTTTGACTTTTGATTCTTCATTTTAGAGAATCTGTTAGAGATGCTCTTAGTTGTTAGTTGAAAGTTAATTGTTAACTGATGAACTATTTATGTTTGACAAATAAATAGTTGGTAAAATAACAATACAAAATTACCTAAAGACATATGTTAGAAAGTAAATGGAATATATAAAAGGCATAAATGAATAAAAAAAATGAGAAAATATTGAAGCATACGCTAAAATAGTTTTTTTAGTTTACGGTTTTTGCACACAACTTGCAAAATCACATAAGTGAAGTTGCAAAGACGAAGTCATTGTGAATTTCATATGATTTGAAACCGAGAAACATACATATGGACATGATTTAGTATTCTTTAGATAAGTTATCTGCATATTGTGTGTTTTAAAACCTTAAACCATCCCAAACATTTCACTATGTTAAATGTTATACAATAATATTTTTGTTACATGTGAGGAGTCATATGTCGTATATCAGTATTCTGAAGTTTTATTTCACTTCTAATTAATAAGAGTTGGTGCTGAAGTCTAAAATCTGAATCAATAAGACTGCTTGTTTTGTAACGCCTGTCTTAAGAGAAAGAACATATGAAATGAGACGAAATAAGAGATTTTAATAAGTTATGTCACTACTTTTTATTTAAGAGTCATTAAGAGGTTCTGAAAATTGGAAAAAAACAAACAGTTTGAATGTCAAAAAGTCAAAATGATTCAGACTTAAGAGCTATTAAAAGACATTTAAAAAAAAAACAAAAAACAACCCCTTATTATAGTGGTACATTTATTCTCCATTCAATAATATGTTACCACTATACACTATGGTAATTGTAGTCGGTTTGTTCATATGTGACGGGTATAGCCCCACACTATGTCAATTTGTCGGTTTAGTAGTGAGATCTCATACGTACTCAATTGTTTGCAGGTAGCAATTCAACTTATCCACATGCATAATAATACCTACAGTATATACCATTAATTATATGCAGTTATTAAATGTTGCTTCATGCTTATATATGTTCGATTCTTAATATTATATAAAACATGTTAGCCTTGCAATATAACGTGGTTTGAAATTAAACATGTTTATCTACCACTTGATTTGAAAAACCATAAACCTGCTTAACGTACACCTAAATAACAATATCTACCTTCAATTATAAATATTATGGTCTAAATGCCATGAGTCTGACACCGCGTTGGTCCAAATTTGTTATTTTTTTTCCAGTATTTTAGAGTGTAATTGGATTTTAATTTCAGTTTTTTTAAGGGTGTCTTAGGTTATGCCTAGACTAATCCCAACAAATTAAGACTGCAATAAATCAGCACTGATAAACTCAATGGTCACAATTGTTGTGCACGTCTGAATTCGAACCCTGAACATATAGGCAGGGCCGTTCCTGATATTTTGGGGGCCCTGTACGAAAAATTATATGTGCTTTTTTTCATATATTCTTTATTAAATTATTTTTTATTATATTTGACTTATAATAAATCTACCAATAATTTATTTTTGAATTTGATTAAATTGTCCATCTTTTATTCTCTTTTGACACTAAATTTTAATTTTTAATGTTATTATGTTAATGTGCATTCAAAATTTATAATTGATTCTTTAACTTTTAATTAATGTTAGTGTTTTAACTTTTATAACTCCTCCAATAGGGGGTCTCTAAGGAGGTAGGAAATAACATGGTATGTAAGTGGAAAGGAGATATGAAGAACAATTGTCTTTATATAGAATTGATCAACCATTATTGGTAATTACAAAACCATATCAACAATAACGTATCATTAAAAATCAATATATTAAAAATTAAAAGTGTGCCAAAAACATACGGAAAAAATCGACAAATACTAAAAAATCTAAATCTATTAAATATTCAAAGAAAAATATAAGATATATTATTAAAAAAAACTAAACAACTAACATTCTTCAGAGTATCTCTATCAACTATTTTATAATTTTTTCTAAAATATACAATCTAAATTTAATGTCTCTAAAAAAATTACATTTATCTCCGACAACTATTTTGTTTTTACAATTTGAATATTATTTATATTATTAAAATATTTTATAAGTTTATTATCTCAAAATATTTTAGAAAAACAATACAAAATTAAAAGTTAAGATATAAATTAAGAATTTTAGATTTGAATCTTGCAGAATATATCGTATAGAAATCGTTAAGCAATAAGCACTTTATGTACCAAAAAAATATATAATAAAACAAAGCTACTTTTTTAATAAAAATAAGATTAATTAAAGATGTAAATTACAAACCAAGGAATTCGAACCCTAGTTTAGGCGATGCACCATGACACAACATGCTTACCACTATGCTAGAGCTATCTTTTGGAAAATTTTGCATTAAATAATTTATATAGTACTTTTTATTATAAGTAAAAAAATTAAAAAAATATTCCGAGGCCCCCCGGCGATTGGAGGCCCTGTGCGGTAGAACCACTCCGCACACCCTAATGCACGACCCTGCATATAGGACATTCCACCACATCCCTCAGGGTTTTAACCATTACGACACAATCCTTGTGGTTGATTTTAATTTCAATTGCTTCAAATTGATTAAACATCTCGAATTCAGTTGCCAAGTGTTGCATGAGTGTTTTTGAGACAATGAGATACGAGTGTTTAAAAATTAAAACTTTGATCAATATCTATTATGATTCAGTAACCGTCACAACCTTGTAAAACAGGGTATGACATAGATCAAAATACATGGTCGTTCTTTAACATGTTAAATGTGTGATTTTGAACAGGATTCTCAAAATTTTGGGTCCAATTTTACGTTGTTTAAGTAGTCATATATATAATTACAAAACTGCTAATAATTATAATTTAAACTAGTCATTTTCCATCGACATTTTTTTGAAGTTTTATAAGTAGTCATTGTATTAAATATGGATTTCAAAACAATGTTATTAAAGTAATAAAATATAAGTTTATATAACAATGTAGGAGATTATGAAATACATTTTGAGCCACGTTTGATCCGTTTAATTTTCAACTAATTTTTGTATTTTTACATATCTTAACATTCAAATAAATACAACCCAAACAAGCTAATGTGAAGTAAAACCGGTTGACATATCTATATCTATACTATATTATAAAGCACTTATATAAAACTTTTAAATACAAATTATTAGGCACAATGTACCATCATTTTATGCAAGATTTTAAAAATCTCTTAATTTACAAGTATCAAAACACAAGATACATATTACTACTGCAGACTTCTAACACCCACCAATTTGGTATGTGCGGGACCTTCTTTTTATGCAGATATTTCCATGTATTACTATTTAATTAATATATTATATTACTATAAATTTGTTTTAATTATATTACTAAATATGTAATTGGTTATTTTTTCTATATGTTATTAAAATATATAAGATAATCATTGAATTATAACAAAATACTTAATTTTTTTATATAAAAACATTATATTATTAAGTCTAAATTAAACAAATTTATAAAAAAAAATATCACTTTCTCAAAACCATCCAAAATCGTACTGTAAATCGACAAAAAAACAAAAAAATAAAATGAAACATTAAAATCGTGATGTATCTCGCTACATTGCACGAGTACGCATCTAGTCATCTTGAATTCTAACATTTCATTGAATAATAGTGTTGGTCCCAAATAGCAGTAAATAAACAAGAAAAATATTGTAGAAAGGGGGGTTGAATACAATACGCACAATTTTTCACTTAATTTAATTCTTATTGATTTGAAATCAAGAATTACACATAGAAACTTTTGATTGTTGCGGGAAAGAACAGATGAATCTGCTCAAACAATCTAACACTAAGAGAAATGAAGAACAATTGTAAAACACTTAGAAAACAATTGAACTTCGTGGAAAGAAAATGTCAGGCACTTAGAGAGCTTGAAGGTTGTAGAGCTGATTATCTTGCATGGTGAACCATCATCCCTATTTATAGTGCCTCATGCATTAAATGCATGGGACACCTGTTGAACAAAGGATGGACACAGGTCTTCAGCAAGGTACATGATGTACCTTTTGTCTTGAGGTGTTTTGGCTTGAAGTGTTGACCTGCAGAGGATGGTGGAGACCTTTCCTTAAAAGAGTGTAAAATACAAAACATATTTTTTTTCTGATCTTCGGATGAGGTTCACGTCAATGCAAGATATCACAAATATACTTTGTCAGAAAAGTACAATGTGTTTGAGAAATCTCCAGGCCTTGAAGATTAAGAAGACTTCGGCTCCTGAAGATTGAGAAATCTTCAGCTTCCGAAGAGGTCTTCGGGTCCTGAAGACTGAGAGGTCTTCGGCTCCTGAAGACTTGAGATCGGCACCATCTTGGCCAATGGTGTTGATCAAGTAGGCATAATTGGCTTTAAGATGAGGAGTCTATCTTCAATCCGCTTTGAGAGATATACTTCTTCTTTGTCTTATTCGGCTGATCTTCGACTTCACCGAACATTTGTATAGAAACCAAGCTGCTAAAAGAACCTCAAAATATTCTAAGTATGATGATATAAAATGGAAGATCGAGAGGTCATCTTCAAATATTCAGATGACCCAACAAATAGCCTAATACCCGATTTTAAATAAGGCAATGTCTTGTTTCGAGTCAATTACATTGTTTTGCGTCTTAAAATTGAAGAAATAAAAAAAACACTGTATTTTTCCAAACAATTTTCAATCAATAGACAGTTGTAACACTTGAATTAGTTTTGAAGCATTGCAACAAACATTTCAAAATATTTACGACAAGACTGTTTTTACAAGCCGTGGATGGAAAGTGAGGTATATTTAACGAATTGTACAAAATAATTAGATCCTGATTCTCAAAGTCAAAATTTAAATACATAATCGATATTTTTCCAAACTATATTATTTAAAATATGGTAAGAATTCTTAAAAAATAAAATAATATAATTTTATTTTAAACTGATTATTACCAAAACATCTTATTTTCAAAATCGACTAGTTTTGGTAATTCTAACCGAAAAATCTACAAAATATTACTTTTATACCAAATTTAATTTTTTTTAATGATAATACAATATAATAAATAAATGAAAATAAATGAAAATCCGTTATTATTTAGTTTCATCTACGGGTCAAATCCAAGAATTAATAAAGATATTTCTATGGCATCTTATTAATCCAACGGTCAAGAATCATCCATGGACTCTATTATGAATTACAACCGTCGGATCCAACTTTCAATCTCCACCATCCGATCAAAATACCAAGCTTTAATCCACCGTCAATTATTTATAAAAATTGAATTTCAAAAGCTCAAGAGAGGGAGGAAGAAGAACAATTGAACAAAGCAAAGATTTTTTTTTTCTTTCTAAATTTCGCTCCTCTATTTTTCCCCTTTTCCAAAATTCATCATCTTTCATCAAATCCAAACTGGGGTTTTGTTCATAAAAATTTATTGGGTTTTAAAGATTGTTTAATGGGTATGATGTTAATTTGGGGTTAAATCTTTTGATGAATTGTAGTTGTGAATCTTGAAATTAATGAAAAAAAGTGTTGATTTTTTTAAATTAATTTGAATCGTTTATTGGGTTTCAGTTTTTTGATTCAAATGGGTTGTTTATATCATGTTCTAATTTGGGAAATTTAGTGAATTTTTTTGTGTGTTCATAATTTTGTAAAAGTTTCTTGATGAAAAAGATTTGAAATTTGGAGAGATAATAATGGATAAAAGTGACGGCGGAGGTGATTTGAATTTCCCTCCGAAAAAGAATCAATCGGAGGCGGCGCCGGCGGATTTTCCGGCGGCAAAGAAGCTCGCACGGCAGCTGGATTTCAACGCCGTCGGCGGTGGTCAGCCGGCGGCGGCGGGGATTTCGGTGGTTTTACCGGAACATCCTCATCGGAAAGTTGTGGTGCAGATTCAACAGCCGCCGCCGCCATCAATACAGTCTCCGCCGCAACAACAACCGCCGCCGCAGTCAATACCGTTGATTCCGGCGATGCAGCATTCTCATGGTGCAAATGTTCATCAACAAACTTTAAGACCTGTGTGAGTATTCTTTTTTTAATTCTTAATTTAAATTTCAATCAAATGGGTGTTTGATTTCATAAATTTGTTTAATTTTAATGTGCAAATTTTCAAAATTCTAACTTTTTGAGAACACTATATTTAACCATTTGAATTTTAGAATTTTGATGGTTCTTTTAATTGTACTCTATTGTTATTTCCTTTAGAATTTAGGTTGAGAAATTTGAGTGTATCAAGTGCCATGGATTTCTAAACTTTTTGAAGCAATTTTTAGGGCCTATGTTTGTTGTTAGTAGCTTAATGAGCTTAATGGAACTCACAGCTTATTCGGTGAGCTATACGTGACTGCTTGGTAGTGACTTAGGGGCTGGTTGTTTACTTCTTAATGGTTCCATTAAGAGGCAACCTCTGAATCGCTAAGAGGTAAATCTTGTTTGGCAAAAAAAAGTTCTGCCTCTTAATGGTTCCAAAATCCTTTGGATGATTTTGTATCCTGACCCTCCCATAACCATTAAGAGCCCTGATTTCATTATGAACAATTAACAAACAACCATATTTCATTTTACACTAAGGGGTTGTTTGTTTTTTTAAAAAAACTTCTTAATGGCTCTTAAGTCTGAATTGTTCAAATCTTTTTACACACCACCTCTTATTAATCATAACTAAAATAAGACTTCAGACTTTAAACCTTTTAAAAAACAAACGGCACCTAAATCATGAAAACCTCTTAATCATTCAACACTAAACCATTCAACAACTGCCAAACAACCCCTTAATGATATAAATTCCATTTGTTTTGATGCATTTAGTTGGCCTAGTCTTTCAGAAAAGTGGCTTATTTAATAAGATTCTAGGGGGAGCTTTTTTTTAAACATGCTCCTCCAAATTAAAAAACAAGCTCATCCCATCTATGAAAAAACCCTCCCAAACAAAAACCTTCCCAATGTATACCCAATCTATACAGATAGATTAATTCACATAGACAACTTTATCCATGTCGGGATTAATGGAGAACCAACCAAACAACCCTTACTTACCTATCTTGCGTTTTGAAAAGAGAAAGTGTCCAAAAAGCGGAGTTTGCAAGTTGTTAAAGGGGTATATTTGAAATCTTGGCTATTTCGGTCAATTAGGTAGAAAAGCGGCTATAAAATGAATTTTGGGGGGGGGGGGTGGGGTGGTAAAAAATGGTTGTTTTGGACAATTTCCCTTTTAAAAGTGGTCTCAAAGGCCTGTACCGATCTTCCCTTTGAAAAGCACAAAGATTGAATCCGAAAGTAAATAATGTAGCTCTATTTCTTTTGGATCGGAGGCAATATGTTGCGAGTTATTTTGTCATGTGATATTGTTGTTGTTCTATCTAGTGATAATGGAAGTCATTACTTGTGTTGGATATGGAGCTAGTTTAGGATTATACATTGAAGCAAAACCTTGTTAGAAAACGGTTAAAATGACGATCTTATTATGACGTATCCCTTTTTGTTTTGTTTCTTGTTATAACGGAACCCAACTCTATTGTGTTTTCATGTACTATTGGAATTATGAAATGTAATTAGAACTATAGCAAATGGTTTAGATGTAAGCAAATAATTGAATCTTTGATGATCTTATTTCGGATGGTGACAATGGGGAAGATTTTCCTTCCATGATTGCTAGGTAGCTTGACACGAAGGTGGCTCGTGCTATTTGTATTGGTAAGGCGTTTTGATAGGTGACGGTAGCTATATATATACACACACACACACACACATATACACATACAGAGTGAGGTGAGGTTCAGGGAAACCCTCCACAAAATGAAAACCTGAGGAACACTTTAATAAACGTCAGATATGTCAGATGGTATGCACATGTGCATACAAACAAATTGTAAAAACAATTAAATGATCTTTTATTAATTGATTACTACAAAACAAATGTCTTTAACATAATTTAAAGACATTATTATAAACAAATCCTATGAAATCCCACGAAACACCAGCTACCCCCATGAGATTTCTAAATCCAATGTTTGTGGTGGGATGTACTGTAATCCCGAGATTTCAATTTGGAACTTTTCTTTAAACCAAACACGGGATTGGAATGGAATCTAATTCAAAATCCCACCAAGTCCCTCAAACCAACATAAAAGAGTAACTATAGATAGTTTGATGGTAATTTGTTGATTAAAGACCAACATACATTATTATTTGTTTGATCTTTTTGACAAGAAAAAATGTCAACCAAATTTTCTTTCCTGTTCCGTCTAATGCCCCTTTTGTCGATTATTATCTTTTTTTGCATGATCCGAACCCGTATGACGCAATTGTGAACATTGAGTCTCCTATATGTTTTATGCATTTGATGATGCAAATGTTTTGTTCAAGCACTTGACACTATATATATATATATATATGCATCAAGAACATATATTCAATGCATCCATATATTCCAACATACATATATATGTATATATATATATAGCGAGGTTCAAGTGAAAAGCCCCCCAAAAAATGAAAAACCGAGGAACATCCTAATAACCGTTCATGTTACGGTATGCATACAAGTAATTAAAGATGTTTCCTGGTTTCTATGCACGTGTGCATACCGGAAAATTACTTACAAATTACTTGTATGCACATGTGAATACTGTAAAAATGAATATGGTTACTAGGGTGTTCCTCAATTTTTCATTTTTTTCGTGGTTTCCCCTGCAATGCACTATTTTCTGCTTCAAGAAATCCTGAACTTCATGTATAAATACAAAACACTATCTTTTATCATTCCAGGAAACCAGAATCCCCGAAGTCTCGACCAAGACCGAATGCCGAAGTAAAAGATGGTACTCCGAAGAAGCAAAAGCAGTGCAATTGCAAACACTCACGATGCTTGAAATTGTAAGTGCTAAATTGTACAAAATTGTTTCATAGTTTTGTTGTTGGTGTGCTAAAATATTCAGTAAGAAATCGTCATAAAATGTGCCACTAATCGAATGGCATTTACTGAGTTATAAATTAAATATGAAAATGCTGGTTTCATTAATATGTACAAAGTTTACAATATGAAGTAAAATTTTTGCACAACTATATCTTGACTTGTTAGACGTAGACGCAAGCCTTCCCGCGTAACAAATAAGCAATCCGGTTCTGAATTGCTTTCTTAGGGTGCGTTTGGTATGGGAGACAAGATGGAACAAGACAGAACAATATCTTGTTGTCCCATGTTTGGTGCGACATTCGACTGAGACAGGGTAGGGCCCGAGTCGGACAAAAATGCATTTTTTTGTCCTACTAATGCATATGGGATTCGTTTAGGGAGATGAGATAAGATTGGTAAATTATTAAACTACCCATATCAAATTCATTGACCGTCATTAGTTCAACTGGCAATAAGGCTTGGGCCTTTGGGGATCCCCTCAGAGGTCACTGGTTCGAGTCCTGCAAGGCCATTGTGGATTTTCCTTGTTCTCTGGGCCTAGGATTAGTTGAGCTGCCTGGACATCCATGGTTAACAAAAACAAACACACACACACACACACATATATATATACACGTGTCTACAAATGAACCTTCTTGTCCTCAATTTCTATAATTTTATAATTCATATATCGAAGGGTGGATTCAATAATCGCTCTATCGACCCTATGTAGTGGAATTTATAGGGGTTTTAAAGGTGCACCCGCTTTATTTGTTGTGTGCTCCCTAAGTTTAACAAAAAGTGGCTGCAACCTACTGTAATGTCATTGCATGTGGCATTACAAGTTGCAAGTTCGAATCCCTTCGACCCTTTTTAAATTTTTTGGTAAAAACAAAAAAAATGAAGGGAAAACCACTTATATGTCATATTTAATTAAACCGTACTATTTATAGTTAATTTTTGTTTTTATTTATGTTATATTAATTATTTTGTTCCCCTGCTCGGAAATTTTTCTGGATCCGTCTGCATCTCTCTCTCTCTCTCTCTATATATATATATATAGAGAGAGAGAGAGTCGGTTTAGGGGAAAACCACAAAAAAATGGAAAACTGAGGAATACCCTGTTAACTGTTCATCTGGACGGTATACACATGTGCACAAGTAATTTGTAACATGCATACATGCATACGCACATGTGAATAAAAACCAAAAAACAGCTTTAGTTACTTGTATGCATTTGTGCATACCATCCAGATGAACGGTTAGTGGGATGTTCCTCAATTTTTCACTTTTTAGGGGTTTTCCCTTGAAACCCCCCCCCTCTCTCTCTCTCTCTATATATATATATATAGCCATATGTCATTCATCTACATGCTTGCAACATGGATTTGGGATCATTTACAATTTAAGCATTTGATAATTGCTAGACTCATTAGGGGAGATTATTTCGGATAACAAATGAATAATACGACGATTCACTAATGAATATTGCATTAACAGTTTGAACTCTGAAATTTCTAATCCCGACTTTGTGCTACATATTAGATTGATGATTTTTTTAACGCTGGGAAACTCGTGTCATTTTGGTGGTCAGATATTGCGAATGCTTCGCTTCGGGAGTATATTGCGATGGTTGCAACTGTGTCAACTGTCATAACAACATTGAAAACGAGTCCGCTAGAAGAGATGCAGTCGAAAGTACTTTGGAACGTAATCCAAATGCATTCAGGCCTAAAATTGCTAGCAGTCCTCATGGAAACCGTGATAATAGGGTGAGTCATCTGACGTTTTATTTCACTTCTGATTGATAAGATGTGGTGTTGAAGTCTGAAAGCAGAATAAATAAGACTATTTGTTGTTAAAGATGATAAATGACCGAGGGCCTGAATGTTAGCAGCTTAATGAGTTTAATGAATTCACAACTTATTCGGTCAGCTATTCATGATTGTTTGCTAGTGACTTAATGATATATATAGAGTGGCTTATTCAGTAAGCTTCTAGGGGGAGCTTGGATTAATCTGTCTGTATAGATTGAAAAGGTTTTTGTTTGGGAGGGTTTTTTCATAGATGGAAGAAACATGCTTTTTTAAATGGGAGGGACAAGTTTGGAAAAAAACTTGGCTTTCTGCATAAAGCTCCCCCTAGAAGCTTACTGAATAAGCCATTTTATATATCATTAAGCCACTACCAAACACTCATGTATAACTGACAGAATAAGCTGTAAGTCTCATTAAGCTCATTAAAAGCTGCTAACAAACAGACCCTTAATGAAAAACCAACCAAACACCCTTGAATGTTTGTAATTGTCTATTTTACCCCTCATAATGTAAATTATATTTTTACTTATATATATATAAAATAATTATCAAGAATTTTCTTGAAGAATCTTTAACTTGGTTTATTCCTTTTCTTTGAGTGTTTGCTAACATGTCCATAAATTGATATTTTTGAAAATATAACACCATATGGATTCTATTATAATGAAGTCGTAAGAAGCCAACATATCCTGCTTCCGTTTGTATGTTTCGTTTGTGTTTCTCTGCCTGTTTGAATGTTGTTGCTTACTTTTAACTCGTTTTCAAAATTTTAGCATGATCTTTCTTACTTTTAAGTTCTAATGTTATTTCTCCGCATTTTTTTTGAGCAAGTTCTATCCTTTCTTTTCGCACACTTCGCACAAACTGTGTGGTCTTCACTGAAACAACTGTTCTACTTTTTGGGGTAGAGGTCAATTCTGCATACATCCCCAGCAGACCCCACATCTAGATGGGACATACCGGGTTCGTTTGGTTAAACATTTGTATTTTTTCTAGTACTAATGAGTAAAAACGACTATAAATTTTAAAATTTCACGACTATATGGCCTAATAACTACGAAATCAAGATCCTAATTTGGAACCAAATTTGATTAATGTTACGATTGATGGGTTGACTTTATGGATCGAAATCACAAATTAATGCAGGAAGAGGCCGGGGAAGTTGTAGTACTCGGAAAGCATAACAAAGGGTGTCATTGCAAAAAATCGGGATGTTTGAAGAAATATTGTGAGTGCTTTCAAGCCAACATTTTGTGCTCGGAGAATTGTAAATGCATGGACTGCAAGAATTTTGAAGGAAGTGAAGAACGACAGGCTCTTTTTCATGGAGATTCCGCTAACAACATAGCGTATCTTCAACAGGCGGCAAATGCTGCCATCACCGGTGCTATTGGATCATCGGGTTATGGTTCACCACCGGTGTCTCGAAAGAGAAAGACCCAAGAAATTTTCTTTGGCGGGAACGCAGCGAAAGATTCGTCTTTTCACAGGATTACGCAATTTCAACCGGTAATAGATATAATCCCGTTTATCGATTCTTCTTTTGGA
This sequence comes from Arctium minus, assembly GCA_954870635.1. Taxonomy (NCBI): domain Eukaryota; kingdom Viridiplantae; phylum Streptophyta; class Magnoliopsida; order Asterales; family Asteraceae; genus Arctium; species Arctium minus. The sequence continues at coordinate 3,163,576 of OX941087.1, forward strand.
GCAGGAGAACCGTACATATTTTGAGAACCTGGGAACCAACTATTCATGATGAATATCGTGATGAATAATAGATATTCATGATGAATAATGAAAATGCATGATATTCATGAATATTTTTGGGTTATTCATAATGAATAATTTATGAAATACTCGCTCTGTCCCAGATTAAATGTCCACAATGAAAAAGGTGCACAATTTTAGGTATGTGTAATTATTACATTTTTTAATTAACAAAAGGACAATTTTACCCCTTATTATAGAGGGATTTTTTTTCACTTCATAATTGAGGGTAGAATGGGAAAGTAGACATTTACTTTTGAAAGTGGACACTTATTTTGGGACAAACTAAAATAGTAATGTAGACACTTATTTTGGGACGGAGGAAGTAGTTGGTTCCCAGATCCTCAAAATATTTACGGTTCTCATTTGAACCTGCTTTTTCTTCTTTTAGCATTTACGGGTTCAAATAGTTGACTTTGTCTTCACATTAGTCGCTGCATTTTGAACGTTCGTTTGTTATGCAACCAGACGAATCATGTCAAAGTTTCTGCGCCTTCCTCTTCATGGCCTTCGGTTCCTGGTGCTCGTGTTGCTAAGAATGCGCCCGTGGGCCCTTCCAAATTTACGTACCGGTATACACTCGCCCAAAATTTAAATATACAAATATAACCTTGAGAGCAAGCTCAAAAGGCAAATAAAAGCTTGGCTTTGGGGATCCTCCCCATAGGTCGCCAGTCTGAGGAGGGCGACTGGGATTTTCTTGACTGTTATCTTTAGGGACCCATGGGATTAGTTGAGGTCCGCACAAGCTGACCTGGACACCCACAGTTACCAAAAAAGTTGCTATATGTAACCTTGAGGGCCAACTCAGTTGGCTAATAAAGGCTAGATAGGTCGCCAGTTCGATAAGGGCACACTGGGAATTTTCCTGACTGTTATCTTCAGGGGCCCATGGGATTAGTCGAGGTCTCCACAAGCTGACGTGGACACCCACAGTTTCCAAAAAAGTTGCTATATGTAACCTTGAGGGCCAGCTCAGTTGGCTAATAAAGGCTAGATAGGTCGCCAATTCGATAAGGGCCACTGGGAATTTTCCGACTGTTATCTTCAGGGGCCCATGGGATTAGTCGTGGTCCGTACAAGCTGACCTGGACACCCATGGTTACCAAAAAGTTGCTATATATAACCTTGAGGGCTAGCTCAACTGGCTAACAAACCCTGGGGATCCTCGCCAGTTCGAGGAGGGCCACTAGGGATTTTTCTGACTGTTATCTTTAGGGGCCCGTGGGATTAGTTGAGTTGCGTGCAAGCTGACCTGGACATCCACCCATGGTTACCAAAAATAGTTGCTATATATTGTTCGGGTATTTTTTGTAAACTAACCAAGTCCATCTTGCTTTAAAGGTCTCTTTTAGCGGATCTTATCCGTCCGGATGATATGAAGGAGCTTTGTGCGGTTTTGGTGGCGTATGCGAGCGAAGCAGCCCGGGTGCTTTCAGGTATATCATATAAACATGTTATAATAGTTGGCTTAATGAAATGACCATTGCTTTTATTGTTATTAGTTGAGCTCTTTCTCACATGATCTTTGTTAGGCTTATTAAAAATTTTAATTTATAACCATTTTTTTCCATAAACACCTTGTTGTCATAGTATACTACATATATATATATATGTGTGTGTGTGTGTGTGTAGAGGCTTATTTAAATACAAGGTTTGTATTTTGTCCTCTATATATACGGCGGATCAAATGCAAACCTTCTAAATGTTACAAACCTACAAACCAATATTTATGGAAATATCGGTGGTTCATTTATTATGATTTGAATATTTATGGAAGATGATTAGAGTTCATTAATTATGATCAACGCTTTATATTAAGAAACAATTGATATGCTTATGAAACCAGATATTCATTAGACTAGATGGATGGTTGAGATTGGTTTGTATGGTTTGTAACCTTTCCAATGGTTTGTATGTGATTGGGACTCGCTCTCTATATATATGTATATATGATATATAGGGTTGGGTTCCGGTGAGAAGTTGAGTTAACGATGAGAAGTGGTTATTAACCGTTGGATGCGAAATGGACACACATTAGGATGAGATGCACCGAGATAAGATGCACCGAGATGCACCGGATCAATTCCCTTCTAAGCCGCAATTCATGGGAGGGCTTGAGATTAAAAGAGATTATCAGTTCAGATCCACTTCTCACGCTTCTCACCGTTAACTCAACTTCTCACACGATCTCTCGCTATGATATTATATATGTATATATAATATACATATATGTTTACTCTTTCAGATGAGAGAAATGTGAAAGAAAAGATGACAAACAACGGAGAAAGCTCTCTGACATCTTCATCGATTGATCGACTACAGAGCCCAAAGGAATCCGATGCCCAGAAACCTGTGGCTGCTGAATCGTTAAGTGGGATTCAGGCCGAAAACCCCGGTCCAGACGAGTCTGGTTCAGATGGTTCGAAAGGGAGGCCAATGTCTCCGGGAACTTTAGCCCTGATGTGTGATGAACAAGATACGGTTTTTATCAATCCTGGTTCTAATATATTACGGGATCGTGGTTCGGATCCGTACGGTCGTTTGCCGAATGGCCAAGTAATTACCGAAACTTATGCCGAGCAAGAGAAGATTGTTTTGACAACGTTTCGAGATTGTCTTAACAAACTCATCACTTTAGGAGAATTAAAAGGCAAGTTTCGACCTCTTTTTAGGTTCTAATTCTGTTTTTGTTAACCGCAGCAGTTTTTGGGAGCGTAATCAAACGGGAATTACAAAAGGGGTCGAGAACCGTGAAAACTAGTGAATCGTCGTATTGTTTCACATTGTGAATTAAAACGTAAAAAAAGTTTCACATTGTGAAACAAATATATGTGAAACAGTTATATGTGAATCAATACCTTAAATCTTAGTGTTAGATGTAAAAAAAATCATGTGAAAGTGAAACAATATGTTGAGATTGGTTCTCACTGGTTTGGGTTTGTAACCTTTTTGTGGTTCTCGTATGATTAGCCCCGTTTTTGTTTTTGCGTATATTTGTGGGACCCTTTACTCCTTTGTCTTTACAGCATATATACAGTATGTCAGTCTTAGTTTTTCCTGCTTTTACTGTATGTCAGACGTAGTTTTTCTCTTGTTCTAGTAGTTATTAGTACAATGCTCTGTGTTCCTGTGTTTGTTTCATCCATGTTCGTCCATTTGCTTTCGAAACTACGGTTTCTATCTTTGTGTTTTACAATTCATTGTTGTTTTCATCCCTCATGCCTAACGATGAACCACTAATGGAGTTGGCCTCAGGGATGAAAACGACAATGGATTGCAAACCATAGGGATGAAAACCGTAATTTTGAAAGCACAGGGATGAAAGTCGCAAACTTTAACAAACCACAGGGACAAAAAACATAGTTTACTCAAATAAAAAAGTGTAAGAATTAAACATTTCTAAAATTATGCATCTTTTTCATATTGGACATTTATTTTGGGACAGTGGCAGTATTAAAAATCTTTCGATTTGCATACTTAATAGCTTATGTACCAAACTATTTGATTCTAATTTAATTCCACGTTTCAGAAATGCAATGTTCTTCGTTGGCGAGAAGTGATTCCGGGGGTCAAAGTCAAACGGAAGCAGTCGAAAGCTCTACTAAAAAAGCTCGTTGGGATCCTTTCATCAACGGTTTCCCAAGGTTAACGGGCCTACCCACAACACAACCGTCTCAAAATAACGATAACTACACACATTTGAAAATCCCGTTTCATGCCGAAAACGGAGATTTGAAACTAAAACCCGAAAAAGATGTGTAATAAGACGTATTTATATGTATTATTAGGCCATTAGTTTTTCTTCGATGCAACGGCTAATTATGCTTCGGTCGCATTGTCGAAAACTAACCGATTTACTCTATTAATTTACCATAGTCTTCGATCAAGTTTTGAAGTGTTGATTAGTGTGTTTAAGCGTTGGATAAGTGCTAACCGGATAAGAGTATAGTCTGGGTAAGCGATGACTAGAAATGATTCGTTTCATCTAAGAGCGTTAATGAGTTGAATCCAACTGAGAAGCAAGTTGTTTGGGCTCGGATCAGGAACATATCAGACACGAACTTGACTTAAACTCGAATAATTAGCAATTTTGAGTTATACATTATGACTTCAAAAATTCTAAGCTCGTTTATAGGCTCAAAGTCGAGATAAATTAACTCGTTTTTGTTTGAGCTTGATAATTTTTTTTTTAATATTTTGATTATATGATTTATGAACATACATGTTCAGTTAAAAAAGTGTATGTCTGTATGACTCGGCTCGACTTGCCTCGAATAATTTAATCGAACTTTTGAACGAGTCAAGTTCATGTTATGGTGCTTTGACTTGTTAAGTTTATTTTCACAACAATTGTAAACCATCAGAACTTCAACTTATTCTATAACCATTCAAATGATAAAACAAAGACAAGATAACAAACACTGCAAATATATATTGCTGCCAATGTTTTGAGAGAAAGACCAGTTTTTTATTTGGCAATCGGCTTCACGTAGCTCGATCGATGCATATACGCTCATCTTCTTCAAACTTGATTGATAATTCTATCACTTACAGTCGGGCCCTAGAACTTGTAGTTTTAGACGTTGGATCAGGTGCACTCTGCAAAAGAGATCAGTGTGAATAATGTTAGAGTCCCACATCGGTTAGACTTGGACCTTTCTACTTAAGTATATGTTGGAACCTCCATCCTCTTCTCAAAGCGCTCTTTTGGAGAGTAATCTGATGTGGGATTCCACATATCGCACATGGTATCAGAGTCAAAGTCTACCATCCTGGACATTTGTGCCCTTCATTGCAGGGGGTGTGTTAGAATCCCACAACGCCTAAACTTGGATCTTTCTATTTCAATATACGTTGGAACCTCCTTTCTCACCTCAAATGGCTCTTTTGGAGAGTAATCTGAGCGGGTTCCACATATGTCACAAATAAACCAAACCAAACCAAACCAAACAAACCCAGTATATCCCACCCGGAGGTGGGGCATAGGAGTGGTAAGATGCAGGCAGAGCAGACCTGACATCTACCACAAAAAGTAGAGCGGTTGTTTCTATGAAAACCCTAGCTTGCATATATCTCACAAATACGTCACACAAATGCATTTTTTCCTTGTATCTTGCTTTTTCCGATCTTTTTTTTTCTAAGAAACTTAAAGAAAACGGTTGACAAAGTGAAACAGGTGGATAAACGTAACAAATGCATATGAAGACGGATTCGTGAACCGGTAAATGAAGAGGGAGGATCAAGATTTCTCACCAATGGGACACCATTCAGAGCTCTTTCTTCCAAGAATCTTGATGGTTTATAAAAGTTGCCATATTTTTCAGACCAATTCTTGAGACTTGTATATATGTGTTTACTCCCAACCAAATCTGCCCAGAAGATGATGCCACCACTGCACTCAAAATCACACAACTATTAAAGTTTCAAACCATCATATTTGGTCTTTAATTGCAAACAAGCACTTCTCTTTGAAAATTAAACCAAACGAGCTCAGTATGCAGCATATCCCGTATATAGAGGTAGGATCTGAGGGTAGAATGTACGGTTTCCTTGCTAGGGATTTTTTCAAGTGTGGCACTATTTGACTATAAGAAACAAAGCTATGGATATTTTTCACGAAATCATCATTGGTCTGTTCCTTGCTTTTCGTATGTGAGGTCCTCTGTTCGAGTCTTTTGCCCCAATTTTTGTCAGAAACATAATAAAACTAATACAAGTGGGATTTGAACCCGCGTCTGGAAGGAGAAAAAAGACCGTGCAAACCAACCCTGTCAAGATAAACTTGTGTTGTTATTGTGGTTTAAAAGAATATTGGTTGCACCTAACAAAATAATATGGTGGCACCTTTCACGACCCTAAAATATTTTACATACGACGGAGGAACGAAGTGGTGGCCGGTGCCACTGTATGCACCATAGTGGGTCCGCCCCTGAGGGGTAGAGAGGCTGATTCCGTGAAATGTTAAAAGAACACTGTAGTTTGTAAAGAATGAACACATTTAAACAAATTGTGAAACTAATTATAATCGATCGAATTTCTATCCACTCTCCGTACATCTCGTATCCTCGAATAGGGAAATGCCGATGATAGACGTCATATAATGGGTGAAAAAGCTGGCAGCTAATATGGACGTACCAAAGGGTCATTGGACCAGCGGTACTCAGTACTCAAGTTACTAGTAGAGCCCAACCTCCCAAGGGATCAAGGGTTTAAACCTCACCAAAGAGTGTGCGCGAGTATTTTTCGTATATAAATATTATATACTTCAGAAAGAATGACGTACCGTTGTGAAGGGAAACTCATCCCAAGAACGGATGCAATGTCAAGGTCAGCTGCTCGAACAACAATTCCTTCCTCTAGAACACGGCATGCCTCATTCACCACCGGAAACAGTACCATCTCTACTATTTCTTGATCGGTGACGGAAATGGGCTGCCACAGATAATGCAAACGTACACATTATTTTCGGAGTCTTTTATACATAAAAGGGCAAATTGCACGGAGATGCAACATACTTGTACTTTGATCTGATTCCTATTTTCTTTTCAAAACTTTCATTTTGGTACCTCATATGTGATATCTCAAACATTTAGACCAAAATACGCTACACAAAATATGAATCGGATCAAAGTACGTTGCATTTCCATGCATCCTCAGATGTAAACTAGGTACCTAAATATTTGATATGTCATATCTGAGCTTAACAAAATGAAGGTTTTGGAGCACGTTACACAAAATAGGAATTAGACCAAAGTATGTTGCATTTTTCATGCAATTTTCCCAACATAAAAACAGGGAATGTTTTGTAACATCATAAATCAAGCAAGCAAATTTAGAAGAAATGGGAATAGGCGAGACGAGTTGACTAATAAGAAGTTGACAGCCTGCTCGTCAAAATCGTTGGCAAGCCTGATCCCATGGTCATGATGGGTAGAGCCAAGCATGAGCATGGTATGCCTCAGACTTGCCAACTCCGTGAGCCTATAAGCCAAGCCTATCGAGCCTATTGGAGCCACGTAGTGCAAAATTTTTTTTAACCTATGACTCCTAGCCTATTAGAGATTGGTAATGATAATTTCTCCAAAGACGGTTTAATTACAAGTTTATACAAGCCCAGGCGAGCCACACTTATATAAGCTGAGCCAAGGCTTGAGCTTGTCTGAGCTGAACAACGAACTGAACTTATATAAAGCCTATAATGGTCTCATAAGAACCATTGCCTTCACGAGTCAAGCCGTGAGCTGAGCCTAAGCCTACCGACCTTTTCATAAGTCAAGCATGCTTGGGCTCAACTCAAGACGTTGTGAATAAAAGGCAGTGAGTGTCTCTTCACTTAGCGGTCGGCTGCCAGATGGTTGGGTGGGTGGACCAGGTGGTGGTTGAAATATGCCCCGAACCAGAAAGGTTCCTGCTCTCTTACCTTTCCTTGCGGCATAAGGTTGGCTAGCCTTCTCGACTCCTCTATAATTGGTAGCACCAGAGGATCGGGTTTCGGCTTGCTACCTTTTTCATAAACGTAATACCCTTTCCCATTGTTCTTACCTGAAACAGCCATGTCATGTAAACAGAAGACCTACAATTGAAAGATAACAAGAAATATATATATATATACACACACACACACACACACACATACAGACATATACATACATATAGGGGGCTAATCATGTGAGAACCACAAAAAGGTTACAAACCATGAGAACAAGTTCATCATGTGTTTTCACATGATTTTTTTTTTCATTCAAGGCCACAATTTAACATATTGATCAACATATATTTGTTTCACAATTTTCAACTTTTTTGCGTGTTTGTGAAACAAAAAATGCACGTAAAAAGTTTCACATTGTGAAACAAATATATGCTAATCAATAGATTCTTAGGTCATGTTTACTAACCTCTTATTACCTCTTATCCAATAAGAGGCTCTTTTTGCAATAAGAGATTGGATGTTTACTAAAATAAAAACTACTTCTGAATGGGGCTTGATGCTGACCGCACCTCTGTCCCAAGTAAGAGATAGAAGCAACTCTTACCATGGTCAGTGTTCCATTTTCAATTGTTTACCCCTCCTCCCAATCTGATTCCCCTCTAAAAACCAACCCATCAATAGACAAGCAAACACGAGGACTCCACTGAAATATGTTGACAATTGACTTTGTTTTGGTTTTCTTTGTAATATGGTTCAAATAAATTTGTAATTATATAAATGTCTGGGATATGAATACCGCATTTATAATTTATTAAAAATTACAAGTAAAAATAAAGAATTCAAAGATATACTCAAAACATTTCGTAATAACAATATTTGGTTAGCACTTGGTGTACATAAAGGGGTATATTGGCCATTTTTATTGGGTTAATACTTACCTGAATCAGATCTCTTATTCAAGTCAGGCCTCTTACTACACTAAGCACTTACCCAAAAAAGTTAGTAAACAGCCCCTTAGATGAAAAAATCACGCAAAACAATACCTTAAAGTAAAAGTTCTCGCGGTTCCCATAATCAGAGGCGGACCTAGAAATATTTTTAAGTGGTGGCACCATTTGACTATAAAAACGAAGATATGGATGCTTTTCTTTTACAAAATCATCATTGTTGGTTAGTTCCTTGCTTTTTGTATGTGAGGTCCTGTGGTCGAGTTTTTTATCCCAAAATTTTTAAGAAACATAATAAACCTGAAATTAAAAGCTATAAACTAAGAAAATGAAACAAATGGGATTCAAACCCACTCCTGGTAGGGGAGAAAAGATCGTGCAAACCAACTCTACCAAGAGAAACTAGTGTTATTATTATAGTTTCAAGGAATAACAGTTGCACCCCAACAAAATAATACGGTGGCACCTGTCACGACCCTAAATTTTTTTACACTATGTCGGAGGAACGGAGAGGTGGCCCGTGCCACCGCATGCACCACAGTGGGTCCGCCCCAGGGTTCTCATTTGATTATTCCTCTATATATGTATGTATGTATATATATATATATATTTATGTATGTATGTATGTATAGGGTTGGGTTCTCGTGAGAAGTTGAGGTTAACGTGAGAAGCATGAGAAGTGGTTATCAAGCGCAGGATGAGAAATGGATGCACATTAGGATGAGATGTACCGAGATGCACCGGATCAATTCCCTTCTAAGGCGCAATTCATGGGAGGGCATGAGATTAAAAGTGATCAACGGTTCAAATCCACTTCTCACACTTCTCACGTTAACCTCAACTTCTCACACGATCCTTCGCCTGTATTTATGTATGTATGTATATATATATATATATAATATAAAGTAAGTTACCATTTCGTCCATTTCTAATTAGAAGGTCAGTTACAGGAGAGTTGAATGAGCGATCGGGAAAAGCTGTAGCAAATTCTTTACCAACAGCAACTGCTACACCATATCCACTCAAATCTTCGAGCCTAAAATCACAATTTCAACTTCAATCAAAAATCCCATTTAAAACATGATTAATTACGTGCAGCATAACCCATTAAAATTCACAGTAAAAGAAACTTACTGGAATGGCCCCATTGGGAGCCCAAAGTTTCTGATCAATCGGTCAATTCTAAACAAGTCCACACCTAAAAGAAGCAAGATGTGCGCACTCTGTTTGTATGGAAAGAAGGCACGGTTAACAGCAAAGCCCGTACAATTTCTCACAACAACAGGAACTTTCTTTATAATTTTCCCAACTGTCATGAGATCAAGGATCACTTGTGCAGAAGTCTTTTCTGTTCGAACAATCTCCAAAAGAGGCATCACATGAGCAGGACTGTCATCATATCAGGAAAAAAATGGAAGTGTTGGTTCAGAACTTGTTGATCATTGTGGGAGGTTCAAATAAGAAGGCTAAATACCGTGAGAAGGTAAGAGAGGAAGGTTAAGGAAAGATTCATATGTGAATCATTGAAAAAATCCATTTGAAGCTGCATATATGAACCCATATGGATAATATGAAACGTCAGTTCACATATGCATCTTCAAATAGATTTTTCGAGATTTTCTAAATGTTCACATTTGAACTTTTCCTTCTTACCTTCTCACGATATTTAGTCTTTTTATTTGAATTGACCCCATAGCAAGAGCCCTCACTTTTGGTATTAGAGGGTCTAGGGTTTGCATAGCGTTTAGAATTTTGAGCTTTAGACCCTGTTTGGCAAAGTAGCTGATAAACTAGTCATGTTTGGTATAAACTACTACCTCCGTCCCAAAATAAATGTCCACGATCAGAAAGGCCCACAATTTTAGGAATGTGTAATTAATACACTTTCAATTATAAAGAACAATTTTACCTTTAATAATAGAGAGAAATTATCTCCATCTCATAATTAAGGGTATAATGGAAAGTAAACATTTACTTTTGAAAGTGGACACTTATTTCGGGAAGGAGGGAGTAGTAAGCTAGATGACAATGTAAAATGACCTAAAAAGGACAAGTTGAAAAGTTGATTGAAAAAATATAAAGGGCATAATTGGAAAAAGGTGGAAAAAAAAAACCTGGAGCTCATTGAAACGCTACTTAGCTTATTAGCTAGCTTATGGCTAACCAAATGGGGGTTTTTCAATAAGCTAGCTTATGGTTGCCAAACATGGCCTTAATATGTCCTCTGAGCATATTTCCTTTCGTTAACTTCAAAGAAACATGTATAGAGAACATTTCAAAGATATAGGTTATGTCACTTAACCTGAAGAAATGTGCGCCTACAACTCGATCTTGACATCTCAGTTTCTCTCCGACTAAACTGAGGTCAATGGTTGACGTGTTGGTTGCCAAAATACAATGAGGGGGACATGCCTTCTCTATCTCACTAAAGATTTTTTGCTTTAACTGAAGATTCTCAATAACAGCCTGTCATCAAGTAGCTAATCAAACAACTATGCACGACAATCTTTATAATTACACGGGAACTAGAATGATCATTATCACAAGAATAGCTTTTTACAAACTAAATTTGCTAATTTCTTTTTGTTGGTGATTTAAGTGAAATCGTCGTTTCATTTTATGGAATTGGATTCACAAGAGCATATGGGGTTGTAAGTTAAGCTATAACACGACCTAGGAGGTGTGGAGTGCACACTCGTGTAAGCTAAGAACTCGGGATCGCTGGATGGAACCTTATGGCGGGGGTCAAGGGGGTCACGTCCCCTTGCTGTGTCCAAGGGGCAGCGCCCCTGGCGGTGGCCCCACATTTAATATAGGAGCAGTTACGATTCTCTAAGTTTAAAATGGAACGATTTTGCCAAAATTCTTTCACAAAAATTATGTGATCATCCTCGAGTTGATTTCGTGATACCCAGGCAAATAAGGGTCGAAATACAACTTAAGAACGAGCTCTTACGCGATCTCACGGTTTTATCCAGGCTTTTACTCACTGTTTCTCTGATAAACTCGAATTCCTCCAACACTTTTTCATTTCACATTAGTTTTGTTATCTTCTGAAATCAAAATAAAGCTATAGAATTGAACAAATTGCTTTCAACTAAGAAATCTACCCTGATCAAAGATAAATGTCAAAAAATTTGGAATAGTTTGTTTGCTTCCAACTAATTTCACCGTTGGGGACATTAGTTTTATTATGTCTTTTCATAGCAAAGGCCTAATGCACATGACCACCTTGCAAGACTTAAGGCTTGTTCAATAAAACTTTGCCTGGGGTTTTGTCCCTTTACACAAAAAAGAAAGACTAAGGCTTGTTGGCAGCCAAATGATACTTTCAGATTCATGGCACAGATTATGATGATCGGTGAGGCCTTTAGCTTAGTATGTTAGTGGCTAAAGTTGACTTCAATCCGCTAGATTAGTTGAGCAAAAGGTTGATTACAATACAACCCCGACCAGCCCCACATGGAACCCGCCCCCTAGGAACCACATGTGAGGAGGAAGTCTAGAGCTGACTCAACGGCTGAGGCTAGCGGAGGGGTTCAAGCTCGTCTCCTACAGGATTCGAACTTCAACCTGTTGTGTATTTGAGCAAAGTTGCTCCGCCCCTTTGCCAACTGAGCTACAACGCCCGCGGGCAATCCGCTGGATTATTGCTTAGATTGATATTCAACAACTCGCCTCCAAACTAACTTCAGCGTAAGAATGCACTTCTCGGGGAAGCGGTTCATATGGAGCAGCCTCCAAGGTTTATGTTCAGGAATATGCACATAAGGGTTAATTTTTTTGGGTAAAGAAAAGATGTTTACTACTTGGATTGTGTTCATTTTTTCATTCTTCTTTTAAAAGTAGCATCCTGGTCTTCTGGTTGTATGTGCTATTTAACATGGTTATATATAAGAAGTAAAAACAAAAATACCTCTATGACCATATCCACATCCTTGAATTCTGAGTAGTCCAATACCCCTTTAATCATCGACAAGGCTTTGTCAGCTTGGGACTGTGCCAACTTTTTCCTTGCAACCAAACCTCGGACATTTGCTACAAGCAAATAATACCGTTTAAGTTTTCTACGGCAAAAAATGTTGCAAAAAACTTGACCGGTGGAGTTGTGAAAACTCAAAAAACTGTAAAATACCAAGTATCCACTTGGCAGTCACCATTTCATGATGATGAATAAGTCGCATAATGAACTACATTTTTAAAAAATGGAGAGATTACCTTCGACCATTTTTATCCCCTTTAGTAGATACTCAGAGTTGACTTCCTTGAGAACAACATATATATTACTAACGATAAGGGCCGTAGCTATTCCAGAACCCATTAAACCTCCACCGATTACAGCAACTTTCTTGACAGCCCTCGGCTTGAGCCCTATATCAGTAACATTAGGTACCTGTCCATGACAAAAAAAAATAAGTTGAGCTTGAAGAAAATATTCAGGAGACAAAAACGTTCATGTTAGAGTATTCGACCAACTAGTGTACCTTTGAGGTTGCACGTTGTGCAAAGAACACATGAACAAGACCTTTCGAGTTGTCTGAAACAACAAGCTCGTTAAACACTTTTCCCTCCTGAAGAATAAAATTAGTATAATTTAGGTTGTATAACATTATGATATGCTTTGTTACTGAAAGATTTTGTTTGATAATAAAATGTTTGTCGACACATTGTTGGCACAAATGATAACAACTTTTTAGGCCCAAACATTATTCGCCCACCAAGGGGAAACAATTTTTTTTGGGCAACAGTGGGCATCTGGGCCAACTTGCACGCACCTTCACTAATCCTATGGGACCCTGAAGATTACAAACAGGAAAACCCCTCGTGGCCCTGAGGAGACTCAAACGGAGTCCCAGGACCTAGCATTGATTTGCCGGTTGAACTAACCCTCAATGTTTAAGCGGAAACAACTTGAACTCTCTTTGCAGGAAATAAGTGCAAAATTTAGTTTATAAGAATGTCCTTTTACTAGTACTCAAATATCTAACATACTCATCAATAATGACAAAATAGAAGTGTGAGAATATGTGGAACCCCATATTTACTCTCCAAAAGAGCCCTCGAGGAGAGAAGGGAGGTTCCATCATATATATAGGAGAAATGGTCCAAGTCTAGCCGATGTGAGACTCTAACACGCCCCCTCTGATGGAGGCTAGATAGGACTGTCCCAGAGTGTCGAGAGGGGGCTAGACAGGAGAGAGACTAGATGAGTACAAATTGCCCCTAGAGTGGTAGACCTTGGCTCTGATACCATTTGAGAATATGTGGAACCCGCAGATTTACTATCCAAAAGATCCCTTGAGGGAGAGAATGGGAGGTTCCATCATATATGGAGGAGAAATGGTCCAAGTCTAGCCGACGTGGGACTCTTAACAAGAAGAATCTTATGGAACAACGCTGATGTCATCAATTTGGAATGATTATTATGCAACGAGGTAATATTGGATTGAAACATTACTACAAAAGGGAACCGAAGCATTTATTTTGGGCCACATCAAATGGGCCTTGTTAAATATATTTTGGGACGGATAGAATGCAACCAAACATACCTTCAAAACACCAGGGTATCCTCCCTGCACAATGCCTTCCTCGATTACATCAAGGCATGCCTGGTGATGTGGCAAATTAGGGGCAGTCCGTTTGGCTTGTTGTCTAGCAAGCTTAATTATCTCATGTGCTTCAGATAGGGAACCAATCTTGTCTATGCTGTGAAGGGAGCGGACCCAAGGTCTACGCCTGTCGGCAATGTCTAATGCCCATTGCCTAGAGACTTTCAGTAACTCTTGAGGAGGCACAATAGCATCAATGAGACCTAACTTTTTCCCTTCTTCAGAGAGTATTGGTTTAGATGTCTACAAAAAAATCACAACAAATCAGTTACTCCCCGTCTCCGCATTCATTTCTTTTCTGTGCCAAAAAAAATTATCATTTAAGATCGGGTGGTAATAGTGAACAAAAAGTAGATAACAAGTTGACATGGATATTTAAAGGCACCTCAATGTAAAACCAAACCAAATAATTCTAGTATATCCCTCTCGAGAGCAGGGTCGGGGGAGGGTGCGATGTACGCAGACCTGTCCTCTACCCCGAAAGGATAGAGCAGTTGTTTCCATCGTTCAATGTAGTTTTCTAATATTAACAACTAGTCTTGGTCATCTATGATTTAGTTCTCATATCAATGGTACCAATACTTGTCCATCCAAAGTTTGAAAAAATTGCTAACCCGGAATGACTAAATTGTCGAAAATTAAACCACTGTAATAAGATAATTAAAATAAGAAAACCACAATGACCAATATATACGAGTTTTGCCATTTGTAAACTTGTTGCAGGAGAGACGAACTCACCAACATCATATCAATTGCCTTTGGCAACCCCAATAGCCTAGGAAGTCGTTGGGTACCTTAAAAAAGTATTTTGGATTTTTATTTAGTACAAATTATAAAATAAAATCGTATTTACTAAACTTAAAGCTACAGGTGTTAAAGTACACATATTGCTAAATATTGTACCTCCAGCGCCAGGGATAATTCCAAGAGACAATTCGGGCAAGCCAAGTTGAGCCTTTGGAGCTGCAATACGTGCATGGCATCCCTGTTTAAAACGACCAGATGAGAATGCTTTAAAAAACTTATACTCCCTCCGTCACAAAATAAGTGACTACATTTCTATTTATGTTTGTCCCAAAATAAGTGTCCACTTTCAAAAGTAGAAAACTAAATTCTCAAATTTACCGTTAATTAATGCACAAATATTTAAGAATTGTGAAAAGAAAGACATTAAAAAAGGGTAAAGATGTCTTTTGGTTAACAAAAAAGTGTAATAATTATGCATGTCTAAAACTGTGTGCCATTTCAATTGTGGACACTTATTTTGGGACGGAGGGAGTATTTGCAAAAAAAAACGAAAGCTTTTTTGAAACCCAGAATTTCAAACCATTGCAACTTCCAACCCAGCCCCGAGTGCAAGTCCTTCTATCGCAGCAACTATAGGTTTCTTTGCATCTAAGTTTCCAACCAAACAAACACAAGTATATCAGATTTAAACTAAAACAGATCTTTGTACGAATAACGGGTTGTACCAAAAAACTATTAGGCTATATTGAAGTTTTAGGTTGAGATAAGACCTTCAATTCTGTTGACCACAAGGTCAATGGATAAATCAGGTAGAAGAGATAACTTTCCTGCCAGTCCAAACAATGCTTAATTGTCAACAAACATGTTTGAACAATGAAATAAACTAACAATACTCCTTGTAGCAAAGACATCAAATGATAAAGATATACCAGTCTGTTGAACTTTTTGGAACACATTGATGTCAAATCCACCGGAAAACTTCCCATGCTTGCCTATATAAAATAAGAGAATTCGGATTTAGTAACCAAAATCCAAAAAAGCACTAAAAATCTCGTACGATAAATCAAACTACATTCGCCTTTGTGGCTTGGTAAAGTGAAACAATCATGGTTAAATGTTCAAAACTAACTATTATGCCACCATACTTGTTCTACGAACTTCGTTTTACCATTTTTGTGCTGAAAAGTTTGACGATTTTTGTTATTTTCCACAATGGAACACAGAAAACATGAACTTTATGAGTGACAGTGATGTACTACCTTCATCATGAAATAAATTCAATGATCTGAGTCTGATGCATAGTCTAATGGAAGTGTTTGTCTATCAGTCAAATAATTAAATTACTTGTCAATAATCACAAAATAAGATAATCTTGTGAATGAACCAAACTCAATGTCATCAAATTTTATGATGGTTACTAAGGATCAAAGTGCTAATTATTAAGGATATCCATTGACTATCCTTGATTATCCTTGATTATAGGAATCAAGAATCACACATTTAATACCTCCTTTGTATAGCTCCTAAATTAGTACTTCCCTTGTATAGCTCCTAAATCAGTGCACCTACTATTGTATATCTCGAGTATATATTCTCCTTGTATTCTCAGTTTTTATATAATACAATATACCTTCATATGGTATCAGAGCCCTCCTACTCTAACGAGTCTCTCTGATCCTTCTTCCTCCTTTGTAAACCTAAATCAGCCGTCTACTATGGCATCCTCGAACATCATCATTCAAATCACAGCCTCTAGCCATTTTCCGATCAAACTAACTGCCACCAATTTTCCAGTATGGCGTAAACAAGTTCAATCAACTATAATCGGACTTGACCTCGAAAACTTCATTAATGGCAGTCGCATACCATCCAAAACAATCACTGAAAAAGAGACCACAACACCAAACCCAGCCTACACAACCTGGTATCACCAAGATCAGATCATCTTCAGTGCAATTCTCGGTAGCTGCTCCGACGCTATTCAACCAATCATTGTATCTGCCTCCACTGCAAAGGAAGCTTGGGATCGGCTAAGCACAAGCTATGCTAGCCAATCTCGATCCCGAATAATCTCACTCAAGTCTAAACTTGCCAAGAATCCCAAAGGAAATCGCTCCATCACAGAATTCCTTAACGACATGAGACTTATCGCTGATGAACTCGCACTCGTGCAAAGCCCAGTTAATGAAGAAGACCTCTTGGTACACATACTGACATACTAAGCCAACTCGGAGAAGAATGTGGACCGATCACTGTTGCCATAAAAGTTCGAGAAACTTCTATATCATTTGCAGAGTTATTCGACAAGCTAGTCGACTTTGAAAGATCCTTCAAGGAAACAGAATCCACTGCTGCACCCATCATTGCCACTGCCAACTTTTCCCAGCGCCAAAATGGCCGGTTCAACAATCGATCGTCTACCGACTCTTCGTTTCGTACCAACCGCCCTTCATACGACAACCAATCGCGCAACAATCGTACCAACAACAACAATCAGAACAGGAACAATCGCTCCTCATCATTCTGTCACTTCTGCGCCATACCTGGTCACGAGACCCGCGACTGCCGGAAACTCACTCGCTTCCTAAAAGACCACCACATAACCAACACTACCACTCACCACAACCCTATTGCAAATGCCACTGCATTCAACCATAAATCAACCTCCATTCCCGCTCCATGGATGTTTGACGGTGGAGCCTCCCATCACCTCGCATCCGATCGATCCGCTCTTCACACTGTATCTGAATATGGTGGACCGGATGAAATCTCTCTAGGCGATGGTACATCTCTCTCTATCTCTCACACCGGTCACACTAAACTTCTCACTTGGTCTCGTCCCCTATCTTTACCTAACGTTCTTTGTGTTCCTCGTCTTCGCAACAATCTTATTTCAGTTGCTAAATTGTGTCGTGCTAATCAAGTTTCTGTTGAATTTTTTCCTTTGCATTTCCTCGTGAAGGATCTACGCATGGGGGCGCCTCTAATGCGGGGGGAGAACATAAATGATGTCTACTACACCAACCCACCATTGAAGCCGCAACTCAACACCACTGTCAAAGCATCCCTCCTTGATTACCATCACACACTTGGTCATCCATCTACTCGTATTTTAAAACATCTTGTTAAAGACTTAGATCTTGGTTTCAAAACTCCATCGCAATTTAATTTTCATTGTGATTCATGTGCTGTTAATAAAAGCCACAAAGTCCCTTTTGGTGAAAACTCTTTTGTTGCAACAAAACCTTTGCAACAACTTTATTCGGATGTATGGGGACCTGTGCACCAATCAATCGATGGTTTTGTCTATTATGTGGTGTTTGTTGACTATTATTCTAAATATATTTAGCTTTATCCAATAAAATATAAGTCTGATGACGCCAAACTATTTCCACAATTCAAAGCCTTGGTTGAAAAATACTTTAACACACCTATCATTTCTCTGTTCACTGATAATGGAGGGGAATACCAAGCTCTCATTCCTTTGCTTCAATCCATGGGCATATCTCATTATACCACTCCCCCGCACACACCCGAACAAAATGGTATAGCTGAACGTCGCCATCGCCATATTGTCGAAACTGGTCTTGCCCTGTTACACTTTGCGGGTCTTCCTCTAAATTTTTGGTCTCATGCTTTCCAAACGGGTGTTCACCTTATCAATCGCCTACCAACCCCAATCCTAAACTTCAAAAGCCCGTTTGATCTTCTGTATGGTCGTCATCCGAACTACACAAAACTCAAACCCTTCGGATGTCTTTGCTATCCGTGGCTCCATCCCTACTCCACCTCAAAACTTCACCCTCGTTCCTCCCCTTGTCTCTTCTTAGGATATTCAGCTGCCAAGTCGGCTTATAAGTGTTTCCATCCTGAAACTCGCCGCCTCTACCACTCTCGCCATGTCGAGTTCATTCCACATATTTTTCCTCACAAAAACCTCTCATCACAATCTCACATTCTACCTACCGTGGATGCATTCTTTAATACCAATCCATCACCCTCACACGCTTCTCACCCTTCTACTGTTCCTATATCACCCTCTCATGCTCCTACTACTACAAACCCACCCATATCACATCCTCCTCCACAACTACTCCCCACCCCCACAACCGTTGAATCTGACCCCAACTCCGCCGAATCCCATCCCGAACCCATTTCTCCTATCGCCACCTCGTCACCATCACCCCCTCCATCTCAACCATCTATTCCCTCTTCCACCCCTCCGCCCCCACGCCATCGCAAACCAAACCCAAAATACTATAATCCCATGTTTGTGAACAACACTACCACCCACCCTATTCCCGTTGCCTTGGAACCCACTACCCCAACTCAGGCCTCGAAAGACCCGTTATGGCGCAAAGCAATGGATAATGAGTACAACGCATTGATCCAAAACTCCACAAAACTCCACATGGGAACTCGTACCCCCTACTTCTCAACGTCCCATCGGGTGCAAATGGGTCTTCCGCATAAAGCGGAACCCGGATGGAACAATATCGAAATATAAGGCCCGTCTTGTTGCCAAGGGATTTCTTCAACAATATGGGAAAGACTACTTCGATACTTTCAGCCCCGTAACCAAACCAGTCACGATTCGCACTGTGCTATCTATCGCCCTCTCCAAAAACTGGTCCTTGAGGCAACTTGATGTTAATAACGCATTTCTGCATGGCACCCTACGAGAGGAAGTGTATATGATTCAACCACCGGGGTTCGTTCATCCACAATACCCTCGTCACGTATGCAAACTACGAAAGTCTCTATACGGCCTTAAGCAAGCACCGCGTGCGTGGTATATGGCATTAACTGAGTTTTTAATACACTATGGGTTTCGAAAGTCTCAAGCCGATGCCTCATTATTTATCTATAATTGTGACGGAATCATTTGCTATTTTATGGTTTATGTTGATGATATTGTGCTCACAGGCAATAACTCACCATTTCTTGCCAAGTTTGTGGATTTGCTTGCCAACAGGTTTTCTATCAAGGATCTCGGCCAACTACATCACTTCCTCGGTGTTGAAATCATCCCAACCAAGTCGGGTCTATTCCTTTCACAACATAGTCACATCCGCAACATTCTAACCCAGTTCAAGATGGATGGTGCCAAGGAAGTCACAACTCCTTTAAGCACCTCTGTTACACTAGCGGAAGACGATGAGGCACCCAAGGTTGACCCAACACCATATCGCAAGCTTGTTGGTACCCTCCAATATCTCGCATTCACTCGCCCGGACATCTCCTTTGCTCTCAACAAACTGTCACAGTTTATGCATTCGCCATCCGAAACTCATTGGCAAGCGCTCAAACGGCTACTTTCGCTATCTAAAGGGCACCATCTATCATGGCCTTTTTCTCAATCGGACCTCCACCATGGCCCTCACTGCCTTCTCGGACTCCGACTGGGGTGGGACATCCACCAAAGGCAAATCCACCACAGCTTATCTCGTCTATCTTGGCTCAAATATTATCTCCTGGCGCTCAACTCGTCAAAAGTCGGTCTCTCGGTCATCCACCGAAGCCGAGTATAAGGCTTTAGTTAATGCTGCTGCTGAGCTCTCATGGGTTAAAAATCTGCTTGCTGAACTTGGCATCTCTTCCTCTCACGTACCGACTATTCACTGTGACAACACCGGTGCCACCTACCTTTGTGCCAATCCTGTGTACCATTCCCGTATGAAGCACGTTGCCTTAGACTATCATTTTGTTCGTGAACAAGTTTCCGCTGGTACACTCAAAGTTTGTCACGTCAACACACTCGACCAACCAGCCGATGTCCTCACCAAACCGTTGGGTCGCGCATCTTTCTTGAAGTTCAGATCCAAGATCGGAGTCTCCGATGGATCCTCCATCTTGCGGGGGCGTATTAAGGATATCCATTGACTATCCTTGATTATAGGAATCAAGAATCACACATTTAATACCTCCCTTGTATAGCTCCTAAATTAGTACTTCCCTTGTATAGCTCCTAAATCAGTGCACCTACTATTGTATATCTCGAGTATATATTCTCCTTGTATTCTCAGTTTTTATATAATACAATATACCTTCATACTAATCTAGGGTTAAAACTTGGCCAAAAATGGGAAATGTTGTATTTATTCCACGAACGAAATGCTCAAACAAATTAGCGACGATTGTGTTTGATACGTTTAATCACAAAGAAAGTTTCTTTCAGGGAAAAATTAGGCTCTCTAACCAAAAGTTCTTGTGGATTCTAATATTTTTATCCGAAAAAAGAAACAAAATGAAAAAAAAAAGTTTGGTACTTGTATATTAAATTGCCAAACCAACATGAAAACATAAAAAGAATAAGTTCAGATTTACACTTCCACCATTAAATCCTATCAATCTCATTGAAACAAAACATCAAACAGTTTGTAGGCATTCAAAATTAACATCTAATTACATCAAACCAACAATCAAATTCAATAAAGACAAATGCTTGTTCAACAAATTACCAGTCAAAACAATCGCTTTTACATCATCTCTGCTCATAGCTACTCCAACTTTCTCCTTCAACGAAGCAATAACTAAACAGGAAAACCCATCACGTTTTTTAGCGGGAAAAAAACTGAACTAATAAAAAACCTGTTTACTAAAGAACTTAAGAACATAAATGATTCGTAATAACAGCAAAAAAACCGACCATTTTGCGTGTGATTTGAATGCGAAAAAGGGGGAAAAACGAACGAAAATTAATTGAATTAAAGCTTACTTGAGATAGCAAACGCATTAACAGGTGGATTGGAGATTGTGATCACTGCAACACCATCAGAACCCACCTCCATTTTCACTTCCATTTTTGTTTAATTAATTTCTTGAGTAATGAGTCAATTGGGAGTCAATGGAGAAGATGATCATCAAAAGCAATATATTATAGAGAGAGAGAAGAGTGTACAGTGTGTGTATGTTGTTGGCAAAAAGTCAATTGGTGTTTGTTTGCTTTTAGGGGCTTTAAAGTTTGGTGATTGTTATAAAATACCTTGTATTATTTGAAAATTACAATTTACCCCCTTTGGTTTATGTGTCTCCAAAACAGAGAAGAAAGTTTTTTTTTTTGTAACCGTGGGTTTTCGGACCAGTTTACACGCACAGACTAATCCCCGGGCAACCACGAATGGCTTGGAGTCATTGCAAGTGAACCTCCATGGCTACAAAGGCCTTGGCAGCGCCTGAATTTGAACTCTGGATATATGAGATTTTTCCCTATATCCCCTAAATGTTTTACCAGTACGCCACAACACAGGTGGTTCAAAATTGCATTCAACTTCAACGGTGTTTACGTTTGCTTAGGTGTCGTTTGTTTTTTAAGAGGTCTGAGGTCTTATTTTACTTCTGATTAATAAGAGGTAGTGTTGAAATCTGAAATATGAATCAACAAGAATTTATGTTTCTGTAACGTTTGGAAGCGTTTTGAAAGATGAAGAGCATACGAACTGAGGTGGCAATAAGAGATTTTAAGAAGTTAGGTCACCACTTCTTATTTCAGACTAATTTAAGAGTTAAGAGTTCAGAAAACTAGAAAAAAACAAACAATTTAAATCTAAAAAGGTCTTAACGATTCAGACTTAAGAGTCATTAAGAGATATTTTTTTAAAAAACAAACAACGCCTTATTATAGTATTAATTATATTTTAAAAATAATTAATATTTAATAATCCGACATGTTTTTATAAAATTATAGCTTTATTGTGCATCTTGTGAGAGCATTTGGATCCTACTCAGAGACCAAAGGCAGATCCGTTCATAGTTCGTAGGACAAACATTGTGTTCGTTTTCCATGTTTGGTTTGAAGGATCTTTTGGAATTTAAATCTCGGGATTTCCCACAAACGTAGGATAATGAAATCATACGGGTGTGGTTGGTATTTCATGGGATTCGTAAAATTTATATGTAATAATGTTTTAAAATATGTTAAAACATTTGTTTTATATTAATAAATTAATAAAAAGATAATTTAATTTTTTTTATAATTTTTTAATAAATTATTTATAAATAATGAAATTGAAATCCTACAAAACAAATATAACAAAAATTCCAAATCCTTCTACGAAATCCAAATCCCTCAAAACTATTTCATCAAACCAAACACCTCTTAGGGGGCGTTTGGTTCGCAGATTCTGATGGAATTGGAATGTTGAATTCCGTTGACCAGATTCCATTACATCGTTTGGTTCATTCTTTTTAAGGAATTGGAATGTTGAATTCCAATGAATTCCACAAATGAAGGAATTCAACATTCCTTGGGAGGGAGGTGGTATTTCATTGGAATGGAATGTCATTTTTTTTGGACAAAATTGCCCCTCATCCTAATATTCACCACCACCTCCGGCCACCACCATCGGCCACCACCTCCGGCCACCATTGATCACCACCTCCGGCTACCAACACTGGCCACCACCTCCGCCCACCATCAACCACCTCCGGCCACCACCACCACCACCTCCGACCACCATTGACCACCACCACCACCTCCGACTACCACCACCGGCCACCACCACCACCTCCGGCCACCGCCATTGGCCACCACCACCTCCGACCACCACCATCACCTCCGGCCACCACCGCTACCGGCAACCACTACCGTTCAACATTATTAGCAGACACCAACTCTCTCTCTCCTCTCTCTCTCCCTCTCTCTTTCTCTCTCTCTCTCTCCCCTCTCTCTCTCTCAATCAATCATCCCATCTCCTCTCTCTCTATCTCCTCTCTCCCTCTCTCTCCTCTCTCTTTCCCTCTCTCTCCTCCCCTCTCTCTACTCTCTCTCTCAATCAATCATCTCCTCTCTCCCTCTCTCCTCTCTCTCTCTCCCTCTCTCTCCTCTCTCTTTCCCTCTCTCTCCTCCCCTCTCTCTACTCTCTCTCTCAATCAATCATCTCCTCTCTCCCTCTCTCCTCTCTCTCTTTCCCTCTCTCTCCTCCCCTCTCTTTTTCCTCTCTCTTCTCTCTCTCTATCATTTCCCTCTCTGTCTCTCTCCTCTTCTCTCTCCCTCCTTCCCTCTCCCTCTCTCTCTCCTCTCTATCTCTCTCTCTTTGTAACACCCGTAAATTTCGGTAAGTATATGTCACCCGGACATTTCTGTGACTTGTAAACAGTGGGTTTTTGTTGGGGAATGCATTGTTTAAAGTCCCTCTGAGTATCGGGAGTATTGGTGTTGAAAAAGTCGGATTTTTGGAGTTCGGGGGCACCCGGGCGACTATGCCAGCGATTGTGCCAGAGGGCACAATAACCTGGCACAATCGCCAAAGCTTGAGCACCCACGGTACATTCCTGGCGATTGTGCTGGCACAATAGGCTACGGGTACCAGTGGGTTAAATGTTACGATTTTCACCATTTCTTCTCATTTTCTCATTTCTATCTTCTTCCCTTTTCTCTCCCAAACCCTAAAACCGAACCCTAACCCATTTTGATGGTTTTCCCCCTTGAACCACATGATTTTTCTTCATCTAACTAGTTGGAACCTTGAACCACAAAACCTCCATCTTCCTCTTCCTCATCAAGTTCATTCGGTTGGGAGCTCGGGTTGAAGTGTTGGATTGGGTGTTCTCGGAAGTCTCTTTGTCTTCAAGGGTAAGTTTTCTTGTAATAAGGTTATAAATGCTCCATTGGTGGTTTCTTAAGGTTCGATATCTCAAATCTCGGATTTGATGGTTTTGGAGAAATTAGGGTTTTGATCTTGTTTGAGATCTTGGTATTTTTATGTTTGGAGAACGTTTCCTTATGATTGATTATGGGTATTTATGGGATGAAATGTTCGGATCTAGGTTTTAGAAGATTTCGGCTTGAGGATTCAAGCGGCCTTCAAATGAGCTCGTTGGGTGAAATCTAGATTTAGCCTAAATCTAGCAAGGTGAGTTCAAGTTGATTTGTGAAAACGTTGTACATGCCAAAATGTTTATTTTAAAAGTGTTTACGTGTTCTACATGAAATTATCAAATGTTGGGTTATTTGCTAATATTTGATTATTGGAAGGATTTAACTTTATAACTTTGTATAATACCCACATTTGGGATGTTTGGGCATTTTGATAAAGGTGTTACAAATGAATGTGTTTTGAAGTCTTATTTCATAAATAGATCTTTGGTCACAAAAATACACTTTTAAATGTTTGTCGAGTCTCATGCATCATTCATGAAATGGAGTGTTTTATAAAGTATTACTTGCACTTTTAGGTGAGGCATTTGAAAGAGCGTGTATAGTTTCATTTCATGATTTTCACTCTCATCAGCAGTTAAATTTGGAAAATGCATGATATGTGTTATGAGGCATTTGGAAAAGATGGGAGTATAAGTTCACTTGGAAAATGGGTACCTCAACTAATGTGAGTTTTGAACTAATCTTACTTTTAGTCATTGTATTTGCATAACCGTTGGTTGAGTGCGTTTTATCGTATTTTTACTTCATTTATCAATGGGTCAATGGGTGCTAAGCCTGCGGCTTGGTATTTTTATTTGATTTGGAGTCTTTGGACAATTGTCCAGTTTTGGTAGCTCGACTTAGAGCCTTGGTTGCGATATTGGATGAGGGACTCGACATAAGGAC
Source organism: Arctium minus (assembly GCA_954870635.1). Taxonomy (NCBI): domain Eukaryota; kingdom Viridiplantae; phylum Streptophyta; class Magnoliopsida; order Asterales; family Asteraceae; genus Arctium; species Arctium minus. Next base: position 3,188,917 of record OX941087.1, read on the forward strand.
CGTTCGCGGTTGAACTCGAAATCCCGTGGGTGTACGTTTAAAGCCACTGGGCCTGATATCCCTTGCGCTTGGAATTATTGTCCGGCGTGGGACGATTAGTTTTCCACGTCGAGGCACGTTAGGCACCGGATGTGGGTATAAGTCCTTCGTGCTCAAGTATTACGATATTATATTAGGGGCTCGACATAGGAACCCGACGGGGTTGAACTCGAGTTTCTGTGGGTGTACGTTTAAAGCTACTGAGCTTGACATCTCTTGCGTGTACTTTTGTTTATATGACTAGTCATAACAACATAAAATGAGCTTACTTTGTGGACCGTCACATTTTATGGAATCGAGAATCCCCCGTCACCGAAAGGTGTTGTTTTTGGGTATTGAGTTTTATTATCCAAGTTTTTTGTGACATTTTGTATATTTGGGTTTTACCCTTGATTTGTGGGTTGAGTATTATGCCCCACCCGTGTTTTGGGTGTTTTGAAATATAAGGTTTAACCTGTAACACCCTAGAAACTGCGGAAATAAAAATTCGAAGAAACAATTCGACAATAGACTAACTTGAGGAATAAGGTGCGACAATTTCATTACACAAACAACCCAACGGGTATAGAGTAGCCAATATTTAGGTAGATAACTGAAGTATAAAACGACATCCTATTAATCTACAAAATATCTAGATTAGGGACGGGTGTCGCTATACTTCCAAAATGAATCTTCAAAAGAATCTCTCACGACCCCAAGGTCGCTCCCTCAGTCCCGACGAGCCCCCCTGCTAAGATAACCTGCCAACATGACAACCAAGAGCAAGCGTTAGGCTAACGCCTAGTGAGAACAAGCTAAAATAAAAGAGAGTACTAAACCCAATTGGTGCCACGCGGTAGTATAGCCATGAGCTAAGTCAAGAAATCCAATAAACCATTAGTGATTAAACATGGTATAAGTAATACCCACAAATCACATAACGAGCTCAACCCCTCTAGATCTGTTGCTCAAAACATTCAAGTCAACCCCTCTGGATCTATCCTTGAGAGTTCCCAAAACAAGGGGAACTCAAGCACATAATGGGATTTCACCTTACTGCACCATGAGACGCTGCCCGACCGTATAGGCCCACACCTTACTTATCATGGCAACCCGATGCCTATCCCGTGCTAAAAACGTGAACCAAATGCCCAAAACAGGGGACATAGGAACACAGTGCCTATGGATCCATTGCACTAAGACTCAAAGCCAAAGCATGTCATTTCAGAGCATACTCACATTAAATCAGCTATACAGGCAATTCATATGAACAACAGTTCAATTCTATAAATCGTGATTCTTGAAAATGTGAGATCTTTAGAAGGTATTTCCCAACGACAATAAGTCACTTTGAAACCAGGTTTTCCACATTTCAAATAATACATTTATCACATAGCATTCGTAATACAAACCGATTTAGCTTAAAGGACTCACCTCAGATTTCTTCCTGAATAAAACTGCTTCTGACGATTGCTACCTATGACAACACCGATAATCGGTAAGCCAAAAATAAAGAAAACTTAATGACTTAAAACTCAGGAATAAGAACACAACACACTGCCAAAACACTGATCCGGTCGAGTACCAAAAACCCGGTCGAACAACAGTTCCGGTCAAACAGGCAACCCCGGTCGAACCGACATCCGGTCGAAGGGATGCCCGGTCGAAGGGACCCATCGGTCGAACGACCACCCGGTCGAACGAACCCATCGGTCGAACGACCCTTCATCTTGATTCATCAAGAACACCAAGAACAGATCAAATGCAGAACCCAAATCAAAATGAGAAAATACTCAGATCTCACAATGGAACGGTTTAAAACCTTCACAACGAGATTCTACGCGGCTACAAGCATTCAGATCAAAGCATTAAGCTAGATTCGTACCTTGATTTGGAGAAAACCGAACGACCTCTTTCTCCTGCTTCTCTTCTCTCTCTCTCTGATTCTCAAGACTGATATTGGTGATATTTTTAAAATATCTAAAATCTGATTTCTATTTATATAACCCAAGTTACATTTTACCCCCTTGAACTTTGGGTAAAAGTCAACTTTTCACCCAACCCCAAAATAGCGGGTGTTACATAACCGTACCTTCTTAAATGGAGAGTTCAATTTATATTTGCGCTTTGAGTGAGTTTTGGGTTAAAACTAATTTATGAAAGGGCGGTTTACATTGGTATCATCATTTTGTAGTAGTTTGATTTGGAAAATGTCCAAATTGGTGTTCTCCGTCTAAAATGCATATTAATGGAAAACGAGTCGTTTGCATATTCAAAGCATACCTTTTGAAATATTATGATTTAAACTGCATTATCTATTTTCACAGACATCTTTATTTACGTTGAAAACTCTTGAGCTCACTAGGCGTTAAGCCTAACCTTTTTATTTGTCGGCATGTGCATCAGGTTCCAGTTGGGTTTTGGTTCTAGAAACCACGAAGAGTTGAACCTTAGCCTTGTGCAAAAGTAAGTAGTTGGTGAAGTCTTCCGCAATTTTGGAGATAGCGACTATTATGGGGTTTTAGTAGCACCCGTTCTTATCATAGGCTTTTGTATAGAATGAATGTTTGTATTGAGATTAAATCTTAATTTGTGGTTATAGATAATTCCTTTATTGATGTATTTAGAAAATTTTAAATAAGTTGTTATTTCCAGATTTGAGGGTGTTACACTCTCCCTCCCTCTCTCTCATCATCATTCTTGTGCTAAAATAATCAAAGCAATTTTAGTTAAAAATTAAACTATTTAATGACTATTTCATTAAAGTAATTTTTGTTGAAAAAAATTAAAATAAACAAAAAGGGTATTTTGGTCATTTACCAAAATTCCATTCCAATTCTAAAGCTACAATCTTTGAACCAAACAGAAAAATTTCAATTCATTTAACATATTCCATTCCAATTCTGTCAACCAAACAGGTGGTCAAATCTGACAACATTCCATTCCAATTCCTTCAAAGTCAAATTCCTTTGACAGATTCCATTCCATCCAAAAACATTATGCGAACCAAACACCCCCTTAAAGTATTACAATACTGTTATGTTTAATATAATTCACATTTACATGTGATCCTATGAAGATTATACATATGTTATATATGAAACAATTTACAGTCACATATAATCCTATAAAGATTCACACAATGTATAAATGTATGCAATACATAACTTTTGGGAATAGTTTCTCAAACTATAAACCATAATAAATTACATTTCATTTTGATGTAATTTACTAAATTAAATCAAAATTTAATGGTTGTAATTAAACTAACACAACAACATTAGGGGCCAAATTGTAATTTTATGATGGAATTGCAAACAAACCACTTGAGAACCATGGCGGCCACGTTATTATTATTATTATTATTATTATTATTATTATTATTATTATTATTATTATTATATTGTTTATTGCCATTTTCAACAAAATTCACTTTATTAAGTTTTCAGTTACTTTGAATTTTGATTTGACATAAAACAAACTAATAAATAACTTGTCTCTATATTTGAAGCAAATTAATCTTGAAACGGTATAACCACAAATACTCACATCACGAAAACGATCGTATCAACATTATTTACAATTTTTTTTCAAAAAAATAAAAATAAAAACAAGGAATTAGTGACAATAAGTTAGGCTGTTAAACGTTTTTTCAATTAAAACCGTAACATTATGATTTACTGACATTACGTCTTGTTTTATATATTGAGACTACTGGGATTGTTTGGTTGGTTTTCCATTAGTTTCGGGGTGGATAAAGTTGTCTATGTGAATTAATAAGTCATCTGTCTATATAGATCGAGAAAGATTTTTGTTTGGGATAATTTTTTTTCATAGATGAGAGGAATGTGTTTTTAAATTGGGAGGAGCTGGTTTGGGGAAAAAACATGGCTTTTTGCATAAAACTCCTCCCTAAAAGCTTACTGAATAAACCACTTTCTATATTATGGAGTCACTATCAAACAATCATATATAATTGACCGAACAAGATGTAATGTAAGTCACATTAAACTCGTTAAGCTACTAAGAAACATGTTTTACGTACATTTTAAGATTATTGGTTATCACGATGTACTTAGTATCATTTTCTTATACTTTTTGAAACCAACAAAATAACACCTGAAAACTAGAAACAATATCTGAACCATATTTGAAAACTCTTGCCGAAAAACTCATGAAGATTTCGATAAAGAAGAGCCCATAAATGACATGATCCCAAACTCTCTTTGGCGTTTGAACAAGGTTTTTTAAAGACTAAGGGGTTGTTTGTTTTTTTAAAAAAACCTCTTAATGACTCTTAAGTCTGAATCGTTCGGACCTTTTTACACACCACCTCTTATTAATCATAACTAAAATAAGATTTCAGACTTTAGACATCTTAAAAAACAAACGGCACCTAATTGTGTACCCGTGCAATACGCCAGAACGCAAAGGTTCTATCAAGATAATTTCAATTGTTAAATATCAAATTTTTGCAAAATATCTTTGAAATATTGGGTAGTTTACATGTGGTATTAAGAGTTTTTCGCAATGCAATGGAATGTATCGTAGATCCAAAAATGAAAAATTAATCCAATTTCTCATTCAAAAAATCTAAAATTTTATGTTTAAACAAAATAGAAATTACAATCATTTTTAATTATACACAATCATCACTTAAAATATTTTGATACCCCACATTTGATGTGTAGACTCCAATTCTGATTGAGCATTTTGAGAGGCTTAACTAGTATCTTTGTATTACCATGCACACACACACACACAAAGGTATATAGGGTTAGGTTGAAACGAGAACAATGACTAAATAAGAAAACACGATAACGGCCAAATCACATGTGATTCGCACGACCTAGGTCGCGGACCAAGTCACTTGCACACCCTTTGCTTGATCATGTTCCGTAGTTGCATGTGATTTCAATGGAAAATCACATGTGATTTGGTTGTTGTCGTATTTTTATATTTTGACTTTGTTCTCGGTTGAATCTCTTTCTCTCTCTCTCTCTCTCTCTATGTGTGTGTGTGTGTATATATATATACATATATATGGGAAGTTTCCGTTAGGAACCTAAATTGATTAGGAGTCGGAGGACCGCACACAGTGCAACACGTGACATATTCATCAGGAATATGTGATTCATGATGATATTCATCATTAATGTATTATTCATGATGAATATTCATCCTGAAGATGGACATGTGGCGTCATGTGGGCGATTCCCAAGTTTCTACGAAACTTCCTCTCTCTCTCTATATATATATGTGTGTGTGCATGTGTATGTGTATGTGTGTGAACTTGCACATCATGCATAAAAAATGTACCTTTCCATAAATTTTAAGAGAGGTTTTTTTTACCAATCAATGGTCATTTTACACGATGGTGACCCTTATCCAATTAATGTTTACATGGTCAGAGACGTTTTATTTAGATATTAAATTAAAAATACATGAAAAAGAAAATAATATTTGGATAACCAAGATATTGTACATAACATGTATTGTATGCACATTTTCTCACCCTCTATGATCCAACTTCTTGTTGCTTATTCTAGAGATAGACAAACCGGTTAACCAGACCATTGACCAGTCCGGTCGAACCACCCATGAACCAACCTTTGTTAACTGGTCCGGTTCATACCTGTCTCTAGAACCTTAACTTATTCTATAACAATTCAAAGATAAAACAAAGACAACAAAGCAACAAATTAAACACTGCAAATAAAAGACCGGCTTTATTCGGCAATCAGCTTCATGTAACTCGATCAATGGATATACGATCACCTTCTTTCAACTTGTAGTTTTAGGTGCCGATGAAACCGGTGCACTCTGCAAAAAAGATCAATACTGTTAGAGTCTCATATCCACTAGACTTGGACCTCTCTACTTCAACATATGTTGAAACATCTGTAATCTCCTCTCCTCAAATGGCTTTTTTGGAGACTATATGATGTGGGGTTCCATATATTTCACATGGTATCAGAGTCATACCATTCAAGACATCTGGGCCCTTCCAGCGGAGTCCGCTGGAGGGGACATGTTAGAATCCCACAACAGCTAAACTTGGACCTTCTACTTCAATATGCATTGGAACCACCTTTTTCTCACCTCAAATTGCTCGTTTGGAGAGTAATTTGAAGGGGTTTCACATATGTCACAACTAAATCAAACCAAACAAAACAAACCCAATATATCCTACCTAGAGGTGGGGTCCAGGAGGGGTAACCTCTATAAAAAATTAGAGCAGTTGTTTCCGTGAAAAACCTGGATTAGATATATCTCACAAATATGTTACACAAATGCATTTTTCCTTGTATCTTGCCTCGTATTCGGTCTTTTTTCTAGGAGACTTAAATTAGAAAACGGTTGACGAAGTGAAACGGGCGGGTAAACATAACAAATGCATACGAAGACGAATTTGTGAACCGATTAAGATTTCTCACCAATGGGACACCATTCAGAGCTCTTTCTTCCAAGAATCTTGATGGTTTATAAAAGTTGCCATATTTTTCAGACCAATTCTTGAGACTTGTATATATGTGTTTACTCCCAACCAAATCTCCCCAGAAGATGATGCCACCACTACATCCAAAACCACACAACTATTAAAGCAGTTATCTTTTAAAATTAAATCAAACGAGCTCAGTATACAGTATATCCCATATAGAGGCAAGATCTGAGGGTAGGATGTACGGTGTCTTTTGTCTCACTACGAAAAAATTCGTTTTAGAGGACGCCTAAACATTAATAAAATACTTTTAATAAAATACTTTTAGAAGACCAAACCAAAAAGGGTCATATCTAAGAGTGTTACAATAGGTTTATAGGACGCTTTTAAGTGTTTTAAAAAGTTTTTAATGATGTTTTTTAAATAAAGTGCGGTATTAGCTATTTTATATAACACTATTTGAAAAGATGTTCTATAAAATAGCTAATAGAACACTTTATTTTAAAAGTGTATTAAAAAGCTTGTTAAAGTGACTAAAAACGTCCTATAAATCTATTGTAACGCTTTTAGATAGAACGTTTTATAGTTTGGTCCTATAATCTTAAGTCTTATAAAGTATTTAATAGAACACTTAGACATTTTAGACGTCATATAAAGCCAATTTTGTTGTGGTAAGTTTGATTATGTGAAATGCGAATGCAAAAATAATCTTTTTTTATCGATGTTTTTTTTGTCCAAAGTCGCGTATTATTGTAAAGTGTAGTGTTCTTTTTTGCATTTACATACGAACGATGGGATGTTTGTAACAAGAAACTAATATAATCGTTGAAAATGCCATTGATAGGCGTCATATAATAGGTGAAAAGGCAAAGGGTCATTGGACAAACAGTGTCCACGTTGCTGGTAGAGCCCAACCTCCCATGTGATTAAGGATTAAACCTCACCAAAAGCGATGAGTGTTGTCAGTATCTGTCGTGTGTGTATATTATATTATATACTTCAAAAAGAAAAAAAAATGACGTACCGTTGTGAAGGGAAACCCATCCCAAGAACGGATGCAATGTCAAGGTCAGCTACTCGAACAACAATTCCTTCCTCTATAACACGACATGCCTCGTTCACCACCGGAAAGAGTACCATCTCTATTATTTCTTGGTCGGTGACGGATATGGGCTGCCATGGAGAATTCAAGCATACACATTATTTTCAGAGACTTTTGTACACAAAAGGGTAAATTGCATCGAGATGCAACGTACTTGTATTTTGATCTGATTCCTATTTTATGTAACGTACTTTCAAAACTTTCATTTTGGTACCTCAGATGTAATATCTCAAATATTTAAATCAAAATACGTTACACAAAATATGAATCAGATCAAAGTACGTTGCATTTTCAATACATTATTAGATGTAAACTTGGTATCTAAATGTTTAAGATGTCATATATGTAGTTCTGAACTACCAAAATGAAGTAGAAATATCGTGATTTGTGCACAGTAATATTCCATTATTTCCATAGATTTTTAAAATGAAGTGTTTTTCTTTTTATTAGGGGCAATTTTTTTGGCTTTCCACCGTGGACATCCAAAATTTCAGGACCGACCCTGTAAAAGCTAAGCCATGGCTTGAGCTTGCCTGAGCGGAACAACGACTTGAACTTGATTAACGGAACCATTGCCTTCATGAGTCAGGCCTTGAGCTGAGCCTAAGCCTACTGACCTTTTCATAAGTCAAGCATGCTTGGGCTCGGCTCAAGATGTTGAGAATAAGAGGGAGGGAATGGCTCTTCACTTAGCGGTCGGTTGCAGCTAGATGGTTGGGTGGGTGGTGGCTGAAATACGGTCCGAACCAGAAAGGTTATTTCTTTTGTACCTTTCCTTGCGGCATAAGAATGGCTAGCCTTCTCGACTCCTCTATAATTGGTAGCACTAGAGGATCGGGTTTAGGCTTGCTACCTTGTTCGTAAACGTAGTACCCTTTCCCATTGTTTTTACCTGAAATAGCCGTGTCATGAAAACATAAGACCCTTGATTGAAAGATAACAAGAAACGATATATGTATATACATACACCTACATATATATATATATATATATAGGGGCGGGATTAGGTTCATTTGAGAAATGCTAAAAATATGAGAAATAAAGAAATGATCCTAGGTCAACATTTGCGGCTTTGACCGTGAAGCACCAGATAATTCCCCGGGTGGTCTGTAGAAGATAGAGGGATAGTTTCGTAAAATACTCAGGACGAGTTCATATATGAACCTGTATGATTAACATATGAATTATATGCTCATATATGAACCAGTGTAATTTACATATTAATTTTTTTAACTGGTTCATATATGAACCTTTGTGATTCATATATGAACTATGAAGTATACGTTCATATATGAATCAGTTAATTAGTTCATATGTAAATCACAAAGGTTCATATATGAATCTGCTAATTAGTTCAACTGATTCACATATGAATCTACAGTTAATTAGTTCATATGTGAATAAGTTAATTGGTTCATATATGAACTTGTACTGTGTATTTGTAAAAATTACGAAATTGTCCTTCTATTTTTGGAATAGTCGCAACTTTTGACCAGTCAAAGCCGTAATTGTTGACCAGTCAAAGACGCAATATTTGACCGGTCAAAGTTGATCTTGACCGAATGAAATGTTATGATTACTTCTCTATTTCTTATATATTTAGCATTTCTTAAATGAATCTCTCCCTATAGAGGCGTTCAAATACAACCCCTTTACACGATTCAATCCATGCAACCCTTCTATCCACCACTCATTTTATTTTCACTTTTGTATATAAGAAAAATGAAAGAAGCTGAAAATAAAATGAGTGGTGGATAAAGGGGTTGCAACATGTAAAAAAGTTGCATAATAACCCATATATATATATACATACACACACATATATAGGGCTAATCATGTGAAAACCACAAAAAGATTACAAACCGTGAGAATCACTGTGCATCATGTGTTATATCACAGATTTTTTTGATCTTAGGCCATAACTTAAGGTAGTGAATTTGTTTCACAATGTGAAACTCTTTTACGTGTTTGTGAAACAAAAGATATGTGTAAAAAGTTTCACATTGTAAAACAAATATGTGTTAATTAGTACCGTAAACCCTTGCCTTAATTTTAAAAAATCATGTCAAACAATACCTTAAAATAAAAATTCTCACTGTTCTCATGATATATGGGGGATCTCAATTCATTATATATATATATATATATAGAGAGAGAGAGAGAGAGAGAGAGAGAGAGAGGAGGGGAGGGGAGGGGTTCAGGAAAACCGGAAAAAAAAATGAAAATTGAGGAACACCTTAACCGTTCATCTACATGTTATGCATACAAAGTAATTGAAGATATTTTCTGGTTTCTATGCACATGTTTATACTGAAATTTTTTAACACCAAATTATTTGTATGCATATGTATAATCGTGAGATGAATGATTATTAAGGTGTTTTTCGATTTTTCAACTTTTTACGGTTTTCCGAACCTTACATTATATATATATATATATATTATAGAAAGTTACCATTTCGTCCATTTTTAACCAGAAGGTCAGTAACAGGAGAGTAGAATGAGCGATCAGGAAAAGCTGTTGCATATTCTTTACCAACAGCAACTGCTACACCATATCCACTCAAATCTTCAAGCCTACAATCACAATTTCAATCAAAAATCCCATTTAAAACATGATTAATTACCTGCAGTAAAAACCCATTAAAATTCACAGTAAAAAAAACTTACTGGAATGGGCCCATTGGGAGCCCAAAGTTTGTGATCAATCGGTCGATTCTAAACAAGTCCACACCTAAAAGAACCAACATGTGTGCACTCTGTTTGTACGGAAAGAAGGCCCGATTAACCGCGAATCCCGTACAATTTCCGACGACGACGGGGACTTTCTTCATGATTTTCCCGATCGTCATGAGATCGACGATCACTTGTGCGGAAGTCTTTTCGGTTCGAACGATCTCCAATAGCGGCATCATATGAGCAGGACTGTCATCATTTTAGAAGGAAAAAGAAAAATCAAAGTGTTAGTTAAGAACTTTTGATCATCTTTTAGATGATACTAGAAGCGTACTCGCGCAATGCAGCGAGATACATCACGATTTTAATGTTTCATTTTATTTTTTTGTCGATTTACGGTACGATTTTGGATGATTTTGAGAAAGTGATAATGTTTTTTTTATAAATTTGTTTAATTTAGGCTTAATAATATAATTTTTTTATATAAAAAAAAATAAGTATTTTGTTAGAATTCAATGATTATCTTATATATTTTAATGACATCTAGAAAAAATAACCAATTACATATTTAATAATATAATTAAAACAAATTTATAGTAATATAATATATTATTAATAGTGATTAATGGAAAGATTTGCATAAAAGAAAGATCTTGCACATACCAAATTGGTGGGTGTTAGAAGTCTGTAGTAGTAATATGTATCTTGTGCTTTGATACTTGTAAATTAAGAGAATTTTAAAATCTTGCATAAAATGATGGTACATTGTTCCTAATAATTTTTATTTAAGAGTTTTTTATCCATGCTTTATAATATAGTATAGATATAGATATAGCAAGAGTTATGCTCTTAATAGCGGTTCGCAGCCTTGAAGGGTGCGTCTGGTCTGTGCTCACCAATCGCAAATTCACCATCATTCTAAGTTTATCAGCGATTTTTTTTTTGTTGGACTATTTGTGACTATTTATAATTTCTTTTTTGTTAGATTGAATATAATACGTGTTAAGTTATTTATATTTTATGATATATTATGTATATAATTCTAGATACTTATATGAATCGCTATTTTTGGACCATTATACAACCGTGAGAACTGGTATTTTAAATCACAGTATTGTTTGCAATTTGGCATTTTGACAGTTGTAACAGCATGGGGTATTAGAGGATCTAGGGTTTGCATATTGTTTAGAATTCCGAGCTTTAGGCTATGTCAAAGTAGGTGATAAACTAACTGACAAACTATTAATGTTTGTTAAAAACTAGTTGATAAACTAGATAAAAATGTAAAATGACCTAAAAAGGACAAATTGGAAAGTTAATTGGAAAAATATAAAGGGCATAATTGAAAAAAGGTGGAAAAATTCCCTATAGTTTATTGAACTGCTACTTAGCTTATCAGCTAGCTCATGGATAACCCAAAAGGAGATTTTCCAATAAGCTCAAAGCCGATTTATGGTTGTCAGATATGACCTTAATACATCCTTTGTGCATATTTGATTCCGTTAACTTCAAAGAAACATGTATAGAGAACATTACAAAGATACGGGCTATGTCACTTAACCTGAAGAAATGTGCGCCCACAACTCGATCTTGACATCCGAGTTTCTCTCCAATTAAGTCGAGGTCAATGGCTGACGTGTTGGTTGCGAAAATGCAATGAGGGGGGCATGCCTTCTCGATCTCACTGAAGATTTTTTGCTTTAACTGAAGATCCTCGGTAACAGTCTGTCATCAAGTAGCTAATCAAACAACTATGCACGACAATCTTTATATTTTACAGTGAAATCATCAGTTCATTTTACGTAATTGGATTCACAAGAGAATATGAGGTTGTTAGTTAACGAAATAAGAACATACCTCTATGACCATATCCACATCGTTGAATTCTGAGTAGTCCAATACCCCTTTAATCATCGACAAGGCTTTGTCAGCTCGAGACTGTGCCAACTTTTTCCCCGCAACCAAACCTCGGACATTTGCTAAAAGCAAATAATATCGTTTTAAGTTTTTTACAGCAAAAATATTAAAAACTTTGAATGGTGGGATTTGATAACTCAAAGATTTGTTAAATATCAAGTATCCATTTGGCAGTCACACTACAACAAGATTGAGTTTATAGGATGCCTAAATTATTTAAACGTCCTAATAAAGTGCCTTGTAGAACTTAATTTTATAAGATCAAAAAATAAAGTATCTTATCTAAAAGTGCTACAATAAATTTACAGGACGATTTTGGGCATCGTAACAAGTTTTTTAGGACATTTTTAAAATAAAGTGTCATTTTAACTATTTTATAAGTGTTCTATAAAATAGTTAATAGGACACTTTATTTTAAAAAGGTCCTAAAAAACTTGCTATAATGCCCAAAAATGTCCTATAAACTTATTGCAAACATTTTTAGACAAGACACTTTATTTTTTTAGTCCTATAAAATTAAATCATATAAGAAACTATATTAAGACGCTTAAACACTTTAGGCGTCTTATAAACTCAATTTTCTTGTAGTGGATCACCATTTTATTTGGAAATGAGTAATCTCAGCAGACTAATCCCATGGCAAATCGCAACTGTAGTTGTCCCCTACAGCCCTGAGGTAAATCTTCAGTGGCCACAAGCGCATATGCAGACGGCAGTCACCATTTCATGATGGTGAATAAATCACATGATAAACTTTTTTTTTTAAATGGAGGAGAGATTACCTTCGATCGTTTTTATCGCCTTTTGAAGATACTCGGAGTCGACTTCTTTGAGAACAACGTATATATTACTAACGATAAGGGTCGTAACTATTCCGGAACCCATTAAACCTCCACCGATGATAGCAACTTTCTTGACTCCCCTCGGCTTGATCCCTAAATCCGTAACATTAGGTACCTGCCCGTGATGAAAAAATAAGTCGAGCTTAAAGAAAATATCCGGGTGAAAAAAATGTTCATGTTTGCGGATTCGACCAACTAGCGTACCTTTGAGGTTGCGCGTTGCGCAAAGAACACATGCACAAGACCTTTCGAGTTGTCGGAAACAACAAGCTCGCCAAACACTTGTCCCTCCTGAGGAATAAATTTTAGTATAATTTAATTTAGGTTGTATGGACCAACTTGCGCGCACCTTCACTAATCCCATGGGGACCAGAAGATAACAACAAGAAAAATAAATCCTCAGTGGCTTTGAGTAGACTCGAACTAGTGACCTATGTGAAGAAGTCTCATAACCTAGCATTTATTTTCCAATTAAACTAACCCTAATATTTACGTTGTGTTCTTGAATTTCAGAAGAAAATAATGTGAATGAATCGAAAAGAAAAGAAAGGAGAAAAAATAGAGGAAAGATGTCAATTTACAAATACACCCTTATTTATTTTACAACGGATTGTAATTGATGGTAGATGTGTAATTCAATAAATATTTTTAATTTTGTTTTTATTTATTTTCTGGGAGTAAAGTTTTTGTAGGAAAATCAGTCTTACTTTTCTTCTTTTTACTTTATTTTTCCTCCCAAAAAAATTGAGAACACGATATTTTTCCTTTTCCCCCTCCTAGTATTCAAATATCTAAAGTACTTGTCAACAATGACAAAATAGAAGAATCTTACAAAAAAACACTAATGTCATCGATATTTTGGAATGATTATTGTGCAACAAACGAGGGAATCTTGGATTTTAACATTACTGCAAAAGGAAATGAAACATTTATTTTGGTCCATACCAAATGGACCTTGTTGAACATATATTTTGGGACGAAGAGAATGCAACCAAACATACCTTCAAAACACCGGGGTATCCTCCCTGCACGATGCCTTCTTCAATTACATCAAGGCACGCTTGGTGATGTGGCAAATTTGGCGCAATTCGTTTGGATTGTTGTCTAGCAACCTTAATTATCTCATCTGCTTCAGATAACGAACCAATTTTGTCAGTGCTATGAAGGGAGCGGACCCACGGTTTACGTTCCTCAACAATGTCTAATGCCCATTGCCTAGAGACATTAAGCAACTCTTGAGGAGGCACAATAGCATCAATGAGACCTAGCGTTTTCCCTTCTTCAGAGAGTATCGGTTTAGATGTCTACAAAAGATATACTTACATCAATATCAATGAATAAACCGGAAATTAGTTACTCTTTGTCTCCATATTTGTTTCTTTTGTGTGCCAAAACGCTTATCATTTAAGATCGGGTGGTAATCGTGAATAAAAAGTAGATAAAAAGTTGACATGGATATATAAAGGCACAACCTTTATTTTGTTCAAATAACACCAAACCGAACCAAATAATTCCAATATATCCTATTAGAGAGTAGGGTCCGGGGAGGGTGCGTGTAACATCCGATGCCAACTGTATTAGATATTGTCCGTTTTGTCTACACCTGTACTCACAGTTTTAAAATGCACATGATAGAAGAGGTATCGGTCACTTATAAGGCAACCTTAGTTCCCCTCCCAACCGATGCGGGATCTTACAATCCACCCCTTGGGAGCCCAACGTCCTCGTTGGCACACAAGTACAGATCCTGACTCTCATACCATTTGTAACATCTCAGACAACCATACTATATATTGTTCACACCTAAACTCATAGTTTTAAGACACATCTGATAGAGGAGGTATCCAGTCTCTTATAAGGCAATCTTAATTTCTTTCCCCAACGATATAGGATCTTATAATACAATTTACATTGTATACAGACCTGTCATCTACTCCCGCATGATAGAGTGGTTGTTTTTAAAATTAAACGACAATTTTAAGATATAACTAAAATAAGAAAACCACAATGGCCAATTAAGTTTTGCCATGTGTAAACTTGTTGAAGGAGAAAGGAACTCACCAACATCATTTCAATTGCCTTTGGCAACCCCAATAGTCTTGGAAGTCGTTGGGTACCTTAAAAAAGTAATTAGGATTTTTATTAAGTAAAAATTGTAAAATAAAATCGAGGTTTATTTAGGAACCTTAAATATTTTATAAATTAATGAACAATTTTATTTGTGAGTATTCACCATGAACAACGTGATAAAATATTTAGAGTAAACTACTATTTTCGTCCTTGTGGTTTGTTGTTTATAACTATCTTCGTCCCTGATCTTTAAAATTTGCTTTTTTGGTCCTTGTGGTTTGCAACTCCTTTCGCTTTTAGTCTATGAGAATATTAGTTTTAGGGACGAAAATGGAAAGGAATTGCAAATCACAATGACCAAAAAAACAACTTTTAAAGTCAGTAACGAAGATGGTTATAAACAACAAACCACAAGGACGAATTTATGATGAATGTCGTGACAGATATTGATGAGTACTCACAAAATAGGTAATTCATGGGTTTCTAAAATATGTAAGGTTTCTAAATGAACATGCCCCTAAAATGAAGGTGTTAAAATACACATATTGTTATATGTTGTACCTCCGGCGCCTGGAATAATTCCGAGAGACAATTCGGGCAAGCCGAGTTGAGCGTTTGGAGTTGCAATACGTGCATGGCATCCCTGTTTTAAACAACCGATGAGAATTCTTTTAAAAAGCTTATATTTGCGAACAACGAAAACTTTATTGACACTAGAATTTCAAACCATTGCAACTTCTAACCCGGCCCCGAGTGCAAGTCCTTCTATCGCAGCAACTATAGGTTTCTTTGCATCTGAGTTTCCAACCAAACAAATACAAGTATATCAGATTTTAACCGAAACAAATCTTTGTATGAATAAGGGGTTGTAATATTAAAGCATCTTGAACAGTTATGCTGTATTTTCTCTTTTTTCTTCCAAATTTGGAAATATCTCCATTATCTCTACATTTTTTTCTCTATTTTAGAATAAAGTTTAGCATTACAGTTGGAACAAACTTATCCCTTATTTTTTAAAATTCTAAAATAACATAGTTGTTGAAGATGCTCTAAAGCTATATTGAAGATGCTCTAAGATATATATATATAGTCAGGATTAGGGGAAAACCTCAAAAAAACGGAAAACTGAAGAAAAATCTTGGTAGCCCTTCATCTGGACAGTATAACATGCACACGTGCATAATGGACTTGTGCATAAAAACCAAAAAAACAACATAATTTACAAGTACATACCGTCCAGATGAAAGACTATCAGAGTGTTCTTCAGTTTTCTCTTTTTTTGAGGACCTCTGTCTATATATATATATATATATATAAGGGGAAACCTCAAAAAAACGAAAAACTGAGGAACACCCTACACCCTAGTAGTCTTCCATCTGGACGGTATGCACTTGTGCATACAAGTAATTAATTAGTTTTTTTGTTTTTATGCACATGTGCATATTATGCACTTGTGCATGTTATAAATTACTTGTATACAGAAGTGCATACTGTTCAGATGAATGGCTACTAAAGTGTTCTTCAATTCTTTTTTTTGAGGTTTTCCCTTAACCCGTCTCTCTATATATAGTTATATATAAAGTTTTAAGTTCAGATAAGACCTTCAATTTTGTTGCCCACCAGGTTAATGGAAAAATCAGTTAGAAGAGATAACTTTCCTGCCAATCCAAACAATGCTTAATCGTTAACAAACATATTTGAACAATAAAATAAACTAATAATACTCACTTGCAGCAAAAACATCATACTGGTGATTTTAGTGTTATCAATCATTTTTGGTGTAATTGTGATTTACAAGGGAACAATCATGAGATAAGGCAAATATAACGTGAGTTAAAAGATGCGAAGTGCACACTCACAAATGTTTGCCCCTATCACTTTAGATCACCATAAGGTAGTGCCCTTGGCAGTGATCTACGAATTTTACGATGGAGATTACGACTATGTTTGGCAAACTAGCTGATAAGCTAGTTTTTCAAAACGCTACTATGAATAGTTTTTCAATAAGCTAGCTTTTAAGCTAGTTTATGGTCATCCAAACATATTAAAAAACAAAAGCTAGCTTTTTGTGCCAAACAATGCCCAAGGAATTTTAAGTTTATGGATGTTTTGAATGAAATTTAGAAGCTTTTAATCGAGAAGGTTGACTCAGAGCTTCTAAGTAAGCTTTTGATCCCTTTCAACTTTATTCACAAGCAGTTATATTAATTGTTTGTTGTGCAGTTATCTATTAACTGCTCAACTACCAATTAAACATCGATCTCAAGCTAATGTATACATACTCGAGTTTTTCTGCCTTAAGAATGAGAGCTAGTGATTCTTAGATTATATTAATACTTATTTAATGAAATCTAAAGCATAACAGGTCGGAATATAGTAATTGGAAAATGTAATATATATACACGAACCAAGAACTATATATCCAAATGACTGTAACCACGAAAACCCAGATTCTGAACACATCAAAATGATAAGGCTATACCATTTTGGAACACTTTGATGTCAAATCCACCCGAAAACTTCCCATGCTTGCCTACATAAAATAAGAGAACTCGAATTTAGCAACCAAAATCCAAAAAAACACCAAAAATCTCGCATAATATATCAAATATAACAATTTTAAAAATATATTTATAAGTTATATAAAGATTAAAGTTATATTTTTTTTTGTTTCAAAAAAAATAAATTTTTAATAAATGGTTTAAAATTACTTTTTTGAAAAATTATTAATTATTTAAGATGTATCCATTGATAAACTTTGTTTTTATTCATATTATGTGTAACGAGTATTTAAATTCATCAATTAATAAAAGAAATTCTAAAATTTGTATTTGGTTATATAAGTCCACATCTATATAAAAATTGACTAATTTTTTAACAAATTAGTAGTTCTAGGTTTGTATTAATTAACATATTGTATTATTAATATTTTTTTAATTATATTATATAATGTTAGAATTGACTAATTTTTTTAACATGTCATTTTTGGTAATTTTATGATTTTCAATTAGCTTAACAACTGATGTACTAAATGTAATTAGTTTATCAACTAGTTTATCAGTTATCAGCTAGATTATCAGTTAGTTTGCTAAACATAGCCTGAAGAAAAAACATCAAAAAGTTTGTAGCCATTCAAATTAATGTCTAATTACATCAAAATGACAATAAAAATTCAATAAAGACAAATATTTGTTTAACAAATTACCGGTCAAAACGATCGCTTTTACATCATCATTGCTGATAGCTTCTCCGACTTTCTCCTTTAGTGAAGCAATAACTAAAGAGGAACCCAAAACAAAACAAATAATCAATATTTAACATCACGTTAAGCACGAAAAAACGAACTAATAAAAACCTTGTATACTAAACAACTTGAAACTCCAAAAAAGAAAAAAAAACTGAACTAAAAAATGTGCTTCATAGTGGTGTCATTAAAATGTCAGATTCCATGTAAAACTGATCGGTTAGGATTACTGATAATCAATTTTATACCCCAAATATTTCTATGTATTAGGGGGTACTTAAAAAAAACTCAATTTAAGTGTTAGGAAATATTGTTTTTTTAGTTAAAATTTGTATGATGCCCCCACTATTTTTTTTCACTAGATTTGTTCTAAATAACTTTAATACAAAATGCAAACAACTTTTTTTGTTCAATGTTTGCATTAATATGTAATGTATTACTTACAAGCAATGTTTTAAAAACCGGTTTTTTGGTTGACCTGGTGTGGTGATCGGGTCACGGTTTAACCGGTTCAACCATCAGGTCAACCCGGTTTCAAGAATTTCTATGTAATTTTCATTTTCCTGCATACATAGATATATATGAAACTAAAAATTTGATGTCCACAAGTTAAAACCTTAAAAATACACATAACAACAAGTTTTACATCAATAAAAAACATTAAAAAAAACACATAACAACAAATTTTACATCAATCCAAAAACACACATAAGTATAAGTTTTTCATCAATCCAAATACATCAAAACGAAACATAACGATCAAACCAAATCATAGATCTTGAGACATTGGAGTGTTGGTTTTTAACGCCAATACGTATTGCCTATTGGACTATTGGTTTTTAACTTTTTTTTACCGGTTCAACCAGTTCATTATGACCGGTTCAACCAGTTTTTTAATAGAACCGGCCGGTTCAATCCAGGTCATAAAATGACATCAACCCGGTCGCAATTGACCCGGTTTCTTTACCGGTTCCCGGTTTTTAAAACATTGCTTACAAGTTTGTTATAAATAAGGTTTATTTCTTTAGCCCCTGGTGAATTATAAATCACTCGAATCTTATATTAATATGTAATATATTACTTGCTTTCGGCTTAATCGAAATTATATATAGGGGGTCTTCTTTTGAGAAGTCATAAAATTGTGATAACCTTGAAATTAGTGTGTCATATGTTATTTCATATGATTTTTTTTTTCATCTAAGGCTAGTATTTAGAATATTGATTGACATATATTTGTTTCACAATGTGTTTGGTTGACATGTATCTGTTTCACAATGTGAACCTTTTCAGTTTGTTTGTGAAATAAAAGTTACACGTAAATTTTTTTACATTGTAAATCGAATACATATGAAACAAAAACATTGTGAAACAAATATATGTTAATCAATACATTCAATACTAACCTTAGATGAGAAAAAAAAATCATGTGAAACAATACCTTAAGGTAAAAATTCTCACGAATCTTACAACTTTTGGAGTTCTCAAATGATTAAACTCCTGGATATAATAGTATAATTGTTTTGTTTAATTAAAACAATAAAAATCAATCGAAAACCAAACCAAATAAGTTATCTTTACTTGGTTAACCAAACCGTTTAATTCAAAAACCGAATAACCCGAAACCATTTTGGTTAGGATAAGTTATCGGTTTTGGATTTTTTGACACCTCTAAGTATGCCACTAACGATAAAAGTTTCTGAATCCGTCAATGATTATTTTTCATGAAAGTTATTAAGGCTATGTTTGGCAAAAAAAAACTAGCTTATCAGCTAGTTTTTTTTTTCTAGTACATGTTTAGATAACCATAAGCTAACTTATTGAAAAGCTACTCATAGTAGCGTTTTGAAAAGCTAACTTATCAACTAGTTTGCCAACAATGCCTAATGGGAAGGAAATCTTACTTGGGATGGCAAAGGCATTAATAGGTGGATTGGAAAAGGTGATCACAGCAACACCATCAGAACCCACCTCCATTTTCACTTCCATTATTTTCCTTTAATTTCTTGAGTAATTGGTCAAGTGAGTCACAGTGGGATTCAATTGAGAAGATGAAAGCAATATATACATATATATATATATATATATGTGTGTATGTATAAGAGAGTTGTAGTGTGTGTATGCATGTGGTGGTTGTCAAAAAGCAAAAACCCTTTGGTGTTTGAGTTTAGGGGCTTTAAAGTTTGGTGGTAGTTACAAAATACCTTTTATTTATTTGAAAATTACAATTTAGTCCCTTAGTTTCTTAGGTGCGTTTGGTATACTGGACATGACAAAATTGGACATGACGTATCCTCGTTTAGGAACTGTTAGGACTTTGGTATATCGAATTTGGTTACAAAGTTGAATCTATGAAGATCAAAAGTTTTATTTAAGGGGGAGCTCAGAAAGACATGAAGACAAACAACACCAAAGTTTTTCAGAGATTCAAGAAAGAGAGAAGATCAAAACATGAGGATTTCAAGAAGATAAATCATTTATACAGCTTTAGGGGGAGATTGTTATGACTGAAAGTTCTAGTGCATGAAAAGTTATATAAAACATTTATATAGTTTAATTGTTAATTATTAATCGCGTTGTAAAAATCTTTTATTTAATATTGGACTTGTTTGGTTTGTTGGGTTTTGGGCCTATAGGGTTTTAGGCCTGAATATTTAATGTTTGTTTTCTAAGGATTAGTCTAGAGAAACAGTTTGTGCGCTTCATAGTTTAGTGAGAGAGTTTGTTTTTCAATCCTATGTTTGTAACTCTCTCAACCATTCAATAAAATTTTAATCGTTATATTCATTGTTACTTGAGCAATCTGAACTATCAATTCTCCCTCGTTAATTAACAAGTGGGCCACTGTCGACATAGATCTACATCGGTTCGATAAAGGGTGATCATGAGACCATCATGTAACCATGAGTAGTTTTTATTTATGTTAAGAATGGTGTTCAAAGAAATGGGGAAATCAAAGTGATAGAAGGAGATTCGGAGCAGTTGTTATGGCAAAGATTCAACTGTTTTTGGAGTGAGGGGTTCAGGAACTTGGATAATTATTGTTTTTACATCTGTTGTTGAAACCTTCTTTCGTCATGATCCATCTTCGATTTTGAAGAATTCATTGCTTCTGATTCTGTCCATAGACCCATTATCTGATTAATGTTCCACATTTATATGCTTTTCGTCTTGATTAATATTGTAGGGTTTACGGATGGGTGGGGAATTAGAGGAGGAAATAAAGAGGAAGATTGCGTTTGAGTTTTCTTTAAATAATAAAGTAAGTAAAATGACTAAAATACCCTTACATTAGGGGTACTTAACAAATGAACTTAACGCCTATTAGACCGTGGAATAATGGGCATAAGCAAATGGAAGCGATAGAGACCGATATAATTTTGAAACTTAGGTTGTAATTCCGAGAGTTTTAGTAAACCACATGGTCATTTATGTAACTTATTTATATAAATAAAAAAATAAGCCACTGAACTTTATTAAAAGTTTCAAATAAACAATGAAACTTTGAAAAATGTCAAATTGGGGTCACTAATTTCTTTATCAATATTATTTACACTAAATTTGACAAACATTCTCGAAAAAAAAATATAAAATAATCATTAGAGCAAACTACAAATTTGGTCCCTGTGGTTTGTTTGAAATGACATTTTTTATCTCTATAATTTTGAAATTACAAAATGGTCATTGTAGTTTACAAAAACGTCCAAATTTGATCTCTCCTTGTAATGGACATTAAAAACTTATGTTAAATAAGAACATTTTCGTTTATTTATCGACCATTTTTGTCTTTTATCCAATCAAAATCGATTTTATAATTTTGGTCATTGTGCTTTTCGTTGGATAAAAGATAAAAAAAATCATTAAAAGAACCAAAATTTTCTCATTTAATAGAATTTTTAGCGGTTGTTAGAGATAGAAACAAAGTCCGAATGTTTTTACAAACTATGAAGACTATTTTGTAATTTTTGAAACTACAAAAAAGAAAAGTGTTATCTTCAAAAAAACCACAAGGACTAAATTTGTAGTTTACTCCAATCATTATGTCTACAATATAAAATTTAAAAGTTAATAATTTAAAAAGGCATATATAATGTTAAAAGGTATCTTGTTTGGCAAACTAAAACACTTGATTTTAATTTGGTATAGAATTTTAAAATTTGACAATTTAAGCCTTACACGAGTTACACTTAACGGATGAACTTAACGTCTATTAAACCCAATAACGATAGTTGTACGCAAATAGAAGCGATGGATATTCTGATATAATTTCGAAACTAAGGTTGTTGTTCCCAAAGTTTTAGTAAATAAACCTTGTAATATTAGCTCAACTGATAATTTTGGGTTTTTGAGATTTTTCTTATAGGTCAGCGATTCAAGTCCTGCAAGGCTACTGAGACTTTTTTGGCTGTTCTCCAAGGCTCCTGAGATTAATCGAGATGCACATAAGTTGGTCTAGACACTCATAGTTAGAAAAAATAGTTTCAGTAAACCACATGGTCAATTTATATAATTTACTTATTTTATTTAAAAAAAAAATAACCGTTTCAAATAAACAATGAAACTTAAAAAATGTCACATGGGTTCACTAAATATTTTTATCAATATTATTTACACCAATTTTGACCAAAAAAATCTCAAAAAAAAAACCTATAAAATAATCAATTGTATCATTCGATATAAAATTTAAAACATTAAATTTATTTAAAGCTTTTTATGATCTTTGGTATTATCTTTCATCCAAATTTTAACCATTTATTTATCTCTTTATCTTAAAATTATGTTTGGTGTAGGTTGACTTTTTATAATTGAAAAAGAAGATAACATACAATGAATTTTGTTTTAATTTTCATTAATTATAATAAATTATTTATTTTTAAAATTTTGTATTCTTTTTGACCAGGAAACTACTGATCTTGTAACATTTGATGATCTGAACATCACGTTATCATCCTTTTCGTTGTAGTTCTTTTGTAAATATTTTGTCCGGGTATCCACGTCATTAAATATTACAAGATCAATAAGTTATCATACAATGGTTAGAACATGAGAAACTTTAAAACTTTGTTACATCAATTGAGAAAAATTATTTGTTAAATTAAATAAAAACAAATCCAAACTTTGTTGCATTTTAATGAATTTAGCCCTTAAAATAACCTTCGATGTTGCCATAGGGGCGAACACGGGTTGCATTGTCGATTTGAGACGGAGAGAGTAATATAATAAAGTGTTATTATCAAATAAAAAATTTATAATAAAAATAGTAATACTAGATGTGAGTTGCAAGACATGTACTCCTATCACCATCAACAAAAAATTATTGTTTCAGGGTTAATACAATATTAGTTTGAAACAAGATTATATAGAGTGAGATAAAAAATTTGTCTTTTTATATCAAAACAGATAGAATAAATTAATATTTATTAAACTACTTATTCTTTTGATTTCTTTACCAACATGGGAATTATAAGATGAGAATTTGGTTGTCTTTATTTGTGGTTGATTGTCACTAAGTATAGAGGGTATTTCTACTTTTATTTGTTAATCATGGGTATCCGAACCAGTTTATGCACACCTCACCTAAGCCTCGAGCCCTTGTATATTCTCATACTCGTTAGCTGACTTATTGCTTCCTTTGTACATTAGCTATACTAGACTGTGAGTTATAGAGTTTATACTGACTGACTCCATTGCATTAGTTAATAGGTATCATAGATCGTTTCGACCAATGACCATTTGGAAGATCATTGTTCACATGAGGTGTGTAATGCATAGCTAAAAAATGATAGCCACTATCTGAGTCAACGGTGTGACAAACAACGTTGCCTGTAAGATCCTACATTGGTTGGGGAGGGAATGAAGGTTGCCTAATAAGGGATTGAATGTCTCTTCTACCGGACGTGTTTTAAAACTGTGAGTCCAGCTGTGTGAACAAAACGGACAATATCTAGTACGGTTAGTCTGGGATGTTACATTACCTACACGCAAATTTTAGCCAGGAAAATTCTCTAGTGGTCTTACATGATAGCATGACTCGAACCAATGACCTCTTAGGAGGATCTCCAAAAGCCTAAATTTTATTGCCAGTTGAATGGGAAAGTAGACATTTATATTTAAGAGTGAACATTTATTTTAATACAAACTAATAATAATATTGACACTTATTTTAAACAAAAACAAGTAATAGTGTAATACACTATGAATCCCTGTCTTTACATTTTCAACATTCCTTTAATGCCCTTTTTCATTTAATTTATTGTATAAATAACAAATGATGGGTAAATATTTTAAATTATTAGACCTTTTAATTAATTTGCATATTTATTTAAAAAAAATATATTTTATTTATAGATTTTTAGTAAACTACAAAATTGGTCACTATCCTATGGTTAGTTGAATAATAACATATTTTTGTCCCTAGGAGTTCTTTCTTCAGATAGATAGAAGCGGGTAATCCAAGCTATTTTGAAGTTTTCTTTTTGAAAAAAAAAACACAATTTCGTTTACAAGATAGTTGTTGTGGTTTGCATAAATGTTTGGATTTGACCCCTTTCTCTAACGACCGTTAAATGAGAGGCATTTCGTCATTATATCTATTTTTTGTCTATTACTCGATCAAAAACGATTTTATGATTTTGGTCTTGTGGTTTTTGACCGGGTAAAAGACATTTTTTTTTTTGATAATGACTAGAATGTCCCTTATTTAACGGAATTGCTTAATGGTTGTTAAAGGAAGAGACTAAATTTGAACGTTTTGTAAACCACGATAACTATCTTATAATATCAAGATTGTAAAAACAAAAAGTGTTATTTTAGACAAACCACTAGAAAGAAAGTTGTAGTTTACTCTAGAGGTGGCCAAATGCCAGATACAGACCGGGTCGGGCCAGGCCCAATCGGTCCTCGGGCCGAAACAGTAACCCTCTTAACCGGTTAAGGCCTAACCGGTCCCGGGCCGGTCACGGTTTGGGACGAAATATCGGGTAATCGGGTAAGGTTATGTGTAACCGTTTAAGGGTAACCGGTCCCGGTTCGGTTACGGACAGGGCCCAAAACCGGTTAAGGCTTATTTTATTTTTATTCTTTTAGATAATTTTTTAAAATATAATTAATTACATCAATTAATAAATTTTACAAAATAAATTTGGGTCACTCAAATACACTTTAAAAATACGTTATTTTTATACTTTCGAATTAATTACGAATAGAAATCACAAAATATAGCGAGAAGCCGAGAATTGTTTGCGTTTTTTGCTTTTTTTGCGTTTTGTAACTTGGTATCTAACCCCCCATACACCACACAACTTATTTATAGTGTTTTTTGGGGGTTAGGAGGCAAAAAAACAGTAACATTATAAAAAACGATCAAAAAAAGGTAACTAATGGCTATAAACGGCTAGTTTTTTTTTTTGAAAAAAATCGGATTGGGTCGGGCCGGACCTTTAACCGGATCCTTAACCAGTCACGGTATAGGCCGGGCCGACCCGCCAAATCGCTCCAAAAGTGTAACCGGTTGTGAATTTCGGGCCCTTAACCGATTAAGGTCGGTCTCGGGCCAGATCGATCAAGCATTGGATCAGTTCCCGATTAACAGATCGGTTCGGGTCGGGTCGGACCCATTTGGCCACCGCTTTTACTCTAGATTTTTTTGGGTTATTATCTTGTTTGAGCCCGATATATTGATCCTAATTAATTTTATAAAAGTTAAGGCCCAAGAGCATGGTACAAGCCCAAACCAGATAATAAACATTACAAATTCATTTTTACATATTATATCATGTATTTAAATATAATAAAAAACACTATATTTTTGTATGTAATTAAATATATATATATATATATATACTATAGTTTTATAAACAAAACTAATGCTTTTATGATTTTGAAAACTAATACTTTTTTGGAAAAGTAAAATAAAATTTATTGTTCACGGTTTCTTATTAACACCAGAATAAAACTTGTTGATAATATGTTATAATTTTTGTTCAGAAAATTTTAATATGTTATGTTTTTTCAATTGCATTATGTTTTTGAAAATGGAGTTTTTTAGAAGGAAATTCTCCAAAATAAGAGTCAAGGAAAAAGTATATTTAATTTTCATATAATTTTCTATACATAAATATTTTTATTAATATATCAAAATAATAACCTCATTGAAATGATTGTGACTACGAAGGTTATGTTTGGCAACCATAATGCATGTGTCGCATGGATGTTGCCTGAGAGACCGGAACATATTGTTCAGTAAAGAGTTATCGCAATCTTCTTTAGTGTTATTGTTTGTTTATACTGTTCGGTATTCTTGTAATTTGGCTGACTGAGTTCGAGAACTAAGATCGTACACGAGTTTATGAAGACAGTTCTGTGAGAATAAGTTAGCTTATTTTTTAAAATTACTAAAATAACCCTGTTTGGTAAGTCATAAGTTAAATTTCTGAAAACTAATTCAAGCAACGTTTCAATAAGTTTTGGAGGTTTTTTCTTCATTTTTTCAAGCATGCCTATTATATTTTACATAAATGACCAAACACCTTAGGTGGCGTTTGGTTTGATGTAATAGTTTTGAAGGATTTGGATTTCGTGGAAGAATTTGAAATTGAAGAGATTTGGAATCTTTGGGGTGTTTGGTTTGTAGGATTTGGAATGAAATTCATTTTTTATGAATAATTTATAAAAACAAATTATAAATAATTATAAAAAAATAAATTATTTTTAATTAATTGATTATTATAAAACAAATGTTTTCAACGTATATTAAAACATTGTTACAAAAAAATCCTACGAAATCCCGTGAAATACGAATAACCCCCATGGGATTTCTAAGGCATTGTTTGGCAAAAAAAAAACTAGTTTATAAGCTAGTTTTTTTGTACATGTTTGGATGACCATAAACTAGCTTATAAGCTAACTTATTGAAAAACTATTCATAGTAGCGTTTTAAAAAGCTAGCTTATCAGCCACCAGTTAGCTTATCAGCTAGTTTGCTAAACATAGCCTAAATCCCATGTTTGTGGGATTTCACGTCCAAACAATCTTTCAAACCAAACACTAGATTAGAATGAAATTGAATTCCAAATCCCTCTAAGGGGCTGTTTGTTTACCTCTTAATGGTTCCATTAAGAGACAACCTTTGAATCCTTAATAGGTAAATCTTGTTTGGCAAAAAAAACGGTCTGCCTCTTAATGGTTCCAAAACCCTCTTAATAATTTTGTATCTTCGTCATCTCTTAACCATTCATAACCCTAATTTTATTCTGAAAAATTAGAAAACAACCGCAATTTATTTTGCACTATATCATAAGAGCCTCTTAATCATTCTGACCACTTAATCATTTTGCACCAAACCATTCAGCAACTGTCAAACAGCCCCTAAATCCTACAAACTAAACGGGACCTTAGTCTTTTTAAGCATTTTAAACTATTATCTTAACATATTAATTATTTTTTACTAAATATAATTAACTTGTCAACTAATAGTTAGTTTCCAGTTACCAACTACTTATCAAATAACAACTAGTAATTTATTAATTAATTTAACAAACAAAGCTTAATTATATATATATATTTTATCTTGCAAGTATGTCTTGGTGACTTTATCAAAAACAAAAAGTTTTGGTGTAAATTTAAAATGATATTAAATGGAGTCTTAACTACATAAAGGAACATCCATGTGCCCAATATTTACATTTACTCAACCATGTTATTATACTAAAGTTTGGATTTTAAGAAAACTATAACATAATATTTTTAAGCAATAGGGATATTTGATTTTTGACCGATTAAATTTATAAAATCTGAGTCACTAGCCACATATATTTAAACCGTAAAAAAACTATATTACAATACAAAAATAATCTGAATAATAAAAACTAGTCTCTTCGTCCAAATATAAATGTTCATAATGAAAATGATACAAACATTTAAAAATGTGTGATAGTTACATTTTTTAAACAATTACATGACCTTTTTACCCTTGATAATAGAGAGAAACTTTTTCAATCTCACAATTAAGGGTAGAATGGGAAAAATGGAAATTTACTTTTGAAAATTGACACTTTGAAACAAATTAAAATGGAAATATGGACACTTAATTTGGGACGAAGGGAGTAATAAGTAACAACACCAAAATTAAGAGATGGGTTTAAAAGAGAGTGGCACCATTTTTTGAAAACATGGTGACACTCATATCACATGTGATACTCTATATGTAATACACATGTGATACTATATCAGGATGCAAATGACATTTTATGCGACGTCGGGGCCAAATCGCCCACACACCACCAAATATGGATGATTTTTCATTTTATTAAAATAATAGTGTTCTCGTTTAAACCTTCGTCCAATAAAGAAATCTTATATTTATTAGAATATATATATATATATATATATATATATATATATATATATATATATATATATATATATATATAGGCGAATGATCGTGTGAGAAGTTGAGTTAATGGTGAGAAATGTGATAAGTGGATCTGAACCGTTGATCTCTTTTAATCTCAAGTCCTCCTATGAATTACGGCTTAGAAGGGAATTGATCTGGTGCATCTTATCTCGGTGCATCTCATCCTAATGTGCGTCCAATTCTCATCTAACGGTTGATAATCGCTTCTCACGTTTCTTACAGTTAACTCAACTTCTCACCGGAACCCAACACAATATATATATGTAATGATGTTGATATGTAAAAAGGAAAATATAATGTTAAAATTACATGTGATTTGTGGGTCTCTGCCCTTTGATCCTACCACATGATGATTTCATGATTTTCTTTATGGATTTAATTTATACCCTAATTCTTATTGACAATTTAATACTTCTTCATTCTCAAATAAATATCTACAATATAAAAAAATATAATTTTAAAAATATGTAATATTACATTTTTAATAGATAATTTTATTATTAATTATAGAGAGAAAGATACATTTTCTCCATCTCATAAAATGATGGTATATATATATATATAGTGAAAGAATATTTTGCAACTCACATCTTAACCGTTGGATTTATGATCGACGGTTATTTTATTTTTATTTTTCTGTTTTTTTTTAATTAAAAATATTGGACCCCATATCTATTGTAACCGCCGATCATGAATCCAACGGTTTAGATAATAAAACAACCCTTATATATTATATCTTTAATTAATCACATAATTCTTTAACGTAATAAAGAAGACATGTGAAATAAATAGAAAACCGTTTAAGTGTATTTAAACGTTTATGATTCTGGAACTCATTTCATTTAATAAAAAAAACTGTTATTTTAAAAACATAGTTTTGGGATTACATTTATTAGTACATTAATTATTTAAAAAGTTAAAGAAATTAAATAAAATTTGTTGATATGTCAACTCAGACATGTCCCAATCTCTATTCAAAATCACCAATTTTATCCAATATTTAAACTAGTTTAATTTGTTATATTCTTTCCGTTCTAAAATAAATATATATAATAAGAATACATATAATTTTAAGAATATAATTATTATAGTTTTTAATTTTACCCTTAAGTATAAAGAGAAAAAAATTCACAATCTCATAACTAAGGATATAATGAAAAAGTAAACTTTACTTTTGAAAATCGACACTTATTTTGGGATAAACTAAAATAGTAACATATGTTTCATTCGTCTCAAAATAAATGTTCACATTTAATATTCATTTAAAAGTAAGCGTTTATGTTCTCATTTTACCCTTAATTATGAAACGAATTTTTTTTTCTCTCTACTCTATTGTTAAGGGTAAATATGTAATTTCTTAATAAAAATTATAATAATTACATTTTTTAAATTGTTTATTATTTTTTATTGTAGATATTTATTTTTAGAAAAAGAGAATAATATTTTAAGTAAACTACAAATTTAGTCCCTATGATTTGCCAAAAACAACACTTTTTGTCCCTTCGGTTTCAAAAAAACGTCTAGATTGGATCCATCTCTCTAAGTCCAATTAAATAAAGAGGGACACTTTTGTCATTTTATCTTTATTTTTTTGTCTTTTACCCAATCAAATTTGATTTTATGATTTTAGTCCTTGTGTTTTAATTAGGTAAAATACAAAAAATCTATAAAAATGACGAAAATGCCCCTCATTTACCAAAAACTATTAACAACTGTTAGACGAAGGGACCAAAATCTAGAACGTTTTTGCAAACCACGATAATTATCTTGTAATTTCGAACTGTAAAAACAAAAAGTGTTATTTTCGATAAATTGGTAGTTTATTGTTATTTAATATTCTTTTATTTAAATTTAAAAAAAAAATAGAACCGAAAAGCAAAAAACAATCACGGGAGTGAACTGGCTAAAAAATTGTCCTTTTATTGGACATCAATTATTGTGTGCCCACGCCAGACAACACAGCCTTGTTTGCTCTTAATAACATCTTTTATAAATTAATTATTTTATTATTACTAAAAATATTTTAAATTTTTTATATAATGAGAAATTAACTTAAAAACATCATTACAGTTTTTTTCTATAATAGAAAATGTTTTTTTTAAAGTATACTAGTCATATATCCGCACGATGCAACGGAATGTAAGTAAATAACGCATAATTAATGTTACTTCCTTATAGACATTTTATCAACAATCAACCATAACATAAAAATCACAACTTATGAAACTCTAAACCCATAAAGATATTCAATAATTAGTTTATATTACAATTATTGACGAAAAAAGTTATAATGATATAATTTATAATAAGAATGAAACGTATTTTTAATAAGAATGAAACATATTTTTTAATATATTTTATGATTATGTATTTTTAATGTGCTAACGGTGGAAAAAAATAAAACGTATGGATAGAAAACAAATTAATTCGTATATATTCATAATATTTAATAGTACGATTAAATTAAAAAATATTCAATATTTGACTCGTTTTGAATGTATTGACGAGACGATTATAATGGTATAATTTGTAAAAAAAGAAACGTATTTTTTCATTGCATTTTTGTTCATATATGATTATTTGTGTTAATATGATAATGATGTAAAATGAAAAATGAAAAAACAAGGGATATAAAATAAATTAAATAAGTAAGTGTAAGGATGGTAAATGTAACATATTATACAAGAAACCACTTTGTACATATAACCGTTTTAGAATCTTTATAATATAGTAGAAATTAGTTAGCTTGATAAAAGAGTTGGTTTTAAACGATAACGGTGATCAAATAAAAGAATACGAGGACGACCAAATCACATGTGAATTTACACTAAACTCACTGTAAAATCACATGTGATTACACAAGTCGCATGCATGTACCCAAGCGTTTAAGGTTTACCGTGTTTTATAATTGTATGTGATTTAACACTTCACGCATTCTATTATTTTGACATTGTTCTTGTTTGATACTTCCTTCCGTAATCAAATAATATTTTTTTTCTTCCGGATATAAAAGAGTATCATCCGAGAAATGAAGCAAAATTGAGCAGGAAAAAGTAGAAAAGAATATTTAAATATGTATAATTGTGTTATTGAGTTAATTAATCATTTGAGAACTCCAAAATTTATCACATACGTGAGAATTGAGATTCATCCTAAACCATTAATTTGAGATAATTAATATTGTTTATTAAATAATCATTGAAGCATTATTTTCAGGAAAATTAAATTCCATATATCTATATATATATATAGAGAGAGAGAGAGAGAGGCGTTCAAATGCAACTCATTCACATGGTGCAACCCCTTACAACCCCTCTATCCACCACACATTTTATGTAATTAAAAAAAAGGAAAAAGGGTGAAAATAAAACGTGTGGTGGATAAAGGGGTTGCAAGGGTTGCATCATGTAAAAGATTGCATAATAACTCACTCATATATATATATATATATATATATATATATAATATCCTCTCTCCATAACATACATACACGTCCAATTAAATGTGCACATAAAATAAGTAAATTATGAAGAAACTATAAATAATCTTAAGAAATTATTTGATAGGATGTCTACAATTAAAATTTTATAGCTAAAAATAAATGAATGATTCAAATAAAAATAAATTAACTAAGGTGTCGTTTGTTTTTTAAGAGGTCTAAAGTCTGAAGTCTTATTTTAGTTATGATTAATAAGAGGTGATGTGTAAAAAGGTCTGAACGATTCAGACTTAAGAGCTATTAAAAGGTTTTTTAAAAAAAACAAACAATCCCTAAGAATGAAATCAGTCAAATGGGTCAAGTTGCACAAATGTATTTAAATGTTACAAACTTCTAAAATTGCTTTTATAGTTTTTGTAATAATAACTAATATATTCATTAGTTATAAACCGCAAAGAAATAATAGTTATGAATATTTTGAATGGTGTTAAAAAGACTTAAATTGACAAACCTATGATAAAAGAGCTCCAAGGCTTAACATATATTTATCAATTGAGTTAGTTGTTGTATTAAAAATGTGTATATATATATATATAGATAGATAGAGAGATAGATAGATAGATAGATAGAGAGAGAGAGAGGGGACAAATCAAATATAAACCGTCTAAATCTTACAAACCGTACAAATTAATCTCAATCGTTCGTGCAAATTATCAAATCATTGTCAACGATGTGGATTGTTCTCTCAACCTTATTTGCAACTGATTTGACAACTGTCCAAAAAATTCAAAATACAAAAAATCAAGGGTTGATATTAGTTTGTACAGTGTGTAACATTTGCATGGTTTGTACTTGATTTGTCTTCTCTCTCTATATATATGGGCAAGTACAAACGGGAAGACAATCAACTTACGAGAAATGTGAAAATGGACAAATAACATGTGATCTACAACACGTGCAAAAGGGTCGAGTTGACTAGCCAACTCGAATGGAGTTTTCACG
The DNA here is from genome assembly GCA_954870635.1 of Arctium minus. NCBI lineage: Eukaryota > Viridiplantae > Streptophyta > Magnoliopsida > Asterales > Asteraceae > Arctium > Arctium minus. The sequence continues at coordinate 3,222,079 of OX941087.1, forward strand.
TGACCTTAGTTGCTCAGTCTTCTACGTCCTTCTAGACATGTATAAATCACATGTGGTTTGACTTTTCTCGTAAATTGAACGTGTTCTCCTTTGATTATCCTCATATATATATATATATATATATAGAGAGAGAGAGAGAGAGAGAGATTATGCGAGAAGTTAAACATTTTGTGCGAGATGTAGCGATTGGACAGAAACGCTCAACTGTGGCACAATTAGTTCAAATTCTTTCAGAAGCGAATGCTATGGAATATTCCATTCTTGTAAACATGCATTAATGGAATGCACACATTAATAATCTATGATGATCTTAGGTGTTGTTTGTTTTTTAAGAGATCTAAAGTCTGAAGTCTTATTTTAGTTATGATTAATAAGAGGTGGTGTGTAAAAAGGCCTGAACGATTCAGACTTAAGAGCCATTAAGAGGTTTTTTTAAAAAAACAAACAACCCCTTAGTAAACAAGCAGTGTCATATCGACAAATGTCATTATTGTTATGCCGACGACCAGGCCGTGAGGCTTTCCCGATGGATGTTTTCTATTTACATTCCCGTCTCTTAGAAAGAGCCGCTAAACGACGATAAGTCTCAATATCATATATGATTACACTCTTTTGGGTGTGTTAATCACATATGATTAAACGTCTATATGTTGTCAATACAACATGTGTTTAATCATAGATGAATAAACTTGTGTATCATGTGTGTAATTATATATGATATTGAAACTTCTCGCATTCTCACAAAATATTTAACTTCTCGTTTGAACTTGTTGAAACTTTGTATAGAGGAGAAAACTTGTCCCACATAGGAGCCAATATAGATTTTAGAACACTTAATAAACTCCAATCAATGAACATTAAATGAATCATTTAATTGCAGGCCTCAATTGATTCGTACATACTACAAGAATCTACATATCAAGTAAGACTTATTCATTGTTTTTCGAATGATTGTTGTTATACTAGGTTAATTACATCGATTTTATGTATAAGAATTTATATTTTCATTATAATTTTTGTCCATATGTATACAAGACTTGTTCAAATGATTGATTACTCCTAATAAAATTTGACATATATATATATAGCCTTGGGTTCATTTGAGAAATAGTAAATATTTGAGAAATAGAGAAGTAATCCTAGTCATTCATACGGTCAAGATCAAATTTGACTGGTTAAATATTGCGGCTTTGACTGGTCAAGAATTGTAGCTATTCCAAAAATAGAATGAGAGTTTTGTAATTTTTACAAAATACACGGGACGAGTTTATATATGAACTTGTATGATTCATAAGTTCATATGTGAACCAGTGTAATTTACATATGAACTCTTTTAACTGATTCATATATGAACCTTTGTTATTCACATATGAACTAATTAACTGTAGGTTCATATGTGAATCAGTTAAACTAGTTAACAGATTCATATATGAACCTTTGTGATTCATATATAAACTAATTAATTGATTCTCATATGAACTAATTAATTGATTCACATATGCACGTAAGGAATCAGACAGGTTCATATATGAATTCATCCCGCGTATTTTACGAAACTACCCTTCTATCTTCTATGGACCACGCAAGAAATTATCCGGTGTTTCACGATCAAAGTCGCAAATGTTGAACAGATGAATGACTAGGATTACTTCTCTATTTCTTATACATTTACCATTTCTCAAATGAACATTTCCCTATCTATATATATATATATATATATATATATAAATAAAAGGAGGGAGAGAGAGATCACATAATGTGATCTCTTTTATAATGCTAATTAGAACAAACAGACAAATATGGTACTTACATATAACCCTCATGCATTTGATATCTATATATCTATCTATATGTATCTATATATTCACACACACATATATTATACACATATATGTATGTACATATAAAGGGGAGAGATATATATTCACATGTGAAGAGCAAATACAATTGTGAGAAGTGCAAGGAAGATGATGATGGAAGAGGGTTCAGATTCACCAAATCAATCTCAACACTCACAAACTCATAAACCACAAGATTACTCAAAATTCACCAAATCTCTCCAAGTAAGTACCCCCCCCCCCCCCCCAAAAAAAAAAAAAAAAAAAAAAAAACATTTTCATCATTGTTTTTTACAAAAATCACTTCTTGGTTATTAAGGATTTATTCAAATGATTGAAACTTTTTCACGATATAACCTTAAATCCCGTCTTTAACACGTCCCACGAGTCGCCTCGATTACAACTCTGGCAAAAATCTCGTCTTTTCATGGCAGTTTTGTATTTGTTCATAACAAAAAACATGTTTAAAGACGGGATTTTTTTCTCGTAATCTTTGGTTTTTATAATTGTATTATAAATATGCGAAATCCAATTAAATTACTTTTTTCAAAACATATATAAAAAATTGGTTTAAATTTAACATAATAAACGAAAAATGATTTATTGGTTGATTTGATTTATGGGATGTTTGCAGGAACTGAAAGATTTGTGTTCACAGCTTCATGCAGCAGCAGAATACTGTGAATCCACCTTCTTGAAAGCCAATCACAAGCATATGTCAGTCTCTTTATTTTTCAATATTTTTTTAGATTTTATTTAATATATATATATATATATATATATTTTAATTTCGTTAAAGATGGAAAAAATGGAAATTTATTGAAATAATCAATCCCATTAAATAAATTCACTTTTTAGTTACTTTTTAAAACTTGTTATCAAAATAGTCATTTTTTATATAAATGTTTTGAATCTTTACACAAAAATCTGAATCTTAACATAAAAGTTTGAATTCTTACGCAAAAATCCGAATCTTCACGCAAAAAATTGAATCCTTATGCAAAAATTTAAATCTTTACTCAAAAATTTGAATTCTTACGCAAAAATATGAATTTTTACGCAAAATATTTAAATCTTTACGCAAAATATTTGAATTCTTGCACAAAAATATGAATTTTTACAGAAAAATGTTAATCTTTACATAAAAATTTGAATTCTTACACAAAAATATGAGTTTTTACACAAAAAAAATTTAATATTTACGCAAAAATTTGAATCTTTACGCAAAAGAAAAAAAATTTAATCTGAAAATTGAGTTTACACAAATGGGTAAGACATTGGATAAACTCGGACTAAAATTAAAATTCAATTGAAAGAATAGCTAAAAAGTGAATGTTGATTGGAAAGATTGGTTATTTTGCTCACCTTACCTAAAAAAATATCATACTCAATATTTGTAACTGAAATTTTGAAAAGGACAATATTACCCTTTTGAACGTACAATCTTGTAATGCTTTATGTACAATACACAAAGCACAGATCTGTACACGGATTACAATATATTTTTACGCGTCTTGTTTACGTGCAGAGTTGTGGAGAACACCAAGGAGTATGTGTGTAGGGCAGTGGTCTCAGTGGTGGATCATCTTGGCAGTGTTTCAGCAAATCTTGATCATCATATTTCTGAAACTGACACAATCTTACAAACTGAAGTCAGAATTGATTTCTTGAAACAGGTTCGTCGTTTACCAATGGATAGAAATATTGAATTATAGTATTTTCTGATTTATTGGAGTTGCAAAACTGTAAAGAAAACACTATATTTTATAAGAACATGTCATATTGTAAAAAAATGTCAAACGTGATGGTTTATTTTGTCCAAAACCGTTCATTCTTCCAAAATATAATAAATATATATTGTAAAAATGGCCGTTGGTTTGCCATAAAAAACAAACATGGTGGTTGAAAATGTTTAATAATCGTTACTTTTCACATAACTGACTTTTTAAATCTCAGTGTTTGGCTTTTTGTAATAATTGAAGTATCGTGCTCACGAAAACACCAAAAAGACATCCACTTTGCTTAAGATCGAACAATTTTAGACAAAAAGTACCAAATACACAGTATTTTCATTATAACAATAGTTATTTTGCATTATAAAAAATATTGTTGTCCAAAAAGTCAATCATTTAACTTTTTAATATTTGTGGTTCTGCAATGAAATCTAATTAATACATGAATTTGTGCTTTTACAAACAGAAACTTTTTACATGCCAAGAATATTCCGACAAGCTTGCTCTGGCTAAACTAAACTGGAGGGTAGATACCCCACGATATAATTCTCGTTATTTAACACCACGTAAGATTTTACCACGTCTATTTCATTTATTTATTTGTCAATTTACCTGCATTTAATATGGTTTTCTTTCAATAGCTGTCTCAGATGTTTTGAGCCGAAATATAAGTTTAAGGTAATTCACGTTTTCTTTGTTTACAATCATAGTACAATTTTAGTTAATCAACTAATGTTTTCTCGTCTGTTATTTTAACTATTCTAAAGGGATGTTGGGGACAGAGTTGTTGCAAACACCAAAAACATTAAGCAAGGATTTAAAATGGATGAAGAAGTTCCGCTTTTCTTTTACACTTGTATTCACAAATCATCACCATCTCAATTTGGGGGATCAGTATCTGAAAAGGGCGAAGAAACAATTGATTCATCATCATTTTCAGGTAGCAATCTAAAAATACGAAGGAAAAGAATATTTTAGAAAAATACACACATATTCTGTAATACTATTTAATCTGTTTATTGCGTTATTACAGTTTTGTCGATCGGTGGTCGCTTATCTGTCTCAACAAAACCTCAAGCCTTGTCAGTTCAATTACAGGTAATGTGTGTTCCTTTCATCTTTTTATTACCTTATTCAAATTGCACCAGAAACCGAAAAAGGTATATGGTTCTTGCTCCAATGTCAAAACTACAGTAACAATATATGAAACCTTGAAATCGTTGATCTAATTCTTAACAGGACAAGCATAAGAACAAACGTGGTACTTTGTTTAGGAAATCGATGACGAGCAGCGAGATCTTGTCATTCATTCGTAGAAGAAAGTGATTTTAATATCAGACGTTAATTATGCAAGATTTAGTATCAGTATGATGACTAACAATCACATCCATATATGAAATCTTTTAACCCCATACGATACAATATATTTGCAGGTTTCATATTGTTATTAAATTATGGAGTGATGAGATTATTCAATGTTTATTGTTCATTATTAGGCATTTTGTTCGTGGTACAATGTATGCGGTTTCCATATAATGCATTTCAATCCAATAATTATAAAATTACAACTTTAAAATAAATTCGACGATGGCGTTTGCATATTCCATACAAAAAAAAAATTCCAACACATAGGAAATACGTAATTAAAAATAGTGTAACACAAACTAAAAAGTTCGGTAATCAATCCAAATACATTGAAAAAAGTTAACTTCAAAATAATTTCGACCATGCTATTAAAAAAAACTCAATTAAGAATTTGTAACATAAAACCTAAAATAAAAACTGAAAAATTGATAATTAATTAATAATGTATTAAGTATTTTCATTTGATAATTATTATGTACTAGAAGCGTACTCGCGCAATGCAGCGAAATACATCACGATTTTAATGTTTCATTTTATTTTTTTGTCGATTTACAGTACGATTTTTGATGGTTTTGAGAAAGTGATAATGTTTTTTTTTATAAATTTGTTTAATTTAGGCTTAATAGTATAATGTTTTTTTATATAAAAAATTAAGTATTTTGCTAAAATTCAATGATTATCTTATATATTTTAATGACATCTATAAAAAATAACCAATTACATATTTAATAATATAATTAAAACAAATTTATAGTAATATAATATATTAATTAATAATGATACATGGAAATGTCTGCATAAAAGGAATGCCCTGCACATACCAAATTGGTGGGTGTTAGAAGCGTGCAGTAGTAATATGTATCTTGTGATTTGATACTTGTAAATTAAGAGATTTTTAAAATCTTACATAAAATGATGGTATCTTGTGCCTAATAATTTGTATTTAAGAGTTTTTTATCCGTGTTTTATAATATAGTATAGATATAGATATATAATATATATTTAAAAAATATATAAATATATGTGATGCGGTACAGTTTAAACCCCGATTGGATGATTCGAAACCGTACTGCAAAAATTTTAAACCACACATTACGATATGGTGTGGACAGTTTGTGTCATCTGACGGTTTAGATGAACACCTCATTTTATTAACAAATTTGATGTCTAAACAACATTTTTTTATAATATTTTTTTTGATGTACAAATGATTTTTAGTTATTAAAAAGTAATTATTATTTGCATTAAAATAACTATCATTTTTTATGGGTTTAAAATAAATAATTGTTTTGCCAAATATTGATACCTCCTTTCATGTGGCTTGATGGTTTTCAAACCTTCATTTGGAATTCAAATGGTCACAAGTTCAAGGTTGGTGGAAAGCAAGGATGAAGACCCAAAAAAATAGGTATTCTAAAATACCAATTTTTAATTTTTAATTTTTAATTTATTTGTTTATATGATTTGTTTTTTGATTTATTTGTTTATATGATTTGTTTTTTTATTAATTAGCACTAGAAGTGTACTTGCGTAATGCAACACGGTACATCTTGATTTTAATTTTTATCTCTGTTGATTTTATAATATAGTTTTATGGTTTTGAGTAAGTGATAATGATTTTATATTTGAAGATCCCAACAAAATTTTAAAAAAGTATATCGATAGTAGTATGAAATTAACAAATTAAAATTCTTGGTTTTTTGTATAATTTGTTTAATTCAAATGCTTTATTATAATTTAATTTATGTTTAAACAACGAAATGATTTATTTTAGGTTTAAAAATATTTTTTTTACAAGATAATAATTAAGCATTCCGTTAGAACCCAATGATTATGTTATTTTATATTTAAAGTGAGATGTTTATCTTGTATTTCATTATGTTTATCAGTTACTTATATGAATTCAAACATGCAACTTTAAAAAAATTGTACTTATGCACCATTTACTTGTAATCTTGAATTTTAAATAATATGCATCAATAAATAGTATTTGGTGCATAAAAAAAATTGTTTTTAAGAGTTTTTCTTAAATGCTTTATAATATAGTATAGATAGATATTGTATTATTTTAAAGATTTATTTTAAATATATAATGAAATGTTAAAATTGGCTAATCTTTTAACATGTCTTTTTTTTTTTTTGTCATTTTACATTTTTCAATTAGTTTATCATCTATCAGCTAGTTTATCAAACGAAACCTTAAGAAGAAGCTCTAAAAACCTAAACTTTTAAGTCTTACTATCAATGAGTTAACCATATATATAATTATTTAATATGATTACATATTAATTGTGGGTCTTCTTATAAATATATAAAAAAGTCCTCAAATTGATTTTAATCTCCTACCCATGATGTAAATATGGACTAAAATTTGTTGTTTAAATGGACCCATGGATTGGGCTTTATCGAGTAAAATGGGTTATTTAAATGGATCCATGGATTGGGCTTGGGCTCTAATTTCTTGGACCTCCAATTAAAATGGATCTATGGATTGGGCTTGAATTCTTTTATTATTCTATCTATATTGGAAAATGGTATAATAATTGTGTAAAAAAATCAATTATCTAGATAAATCTAAAATTGTTTATTTTTATCAATTTTTAAGATTAGACCATCTTTAGTAAACACATTATGTGTTACTATTAGTACACATAAAATTTGGTGTAACACTGTTTATTTACATCCTTTTCTTTTTGTTAACAAATTTGGTGTAAAAAATATATACATAGCATATTTTGTTTTGTGTAAAAAATGGTGTTTGTTGATCAGAGATAAATGACCGTTTGCACCAAAAATTAGTTTTTATTGGAAATGATATCTCCATTAAGTACCTGCTTATTTTGTTCAAAATAATTAATTGGGTTTTCTAGTTAATGACGACCCCTTCTCGTGGCAAGTTGGTTATCAAACTTTAGTCTGTAAACAAAATGTCACGGGTTCGAGTCCTGTCAACATCCTAACAATGAATAGGTATTCTAAAATACCATTCTTTTTGCGTTTTTGGCTTGCAGGGTTTTGGTACTTGTTTGGAACATTGTGTGATGATGATTGATGGCTGTTGGCTTGGTTTCTTCAACCGACTATAATACCTCTTTAAATCAATTATAAAATCTTTTACTATCTACAACTTTTGAATCCTCAGCTAATCGACTCTGCAAATCCTTATCTACCGCAACCGACTCAAAATCTGTTAACTATAGTTGATTGCAAACACATTGACTCTTATAGCTTTTCTTAACGTTTTGCTCGAGATCCACCTTGTGGTGTTCGAATTTCATGTTCGGGATAAATCTAATGATGTTGTCGGTGTCTAGAGGATTAGGGTTTTGTCCTGAAAGGGGGAATTTTTTTAATAGGAAAACAGAAGATTGAAATTAGGAACGAGATAGGAAGACGATAAAAGTTGGATATTTAGAATTTATGAGTAAGATCTTCATCATGATGTTGCCGGAGTTCCATCCATACGACAGTAAAATCTCTTATCAGAGTCGGAAAAAGCATTCTCTAATCTTTTTATGGAAAAAAATATAATAAATGTTGAGAGTGGGATTTGAACCCACGCCCTTTCGGACCAGAACCTTAATCTGGCGCCTTAGACAAACTCGGCCATCTCAACATGTTCAAAGCAAAATTATAAATTGTTGGTCCCAAATAGCAGTAAGTAAATAAGAAAAGTATTGTAGAAGGGGGGGGGGGGGTTGAATACAATACACACAATTTTTCACTTAATTTAATTCTTATTGATTTGAAATCAAGAATTACACATAGAAAACTTTTGATTGTTGCGGAAGAGAATAGATGAAATCTATTCAAACAATCTTACACAAAGAGAATGAAGAACAATTATAAAACACTTAGAAAACAATTGAACTTCGTAGAGAGAAAGTTGCCAGGCACTTAGAGAACTTGAAGGTTGTAGAACTGGTGATCTTGCATGTTGAACCATCCTCCATATTTATAGTGTCTGTAACACCCTCAAATCTGGAAATAGCAACTTATTAAAAAATTTCTAAATACATCAATCATTGAATCATCGACAACCACAATTTAGATTCAACTTCAATACACAAACATTCAATCTATACATACGGTTTATAATAAGGACGGGTGCTACTAAAACCCAAGGATAGTAACTATCTCCAACTCGCGGAAGACTTCTCCAATTACTTACTTTAGTGTCTAGTAAGGCTCTACGCTTCATAGAACTGCTAGAACCCAACTCCCAACTGGAACCTGATGCACATGCCGACAAATAAAAAGGTTAGGCTTAACGCCTACTGAGCTCAAGAGTTTTCAACATATAATAAGATGTCTGTGAAAATAGATAATGCAGTTCAATTCATAATCTTTCAAAAGGTATGCTTTGAATATGCAAACGACTCGTTTTCCAATGATATGCATTTTAGACGGAGAACACCAACTTGGACATTTTTCAAATCAAACTACTACAAAATGATGATACCAATGTAAACCGCCCTTTCATAAATTAGCTTTAACCCAAAACTCACTCAAAGCGCAAATATAAATTGAACTCTCCATTTAAAAAGGTACGGTTAAACCTTATATTTCAAAACACCCAAACACGGGTGGGGCATAATACTCAACCCATAAATCAAGGGTAAAACCCAAATATACAAAACGTCACCGAAAACTTGGATAATAAAACTCAATACCCAAAAACAATACCTTTCGATGACGGGGGATTCCCGATTCCATAAAATGTGACGGTCCACAAAGTAAGCCCATTTTATGTTGTTATGACTAGTCATATAAACAAAGTACACGCAAGGAATGTCAGGCTCAGTAGCTTTAAACGTACACCCACGGAAACTCGAGTTCAACCCCTTCGGGTTCCTATGTCGAGCCCCTCATCCAATATCGTAATACTTGAGCACGCAGGACTTATACCTCACCCGGAACCTAGCGCGTAGCACGTAGGACTTAAACCTCACCCGGAACCTAACGTGCAGCTCGTAGGACTTACATCTCACCCGATACCTAACGAGCTTCATCCAAAATTGCCAACAAGGCTCGAAGTCGAGCTACCAAAACTGGACAATTGTCCAAAGACCCCAAATCAAATAAAAACACCAAGCCGCAGGCTTAGCAACCCATTGACCAATTGGTAAATGAAATAAATTACAATAAAACGCACTCGACCAACGGATATGTAAACACCGCGACTAAAAGTAAGATTAGTCCAAAACTCGACATTAGTTGAAGTAACCCATTTTTCAAATGAACTCAGAACACAAAGTATGCATTTTCCAAATTTAACTGCTGATAAGAATGAAAATCATAAAATGAGATTATAGACATTCTTTCAAGTTACCCCACATAAATGTGCAAGTGATACTTCATAAAACACTCCATTTCATGACGATGCATAAGACTCGACAAACATTTAAAAGTGTATTTCTTTGACCAAAGATCCATTCATGTAAAAAGACTTCAAAACATATTCGTTTGTGACACATATATCAAACGCCCAAAAATCTCCAATGTGGGTGTTATATAAGGTTTGTAAAGTTAGATAATTCAAATAATCAAAGATTAGAAAATAACCCAACATTTGATAATTTCATGTAAAACACATAAAACACTTTAAAATAGTCATTTTGGCATGTACAACGTTTTCACAAATCAACTTGAACTCATCTTGCTAGATTTAGGCTAAATCTAGATTTTTCCCAACGAGCTCTTTTGAAGGCCACTTGAATCCTCAAGCCGAGAACCTCCAAACCTAGATCCATACGTTTCCAACCATAAATACCCATAACAAAACATTTAGAAACATTCCTCAAACATTACATACCAAAATCCCTAAACAAGCTCAAAACCCTAGTTTCTCCAAAACTAACAAATCCGAGATTTGAGATACCAAACACTAAGAAACCATCAATGGAGCATTTATAACATTATTTCAAGAAGGCTTACCACTAGAGATGACGAGACCTTCTGAGAACACCCAATCCAACTCTTCAACCCGAGCTCCCAACCGAACTTGATGAAGAAGATGCAGATAGTGGTTTTGTGGTTCAAGATCTCATAAGCTAGATGATGGAGAATCATTTGGTTTAAGGAGAAAACCCTTCAAAATGGGTTAGGGTTCGACATTTGGGTTTGGGAGAGAAAAGGGAAGAAGGTTTTAGGGTTTGGGTTAAGAGAATGAGGTTTGGTGGCTGAAAAATCGGTTTTAATCTCACCAGGAAATTACGCGGGTTATGCCGCGACCTCCACTCACGGCATAAGTCGCCCGTTTCCCTGAAACTCACATCCAGTGAGTTTCGCGACTTGTGCCGCGACCCCAAGTCGCGTTACAACTCGCGATGGCCCCAAAATCCCCGTTTCTCGCCTGATTCAATCCTCGATAATCCAATAGTAAAACTTATCGAAAATCACGGGTGTTACAGTGTCTCATGCATTAAATTCATGGGACACCTGTTGAGCAAAGGATGGACACAGGTCTTCAGCAATGTACCTTTTGTCTTGAGGTGTTTTGGCTTGAAGTGTTGACCTGCAGGATGGTGTAGGAGACAAAGCTTACTTTATCTGATCTTCAGATGAGGTCCACGTCAATGCATGATATCACAAATATACTTTGTCAGAAAAGTACAATGTGAAGAGAAAAATCTTCAGGCCTTGAAGATTAAGAAGTCTTCGGCTCCTGAAGATTGAGAAGTCTTCGGCTTCCGAAGATTGAGAAATCTTCGGCTTTCGAAGAGGTCTTCGGCTCCTAAAGACTGAGAGGTCTTCGGCTCCTGAAGACTGAGAGGTCTTCAGCTTCCGAAGATTGAGAAATCTTCGGCTTCCGAAGAGGTCTTCGGCTCCTGAAGACTGAGATCGGCACCATCCTGGCCAATGGTGTTGATCAAGTAGGCATACTTGGCTTTAGGCTGAGGAGTCTATCTTCAATCCGCTTTGAGAGATATTCTTCTTCTTTGTCTTATTCGGCTAATCTTCGACTTTGCCGAACATTTGTATAGAAACCAAGCTGCTAAAAGATTCTCAAAATATTCTAAGTATGATGATATAAAATGGAAGATCGGGAGGTTATCTTCAAATCTTCAGATGACCCAACATAAATTAAATATAAAAAGTGATCAAATGGTTAAAAATAGAATAACCGTTTATAATCATACGTAACATATAAATATCAAGTATTTTGGAGATTTGAAAAGAAAAAGTTGTTGACGTGTCAATGCAGCTGACAGGCCCTTTTGTGAACCTTAGGGTGAGAGAAATAATACCAAAAAGCAAGTATACAAATTGGTACTATGTCGTCTTTCAAGTAATAAAGTGGTAAAATACCAGATATCGTCCCACAGAGATTGAACTAAAAAGTGTGATAAAAGTATGATGAAAGAAATGATTTCAGATGACGAATTTGAAGCAATATTTTGATTGGTTGGTTAACACACGATTACTTTAACAAGAATAAACAAGAAGCAAGGGTGTAAGACTTTTGATGATATATGGATCCAAATTCCAGTAGGTCAATGCTACAACACTTGTTATAGCATGATGCTATTTGAGTGCTGCAGCATGCTTCTGACTCTAACTAGTTTCATTATCAATTTTAAGACACATTCCTCTCGGACTCTCACCATCCCATTATTCCAGTAGCTATTAATCATCTCATCTCTGAGCAAGGTTCCAGATAAGGGAATGATGGGAATGGAGTTCTCAAAATATACGGCAAAACAAATTCTCTTCGTTAAAAGTTACTCTTTCGAAATAACCCCCGTACCTCCCAAGTTGATGCATTCCAAATAGCTTATCTCTAAGTCTATTCCATTTTAACCCTTTGAAAAAGTGACAACTTATCAAGAATGGATCATTTTAAATGACACAAGTAACAACTCTCGTTGCAAGTAACTCTTTCGATATTACCTCTTATGTCACTAAATTGACGTGCTATTCAATGGCCTATCTCCAGGTCCATGACACTATTACACTATCAAAATAATCATTTTGTCAAAGAGTTTTGTTATCTTGATAAAACTTGAGTTGGAATAATAAAATTTCGTTAAAGTCACAAAAACCCACTTTCTTTTAGATCCACATGACCACCCTTTGCCTCACACCCAAGCTAGATGATTAGCTACTCATTACAATAAAGAAATAAAAACTACTACTAAGAATTACAAAGATAAACATAACGGAAATTTCTCTTGAAATGTAAATGACTTGAAAGTATATAAATGTAGCTAAAAAATGTAAAGACGATAATGTAAATTACAAGGAAATGGAAATGACAAGAAAGTAAACTTGAATATAAATACAATGAACTTTTACTACTAAAATCTAAAACAAAAGAGTAAAGAAAAGGCTAGAGATGCAAGATGAAGGAAGAAAATACAACCTAATGAAAAGTGCAGGTGGGTGCTGTTTTAATGCTGCAGCATGCATATTCAAACATGAAGATTATATAAAGATGATGAAGAACATGATGAAGATCATAAGAACAATTGCATGAATTCTGGAAATTAAAGAGGACCCTGGACTGGATTAGGACCAGTTCGTGAGCTAGACAGAAAATGAAAGATTACACTAAGCATAACAAGAATGAAAACTTTAAAGAAAATATGAAGAACAAGATGAAGAACATAAATACTTAACACTTGAAATTAAAGAACTAAAGAGAGTGATCAATCCCTAAGCTTGCTGCAGATTCAGATACATAACCCAAAAGATATTAAGATGATAGTTAGAGAGAAGTAGATGTCTCCTTAAGAGCAACTAAACCCTCATTTTATAACAAAAGGGAGTGGCAAAGTTGTAAATTAAGGAGAATCTAATTGTACTTACCTAGTCTAATGCCAACTAAGGCTACCAAAGCTTGTTCTAACTTAACTAAACTATTACAAACCAGATAAATTAGTGTTTAAAGGTTACAATCAGATCAGTTCCATGCCAAAAATCAGATTATGCTCCATCCTCTTTGATTCTTTCATCCAAAACCATCAACTCCATGCTGTTTCCATGTTGTAGCATGCCCTGTGTCCAAATAGATTTTCAAAAGGTAACCAAAATTAGCCCACAATCTTAATAGAACAAGTAAACCACACATTTTAAGCTCCAAGACACAATAAATGGAAAATAAGATAGAAAATGACTCAAAGTGGGATTTGAAAATGAAAAATTATATCTAAAGATTAAAAGAAATGTGCTTAAGTACTCAAAATTGAGTACTCAAAATTGAGTACTTATCACCAGCCCAACTTGCTCTGACTCGTCCTCAAAATTTACCAATTTGACCCATTTTGACTATTACAAGAAAATGATTGTTTTCGAGATATGAAATTGAATTGTATAGTATGCTTGGTTAGTGTCATCAAAATTCCCGATCTTTAAAGAACATGAAAGCCTAAATTATATACGGGTCATTAATATGATTTTGTTTGTCGTTTAACCAAATTTACTCCTAGTCCATTTAACTATTATGATGTTGAATAGCCTCTCGCATGTAGCTCTGTTCTCAAAGGGGTGAGACAATTTGGCCCAAATACAGAACAACTCTCGAGTCCAATCCCGTCCCTCCGACTAGTCACAATTGATGAGTGAATAAAAAATTACCCCTTCACATTGGTGTCCTTGGAGACAGGTTTTGTGGGAGCTGGCTGGAGTTGCAAGTAATCAACTTTTTGCCTAAATTATGGTGCTGACTAGAGGTTTGTGAGTAGGGGTGTAAACGAGTCGAGCCGAGTCGAGTAGTAGGTTAATCGAGTCGAGCTAAAAAAATTAATACTGGGCTCGAGCTCGATTAACTTTTCAATGTAGGGCTCGAGCTCGAGCTCGAATATTTTTTGAGTTATCAAGCTCGAGCTCGAATATTTTTTGAGTTATCAAGCTCGAGCTTAATGCTCGTTTATGGGTTCGAACTCGCGATCGATTAACTCGTTTATCGGTTCGGGCTCGATAATTTTTATATTTTTATTGTATGATTAATAGATATATGAGCATGTTTGGCTCGAAAAAGGGTATGCTCGAATGGCTCGTCTCGACTCGAAAAATTTGAATCGAGTTGTCGAACGAGTCGAGTCGAACATTGTTGTTATAAAACTCGACTCATTAAAGTTAAACGAGTTCTGTTTTGTGTTCGAAATCGACTCGAGCTCGAGAATTATTAAGCTCGAGCTCAAGATAAACGAGATCGAGCTCGAGTAGCTCATTAAAAGCTCTACTCGTTTACATCCCTATTTGTGAGAACCTAATCTAGTAGGGCCTAGACATGATTCTTATAAAGCCCAGTTCTCGTGCATCTAACGTTAGCGAGGTCCCAAATATTAAATATAGTATTCATATAATCATAACTACGAGTATACAAGTTGTTATCCAATTAGAACTTACGACCTTAATTATATATCCAACTGTAATTTGATTGAATCAAATCCAAAATTTCAATATTCAAATTGGAACGGTCAGTTCTTGGTTGGTAGTCCAGAACCCAATAAAGTTATAAAATCAAACTGATCCAATCCAATTACCTCCAATTAATAAAAAAAATATAATTAATAATATTTTATGATATTGATTTTAGATGATATTTATAGATTAATTGGTTGAAATTTGAATCTAAATATTGGATGGATGCAATTCAATCCAAAAAATAACAGATAGTAATATCCAATGAATGGAATCAATCCAATCCAATCATCCATTGGATTGGAGCGGTTGCCATTATATATATAGGCCAAGGATAATTTGCAACCCAAGTAAATCTTACTACTCATGCAACTCATATCTTACCCGTTGGATTTATGATAAACAGTTATTTTATTTTTATGTTTTTTTAAATGAAAATATTGGGCCCACATTTATTGTAACCGTCGATCATGAATCCAACGGTTAAGATGTGGGTTACATGAGTTGTAAGATTTACGTGGGTTGCAAATTAAACTACCCCTATATATATATATATTTAATTATGTTTTTCATTTTGAAACATAACTTGCGAATAATTAGGTATAACATCAACTTGAAAAAATAAAAAAATAAATTAAAAGTTAATAACACAACCTTTTTAACAATACCCCAAATAAGTTTTATTTGAAATTAAAATGTTCAAATATCGTTAACAATACATGAAGAAGAAAAAATCATGGAGGAATAACAAATATTAAAAATATATATACATATATATAAATTAACATAGTTTTTAGCCATTTCAAACTGGTCATCATCGATCACAAGCAGGGTAAAGCAGATTTTTCTAGGAAAAAGAGTGACTATTTAGTAAGGTGGCGTTTGTTTTTTAAGAGGTTTAAAGTTTGAAGTTTTATTTCACTTCTGATTAATAAGAGGTGGTGCTGAAGTCTGAAATCTGAATCAATAAAACTGTTTGTTTTTGTAATGTCTGGAGGCGTCTTGAGAGAAAAGAGAGCATATGAAATGAAGCAACGATAAGAAGTTTTAAGAAGTTACGTCACCACTTCTTATTTCAGATGTATTTAAGAGTTTAGAGGTTCTGAAAACTGGAAAAAAAACAAACAGTCTGAATGTAAAAAAAAGTCTGAACGATTCAGACTTAAGAGCCATTAAGAAGTATTTTTAAAAAAACAAACAACCCCTAAGTAACAGACCTAGTTGAGCGCCTGAGCCTTAGATACTGTCACCAGGCAAAGAAATGCATTTACATAGCGACTACCTATTGGGGTCATATCCACCCGCTCTGTCTTATTTTGTAAGAAAATTTTTCTTTGGGGTACAAAAGGTATACCTGCTAAAAGTTGAGGGGTGCTGTGAGATATTTGAAAATACAATGAACATCAACTAAAAATCCTAAAAAGTCCCTTGAAGTCAACCAAAAATCCAAAAAATCAATCAAAAATCCAAAAATGTCTTTTGATACAATAGATAACTGAAAACAACCTTCGAAATCAACCAAAAAAATATAAAAAGTTCCTCGAAATTGTGGAATTTTGTTAAAAACACATCGAATGACTTTGCAGACCTTTGATCCAACTTAAATGTGTCACCGCTCGGCAAAAGTCTTGGGTCCACCACTGACAACGCTTTCAAGCATGAAGGTCATATAATGATTTAATGAAAGTTACAGATAAATTTATTTTATATTTATTCTCAAATTTAATTATTATAATACTATTAATTTCACAAAATCAAAATAAAATTTACAGCATATTCAAACACCCCATAAATTATTGAAATAAACTTCAGTACGTAAACTTGTTCGTGACACGACCACCACCACTCTTCAAGACTAGACAAAAGCTTTCGATGAACCATTTGTTTTATCAACAACCCATCTACGGTTTTTACGCCTTCGACCCATGAACCACAATTTCTATAATTTCAAAATAACCTAAGCCAAACAAATTCATACAATAACACTATCTTGAATATTAAAATTTCTAATAGTTCAACTATAAGTTGATTATAATATATCATATAGTGACTCTGGCGTGTAGCTCAGTAGATAAAGGGATGGGACGATTTTATCCAAATACAAGACAGGTCCCAGGTTCGATTCTAGGCCTCTGCTAAATAAGCCAAAGAAATATCCTCTTACACTGATGTCCTTGAAGATGGGTTCTGTATAAGGTTGAGTTAAATTATCGATAATAATTTTTTTACCAAAATGAATTGATTATATGAGATAGATATTACACACCCAAGTTGCAATGCTATTTATTATTTGTGTGTAAACTTGATCTTGTGCAATTCATATTAGTAATAGCATGATGACTCGTGTCATGTGAAATAGGCCCACAAAATCATTGACATTTTTTTATCTCTTTTACAAGTAATGATATGTGTCAAAGAGAGTGGGGTTGTTTAAACCCCTTTTATTGTCCATGTCCCCCTTCCATCAACTTATGCCAATTACTACACAAACAAAACGACACACACACACACGCACACACACATATATATACGGGGTGGGTTCCGATGAGAAGTAGAGTTAACGGTGAGAATCGTGAGAAGTGGTTATCAACCGTTGGATGAGAAATGTATGCACATTAGGATGAGATGCACTGAGATAAAATGCACATAGATTCACCGGATCAATTCTCTTCTAAGGTACAATTCATGGGATAGTGAGATTAAAAGTGATCAACGGTTCAGATCCATTTCTCACGTTTCTCACGTTAACTTCAATTTCTCACACGATCATACGTATACACGCACACACACACACACACACACACATATATATATATATATATATATAGGGTTGGGTTCCAGTGAGAAGTTGGGTTAATGGTGAGAAGCGTGAGAAGTGGTTATCAACCGTTGGATGAGAAATGGACGCATATTAGGATGAAATGCACCGAAATGCACCAGATTAATTCCCTCCCAAACCGCAATTCATGGGAGGGCTTGAGATTAAAAGAGATCAACGGTTCGGATCCACTTCTCACGTTTCTCACCATTAACTCAACTTCTCACACGACCTGTCACACACACACACACACACACACATATATATATATATACACGAATGATCATGTAAGAATAGGAGTTATGGTGAGAAATGTAAAAATGGATTTAGACCTTTGATCACTTTTAATAGTGTTAATCTAATGGTTTAGATTAAGTCCAAAAATAATCCATAAACTAGCTTAGAAGGAATTTTCAATTGATTTTCAATTAAGATTGATCCAAGGGTGGAGATCCCTTCTTACGATTCTCACGATAATTACTATTCTCACCGGATTCTCTCTCTCTCTCTGTCTTTCTGTCTCTCTCTATATATATAATGTATAGTGGAGGAGACTAGAATTTATAAACCAATTATAACTTTGAACGACTATAACCTTTGATCTTTTCTGACATCATAAATATGTTTATACATATGGGTAAAGATGCACAAGAGGACTAATAACTTAATTTGGATTGAAGAGAAGACCCAAAATGATTAGGGGCTATAGAATCGATCTACCAAGAACTGGTGCCTCAAGTCGGATTTTATCCTATTTTTCAGAACACTGATTATTTAATGACCAGATTAGAACTACGCCAGTCAAGGATCGATCAAACCACGATCCAAAAATGATTTTTGAAGATTTACAGACTCACACTTGCTTCCATCGAGACAAGTGGACTTTTTCTAAAAGAGCATAACAGAAAAATATCTAGCACCTGGCTCTGAACAATCAATGACCGATTAGGTCTCTTAAGTTTGTGTTCGATTTTAAATTTTAACCTCAAGACCGGATAAAAATTTAACTAGCCTCTTTTTAATGATTGGACCTGACCCAAAAAGAACCGGTCTAGACCAAGTAATGTACATAATTATATGCACATGTATGTGTGTATAGTTTTTTTTTTTGAACGGCGGAATTTTATAAAACTAGCAAGAAACTAGAAAAAAGAAAACAGTTACATCGAAGTAATGGCAAGGGAATGATTAGTAAGCCAACTTACCCAATTAAAAGACAAATTGCTACTTCTATGATTAACCCAAAAGTAAGCACGAGTTATAATGTTCTCAAAAAGCACCGCCTTCCTTGGCTTCGGGGTGCCAAAGAGAATACCATTCCGAAACACCCATATAGACCATAAAGTGGTAAGCGTAACGGCCTCAAAACACAAGAACACCTCCCTCTTCAACTGAATTGAGTCGATCCAAGATATCCAATCTGAATAAGTATGGAGATTTGGGATATCCATACGCCACCAACGACCGATAAGAGCCCATAAGTCTTTAGTATGTGTGTGTATAGTTGAGATCGTTTGGAACTTTTTTTGTGGGAATCGTAGGAACGACTTTGTCACCGGTTGTTATATAAAAGTTAACATCCTTACATATGTTATGTTAACTTATGTGAACTTCTGTTAAACAAAATGATTTTACTAATCCCACGAAATTTTGACTTCTTTCCAAAATCCATAAGTTAACATACGTTAAAATAACTTCACATGAAATGTTTACCTATATAAGCATGTTAATTTATATGAACTTTTTGTTAAAGTCTTCTTAAAAATATGTTCAGTTAAACAATTTATAATATCTTTTATATTAGTTATTTTGTAGGTATACAATAAGTAGAATTGTAGGTCTGCATAGTCTAGTCTAAATCGAATAAATTGATCAAACATAAATAATTTGGTTAGTTTAAGGTTATGTTTGGCAAAAAAAAGCTATCTTTTTTTCATGGTAAATGTTTGGATTACCATAAGATAGCTTATTGAAAAACTACTCATAGTAGAGTTTTGAAAAGTTAGCTTATCAGCTACCAACTCGCTTATAAGCTAGTTTGCTAAACAATGCCTAAATAGTTTTTAAAGCGCTTATTCCATTTGTCAATGTGAAAATATGAAAGTTTCGTATTATTTTTTTTTGAAAGGCAATGATTTTATTATTGGAAAAAAAAAACAGAAAAAGGGGGCTACATTTTGCAAGGACCAGAACGGCTAAAAAAACCAAACAACCAACTACAAAGACAAAAGCCCAACAAAAGGAAAGGAGGACCTTAAGCCTATGTTTGACAAACTAGTTTATAAGCTAGCTGGTAGCTGATAAGCTAGTTTTTCAAAACGTTAATATGAGTAGTTTTTCAATAAGTTAGCTTATAAGCTAATTTATGATCAATCAAACATGTAAAAAAAAAACTAGTTTTTTTTGCCAAACAATGTCAACCCACCACCATGCTAACCTGAACCCATGAACAAGACAACCTTTAACTTTGCCAATATGAGCCCCTCAACCAATCCACCCAAGAAGGTAGCCTGACAAACATGTCTGGTCGGGTTCAAAGTTAAGTGGGTTGAGAGTATCTAACTCTAACCCGTCCCGTTTAATAAACGGGTCAGAAAATCCCAACCCTAACCCGACACGACCTGCCTAACCCGTTTAACATTTATAAAACTAAAAATTAAAAATCGAAAGTTCATAAAAAAATACAAATCCAAAATTCAAATTAAAGCATTAAAAATCCAAATTTTATAGTTCAAACTTATAAGTTCTAACATTCAAAACATTAAAAAATCCAAAACATTCAAAAGAAAACTTATTATATATATATATATATATATATATATATATATATATATATATATATAGGGGCAGGTTCAAACGAGAAGGTAGTCAATTTGCGAGAAGACGAGAAGGAATATGAGCCACATAATTTAGTAATTATAAAATAACATAAATAAAAAAATTAATTTAAAAATAGGGATAATTACAATTTGAATTGGATAAATCCTTAAATATCTCATAATATTTTTTAAATTTATTTTTTAATTTTAATAAATTCATAATTTTTTTATCAAATTTATATTATTATATGTAGATAAAATCATAATTTTCATCAAAAATCACATGTGATATCCATAACTAATTCATTATTTATTTAACCATTTTTCTCTCTATTTTTTGGATCTACGTTTTGAATCATATATGATTAACTTAACATGTGATCAATTATCATGTATCACATATGATCCCATAAGATGAATTTTTATAAATATCATATGAAAATATATGTCTAAATATAAGTGACACATAATCACATGTGATAATATTTACATCACAAAAGATCTATAAATATAAATATACATAATCACATATGATTAACTAAAATATATACAATTATCACATGTGATAATATTTACATCACGAAAAAATCTATAAATATAAGTATCAATATCACATATGATTAACTAATATATATACACTTATCACATGTTACAATATGATATGTAATATGCATAAATATTCATCTAATGATATCACATGTGATATTTGGTTAAAATTGTGATTTTTTTTATTAAAAGTACATTTAAAAAAAAACTAGTAAAAAAATAATTGAAATTAAAAAATAAATAAATCTAAAAGATATAATGAAAATTTTAAGGATTTATCCGATTTAAAATAATAATTATCCTAATTTCTAAAATAATTTTTTATTTTTTATTTATGATATTTTTAATTAATAAACTATGTGGCCCATATTCCTTCTCGCAAATTAGTTTGTTTCTCGCATGATCCTCCCCCCCTCTCTCTCTCTCTATATATATATATAGGGTCAGGTTCAGGGGAAAACCTCAAAAAAACGAAAAACTGAGGAACACCCTGGTAATCTTCCATCTGGACGGTATGCACTTGTGGATGGTATGCACTTGTGCATACAAATAATCAAGTTTTTTTTTGGTTTTTATGCACTTGTGCATATGCACTTGTGCATGTTATAAATTACTTGTATGCACAAGTACATACCGTCTAGATGAATGACTACTAGAACTTAATTTCTTCAGTTTTCCATTTTTTTGAGGTTTTCCCTTGAACCTCTCTCTCTCTCTCTCTCTCTCTCTCTCTATATATATATATATATATATATATATATATATAGGGGCAGGTTCAAACGAGAAGCTAAACATTTTGCGAGAAGGTGAGAAATGTTTAATC
The DNA here is from genome assembly GCA_954870635.1 of Arctium minus. Classification (NCBI taxonomy): domain Eukaryota; kingdom Viridiplantae; phylum Streptophyta; class Magnoliopsida; order Asterales; family Asteraceae; genus Arctium; species Arctium minus. The sequence goes on from OX941087.1 coordinate 3,244,389, forward strand.
ATATATGATACACAAGCTTAATCATATATGATTAAACACATGTTATATTGGTAAATACATAGACGTTTAATCATACATGATTAAACACACCTACAAGCCGTGTAATCATATATGATTAAACACTTCTCGCCTTCTCGCAAAATGTTTAACTTCTCGCATGATCCTACCTCTCTCTCTCTCTCTCTATATATATATATATAAACGGGTTATTCGGACCATTTTCGAGTAGAAAATTTTGACCATGACCTTACCCGTTTAATTTCCGTGTCGTGTCGTGTCAATCCGTTTACTTAAACGGGTTGAAATGTATTACCCAAACCCGTTTATTTCATGTCGGGTTAGCGTGTTGTGTCAGTTTTTACCAGGTCTACAAGAAGGTTTCCTGTTCTTAGCCTTGTTTGACATCCAAAGAAAGGAGGTCGATTGGATTTCGAACCTAATATTGATCCGAGCATGTACCCCTTTTAAAAAATTCATTTCGCTTCTTCCGGAAGATGAATAGAAAAGACCAAATGCTCCCCAAAGCTAAAACAGACACACCACCGCTGCTGCCATTAAAGTCTAAATTATTTTTTCTTAATAGTAACAAATTTGAATGATACAATTCTAATTAAAAGGACCCAAAAAAAAAAAAAAAAATAATCATTATACATTTTTATTTAGTTTTAAAATTAAAAATTACAAGATGATATTTTTTTCAAACTTCTATGACATACTTAAACATTTTCCCATTTTAAAACACATATAATTTTTGTAGACTTCTTATATGTTAAACTACAAATTATAAAATAAAATTGTCAAGGTGGCACAATTAATAAAACCAAAATGGTGGCATATGCTACCTCATGGGTGGCAAGTTTGCTAATATTGTCATTAAAAAAATTCATGAATTATTTAATTAATAATTTGCAAATACAAATACTAAGATTGATCGGAACGGTTCGAATGACCAAATTGATCCGTTTCTTGTTTTCCAACATCGACCTTTTCGTAGGATCTTTAAGCGAACAAAAGATTTCAAGTTGTCATAGACGGAGTGGTGCGGGGGTCATGGATTTGACGGCTAACTCGACTAGTAGCTTATGTTTCGTTTTTGGGCCGCGGTTGGCATTGGTGCTCAGGTGCTTGAGGGTTGTGTTTCGTTTGATCTCTATTTTAGAGTTTCCTTTCTTTTTGGTTCTGTAGTCTTGTTTATGTCGTTTGTTTGTTAGGTGCGGTTGTCGGTTTTGGTATTTGTTTTGGCTTGCTAGTTTTTTTGGTCCTGTGCCTCGCAGATCCTTCAAACTTTCTTTTGTATCCCATTTATTATGTCTTTTATATTTTCCTTGCCTTTCAAAGAATACTATAAGTTTTCAAAAAATATGCAAGTAAAATATATGACCAATAATCTATACATTGTCATAAGCAAGTTTTAAGAGTATCTTCAACAAATCTTTCAAATTTCTTAAAATAGAGAACTGGATTTAAATTTTCAATTTTTTTTCTAGGTAGTCGTGGTTCCGGGCTAGCTTACGTGCACCGACTAATCTCCCATCGACCACGAATTGACTGTATTACATTCAACTCCAACAGTTTTCCATTTGAAGATTACAACATTGATTATATTTTAAATTATTTCAAAAATATTGTTTTTCTTTCTCTTAAACATTGATATGTGTGATTTTGAACAACGCCCCTAAATTTTTGGAGCATAATTTTACGTTGTTTAAAGTTTTTCATCAACAAATGTAAAACTATAGCTTACTATAATGTCCATCTAATTTCTATCAGAAGACAAAAATAATACGTCTTATCATCGTCTTTATTATTTGTATGTGTGTGTGTATATATATATATATAGATAGATAGATAGATAGATAGATAGATAGAGAGAGAGAGAGAGGGGCGTTCAAATGCAACTCATTTACATGGTGCAACCCTTTGCAACCCCTCTATCCACCACACATTTTATGTAATTAAAAAAAAGGAAAAAAGGTAAAAGTAAAATGTGTAGTGGATAAAGGGTTGCAAAGGTTGCATCATGTAAAAGGTTGCATAATAACCCACCCCTATATATATATATATATATATAGAGAGAGAGAGAGAGAGAGAGAGAGAGAAAGGGGGGGGGGGTCAAAGGAAAACCTCAAAAAAATGAAAAACTGAAGAAAACACCCCGGTAGTCTTTTGATCTGGACGGTATACACTTGTGAATACAAGTAATTTATAACATGCACACGTGCATATGCACAAGTGCATAAAAACCAAAAAAAAACTTGATTATTTGTATGCACAAGTGCATACCGTCCAGATGAAAGGCTACCAGGGTGTTCCTCAGTTTTCTGTTTTTTTGAGATTTTCCCCTGAACCTATATATATATATATATGCGAAGAATCGTGTGAGAAGTTGAGTTAACGGTGAGAAGCGTGAGAAGTGGATCTGAACCATTGATCTCTTTTAATCTCAAGTCCTCCTATGAATTGCGGCTTAGAAGGGAATTGATCTGGTACATCTTATCTCGGTGCATCACATCTTAATGTGCGTCAATTTCTCATTCAACGGTTGATAACCAATTCTCACGCTTTTTACCGTTAACCCAACTTCTCACGGGAACCCAACCCTCTCTCTCTATATATATATATATTTGTTATCTCATTTTAAAATATAATCAAAAATTTCAGTTATAACATAATCTCCAAAAACATTGAAACATATAGTATATGCCTTATGCTCAAAAGGATAGATAAAAACTTGTCAGTTTTTAAACTAATGGAAACATTATTCTTCCTTTTTTAAATTAAAATTTTAGCTTCTCATGATCTTTGATAGATTTTTTTTAAAATTAACTATTTCCCCAAAATAGTATGGGTTGCTAATTATATATACATATATATTAAAGTAATTTACTTATATATAATAAAATAATTTAATCATATAAAATTCACAACTCTAGCCATGCAATTTAGGAGGGGTGTTGGCTCTCTTTGATTGGTTGAAATTACAAATTTAATTTAAAATTTATATCTTTAACCATCCAACAATATACTTCATTTAAAAAAATTGAATTTGAGTTTTTATGCTTAAATGATCTCATATATCGAAAACATGTTTCGATGTTTCTTTACTGTTCAAAACGTTAATAGGTCGAGATTGAGGCTGAAAGGCTATCAATTTAAAGATAAACGATATAATAGGTTTTTGTGATAACATATCTGATTTATAACTGCATTTAACGTTAAGAGATTGTTACTTCGTTTGTCCCGAAATAAGTGTCTAGTTTAAATACATTTTTTTTATACTAGGCATATACCCGCACGATGCAGCGGAATGTAAGTTAATAACGAACAATTAATGTTACTTCCTTATAGACATGTCATCAACAATCAACCATAGCCTAAAAATCACAATTTATGAAACCCTAAACCCATAAACATATTCAATAATTAGTTTATATTACAATTATTGACAACAAAATTATAATGATATAATTTATAATAAGAATGAAACATATTTTACGATTATGTATTTTTAATGTGCTAACGGTGGAAAAAAAATAAAACGTATGGATAGAAACAAATTAGTTCGTAGATATTCATGATATTTAATAATACGGTTAAATTAAAAAATATTCAATATTAGGCTTGTTTTGAAGGTATTGACGAGACGATTATAATGATATAATTTGTAAAAAAAGAAACATATTTTTTCGTTACATTTTTGTTCATATACGATTATTTGTGTTAATATGATAATTGTGTAAAATGAAAAATAAAAAAATAAGGGATATAAAATGAATTAAATAAGTAATTGTAAGGATAGTAAATGTAACATTATAAGGGTGATAATGTTTTTGTACAAAAGTTTAGGGTGATAAGTGTTATTGTATAAAATTTTGTACAATAACCGTATTAGTTTTTTTTATATAGTAGTAGAGATTATGTTATTTATTTTGTAAGGGAGGGGTGGGGGGAGTTAAAAAAGGCATAAGTATATTTTGAAGAAACTTTTTTATATTTAAAGTTAGTTATTTAGTCGATTGTATAGAATTTCAGTTAAACCGCACCAAATATTGTTTATTTTATCCACCTTTGGACTCATGAATTTAAAATGCTTCTGATACAAGAAATATTTAGTCCCTTATAAAGCAACATTAGTTCCCTTTACCCAATCGATGTAGGTCCTTAAGTATTGTAATTGTTAATACTAGAAGTGTACTCGCGCAATGCATTTAGATACATAACGATTTTAATGTTTCATTTTATTTTCTGTTTTTTGTCGATTTACATTACGATTTTGGATGGTTGTGAGAGAGTGATAATGATTTTTTTTTATATAAATTTGTTTAACTTAGACTTAATAATATAATGTAATTTATTTTGGTTTAATAATATAAATTTTTTTATAAAATATTCTGTAAGATTTTTTAATTATATTTTAGATTTTTTATATTTAAAATATGATGAGAGTTATTTTAGGGGAGTTAAAGTGGGAAATGATTTTAGGGGAGTTAAAATGGTTAGAGATAATGATTGAAAATTAATGAATAACATTAAATGTAGTACATACAGCTTTTATGGTTGTTTTTTTAAGTAATTAGCATTAAATAGCAGTATATTAAGCTTTAAGACTTGTTTTTAAGAGTTTTTTATGACATTTTTATAATATAGTATAGATATGTAGATTGATTTTTACTGGTTTAATTAAGCCTAAGATTCAAATATTTTTATCTATGTTCACTCGCATTTTAAGTATCTTACAAATCATTAACAAATTAAATTTAAATTATATGTTAAGTTAAACATCCATTGTGTTATATATGTTTCAAGATCATTGCAACATTTATACAATTATATTATATATAGTATAATAAAATTATTCAATTACCGATTAAACATAAAACATATATTTTTACTAACAATTGTACAAATAATGTTATGGAGCGTTATTAGAACTATAAGTATCATGTATCAGTTATTAATATTGATTTTTTTTTTATAAAGTTGATGTAAAACTCTAATAAAAAAATACCATATAATGTAAACGAACCTGTAAGTTTGTAACAAAGTAAAAACTGTTGTAATTCTTATCAGTTTCAAAGTAAATATCTTTATTATATTATAAGCATTTAAAACATATTGTTAAAATCATTTGTTTTTTGAATGGCAAAAACTTTATTAACCAAAACAAAGAAAAAAGAGAGAGAAAAAAGGGGCAGGATCTGCGACTGCAAGGAGCAGACCTAAACAAAACAAGGAAAAAACTTAAGTACATGACAAAAAACCAATGTTTTAAAACCGGTTTTTTGGTTCAACCATCAGGTCAACCAAGAATTTCTATGTAATTTTCATTTTTTTGCATATATATATATATATATATAATCAAATATTTGATGTCCACAAGTTAAAACATTAAAAATACATATAACAACAAGTTTTACTTCAATCAAAAACATTAAAAAAACACATACCAACAAGTTTTACATCAATCCAAAAACATTAAATAAACACATATAAGCATGCGTTTTTCATCAATCCAAATACATCAAAACGAAACATAACGATCAAACCAAATCATGGATCTTGTGACATTAGATTGTTGGTTTTTAACGCTAATACGTATTGCCTATTGAACTATTGGTTTTTTTAATTTTTGTTAACTGGTCAACCGGTTCAATACCGGTTCGTTATGACCGGTTTTTTAATAGAACCGGCCGGTTCAATCCGGGTCATAAAATGGCATCAACCCAGTCGCAATTGACCCGGTCTCTTCACCGGTTCCCGGTTCGGCCGGTCGGGTCGACCCAATTTTTAAAACATTGCAAAAAACAAAACAGCAACCCAAAACCAAAAAAAAAAAACAGCAACCCAAAACCAAAAAAAAAAAACGCAACAACTATAAAAGAAGAACCAAGGAAGCCATGTTAGGAGAGTCGATCTAGTTAGCCCATTATTTGGTGAAAGATTTGTGCCTTAAGGAAATCCAACAATATGACTGAGATTTAATATCATTGATTAGGTCCAAGGTCGAAGCAGCCTTTTTTAAGACATGAGCATTATTAAGCACCAATCCAAACAACCGCTTGCCAAATATCTTTGGAAATAGCCGAAATACGGTTGCCACCGTCGAACAAGAGTAATTCTGAAATCGAGGATGGGAGAACTCTTTCCAGATTCCACCAGGAGAAAATTTGATTCCAAACCGAAGTTGCGTGATTATAATTCAAGAGATAATGATCCACCAAATCGATGAAGTTAAAATCTTTTAAAATTTAAGTTCACAATTTATTATTGTATTTGTACAACTTCTTAAGGCGTTGCGCATTTGAACATATCATAAGCATCTGAGTCGTACTAATACGTCAGAATAATCTATAAATTTCATATTTTTTATTAAGGATTTTCATTAATTTTATATTTTTAGTTTATAATAAAATATTACATATGCCTAAAGCTTAAAGCAACAGACTAACCCAATAACTTCAAATCCAACTTAAAACCATGGTGAAAGTTATTAGGGCCCATAACTTAAGACTTATAAGGAGCTCACAAAAATCTCATTTTAGGAAGATTGTTACAAACTCCCCCACTTAAACTCTTGATGTCCCCATTAGCCTGCTCGTAATTTTTCTTCTTGTAATCGACGATGTGTCATTCACCTAAGCTGTTACAAACACCCACCCTCGAGGACTCATCATACCCAATAAGGTTTGTCACACCATCCTGATGTACAAGGATCAACTCTGATATCATTTGTAACACCACAAAGCCCCTAGCAACAGATTGGCCTAATAACTTCGAATTCAACTTAAAACAATAGTGAAAATTATTGATAGTCCACAACTTAAGATTTATAAGAAGCTTATAAATCTATTTTCTATTCATATGAGACGAGTTATTACAACAAATACACAATTAATATTTAATAATATTGTAATCTTATTAGTGCAAAAATTACCAATTAATATTTAATAATATTGTAATCTTATTAGTGCAAAAATTACCAATCACTTGTATCCACAACATACCCCAACTTTGAATTTCCACCAATGTGGTCAAAGTCAAAGGAGGAAACAAAAAAGATAATGACAAAGTTAATTAATTAAATTAAAAGTGTTGCTCAACCTTCAAAAAATCCCTTAAACCAATTATGTTGCACAAATTAGGGGGACACATAGGTAATTTCTAGCTATTATTTATTTTCAGAAAATATAAATACATTTTTTATTCTAAGATATTTTAAGCTTATTTAACAATACCAAAAAAATTTTACAAATTTCAGTATTTTACTATAATAAAATCGAGTTTATAGGCCCTTTAAAATGTTTAACTATCTTAATAGAATGTCTTATAGGACTTAAGTTTATGGAACCAAAAAATAAAGCATCATATCTAAAAGTGTTACGATAATTTTATAGAACGTTTTTGGGCATGGTAACAAGTCTTTTAAGAACACATTTTAAATAAAGTGTTAAATTAGCTATTTTATAGAATGTTATTTGAAATTTTTTCTATAAACACAGGTATCCTGTGAGAATATGAGTTTATATGACATGTTTCAAAAGTGTACTATAAAATAGTTAATACGACACTTTATTTTAAGACATCTTAAAACCTTTTTACTATGCTAAAAAGTATCACATAAACTTATTGTAACACTTTTAGATATGACGTTTTATTAATTGGTCCTATAAAGTTAAATCCTATAAAACACTCAATTAGGACACTTGAATACTTTAGGCGTTCTATAAACCTAATTTTGTTAATTATTAGTAAATTAGTAATGTAATTTCCTTTCATTCTTTTTATATAATAGACATATAATTGTTGGTGTATATCTAATATTATTTCTATTTTAATAAATTAAATGTCCAATCTGATAGATAGTTTAATAAATATTTATCTGTTAATAATTTATGTCATCAGTATTTTCACACAATAACCCTTAATAAAAAAAAACTATAATAAAACTTTGAATTGATGATTAGTCTCAACAAAATATACTAATTATTGACTGTATTTTTACTCCTAGATGAGTTAGAATTTTCTTTGAATACTTTTTGTCATACCATATAACTAAATGACTAAGGTGTTTGTTTTAAAAACAAACATTTTAATAGCTCTTAAGTCTGAATCGGTCAGACTTTTTTATATTCATGCTGTTTTTTTTTTCTTCAGTTTTCATAACCTCTTAACTCTTAAATATATATGAAATAAGAAGTGACGACCTAACTTTTTAAAACCTCTTATCGTCGTCTCATTTCATATGCTCTCCATTCTCTCAAGACACCTCCAGACGTTACAAAAACAAACAGTCTTATTGATTCTGATTTCAGACTTCAACCCCACCTCTTATTAATCAGAAATGAAATACAACTTCAGATTTCAGACCTCTTAAAAAACAAACGCTACCTAATAGTCTCGAGATATTCATAAAAATATCTCAGTTTTATTATAATCATCTATAAAACATGTAAAATAAAATAATATATTTCAATGGTATTCGGACTAGGTTATAACCTATCGATCAGTCCGAGAGTTTTTTAATTATTGAGTTTGACCGATTATAATTTGTTTTGAAATGACCTTGATATTTGTCGTTAATATTATTAACATGTCTTCATTAATGTAATATTTATATTTAACGTGGCTTATATCGAGGGCAAAATAGTCATTTCTTAAATAAATGACAATATTTATTTGAGTAAATTACATTCCCGGTCCCTGTGATTTGCTGATATTTTGGATATAGTCCCTAAAACGTGTTTATTACATTGGACGTCCATGTGGTATGCAAAAGCGCATGTAGAAGGTCCCTCCATTTATGCTTATTGCTTAATATATCCCTATGTAGGTGAAGAATCATATTAAAAACGTGAAAAGTGGATCTGAACCATTGATTACTTATAATCTCAAACACACTCATAAATTGTGCTTTATAAGAGAATTGATCGGATGCATCTCATCCTAATGTGCATCCAACGAGGCTGATAACCACTTCTCACGCGTCTTATGTTAACTTTACCTCTCACTGGAATCCAACCCCACTATACATAGTTTTCTAATAAAAAATATTAAACATAGTTTTCTAATAAAAAACAATGAAACATATTTGTGATAGATAACACTCTAACAAGCATAAAAACTCAGATTTCTTTATAAAGACGCCAAAAGTGGGACCCACATCCATCAAAATATCTAGCGGCCACGCAATCACACACACTTGCCACAAGTGGTCCTGCCATAAAATAAAAAGATTTTAATTTATGTTTCGTTTATTACATGTAATATTAGTTTTTTATTGGTAAAAGTTCAAAAAAACCCAATAAACTATACCATTTTGAATGATTAAATTTCTAAATTTTTTTATGAATGAAAAAACTATTAAACTTTTTAATTTTCAATAATTAAGTCCATACCGTTCTCAAACTCTATGTCATTAAAACCCCTTATAGACAATCGTATCGCTCCGCCTCGTCACTCCCCATTGCTCGAACGTCGTTCTTTCTCCATATCGCCTAACACGCTGTTGTCTCTGCCATCGATTTCTCTCTTTTTGATCTATTTTTTTATCTATCAAAAAAGAAAGAATCAAAAGGTAATAGGTTACAAATAGTTTTTTTGGTTAAAATGATGTAAATAACCAACTTTTAGAAGTTTCGATGATTTAATTTATTGAAAAAAATTCAGGAACTTAATCATTCAAAATAGAAAATTTAATGTTTTTTCATTTAAATTGAGAAAGTTTAATAGTGTTTTCATTCAAAATGAGAAAGATTAATGTTTTTTTCATTCAAAATGGAATAGTTTGTTGGATTTTTATGATTTTTTTCTTTTTTTATTAGTTCTTTAGTCTCAAAATAAGTGTTTACATTATTATTTTAATTTATTTAAAAATAAGTGTTAAATTTGAAAGTAAACGTCTACTTTCATTCTATCTTTAATTTATAAAGGTCCAATTTTTCTCTCTATAATAAAGGATAAAAGTGTCCTTTAATTAATTAAAAAGTATAATAATTACATATTTCTAAAAGTGTATATGTTTTTTATAATAGGTATGTATTTTAGAACGTAGTAAGTATAACATGACGGTGTTGCTATTTGAATCCTTTTAGAATCAAATGAGATATTTAGAAATATTAAAAAAATTGATGTTGAATTGTAAAATTTATAGGAATATTCAAATAACGCTAAAAGAACCAATGGTCTAGTAGTGCCTGAATTATCATATAGGCTATGTTTGGCAAACTAGCTGATAAGCTAGTTTTTCAAAACGTTACTATGAGTAGCTTTTCAATAAGCTAGCTTATAAGTTAGGTTTTTTTTGCCAAACAATGCCCAAAACTCGCCAAAAGTAAGTAGAGACGGACCTATTTTTTTTCTTGTTCATGTGATGGCATTATTTGACTATAACAAATAAATATAGGTATATTTTTCATAATATCATCATTGGTTTGTTGATTAGTTCATTGTTTTTCATATGTGAGATCATTTGTTCAAGTCTTTTAATGCAATTTTTTTTACATACATAATAAATCTGAAATTAAAAGCTAAAAAACTAAGAATTTGACACTAATGGGATTCAAACTCATGTATGGGTGGAAGAAAAAGCCTTGCAAAATACCTTTGCCAAGGGAAACTTGTGTCTTTATGTAGTTTCAAAATGTATACGATAGCACACAACAAATTAATATGGTGACACTTTTCATGACCCTATAGTTTTTTTACACTACATTAGATGAACGAAGTGGTGGTTGTTGCCACCACATGCAGCACCTGGATCCGTCCCTGAAAGTGATTAGTGTGCGTTAATACTTAACGTATATAAAAACTAAACCCTAACCCTAAACGCTAATACTTAACGTATATAAATACATTAAACTTCAAAAAAGAAAACATAAAAAAAACATTATTATAAGAGGATCCTAAGGTTTATACCCATTTTCTCTGAAAATAGAGAAAATAAAGTTTAGAATCTCAAAAGAAAAAAAAACATATAAGTACAACAGTTTCTATATTTTGGGGATTTTAATATCAATTACTCCCTCTGTCTTGAAATAAACGTTTAAAATGAAAAAGACACACAATTTTAGAATTGTTTAATTTTACAATAAAAAAATGACAAATTTACCCCTTAATTATAAACGCAAAAATTTTCTCCATCTTGTAGGTAAGAGTAGAATGTGAAAATAGACATTTAGTTTTAAAAGTTAACATTTAGAGGGTGTTTGGGATTGCTTATTTGAATGACTTATTTCATTTTGTCATCGCAGATAAGTTATTTCTAGTGTTTGGATTGAGAAAAAAAAAAAAAACTATTTGTGACTTTTTGTCACTGCAGATAAGTTGTTGTTAAAAAATTAGTCCATACTGACTTCTCAACTTATTTGAAACAACTTATGACTTTTTTTGGTTAATTTACATGTATAAACAACCCCAAACACCCCTAAATAACAACTTATTAGTTTATTATATTTTAGTACCACAATAAGCTAATACAAACACTTTTTATAAAACTCTTTTTTGTCACCACATAAATTGATAAGCATTTTAAAAAACACATAGGATGTATTAAACAAGCAATCCCAAACACCCCTTATTTTGTGATAAACTAAAATAGTAATGTAGACACTTATTTTGGGATGAAACGAGTATATTATTAAAATATTTTCTTCGTCCCAAATTAAGTGTCCACATTTCTATTTTAATTTGTCCCAAAATTATTGTTCATTTTCTAAAAATAATTTTCACTTTCTCATTCACTTTAATTATGAGACGGAAAAATTTTATTTCTCTATTATTAAGGGTAAAAGTGTTATTTAGTTATTTAAAAACTGTAATAATTACACATTCCTAAAATTATATGATATTTTCATAGTGGACATTTATTTTGAGATAGAGTGAGTATTAAATAATATAACATATGCAACTTCTTTCTCTTTTTCCATTTTGTTTCAATGCTTACCTTCATGAGTTGTATTCATGTGATTGATGGACATGCATGAAACATGAGAATATGGGACAGGTGATTTTTATTCCATTTATTCGGAATAATAAAATCGAGTTTTTAGAGAATTTTCCAAATTCGAAGAAAACATTTGCTATCTCCCCTATTTTAGAAAGAAAATTTATCGTCCCAAAATTGTCCAGCCATTTCATGTCCACCGATGACTTGAATACATATAATAAGATAAGATAAATATAAATTTAATAAAGTTATAATAAATACAATAATTATGTATCTTTCATCTGATTGGCGGAACATGAATGTGACAGTGAATTTTACGAAAATAAATTTGTATTCTCTATCTTCTCGGTTTTAGAGAAACTTTTGTAGCGTAAAAAACTCATAAGAATTTCATTTTCTTCAATTTGGAGAAGCAAAGTAAAATCACAAATCGGTTGAGGAGGGAACAAATGTTGTCTTGTAAAGAACTTAATATCTCCTCTCTAATACATGTTTTAAAACCGTGAGTCCATGTATGGATAAAGTGAACAATATCTTATACAATTAGCCTGAAATGTTACAAATGGTATGAAAGTGAGGAATTGGACTGAAGCGGACTGGTGTGCCAATGAGAACGTTGAGCTCCTAAAGGAGGTGGATTGTAAGATCTCACATCGGTTGGTGAATGAAACAAAAGTTGTCTTATAAGGGGACTTGATACCTCATTTTTTTATACGCGTTTTAAAACCGTGAGTCCAGATGTAAACAAAATAGACAAAATCTGATACAGTTAATCTGTAATGTTACAATAATCTGTAATGTTACAAACAAATAGAGATACTGTAAATGTATACGACAGTACACTCGAATTTTGCAATTAAATTGGTAAAGTATAGGATATAACGGCCCAAAGAAAAGAAAGTGGTCCTTTCATATATTAACATCGTGAATTCATCATCGAATCAAATTTGTGAAATCAAACACAGATACTAACACACACACACACACACAACAATCATCATCTTTTGGTTTCTAGTTCATATCATCAAACCACTGGAAATTGAAGAACAAATTCATCACCTGATTATTTCGATTCAATTCGTTATGTTCATGAAATCATGGAATCAAACGAAGTAATCGCACCTTTCGTCATGAAGACGTATCAAATGGTCAACGATTCCTCTTTGGATAATCTAATCCGGTGGGGAACCTGCAACAATAGCTTCATCGTCGTTGACTCTCTAGATTTCTCTCAACGCCTCTTACCTGCTTACTTCAAACATAATAATTTCTCGAGTTTCATTCGCCAACTCAATACTTACGTAAGCGATTTGAATTTGAATTTGATTTCGATTTCATTAGATTTTGTTCGATTTGTGGAGAAATAGAGGTTTCTGATGATTGATTTGTGGTGTTTATGTAGGGATTTAGAAAAGTAGATCCAGATCGATGGGAGTTTGCGAACGAATGGTTTTTGAGAGGTCAGGTGCATTTATTGAAGAACATTGGGAGGAAGAGGCAAGTGAATAGTAGGTTGAAATACACAGCGAATTCGCGAGGAGATGATGAAGACGAAGAGGAGATGGTTATGGAGATTGCGAGGTTGAAACAGGAACAGAAGGCACTAGAAGAGGAACTCGTAGGGATGAACAAACGAATCGAGGCGACGGAGCGACGGCCGGAGCAAATGATGGCGTTACTGTGTAAAGTAGCTGAAGATCCGGAAATTTTGCGACGTATGATGCTCGAGAAAGTTCAGCGATCTAAACGACTGGTGGATAAAAAGAGACAACGCCGGTTAATCACTCCTCCTCCGCCGTTACCGTCGTCGTCGTCGTCGAGTTTCGAGGTTTCGAATTCGATCAAACGTGAGGAAGACGATTGCTATTACCAGATGACAACAGGAAGTATAGTTTCTTCACCGGAGATATATTACGGTAACGAACAGTTATGGAGATCTCCTCCGTCTCCTGTTACGCCGTCGACGGTTTGGCCGTGGAATAAGGAGACTCATGGCGGAGTCGGCGTCGGCGATGATGTTGCTGGTTTTTCTTCAATGGAATTGGAGCCGATGAACGAGATTAACAGGTACGCAAACAATACCGTTGGCGGAGGCGGTGGTGGTGGTGGTGGCGATATGGTTTTTTTCGGAGATGGATCCGGCGATTCGGATGTTAGACCACCACCGCCGTATCCATTTTCCCTCCTCGGCGGCGGTTTATAAATTTAGTTTTTATTTTTGTTTTTTTTCAGTATTTAGTAATATGAATCTATCATATTTTGTATAGTTCTATAAAAATAGCAAGTGATACGTTACGGTTGATTAACTGAATCGTATTTTTTGCTATTTTAACTGATTAAAATGTTTTAATTCCACAAATGAAATCGTTTATTTTAGGCTTTTTTTTTTTGAGATTTTTTGAAAACAATAATTTTCGATCGTATATGTTTATATATATATATATATGGTCCCTCCGCAGACAGCAACATCATCAATAATAATTTTGTAACATATAATGAATTTGTTGTCATAAACAATGCAAATATGCATAGTTTTTCCATAAAGAAAAAAGGAGATAATACGTTACAGTTGATCAATAGAATCGTAATTATTTTTTTACTGTTTTTACTAATCGAAATGTTTTAATTCGGCAAATGAAAACTTGTAAATTCCAGGGGTTTTTTTTTTTCGAAACTTCTTAAAAACAATCGTAAAAGAATCATATGTATATTACAGTTGGGTTTCGGTGAAATGATAACGTGAGAACTGTGATAAGTAGTTATCAACCGTTGGATGTGAAATTAACGCACATTAGAAGGAGATGGACCAGATCAATTCTCTTTTAAGGCACAATTCATGGGAGGGCATGAACTTAAAATTGATCAACGCTTTAGATCCAATTCTCACACTTCTCACATTAACCTCAACTTCTCACACAATCCTTTGCCATACATATATATATATATATATATATAGAGAGAGAGAGAGAGAGGGGGGGGAGGATCAAACGAGAACAATAACTATTTAAAAGAACACGAGAACTAACAAAATCATTAGTGATTTTACATTAACGCGCAAAAAAACCACGCGGACCTGAAGCCGCGACCAAAGTCCTTTTTTCGTGTGTTAATGTAAAATCACTAATGATTTTGTTAGTTCTCGTGTTCTTTTAAATATGTATTGTTCTCGTTTGAACCCGACTATATATATATATATATATAGGGGTAGTTTAGTTTACAACTCATGTAAATCTTAAAACCTATGCAACCCACATTTTAACCGTTGGATTCATGATCGACGGTTACAATAGATGTGGGCCTAATATTTTTAATTAAAAAAATAAAATAACCGCTTATCATTGATCCAACGGGTAATATGTGGGTTGCAACATTTACATGAGTTGCAAATTAACCTTGGTCTCTCTCTCTCTCTATATATATATATAGAGAGAGAGAGAGAGAGAGAGATGGTAATTAATAAGTTAGTAGTTCTCGTGAGAAGGGTAACATACCCTTCATTTGAGAACCCATAAAATTATGATAACCTTAAGAACTGGTGGATCATGTGCTATTTTAAATCTTTTTTTTTCTCCATATATGGCTTGGATTTATTGTATTGTTAACATATATTTGTTTGTTTCATATATGTTAATCAATATATTAAATTATGACCTTAGATGGAAAAAATCATGTAAAACAATTCCCTATGATAATAGTTCTCACATTTATTAGAATATATGGGGTTTTTAAATAATTAAGTATATATATACATACACATACATAAGGTCCCCAAGCAGACAACATCACCATCAATAAATTTTAATAAGATTCGACAAATAATGAATTTGTTGTCATAAACATTTGGCTCTGCCTTTCGTCCCCGTCCCCATCTTTTGTCAATCGCATAAGTTGTAGTTTGTTACAACGTGACATTATAGCTCGTGCCACTTTGATGCATCGTGGTCACGTAGTTTTACTCAAATTGAACCCGGAATAATATTGAATATTGTTTTATCTGTTTGTATAAAAAATTATACGGGTGCTTTAATAAAGTATACAATTTAGGTTGAATTTAATTAAATCGATTAAAAGCTTCAAAATGTACATGACAAATCTATATGTTGAAAAACGTGTTAGTTATAATCGAATCTTTTGTCTCGTTCACTTAGGGGTTGTTTGTTTACCTTTTAATGGTTCCATTAAGATGCAACATCTGAATCGCTAAGATGTGAATCTTGTTTGATAAAAAAAATTGTTAGCCTATTAATGGTTCCAAAACACTCTGAATGATTTTGTATCTTGACCATCCCTTAACCATTTAGAGCCCTAATTTCATTCCGAACAATTAGCAAACAAACATATTTCATTTTGCACTATATCATAAGAGTCTCTTAATAATTCTGACCACTTAATCATTCTGCACCAAACCATTCAGTAATTGCCAAACAACCCCTTAATAAGTCGTTAACCTAGAGTTATACGTGTTATTTTTTGAAAGTATGGTGTTGGGGTCAACTTGTGCACCTTGACTAATCTCATTTGACTCCTTACCTCTGAATAATGAAGTTATACGTGTGTTTGGTTATGTGAAAGTTTGTACTTCTGCTTTTTGATATCGAGAGTAGAAAAAACTTTGTGTGAACACTACAAATTCTTAACATAAAGTTGAATATATACATGAACAACAAAATGAAGCATGTATCCGTAAATATTTAAAAAATAAATACTCTCTAACCGAACAAAACTACTGAAAGAGAGTTTTAGCGAGTTCTTTTTCGAGATATTACTATGATTTTGACGAATCATATCTTAAAGATAACGACAATACATCGAAGAAAGTCGGTTTATGGTTCCGTATTTTATTTTCTGTCTCAATCATCGTTCTATTGTGTCACGTCTGTGGATAACGACATACTAACTCAACCATTGTTAAATTTTAGATAATTTCATCGCTTTATCATCGCCAAATTAAAATCGAAATTTGATTTTAAATTGTTATATTCATTATCTTTCAAATTTTATGTTATAACAAGTTAAAAACTCATTGTAATAATATGTTTTCATTCACCTGGTAAATGAGCACTTTGTTTCAATATATAATATATTCAAGTTTGAATTTTACTAGAGACGAACTTAAATCCATCTGCTAACCTTAGCTGTTGAATCAACTTTAAAATATTTTCTCACATGTGTTTTTAAAAGGCGTGTTTCGTATACAACTAGTTAGGGTTGTCAATAATCGCCTTTTACTCAAATAATAAAGGGGCGTTTGGTTCGCTGGGTTCCGCCGAAATCTGATGGAATTGGAATGGTCAATTCCATTGATCAAATTCTATTCTGTTGTTTGGTTACCAATGGAATGAAATTGAATTCCATGAATTCCTTTAATTATGGATTTGGTCATTCCTTCTTAAAATGGATGGAATTGAATTCCATTCTATCAGATTTTCTCAAAATGACACAAATACCCTCCTTACCTTTTCTAAAAACCCTCTCTCTCTCATCTCTCTCCACTCTCTCTCCTCTCTCTCTTCTCTCTCTCTCCTCTCTCTCTCCTCTCCTTCCTCTCTCTACCTCTCCTCTCTTTCTCTCTCCCTCCTCTCTCTCTCTCCCCTCTCTCTACCCGCTCCTAGACCTGGCAAAAACTGACACGACACGCTAACCCGACACGAACTCGACACGAAATAAACGATTTTGGGTAATACATTTCAACTCGTTTAAATAAACGGGTTGACACGACACGAAAATTAAACGGGTAAGGTCAGGGTCAAAAAATTCAACTCGAAAATGACCCGAATAACCATATATATATGTATATATATATATATGTATATATATATATATATAAGTTTTCCTTTTAATGCTTTAGATTTTTAGTGTTTATTTGATTATAATTTTGGATTTCTAATGCTTTCATTTGAATTTTGTATTTTTTTGTGAATTTTCGATTTTTTATTTTAATTTTATAAATGTGAAACGGGTTAATCGGGTTAGGCGGGTCATGGCGGGTTAGGCGGGTCGGGTTAGGGTTGGGATTTTCTGACCCGTTTATTAAACGGGTCTGGTTAGGGTTAGACACTTTCAACCCGTTAAACTTTGAACCCGACACGAACTCGACACGACACGACACGTTTTTCAGGTCTACCCGCTCCCTCTCTCTCGGCATTTAAAAAAATAAAAGAAAGGGTATTTTTGTCATTTTTCAGAATTCCATTCAAATTCCTTTGCAAACCAAACAGACATATTCCAATTCATTTGACTGATTACATTCCATTTCTGTCAACCAAACACTTGGTCAAACCTGATAACATTTCATTCCAATTCTTTCCAGATTCTAATTTCTTAGACAGATTTCATTCATTCAGACATAATTTTGCGATCCAAACGCCCCCTAAGTCTTTCGTGCAAAAGAAAAAAGCCAAAAAATGATGATAGGGGTTTAATATTTAAATAACATATTAAGTTATTAATTTACTACAAAAGTATAGATATAATAATTAAAAAAAGAGTAAACTCCAATTTTGGTCCCTGATGTTTAGTGATTTCTTTGAAAGAGGTCCATATGGTTTCATAATTCAAGTTTACGTTCCCAGTGTATGGATTTTGCTCTGAAAATGGTCCCTGGCCCCTAACGACGTTAAAAATCTCTGTTAGGGTAAGGGGCATTTTCGTCCAACCATGTTTTTGTCCTTTTTCTGCACTTTTTTTGTTTCATTTTATTGTTGTGTAATATCATAAGAACTTAGGGACCAAATATGTTAACAACTCTAATATATTATACTTATATATATATATATATATATATATATATATATATATATATATATATATATATATATCTTTGGGGTCTAATCAAATGAGACCCTATTAGATTGTGGTAACTATGAGATCCAATCTCAGTCATCCACCTAATATTTTTTTGTTTTTTTTAATTAATAAGGAAGGTTATTTTAGTCATTTGATAAATTACTTAATATTAAAAACAAAATTATAACTGAAAGAATCAATCAATTATAAATTAAATATTTGGTTTCCTTCAATATCTCAACCAACTAATTATGAGATATTCTGTTTTTGAAATTTGATTTGGTCGTATGAAATTTGATGGGTGCTATCTACCGTATTCCAACAAGGTGAACGATGAAAATACAGACAAGTTCTTCAATTTTTGCATATCGATTGAAATTTATCGAATATGATACGTGTTGCAAATAGATGTCACACAGAGTCACACATTATGAAACTTATGGGATATGAGTTGTGTTGCAAATATGATTTGTGATATTCTGTGGTACACCGGGTTTTACATGGTGTTATGTTTCAACTAAAACAATTCCATTGGATGATATTAATATTTTTTGAATTTGTATTCATATATTAATTTATGTTATCGTTACATAAAGCGACCTATTTTTGTTACATATTTGTATGCAAAATTAGTTGGAAGTTTATTTTTATTTTTACGTGTTAAGACGTGGTACATGGGATGATATAAGCTCTTTTTTTGTAAACACATTCTAACAGGGAAATTATATATAGGAGGAGGCTAGAATCCAATTGTGAAGCATATGCTCATAATGTATCACATAACTTAAAGTGATAGTAACTAACACACTTTGGTTCACCGTCAATATGTAACACATTTTTTGAAATATGATCATAATGTAACACACGTTTTTACAAGCACATCATAATGTAACACATAGCAAATAAATAAGTTAAGGTTAGAATCGTTGGTGATTATTTTGATATACAGTGTAGTCGTATGTTTGTTATTGGATAAATATGTTTCCATTTTTGAAGGTTACCACAACTGAATCCATTCCTAAATTATCGGTTGGCGCCTAAATCAGAAAAAAAAAATTGTAATTTTTTTTGACAATTTTACCCTTTTTTCCTTATTTAGTGGCATAAAATCATTTTTTTAAATATTATTTATATTAGTTATTTTAGACCATTGATTAATTAAATGAATGGATGAGATTGGATCTCACAGTTACCACGAAATACTAGGGTCTCCCATGAAAGGCCCCCTATGTTTTTGTCCTTTTTCTGCACTTTTCGTCCAACCATGTTTTTGTCCTTTTTTCTGCACTTTTTTTGTTTCATTTTATTGTTGTGTAATATCATAAGAACATAGGGACCAAATATGTTAACAACTCTAATATATTATACTTATATATATATATATATATATATATATATATCCATTGTTACAGATTGCAAGAACCAAAGAGGCCAAACTTTTCCTCCGGCCAATTTCTCGTCGACGATCTCCACCTACACCATCCGACAACCACCTCAACCATCTCCCCATACGTACAGACCGATATATATATACACACACATACACACAACACATGACGGTGGTGATGGGTTAACGGAATCATCGAAACCACAACGACTAAACCACAGAGGACAAAACAAGAGGGAAGATGGTGGGTCAAGGTGGAGTTTCACGTGGAGATGGGTTATGGTGAAGATGGTGGGTCACGGTGGAGTTTTCACGGTGAAGATGGTCGTTCACCACAGGGACGATCGTTGATGGAAGATGGTCACAGTGGAGTTTTCACGATCGTTAATTTGAATTTGCATTAAAATCTCATTTATAAAATCTTTCATTTCAAGTGGGTGTTTGTTCTCCACCATTGTTGAAAGCTTTGACTTGGACCAAAGAAACATAAAAGAAGAAAAGTCACACCTTCTGGCGTGATTCCTTGTTTTCATTATGGGATTTTCTTTAACCACTTCCCCCTGTTTGTGTTTCTCTTGGTCCTGCGTGTTTTTTGGCCGACAATGAACCAAATGAATCAATCACAGAACAAAACCCAGATGAATTCAGATTTAACTAAAAACCCATATGGTTCCTCCAAATTAAACTTAAATGAAACCCAGGTGAACAAAACCTAAATGAACCCCAAATTAAACTTAGATTTAACTAAAAACCCATATGTGTTGTGGTTCACCGGAGTAGGTGAACGGCGGTGGTGTTGGCGATGGTAATCACTAATCATCGGTGAAGAAGGACGATGGTCCCTATGTATATATATATATATATACCCTATTTATATATATAGCTGGCGTTGGAGTTTGGCCAGTGATGGACCAAATCATAGAGGACGATGGTCCTTGTGTTTTACAATCACACACACACACAATATATATATATATACTAGAGTAATTAACATATTTGGTCCCTAAACTTTTATGGTTTTATACAAATATAAGGAAAAAAAAGAATTGCAAAAAGGGGACAAAAATATGGTTGGACGAAAATGCCCCTGCCTCTAACGGAGTTTTTAACGGTGTTAGTGTCCAGGGACCTTTTTTAGAGCAAAATCCATACCCTGGGGATGTAAACTTGAATTATGAAACTATAGGGACCTCTTTCAAAGAAATCACTAAACATCAGGGACCAAAATTGGAGTTTACTCTTAAAAAAATAATTAATTGATATCAAAATATTAAATAATTATATATATATATATATATATATATATATATATTTGCAATATTTATAAAAAAAGTATTGAAGTAGGTTGGCGGTTATTGACCCGAATAAAATAATTTATATCTAAAGAGGAAATGCATATATTTAATGTATGTATTTGAATCAAATAAAATATCTTTTATAGAAAAGTAATGTAATTTCTTACAAGATTAATAAAAGTTAACAAAATTCAAATAAAAATAAAAATAATAATGCATTTTAGTTTATTTTTAATTTAATTATTGTACTTTAAAACAATATTAAAAAAAGCTTAAAATATGTTAAAAAGTCATTTAATTTTGAAAAAGATATGCTAAAATTTAGTTTAGTGTCAAAAACCCCTTATAAAATTTAAAAGTTTTTGTTATTAATTATACAAAATAATCAATTTAAAAAAAAAAACTTCCTTGTCTCATTCTTATGGTTGTTTTTTGATGTTATTACCTAAAATTCATAAATCATATTGGTAGTCTATTTTTTGTGTTCCAAATTCTAAGCTAGTCTTCGTGAACTAACACTGTTAATCTAGATTTTGAAGCCCAAACTAGATTTTAGCAAGACTTTTCTTTTGAGATTTATTGAAATTAGGGTTTGAGTCAGGTTTGAAACCCCTGGTTTCATCCCACCATGTATGATTGGATTACTTGTTTTATGGCTTCCATCGTGTGTACATCACTGACAATGGTGTTTGGGGGAGGAGCAGGTTCAAAGGTAAAGACTTGGACTGTATTATGGCTTGCATTGTGTAGTTGGAGAGGGTGATTGGTGTCAAACTAGGTCCTCTAAATAGGGATGTAAAATCAAAACAATAACATTAAATCTTTTTGCATAGATTTATGCAAATTTATTGATTTTACAACCCATTTGGACGATCTAGATAAGGTTTCGATTATGATTTCTTCATATTGATTTTACATACTCCAATCTGGATATTGATTTTGATAAGATTTGGAGTTTTATTTCAGCAGTGCTGGTCAAAGGTGAAGGGTGGTGGCGACGGTGAGTAGTGTTGAAGGTTTTTAGGCTGAAATGAGAAAGAAGAAGTGTCAAATGACATATTTGACCCTCACATGAGGTGTACGTGATGAACTTAACCGATGGTTGACTAACAAGGTTAAGAGGAAGGACTAGTTTGGCCGTTTGGGTATCAGACACGAAAAATGATAAATCAAAAGGAATCAGGAATGCAATTCACTCTATTAAAATTTGTAATAATTAATTTTTAAAGTCTTAATAAAATAATAATAATAATACGACATAAACTAAGAACGTATTGCTATCTATTATTTTCTCCGACATAAAATAAATGTTTACATTACTATTTTAGTTTGTCCCAAAATAAATATCACTTTAAAAATAATGTCTACTTTCGTATTTTATCCTTATTTATGTTATAAAAAAAATTCTATCCCTATAATTAAGGGTAAAATTATCCTTTTCTTGAATGAAAAATTTTAATAGTTACACATTTCTAAAACTGTATGTCTATTTCATACTAGAGGTGCTCAAAAACCCGAACAACCCGATCAACCTAATCCAATACGAAATCACTCAACCCGAAGCAACTTGATGTCTAATCTAGTTGTAAAATCTTCAAACCTTAGGTATTGCGTTGACATTAAGTTATTTTTATTTGAACCCAAACAAACCCGAATGAACCCGATGAAATTGATATCCTTTTATTTATTGGATTTAATATGATTGTTGAGTATCTGTTAATATGTACGTTAGACAATAACACCATCACGTACCCTCGTCATTTACATATATTTTCAATCCATTCTCCATCTATATATAACTCTTTTGTATATATGTTCAATAATTGTTGGTGATTTTAGTGAAATCATCGGTCATTTTGTGTAATTGGATTCACAAAGATAATAATGGGGTTTATAGTAAGCTATAACACGAGTTAGGAGGTGTGGAGTGCACACTCGTGTAAGTTAACTATGACCCGAGATTGTTGGACGGTCGTTTGGTGGTTTGTTACCGAAACAGTGCACCGGGCGGGTTGTGCCGCGGGTTAACCCGTGCGGCTACCCGCTTCGTGCACTGGTTTACGGGGTTAGTACAGTGCACCGGGCGGGTAATGCCGCGGGTGATCCCGCGCGGCTACCCGCGCCGTGGCAGTGTTGCAGATCTTAATTCTGTAACTCCCAATTCTCTTTGTAACCCCCAAATCAGTTTTATAACCTACTCAACTATGACCAATTAACAATCAACACCATTAATTGGTTGATTATTATCATTAATAATATAGCTTCGGTTACGATTCTCTTGGTGTTTAAATAGTGTCGATTTCTGCCAGAATCGATACGGTGAATTTGAGATTATCCTCGAGTGTATTTTGTGATACCCAGGCAGAATAGAGTCGAAATAACACTTAAGGAAAGCGAGCTCTCACGCGATCTCACATTCTATCCAAGTTCCGATCATCTCTCATCTCTCTCTACCCACCGATTTTCTGCAACCCCATTCCCCAACAATCTTAAGTGTTATTCCGTTCGTGAGAGATGGTGAGTGATCAATCGGTGAGAGACATGACGACCAAGTTCACCAAGCTGGAGAAGTTTGAAGGCGTCGACTTTCGACGATGGCAAAAGAAGATGCACTTCTTGTTGACCACGTTGAAGGTCGTGTACGTGTTAAGCACGCCCATGCCAGAGGTGATGGAGGACGAGACGTTGGAGATGACCCGACGTCGCGGCAAATGGGAAAACGACGACTACATATGTCGCGGCCACATCTTAAACGGTATGTGTGACTCCCTCTTCGATATTTATCAAAATGTTGAATCCGCTAAAGAGTTGTGAGACTCTCTTGAGTCCAAATACATGGCGGAGGATGCTTCTAGTAAGAAGTTCCTCGTAAGTAATTTTAATAATTACAAAATGGTGGATTCAAGGCCTGTGATGGAGCAATACAATGAGCTCCTTCGCATTCTAGGCCAATATGCTCAACATGATATGAAGATGGACGAATCCATCTCCGTATCGAGTATAATTGATAAATTGCCTCCCTCTTGGAAAGACTTCAAACATATGTTGAAACACAAGAAGGAAGAGTTGTCTCTTGTACAACTCGGTAGTCACTTGCGCATTGAGGAATCTCTTCGGGCGCAATAGACTGAGAAACCTAAGATGAAAGAGGTTTATGCACCTTCTGTGAACATGGTGGAAGAGGGAAGATCCAACAATTTTATGGGAAAACTTAAGTTCAATAAAGCCAAGAAAGGTCCCAACAAAAAGGTTAAATTAACCTGTTGGACTTGTGGGATGACCGGCCATCTCAAGCGGGATTGTCGAGTTATCAAGAATAAGAATGGAGCAAACTCAAGTGGTGGTGGGCAAAGATCCAACGATCAACACCCACGGCAAGGTCAGTTTATTGACTTTGGTATTAATTCAAATTTGAATTATGTACCACTAATATCCCAATCATTTTATGTGTAGGATGATAATGATGCTTGGTGGATTGACACGGGTGCATCGAGTCATGTGTGCAAGGATCGACGTTGGTTCTCCTCTTTGGAACCGGTTGAAGACGGATCTGTGCTACACATGGGGAACGAGTCAAATGCTCCCATTCTTGGACGTGGCTTAGTTAGACTAGAATTTAGCTCTAATAAAATTATTGAACTTGTTGACGTTTTGTTTGTACCGCAAATTCGAAAGAATTTGGTTTCCGGTAGTACCTTGAATAAGTTAGGATATAGGCAAGTTTTTGAGTCCGGAAAGTTTACCTTGTCTAAAGGTGACTCTTTTGTAGGATTCGGTTATTTGAATAATGACATGTTCATGTTAAGTTTAAATAATAATAATTTTGTTTCGAATTCTATTGCAAATGAAGTTCTTGTTGATTCTAGTTTATGGCATGCTAGACTAGGTCATGTTAATTTTAAAAGAATGGTTGAAATGTCAAAAGACGGTCTTATTCCGGCTTTTGACGTTAAAACCGGAAAATGTAAAACTTGCATGTTGACGAAGATCACTAGACAACCGTTTCCCAATGTTAAAAGGGATTCGTCGGTGCTTGAATTAATTCATAGTGATCTTTGTGATTTGCATTCAACTCCGTCTTTTGGTAATAAAAAGTATGTCGTTACTTTTATTGACGACGCTTCACGGTTTTGTTATATTTATTTATTGCACTCAAAAGATGAAGCGTTGGATAAATTTAAAATTTATAAAACGGAAGTTGAATTGCAAATGAACGGTTTAATTAAATGTTTACGCACCGATCGTGGTGGGGAATTTTACGACCCTATGTTTTTCCAATCCGTAGGAATAATTCATGAAACTACGACGCCTTATACACCCCAAAAAAATGGTGTGGCGGAACGAAAAAATAGAGTTCTCAAAGAAATGGTGAACTCTATGTTATCCTACTCGGGATTGAGTGATGGATTTTGGGGTGAAGCCATGTTAACGACTTGTTATTTATTAAATCGAGTTCCCAATAAAAGGAACAAGATTACCCCATATGAACTTTGGTTCGAGAAAAGGCCTAACTTGAATTATATTCGAGTTTGGGGTTGTCGAGCGGTTGTTCGACTACCCGAACCCAAAAGAAAAACCTTAGGTGAAAAGGGTATTGATTGCATCTTTGTTGGATATGCCGAGCATTCCAAGGCATATAGGTTCTATGTTATTGAACCTAATGATTCTATAGCGATTCACACCGTTATAGAATCGAGAGATGCATTATTTGATGAGACTAGGTTCTCTTCAATACCTAGGCCGAAAGATCTTGTTCCAAATACTAGTGTAACTAGTGAGGTTGAAGAACAAGCAATTGTTCCAACCGAATCTCCGATGCTTCGAAGGAGCAAAAGAGGAAGGATTGAAAAATCCTTTGGTCCCGATTTCCAAGTATACTTGGTAGAAGGATCAAGAGATGAAATTGGATCACAATTCTCTTACTGTTATAGTATTGAGGAAGATCCAAAATCATTTGATGAGGCTATGAAGTCTCAAGATATTGTTTTCTGGAAAGAAGCAATAAATGATGAGATGGATTCCATCATGGGGAATAATACTTGGGTATTATCGGACTTGCCACCGGTTTGTAAACCGTTGGGTTGCAAGTGGATCTTCAAAAGGAAGATGAAAGCCGATGGATCAATCGACAAGTTCAAAGCTCGATTGGTAATCCAAGGCTTTAGGCAACGGGAAGGCATCGATTATTTTGATACCTATGCCCCGGTTGCAAGGATCTCCACGATTAGATTGTTGATAGCCTTAGGAGCTATCCACAATTTAGTGATTCACCAAATGGATGTCAAAACGACATTCTTAAATGGTGACTTGGAGGAAGAAGTTTACATGAAACAACCGGAAAGTTTTATTATGCCCGGGATGGAGCATAAGGTGTGTAAACTTGTAAAATCATTGTATGGGTTGAAACAAGCACCCAAACAATGGCATCAAAAATTGATGAGGTTATCTTGACCAACGGTTTAATGTTAAACCAAGCGGACAAGTGTGTATTTGTCATATGTCGGGTTTCCTTCAGTATTAGAAGGATATTCGGATGCAAGTTGGATTACCAACTTAGAAGATCACTCTTCTACGAGTGGTTGGGTATACTTGCTTGGGGGAGGTGTCATCTCATGGGCTTCCAAGAAGCAAACTTGCATCACGAGTTCGACTATGGAGTCGGAATTTCTGGCATTAGTCGCTGTCGGTAAAGAGGCGGAGTGGCTAAGGAATTTAGTCCACGAAATTCCGTTATGGCCAAAACCAATATCACCCATTTCTATCCGTTGTGATAGTCCGACTACTTTGGCTAAAGCTTATAGTCAAGTGTACAATGGCAAGTCTAGACACTTAGGTGTTAGACATAGCATGATTCGTGATCTAATCACGAATGGGGTGATTTCGGTTGAATTTGTTCGATCACAACAAAATCTAGTGGACCACTTGACGAAGGGGTTAGCTAGGGACTTGGTTCACAAGTCGGTGATCGGGATGGATTTAAAGTCCATTTGAATCTCTAACGGTGAGATACCCAATTCCCGTCTAATACAATGTTAGAAGTTGAATTCAATGGGAAAACTCACTCTAAGGGATTGGAGCACAAGATAATCATCCCAAGGTATGTGCTCGGTACTGCAAGCGAGGTGGCAATTGTTCTTTTGTAAAAATGCATGTGTAGGTGCATGTTGAAAGGAACTACCTATATGAGTGCGAAGTGTGGCCGCTTCAAGAAGCTTGGACTTAGCTTTGATGCACTCACGAATGGATAAGGACACACGACCTGTATAGTGTCATGTTTAAACTTTAGAGAATTTTAAATTCATGTGTATGTTATTTTCTGGTACTCAAATGGGTTGAAGGGTTCAATCCATAGGACACTCGGATTCTCGAGTATTTGAAATGTGTAATGTACTAAGATGGAAATTCAATCTTTTAGATATTTTCATTTATGCATGAGTTTGTTTGCTATATTAATCTTATTTGTGAATCAAGGATTGCACTAAAATGGGGGAGGAATGTTGGTGATTTTAGTGAAATCATCGGTCATTTTGTGTAATTGGATTCACAAAGATAATAATGGGGTTTGTAGCTAAGCTATAACACGAGTTAGGAGGTGTGGAGTGCACACTCGTGTAAGCTAACTATGACCCGGGATTGTTGGACGGTCGTTTGGTGGTTTGTTACTGAAACAGTGCACCGGGCGGGTTGTGTCGCGGGTTAACCCGTGCGGCTACCCCGCCGTGCACTGGTTTATAGGGTTAGAACAGTGCACCGGGCGGGTAATGTCGCGGGTGAACCCGCACGGCTACCCGTGTCGTGCACTGTCGTGTGGGGACGAAACAGTGGCCCGGGCGGGTTGCGCCGCGGTCTAACTCGCGCGGCTACTCGCACCGTGGCACTGTTGCAGATCTTAATTATGTAACTCCCAATTCTCTTTGTAACCCCCAAATCAGTTTTGTAACCTACTCAATTATGACCAATTAACAATCAATATCATTAATTGGTTGATTATTATCATTAATAATATAGCTTCGGTTACGATTCTCTTGGTGTTTAAATAGTGGCGATTTCTGCCAGAATCGATACGGTGAATTTGAGTTTAATCTCGAGTGTATTTCGTGATACCCAGGTAGAATAGGGTCGAAATAACACTTAAGGAAAGCGAGTTCTCACGCGATCTCACATTCTATCCACGTTTCGATCATCTCTCATCTCTCTCTACCCACCGATTTTCTGCAACCCCATTCCCTAACAATAACTGTGAAAACACACACACACACACACACATATATATATATACATATGTGTGTATGTACAATTGAGAAAATTAATTGAATGTGATATACTTAAGATTTAAAAAGTATGGATAAGTTGTACAAAATGGTTAATGATGAAAAAAAATTAAGATAAACTAAAGAAAAACAAGCTAAAAGAATATTTTGATGTACCGATGTATATCAACCCAACCAACCCATATGGTTTGGGTTGGGTTGGGTTGCACTACGGTTTAGGTAAAATTGGATTGAGATTTTTTAAACCACAAACATTATGTTATATTGTTTAAATGTCTTAAACACGATCAACTCAATCAAGAAACATCTGACAATTATTTTTGAAGGGGACTATAATTTACCACGTGATAAAAGAGATGATGTATCAGGTCATAACACGTGACCAGGTTCATTAACAATATCACGGGATGCACGTGACTGACCGTAATTTAAAATTTTATATTAATAATAATTAAAACGAAAAAAAAAAGTAAATTACGTTTTCGGTCCCTATGGTTTATTAAAAAATGCTAATTTCGTCCCTGTGGTTTTGAAATTTCGTTTTTGGTCCCTATGGTGTGTAATTTATTTCTATTTTCATCCCTGAGGCTAAAACATTACTTTTTTAGCATGAAGGACTAAAATAGAAATAGATTATAAACCATAGTGATTAAAAAAGAAATAGAATTTAAATCATAAGAATTAAAAAAGTAATTAATCATAAATTATAGGGATAAAAATCATAATTTTAAAACCATAAGGACAAAATTAAAAATTTTTAACAAATCACAGGGACTAAAAACGTAATTTATTCAAAAGCAAAAAAAAAGATAAAAGAGGAGACAGCTGCGCAGTAAAATCTCCAATAGGATAAGGAACCTTTGTCCTTTCTTACCTAACTTCCTAAATATCTACTCTCCAATCACCATTGGACACGTGTCATGGTCCCCACAAATAACTGCTCCCTCTATTGGCCACGTTTCGATCAGTCGTTAGTTTTGGGCCCACTTTCCACATTGAGTAATATTAGATCCAGATCGGTGAATCCGGTTTTCCTTCTTTGACCCGAATCTCCATAAAAAAGAATTTATATTTATTAAAAGGGCAAACTGTATGAAAATGTAACTTCGGGGTTATTTGGTTGGTTTTCCATTAAGTTCTGTATGAATAAAGTTGTCTGTGTGAATTAATCTGTCTGTATAAATTTAGAAGGTTTTTATTTGAGAGAGTTTTTTCATAGATGGAATGAACGTGTTTTTTTAATGGGAGAGACTGATTTGGAAAAAACTTGGCTTTCTGCATAAAGATCTCCCTTAAAATCTTACTGAATAAGCCACTTTCAATATCATTAAGCCACTACCAAACAGTCATATATATCTGACTGAATAAGCTGTGAGTCTCATTAAGCTCATTAAGTTGCTAACAAACAGACCCTTACTTTGTTTTAATTTCTATTTTGGATAATGTATTTTCAAAACATACATTTAGGTACCTAAAATGTGAAATTTCAAATATTTAAGTACCTGAGTATCTGGTTTAAGCATTAACCGGTTACAATGTGACGAGTGATATGACATCCAACTCCGTATTATTTACTGACGTGGCTAGTGAAATGGATTTTTAATCTAATATTAGTTTTAAATTTAACTCCAGTCTTGATATTTCAATTTTATAAATATACAAGAAGCGTACTCGCGCAATATACATCACGATTTTAATGTTTCATTTTATTTTTTTGTTTTTTTGTCGATTTACAATACGATTTTGGATGGTTTTGAGAAAATGATAATGTTTTTTTATAAATTTGTTTAATTTAGGCTTAATGATATAATGTTTTTTATATAAAAAAAAGTAAGTATTTTGTTAGAATTCAATGATTATTTTATATATTCTAATGACATCTAGAAAAAATAACCAATTACATATTTAATAATATAATTAAAAAAAGTATAGTAATATAATATATTAATTAAATGGTGATACATGGAAAAGTCTACATAAAAGGAATGTCTTGTACATACCAAATTGGTGGGTGTTAGAAATCTGCAGTAGTAATATGTTTCTTGTGCTTTGATACTTGTAAATTAAAGATTTTTAAAATTTTGCATAAAATGATGGTACTTTGTGCCTAATAATTTGTATTTAAGAGTTTTTTTATCCGTAGTTTATAATAAAGTATAGATAATTTACAAATAATAATAATATATAACTTTTAATAAAATAAATAAATTTAAAACTAAAAATCCATGTCAGTAGTCACGCCAGCAAATAATATTGAGTTGGATTGCCACGTCACTCGCCACATTAGCATGATAACCGGTTAATGCTTAAACCGATTACTTAGGTACTTAAACGTTTGAAACTTCACATCCTAGGTACCAAAACGAATGTTTCAAAAGTACATTACCCAAAATAGGAATTAAGGCAATGTACGTTATCTTTTCATGCAATTTGCCCTAATTAAATTTCTAAATTTATGTTTGAGTAAATTATATTTTGTCCCTGTGGTTTATTAAAAAATGTGAATTTCGTCCCTATGGTTTTGAAATTTATATTTTCGTCCCTGAGACCAAAACTCTACTTTTTAGTATGAAGGACTAAAAGAGAAATAAATCGTAAACCATAGGTATGAAAAAAGCAATAAAATGTAAATCCTAAGAAAGAAAAAGGTATTGAATTGTAAACCATAGGGATGAAAATCGTAATTTAAAAACCATAAAGACGGGAATAAAAATTTTCATCATACTATAGGGATTAAAAACGTAATTTACTATTTATGTTTTTTCTATCCTAAAATAAATGTACTATTTTAGTTAGTTTCAAAATAAATATCTAATTGCAAAAACAAATGTTTATTTTCCCTTTTTATCTTAATTATGAGGTGGATAATTTTTTTTACTCTATAATTAAAGGTAAAACTGTTTTTTATTTTTTTGTTAATAAAAAACGTAATAACTACAAATTGACCTGCTATCATGTTTGAAGATAAAAATAAATATGATTAGTTACCTAAGCAATCATTATTTTTGTTTTTTTTAAACTGCATATTGAATTTTTAAAAGAATATTCTTGGTTTTTGTTGTGAACCGATTACATTCTCTCTTTTTCTAAAATCTTGTAAGACGATAACAATTTGCCAACGTGGGGGCAATATGGTAAAAAAACGCCATGTCCTTCCTCTGAAGTAGAAAACTCTATTCGATCTATACAAGTGTGATGTTTTGTATACAACACTTGAACTAATTTAACTTATGATCTTAAATTAAAATTTGTCATTTCAAAAAAAAAATTATAATTGAAAACTTGGCAAAAAAAAAATGTATTGTATTTTTAGAAATAACTCAAGAAAATGATCCATTAATTTCTCCCAATTTTTTGTAGCTTCTCCAAATGGGAAATTTGTAAAAGTATAAGGGCTAAAATGAAACTTTTGTGATGTAGAGTTTTCACTTGTAAATAGAACCTTTGCTTCAAAGCTAGGTTTGAATTTAAGTATTTAGTGGCAATACCAAAAAGTACCCCCACATTATCCCAATATTGACATTAACAACCCTCCATTTATAAGATAAAAAAAAAAAGGAAACTGTAAAATGTACATTATGCGTTAGTCAAACTGAGCAATCTCACACAAAATGAATATGAAAAAAATATGACGTTAGCTTCAAAACAAATAAGTTGTGGAAATTCGAAGACTAAATTGGCTAGAAGCATCTGTTCAAAAGATTTTAGTCGTGGGAGTCGAAAGGGTTTTTGTAATAACACAAGCGGTTGCACATTTCTAAACTCGAATGGACGTTCTTCTTGGATTAAATATCTCTGAGTACATCTCCGATAAAAATTTCTCGACCATCTCGCAATAAGCTGGACATGTTAACAGAGAATAGCAATGCATAATTTCTTGAATGTCAAGAACATGATCTACATTATCCCTATCCGCGATTTCCAATTCCTTCAATCTTCTGGTCATCAAACACCTCTTTTCATCTCGTTCTCTTGATGACATCTCTTCGTGTTTTTGCTGCTTCCTTCTATTGACTTCTTGGTGATCGATCAACAACGATGGTTTCTTGTTCTTCAAGCTATCTGCATTCTTTTCCCATGTAGTTGCCATAATTCGATCAGCAACCTCCAATTGGTCGATGAATTCAGAGTAGATGTTCTCGAGTCTGAAACTGGTCCTGTGGCAGCTATTGTATGATGGTGTTCTCGGAAGCCTATGGTAGCCTTCCGAAAAGTAAGACTTAACTGTCTGAAAGCTTCTTTTGAAGAATTTTTTGGTTCTTTGAAACATCATAAATGCAGGTGTTTCTTGGCAAGAAACAGAAAAAATGGAGGACTCTTTTTGAGTCAAAAAGTATAAAATTATAAAGAATGAAGAGAGGTGTGAAGATGGATGGTGGTTTAAGTAGAATTCAAGAAGTAGTTATGAAGAGAAGAGATGAAGATGGAAGACCTAATTATTATCATTTGCTCCCTTTATTTCTACCTTTTTTCCCTTCATTTAATTATTTAAAGATCCAGTCAGGGTCGTGCCTGGGCCTCCAGTAACTGCATTCAAGAAGTGAAATTTTAACTGCCAATCATTACATCTCGATGGTTTGAAAAATACCAAAACCTGAAATTTAAATACTGTCTATTTTCATATGTTGATGGCAAAATCAAAGTATTGTACTGGTTATATACAATTTCGATTATAGGAACTTAACTGATTTCTTAATAACCCAATGATTAAAAATAAATCAAATCCATTTAGACATTGTATTATTCACGAATCATGATTAGAGTCTCCATATAAAGAAACCCTTCAATGCTACTACAAACCAAATGAGATAATTTTAAAACTGGAAAATATTGATTTACAAAACACTGCTATAGTTGGGTTTGTGTCAAGTACAAGAAAATTTTGGATGTACAAAACCCTTTTACATTTGTTTTTTCATCACACAATTCTTTTGATCTTTTATAAAAATTATTATAAGCGTACTCACCAATGCAGCGAGATACATCACGATTTTAGTGATTCATTTTATTTTTTGTTTTTTTGTTGATTTACAGTACGATCTTGGATGATTTTGAGAAAAGTGATAATGTTTTTTTTTATAAATTTGTTTAATTCAGACTTAATAATATATATAATGTTTTTTTATATAAAAAAATAAGTATTTTGTTAGAATTCAATGATTATCTTATATATTTTAATGACATCTAGAAAAAATAATCAATTACATATTTAATAATATAATTAAAACAAAATTATAGTAATATAATATATTAATTAATAGTGATACATGGAAAAGTCTGCATAAAAGGAATGTCCTGCACATACCAAATTGATGGGTGTTAGAAGTCTGCAGTATCAATATGTATCTTGTGCTCTGAAACTTGTAAATTAAGAGATTTTTAAAATCTTGTATAAAATGATGGTACCTTATACCTAATAATTTGTATTTAAGAGTTTTTTATCCGTGCTTTATAATATAGTATAGATAACGATAATTTTGTTATTATCATATTCAAATATTTTTCATCATATCAAACTAACATACAACAATTGTTTTATCAATATTTCTTTTAATTATTTGAAATTAAAGAAAAAAAAATGTAAAAATGAATATTAGGTTTTGCTTTAGAAGGTGGAGTTGGTGTGTTTAGTCTTGAAGGGGAAGAACCCTCTAAAAATACTTGTGAGGTCACAACACTACATGTCATGTTCTTTTTTTCTACTTCTTCAAAATCTTGATGTTGATAGGGGTATATATGTAAATTGTAAGCTACCAAATGTTATTGATTCATCCTTTAAGTAAAAGATTTCATTTATATAATTTGTGCTTTAAAACACCCATAAATTTATATTTGAACAACAAAATTTCATGTTCATTCATTGATCCACTCAAATGATTTAGTAAACACAGATAAAAAATAAAATTTAAAATTAAGGTTTTTAAGATATACTGAAAATATGTGTAAATACATAAAACCTCATGTATGTGGTTTTTGTGTGTATGTATGCATGTGTATGTTTGTGTGTGTGTATATATATATATATATATGTATTTCCGTAAGTATTGACCTGTAAACTAACTATTATCATTTTCAATCTAAAAACGAACACTAAACACACATACATGAGCAATTTCAGAAAATCTTAAATGGTTATTTGTAAAAAGAACTACAGATATGATGGTTATAATTGCTCTCATGGTGAGTTTTTCTGATCTTATTCAATATTTCCCTTTATTTATTTTAAGTTTGATATTTGTAACTACAAATACGGTAAAATAAAATTACATGTTTGACGTGTTTATAAAGCAAGCATCAAACATTCGTCCATTTGAATATGTAAAAAAAAAAACTAATCTCATTTGCTCGTCAAACAAATAGGGTAATTTTAACCCATTTATGTAAAACTGATCAATTTGAGTTATAGTTTATCATTAACTTGTTAAATGAGTAAATACAAGTTTTAGCAAAAAAGAAACATGTACAACAATTTCGAAGTCGTCAAAAACACATTATACTGTTTATAGCCTTACTCATTCTGATTTATCCATGAAATTTACCTGTTCTGATGATGTTATAACCTGTCTGACATCGTCCATTTTGTCACTTGTACAATCAAATTCATGACTAGAGATGGCAAAAACAAAGCAATCCTCAATCAGGCCCAAATCGATCTTGGTCCGAGAGTAGCTACTTTGTAACCAGGCTGGTCGGTCCAAACCCAAAAATGAGCATCGATGATAGGCCGGAAGCCCGATTTCAAGTTGCAAATATGGGCCAGGCCCGACTCGTTTCTTTATAGATAAATATTGTTATTATTTTTAATTTTTGTACACAAAAATGTTATACAATTTTTTTATAATTAGGATTTTTGAAATTAAACATTTAATATATATTTTAAATACTACATTTACTTTTTTTTTTTTTTGGAAACATGTATTATAATTTGTAAAAACTTGAAAAATCGGTATCTAGATGTACCCATCTTGGTCTAGTTCCCGTAACTCGTCCAAATCGGCCCCGAATCAGGTTGAGTTTCGCATCTCTATTAATGACTTTAAGAATTTGAAGTATATGAGCATAATATGAGATTCACAGGTCTGACCAACTTCAAATTGCAACAAATTTACTCAACGGTTACAGCTAAATAATCTATTGTTTTCTGAAATGAATGGGTTTTGAATCGATATTGTTGTGGTTGATGCAAATTAATATCATTAAAAGTTTCATTACTTTAAATGTATATGACAGTAAACTCAAATTCGATAAATTTCTCTACGATTATAAAAAGATAAAGAAAATTCATTTAAGAAAAAGGGTATTAGTTGGGCTTATGACACTGTATATAGTCTTAGGCCCATTTTTATTTTATTATATTTTTAACTTTTATTTTCACTTGTTTTAATTTCATTTTTTTTAAATACAAATTTAATATGGATTAAATAGAAAATACTAATATAATATAAAAAAACTGTCTTTTCTGTATATTTTTTCAATTCTGTTGTTACTGTGAGACGAATGGATTGGATCAACTTGAAAATTGGAAAGATTTATACAAATTATATGGTTATTCATATATCTGTTTCTTTTGATATAATAAACGAGGCCTAAATTCCAACGTAAACATTAATTCAAATCACATTGTAAAATAAAAATGTTAAATAATTGCAAACGAGTTAAGTGTTATTTTAATGAAACCAATATTGGATTAAGGTAGCGTGTAAGCCCCCAGGTCACCAACCAAGTGCCATCAATATTTCAGATTCATGATATTGCTAGTTAGCTCAACTGACAATAAGAATTTGGCATTTGAAGATTCTTTTCAGAGGTTATTGGTTCGAGTTTTACAAAGTCACACTACCCGGGTTCGATTCCCACGAGCGACACTTTACTGAGATATCCAGACTTTGGGTTTGGTCCTTCGGGGCCGGGGCCGGGACCGGTTCGGGTGGGTCCAATCTATGGGACCCTCTACCCTGCCGGTCGGGTTCACCCAAAGGTTGGGTCGGGTCGCAGCGGATTAGTGGGATTGCCCATAATGGAGGCCCGATACCGCTGAAACGTATGTGTGCGTTAACTTGCTGTTAAAATAATAATAATAATAATAATAAATTGGACCTATCACTTTCATTAACTTTTCTCCTCCGTCTGAATAAACCCCACCACTAGAATGTGATACTCATATTTATTAAATAAGTGGGTCTTCTTTTTTAAAACTTTCTAAATAGTAGAATTTTTTTAGAACAAGTGTAACATGTGTTATTTTATATGATATTTTTGTTTATGACTAAAATTTAATGTAGTGATTAACATATACTTGTTTCATATGTACTAGGTTCACAATATAATTTTTTTTCTGCATGTTTGTAAAACAAAAAAATACATATAAAAAAATTTCACATCTTAACCGTCGGATTCATGATCGGCGGTTACAATAGATATGGGGCACAATATTTTTAATTAAAAAAAATAAAAATAAAATAACCGTCGATCATGAATCCAACGGTTAAGATGTGGGTTGCAAGGGTTGCAACATTTTTAAGGGTTGCAAAATATTCTTCCACTATATATATATATATGTGTGTGTGTGTGTGTGTGTGTGTGAGTACAAATGCAATTATTTTACATGATGCAACCAATGAAACCCCTCTATCCATCACCAATTTAATTTCACTTTGTAATTAAGAAAAAAGAAAAAAACTGAAAATAAAATGAGTGGTGGATAGAGGGGTTGCATGAGTTGCACCATGTAAAAGGGTTATATAATAACATATATATGAAACAAATACATGTTAATCTATACATTAAATATCATACTTAGGTACCGTTTGTTTTTTAAGAGATCTAAAGTCTGAAGTCTTATT
This sequence comes from Arctium minus, assembly GCA_954870635.1. Lineage (NCBI taxonomy): Eukaryota > Viridiplantae > Streptophyta > Magnoliopsida > Asterales > Asteraceae > Arctium > Arctium minus. The sequence continues at coordinate 3,281,915 of OX941087.1, forward strand.
TTAGTTATGATTAATAAGAGGTGGTGTGTAAAAAGGTCTGAATGATTCAGACTTAAGAGTCATTAAGAGTTTTTTTTTTAAAAACAAACAACCCCTTAGATGGAAAAGGATAATATTAAACAAAACGTTAAGTAGAAGTTCTGACGGATTTCACAAGTTTTGGAATTCTTAAATGATTAAGCCCCTATCAGATAAAAACCTTAATATTTGTCTACTTCATATATAAATATATTTTTTTACACGACACACGAGTTTCATAAGCTAGTTATGATGTTCATTCGCAACCTATTAACATTCGCAACCTATTAACATTGATCGGCCTTTTACGTTGTGTTCTTTAATCTGCAGAGGAAAAAAAGAAAAAAAATGATGAAAAAGAGAGGGAGGGGAAAAAAGGAAATGAAAATAATTTTTTAATTTGTGTTCTCGAAATGGAAGAAAAAAGAAGGAAAGGAAATGAAAGAAAATAGTTTTCATGTTCTTGAACAGGAGACAAAGGAAAGGAAAGATGTCATTTTTACAAATATACCCTTAAAAAATATATTATTTATTATGAAAGATTGGTTAGTTTTGTAACTTTAATAATTTCAGTAATTTTTTAAAATGGTTTTCATTTTTTTCTTTCCATTTCCTCCCACATTTGGGAGGAAAGTTTTGGGAGAAAACTTATCATTATTTTTGTTCCGTTTCGTTTCCTTTCTTTCTCTTCTAAAAAAGTTTTGAGAAAAGAGGGTTTTTTTTTCACTTTTCTCCCATTTCCCTCTCTTTTTTTTCCTTTCCTTCGTAGTAAGAATGGTCGTACTTCACACAAAAATAAAGACATTGTACCAATAAATTTTTATAATCGATTAGTAGAGTTTTTTAATGGAAAATTGTCCAAAATAGTCATTTTTAACTCCTTCCCCTCCAAAAAAAAATCAAGTTATAACCGTTTTTCTACATAATCGAACAAAATAATCAAGATTTCGCAAGTAGCACTTTAGCAACTTGTGAAATCCACCTTTTATGAATATTACATTCAAAACAATTTCATAAGTTAAAGTGTTACCGACAAAATACTGACTTGAAAGTGTCGTTATAGCAACTTGCTAAATTGTTATTTGTCACGCCAGCATTTCACAATTACCACATTAGCAACTTGCTAAAATTGTTAGTATTTTATTAATATTAAGTTAATAAAAAGTATATATATATCTCAAGTTACTAAAGTGCTAAGCATTTGAGAAATCAGGGCTATTTTGGTCAATTAAGTAGAAAAACCGCTATAAAATGAATTTGGGAGTCCATAATAGTTATCTTTGGACAAATTCCAGACTTTAAATCTCTTACTCGAAACCGAAACAATTAGGTACCACGATTACAATCGATAGATTTTATGTACGATAATAACTTTTATATATTTCAACAAACAACAAAAATCAATTTACAACTTACAACCGAACAACAAATACAACGAATCAAATTCAACTCGCAATAAGACTTGATCCTTCAGGATCCTCCTCGTTGGTCATCGGTTCGAGTCCTGCAAGACGCGAGTCGGGATTTTCCCGACCGTTCTCCCGGGGCCCACCGTCTTTCTTGGCCAAATCCAAAATCAAAGTCTCCCAAATCTCAGCAAAAACCTCAAAGATCACCTTATGATGTTCTTCAGAATTCAATGAAACAAAACACTCCACCAAATTCTCAAGCTCTTCAACCCCAAATATCCCTTTCTCCACAATCATATCCACCATCGATGACCGGAAATCCTCGTGCGGATCGCTCGATTCTTTCGCCACCGCGAAACCATCCATCGCCCCCGCCCCCGCCGACTCCCGATCTCCACCTCCGCCCCAACTCCCGCCCCTGGTCCTCCTGGCCCTGTTTTTCCGAACGGATTCGAACGAGTCGGACGAGAGCGATCGTCGCGAAAACAGCGTCGTTTTCCCGTCGCTTTGATTATCGTCGTCGCTACTCCACCAATTATAGTAATAGTTATCGGTGGTCGACGAGAAATTCGAACTCGGGTTGTTTCGTCGTTTCCGGTGATGGGGCTTCTTTTTCCGTCCACGATTCGTGGGTTTTTCGTGGAACGGAGGGGAGACGGATTGCGGGGTCCGGCGGCGATCGGTGTATGCGGGAAAACGGGTGGGTCCCAGCCGCGAAAGATGGTGGGGTTTGGGTGGTTGAGAGGATGATGATGATGAAGTAAGTGGTGGTGGCGGCGGTTTAGGTGAGAAAAGGTCGATGAGACGGCGGTGGTGCGGGGTTTTGAGGAAAAACAAGCGGTGGTCAGAGACGTCGGAGTTGTTTTTCGGCCGACAGGAATTGAACGTCGATTGGAGGATTTTTGAGATTTGTAATTTGAAGCGATTCTCCATTTTTTTTAAGATAGAATTTTGTGAAGATGGGGGAGAATGTTGAAGTTGTTTGTGTGCAACTGTGAATAGAAATAGTTTAAATGTATAGAAAATTCTTTTTTATTTTTATAATTTATGGGATTTTTTTGTGATTATTTATTAGTTTATTTGTTGGAAGACAATTGTTTTTAGTTTGTTTTAAAATAAGTGTTAAGCTTATGAAAAATAAGGGATTATTTTCTCGTTTTACACTTAGGGGTCGTTAACCAAACACTTACTCGGTGAATGCTTATCGATAAAATTTAACACCATCATTTACTTACCAAGTAAGATTTTAGTCCACTAAAAAAACATCATATGCAACAATTTACTCGATAAGCGCTAACCAGGGACGGACCCAGAAATTTTTTCATACGGTGGCACCATATAACACAGACAAAAAATAATTACAAAAAGCACGGTTTTTATCGACGAGTCTTCATTTTTTTTTACCGACGTTCAATATTGTCCGATGTGTTTTTAGCCTAATTCCACAATTTCGAGGGATTTTTAAAGCTGTTTGCTTGATTTCGAGAAGTTTTTTTATCGGTTTTGAGAGATTTTTTTCGGTTTTTTTGGTTGATTTCGATAATTTCTTTGGGTTTTTTGGTTGATTATGAGGTACGGTTGTATCTTCTTGAAATTTCCAAAATAATACGGCAACACCTTTCAAAACGCTACGGTTGCACGTTTCATGAACCTAAATTTTTTATCTTTCGTCAGAGAAATAATACGGTGACACGTACCACTGTATTCAACACACTAAGTCTGCCCCTGGCGCTAAACATGGTAAAAGTCGTCGTCATCACTTACCGGGTAAGACTTTTGGTACATGCCTCGTTCTTACCGGGTAAAATTTTTGTTTCTTACCGTATTCATCCTGTAAGGTAATGTGATTTAGTAAGCGCTTACCCGGGTAAGCGCTTGGTAAACTGTGTCTGTTAAGGTTTGATTATGTGAAAAAGTCAAAGCGGTCTTAGGCATAAGTCTCATAGGTTTGTAGCCAAATTTCAACATTTCAGAAGATTTTTAAGGTTTTCTTAGTTGGTTTTGAGCGAATGTATCAATTAACTGATAAACTAGTTATGTTTGATAAAAATCGTTCATAAACTATATAACAGTATAAAATGACATAAAAGTAAGTCTTGAAATTGTAATTGAAAACTACATCGGATATATATTACAAAAAAATGTAAAAAAAATGATAAAAAATAAGATAACTTACGATTAGCAATCATAACAAAAAAAAAGTACAAATAGTATTTCATCTATACTATATTATAAAGCACGGATAAAAAAACTATTAAATACAAATTATTAGACACAAGGTACCATCATTTTATGCAAGATTTTAAAAATCTCTTAATTTACAAGTATCAAAACACAATATACATATTATTACTGCGGACTTCTAACACCCACCAATTTGGTATGTGCATAACCTTCCTTTTATGCAGACATTTTCATGTATTATTATTAATTAATATATTATATTACTATAATTTTGTTTTAATTATATTATTAAATATGTAATTGGTTATTTTTTTTAGATGTCATTAAAATATATAAGATAATCATTGAATTCTAACAAAAATACTTAATTTTTTTATGTAAAAACATTATATTATTAAGCCTAAATTAAACAAATTTATAAAAAAAAAAACATTATCACTTTCTCAAAACCATTCAAAATCGTACTGTAAATCGACAAAAAAATAAAATGAAACGTTAAAATCGTAATGTATCTCGCTGCATTGCGCAAGTACGCTTCTAATATATCATAATTTATACAATTGATTGTATGGTTTTAATTATTCAACTTTATAAAATCAGTTTCAAAATACATATCCAAGCACCTTTTTTTAATTGGAATCTAAATTCATCTATTTGTTCTTTTATAACTTGGATATTTGATTCTAAATTATTGCGCATAAATAAACATCATATACCACACCATTTTTGCACAATAATTTATAAAACATTTTGCAAATTATGTTTATTACATATATTTTGTAGAGGCAGGTCCAATTGTGTATCTAATTTTCATTGTGAATCTTGAGACAAACGAAAGCGTGTCACGTGTCCCAGATATTCATAGAATATTCATCATGAATGTTGTCAAAAATTCACGTTTGTTAAATGAGGACGTGTGGCATGATCTCGTTTGTCCTACGATTCATAATGGAAGTGAGGTTGTAACTGAATTTTCTTCTATTTTTCGTATTGAAAACCAACAAAATCTATTATTTTAGAACGTAAATTAAGTAATTGTTGGTTATATTTTATGTACCGATGGATTATCTATACTATCTATATCTATACTATATTATAAAGCACGGATAAAAAACTCTTAAATACAAATTATTAGGCATAAGGTACCATCATTTTATGCAAGATATTAAAAATCTCTTAATTTACAAGTATCAAAACACAAGATACATATTATTACTGCAGGTTTTTAACACCCACCAATTTGGTATGTGCAGACATTTCCATGTATCACTATTAATTAATATATTATATTACTAAAAATTTGTTTTAATTATATTATTAAATATGTAATTGATTATTTTTTCTAGATGTCATTAAAATATATAAGATAATCATTGAATTTTAACAAAATACTTAATTTTTTTATATAAAAAACATTATATTATTAAGCTTAAATTAAACAAATTTATAAAAAAAAACATTATCACTTTCTCAAAACCATCCAAAATCGTACTGTAAATCGACAAAAAATAAAATGAAACATTAAAATTGTGATTTAAGTCGCTGCATTGCACGAGTACGCTTCTAATAATTTAAAAATAAAAAGCTAAAAAATGTTGATTTTATTTAAGAGTAAACTACTATTTTCATCCTTATGATTTGTTATTTATAACTATTTTCGTTCCTGATCTTTAAAAATTGTTTTTTTTGTCATTGTTGTTTACAACTCCTTTTGCTTTTAATCCCTGAAAATATTAGTTTCAGGGACGAAAAAGAAAATAAATTTCAAACCATAATGAGCAAAAAAATAATTTTTAAAATCAGGGACGAAAATGATTATAAACAACAAACCACAAGGATGAAAATCGTAGTTTACTCTTTATTTAATTATTGTACTAATACATTTGGTGAAAATTTACTTTTTTGCTGTTTCCTTCGGAATACTTTGTCCATATTGAACCAATTTGGAAAAAAGCATTTCTGAGCAAGTTGTACGTAGTGCAGTAACAGTTGTACATCCAGATAAAAAGGGATCGAATTTCCAATTATTTATTATTTTATATTTAAAAAATTCACTTGTGATATTCGTGGGTTATTTTAGTTATGGATAATTCTTGGTATTTTTCATGGTTTTTAAAATATTTAATCAAACATATGGTAATTATTAAATAAAATAGAATACAATATCAACGAATTTTTAATTATAAAGTTATTAAAATAATCTTTAAAATTATGTATTGTGGGCGGATCCACATGAAATTCTTGAATTCGCTACTGATTGAATTACGTTTTATTGTAAATATATATTATCTGGTTTTTGTATTCTTCAGATTTTAAAATACTTGAATAAAGCATTGGAGTAAAAGAAAAAGCCCATGAGGATTAGGGAGTCGAGATGTACAAGAAAGTCCAAGTCCGAGATTTGGTCTAGGCTTGGCCCGTGTCTGACTTGAAAAAGCCCGGTCCGGCCAAGCCTCAAACCGGAATCAGGCTGAAATTTTGGGGGCAGGGTCAGGCCTAGGTCCGGGCCGAAGAAGCCCGATCACCGGTCTGCAAAAAAAACTGATCGGACCTTAAATGTCGGAGCGTGGCCTAGGCCTAAAAACACTCGAACTCTTTTTGAAATCTTGGGGGTAGGTTCAGGCCTAGGTCCGGGCCGAAGAAGCCCGATCACTGGTCTAAAAAAACCCGATCAGACCTTTTTCAACGTCGGGTGGCCTAGGCCTAAAAACACTCGGACTCTTTTTGAGATTTTGGGGGCAGATTCAGGCCTAGGTCCAAGCCGAAGAAGCCCGATCACTGGTCTAAAAAACCCGATCGAACCTTTTTCAACGCCGGGTGGCCTAGGCCTAAAAACACTCGGACTCTTTTTGAGATTTTGGGGGCAGATTCAGGCCTAGGTCCGAGCCGAAGAAGCCTGATCACTGGTCTAAAAAACCCGATCGGACCTTTTTCAACGTCGGAGGGTGGCCTAGGCCTAAAAACACTCGGACTCTTTTTGAAAATTTAGGGGCAGGTTCAGGCCTAGGTCCGGGCCGAAGAAGCCCGATCACTGGTCTAAAAAAACCGATCAACCCATTTTCAAAGGTGGAGTGTGACCTAGGCCTAAAAACGCTCAAACCTTTTTTGGTTCATAAAAAAGGAGCTTAGAAGGACCTGGGCCTAAACTCGAAAAAGTTCGGGCCTTGTGCATATCTAGCGGGGAGAACAGATATATACAAATTAATTATAACTTTTTAACATTATTTTTTTAATTTATGATCTTAATCCTAATTCTTTCGAACAGTTTTATTAATACACCCACCAATTTGTCTTTCTTTTCGTCATTAATTGAATAAGTTATCTGGTGACATATCCAACAATTCTGACACTGTAAGCACTATTATAGCTATCACCATTTCATTCTTTGTTTTTAAATCTAACAAAATGAATCTATCACAGTAGCAACGTCTGTTTTCATATCTGCTATCATAGATAAAACGTTCCCATTTATTTAAAAATAACCGAAAATAAAAACTGTAATATTTATTTTAAAACAAAATACTATAAAATTTATTTTATTTGACACATTAAATATTCCAATAAAAAAGGCATCTCTCAAGACTCAAAGTATTACAAAGTTCCAAAATACACACAACCAATTCCTACCACATGACTCTTTTGATTTCAACAACATTGTTTAATGTTTATAGTTGGTTTCAAAATACATGTTTTAAATTATCAATTTAAATAATTATTTTATTAAAATATATTGTTATTATACTAATTATATTATATTTTTATTTTAATCATAGTACTACTTTAACACCTCCATATTCCAACTTATCCATTAAATTATTAAAGATAATACATTATTTCAGTCTTTTAAAATAGAAATTTTTTTTATCTGATTCATATAAAAAATACGAATTGCCGGACATTTGGAATAACAGAAAGTATTGATATCAATTTCTCATTTTAGACGAAATATTGACTTTTTAGCCAACTGTTTCATATTTGAATCAAAATAAACAATATTTTACAAGAGTCTCTTTCACAACTTGCTAAATGTACTTATTATGAATAAAATATGATTCTAGTTGGTCGCAAGGCACTAAAAATATTTCACAAGCCAAAATCCAAAAAGGACATTTCGCAAGCCATTGTTCCAATTCGCAACCCGCCATACCCATTCTGAAAGTTGACGTGCCAATTTCGCAAGCTCCCCCCCCCCCCCCCCCCTCACCCTCCCCCGAATCAGGGGCAGACCTATAAAGGCGTGAGCAAGGTCCCGTGCATTCACTCAATCGATTTTCGCAAGTACAATTTTTTAGGGGTATGAAAGGTGCACCCCATAAAATTTAAGGGGTGCTCTGAGGTATTAGAATACACAAGAAATATTTACCAAAAACCGAAAAATCACTCAAAATAAACCAAAAAAAACTTAAAAAAAGATCATTTGAAATCAACCAAAAAACTTAAAAAATCCCTCAAGTCGATGGAATTCAGCTAAAAACACATCATGTGACTTTATAAGTCTTTGATTTGCCTTAAAGAGCATTCACTCAGCAAAAATCATCGATTTGCCACCAATCAAAATCATATTTAATTCCAAAAAATATACAAGTTGTGAAATCTTGTTCATTTTGGTCAAATTTAAAAAAATTAGTTAAAAAATGAAGATATTAATCCAAAATGATTAATTTGTCAATTTCCCATTTACTATTTCAATTTTAAATGACACATTTTCCCAAAACATGATTTTGATTTTTACTGTTTTAGTCTTTGAGCTTTAAAAATTTTGTACTATGTAACATTCTTTTATTTTTGTTTCTAGTGAGGTACTTTTTATTTTGAAAAGTAGTCATTGTTTTTTTTAATTATATAATAAGTCAAATGTTTTAGTCTTTTTAATATATGTTGTATAATTTAAAATTATAGGTAAACACTTATTAACGTCTAGAGTGTAGCTCAATTGGCAAATAAGCGGTATGACTTTGTTCAAATACAAGACAGGTCGAACCCGACCATTCTGCTAGCCTTAACTGCTAAGTGAGCCAAAAAAATAGAGTTGCTGATAATCAACTTTTATTACCCACAATAAATAAACATTTATTTCGTTTTAAAATTAATGCATCATTTTCAAATAATCAGATAACTAAAATACCAAGATGAAACCAGATTTTTTTTTAATATTACTGAAAAGTGGGATATATAGATATGAACCATAAATAAACATTTTCTTTACCTAAATGATAGAACGTATGTTTCCATGAATAACAATTTTGAAAAAATAAATTATTTGATGAAATTCCATCTTATTTGATTTTGCGGTTTAACCAGTTTATGTCTACTCTTAACTTTGTATAGTACTCTTCTGGTCCCAAAATAAATGTCCACAATAAAATTGACACACAGTTCAAATTATATTAATTATTACACTTTTTAAATAACTTAATTACAATTTTACCTTTAATAATAAATAGCGAAATCTTCTTCATATCTTAATTTAGAATGGGAAATTAAATATTTAATTTTGAAAGTTGGACACTTATTTAAAACAAACTAAAATAAAAATGTAGACACTTATTTTGGAACTACTGAAATATCAAATTACTAAATATACAAACAAGTAATATTTATGATAGTTGTTTTTTAAAGATTTTGAATTTTGGTTGATAAAATAATATTTATGATAGTTGTTTTTTAAATATTTTAAAGAATATTTTAATTAAATTTATGAATATATTATTAATTAAACATATATAGGTAGAGTAAGGGGTACGGAAAACAAAATGGTGGTAGCATGCAATGGGTGGTGGTGGCGACTGATACGCTGCATACGCTTCCACAATTGTAGCATGCATTCCGTATACTTTTCTACTATTTGTTTTATTTTGTAACTCAGTAAAATATTATAATCTCGTGCAATTTTCATCTAAACCGTTGATTTAACTCATTCATTATATAGAGGTCACGATTATTTTGCAACCCTGTAAAAGATTACAACAAGTGCAACCCTCATCCAAATCATTAATTTAGCCCATTTTATTTGGATTCTCATTGATTAAGAGCATCTCCAACAGCTATGCTATAATTTTTCTAAAATAAAGTATAAAAAGTTGAAATCTCAAAAAAAAAAAATACAACCAACTCCAACAGCTATTATATTTTAGCAATTCTAATTAATTATATTAATAAAATATTTTTTTTCTTCTTAAACATACAACTTCAATGTCTCCTATTGTTGGAAAAGAATAAAATATTGTTTCTCTTTTCAATATGGGTTTTTTGAGATTTCTCCAAATTTAGAGATTTTTACTTTCTCTCTCATCTTTTCTCTATTTTAGCATATGATATAGCATAGCTGTTGGAGCAAAAAAATTGTTAAAATCACATTTTTTTTCTATTTTAGCATAGCTGTTGGAGATGATCTAATGTACCTGATTTTGTCGAATTTCTGCAGCAAATGTCGATGCACATAACGATTCATGTGATGTATCGAATGAAGGTGGTACATTCATGAAATACTATGCGTTACATGTTAGTGTATGCATTTAATGAAATACTATGCATTGCACGTAAGATTATAGTATAAAACCAGTAATCATTGATGCAATCCATAATGAATGGGCTAAATGAATGGTTTGGATGAGGGTTGCACAAAGTTGTAACATTTTACTGGGTTACAAAATAAACCACCCCAGGGAAGGTTTATCTTACAAATTATATAATTCTTACAAATCATACAAACCAATCTCAGTTGTCTATCTAGTCTAATATATATCTGATTTCATTTATTTTCTAATCGAAAACCAATATCAAATGAAATTTTTTTTTATCGTATTCGATATATATCTCAATCATAATTAATGAATCATGATAATTGTTCATAAATATTTCGATTATAGATAAATAGAGAGAGAGTTGGGGGTTGTTTTTTTTTAAAACATCTTAATGGTTTTTAAGTCTGGATCGTTCAGACCTTTTTATACACCACCTTTTATTAATCATAACTAAAATAAGACTTCAGACTTTAGACCTCTTAAAAAACAAACGACACCTTAGTTTATGAAATAGTAGTTATCATGAGAAATATAAGAAAGGGTATGTTTTTATTAAATAATAATAATAATAATCCACCCCATCCCCACTATCTTCCGGTTTCCTTTCACTTTTTTCTTTAATACAAGTTACTCAACTTTTAATAGCTTGTATAATTATATAAATATTTAACATAATTTTAAAAAAATTAAAAATACCATATTACTTTTTAAGGTGTCGTTTGTTTTTTAAGAGGTCTAAAGTCTGAAGTCTTATTTTAGTTATGATTAATAACGGGTGGTGTGTAAAAAAAGTCTGAACAATTCAGACTTAAGAACTATTAAGAGGTTTTTAAAAAAACAAAACAACGTTTTTAGACGAGGGACGGAAATGAACCATATGGACTTAAATCTTTAGTTTACTCAAATATATATATATACTATATTATAAAGATGGCATAAAAAACTCTTAATTATAACTCACTAAGCTTTATGTACTATCATTTAAAGCTATCTACTTAAAATCTTTTAAAAATAACTACTAAAGCCTAATGTACTACATGTAAATCTTTTAACCCTAATTAATATATTTCATCCTTATCCCCCAAAATCCTTATCTCTAATCCCCAAACCCTAAAATTATGAAATTTTAATTATGATAAACATAATCAAAACAGGATCAACATCTCAATTTAAATATAAAAAATTTAAAATATATAAGATAATTAATGAATTTTAACAAACTACTTAATTTTTTTATATAAAAAACATTATATTGTTAAGCCTAAATTAAACAAATTTATATATAAAAAACCATTATCACTCAATTAAAAAACAATTAATGAAGCAATATGTACTACTTTTAAATGCTTTTAACCCTAATTAATAAATTTCATCCTTATCCCCCAAAATCCTTATCTCTACTCCCCAAATCCTAAAATTATGAAATTTGAATTATGATAAACATAATCAAAACAGGATAAACTTCTCAATTTAAATATAAAAAATTTAAAATATATAAGATAATTAATGAATTTTAACAAATTACTTAATTTTTTTTATATAAAAAATATTATATTGTTAAGCCTAAATTAAACAAATTTACATATAAAAAAATCATTATCACTCAATAAAAACCATCCAAAATCGTACTGTAAATCAATAAAAAACAAAAAATAAAAATAAACATTAAAATCGTGATGTATATCGCTGCATTGCGCGAGTACGTTTCTAGTTTACATAAAAAAATAAAGTAAATTACCTTTTTAGTCCCTGTGCTTTGTTAAAAATAATAGATTTCATCCTGTGATTTTGAAATTTCGATTTTCATATCTATACTTTGCAATTCATTTCTATTTTCGTCCATGAGACCAAAATACTACTTTTAAGTATAAAATACTAAAATAGAAATGAATTGTAAATCATAAGAATGAAAAAACAATAAAATTTAAACCATAAAGTTGAAAAAGATAATGAATTATAAACCATAAGGAACGAAAATCATAATTTCAAAACCATAAAGACAAAAATAGCGAATTTCAACAAACCATAGGGACTAAAAACGTAATTTACTCAAAAAAAAATATTAAAACTATACGACGCCTGAGAGATTCGAACTCTCGCGGGGAAACCCCATGTACTTAGCAGGCACACGCCTTAACCACTCGGCCAAAGCGTCATTTGTTGTTAAATTTATTACAATAAATATTTTATATAATAAAAATATTTATTTTTGAAATTAAACATACACAGTGCTAAAAGGCTACAACCTTCGTTTAAAGCTTCGATCGAAACATTAACATCATCCTTCATCAAAACAATAACATTGTATCCATCAATTTCTTAATTCAATGAAGATTTACATCAAAAATACCAGCAAATTGTAATTGAATCTAAATTCCCATCAGCTATAAACTCAATCTAATACACCTTTATATATATATATAATCAAATTATACATCATAAAAATTGAAAATTAACAAAATACCCCCCACAATACGACACTCCGCCTTCGCCTTCTGCTTCTGCAATCATATCCCACATCCACTTCCAAATCGTCCAACCAGCAACGGGTCCTTTGGCCAAATGACCTTCTGACGGGGTTTTTATAAATATATGACATTCTTACATGTTTGAGAATAACACTGCTTAACAGAAGAATGACACTTTCACATATAAGAATGCCTAAAAACGTTAGAATGTCATTGATTTAAAAGCAGTTGTCAGGAGGTCATTTAGCTAAATAACCCATCTCCATCCAGGTGGGATATACTGGGTTTGCTTGGTTTTACTGCGACAATAGCCTAATCCCGCCTTGTAAATCTTCTAACGTAATTGTGAGCAATTCATCGGTATCCATACAATCGAAACTAAGCCTCAAATCCAAATTCTCTCGAGCATTAACCAACAACGGATCCACCATCCCTCCGTTCATCTCCTTTCTCTGTTTCTCGGTGGTTTCCGTTTCTATCAGAGTTGCCACGGCTTTCACCGTGCACAAAGGATGCAACTTGAACCCGTATAATAAACTGCCCTCCGTTTGATTATTCATCTTAAGATGAAGAATATTGGCTAAATCTTCGGTGGTAAAGTCGTCAAAGGTGAAAAATTTAGTCACTCTTCTACAAAAACCTTCGTTGGAAGAAATTACCCGTTTCATTGGTTCGCTATAGCCTGCAAAGATAACGACTACTTTACCATTATCCATAACCGACATGATCTCTTCAAGGGCTTCCAATCCGTAGTCTTTATCGTCCGACTTTTGCATGGGTATCAATCGATACGCTTCATCCACAAACAAAATCCCGCCTTCGGCTTCTTTTACCTGCATTTCAATGTTAAAGATTAGCTCTTCGGCATATGCATAAAGATCCATACTTCCAATCAGGGGTAATTTGGTCTTTTAACATCATAAAGAGGACAACCCTTGAAGCAAGATCCGATTTTGATTTATGAATGAAAATCGAATTTCAATGTTAAAGATTATTACTTTGGTATTGCATAAAGATCCATACTTCCGATCAGGGGTAATTTGGTCTTTTAACATCATAAAGAAGACAACACTCAGAGCAAGATCGGATTTAGATATACAACTGAAAATCGGATTTCAGTGTTAAAGTTGAGTTCTTTGGTATTGCATAAAGATCCATACATACGATCAGAGGTAATTTGGTCTTTTAACATCATAAAGAGGACAACCCTCAAAGCAAGATCCGATTTTGATATACGAATGAAAAAAAAGAGAGCATAGTTCGGGATGGGAGATGCATACCACTCTCCTAGTCTTGGGTCCGGTATGACCAACAAATTCTCCAACTAAATCAGTTCTTTGTACCTCCGTAACCTTATCCGTTGGCAAAATTCCAACCATGAAAAGCAATTTTCCGAGGATCCGAGCTACCATGGTTTTACCTGTAGAATGCGAACGTCAGCAGTCAGCACGTATGAGGTAGTAAAAACGTTATGAGAATATGTGAAACCCCATCCAATTATCTCCAAAAGAGAAACTGAGGAGAGAAGGGGGTTTCAACATAGATCGAAGAGGAAGTGTTCAGCTCTAGCCGTTGTGGGACCATTAACACCCCTCCAAAGGGGTCTAGACGGGCAAAGATGTCCCATTGTGTCGAGTCCCGAACAAAGATGTCCCGAATGGTACACCTTGGGCTCTGATACCATGTGAGAATATGTGAAACCCCCTCAAATTACTCTCCAAAAGAGCACTTGAGAAGAGAAGGGGGTTCCGACATATAAACAAAAAGTATCCGAGTCTAGCTCACACGCCCACTCCAACGGGGGTCTAGACGTGCAAAAATGTCCTAGAGTGTCGAGTCCCAAACAAAGATTCCCCATATGGTACGCCTTGGCTCTAATCGAGTCTAATACCATATGAGAATATATGAAACCCCATCAAGAGCAATATTGAAGAGAAGGGGTTCCAACATATACACCCCTACAACGGACTATCCCACAGGGTCGAGTCCTGAAGATGTCCCAAATGGTAGACCTTGGCTCTGATAACATGTGAGAATATGTGAAACCCCATCAAATTACTCTCCAAAGAGCACTTGAGAACAGAAAAGTGTTCTGACACATATTGAAGAGAAAGTGTCCGAGTCTAGCTGATATGGGACTCTTTAACATTCTCCCATCCAACGGATATGGGACTCTAACACACCCCCATCCAAAATGGTAGACCTTGGTATATGAGAATATGTGAAACCCCATCAGATTACTCTCCAAAAGACCCCTTGAGGAGAGAAAGGGGTTCCAACATATAGTGAAAGAGAAAATGTCCAAGCCTAGCTATGTGGGACTCTAAAAACACCGTTATAGAAATGACAATTTTCTCCCTTCCCCCACCCGAAATTACAAAAATGCCATAATCACCTGTTCCTGGATTGCCAAGAAAGGCCATATGAGGTGGTCTTCGGGTTCCAACCTTTAAACCAAGGGCCCTTCGCCTTTCGTCTAAAAGCATCCCTTTAGCCCATTTCCGTAGCTGTAACTTAAGCTCATGGAGTCCCACTAAATTCGATAGTTCCTTTTCGAGCTCATCCATCTTAGCTTTCGTTTCACTGCATGCTTCAATGGCTCTAACCTTTCTCTGCTGTTCTAGGTAAGACTTGAGAAGCGCCTGCAGCTTCTCGTTTCCTGATCCTTGTGATAGATGATTCAAAGGAGTCATGCCTTCCTGGGGTTGCCAAAAAGAGTGAATAAAAAAAAATCAGATCAAGATTTATCAACCTGTTAACTTAAACCATGTTTGGCAACCATAAGCTATCTTATTTTTTTAGCTTACTGAAAGAAAAAAAATACCCTTTTTGAAAAGCTACTTCAAGCAGCATTTCAATTAGCCCCATTGAGTTTTTTTTTTTCATTTTTCCCTGTTATGCCCCCTTATATTTTACTCCTTCGTCCCAAAATAAATGTCCACAATGAAAATGGCACATAGTTTTAGGAATGTGTAATTATTACATTTTTTTAATTAACAAAATGACAACTTTACCCTTAATTGTAGAGAGATTTTCTCCACCTCATAATTAAGGGTAAAAATGAAAAGTGGACATTTACTTTTGAAAGTTGACACGCTGAAACAAATTAAAATAGTAACGTAGACACTTATTTTGGGACAAAGGGAGTACATAAATGACGAAAAACCCTATCCTTTTAGGTAATTTTACATTGTTACCAAACATGACTAGTTTATCAATTAACAACTAGCTTATTAGCCAACATCTAGCTTTTCAGCTAGTTCAAGTAGCATTTCAATAAGCTCTTGGAGTGTTTTTTTTTTTTCTTTTTTTGACTTTTTCCAATTCCCCATATATTTTACCTAAATGACCACAAAACTCTATCCTTTTAGGTAATTTTGCATTATTATCTAGCTTATCTACTACTTTACCAAATGTGACTAGTTTATCATCAACTAACAACTAGCTTATTAGCCAACAACTAGCTTATTAGCCAACAGCTAGCTTATCAGCTAATAAGCTAACTGTTAGCTAATGATAAAGCTAGTTTCTTAACGTTTATCCGTTAATTTGCCAAACATAGCCTTATGCATCAGAAAAAATAAAAACCGCCCATCACTAATACATTATCTTTGGCACTACAGTCAGCGTTATGCTCGAGCAATGTCCGCACAGTCGACGAGTCCTCCGCTCTTAGTGAGTGCCAAACAGAAAGGTGCAACGGAGTCATCCCATTCTGCATATGAAAGAAAAAAGATTAAATTTCTTTAAAGATAAATAAGATTCTTTCGGGTTTTGTTGACACAATGCTCAAAAAAACAGAAGAAACATGTACATTTGCTTTGGCTTCGGTAAAAGCCCCGTGAGAAAGAAGAAGCCCTGCAGCTTCATTACAGCCATTTTTAGCAGCCATGTGCAATGGAGTTTCTCCATACTACAAAGCCGAAGATAGTAAAACAATAAGTATATCACCGCAGACAGCTTAATCCATACAGACAGCTGATGAAAATAAAAATGAGAACCAGACGAAACAAATAATCACACAACCAATTAAGAGTGAATCAAGTTTTTACACACCATGTTCTTTGCTTCCAACTCAACCGTTTCTGGCCCTGAAACGTTCAGCAGAAACTTAACTACTTCAACACTGTTATGACCGGCAGCAACATGAAGAGGCGTGTTTGCCATCTGCATAAAGAAAGATTCGGTTATATATAAAATTAAATTAAAAATACACGTATATTGGAATATTTTAACCATGAGATAAGTAAAGGGGGTCTTCATGGAAACAACTACTCTAATCATTTGGGTAGAGGTCAAGTATGCCGTATGCATGTATCTTACCCCGGGTCAGGGTCAGGTTCGGGAGAAAACCGCAAAAAAATGAAAATATGAGGAACACTCTAGTAATCGTTTATCTAGACGGTATGCACATGTGAATAAAAACCAAAAAACAACTTCAATTACTTGTATACACATGTGCATACCGTTCAGATGACCGACTATCAAGGTGTTCCTCAGTTTTTCATTTTTTTAGGATTTTCCCCAAAAACCTCCCTCATCTTACCCCCCCCCCCCCTAATACCCTACTTTCAAGTGGGATTTACTGGTCTGTTTGGTTTGATTTGGTTTATAAGTGAGCAGAAAACATCAAAAATATTTGGATCCTTAAGAAACAAAAAGGATAAAATCTTCAAAACGTCACGAGAGATAACTTGAGGTTCGCCAAAAACATTAGAAGAATCTAAACATCTCCTATGTCCTGAACCCCAAAAAAGAGTTAGGATAATGCATCTCCATATCAAGAACACTCGGTAATTCCTCAAACAAACACCGATCAGCTCAACCGGCAAATAAAGGCCCAACCCTTGAGGATCCTCCCCTTAGGTCGCTGGTTCGAATCTCCTTAGCGCCATTATGGATTTTACTGGTAGTCAAGGTGCGCATGATGGCCCGAACACACACGGTTACCCAAAAAAACACCATAGCTAATTAAAACCTTTTGCAACTAAGTTATTGGTTTACAACACTCTCTTGATCCTTATCAATTGACATAAATCTCAACATGTGGAGTAGGTCTCAACTTATATATCTTATAAGTTATTGGTTTACAACACTCTCTTGATCCTTATCAATTGACATAAATCTCAACATGTGGAGTAGGTCTCAACTTATATATCTTATAAAATACCAAAAACAAAAAAATCATCAATAATCACATTAGAATAACAAAGCTCAATCATAATTTAACTGAGGCATTCCATCAAACAGGTTGTGTGCAATTATGATTTGTAACTTACTCGAAATGGGGGTTCTTGATCTTAGCCAATTAAATCTAAATTCCTTCGATTTAACAAAAGTAGTTCTACTTCTTCATCAAATCAACTATATACACAACATTAAATAGAAGACAAAAAATTAATCATAATGCTTGAGCAAAACACGTAAAAGGGATTTCTTACAACGGGGTTTCGATCATTGATGAGTGAAGGTTGATCACGTAGACGCCTCTGGACGGCGGAAAGATCGCCGGACTGAGCAGATGCATGAATGGTGGCTGGTTTTGTTGTAGATCTTGAATGCTGTTGATCTTTACCCCTCTGCATCCTTACAAAAATTCCCGTCGTTCGGCCGGCGATCCAAGAATCGGGAAAAGGGTAAATGTTGGAGTCGAAGAGAATTGGGGAAAACCCGATGAAATCCACCTGATTCGAGCTGAATTTGCTTATGAAAACTGATTTGTTTGGCTTAATCGATGCTGGTTTTCTTGAAAGATTCGATCTTTTTTTTTCTCCTTCTATTTAACGAATACCCAACAATCGAAATCAAACCTCGAATGAGATTAAACCTCAAGAAATTGAGCTCTCGAGATTTACCACTTTGTTATTATTTGGGTTGAAAATTGAAATGTTTGTGAATGTTGAGGAAGTTAGCTGTCTTGAATATTATATGGTTTGGGTGCATGTGGGTGTCCTTATAATTAGTAGTATGTAATAATGCAAAGAAAAATGATAATGTCACAAATACTCAATCCAATATTAAAATCACTTTCAAAATTAATTAGTTCATTCCGTCTCAAAATAAGTGTCAATATTTCTATTTATATTTGTTCCAGAATAAATGTTCATCTTCAAAAAGTAGATAACTAAATTATCACATTTACCCGTAACTAATGTACAAATATATGAGAGTTGTGAAGAGAGAAAAAAATTAAATAAGGGTAAATATGTCATTTGGTAACAAAAATGTGTAATAATTATGCATTACTAAAACTATGTGGCAAGTCAATTGTGGACATTTATTTGGGACCAATGGAGTACTAGTGTTGTTTTTTAACAACTTGATGAGTTTAATGTGATTTATAGCTTATTACGTCAACTATAAATGACTGTTTGGTAGTGGTTTAATGATACATTAAGATTCTATGTGAAGTTTTATGCAGAAAGTCAAGTTTTTTTCAAACATGTCTCCCCTGTTTATAAAAAATCACTCTCAAACAAAAATATTCTCAATCTATATAGACAAATTAATCCATACAAACAGTTTTATCCCTATAGGACTAGGGATTGTTTGCTTGGTTTTTCATTAAGTTGTGTATGGATAAAGTTGTCTATGTAAATCCATCTGAGGACTCTCGTCATCATAGACAATAGCTCCTTCCTATGGGCATATCTAGTAAGGGTTCACCAGTGGATCGTGCTACTAGTGAATTTGTTTTCTTAGTGATTTTTATGGCATTTGGTGTCGAAGTGTCATAAACAACTTAGAGGGGCGTTTGGTTCGCAAAATGATTTATGAAATAATGGAATATGTCTAAGGAATTGGAATCTATAAGGAATTGGAATGGAATGTTATTAGGTTTGACCAAGTGTTTGGTTGGCATGAATGAAATGTAATCAATCAAATGAATTGGAATCTGTCTGTTTGGTTTGCAAAGGAATTAGAATGAAATTATGAAAAATGACAAGAATACCCTTTATTTTATTTTTATTTTTTTAAATGCCGAGAGAGAGATTGTGAGAGAGGGAATAGGTAGAGAGAGGAGAGAGATAAAGATAGGAGAGAGATAGAGAGGAGGGAGAGGAGAGGAGAGAGATAGAGAGGAGAGAGGAGAGAGAGAGGAGAGAGAGAAATGAGAGAGAGAGAGAGAGAGAGAGAGAGGAGATAAAGGGTTTTTAGAAGCGGCTAGGGTTTTTAGAAAAGGTAAGAAGGATATTTGTGTCATTTTGAGAAAATCTGATGAATGGAATTCAATTCCATCCATTTTAAGAAGAAATGACCAAATCCATGATTAAAGGAATTCATGGAATTCAATTCCATTCAATTGGTAACCAAACAGCAGGATAGAATTTGGTAAATGAAATTGACCATTCCAATTCCATCAGATTTCGCGCGGAATCCAACGAACCAAACGCTCCCTTAAGGTCGATCGATGGTTGTCTCCTTAACTGTTAGTTAGCACTTCTCTGGCTAAAACAAAGCTCCTCCGGTATGTGTCATCGCATAAAAAACCCAATGCAAAGAGCTCTAAAATGGACCAACTTGACAAAAAGATTAGCCTCTGCAAATCTGCAATTATTTCATAAGTTTTATACTTTTAACTTTATACTACGACAATTATCTTACAGAGACATAAATTCTAGGATATGCCATGCTACTGCTTGAACCACATAGTCACAGTCTTTTTTATCGTACGATGTGAGGATATAGGCATACCACCAGTCTAATCCATGAAATCGAACAACAAGCGACACATGACTATTATTCTAAACATAAACTAGAAAAGCCTGCTTGATATGGTATTTGTAAAACACATAAACTCCATTCCAACTTTTATAGTAAGGACTTTTAGAAGATACAAATTAAAAACGTTATCTTAATAGAAGATCAAACGTTAGGATCACACCGCTCATGTCACTTTTATGTTTCTAAATCTTTTAAATGATACATATCGTTTTTTTAGTGAGATCAATAGATTGTTTGCTATTTTAAGCACAAAATATTATACTCCATCCGCACCAAAACAAATGTCTACATTAATACTCTAGTCTGTAACAAAATAAGCATAAAAAAAATGTCTAGTTTCATATCATACCCTTTAACTACAAAATCAGAGAATAAGGGGTTGTTTGGTTGATTTTCCACTAAGTTCTATATGGATAAAGTTGTCTCTGTGGATTAATCTGTCTGTATAGATTTAGAAGGTTTTTATTTGAGAGAGTTTTTTCATAAATGGAAAGAACATGTTTTTTAATGAGAGGGGTTGTTTTGGAAAATTTATGGCTTTCTGCATTAAGCTCCCCCTTGAAATCTTACTGAATAAGTCACTTTCTATATCATTAAGCCACTACCAAACAGTCATATATAGCTGATTGAATAAGTTGTGAGTCTCATTAGGCTCATTAAGCTGCTAACAAACAGACCCTAAATTTATCGTCATTATAAGGGTAAAATTGTCTTTTTATTAATTAACAAAATAATTTTATTTCAGTTGTAAATGTAAAATTGTCATTTTGTTAATTAAGATAAGGTATATATTAAAGCTTATTTGAAGAGTGAATTGTGAATTTGGTCCCCGTGCTTTGTTACTTTATTTGACTACGGTCCCTATAGTATGTTTATTGTGGATTTGGTCCCTCTGGTATTCAATTTATCTTGGTCATGGTCCCTCTGACTAACGCATCAGTTAACTCCATTAAATCAAAGACCATTTTAGTCATTTTGTCTAATTTGTGTATTTTTATGATAAGAAAAATAAAAAATATATTTTTAACACACACATATACATATACATATACATATATATATCAAAATAAATAAAATAAGATGTTATTGTATGACTTGATTCTTTAAATTTAAAAAAAAATTAATTATATTAAATATGATTTAATTTTATTATTTTATGTAATGGTGGAAAAAATTATGGTTTTATTGTTTTAATGTAATTAAATTTTAATTTAAACAAACTAGATCATAAAATTATATCTTATTTTATTTAGAGCGAATAAAATAAGATATGTTTTTATAATTTGATTTATTAAATTAAAACTTTAATTATGTTAAAGGTGTAACACCCTAGAAACTGCGGAAATAAAATTTTGAAGAAACAATTCGGCAATAGACTAACTTGCGGAATAAGGTGTGACAATTTCATTTCACAGTCAACCCAACGGGTATAGAGTAGCCAATATTGAGGTAGATAACTGAAGTATAAAACGACATCCTATTAATCTACAAAATATCTAGATTAGGGACGGGTGTCGCTACACTTCCAAAATAAATCTTCAAAAGAATCTCTCACGACCCCAAGGTTGCTCCCTCAGTCCCGGCGAGCCCCACTGCTAAGATAACCTGCCAACATGACAACCAAGAGCAAGCGTTAGGCTAACGCCTAGTGAGAACAAGCCAAATAAAAGAGAGTACTAAACCCAATTGGTGCCTCGCGGTAGTATAGCCATGAGCTAAGTCAAGAAATCCAATAAACCATTAGTGATTAAACATGGTATAAGTAATACCCAAAAATCACATAACGAGCTCAACCCCTCTAGATCTGTTGCTCAAAACATTCAAGTCAACCCCTCTGGATCTATCCTTGAGAGTTCCCAAAACAGGGGGAACCCAAGCACTAAATGGGATTACACCTTACTGCACCATGAGACACTGCCCGACCGTATAGGCCCACAACCTACTTATCATGGCAACCCAATGCCTATCCCGTGCTAAAACGTGAACCAAATGCCCAAAACAGGGGGCATA
Organism: Arctium minus; assembly: GCA_954870635.1. Taxonomy (NCBI): domain Eukaryota; kingdom Viridiplantae; phylum Streptophyta; class Magnoliopsida; order Asterales; family Asteraceae; genus Arctium; species Arctium minus. Next base: position 3,304,253 of record OX941087.1, read on the forward strand.
GGGACACCATGCCTATGGATCCATTGCACTAAGACTCAAAGCCAAAGCATGTCATTTCAGAGCATACTCATATTAAATCAGATATACAGGCAATTCATATGAACAACAATTCAATTCTATAAATCGTGATTCTTGAAAATGTGAGATCTTTAGAAGGTATTTCCCAACGACAATAAGTCACTTTGAAACCAGGTTTTCCACATTTCAAATAATACATTTATCACATAGCATTCGTAATACAGACCGATTTAGCTTAAAGGACTCACCTCAGATTTCTTCCTGATTATAGCCTGTTTCTGACGATTGCTACCTATGACAACACCGATAATCGGTAAGCCAAAATAAAGACAACTTAATGACTTAAAACTCCAGAATACGAACACAACACACTACCAGAACTCAGTACCGGTCGAAGGACAACATCGGTCGAAGGGACGATCCGGTCGAAGGGACGATCCGGTCGAGCGACTCCCCGGTCGAACCCGACATCCGGTCGAACCGATGCCCGGTCTTAGGTCACACTGGTCGAACGACCAATCGGTCGAACGACCAACCGGTCGAAGGACCCTAGGTCGAAGGATCATCGGTCAAATGACCATCGTCTTGTTCAACAAGAACACCAAGAACAGGTCGAATGCTGAACCCAGATCCAAAATGAGAAATACTCAGATCTCACAATGGAACGGTTTAAAACCTTCACAACGAGATTTTACACGGCTAAAAGCATTCAGATCAAAGCATTAAGCTAGATTCGTACCTGGATTTGGAGAAAACCGAACGACCTCTTTTCTTGGCTTCCTTCTCTCTCTATGATCTTGACAAACAAGATTTTGTGATATTTTCAAAATATCTGAAATCTGATTTATATTTATATAACCCAAGTTACATTTTACCCCCTTGAACTTTTGGGTAAAAGTCAACTTTTCACCCAACCCCAAAATAGCGGGTGTTACAATCCTCCCCAACTCGGAGAAGATTTCGTCCTCGAAATCTCGGCTATGGGAAGAGGTGAGGGTACCTCCGCTTCAAGTCCTCCTCCGCTTCCCAAGTCACATTGGCACCTCGATGGTGCTTCCACTGAACTTTGACCATTGTGACTTCCCGGTGACGAAGCTTCTTCGTCTTCCTTTCCAAAATCGCCTCAGGTTCTTCAACGCAACGATTCCCTTCATCCACTCTGATCTCGGATAGTGGAATAACACTCTCCTCCTTTGGTAGACACTTCCGTAGATAGCACACGTGAAACGTGTTATGAATTCCCTTCATTTCCGGAGGAAGTTCCAGCTGATAAGCTTGGAGTCCTACCCGCTTAGTCACAGTGAACGGTCCAAGGAAACGGGGGCTCAACTTCCCACGCTTCCCAAATCTAATAATTCCCTTCCAAGGGGACACCTTTAACATAACCCGATCTCCCACTTGGAATTCCATTGTCCGTCTTTTCTTATCGGCGTAACTTTTCTGTCGATCTTGGGCCGCCTTCAGACGTTCGCGGATGCCCTTGACCTTGTCCGCCGTTTCTTGCACAACTTCCGGTCCGGCGAACTGCTTTTCCCCCGCCTCGAGCCAACATACGGGAGTTCGACACTTGCGACCGTATAACGCTTCAAACGGTGTCATCCCTATACTTGAGTGGTAGCTATTATTGTATGCGAACTCTACCAAAGGCAGGTGCGTATCCCAACTACCCCCAAAGTCGATCACGCATGATCGTAACATATCTTCTAGCGTCTGGATTGTCCTCTCGCTTTGTCCGTCGGTTTGAGGATGGTAGGCCGTGCTCAACTTCACACGTGTACCCAATTCCTTTTGTAGGCCTTCCCAAAAATGCGACGTGAACCGACTATCCCGATCAGAGACTATAGATAGCGGCACGCCGTGCCGGGAAATTACTTCGTCGATGTACAACTTCGCCAATTTATCCATTGGCAAGGTTTCCCGCATGGCCAAGAAGTGAGCGCTTTTGGTCAAGCGGTCAACTATAACCCAAATGGCGTCGTGACCTTTCAAGGTCTTTGGTAGCTTTGTCACGAAATCCATCGTGATGTGTTCCCATTTCCATTCCGGAATTTCCAAGGATTGCAAACTTCCGTAGGGTCTTTGGTGCTCAGCCTTCACTTGCAAACAGGTCACACACTGTTCCACGTAGCGCGCCACATCGAGCTTCATGACTGGCCACCAATAAAGCAATTTCAAATCTCTATACATTTTCGTGCTTCCCGGGTGAATGGAGTATTTTGACTTGTGGGCATCTTCGAGAAGAAGTTCTCTATTACCCCCAATCTTGGGCACCCAGACTCGCCCATTGAAAAGCTTCACCCCTCGACTATCATTAGTCAACAAAAGATGTTGTTTCGCCATGACTTCTCCTTTGAGGTTTTCCTCTAGCAAGGCTTCGGCTTGCGATTCCTTGATTCTATCAATAAGCGTTGAAGTTACTTCGATCCGTGCAAAGGTAGCACGAGAATTTCCTCCGCAGACTTTCCGACTCAAGGCGTCGGCAACCACGTTTGCCTTACCCGGATGGTAGAGCAATTCGCAGTCATAATCCTTCAACAACTCCAACCATCTTCGCTGCCTCATGTTTAGCTCTTTCTGATTAAAGATATGCTTCAGACTTTTGTGATCAGTATAAAGAATGCACTTCGTACCGCAAAGGTAGTGCCGCCACAACTTTAGTGCAAACACCACTGCTGCCAATTCCAAGTCATGAGTAGGGTAGTTGACTTCATGCACTTTAAGTTGCCTTGATGCGTAAGCGATCACCTTCCCTCTTTGCATCAGGACGCAACCCAAACCCATCTTCGACGCATCGCTGTACACCACAAAATCCTCCGTCCCGTCGGGTAAGGATAGGATAGGAGCTTCACAAAGCTTCTTCTGTAAGGTGCGGAACGCCTCTTCTTGCCTCTCGGTCCACACAAATTTCACGTTCTTCCGGGTCAAGATTGTCAACGACGAGGCTATCTTCGAGAAATCTTGAATGAATCTCCGGTAGTATCCTGCCAAACCTAGGAAACTTCGTATTTCAGACGGATTCTTGGGAGGTTCCCAATTCGTCATTGCCTCAATCTTTGCGGGATCCACTTTTACTCCTTCCTTTGAAACTATATGCCCCAAAAATTGAACTTCTGGAAGCCAAAAGTCGCACTTTGAAAACTTTGCGTAGAGTCTTTCTCGTCTTAACACATCCAAAACTTCACGGAGATGTTGCTCATGTTCTTCTTCATTCTTGGAGTAAACTAAGATGTCGTCGATGAATACAATTATCGACTTGTCGAGGAACGGTCGACACACTCGGTTCATCAAGTCCATAAATATCGCCGGTGCGTTGGTTAGGCCGAATGGCATCACCAGAAACTCGTAGTGCCCATAGCGAGTTCTAAATGCCGTCTTTGGGATGTCGCTCTTTGCTACCTTCACTTGGTGATATCCCGACCGAAGGTCAATCTTTGAGAAACAACCCGCTCCTTGAAGTTGATCGAACAGGTCGTCGATTCTTGGAAGTGGATACCTGTTCATCACCGTTACTTTGTTCAGTTCCCTGTATTCGATACACATTCTCATTGCACCGTCCTTTTTCTTGACAAATAGAACCGGAGCTCCCCACGGTGACGAGCTCGGTCGGATGAAACCTTTCTCGAGAAGGTCTTGAAGTTGAACCACCATCTCTTGCATTTCGGTAGGAGCCAAACGATAAGGAGCTCGAGCAATCGGAGCCGCTCCTGGAATGAGGTCAATACGAAAGTCCACAACACGATCGGGCGGCAACCCGGGCAAGTCTTCCGGGAATACATCGGGAAACTCGCGTACCACCCTAACCTCTTCCAACTTCCGTTGGTCGAGTTTGGTATCGATGGCATAAGCCAAGAAAGATACGCATCCTTTCGCCAAACACTTCCTAGCTTTGATTACTGAAATAATCGCCACATCGCCTTTCCTTCCTTCGCCGTAGATTATAGTTGCTTCTCCGTTTGCCATCGGTAAACTGATCATTTTCTTGGAACACACTATTTCGGCCTGGTTCTTAGATAACCAGTCCATACCCACCACCACGTCGAACCCGCCAATTTGCATAGGCAGCAAATTAATGGGAAATTTCTTTCCCTTAAGCTCTAACATGCAGTCTTTAAGGATACTACGAATTAGAACCTGACATCCATTTGCTATTTCTACCACAACAACATTCTCTAACATACTCATAGACATAGCAAGCCTTTGACAGAACAATTCGGATATGAACGAGTAGCTAGCACCAGAATCAAATAACACACGTGTAGGTACAGAATTTAGAGAGAACGTACCCGACACCACATCGGTCGATGCTTTCGCTTCCTCGGACGACATCTGGAAAGCCCTTCCAGTCGACCGCGGAGGTTCCAACTTCTTCCCGCCAGATCCTCCGGTCTTCAGTTTCGGGCATTCCGCCCTAACGTGCCCCGGTTCCTTACACTCGAAACATAATTGCCCCTTTTGAGGGCAAACTCTGTATGTGTGACCCGCCTTCCCGCACTTGTAGCACACTCCGGGAACAAAGTTGCACGGGCCGAAATGTTTGTTTCTACACCTGGAGCATCACTTGGCGTCACGTCTAGGATCAGCTCCTCGCTGAGCGTTGTTGTTGGCATAAAAGGGTTTCTTTGAGGGCATCGAACTTCCCTCCCATTTCCGCTTCTCGATTTGGCGAACACTTTGCTCCTTGCCGAGACTGTAAGCATCTTCCATAAGTTGAGCTTCTTCCATTGCCTCCCGAAGGGTGGAGGTCTTTCTCACACGAACCATCGACATCATGTCCGATGAGAGGCCCTTGATGTAAGCCTTGATTTTATCCTTCTCTGTCGGGACCAGATGTCCCACAAAACCCAGCTTGTCCATGAAGAGACGGTTGTACTCCCTCACAGACATACCTCCCTTCTTCAAGTTCTGGAATTCATCCTTGATTCGGTCCAACGACCTCTCGTTACAGTACTCCTCTAGCAGTTTCTCCTTGAAGGTAGACCAAGACAATTGGTCCAGAACGGTCGGCTCCAGCGAAGCAGAGTACACATCCCACCATGTGAGAGCTATTCCCCGCAGCATTCGGGAACCAAATATCACCCTCTGCTCCTCCCCACATTCGCTTGAGCGAAAAGCTTGCTCCATCTCTCGAACCCAGACCATACAATCTTGCGGATTGTCTGAGCCTTTAAATTCTGGCGGTCGGCAACCCAGAAAAGCCTTGAACGTGCAAGTCCGCGTCGTTCGACTGACCCCCAGGGTTGCAGTCACCACCGGAGAAATTACAGGTCCAGTACCCCCGGATCCTGCCACAATCACATTTTCGCCAACCGTTTCGTGCCTACGGTTGTTAGCGTCTCGGTCCTCAAGAAGTTTCAAGAATACTTCATGTTGTTGAGCCATGGCCCTATTCATGGCCAACATCATACGATCCATCATTCTCGTCTCTGCCGTCACTTCTTCGATAATGGGCTCATCAGCCTCCAAATTACGCCGAGGAATGTGCTCGGGTCCTCCACCCAGTACATTACTCACACGTAACGTTTCCCCCACTACGGTCGCCGCGGATGGTCGGCCGTAGGTATGTCGGCCTCCTGGCCTTCCGGATGACTCCTGGTATTAACCATGGTTCTGCTGAACGCAATCATGCAAAAGAACGGAATAAGGATTACGGAAAACACAGAGAATGTACTTCTACACTTATCAATCGTTATAACAACAGTAATTTAAGTATGCTCACGTAAGACATTTTCATAATAACGTTAGCTAAGTGAAATTATGAACGTATAATACGCAAGAGTGCTTATTACCATCATTACAACTTTCAACTTGTGCAATTTTCCGTTGACCCTAAGACCATCCTATCTTACAAGATCTACCCCATCTCACGAGTCGTAACTTAATAGTCTCAGCTTAAGTCTAGGCATCTTACAGTCATACCTAGTTCACTTAAACCAAGGCTCTGATACCAACTTGTAACACCCTAGAAACTGCGGAAATAAAATTTTGAAGAAACAATTCGGCAATAGACTAACTTGCGGAATAAGGTGTGACAATTTCATTTCACAGTCAACCCAACGGGTATAGAGTAGCCAATATTGAGGTAGATAACTGAAGTATAAAACGACATCCTATTAATCTACAAAATATCTAGATTAGGGACGGGTGTCGCTACACTTCCAAAATAAATCTTCAAAAGAATCTCTCACGACCCCAAGGTTGCTCCCTCAGTCCCGGCGAGCCCCACTGCTAAGATAACCTGCCAACATGACAACCAAGAGCAAGCGTGAGGCTAACGCCTAGTGAGAACAAGCCAAATAAAAGAGAGTACTAAACCCAATTGGTGCCTCGCGGTAGTATAGCCATGAGCTAAGTCAAGAAATCCAATAAACCATTAGTGATTAAACATGGTATAAGTAATACCCAAAAATCACATAACGAGCTCAACCCCTCTAGATCTGTTGCTCAAAACATTCAAGTCAACCCCTCTGGATCTATCCTTGAGAGTTCCCAAAACAGAGGAAACCCAAGCACCAAATGGGATTACACCTTACTGCACCATGAGACACTGCCCGACCGTATAGGCCCACAACCTACTTATCATGGCAACCCAATGCCTATCCCGTGCTAAAACGTGAACCAAATGCCCAAAACAGGGGGCATAGGGACACCATGCCTATGGATCCATTGCACTAAGACTCAAAGCCAAAACATGTCATTTCAGAGCATACGCATATTAAATCAGATATACAGGCAATTCATATGAACAACAGTTCAATTCTATAAATCGTGATTCTTGAAAATGTGAGATCTTTAGAAGGTATTTCCCAACGACAATAAGTCACTTTGAAACCAGGTTTTCCACATTTCAAATAATACATTTATCACATAGCATTCGTAATACAGACCGATTTAGCTTAAAGGACTCACCTCAGATTTCTTCCTGATTATAGCCTGTTTCTGACGATTGCTATCTATGACAACACCGATAATCGGTAAGCCAAAATAAAGACAACTTAATGACTTAAAACTCCAGAATACGAACACAACACACTACCAGAACTCAGTACCGGTCGAAGGACAACATCGGTCGAAGGGACGATCCGGTCGAAGGGACGATTCGGTCGAAGGGACGATCCGGTCGAGCGACTCCCCGGTCGAACCCGACATCCGGTCGAACCGATGCCCGGTCTTAGGTCACACTGGTCGAACGACCAATCGGTCGAACGACCAATCGGTCGAACGACCAACCGGTCGAAGGACCCTAGGTCGAAGGACCATCGGTCAAATGACCATCGTCTTGTTCAACAAGAACACCAAGAACAGGTCGAATGCTGAACCCAGATCCAAAATGAGAAATACTCAGATCTCACAATGGAACGGTTTAAAACCTTCACAACGAGATTCTACACGGCTAAAAGCATTCAGATCAAAACATTAAGCTAGATTCGTACCTGGATTTGGAGAAAACCGAACGACCTCTTTTCTTGGCTTCCTTCTCTCTTTCTGATCTTGACAAACAAGATTTTGTGATATTTTCAAAATATCTGAAATCTGATTTATATTTATATAACCCAAGTTACATTTTACCCCCTTGAACTTTTGGGTAAAAGTCAACTTTTCACCCAACCCCAAAATAGCGGGTGTTACAAAAGGTGATACAATTTTATTGTTCTTTACTATCATTGCAACAAACAAGATTATTATCGATATTTTGACACCAAAATCATTGAAAACCATTGAGAAATGAACTCTAATTTTATCATCTTAAAATTAGAGGTTTCAATTTTCATATTGTTTTCCAATAAAAAAAACTCAAAACAAACCGTTTAGATTTTAACGAAATAAAATATTTAAGTTACGAATATTTTAACTCACAGCCACAAGGCAAAACATAGAGCATCATATGTCAGGTAACACTAACATGAAAACATGTTAGCATTTAAAAAATAGCGAACATCAGCTACAACATTCATCAATAGAAAGATACAACATGATTTTATCATTATTCGGTACTCATTTCGTCCCAAAATGAATGTTCATAATAAAAAAGGCACACGGTTTTAGAAATGTGTAATTATTAGTTTATTACACTTGTTAATTTTATTGTGGGTTAAAATATTCGTAACTTAAATATTTTATTTCGTTAAAATCTAAACAGTTGATTTTTAATTTTTGACTGAAAAACAATATGAAAATTGAAACCTCTAATTTTAAGATGATAAAATTAGAGTTCATTTCTCAGATTTTCAATGATTTTAGTGTCAAAATATCGATAATAAGTTTGTTTGTTGTGATGATAGTAAAAGAACAATAAAATTATATCGCCTTTAACATAATTAAAGTTTTAATTTAATAAATCAAATCATAAAAACATATCTTATTTTATTCGTTCTAAATAAAATAAGATATAATTTTATGATCTAATTTGTTTAAATTAAAATTTTAATTACATTAAAACAATAAAACCATATTTTTTTCCACCATTACAATAAAATAATATAATTAAATCATATTTAATATAATTAATTTTTTTAAAAATTTAAATAATCAAGTCATACAATAACATCCTATTTTATTTATTTTGATATATATATATATGTGTTAAAAATATATTTTTTATTTTTCTTATCATAATAAGACATAAATTAGGTAAAATAACTAAAATGGTTCCTGATTTAATGGAGTTAACAGATGCTTTAGTTAGAGGGACGTGACCAAGATAAATTGAATAACAAATCGACCAAATCCACATAGCAACAAATCGACACTTCACTATTTGAATGAAAAACCAAAAATTACTTTATTTGGCGGTTGACACAAGGTTTTGAGCAGCAAATCGCAGTTATCGCAGAACTTTAGAAATCAGATTTATCGATTTTTAGAGTTCGTCGATTTTGGTTTAGGGTTTAACAGGATCAAGTTTCAATAAAAATGTATCAGGATTCGAGTTAAGTGTTTGATTTTGGAGATTTAGCAGTTGATTTTGACAATTGCTTGGTTTGGAAGCTATAATTCAGTCCGTTTTGACGATTGTGTCTAGGGTTCAAACTTGGCGCCATTACAGAAGTTGCAATTATGGAGCAGCAATGGATCCGGTTGGAATCGGTAAGACATTGCTATGATACAATCTAGCTAATGCTCTACATTCAGTTCATATAATTCCACTGTATATATGACACACACACACACACACACACAAATTATATAGAAATTATACTTTTAGCATAGAAATAAGATGAACTTAATGCAATGCTTGTGGCACATGTATTCTATTGATGCGAATTTAGAAATCATACTGTTAGCATAGAAATAAGATGAACTTAATGCAATGCTTGTGGGATATGTATTCCATTGATGCAAATTTTGTTTGTGGTGTGTGTATGCATAGACATATGTATGTAATTTCGAGGGGAAGACGATAGCAATTGGTTATACGGAAGATCACGACTAGTTATTTGTTTTAATTGCATAATTTACTGCATTCATAGTTCATACAACCTAAAAATCATTGATACTGGAAATTTGATTTTGGTTTTATGAATACAGTGTTCACTTATTGATTGTGTTGGTCCATAACTCTTCCTTTAGATTATCTTTGATGGAAGCTTATACAGTGTTGCAGAACTGTGGTTTGTGGATGTTGCAAAGGGAGTTGAGTTGAGAACCTACTTAATTGAACCAATTACCAGGCCAATGTATTTGCAGATGCCTCTTCTTTATGACTTCATGGTCATGGCACTAGCGCTCAACTTTCTGAACAGTTGTATTTGACTTTTCATTCAAATGTGCCATCGTTATCGTGAAATGCTATAAAAAGACTAGTGTGTAACAGTAAGCAAATTCAGACAAATTGTGAAAATGTTGATGTAAAAAGACCATCTCACACTTTTTTGTTGAAAATCTCTCATTCTTGCAAAATCTAGTGTTTCTTATTTTATTTTTGTTTTCTACAATGATGATTTTTTTGCTATGGAAATCCTAGTACAATTTACTAAGGTTAAAACTTTTCTGGGTTGAAAAATATAGTAGTTTGAAATTGTCACCACTTCTTTTAATGTTCGTTTGTTCTTTAGGATGGCATATTTATTTCAACACGTGGATTTGATTCACATCACACGTAGTGTAATTTGTTTTCTTGATTCATTATGATGATAGGATCTGTACAACTAGAGACTTGTCCTCAGTTTTGACTGAGGCACCAAGAAATAGTTGACCTCAACACCATCCTAAAGAATGGTTTGGTACCAAACCAAACGAGCCCCGTATATCCCACCCGGAGGTGGGTTTTGGGAGGGGTAAGATGTAAGTAGATTTGACATCTACCACAAAGAGTAGAGCGGTTGTTTCCGAGTAGACCCCTGACTTGCGAAAATTGTGCGAAAGAGAGAAATGTAAATAAGATAAATTTGAAAAGCTAGTTACAAGTAAGCAATCTCATACAAATATAAACATGTGCAAGAAAAAGATAACCAAGGTAAACAAACTGTACACCCTTGGTCTAACTTAGGGCTCTGGTAACCTAACTAACGACTTGCTAATCCTATCCCCCACCCTCCACCTCTCCAGCTCCCCTATACTTAGTCAGACTCTTCTAGGATTTAATGTTAGGATGCAGAACAACGAAGAAGAAAGCACCCAACAACGAGAAGACTTTGAGTTTAAAGCTTGATCTATAACTCAATAACTAGAACATCAGGGGATTCTAGTATGTTCTAAAAAGCAACAAAATTTAAGTTACTATCTGAAAACTCAAACCCAATGGGGTATAGTAACTCATACTTCCCTTTCAACTATGTATACAATAAGGAAAAGTTTTTTTCTTGTTTTATGAGGGAAGAGTTTGTTTCCGGTAAAAATAGTAGTTATCGTGAGAAGAGTAAGAAGGGATCTCCACCCTTGGATCAATCCTAATTGAAGATCAATTGAAAATACCCTTCTAAGCTAGTTCATGGGTTATTTGGGACTTAATCTGAACCATTAGATCAACACTAATTAAAAGTGATCGAGGGGTCCAAATCCTTTCTTACACTTCTCACCTTAACTCCTATTCTCACACGATCCTTCGTCTATGAGTGAATGCCATGAATTATAGACACTTCTTGAATCGTTGCAAGTATATTTTGCGTTTGATGGGAAAAAATTGCTTGTATTCCTAGTTTGTCTACCAATAGTTGCGAAACTGTTAACGATGTGATTTTCGGCTTCTTAGTCTGTAAACTGCTAGCTTCTTGATACACGATTCCGTCATAATGCTTATAGGTTTGCTTGCAACCTTATCGTTGGTTGGTTCTTCATTAAGTAGTTATCGGAGAAAAATTATCTAAGAGTCTCCTTGATCTGACCCCCACCCCATGAAATCCGATATCGTCGTCGATGTAGGTGTTCCTGTAGGAGTGTGACGTGGAGTTTGACCAGGTGTGTGATCAGACGCAGGTGATTTGTTTGCCAAATCTTGTGCCAACTCATCTGCGTAGAGTACGTCCTCTATACGGTTCATCACCGTGTTCGCCAAACTCTCTAATACTCTTGAATAGCTCTCCAAGACCGCGTGACCAACATCCTACATAGTTCAGAAACCGGGAAGTTATCGTGTAGTTGGCTACCCTTTATGCTTGTCAGCAGATGGGAAGATTTATAAAGGAGTTCTTCTGACAAATTTTTAAATGCATGACCTTTTGACAGATTTTGAGACATTCTTGTGTTAGGAAGAGCATTATTCTGTTAGGCAGAGGCGTTCCTAAATCTGTCAGAAGGTCATTCATTTAAAAAGAAAAAAAATTTGTCTGAAGGTTATTCTCCTAAATAGTCTATTCCTCTTCGACTGCTGATATATCTTTAGCCATTGAACAAGTAAAAGAGAAGGGAAAATGATTATTTTTTTGCTCGTACTTTATTGGACTCGATTTTGCAGATGTCTAGTGACGATTGAGGAAGTCCTGGGAATCGTTGTTTGAGTAGGATTAAAATAGTTTCAGCTCTCTCTTCGAAGAGCTCTCTCCTCTCCATTTTCACGGATGAACCCCATGATCTCGACTCCTTTTGATGCATCTTTCTCTTCCATATGACTATTGAAGCTTCCATTTTGTTTTTTAAGTCAAGTATTTTGTGCTCCGATGACAAGTCAATGGTTGCTAGGAATTGCCCAGGGTCGAAAAACTCGACTGTAATGCTCTTATAGATTGTATCTCCAAGGCTATCTCGACCATTCTGTTTGGAAATAACATAGGTTGCATATTAGTCAATGTAACCACACGTAAAGTTCATAGTAGTTGGCAAACCACAAAATCGGTTTGGTTTAGCAGTTCCTTTTGGTTTGTGGTTTTGAACCAAAAATGCTTGTCTGTATGAGTTTAAATGAACTTATTAAACTAATGCAACTTTAAGGCTATGTTTGGCAAATTAGCTGATAAACTAGTTGTTGGCTCATAAGCTAGCTGTTAGCTGAATAGCAAGTTGTTGGCTAATAAGCTAGTTGTTAGCTAATAACTAGCAATGTTTGGTAAACCCTAGCTAATAAGCCGGATGACAATGTAGAATGACTTAAAAGGATACATTCATTTATGTAAAATATAAAAAGCAAAATTGGAAAAAAGTGAACAAAAAGCATGTACTTATTGGAAAGCTATCTAAAGTAGTTTTAAAAAACAACTAGCTTATGGCTTACCAAACAAGTCTTTTTCAATAACATGGCCTAAGTTTGATATTATAATGATAGGGTTAGGTTCAACGGAAAACCGCCAAAAAAATGAAAAACTGAGGAACACCCTGGCAACCGTTCATTTGTCCGGTAAGCACATGTGCATACAAGTAATTTGTAAGCAATTTGTCCGATATGCACATGTGTATAACATGCACACATGCATAAATAAATTAAAAAAACAGCTTCAATCACTTGTATACACATGTGCATACTGTCCAAATGAATGGTTACGAGGGTGTTCCTCTATAATGATAATACTCTAATATAATGAGAGAAATAGTCCATAGTTTTTTGTAGCCCAATTTTCATATCACAATGATTCAGTTAAAAGTTTCAACGCTTGTTTCGATCTGAAAAGCTTGAAACCAAGTAGCAGATGGAAATGAAGAGTACCATGCGTACATACACGTTGTACAACCCATGAAGCTAACCACTGAAACAATGAAGCTAACGCCTGAAACAATGAAAATGGCTGACTGCTGCATTTGTTCTGTTTAGAGAAGGATTTTCAAGGCAATTAATTAGCCAATGTAGGAGCAGTCCAGCTTTCCAGGGTTGTACACGTTGCATATTTTACTAGTATTTTTTTTGTATTGACAGGATGTACCTTGGGGAGATCTTCTATGTAATTCTCGGGGATCTCCATTTCTGCAAGTACTTCGGCATTTATGGCCATGGAAGCTTTCAGGACTTGATTGGCACAGTCCTTTTGCTTTTGCATCCATTTTCTTGATTCTTCTGAGAGCCCGCCTGGAGGAACCTTCACTGTAGGTAACCACCATTTATCGCTTCTTTGTACTCCTTTTTCGGATTCATTCGCGTCTTTTGATACATACCAGAATTCTTTCTGATCCTTGAAATTGTCTAGACAATCCTGAAACATGTATTCATATCGTCATTTTAGCTATATTTTCTAGTTTTTAGATTCATTTCTTTATAAAATTGACATTATGAATCATTACTGTGAGCATTTTGTCAAGCTTCCTTAGTGCCGGGATGTTCATGAGCAAATCTTTTCTTTGTTTTGTTATCATAATCTGCATATCTGAATTGCATATTAGGAACCTGAGCTACAAAGCGCACACGAACACCAAAAAATATTCACACACACATACAGAGTTTGGATATGGTACCCAAAATGGTCGATATGTTGCACTAAGAACTCAAGCCCAAAGTGAGCTGGCCAAGGGTCTGTTTGTTAGCAGCTTAATGAGCTTAATGCGACTCACAACTTATTCGGTCAGCTATACATGACTGTTTGGTAGTGGCTTAATGATATAGAAAATTGCTTATTCAGTAAGCTTCTAGTGGGGAGCTTCATGCAGAAAGTCAACTTTTTTCCAAACCTGTCCCTCCCAGTTAAAGAACACACTCATTCTATCTATGAGAAAATTCTTCCAAGTAAAAGCCTTCCCAATCTATACGGATAGATTAATCCAAACAAACAGTTTTATCCATAGATGACTTAATGGAAAACCTAATAAGCCGATCAGAGAAGCCCATATCTTGCCTCAGTCGTAGGATGACGGGGATCCATAAAGGAGGTCGCAGGTTCAAATGTGGGCACAACCACTTACTGCTTACTCAATCATGATGGTTGTGGGGCCGCTGTGGTGGGGGCGTTCCAAAGGGTGGCTTCTACCTTTTTTTAAATGGCCACACTGACCGGTCCTCCTGGGAAGGCAAAAAAGGCCTGTGGAAGCTACAAATTCACGTGCAGGCTAACCATTCAAATCAGCTTAAAATCATGTTGGGAAGTTATTAGTAGTCTACTACCGAAGGCTTACAAGGGACTCACAAATCGAATTTATAACAGATTTAGAACGGGTCGTCACAAACTCCCCGCACTTAAATTTTTAATGTCCATGCCAGACTTAAATAGGACCAGCAAATTCAAATCATTATCCAATGTGGGATGGGTTGTGACACGGTGAAGGGATCCACTGTTTGGCCGTTATAGTCTTTGACCATGTTTGGCAAACTTACGAGAAAAACGCTGTTTGGTAAGCCGTAAACTAGCTTTTTGAAAAGCTACTTCAAATAACTTATTGGGGCTTCTTTTCACTTTTTTCTAGTTACACCCCTTGTATTTTACATAAATCTGGTTCAAAAAGAATGTTAATACTTCATACACATTTACATATTCGAAGGTTAAGGTTGAACGGCCCTTTATATATATATATTTTTAGGTCATTTACGTTGTCTTCTAGTTTTTACCAAAACCTAGTTTTTACCAAAACCTAGTTTTTACCAAACGTGACTAGTTTATAAGCTAGTTTGCCAAACATAGACTTTGTCTTGTTGGGCTTATTAGCCTCTTGCTCGAGGTTGGAGGCCTCGTCTAGTATATTGGCCCATAACGTTTCAATACAGGGAGCCTATCTCCAAGAGGCCGCCGAGGGGCTAATGGGCTCCGTTATTTGCCATTATACAACCTCCCTACCCTCCCAGACCCTACTTCATGTGGGATTTACCGGGTTCATTTGGTTTATCGGGCCTATATGCACTTTTGACTGGTTGTGCCTTGCTAGAGTGTGAAGCATCGTTCGATATGTTGACCATTTGGGTACCATATCCTAACGTAAAAGGTTTATGACCTCCATATTTGATCCGTCTCTAGCCGTGTGTTGGTAGGGGACAAACTCCACTATATGATCAGTCACGGATAGGAGCCAACGGACTTCTTTTCTCCATCTCATTTTTCGATCTTCTGGCATTGGTTCTAGTTTACGTTGTTCTCCAAACACCGAAGCTGCAAATGTTAAACGAAAATTAAGAAAACTTGTCTTGTTTTAAGTTTTAACGAATTAAACAAGCTTTTCGTTTGTAAACTAGTCGAATTACCAGCAAGATTTGTGATGGCATTTGATAGAGCCAAAGCTGATGAAACCCCCTTCCCTCCACCTGACATATCTTCTCCTAAAAGCAGCTTAGAAAACTTTTCTTTCATCTGTTCCATATCTACAAAACCTGAAAATCTTTTTTTTTTAAATAATCGTTTTATCGAGCAAAAACGAAGTCGTTACAAACTTACCCGTTTTCAGCTTTTCTTTGATGTTTGCGGATTTTTCTTGTTCTGTACTTTTATCCGAATCTGACGTGCTACCTTCTTGTTTAACTTCTGCAGATTGTTCGACATCCGTTGTTTCTTCGTCTTCGTGGGTTTCCAAGGTTTGCTCTTCGTCGTCCGCCATTTTTTTTTTTCGTGTCGAAAATTTCAATTTTTTTCTTGTTTCTTTACAATCCCTTTAGGATTCATCAGAGGATGATCAAGGGATGCATGAAAATGGATTCATATGACCCTATTTTTACTCAAATTTTTTAGAGAGATAAACTGTTGAAAAAAACCCACTTTTCTTAAAGAAATTGGTAGAAAAGTGGGATTGTGAAACAAATTTTGGTGAAAATTGAAAGCATTTTGGTTGGATGAATGACAAATTTGATCGGTTTTTGTGTTGGTTTTGTCCCAATTTTTTGTTTGTGGTCTTTCTTTTTTTAGAAATTTCATGGAGCATTTGAATTTGTGGGGTGCATGTTTTTATGAATAAGAGTTGTGTATTTACTACACCAAATAAACGGTTAATTAATCTTGTATAATATTTATTTATTTACTAAAATTACCTAATTATTTTTGTTAATACTAGAAGCGTACTCGCGCAATGCAGCGAGATCCATCACGATTTTAATGTATCACTTTATTTTTTGTTTTTTTTATCGATTTACAGTATGATTTTGGATGATTTTTAGAAAGTGATAATGTTTTTTTTTTATAAATTTGTTTAATTTAGACTTAATAATATAATGTTTTTTATATCAAAAATTAAGTATTTTGTTAGAATTCAATGATTATCTTATATATTTTAATGACATCTAAAAAAAATAACCAATTACATATTTAATAATATAATTAAAACCAATTTATAGTAATATAATATATTAATTAATAGTGATATATGGAAATGTCTGTATAAAAGGAAGGTCTTGTACATACCAAACTGGTGGTTGTTAAAAGTCTGCAGTAGTAATATGTATCTTGTGTTTTGATACTTGTAATTAATAGATTTTTAAATCTTGCATAAAATGATGGTACATTGTGCCTAATAATTTGTATTTAAGAGTTTTTTATCTCTGCTTTATAATATAGTATAGATAATGTTTGTTTGTGTTGTTATTTTACAAGTTTCTTATATAGCGTTGGGTTCACGCAACGCGAGACCAACCTATTTTCCTGAGACCACAAAATAACACTGAAACTTCATAGCGTACAAAAAAAAATACCGAACCTTCACAATAAAAACACCGTACCTTTATAGTGTTTTGCTGTGAAGGTTTACTGTTATTTGTGCGGTATCACGGGTCTCATGAAAACAGACTATTCTCATTTGATCCCAAATATAATTACTTATCTTACAAAAATTATTGAATCATAAAACCGAAGTTACATTTTCTGGGTGTGTTAGCAAAAACCATCATAGCATATTCGAATACAAAAAGGGTTAACAACGTTTGTTAACCAGTCGATCCTTATTGCTTATTCTGGTCCCAACCTCCAGTAGCCTTGAACCGGGTGGTTGAACCGATCCCAAACATGGCCTAGTTATTTTTTAAACAATTTTCTTATAAGTCCATCTCCAACCGGTTTAATGAGTGGTATTTTAGTAAGTAGAAAATATTTAAAATGACTAAAATACCCTTTATTTAATTGGACTTAACGAAAAAAAGTTAACGACCGTTAGAAGGAGGAGCTAAAACTGTTGCAAAATGATAAACGTAAGGGACCTAATCCGAGTTTTCGAAGATTAGGACAATATCCATTAAGATTGACAACGATATAGACCAAAAGTGAAGTTTACTCTTTATATAATTTATATTATATCAAAATTAACTTAAAAATTGTAAATTCTACA
Source organism: Arctium minus (assembly GCA_954870635.1). NCBI lineage: Eukaryota > Viridiplantae > Streptophyta > Magnoliopsida > Asterales > Asteraceae > Arctium > Arctium minus. The sequence goes on from OX941087.1 coordinate 3,321,857, forward strand.
TATAATATAAAGCCTTTGTTTTGGGTTTTTTTGTTGTTTTAGAGTATCTCCAACAACTAGTGATGGCCAAAAACCGGGCTCGGGCCGAGCCGGACCGGGCCAAAACGGGCTTCGGGCCTCTACAGTGAAAGCAAAAACCGGGCCCAAACGGGCTTCGGGCCGGGCCGGGTTTCACCCAAAAAGGCGTGACCCGGTTAGGCTTGGGGTAAACCGGTTTAACCAAAACCGGGCCGGACCGGGCCCAAACCGGGCGTGATCGGGCCGATGATTTTTTCGTATTTTTTTTAAATGATTTATTTATATAATGGATCACTAAAATACACTTTAAAAATACGTTTTATTTATAATAAATCACTAAAATACACTTTAAAAATACATTTTATATATAATTTTAAGTTACAAACTTACAATACAAGTATTTATAGGGGTTTAGGGGGTAAAAAATACAAAAAAAAGTCAAAAAAACGTATATAAACGGTAACATAACGTATTTTTTTTAAAAGTACGAATCGGGCCGGGCCGGACCAAAAACCGGGTCGTGAACCGGGCTCAAGCCGAGCCGGGCCGGGCCGCCAAAAACCCAAACCGGTCCATGATTTCGGGCTTCAAACCGGGTTGGCATCGGGTCGGGCCGAACTTTCAGGCGGGTCGGGCTCGGTTAACCGATCGGGCCGGGCCAAGATGGCCATCACTACCAACAACTATGCTAAAATAGAAAAAAATGTGAGATTTTAGCAATTTTTTTACTCCAACAGTTATGTTATATCATATGCTAAAATAGAAAAAAGGTGAGAGAGAAAGTAAAAATCTCTAAATTTGGAGAAATCTCTAAAACCCCATATTGAAGAGAGAAAAATAATATTTAACTCTTTTCCACCAATATGAGACATTGAAATTGTATGTTTAAGAGAGAGAAATAATATTTTATTGATATAATTAAAAACTAGAAGCGTACTCGTGCAATGCAGCGAGATACATCACGATTTTAATGTTTCATTTTATTTTTTTGTCGATTTACAGTACGATTTTGAATGGTTTTGAGAAAATGATAATGTTTTTTTTTATAAATTTGTTTAATTTAGGCTTAATAATATAATGTTTTTTATATAAAAAATTAAGTATTTTGTTAGAATTCAATGATTATCTTATATATTTTAATGACATCTAGAAAAAATAACCAATTACATATTTAATAATATAATTAAAACAAAATTATAATAATATAATATATTAATTAATAGTGATATATGGAAAAGTCTGTATAAAAGGAAGGTCCTGCACATACCAAATTGGTGGGTGTTAGAAGTCTGCAGTAGTAATATGTATCTTGTGCTTTGATACTTGTAAATTAAGAGATTTTTAAAATATTGTATAAAATGATGGTACCTTGTGCCTAATAATTTGTATTTAAGAGTTTTTTATCCGTGCTTTATAATATATTATAGATATAATTGCTGAAATAGAGTAGCTGTTAGAGTTAGTTGTAATTTTTTTTAGAGATTTCAATCTTTTATACTCTATTTTAGAAAAATTATAGCATAGCTGTTGTAGATGCTTAGAGCATCTCCAACAACTTTGTTAAAATAGGAAAAAATAGGTTTTTCTTCTCTAAACCTCTCTAACAGTTTTGCTATCTTGATTGTTATATTAGAGAAAACTTGAAAATTTTCTAAGTTTAGAGAATTCTCTAAAACTTGATGGTAGGAGAGAGAAATGATAATTTTATTCAATCCCATCAATGAGATTTAATTTTTTTTATCATTTTATATTAAACTTTTCTTTTAAAGTGTATTGGGACATAGCAAAGAGGTTTGATTATTCTTCATTTCACATATATTCTTTTCCCCCTTCAAGAAAAAGGGTGGCATCGCCGTTGACTCCTTAAACAGCATTTACCCATCCCCCAATTTGCACTGCCAAGTACCAAGATTTCTAGGGTTTACTACAATATCTAATTTGGCAGCGTTGAATGGTTCGCCCCCTTTTAGTAACAACAAATTTCTTGAACTCTTCACATGCCCCATAGTTTAAGTTCAATATAAAATTCAATCTGTATGTAGGTATAATTAGTAGACCCACAAGATATATCTCTCGACGACATTCATTTTTTTATGATTTTCAAGAAAAGTCTTAGTTAGAGAGAGAGAAGTAATGGGCGATGAAAAATCACCTGTTAGCAGAGATCGGGAGCTGCTTATTCCGGTCGCCAACACCGATGACGATGACGGCGCGTCTTCAAAACCCTCCCCTTCTTCGAATTCATCTTCTCATCACGCCGGCCGTGAGGTATCTCTCTCTCTCTCTCTATATATATATATATAGTTTGTAGAGTTCTATCTAATTTGATTGGTTAATTGGGATTTGGATTTTGAAGCTAATTGATCCCTGGTTAGGGTTTTAGGTGGATTTAATCTTTTATGAAGTTTTTTTTATAGGATGGTAATGGGTTTCTGTTTATTCTGTTTTTTGTTTCCTAAATTTATTTATAGTATTTCTGTGTAACTAGAAGATTGGGTCTTGATTAGGGTTCTAAGATTGGGAATTTATGTGGAGTGAATTGAAACCTTGAGTTGCTAGGTGTCAAGATGGATTGAATTGAACATGTTTACGGGCCTGTTTGTTAGTAGCTTAACGAGCTTAATGGGACTCGCAGCTTATTCAGTCAGCTATACATGATTATTTCGTAGTGACTTAAGATATAGAAAGTGGCTTATTCATTAAGCTTCTATAGTGAGCTTTATGCAGAAAAGCAAGTTTTTTTTTTCAAACTTGTCCTTCCTAATTAAGAAACACTCACCTTCCCTCTATGAAAAAACCTCCACCAAACAGCCCCTACGATGAAGTCGATAGAATTAGGAGTGAAGGGTTCAATAACTCCAAATATTTCTGTAGAGAAAATGGTACATTAAAGCTGTGGCATGTTGCTAGAAACAACTTAAGGGCATATGACTCAAATAAAAGGGGAAACCCCATTTGAGAACTTGGGTCGTGATGCTAGCATGCTTCTTTTTAAGGGATCAAATTGGAATATGGAGTTATGTGAGGTTTCAACTTGTAGCCTGAGGTGAGTTTGGTGAACCTGATATTTGTGTTGGACCCAAGGTTTTAAAGTACGGAAACGTGAGGCGAGGCATAAAATAAATAATATTATATATGTAATACTTTTGATAATAGTATTTAGAATCATCATATTGCTAATAAAGACTTTAAATACGGTAATTAATTGTTAAAGATTTTATTTTATTTTTAATAAAAACAAGTTAGATAAACATTAAAAGCCCCATAAAAAGAGAAACATTAAAAACCTCCCAAACAATAAAAGTGACACAAATGTCAAGAGAAGAAGAAAAGTCACTCCTTATGCACCTCCCAAGTCCATCCTTAGTACGTACTCTATAGATATGAACACACAACAGTAAGTTTTCTTCTTCAAGGGCCTGTACTCTATAAAAATAAACACACAACAATAAGTTTTCTCCTTCAATGGCCATGCACAAGGACAAAACAAGGAGCAGAGGTTTCACTTTAATGGGTAATCAATCGGTAAGTATATTTTCTTTGATTTTGCATATTTTTTAACCCTAAAGTCTTAGTACCGCCTTTTAAAATCTTGCTTGTGTCTTGCCTCATCCAACATTGATGAAGGATATAAATTTTAATTTGGCAATGGGAGTATATGTCTTATGCTTCTAATTCTACCATGGACCTTTTCGTTTATATATTTTATAAAAGATACAGTCACAACACTTGTGCAATTAGGATTATAGTTTTCTTGTCTTGTTCTTCTATTATTTTTTTTTTATATATAATAGGCGGCAATCTTGCATCTGTTAATGAAACCTCCTAACTCATGAATTTGATCATGACAATCCTAGCAAGTAGCAACGGCCTTAAAATTACAATGTTTGATTTACGTGCGATGTAACCATCATTGCGTGTATGCGATTTATAGATCATATTCATGACAATAGGAAACATTTTGACCATAGCATTTGTCCTGGATATGGATGTGGCTATTACTCTATACTGACAAGCTTGTTCACATCATTATTTTCATGTAGACTTTCTCCAAAGTTGTCCGGAGTTGGGCTTCTAAAAAGTTTATGACGGGATGGTATGCACATTTTCCCTCTTCCAAAATCTTTTTTGCAGTTGAAAATGATGTTTTTTTAATATTTTTTATGATGAACTTATATTAGTTTTTAAAAAGATCTAGGAGACGCACCTGAATAGGTGAACTTTTTCTCTGCGGTCTTCCATTGACATACCCATTGATAATTAAAGTGCCGACACACGAGTGTTGAATTTGAAATTGAGGAAGCTCTGTTGTTCGGTGAACTGTATGACAGTTTTTGTGAATGATAACATCCCAAAGAACTTATTCACTTGTGAATCAGATAACCAAACATGGCATTGCTGTTGACTAGTTATAACCCCTTTCTTTGTTTTCTTGTTCGGTTAGAGCCACTTAGCAATACTCTACATATTTAGGATAAGAAGCTAAACATTTAGTTAACTATAAAGCGGATTTATGTATTTAATTAACAAATTGATTCCGATAATGTCTATATAGATATCATTTATGCAGTTTAAATTTGTAGTTGAAAATCTAACATCCTATCCCACTTTTTTTTTTTTTACTTTTTAAGAGAAACTAAGGGGCCGTTCACCCAACGCTTTCCCGGTAAGCGCTTACTGCTAATAGTCAACACTTTCACTTAACTTACCGGGTAATATTTTAGTAAAACGACATCGTATGCAACATTTTTATCCGGTAAGCGCTTACCCGGTAAGAGTCGTCACTCTCACTTACCGAGTAAGACACCTGGTTCTTGTCGTCGCTCTTACCGGGTAAGATTCTCAATTCTTGTCATGTTCATCTGATAAGGTAAAGTGAGCCGGTAAGCACTTACCAGATAAGCGTTTAGTAAATGGCCCCAAAGTACTAACAACCAATTAGATCTCGTTTGCAAATTTAAAATGTTGACGTTCGGGAAAATATCATTCTACTTGATTCGACACTTATTTTTAGAGCTGTTTTGGATTTAGTTTCGATGCTTGGAGATGTGCATTGTGGCTCACTTTTCGCATGCTTTTGATCCCTTTTTGCAGCGTCATCCTATTGCCAATGGCTATTACTTTCTACATTACATGGTGGTTTATACATTTCGTGGACGGTTTTTTCTCTCCGATCTATGTTCAACTCGGCATAGACATATTTGGTGAGCACATGCTTGTGTCGCTTTTCGGTTTTTATGAAATTATTTTCCATTTGTTCCTTAAAGTTAGGTGTCCCTTCAACTTGTAGAAAATTCTTGGTTAAGATTTCCCTATTTATAACCACCCTTTCCAAATTTAGTGTTTCTTACTTTATGGATTTTTTTCATACTCTATTTATAATAAAAATATAATTGTATTATTTTTTATAATTTTATCAGTAAACCAAACCAAACATACCCGGTATATCCCACTCGGAGGTGGGGCCTCGTTCGTGCTCTATTTAGCATTTCCTATATTTTTGTTATTTAAGAACAAATAAGATACTTAATATATAATAACAATATTTTTGTATTATTTTTTATTAGCAAAAGAAACCAAACATACCTAGTATATCTTTTTGTTTAAAAAAATGTAATAATTACACATTTCTAAAATTGAGTGTCTTTTTCATTGTGGACATTTATTTTGGAACGGAGGGAGTATTTCTGTATTTGTAATGCTTGAATTTTAAAGCCGGTGTAAACATAGGCAAGTGTCGAGTAACTAGTTGGCCGAACGGTCGATATTTTTCAACTTATGTCAATAAGTTGTCTTTACTACTCACGTCTTGAGTGTAACTTTGATTGTTTTCGATTTGTTTAGGTCTTGGGTTTATAACGTCCAGTCGATATTTTTCAACTTATGTCAATAAGTTGTCTTTACTACTCACGTCTTGAGTGTAACTTTGATTGTTTTCGATTTGTTTAGGTCTTGGGTTTATAACGTCCATAATGTTCATATTCTTGGTTGGGGTATTCATGTCGTCATGGTTGGGTGCATCTGTTCTGAGCCTTGGAGAATGGTTCATCAAACGAATGCCATTTGTTCGTCATATCTACAATGCCTCCAAGCAAATTAGTGCTGCTATATCTCCAGGTTCGTAGTGCTTAATTTTCTTGTGTTGTACTCCCTCTGTTCCAAAATAAATGCCCACGATGAAAAGGGCACATGGTTTTAGAAATGTGCAATTATTACAATTTTTAATTAAGTAAATTTCCAATTTTACCCTTATGGGTAGAATTGGAATGTAGGCATTTATTTTTTTAAAGTGGACACTTATTGTGGGATGGAGGGAGTAACTGATGAACCTACAGTATATAAGCGTTGTTGTTTGTTAACATTGCAGATCAAAACACACAAGCGTTTAAGGAAGTCGCTATCATTAGGCATCCTCGTATCGGTGAATACGCATTTGGGTTCATTACGTCATCCGTCATTCTTCAGGTTCATCCTTAAACCTAGTATGGGAATCGGGATAAATTACCATTTTGTTTATATGATTTTTGTAAAGCGGGCCCCGTTTATAAGGGTCGACAAACCCAGTACCAAACTAAAACAAACCCAGTAAATCTCAAGTAGGTAACACCCCCCCCCCCCCCCACCCACCCCCCCGGGGTGAGAGGGGGGTACATAGACTTTTCCTATACCCTAAGGGGTAGAGAGTTGTTTACTTCGTGGTATTGCACGTTTTTTTTTGTTTTTATACAAATTACTCTTATTTTTCCGGGATTATAGAATTATTCGGGGGAGGAGGAGCTATATTCCGTATATGTCCCAACAAACCATCTTTACATTGGCGATATCTTCTTGGTGAATTCGAAGGACGTTATTAGACCGAACCTATCCGTTCGTGAAGGAATCGGTGAGTTTTTTATCCTTCGTTTTCCTTTTGTAATTTGCTAACACTAGAGGAGATATTTGACCATTTCTTTAAAGTTTATACTGCCTCCGTCCCAAAATAAGTGCCACAATTGAAATGACACACAGTTTTAGACATGTATAATTATTACATCTTTTTATTAACCAAAAGACATCTTTACCCTTATTTAATGTCTTTCTCTTCACAACTATTAAATATTTGTGCATTAATCAAGAGTAAATTTGAGAATTTAGGTTTCTACTTTTAAAAGTGGACACTTCTTTTGGGACAAACATAAATAGAAATGTGGACACTTATTTTGGGACGGAGGTAGTAGTTGTTTTTTCCTTGAGAAGGAAAAGGTGAAAATTGTTGATTACTCTTGAAAATTGCAACAAGGTCCCAAAATAAATGTACACAATAAAAATGCACACTGTTTTAGAAATATGTGATTATTATACTTTTTTAATTAACTAAATGACAGTTTTGCCATTGATATTAAGGGAAGTAATGAATTTATCCATCTCAAACTTAAGGGTAGAATTGAAAAATAGACACTCACTTTTGAAAGTGGATACTTATTTTGGGACGGATGGAGTATGTCAAATGTCTAAAATAACCTTTAAATAGGTAATCGTTGCAATTTTTTATGGAACAAATGGACTTCAAAGTGACGAGGAAAACAAAATTTTCGATACGTTAAATATTTCTTTAACAAGGAAAGGCGATGCGTTTGTTTTGTTTCTTGGTGCAGAAATTGTGGTATCCGGGGGGATGTCAATGCCACAAATACTATCGACACTCGACTCAAGTGTAAACGTGGAAAGACTAAGAAACAACTGAACGTAAGCCAGTCGAGTGAGTTCGTACGAGCCATTAGATCGAACAATGGTTTGTTGTCGGGTTTATGAAATACCGGAATGTGATTGCGTATTAGCATAGAGAAATAGTCGTTGATAATAGTCGATGGATAGAAAGGTGTATGATTTCTCTGTTGTTTGTTTTATACATGTAGCTTTCAGATGAATTATGTAGATAAAAAGATAGATTTTTTTCCTGTTTGAAAAAGGGTCTTTGTTACCTTATTTTAATGGATTTTGCATTGCATTTGTAATTAGTATCGTCCTTACGGGTGTGTTTGGTATGCAGACAGTAGTGGATGGGAAAAAGTGAACTAGGCAGTTGAAAGAATTTTGGAAGATTTTAGAGTTTTAATTTGACATGGGTATTTTCGTAATTTATCAAATCTTGTCTCATATCCAAAAAATTTATTCCATGTATTTTTGTTGCACCAAATATAGCATGATAAGTTCGTGAAGTTAAATATATGAAACTTGACATATTGTTCAAATATTGAGTGAGATTTTGAGTTTTCAGACAATGCATGCGATGTTTAAGGTTTTTTAATTGCAAGAAAAAAACTTGCAAATATTTGAATGTTCAAATGAAATAGTTAAATCTACAGTTTTAATATTTAATACATAAAAGAAATACAAAAAGTAATTAGGGTTGGGTTCCGGTGAGAAGTTGAGTTAACGATGAGAAGTGGTTATCAACCGTTGGATGAGAAATGAACGCATATTAGAATGAGATGCCCCGAGATGCACCGGATCAATTCCCTTCTAAGCCGTAATTCATGGGAGGTCTTGAGATTAAAAGAGATCAACGCTACAAATCCACTTCTTCACGTTTCTCACCGTTAACTCAACTTCTCACACGATCCTTCACCAAGTAATTAATAGTTAAATATTTTGATATCATGGTACTATCGTAGTACATGATTTCCAATTTGGTATTATGCTATTATTGTGGTGCATAACTTTCAATACCAAATTGATTCGCATATTGGCTGGTTTTGGTGCAAAATTGTCACCCTTAGGGTGCGTTTGGTTTGCAAACTGGATGGGACGAGACAGGACAAAAACTCACTGTCCCACGTTTGGCGTGACATGGGACAGGGACAAAGACCGGACAAGGTAGGACAAAAAATGGTGTTTTCTTGTTCCACCAAAATAGGTGGAACAACATGGGACAAAAGTGAGACAGAAACTAAAAATCATTGATTTACCGCTATTTGATGTATAATCCTAATATGGTAATAGTTTTAAGGGTCACCACTACCCATCGCCGCCATTACCACCATCGGCGGCCACTAGTAGCCACCTCCAACCACCATCGGCCGCCTCTACCTATTTCTCCACCATAACAACCTCATCCACCACCTCCACAACCATCGGCCATCGCCACCACCACTGCCATTGTCGACCACCTCCACTAACACCGATCACCACCATCAACGGCCACCGGTAGCCACCACTAACCATCGTCGACCACTTCCACCTCTTCCTCCACTACTACAACTTCCTCCACCACATCCACAACCACTGCCTATCGCCACCTCCACCGATCACCACCACCCATTGCCCGCCGCCACCACCGACGCTTACCGCCAACTACCGTCGGTGACCTCCGCCTCTTCCTCCACTACAATAACCTCTATTACCCTTGTCCACCGCCACCACCACTACCATCATCGGCCACCTATACCTCCACCACATCAACCATAACAACCACCTGCACCACCACCATCCACTATCTTTCACGTTCTTCACAACTATCGTTCTTCACGGGCCATCCATCGCATTTATCTTTACCTGTCACTGCAACTATGCATCCTTCAATTCATTAAGATCTTCCAAATTGAATCAATTATTATATTTTTTTATATGAATCAGATTTTTTCGAACTACCATCAATTATTTCAGATTCTTCATTCAAATTTCCTACCCTTGTTTTTCTATGTATTTATATGTATGAAAATCGTTTAAAAAATAAAAATGTTTTTTTAATTAAATTATTTAAAGATATACTTTATTTGTGTTATTTATAATTATTATATGATATATAAAATCATCAAAAAAACTTTTAGGAAAATTTGTTCAGTCATGTCCTATCCAGTCCTAGCCATACCAAACACAAGACAGACATTTGTCTTGTTTTATCCAGTCTCGTCCAGTCCTATCCTAGCCTCTTGTTATGTCCTGTTCAGTCCTGTCCAGTTCTGTCATGTCCAATCATGTCTGCGTACCAAACGCTACCTTAATGGATTCTATCTCTAAATCAAAATGGAAATGTGAATGAAAGAGAATGAGAATAAGAATAAAATTTTCACTCCATTATATTATATGAAACAAATCCCCAACCAAATGCCTCTTGAGTTTGTTTAGGTTTCTTGATGTTTTTCAGTTGAGTTCATAATATTTTCATCCGTCCAAAATAAATGTCCACAATGAAAAAGTCTCGTATTTTAAAAAATGTATACATTTTTACACTTTTTAATTAACAAAAGGACAAATTTATCCTTAATTATAGCGAGAAAATTTCTTCACCTCATAATTAAGGGTAAAATGGAAAAGTTGACATTTACTTTTGAAAGTAGACATTATTTTGGAACAAACTAAACTAGTAATTTAGACACTTATTTTGGGACGAATGAACTATTTAGAGAGTAAATTACATTTTTCGTCCCTGTGGTTTGTTAAAAATTGCGATTTTCATCTTTATAGTTTAGAAATTGCGGTTTTCGTCCCTATAATTTGTAATTAATTGCTATTTTCATCCTTATGATTTACAATTAATTATTGTTTAGGTCCCTGTGGTTTACAATTCTTTACTGTTTTGGGCCATTATACTTAAAGGCTGGATTTAATCCAGGGATTAAAATGACAATTAATTACACCCCCCCTTCCCACGTGCAAGACAAAGAGAAGGTTCTTCATAGTAAAGATATGAATAGAGACAAGCAGAATCATAGGGATGAAAATCGTAATTTCAAAACTACAAAGATGAAAGTAAAAATTAGAGTAAACTACGTTTTTCGTCCTTGTGGTTCGTTAAAAATTTCGGATTTCATCCCTATGATTTTGAAATTTTGGTTTTCGTCCCTATGGTTTGCAACTCTTTTCAATTTTCGTCCCTAAGGCTAATTACTACTTTTAAGGATGAGGGACTAAAATAGAAATGAATTGTAAACCATAGGAACGAAGAAAGCAATCAAGTTTAAACCACAAGGACGAGAATAGAAATAAGATGCAAACTATAAGGATGAAAACCGAAATTTCAAAACCGCAGAGATGAAATTCGTAGTTTTTAACAAACCACAGGGACTAAAAACGTAATTTACTCTAAAAATTATTAACAAATAACATTTACCAGGAACGAGTTACTGTAGATGAACAGTAAATTACATATTTGGTCCCTCAGGTTTTTAGTAAATTACAGATTTGGTCCTTGAGCTTTTATCTTTTTTTTTCTATGTTTGTAGAGTTACAGATTTGGTCCCTATAGTGAATAGTAAATTATATATTTGGTCCCTCAGGTTTTTAGTAAATTACAGATTTGGTCCTTGAGCTTTGATCTTTTTTTTTTCTGTGTTTGTAGAGTTACAGATTTGGTCCTTATAGTTTTATTTTCCTCTTGGATTTAGTCCCCATAATTTGTTGATTCCAAAATAGACTTTCGATTTTGCATTTGCGTAACGTTTTGGTCCTCGAAACTAAAAGTTATTAGCTCCTGAACGTTAAGTAAATGACATTTCGATCATTTATAACTTTTTCATTTTCTAATTTAAATAAATAAAAGTTATATTATAAAAATTATTTTTATTATATAAGCATAAAATAAAGATCCCTTAACATGCATCGCATCTCAATGTCTGTGTCTTCTCCAACCCAAAACCTTCCGCCTTCCCCATCAATCCAAGCACATAGTCGTAGGTGATTCACGCACCAATTTTTTATTTATTAATAAAGTAATTTATCATAATTTATTTTATGTTTAATAATGATGTAAAATTTGTTTAATTCATATTTTTATTATAATTTAATTTAGGTTTACTAACAATGTAACTTTTTTTAAGTTTAATGATGTAATGTACCATTTGTCAATTTATTTTCGCTTCCTATCATACACACACATCATCCTCATAGGACATTTTGTAAATTATAGTCATGCTGCTAACAGACACAAAATGTTTTGTTCTCATAATTGGTGATACTCAAATTTATGGTTTTAATATTTCTTTCCATCCGCAGCAACGCGCGGGCATTAATCCCACCTCATTATTAACAAACCATAGGAGACGAAAATCATATATTACTTGTATTTAGTGTTTGGGATTGCTTATTTAAAACAATTTATACTTATTTGGAAAAGTGTTTATCAACTTATGCGGTGTTAAACCAGAGTTTTTAAAAGGGTGTTTGCAGGGGAGGAGCCAGAAAATTTTTCTAGGGGGTGCCTAGAAAAAATGTAAGAAAATTCATGATTTCAAGGTTAATAAACCCTTTTTAGTAAATAGTTGACCTAAAAATAGTTAAAAATCATGAGTGACCTAGATAACATAACAATATCTATATTTATACAAACAAATAGAGTGAGCTTTTGTTTTTGTGAAAGTGTTACTCGAAGAGACGGGAAAAACAGATACATAAAAATTAGGAATATTATAAGAGAGAAAAGGAGTCTAGTCTATTATATTTTTAAAATTGAACATTACAACTAATACATAATTATTTTTTTAAAAGGGTGAGGGGGAGCCACTGCACCTTCTGGTGCTAAGGTGGCTCCGCCCCTGGGTGTTTGGATTAGCTTATTGTGGTACCAAAACGTAATAAACTAATAAGTTGTTATTTAAAGGTGTTTGAGATTGCTTATACATATAAAATAACCAAAAAAGTCATAAGTACTTTTCAAAATAGTTGATAAGTTAAAACAAAATGACTTATCAAAAACAGCTTTTCAGCGGTTTGGCAACGCTATAAGCTCTTTTTATTTTTCTCCATCCAAACACTAAAAACTGCTTATCTCCGGTGCTAAATCGCAATAAGCTAAAAAGCACTTCAAATAAGCAATCCCAAACACTTAAAAGTAATACTAATTTTGGACAAAATTTGAAGTACTTCATTGTTTACTTTTAAGGATTATATTATCGTAAGGCATCTAATTTACTAAAAATAACCATGGAAAAGTAGCTTTCTAATGAGGAAAATCATGAGTGAATTAAATAAGTAATTAAATTTAGTTGAAAATACGCCGTGTCAAATAACATAAGTACTTTTGTATAACACTTGACATTTTGTTGTCATTTTAAAACATCGTGTCGTATTTGGTAATTAACGATAGAAAAATATACAACGTTTTTGAAGTATATAATATTTATATACGGCAAAAACAACAAAAAAAACTTACACACCCTTCTCATCTTTGGTGATGATTGAACTCTTGACCTCCTAGGAGGACAAAGACTCAGATACCGCTAGGCCAAAGGCCCTTTGGTTCACAACGTTCTTCTTTGTCGTCTTATCGTTGTACATTCTCCATGCTATTATTCATTGTGTCCCCTACCATTGACCTCCCTCGTTTTTATTTTATTTTTGTCTTTTGACTCTCCCTCTTTTACAAGAATTTAATAAAGTACGTATAAACAAAACAAAAAAGAGGGAGAATTGAAAAAAAAACAATCAAAAAGATGAAGATCAATGGCAGGGGCCAACAGTGGTGATGGGCGGTGATAGAGAACGAAGACAATGGGGCAGGGAGGGGGAGTGATGGCGTTGGGTGTGAGATTTGAATGACGTACGATTTGAGAACAATAAAACTGATTTAGGTTTTTTTTAACTTTAAAATCTTCCTAGCTGGTTACAGATAGTTTGTTGGGGTTAAAAAGATGTAGGTAACCAATTTCTAGAAGTTTAATGATTTATTTTATTCAATAAAGGAAATTCATTGACTTAATAATTCAAAATATGAGGGGGCGTTTGATTCGCAGAATGATTTCTGAAGGAATGAAATCTGTCTAAGGAATTGGAATCTGGAAGGAATTGGAATGAAATGTTATCAGGTTTGACTAAGTGTTTGGTTGGCAGAAATGAAATGTAATTAGTCAAATGAATTGAAATCTGTCTGTTTGGTTTGCAAAAGAATTGGAATGGAATTCTGAAAAATGAGAAAAATACCCATTATTTTATTTTTATTTTTTATTTATATTTTTCTAAATGCCGAGGGAGAGAGGGGGGAGAGAGATTGTGAGAGAGGGAGCGGGTAGAGAGAGGGGAGAGAGATAGAGAGATAAAGATAGGAGGGAGAGGAGAGAGGAGAGAGAGGAGAGAGAGAATAGAGAGGAGAGAAGAGAGAGAGAGAAGAGAGAGAGAGAGAGAGAGAGAGGAGAGAGAGAGAGAGGTGAGAGAGGAGACCAAATCCACATCTGATGGGTTTTAATTTTATTAAGAGTGTATTTTTGTCATTTCCAAAATATTGGATGGAATGGAATTCAATTCCATCACTTTTGTGAAGGAATGACCAAATCCACATTTGAAGGAATTCATGGAATTCAATTCCATTCCATGGATAACCAAACATAATGATGGAATTTGGTCAATGGAATTGACCATTCCAATTCCATCAGATTCCGGCGGAATCCAGCGAACCAAACCCCCCCTGAAAGTTCATTAGGTTTTCTTTTTCCTAATACTAGAAGCGTACTCGCGCAATGCAGCGAGATATATCACGATTTTAATGTTTCATTTTATTTTTTTGTCGATTTACAGTATGATTTTGGATAGTTTTGAGAAAGTGATAATGTTTTTTTTTATAAACTTGTTTAATTCAGGCTTAATAATATAATGTTTTTTTTATATAAAATAAGTATTTTGTTAGAATTCAATGATTATATTATATATTTTAATGACATCTAGAAAAAATAACCAATTACATATTTAATAATATAATTAAAACATAATTATAGTAATATGATATATTAATTAATAGTGATACATGAAAATGTCTGCATAAAAGGAAGACCATGCACATACCAAATTGGTGGGTGTTAGAAGTCTACATTAGTAATATGTATTTGTGCTTTGATACTTGTAAATTAAGAGATTTTTAAAATCTTGCATAAAATGATGGTACCTTGTGCCTAATAATTTGTATTTAAGAGTTTTTTTATCAGTATTTTATAATATAGTATAGATTAGAACATATTTTCTTATTACTCCCTCTTTTTTCAAAATTAGTGCATACATTCTTATTTTTAGTTTGTTTGAAAACAAGTCTCTACTTTCAAAATTAAGTGTCGGATTTCTAGTTCTACCTTTAATTATGATATGAAAATTCATTATATCGCTCTGTTATTAAAGTTAAATTATTATATATTTGATTAAAAAAATATAAATAATTATATCCTGTTTGTCCAAAATAACACTTTTTTGTCCCAACAATTTTGAAATTACAAGATGGTCACTGTGGTTTACAAAAACGTCTAAATTTTATCCCTTTCTCTAACGGCCGTTTAAATCCCATTAAATAAAGACCATTTCAATCATTCTATCGATTTTCTTTTGTTTTTTACTCAATCAAAACCAAATTTATAATTTTTGTCCCTATGGCGCTTGTTTACATAAAAAAATCGATCATTTAACATAACTTTTTAGTGGCCGCTAGAGAGAAGAACCAAATCCATATGTTTTTACAAATCACGATTATAATTCTATAATTTTGAAACTGCAGAGACGAAAAGTGTTATTTTCGACAAACAAGAGAGACTAAGAGGCTGTTTGTTTTACCTCTTAATGGTTCTAAACCCTCTGAATGATTTTGTATCCTGGGTCTCCCTTAACCATTTAGCACCATGATTTCATTATGAACAATTACCAAGCAACCATATTTCATTTTGCATTATACTGTCAAAGAGCCCCTAAATTTGTACTTTACTTTCTTTTTAAATTATGAATATTTAATTGAAATTACCAAAATGTCCATTAGGATTGGGCCACAAGTATTTGGGCCCAGGACCATAATCACAAATAACTTGCGAAAGTTTCCAAAAATCCATCACCTTTAACATCCCTTCTCCTATATTTACTCTCACATGAAACAGTCTCTTTCCATTTCCGCCATTATCGTTCCTTCAATACACCTTTAAATCTCACTTTTCCAAATCCATTTCCGCCATTAAATCCGGCCACCGGAGCTCAGATTCTTCATCGCATCATCCTAATTAATAGATCGGTAAACAAACACAATTCAATTACCTCATCTCTTACTTCAATTCCTCAAATCTCACCAAAACTTAAAATCGTTTTCAATTTCTCGATCTCGTTTTTGTTTTTGTTTTATTTAATTGAAGAAGAAATGATCCACACGACGTCGGAATCAGATGTGACGAGTTTAGGCGGCGGAAGCACATCGTCGTCATCTGCATCGCCAAAGCAACATCCGGCAACGACGTCGTATTACTACGTCCAGAGTCCGTCTCGCGATTCGCACGACGATGTGGATAACAAATCGTCGATCAACAGTCAGACGACTCCGACTTACACTTCGCCGATGGAATCGCCGTCGCATCCGTCGCAATCGCGGCCGTCGTCCGCCGCTAGTCGGATTTCTGGACTGTACCGCGGGATTTCGTTGGGCGGGAAGCACCATAGCCATCATGTATTTAGGAAGAAGAGTCATCATCATCATCATCATAAAGGATGGCCGCCGTTGTTCAGTGTGATTGATGAGGAAGATGGAGGTTATTCCGATGAGGATTACCATGGTGATAAAGTGTTCATGAGACGGTGTCGTATTACGCTGGTTTTGATGGGGTTTCTGATGATATTTTCGGTTGCTTGTTTCATCACTTGGGGTGCGAGTAGGCCTTACAGACTTCAACTTCAAATGAAGGTAACTAAAAGCGAACTCTAACTTATTTAAGAAAACACGAAAACGGTAGTTAATGTATAAAAAATCATATATGATTACGTGACTGTGCTCACGACTTAAGTCGCGGCGAAAGTCGTCCGCGTCCAATTTGACCCTTAATGTATAATCACATATAATTTTGTACATGATTTTATGTTTTCTTAAATAGTTAGCGTTTTCGTTTAAACCTTAATATATATATATATATATATATATATATATATATATATATATATATATATATATAGAGAGAGAGAGAGAGAGAGAGAGAGAGAGAGAGAGAGAGGGGAAGTTCAAGGGAAAACCTCAAAAAAATGGAAAACTGAACAACACTCTGGTAGCCATTTATCTGGACGGTATGCACTTGTGCATACAAGTAATTTATAACATGCACAAGTGCATAATATACACATGTGCATAAAAACCAAAAAACTAATTAATTACTTGTATGCACAACTGCATATCGTCCAGATGAAAGACTACTAGGGTGTTCCTCAGTTTTCCAATTTTTTAAGGTTTTCCCCTGAACCTGGCCCTATATATATATATAGATAGATAGAGAGAGAGAGAGTGTGTGAGTCGGGTTCAAACGAGAACATTACCAATTTAAAAGAACAACCAAAAAAAACCTTTTGAAATCAACCAAAAAACCGAATAAAACTCCTGACATCAACCGAAAAAAATCCCTCGAAATCAATAAAAAGGTTAAAAATTCGTCGAAATTAAGCAAAAAACTTTAAAAATTCCTCGAAATGGTGGAATTAGGCCAAAAAAACACATCAAACAATGTTTAACGTCGGTAAAAAGATGAAGACACGTCGATAAAACCGTGTTTTTTGTAAATTTTTTTGTCTATATTATGTGGTGCCATCATATAAAAAAATCCTGGGTCCGTCCCTGACGAGAACTAACAAAATCATTAGTGATTTTACATTAACACACAAAAAAGGACTTTGGCCGCAACTTCAGGTCCGTGTGGCTTTTGTGCACGTTAATGTAAAATCACTAATGATTTCATTAGTTCTCGTGTTCTTTTAAATAGTTATTGTTCTCGTTTGATCCTCCCTATATATATATATATATATATATATATATATATATATAGGGAGAGGTTCATTTGAAAAATGCTAAAACATGAAAAATAAAGAAGTAATTCTAGCCTTTCATTCGGTCAAGATCGGCTTTGACCGGTCAAATATTGCGTCTTTGACTAGTCAACAATTAAGGTTTTGACTGGTCAAAAGTTGCAGCTATTCTAGAAATAGAATGACAGTTTCGTAATTTTTATAAATACACGGGACGAGTTCATATATGAACATGTATGATTCACACACATATATATATACACACACACATGGGATTATGTGAGACGAGTCCGTTCTCGTGAGACCTATGCAAACCACAAAATAGCACTGATGCAAAAACGCTGTGAAGGTAGACTTTTACGGTGCTTTGCCACGAAGGTTCGGTGTAATTTTTGTGGTCTCACAAATCTCACAAATACAGGTTGGTTCCACGAGAACCCAACATGTATGTGTATCTATGTATGTAGATGCATATCTATGTAGCTACACATGTAACCGTATCTATGTATCCATACATGTATGGAGAGGCGGATCTAGTATATAAGGGATGAGGATGGGCCCTCATTAAAAAAATCTCCTTTTCTTAGGTTAAAAACAAGTTTTTTTTTTAACTTTCTACCATAAATGCCCACGGTAATTTCCAGTGTGTGCTCCTACTATCTAAAAATGTAAATGGAAATCAACCAAAAAAATGGAAAAAATCTTGAAATTAACCAAAAAAAACAAAAAGTCTCGAAATTGACAAAGAAAACTTAGAAATCCATCAAAATCAACCAAAAAACTTTAAAAATTCCTCGGAAATGTGGAATTAGGCTAAAAACATATCGGTCGACTTTGTGGGTCTTTAATCTACCTTAAAGGTGCATCCACTAGGCAAAAATTCTGGACCCACCACTGTCTGTGTGTATATTTTAATGTAGAACACAAATTAAATAGAAACCTACTAAATGTCATAAATCGTGAAAACAAATTAAATAGAAACCTACTAAATGTCATAAATCGTGAAAACCAGTTTTATGTATTGTTTCATAAACACATATGAAAATCAACCAAAATTATCCAACGAGTTTGTTTTTAAGATATGATTCATATTGTTTTAGTCTTGTTCTTGTGTGTTTGAGTATGTATGCGTGTTACGTGTATAAACATATTTTTATGTTTTTTTCTCACGCAAAACATTCTTTGATGTTTCATAAATGAAACAACACTATATGAACATTGTATTTTCACATGTGTTATATAAATTGGTTTTCACGGGATCTAACTTTTAGACAGTTTTTATATGATTATGCCCTTTTGATATATCTATTATGAGTGTATATATATTTGGTGCAAAATGTTAAAAATCCGTTAAAATGCAAAGAAATTTGTTTTATGCTTACGTAATATGTAACGCTAAGAAAATTTGAATTAGTTTAACAAGTATCTTTTTCTTATCTCACATTTTTATTGGTAAGCTGATAAATCTTGTAATTATTGATGTTGTGAATGTTAAAGTTATAGTTTTTAATTTATTATATGATAAAATATCCTGTCAAAATCAAATGACGTTAAATATGTTGAAAATCCGTATTTAGATAAATGAATAAAAATAGAAAGATTTGAATGTTTGTTACATTGTTTTCTTAAAAAGAAATCGTCCGTTACATTAAATATGAACAAAAACAAGCTTCGTTATATTTTAATTCACTTTTCCATTTTTTTTAATATGTGTATTTATATTCTTTTTCTTTTTCTTTTATCATTATTTTTTTGTATGTGTATCATGTTTGTTTGGGTTGGGACCCATGATCACATTTTTTATCTTCTCTTGTCACAAAATAGCTTGATGTAGAAATTACCTTTTTACCCTTTTTGGTTAACCGTGATCGTGTTTGAGTTACCTTATGCATATCTCGACTAATTTTATTAGGCCATGAAATTACCGTTTTATACTCATGACATCAATTATCGGCACGTTGGTCTTGTAGAGTTGGAGGGTAAACAATTTCTATTACGGAGAGGGATCAGATGAAACAGGAGTTCCAACCAAGTTGTTGACAGTAAATTGTACAGTGAAAATGAACATACAGAACCCTGCTACGTTTTTCGGCATCCATGTCTCCTCTACTTCTTTGAATCTCTTCTATTCACAGGTCATGGTCGGAAGCGGTCAAGTGAGCTACCTTTCCAAACCCTAATTTCCTTCGATTCATTCCTAAAATTAATCTTTTAGTTAATTACAGTACTGTTGCATGAATTTTACCAGTTTATAAAATATTATCAGCCCAAGAAAAGCCAGAGGACAGTGTTGGTGAACCTTGAAGGTCATAGGGTTCCTCTGTATGGAGCCGGAGCAGGATTGGGCATGTCAGACAACAATGGCAGTGTTCCATTGAAATTAGAGTTCGAGATCCACTCACAAGCCAATTTGGTGGGGAAATTGGTGCAAACAAAACATCGTCGCCGAGTTTTGTGTGTCATGGAAATCGACCCTCTGAACAACAAAGTTATTGATTTTACGCTCAATTCATGTTCATATAACTAAAAAATAATTCGTATTAGTTAACATCCAAGATTACCTTTCATTTTTCGTAGTTTGGACCTCAGTGGAAACAGATCAAGGACTTTCGTTTACATTTATTCGAATTTTTTATCGATTTTATCTGTGATAAGAGAATAATATATAATTGTTGCATCATTAGGGTACGTATGGATACATAATAATCATGAAATGCTATGAGTTTTTTTTCTTTTTTTTTTAATCTAAACCCGCTTATTAATAGACATGGAAATTTAACCCATCAGGGTGCGTTTGGTTTGCATACTGGGTGGGACGGGGCGGGACAAAAACTCACTGTCCCACGTTTGGCGTGACATGGGACAGGGACAAAGACTGGACAGGGTGGGACAAGATGGGACAAAAAAGATTATTTTCTTGTTCCACCAAAATAGGTGGAACAACACGGGACAAAAGTGAGGCATAAACTAAAAATCATTGATCTACCGCCATTTGGTATATAATCCTAATATGGTATTATTCTTAAGGGTCACCACTACTACCCATCGTTGCCACTACCACCATCGGCGGCCACCAGTAGCCACCGCCAACCACCGTCGGCCACCTCTACCTATTTCTCCACCATAACAACCTCCTCCACCACCACTACCATCGTTGACCACCTCCACTAACACCGATCACCACCACCTATGGTCGCCACCACCATCAACGACCACCGGTAGCCACCACCAACCGTCGTCGACCACTTCCACCTCTTTCTCCGCTACTACAACAACTTCCTCCACCACCGCCTATCGCCACCTCTACCGATCACCACCATCCTTTGCCACCGCGACCATCGACGCTCACTGTCAACCACCTCGCCGCCAACCACCACCGTCGATGACCTCCGCCTTTCCTCCACTACAAAACCTCTATTACCACTGTCCACCGCCACCACTACTACCATCGTCGACCACCTATACCTCCACCACGTCAACCACAACAAAGCTCCTGCACCACCACTATCTTTCACGTTCTTCACAACTATCATCCTTCACCGGCCACCCATTGCGTTTATCTTTACATGTCGCTGCAACTATGCATCCGTCAATTGATTAAGATCTTACAAATTGAATCAAATATTATATTTTTTTATAAGAATCGGATTTTTTCGAACTACCATCATTATTTCAGATTTTTCATTCAAATTTTCTACCGTTGTTTTTGTATGTATTTATATGTATGAAAATCGTGTAAAAAAATTATTTTTTAATTAAATTATTTAAAGATATACTTTATTTATGTCATTTATAACTATT
Organism: Arctium minus; assembly: GCA_954870635.1. NCBI lineage: Eukaryota > Viridiplantae > Streptophyta > Magnoliopsida > Asterales > Asteraceae > Arctium > Arctium minus. Next base: position 3,343,388 of record OX941087.1, read on the forward strand.
ATATGACATATAAAATTATCAAACAACTTTTAAGAAAAATTGTCCAGGCATGTCCTATCCAAGCCTAGTCGTACCAAACACAAGACATACATTTGTTTTGTCCAGTCCAGTCTAGTCCTGTCCTAACCTCTTGTCCTGTCCAGTTCTGTCATGTCTCGTCCAATCATGTTTGTGTACCAAACGCTACCTCAAGGACATGAGGAGGTGCCTAGACAGTACTAGACGATATTGTACTGATGGACGAAAGTGAGGTAGGTAGGTAGGTGCGAGAATTCATTAAAATTTTAAGGTTTTAATTTAGCATGGTAGTTCAATAAAATTAACTTTTTTAAGACACTAATGACTTACTTTACATAACTTACTATAAAAATACTTCGTTTACACCATTCAAAATTGTATTTGTTAATCACTTTAAAACAATAATCGGGCCTTAGTAACCGGCCTTTGGACACAAGGCCTTGTAATCGAGCCATGATAACCGGTCCCTTAAGCCACCCAGTTTCAATTATTGTAATCGGTCAAGCCATTAGGGTGTTCAAGGTACATAGATGTGACCGTAAAGAATTGGAAATACGTGTGTGAGGTAGGCAGGTAAAAAATAGAGTAAATTACCTTTTTAGTCCCTAAGGTTTTAAAATTCCGGTTTTAGTCCTTATGATTTGCAATTCATTTCTATTTTCGTCCATAAGGCCTTTTAAGTATGACTTAAATAGAAATAAATTGTAAACCATAGGGATGAAAAAAACAATAATATTTGTATCACAAGGACGAAAAACTTAATGAATAAAAAACCATAAGGATGAAAATTGTAATTTCAAAACCATAAGAATGAAAATAGAAAAGTTCAACAAACCATAGGGACTAAAAACGTAATTTACTCAAAAAAAATTGCAACCTGCCTTTAGGCTTTTAATTTAACATGAATAGTTTATTAATTTACCAAGTTTGTCCAATCTCCATAGTTTATTGTTACAACTATTTTGCTAGGACAGTGAAAATACATTTTTATCACACTCAGAGGTTGTTTGATTGTTTTTCCATTAAGTTTTGTATGGATAAAATTATCTATGTGGATTAATCAGTCTATATAGTTTGGAAGGTTTTTCCTGGATGGAAAGAACATGTTTTTAATTTGGGAGGGGCAGATTTAGAAAGAAAAAAAACTTGGTTTTTCGCATAAAGTCCCCCCTCCCTTTTTTTCTTAAAACCAAGTAAGCTATTGTGGGCCCTATTATACTCATTAAACTGCTAACAAACATGCCCTCAGTTATATTTAGTCCCAGTCTAAATGTCGTATCAAACACGAGACAACAGGTTTTTGTTCTGTACTGGGGGTTGAAGATGGTACAGTAACAAAAGGAAAATGGGATAAAGCAATAATAATACATTTTTTTGCAGCAAATCAATATGAACTTAACGAGTGATTTGAGAATCTGTTTTACAATCAAAATGAAAAATGGTATCCCAAATGTAACCCCCTATTGAGATGCTAAAGAACTACTTGAATCCTGTTGAGACTCTAAACCACTGCTGATGTTCTCCGCCTTATCGACGGCACAACCCGCCGGCAAAATCGTGCCGCCAATCCTCGCTGGCGGCCAATACCGCAACACCGATCTCCCGATTATGTTCTTCGAAGGTAGGGGTCCCCTAAATCGATCAAAAGTCTATTTCAATTTCGAGGAACATAAAAACAAGAACCACGATTCAACAATGATCGACTTTTCAAACCGTTGATTTTTAAGAAAATCCCGAAAATAATTTGGATAAAATTGTGAAAATAAAAAGGGTAAAATGCATCAAAATTGAATAAAGTTTGGTTTAGTCGTTATGCGGTGTAATGAAGATTTTTTTTCTTAATCGATGTATTTTGTACCCATTTTGATCGTTAACTTGCTGATTTTGTAACATCCGATGACATGAATACCCGTTTATGAAAAGGTTACGGCAAAGTGAACGATAAACTTGGCATCCATGTCATCAAATGTCACAAAATTAGTTACAAAATATAAAATTTTCTTACACTAAATAGATAAAAAAAATATATAATTTTCTTTCTTACACTAAATAGGAACTAAAACAAACTTCGTTGCATTTTGCCCAAATGAAAAAACCAAATCGTTCTCCGCGTTTTTTTGGGGCAAAATCGGTCCATTTTTTTTTCAAAATATGGCACTTTAACATTAGTTCGTACAACGAAAAGCCAAATATGATGGTCCGAAAAGCCAATCCGTTATTTAAAATCATCGAACTCGCGGAATTTTTCAAGAAAATAAAAACAAATTTCGCATAATATAGGGTTCAAATTCTTGAACAAGATATAAACTTTTCCATAAAACGGATCGGATGGTAAACAAATCTGCGAAAACTTACCATACGTGTGAATCGTAGCTGTTGTTACGATTGTCGCCCATCACAAAAACGGAATTTTCGGGTACTCGCTGCAACAAGTAATAAATGCAGCAGATTTAACCACGGTTTCAAGATTAGGGTTTCATGGATGACGAAAAACGTGATTAGAACGTAAAAGGATAAACATACAATTGGATTCATTTCATATTTCGGCGCTTCGAAAGTGAAATCCTCGTTTCTGACCACCCCGTTTACTATTAGCTTCCCATCGTGTACCTGCGGAGGAAAAGTATGCAAAAACGAACCAAACATGCTTTTAGATCATCTAAAAGTTCCGATCATGTGGTATTTCATACGAGGAAATCCGTTATGATGTGCTCCTATTACCATGATTAGAGTTCAAAACCGATGTTTTAACAAACAATCTTAAACCAAACAAGCCCGGTATAAACCACAAGGGTTGTGGCGTACTGGTTAAAGCCCTAGGGGATGTGGTGGAATATCCCATCTACCCAGGGTTCGAATCCAGGCGTACACCCACTGAGGTTTAATCAGGGTTGATGTCTTACGGTCATAATTTGCCAAGGGATTAGTTTAGGCATAGCTTGGGACACCTTTCCCACAAAAAAAAAACACTCCCAGTATATCCCACCCGGGGGTGGAGTCAGGGGTTGTACGCAGACTTGTCCTCTACCTAGAGAGAGGACAGGTTTGCGTACATCTTACCCCCGACCCTATCTCTGTGTGAGATCGAGGATGTACGCACACCTGGAGGTGGGGTCAGGGGATGTACGCACACCGGTCCTCTCTCAGGGAGAGGACAGGTCTGTGTACATCTTACCCCTCAGGTCCTATCTCTGTGTCAGATAGATATAGTGGATTCGTTTGGTTTGGTTTATTTCTCAGGCCCGATAAATGTTGCATAGTTTTGGCCTTTTCTAGCAATATTACACGGTGAACGTTCTTGAAGTGATCAAACTCGTGTCGACGTGCAACGAGAGATTTGTGCGTTGGAAATTTCTAAATTTAGCAAGTACGCGAGAAACATTTAGATCCTACGACATCAAAATGCAAGCATGCATGAAAGCATAAGATACGACCGACATTACGTTATTGTAATTATAGGAAAAAATCAAGAAACGCACCTCCACCAAATCTCCGGCCTTTGCAACGACTCGTTTAATGAAGACATCGTCATCGGTGTATCCTACCTCTTGGAGAACCGGAGGGCTTTTGAAAATCACGATATCATTTGGGCATGGCTTCCTAAAATAGTAACTAACCTGAAACAACGTTCACAATCAAGAAATTTTCGAACGGGGGATCAATTAAACGGATAAATCATCTACGCAAATTGTTGATATAACTTTTTGCACATGAAAAACAAAAAAAAAACACGCATAATATGGGAATTAAACTAAACCCGATGTTCATTACGCAATTTACGCAACGGTTTTAGGAGACAACCAAAAACTTGAAACCATCGTTTATCAATGCACACCTAGACAATTTTACAGTGGTTTTCACGGAAACAGTCTCTCTACCCCTTGGGGTAGACATCTGTCTGCGTACATCATGCCCTCCTGACCCCACCTCTATGTGGGATATATTGGTTTGGTTTTAGGGTCTTTGGTACGTGTTTAATCATATATGATTAAATGTTGGTATCACATGAATGTAATCATGTGTGATCTTGGAACTTCTCGCCTTCTAGCAAATTGATAACTTTTGGCATGATCCTCCTTCTACAACTATAACCACCGTAGATGCAAGCAAATTCTTCCATTTTTATTGTTTCCCACAACTATCATTGCAACCCGTTATCGAAACTAACACTCCAAAAGAAGCAGATTCAAGATATATAAAATGTTCGTTCAATGCACTCGATACCATCAACCATTGCAACAAATATCATTTCCAATCGAAGAGCTACACTTTAACTTCAGATATCAAACTTAGGGACCGTTTACCAAAACGCTTACCGGCTAGAGACATCACCCTCACTTACCTTATCGTGTAACATTCTCGAACATCAAAATGGATTGGCAGGCTACTTAAACCTGGTAAGCCCTTATCGAGCAGGGATGGAAGCAGGAAATTTTTTCAAGCGGTGGCACCGTTTGACTATAAGAAACAAATATAAGGATATTTTTCAACAAAATCATCATTGATTTGTTGGTTAGTTCATTGATTTTCATATGTGAGGTCATGTGTTCAAATCTTATATTAAAAAAAATTCAGAAACATAATAAACCTGAAATTAAAAGGCTAAAAACTAAGAAAATGACGCTAACGGGATTCGAGCTCGGGTCTTGGGTGGAAGAAAAGCCTTACAAACCAACTCTACCAAGGAAAACTTGCGTCCTCGTTGTAGCTTCAAAATATACACGATGGCACACAACAAATTGATATAGTGGCACTTTTCACGACCCTATAATTTTTTACAATACGACGGATGAATGAAATGGTGGCACAAATGGTGGCACGTGCCACCACAAAAGTATTGTGGGTCCGTCCCTGTTACAGGGTAAGAGTCTTTTCCCTCACTTACCAAGTAAAACTCTAAGGGTTTTTTTTTTTTTTTGTAAAGGAGTATCCAAGACCACTTTGGGCCCGGACTAATCCTTGAAAACAACCTTAGAGTTGTTTGGCAATTGCTAAAATGGTTTGGTGCAGAATGCTTAAGTGGTCAGAATGATTAAGAGACTCTTATGATAGTGTAAAATGAAATATGGTTGTTTGGTAATTGTTTAGGATGAAATTAGGGTGCTAAATGGTTAAGGAAGGCCCAAGATACAAAATTATTCAGAGGGTTTTAGAACCATTAAGAGGCAGACTGTTTTTTGCCAAACATAATTGGCCTATTAACGATTCAGAGATTGCCTCTTAATGAAACTATTAAGGGGTAAACAAACATCTCCTAACCCTTAAGTCCTTGTTATGCCTCTTAACGGGTAAGATTCTATCCTTGCTCAATCATGAAGGTAAGTGATATTAGTAAGCATTTACTCAGTAACCATTTTAGGTTCCGTTTGTTTTTTAAGAGGTCTAAAGTCTGAAGTCTTATTTTAGTTATGATTAATAAGAGATGGTGTGTAAAAAGGTCTGAACGATTCAGACATAAGAGGCATTAAGAGGTTTTTTTTTAAAAACAAACAACCCCTAACGACCCCTTAATTACTTTCGAATGCAAATTTAGCACAACAAGCTTAAAATTCCAAACTAATTTCGATGTTCAAACCTTATGAACACAAATAACACATAAAAACACGAAAACCCCAAAATCAAATCACCCAAAAAAACAACAAATCAAAACCATAAATCAATCAAAAATTTCTACCTTTTCAGCAACGATTCTATCCCCAACATCAAATGTAGGATACATAGATAACGAAGGAATGAATCTGGGCTCCGCGATAAACGATCGAAACGCAAGCGAAACCGCAAGCGCAGCGAAAACCGTTTTCGCATCATCGGAAGTGAAATCAACCCAATCCGGTAAAAACCCACCTTTCTTCTCTCCATTCCCATCTCCGCCGTCCCCTCCGCCACCGCCGCCGCCTCCGCCATCTAAATCCAAAGCGACCTTCGATTCCTTAGATGGGTCTTTGATTCCACGGCAAATTAGGTTGATAGAATGAGGTTTAGGGGTTGGGAGATTGGTGAAACGTGGAAATTTGGGGGTTTTGGAGGTGGGTTTATGAGGGGTGTTGGTGAAAGCTAGGGTTTGTGATGAATTGGGGAAATTGGAGGTGAAATTAGGGTTGTGAAGGGAAGATAATCGAGGGAGGAGATGTGAAGATGATGATGATACCATTTTTGTCTTCAATTTTATTTAATTTTTTGTGAAATGAAGGTGTAGAGAATGGGGGTTTTACGCCCAATTGGATGGAAGATTGCATAATCATTCGATATAAATGAAATGGATATTTTTATATCCAATTTAAAACCCGAATCGAATTGGGCTTTTTGCAAGTATATAATATTTTCGTGGGAGGTTCGAATAAGCAATGTAAAGATTCAGGATCTTTGTTAAGAGGGTGTATTGTTAAGTTACATTAAAGATTTACTAGGAATATACCTGTACGATTCAGCGGAATGTAACTAAATAACGAACAATTAGGTGGCGTTTGTTTTTTAAGTGGTGCTGAAGTCTGAAGTCTGATTCCACTTCTGATTTTTAAGTGGTGGTGTTGAAGTCTGAAATCTGAATACAAAAGACTGTTTGTTTTTTAAGTGGTGGTGTTGAAGTCTGAAATCTGAATAAAAAAGATTCGCAATTTTTTGTATAATTCATGTCTTGGATTTATCAATATCAATTGTGTGTCATCAAGTAGCTTTATTTATGTGAGGTTTTTCAAAACAATAAAAAAAAAATAGGCCACGTTTCCAAATAGGGACGATGTCGGAGAGGAGTCGATTTTGAGAGAGATCGATGGAGTCTAGAATGACTTTTTGAGAGGAGATCGATGGAGTCTGGAGTGATTTTTGAGAGGAGATTGATGGAGTCTCGGTGGATTTTGGGTAACAGTGGGGGAGGAGGCATTAGATGAAAATAAGTGGAAACTTTGTCACTTATTTGGTAAGATGAAAATAAGTGATAAGTGAGTCTGAAAAAATGAAAAAAACAAACGGTCTGAAACTAAAAATGTCTGACCGAATAAGTGATAAGTGGCTATTAAGTGCTGAAATTGAAAAAACAAACAAGGCCTTAATGTTACTTTCTTATAGACATGTCATCAACAATCCAACCATGACCTATGAATCACAATTTATGAAACCCTAAACCTTAAACCCATAAATATATTCAATAATTAGTTTATATTACAATTATTGACAGAAAAAATTATAATGATATAATTTATAATAAAAATGAAACGTATTTTACGATTATGTATTTTTAATGTGTTAACGGTGGAAAAAAAATAAAACGTATGGATAGAAAACAAATTAGTTCGTAGATATTCATGATATTTAATAGTACGGTTAAATTAAAAAATATTCAATATTGGGCTCGTTTTGAAGATATTGACGAGACGATTATAATAGTATAATTTGTAGAAAAAGAAACGTATTTTTTCATTGCATTTTTGTTCATATACGATTATTTGTGTTAATATGATAATGGTGTAAAATGAAAAATGAAAAAATAAGGGATATAAAATGAATTAAATAAGTAATTATAAGGGTGATAAATGTAACATTACAAGGGTGATAAGTGTTATTGTATAAAAGCTTAGGGTAATAAGTGTTATTGTATAAAAGCTTAGGGTGATAAGTGTTATTGTACAAAAGTTTGTACAATAACTGTATTAGTTTTTTTATATAGTAGTAGAGATTTAATTCGTAGATATTCATAATATTTAATAGTACGGTTGAATTTAAAAATATTCAATATTGGGATCGTTTTGAAGGTATTGACGAGACGATTATAATGGTATAATTTGTAAAAAGAGAAACGTATTTTTTCATTGCATTTTTAATTATATACGATTATTTGTGTTAAAATAATAAGGGTGTAAAATGAAAAATGAAAAAACAAGGGATAGAAAGTAAATTAAATAATTAATTGTAAGGGTGATATAAGGGTGATAAATGTAAAATTTAACTTTCCAAAAACCGTTTTCCAATAACTACTTTTTTCAATAACCGTTTAAGAATTTTAATATATAGTATAGATATAGATATACGTTTTTTTAGTAGAACTGACAAAAATTGACACGACATGCTAATTTGACATGAATTCGACATTAAATAAACGAGTTTGGGTAATACATTTCAATCTGTTTAAGTAAACGGGTTGACACGACATGATACGAAAATTAAATGGGTAAGGTTATAGTAAAAAAATTCAACTCGAAAATGACCCGAATAACTCGTTTATATGTATATATATATATATATAAGTTTTATTTTTAATTATTTGGATTTTTAATATTTTAGATTTTGTTATAACTTTTAAGTTTGAACTATAAAATTTGGATTTCTAATACTTTAATTTGAATTTTGGATTTGTACTATTTTGTGAATTTTCGATTTTTAATTTTTAGTTTTATAAATGTTAAACGGGTTAGGCGGGTCAGGTTAGGGTTGAAATTTTCGGATCCGTTTATTAAACGGCCCGAGTTAGGATTGGACACTCTCAACCCGTTTAACTTTGAACCTGACACGACACGTTTGTGAAGTCTATTTTTGAGGTTAGTTTAATTGGCAATAAGGTTTGGGTTTTATGGTTTCTTTTTAGAGGTCGTCGGTTTTAATCCTGTATGGCACTGAGGATTTTCTTCACTATTCTCTACAAGGACGGACCCAAATTTTTTCATACGGTGACACTATATAATATAGATAAAAAATAATTACAATAAGCACGGTTTTTATCGACATGTTACCAATGTTCAATATCGTCCGATGTGTTTTCGCCTAATTCCACCGTTTCTTGCGATGTGTTTATATGTGAATCATTGAAAAAATTCATTTCAAGATGCATATGTGAAACCATATGAATAATCTGTAATGCTGGTTCACATATTTATATTCAAATAGATTCTTTTTTTTTCCAGATGTTTTTAATGAGTACATATGAACCTTCTTTTAACCGTTTTGTCTTATTTTCTCACAATATTTAACCTTTTTATTTGAATTAACCCCTAATATTTATATATAGTAAATATTCACAAGCTTTTTTGATCAAAAATTTTGAACCTTTTTTGGAAGATTTGAACCTTTGTCGGTAATTTGAATACCCATGAATCAATCACCTCTTGATAACTGTTTTTTTTTCTTATCCGTCATGAAATGACACGTCTTTACAGTTTATTTGTAAATAAACTTACAAATATGAGATGTTATTAATCATACATTTTTCTTAATTTTTATAAAGATTCAAATACTTGTACTCAAGCTTTAAACACTAGTACAATAGATTTTTTTATAAATATTGTGAAAAATGACCAAATTACCCTCACATGCAAGTCATGTGAGGGACTTAACGTCTTTATTTAATGGTCGTTAGATCCAAGGACCTAAACCAAGACAAAATACAAACCACAGGGTTTAAGATATAATTAGTGAAGTGAAGGGGCTAGTACTAGAGTTTTAATAAACCACATGGACTAATAATGTAATTCATTAGTAAATTATGTTTTCGTTCCTGTAGTTTATTGAAAATTGTGGATTTTGTCTTTTATGGTTTCAAAATTTTGGTTTTTGTCCTTATAGTTTGCAACTCATTTTTCTTTTCGCCCCTGATTTTAAGTACGAATAACACAAATATAAATGAATTATAAACCATAGATACAAAGTTTAACCATTAAGAACAAAATTAATGATGAAGTATAAACCATAGAGATGCCAATCGTAATTTCAAAACCATAGAGACAAAAACAAAATATTTCAACAAATCACAGGGACTAAAAACATAATTTACTCTTTTTTTCCTTCAAAAAAAATGAGTAAATTACGTTTTTAATCCCCGTGGTTTGTTGAAAATTTCTATTTTCATTCTTATTGTTTTGAAATTATGATTTTCATCCCTATGGTTTATAATTCATTACCCTTTTCGTCTTTATAATTTAAACTTTATAGTTTTTTTTCATCCATATGATTTACAATTCATTTATATTTTAGTTCTTTATACTTAAAACTAGTGTTTTTGTAGGGATGGTGATTTGGCCCGACCCGGTGGAGAACCCGCTCCACCTGACCCGGACGGGCCGAGGAATTCCCGCAAAAACGGGTCTGGGGACCGAGGTCGGGGATACCCGGTAGACGCAAACCGGGGTCGGGTGACATACCCTCCAACCCGCCCGATATCCGGTATATATATATATATATTAAATTTATACTTTTTTATATATTTTATATATATTAAATTTATCCCTAAGTATGTTTTCTGTTTTGAATTTTGACTTTCCCCTTTCCTAATTCCTAATATAACTCTCGGACTATAACACCCCGAATTCTGAAAACCTATGTTTTATTCTTCTCTATTTGGAACCTTCTGATCTTATGAATTTATCTATACATTATCGAGGTTGTTTGGTTTAAGCATCGAGGATTGAAAAACATCAAAATTTGGGGATTTTGGGCTGCTCGCGATTATGCCCGCGAGAGTGACATTGTGTCACAATCGCGGAGGGCACAATCGCCGGAGGTCGATGACCTACGGTACATTTCTCTCGATTGTGCCACGCGAGAGTGACAGGGTCACAATCGCAGGATACTATCGCCCATCTTGTACCGCGGGTGAGTGGTCCCTCGCGACTATGCCCGCGAGAGTGACAAATGTCACTCTCGCCGTGTCACTATCGCCGACGGGGGTTTGGGTATAAATAGTGTAGGTCGCGATTTCAGTCATTTATATCTGATTTTAGGGTTTGGTGTGCAATTCTCTTTGCCGAAAATCAGTAAGTATGTCTTCCTTACAACCTCTTTCATCATTTATGGTGATTCTAAGTCATTAATGGTGGTCCTTAACATTTAGGAAGTATTGTGGTGAGCTCTCAAGGGTCTTTCATCTCCTCCATTCCTAGGGTTTGGTTTCTTTCTTAAGGAAACTACCAAGGTGAGTTCTTACACTCTTTATAAAACCTTATACATGTCAAATGCGAATTTTAAATGCCTAAACATCTCCTTTTATATATCTGATTGTGGACTTATACCAAGTCTAACTTTTGGAGATTTTTAGGGTTTATAAACATTTTATGAAATAGAAGTGACAATATCTTGATAATGTTTCTACAACTTACTTGTACTTGGGAAATGTATTTTATGGAATGGATTCCATTTATATAAACTTGTGTTTGGAAATAATGAACTTTTAGGTTAACTGCTGATAAGTTTATATGTTGAGATTTAGCATGTTTGGGATTGAAGCATATAAGGGTTGATTTCTTTTCAACTAATGACATTTTGATAAATAATGGGAATTAGTCATTATGAAAATTACCTCTTAGACAATCCATATATATTTTATCAAATGTTAGAGTACTCGTTTGGCCTTGCGGGCTTTATGTGGCATAATTGCTTGCATTGGGAGTCATGACCCCTATTTACTATAGTATTACGACATCGGATGAGGATTTCAACATGATGACCTTTCGCGGTCGAACCTTTCGCGGTCGAACCTTTCGCGGTCGAAGCTTTCGCGGTTGAACCTTTCGCGGTTGAAGTTGACTTTCCGTGGGTGTAAGTTTAAGGCCACTTAGCCTGACATCCCTTGCGTATACTTTTTATGTGTATTGGCTTTACTGACTTATCAAATGGCTTACTTTTGTGTTCCGTCATTTGTGTTAGTAAGCGGGTCTCCCCCGTAAACCCAAGAGGTAATTGTCACGGTAAAAGATTTTATTACTATTGTCATAAATCTAAATCTTTGGTTTACCTTTATAATTGTTTATGTCTATCGGAAAATGTTTGACCTCACTAGGCTTTAGCCTAACACTTTTTTTTAAATGATGTGTATAACAGGTCAGGCTAGCGGTGGGGCTCGTCGGGATTGAGTGGATGGCTCGAGGGCCAAGAGCGGTCTTTTTGGGAGTTTTAGTGACCGACATGTTTTGTTAGCGGACATACTTTTGGAGGAATAGCTACACCCGAACTTAATCTGTCTTGTCTAAGTTAGATTATTAGGTTGTTGAATTGTATTCCTCATTTGTTTAGCCTTGTAACTGTCGTCATATTATTCCCCGTTTTGGGATGATACTTTTGGGCTTGTTAAGCAGGTTTTAATTATTTTGGATTGGCCATTTTACAGCCGTCATATTGCAAAATTTTCGAATTTTATTTCTCTAAATTTTAGGATGTTATAAGTTGGTATCAGAGCTTTAGTTTAAGTGAACTAGGTGTGGATGTAGAGTACCTAGACTTAAAGTGTGAAAGTTAGGCAATGATTGTGTGAGATTGGGTAGACTCTTAAGATAGGATGGTCTTAGAGTCAACGGGAGCTACATAAATTAAGAATTATGGTGATGGGAATGAAAATTTTTATGTATCGCATGTTCATAATTTCGCCTAGCTAACGTTATTATGAAGATGTTTTACGTGATTATGCTTGTTTTCCGTTGTTATAATAATTAATGAAGTAGTAGGATGTCTCCATGTTTATATTTTGTTCATCTTCATCTCACCTATATTCTCGCGTGTGTGGCAGACTATGGTTAATACGCGTAATCGGCCAGAAGGGCAGGATACGGCGGCATCTACGACTGACCAACCGAGGGTAACAAATAATGAATTGCCCCCACCTCTGGTAAACGCATTGGGTGGAGGACCGGAGTTCATACCCCGCCGTAACATAGCCGTAACTCATCCGATTTTGGAAGAAGTAACCCCGGAGACCAGAATGATGGATCGGATGATGCAAGCCATAAGTGCCGTTATGGCCCAGCAGCAGGAGGTGTTTCTGAAATTGTTGGAAGACCGGGATGCCACCCACCGCAGAAATGAGACCGTGGCGGAAAACGTCATAGTGGCAGGATCTGGGGGTTCGGGACCCCGTATCCTTACCAATGAGACGGCAACCCCGATCACCAGACCTGAGACAAATTCTTGTACTTTCAAGTCGTTCCTCGGGTGCCGACCGCCAGAATTCAAAGGATCAGATGACCCGGCCGCTTGTGTAGGCTGGATTAGAGAGATGGAACAGGCCTTCCGCTCTAGTGAATGTGGAGAGAGCCAGAAGGTAATTTTCGGCTCACGGATGTTGAGGGGTACGACTCTCACGTGGTGGGATGTGTATTCCGCCTCAATAGAGGCAACTATTCTGGAAAAGCTTTCTTGGGAAACTTTCAAGGAGAAGATGCTAGAGGAGTATTGCAATGAACGGATAATGGACCGGATCAAGGACGAGTTTCAGAACCTGAAGAAAGGCAATCTATCCGTGAAAGAGTACACCCGACGGTTCATAGACAAGCTGGGTTTATTGGGACATCTGGTCCCTACCGAGAAGGAAAAGGTCAAGGCTTACACGAAAGGTTTACCGTCAGAGATGATGAATCTGGTCCGGGTATCCAAGGCCGCTACCCTAAGAGCGTCAATTGAAGAGGCACAGTTGGTGGAAGACTCGTTTGAGCCAAATAAAGTTGAGAAGAGCGGGAGTACCGAGAAGAGAAGATGGGAGGGAAATTCTGCACCCTCCAAGAGATCGAAACCTTTTAACAATAACTATAGGGGAACCGCCCCTAGGAGGGAAGCTTCATGGTGCCAGAGTTGTCGAAGCAAGCACACCGGTCCTTGCAATACGGGATCTATTCCATGCTTCAAATGTGGCAAGCTCGGCCACAACTTTCGTGATTGTCCGATCAAAGGACAAATTTGCTTCGGATGCAAGGAACCGGGGCACATTAGAAGCGAATGCCCCAAGGCGAGGACGAGTTTTAGCGGAGGAAAGAAAGTGGACCCTCCGAAGGCGACAGGAAGAGCATTTCAGATGACGGCCGAAGAGGCAAAGGCTTCACCGGATGTAGTGACGGGTACGTTTCTCCTAAACTTCGTACCTGCACATGTTTTGTTCGATTCGGGAGCTAGTTTCTCGTTTGTATCAAAAATGATTTGCCCAAAACTATCCATGCCCACTACTAGTTTAGAAGATGCGTTAGTGGTAGAGCTAGCGGATGGTGACCAAGTAGTGATTCGAGAAATTCTCAACGGATGCAAGTTAGAAATTGAAGGAAAAGAGTTTCCGATCAACCTCATGCCGATGACTATCGGGGGATTCGATGTTGTTGTCGGAATGGACTGGTTGGCGAGTAACCAAGCGAAGATTCTTTGTGCCAAGAAGTTGATCCGAATTTCGGGTTCGGATGGTCATGCGGTGATCGTGTATGGTGAAAGACGAAAGGGTGAAATGGCGATCATTAGTATGGTGAAGGCACGAAAGTGTTTGACGAAAGGATGCTCATCCTTTTTGGCATATATGATAGATGCCAAACTCGAGAAGAAGAAGTTAGATGATGTCGGGGTGGTAAGGGAGTTTCCCGAAGTATTCCCGGATGACTTGCCTGGTTTACCACCCGACCGTCAAGTAGAGTTTAAAATTGATTTAACGCCGGGAGCGGCCCCGATAGCCAGAGCTCCGTACCGTTTGGCTCCGTCGGAAATGAAGGAAATATTGAGTCAATTGCAAGACCTCTTGGAAAAAGGGTTCGTGAGACCGAGCTCGTCACCTTGGGGAGCACCGGTCTTGTTTGTAAAGAAGAAAGATGGTACCATGCGGATGTGCATCGATTATAGGGAATTGAATAAGGTGACCGTGAATAATAAATATCCACTCCCTAGGATCGATGACTTGTTTGACCAACTTCAAGGATCGGGTTGTTTTTCTAAGATTGACCTACGTTCGGGATACCATAAAGTGAAAGTCAATGAGGAAGACATTCCGAAAACCGCTTTTAGAACGCGTTATGGTCACTACGAGTTCTTAGTGATGCCATTCGGTTTGACGAACGCTCCATCCGTGTTTATGGACTTGATGAACCGCGTGTGCCGACCCTTCCTCGATAAATCGGTCATTGTGTTCATCGACGACATTCTCATCTACTCAAAGGATGAATCTGAACACATGCATCACCTCCGGAATGTTTTGGAAGTCTTGAGGAAAGAAAAGCTTTATGCAACATTCTCCAAGTGCGAATTTTGGTTGAAGAAAGTGCAGTTCTTGGGGCACGTAGTCACGAAAGATGGAGTGAAGGTGGATCCGGCAAAGATTGAAGCCATGATGAATTGGGAAACTCCTAAGAACCCATCCGAAATTCGAAGTTTCTTGGGTTTGGCGGACTATTATCGAAGGTTCATTCAAGACTTCTCTAAAATTGCTTCATCGCTAACGTCGTTGACCAAGAAGAATGCAAAGTTCATGTGGACTGAGACACAAGAAAGGGCTTTCCGAACATTGCAAAGGAAGTTATGTGAAGCTCCAATCTTATCGTTACCCGAATGATCGGATGATTTTGTAGTCTATAGTGATGCATCCAAGATGGGGCTTGGATGTGTACTCATGCAAAGGGGAAGGTGATTGCCTACGCGTCAAGGCAATTGAAGGTGCACGAGAAGAATTACCCCACACACGATTTGGAATTAGCGGTCGTGGTTTTCGCACTAAAACTATGGCGACATTATCTTTACGGCACGAAGTGTACCTTGTACACGGATCACAAGAGTTTGAAGTACGTTTTTGAGCAAAAAGAACTCAACACGAGACAAAGAAGATGGATGGAGTTACTCAAGGACTACGATTGCGAACTACTCTACCATCCGGGTAAGGCGAATGTAGTGGCGGACGCCTTGAGTCGAAAAGAGTATAGTGGAAGACTCCAAGCTAAACTCACAAGAATTGAATTGATATCAAGTCTCATGGAGAGGATCAAAGAGTCACAAATCGAAGCTTGAAGGAAGAAAACCTCAAAGATGAAGTGATGGTCAATCAACGATTACTCTTGACTGAAGATAGTCGAGGAATAAAATGTTTCAACGGGCGAGTTTGGGTACCAAAGTTTGGTGGAAACCAAGAACTACTCTTGGAAGACACACATAAGTCCAAATACTCAATTCACCCAGGAAGCACCAAGATGTACCGTGATTTGAAATTACATTATTGGTGGCCAATTATGAAAATGGATGTGGCACACTACGTGGAACGATGTGTGACTTGTTCGCAAGTAAATACCGAACATCAACGACCTTATGGGAGCCTCCAATCGCTTAAAATTCCCGAGTGGAAATGGGACAAGATTACCATGGACTTCGTGACCAAACTACCGAAGACGTTGAAGGGAAACGACACCATTTGGGTCATCGTCGATCGATTGACGAAAAGTTCCCACTTTCTAGCGATGCGGGAAACCTTGCCAATGGATAAGTTGGCAAAGCTCTACATAGACGAAGTAGTCTCTAGACACGGTATACCCTTGTCGATAGTTTCCGATCGTGATAGTCGTTTTACGTCAAGGTTTTGGGGAGCTTTACACCAAGAGTTGGGCAAGCGAGTGAATTTGAGCACGGCTTATCACCCACAAACGGACGAACAAAGTGAAAGGACGATTCAAACGCTTGAAGATATGCTTAGATCATGCGCGATCGATTTTGGCGGTAGTTGGGATGCCCATTTACCTTTGGTGGAATTTGCGTACAACAATAGTTACCACTCTAGTCTCGGGATGGCACCATTTGAAGCTTTGTACGGACGGAAGTGTAGAACCCCTGTGTGTTGGTTAGAAGCGGGGGAGAAGCAGTTTGTCGGCCTAGAAATTGTGCAAGAGACGGCCGACAAAGTCAAATCAATTCGAGAGCGGTTGAAAGCGGCACAGGATCGTCAGAAGAGTTACGTCGACAAAAAGAGAAGACCGGTAGAGTTTCAAGTGGGAGATCGTGTGATGTTAAAGGTGTCCCCTTGGAAGGGATTGATTCGGTTTGGGAAGCGCGGGAAGCTAAGTCCCCGTTTCCTAGGGTCGTTTACTATACTCGAACGCATCGGGCTCCAAGCTTACAAATTGGATTTACCGCCGGAGATGGATGGGATTCACCCCACTTTCCATGTGTGCTATTTACGGAAATGCTTAGCGGAAGAAGAAAGTGTCATACCTTTGTCCGAGATTCGAGTAGAGGATAACCGTTGCATCGAAGAGCCCGAGTCCATTTTGGAAAGGGTAATTAAGAAGCTCCGACATAAAGAGGTGGCGATGGTAAAGATTCAATGGAGACACCACCGCGGCACCAATGTGACTTGGGAAGCGGAAGAAGACATGAGGCATAGATACCCTCATTTGTTCAGTTAGTAGGATTTCGGGGACGAAATCATTTCCATGTTGGGGAGGATTGTAACACCCCGAATTCTGAAAACCTATGTTTTATTCTTCTCTAGTTGGAACCTTCTGATCTTATGAATTTATCTATATATTATCGAGGTTGTTTGGTTTAAGCATCGAGGATTGAAAAACATCAAAATTTGGGGATTTTGGGCTGCTCGCGATTATGCTCGCGAGAGTGACATTGTGTCACAATCGCGGAGGGCACAATCGCCGGAGGTCGATGACCTACGGTACATTTCTCGCGATTATGCCACGTGAGAGTGACAGGGTCACAATCGCAGGGCACTATCGCCCATCTTGTACCGCGGGTGAGTGGTCCCTCGCGAATATGCCCGCGAGAGTGACAAATGTCACTCTCACCGTGTCACTATCGCCGGCGGGGGTTTGGGTATAAATAGTGTAGGTCGCGATTTCAGTCATTTATATCTGATTTTAGGGTTTGGTGTGCGATTCTCTCTGCCGAAAATAAGTAAGTATGTCTTCCTTACAACCTCTTTCATCATTTATGGTGATTCTAAGTCATTAATGGTGGTCCTTAACATTTAGGAAGTATTGTGGTGAGCTCTTAAGGGTCTTTCATCTCCTCCATTCCTAGGGTTTGGTTTCTTTCTTAAGGAAACTACCAAGGTGAGTTCTTACACTCTTTATAAAACCTTATACATGTCAAATGCGAATTTTAAATGCCTAAACATCTCCTTTTATATATCTGATTGTGGACTTATACCAAGTCTAACTTTTGGAGATTTTTAGGGTTTATAAACATTTTATGAAATAGAAGTGACAATATCTTGATAATGTTTCTACAACTTACTTGTACTTGGGAAATGTATTTTATGGAATGGATTCCATTTATATAAACTTGTGTTTGGAAATAATGAACTTTTGGGTTAACTGCTGATAAGTTTATATGTTGAGATTTAGCATGTTTGGGATTGAAGCATATAAGGGTTGATTTCTTTTCAACTAATGACATTTTGATAAATAATGGGAATTAGTCATTATGAAAATTACCTCTTAGACAATCCATATATATTTTATCAAATGTTAGAGTACTCGTTTGGCCTTGCGGGTTTTATGTGGCATAATTGCTTGCATTGGGAGTCATGACCCCTATTTACTATAGTATTACGACATCGGATGAGGATTTCAACATGATGACCTTTCGCGGTCGAACCTTTCGCGGTTGAAGTTGACTTTCCGTGGGTGTAAGTTTAAGGCCACTTAGCCTGACATCCCTTGCGTATACTTTTTATGTGTATTGGCTTTACTGACTTATCAAATGGCTTACTTTTGTGTTCCGTCATTTGTGTTAGTAAGCGGGTCTCCCCCGTAAACCCAAGAGGTAACTGTCACGGTAAAAGATTTTATTACTATTATCATAAATCTAAATCTTTGGTTTACCTTTATAATTGTTTATTTCTATCGGCAAATGTTTGATCTCACTAGGCTTTAGCCTAACACTTTTTTTAAAATGATGTGTATAACAGGTCCGGCTAGCGGTGGGGCTCGTCGGGATTGAGTGGATGGCTTGAGGGCCAAGAGCGGTCTTTTTGGGAGTTTTAGTGACCGACATGTTTTGTTAGCGGACATACTTTTGGAGGAATAGCTACACCCAAACTTAATCTGTCTTGTCTAAGTTAGATTATTAGGTTGTTGAATTGTATTCCTCATTTGTTTAGCCTTGTAACTGTCGTCATATTATTCCCCGTTTTGGGATGATACTTTTGGGCTTGTTAAGCAGGTTTTATTTATTTTGGATTGGCCATTTTACAGCCGTCATATTGCAAAATTTTCGAATTTTATTTCTCTAAATTTTAGGATGTTATATCTCATCTCACAAATCACATTCAAACTCTCAGGCTCTCACCACCATCGACGTGAAGTGAATCGTCCCCTTACCGACTCTCACCACTATCATCGTCCTCTTACCGCCATCGTCTGCCATAAGCCTACAACGCCGCTGCACGCTTGCACCACCAGTAGTCCAACACCACCGTTGTTGCCGCTGCACTCCTACACCACCTCAGACCCAGTCCTCACTCTTTCCAGTTTCCATCTTGACCGGGTCGGGTAAGCGGGTACGAAAACGGGTTAACGGGGGCGGGTATTACCGGGTTTTGAACGGGGCCGGGTAGTCGATCCCCGTACCCACCGGGGTTGGGTAAGGAAATCTCCGCCCCAAACCCGCCCCGTTACCATCCCTAGTGTTTTAACCTTAGGGACGATAATAGAAAATGAATTACAAACCATAAAAACGAAAAAACGAAATTTCTAAACCACAGAGACGAAATACGTAATTTTTAGCAAACCACGGGGACTAAAAAAAACAATTTACTCTTATTTTAAAAATGGCAACTCAAAATCAACCACACCAACAACTCGATAAACGACATTCACGTGTGAATAAAAGGCGGTTGGTGGCGGTGGTGGTGGCGTCGCTGCTGCTGCATCCGGCGGATTTCCCTTTCATCACTTCATTTTGTGAAACCAAATCCCTAAAAACAACAACAACAAGATATGGCGGCGATTTGTACCTCCGTTCATTTTTCTTCGATTTCGAAATCACCGCCTCCACCATCACTAGTTGTAGTGACTTCCATATTGTCCTCATCTTCATCTTCTTCTTCTTCATCTAGGTTATCAATTTCAAGGTTTCTAACTCACTCTCCGGCTCGGAGGATGAAGGCGGCGTCGGCGGTGAAGAAACTTGTTTGTATGGCACCTGAGGAAGAGAAATTGACTCGCCGTAACCCTCTCGATTTTCCTGTTGTAAGCATCTTGTTTTTATTCTATGTGTTTGTATTTCAACTGGATGTCTAGGGTTTCAATTGATTGATGCTATGTTCTAGCTAATTATGTTGTGTGTTCTAATCTTCAGTCGATTACTTGGTAGCAGCTTACAACTTATTTCACTGTAAAATCTATAATTTTTATGTCCATGTGGTCTTAGTGGCGTATTGAGTAAGATTGTAGCGGGAGCTTCCCCAACCAATTAAAAACAAGCTCCTTCCATCTATGAAAAACCTCTCCAAAACAAAAACCCTACTAATCAACTTTATCTATACAGTTCTTAATGAAAAACCAACCGTAACAACCTTGAAGTGTTTAATTTAGGTATTATGCATCTGAAATATGATAATTATCAACATTTCCGTCTAAGCCAACTAGTTTAAATCTCTGGTCTCTTCAGAAAATGGGTGTAAATTAAAGCTAGATCAATATTAGACCAGTATGTTCTTCAGGTGCTGATCGAGGTAATCATAAATTGGCATTTATTTATTTCCTAGAGTTAAAATAAAGTTATAGGGTATGCAAATTTAGGGTTTTTTAAATAGTGTTTGTAGGGTAGATACTGTGGAATTAGTATGGATGTTTGTTGTTTGTAAAATTGTATCGGTTGGGTTAAAAAAGCTGAAGAATGAAGATCTCTGATCTGCAAATGTTAAGGACAATTATGTTGGATTGTTGGGGGATTTCTGGGGATTAGTGAGAAAATAGTGGTTAAGAAACTTGGATAAAACTTGAGATCGCGCGAAGGCTCGCTTCTTATTTCGACCCAAATCTGCCTGGGTATTACGAAATTCACTCGGGGATAATCTCGAATTTTCCGTACCGGTTTTGGCAGAAATCGTTCCCTTTTCAACTTAGATCTATTAATGCTGAGAATAACTCTCCATTAAATGGAAATGGTTAGCATGAACCATCTGCTAGCGTGAACAATATTAGAAACTCACCATACAAACCAACAAATCAGATCCTAGAGTTTAACCACCGGGGGAGAACGGCACTGAAGGGTCTTTAATAAAAGCTTCGCCAGTACTGAACCGCCTACTCTTTAAAGCCCTACCATTAGATTTAATAAAATGAAAATTGCTTGCCCTCAGTAATAAAAACCGCAGACTTGTTTCATAGTTTTCAACTGAGCCGCGGTAACACACTGAGAGGTCATTTAAGGGCCCTAAAACCCTGTTTTAGGTTCTAGTTAGCTTACATGAGTGTGTACTCCATATCTTCTAGCCCGTGTTATAGTTTAACTAACAACCCCATATTCTCTTTGTGAATCCAATTACATAAAATAGACCAATGATTTCACTAAAATCACCAACAAATTATGCATCATGAATAGGAAAGAAACCAACACGACACAATCATAAACCATCAACATTAATCACTTAGCATCTTGATGTAGTCCTAGAGCTTTAGAAATTAGAAGGATCGTTTATGGTGCTTAAATACCAAGTTGCTAATGGAAGAATCAACAATCACATTCACAGGCGCTCGAAAGTCGGACACTGTAATCATTCTTGTTCGAGTGGAATCATTCGATTTCTAGTGAAATTCCAGCTCTGAGACATTTACTCTGATTTAGTGCAAGGGTAACCCATAATGTTCTTCTACTCCATGTCTCCAAAATATGATTTATTTGTTCACTTTATTGTTTGATTAAAATACTTGGCTTTCTAAAGTTTTTTTTTTCTTTAACTCTTTGTGTCTCGTATATTGCCATTTGGTGAAACAATGTTTCGTGCGTTGAATTCTTGAATCA
Source organism: Arctium minus (assembly GCA_954870635.1). NCBI lineage: Eukaryota > Viridiplantae > Streptophyta > Magnoliopsida > Asterales > Asteraceae > Arctium > Arctium minus. Next base: position 3,365,090 of record OX941087.1, read on the forward strand.
TAGAAATTTTCGAAATTGTTGCGTTGTATTTGTATTTAACTAAATATTTATGTCAATTCTTGTTAGTAGTAGGTCACTGAAACATGGAAAGGTAAAACTGTTCCTTTTCCCCTTTCTTCTTTTTACCTGCACTTCTTTTCTCATGGTCCTGAATGCTATTCCAGTAAGGGTGCGTTTGGTACGCATGACAAGACGGTACAAAAAACTTGTTGCACGTTTCGAACAGCATTAGACTGTGACAAGAGTAGGACATGTTTTTTGTCCCACACTTTGGTGTGGAACAAAAATCAACAATACGAGATAAGATTGATAAATTACTAAACTACCCTTGTCAAATTAAAACCCTAAAACCTTCCACAATTTTTTCAACGGCCTACCTCACTCTCTTGCCCAAGCAATCCCGTCCTATCCAATCCCATCCGGTCCAGGCAATGACCATGGATTAGAGATGCACAAAAAAGCCCAAGCCCGTCCTTAAAATGCCCAGGCTTAGTGATCCCGAAGCCCGGTCCAGGCCAGGCGTCAAAGCCCGATCATGCCGGATTTTTGGGGGCAGGCCCGGGTCTAGGTCCGGCCCGAAAAAGTCCCGCCTGAAAAAGCGATGGGACCCTTTTTCAACCCCAAAGCGCGGCCCGTGCTTAAGAAAGCCCGGGCCCTTTTTAACAGGCTTGGAAGCCCCGGTCCCTGGCCCGAAAAAACCCGGGCCTTATGCATCTCTACCATGGATGTAAGTAGATTGCGGAACCATGTAAATATTATGCATATGATTGATCTTAGCATGATTCTTTCATAATATGTGAAATGAAGCATCATCTACCGGGTTCACGTACAATCTCACTCGTTATATATCGTAGTGAAAAACCGTTAACCAAATTATGGTATGATCTTGCAGGAATGGGAGAGACCGAAACCAGGCAGAAGGCCCGATATATTTCCTCAATTCAGCCCGATGAAAACACCATTACCGCCCCCATTGCCATATGACCCCCCTGCAGAAGACGAAGAAGAGGAAGACGGAGAGAACAGAGAAGAGGAAGAAGATGATCCAGATAGGGAACAACCAGAAAACCGCTTCCGTGCTCACTCGTAATTATCGACCAGACCCGATTTTGTTAGCGATTTGGTAAAACGAGGAGTTTACGGAGAACGTTGATGATACCGATGAACGACTTGTAGATGACGTGATGCTATTGAAGTTATTGTATTTAGTGAGCCATAGTTGAGTCATGAGTGTATCTTTAGATCTTGATTTCGAAACTTGTTGTTTTTTTATAATGTAAACTGGTATACGATATTTGCGGAGTTATTGTCGTTTTGGACTCTTTTGTTGTTCGAATCCGACTATGATGTAGTGGAAATATCATCTTCTCCGAGTTCGAATCAAGGTGTTGCTGAAAAACGCAAATGCAAAAAGAATATCAAATTCTCGAATGCAAAAAAAGAAACTCATTGTGATTTGGTGTGAGAAGTGTTTTTTGGTTTTTCGTTAAGTCGTGTACGGATAAAAGCTATTTGTGGGGATTAATTTGTCTATATAGATTGGGAAGGTTTTTTTCATAGATGGAAGGAACGTGTTCTTTAATTGGGAGAGACGGGTTTGGAAAAAACTTGGCTTTCTGTATAAAGTTTTCCCTAGAAACTTACTGAATATATCATTTTCAATATCATTAAGCTACTATCAAACTGTCATGTATAGCTAAATGAATAAGTTGCGAGTCTCCTTAAGGTGTCGTTTGTTTTTTAAGAGGTTTGAAGTCTGAAGTCCCGTAACATTTGGAGGCGTCTTGAGAGAAAGAATAACATATGAACTGATGTGGCGATAAGGGGTTTTAAGAAGTTAGGTCACCACTTCTTATTTCAGACGTATTTGACTATTTGAGTGTTAAGAAGTTCTGAAAATCGGAAAAAAAACAAACAGTCTAAATGTAACAAGATCTGAACGATTTAGACTTAAAGAGTCATTAAGAGTTTTTTAAAAAAAAAAAACGACCCCTAAGTTTATTAAGTTGATTTTGTCGATCGTCACTAATTGATAGCATCAATGGCAACTCATGTCCCCAGATAGTTCTTCGTAATACAAATTTTTTATGGTTTTCCCGTTAAAAATTCCTTTTACATTGGTAGCCAATATAGTAACACCCCAAAATCTGGGAAAAAAACGATTAATCTTTTTCTTATAATATATCAAATAGAGAATGTATTTATTTATGAAGGTCAACACTTGATTAACTAAAATGGCAAACCACAATTTAATATCAACGATATAAAAACAAACCTTACACAAGGTCTAGGTTAGAAACATGTGTTATTAAAACCTTGTAACAGTTGTTATTGTCAAACTACGGAAGATATCCCCTAATATCAAAATCCTCTAACAAGTACTTGATTCTTCACTTTGTCGCAAGTATCATTTTTCAACAAGGACCTGGTGTACGTGCCGACAATAAAAAGTGTTAAATTTAACGCCTAGTGAGTTCAAAGAATTTTCTTCTTTAATATAAAATGATAAAACTGAAATAATGCTATTTAGATCATAATTTCCCAAATGAAATGTAAAATCAACATATTTCTCAAAAACCCCAATTTTCGTGATGAAAAATCAGTAACCAAAACACTCATTCTAACATGAAACCAAAACTCAATACTCACACAAAACATGAACATGTTTAATATCCTACTTAAAAGTTAAAACAAATAAATACGAAAAAGAAAGTGTTAAGAATTTATTTATTAAAAAGAAAAAAAAAGGTTACAATTTTTTGTACCAGGAAATGTCGTTATTATAGAAGTAGACAAAGACAATTCATACTACAATTTCCTATATATTATTATTTGTTGTAGGATAAGTGTGTCATCGTCTAAAGGATATGATGATAGAGATAAAGATAGAGATAGAGATAAATATATCAGAGTTAGATTAGAACTGAAATATCTTGTGGTTATCTACTTGTAACTCATCCCTATTTAAAGGGCTTATGATTAATGAGAATTGACAGATTTCCTCTCTCTATTCTATTGTTATTTCGTTTCGTTTCGTTTTCCCTTTAACACGTTATCAGCACGTAAGCTCGAATATTAGCTTCTAACTGCCACTATCTGCCGCCACCAAACTAAACGCCTGCTACCATTACCGCTGCAGATCAACATTCTGTTAATTTTGTTCAAGTACGTATACTTATTCTCTATATACGTTTTGTGCTAATTGTACGCTTGAATTTTTTTTACTACCATGATTCATGAATTTTTTTCTATCTAAATATGCACATTGTTTGCTTAAATCTCAACCCCGTAGCATCATGCAACTCCGTCAAATTTTTTTTATTTTGAGAGAAATAATGTTAACTTGTTTTTTTTTTACCATTGAGATTGAATTCGGTATAAAATAGAGGTTGGACGTAGTGGAATAAGAGAGAATGACGGCCGGTTAGGGTTTTTGAGAAATCCATCATTTGTTAGAACAAATCCTTTGAATCTCTCTATATTTATGTTATATAATATATTTAAAAAAAAAAAATTCCTCCATTTTTCTTTTAATATGTATTTAATAGTTCATCTTTTTTTCAATCATAATTTTATATTATTTTTGTTGATTGAATTTGTTAAACATTGTGGATTAAATATTTTAGTCGTATCGATAAAATTACGGATTTAGTTAATATTGATTTGTTTGTTAATTGTTCTTTATTTAATATCTATTTATTTTATTACTATTAATTTAATTCAATATCATTTAATTTATCAATGTTAATTGTTATTTATTAACTTATTTCATTGGATGTGTTTAATTTAATTGTTAATTTTATTTACTTACATTAGTTTAATTTATTTCGAATGATTTATCTTACCCAAATGTTTATCTTAATTTAAGTTCCTACTTATCATTCTTATAATTAATTCTTGAAAGTTACACTTTCAACGTTCATAATTTTTTGGTGTTTTGATAAACGCTCCAAAAAAAATAACATAAAAATGTTAAAATATTATTCAAATGCTTATCTTGATTATGGGTTCCTACTCATCATTTTCAACCTTAATTCATATTTGGAAGTTACACTTTCAACCTCATATTTTTTGGATCATGTCAAAAGCTCCCATAATGCTGATATACAATAATTTTTCTGAATCTGATTTTATTTTTTTTGACCTCATGTCAAAATCTACCAATTAAATAAATCGCAAAATATCGACTGGATTTTGTCAAACGGGTGTAAACAGTCTTAAGGTTTGTAGGGATTTAAGAAATCCATGTGATTCCCCTACTACCTGGAAATCCAATAGATTGAGTGATTTCTTTTTCGCAAATTGAAATATTGATGAAGTATTATCAATAAAATTAAAGCATACAAAATCCAATATTGTTATGATAATGAAATTTCATAACCATAATCCATTTTCTTATCAATATATATATATATATATATATATATATATTATCCTTTATATATGTAAATGGTTGAAACAACTCATTCAAAAATCAACGTCGTAAACTCAAAAGAATCTAAATGAGTATATAAACCTCCTTTTGAAAAGGTACAAAAAAATACCTAAAATCCAACTCCCTATTGACTCTAAAACCAACCTCTTGAAAAGATACAAACAAATACTTTCATGTTTTGAGACGACATATAAATCCTAAATTTCATAGGAATACCTTTACTAGAAACCCCCAAAGAAACGTGGGATGTCCCGAAAGGGATAATCGGGAGTACTCGTGAATATGTACTTATCGAACTAATCGTACATTGGAATGAAACCCACTTACTCGATTACAAAAAAAGGTAACTGATGTCAACAAAGAAATATATCCAAAACGCATATCAATCTCTGTGGCAAGGAACTCACAGAAGATGACATGATTTTTAACATTATTTCCACCTTTCATATATAAGTAAATATAAATATAAGTTGGAATGCAACCTTTAGACAAACTCATCAACCTAATGAAAGTGGTTGAGAGACATAACAAGGTTCTTTCGAATAACACCACATATGTCGGGATAAAGAAAGTTCCTAATATCGATAGTGAAAGTGTTAGAGGTGGAAACAACTCCAAAGGATTGTGAGTTAAAAACAATTTCACACATGTGACATTTATGCACCATGTGGACGAGACCCTATAAAGGGTCAGGGTATTGGTAAGAGTCAGGAAGGATTTTTCAACACCTGGTGTAGGATACAACTACTACCCAGGTGATAATGGACAATCAAATAAGATATGCACTAAAAAGTGCTTCTATCAAAAAGGGAACACGTTGAAAATGAAATATAACATATTTGTTTTAATATTTAATATTGATTATGCATATGTTTCTTTGAAATTAATTTGAAGTACCAAAATTAATTTATTTGTTAAAGTAAAATCGAATATGTAACCATTATAGATGTAAATAAATACATCAAAACAAATACAAAAAATTTCAATATTCTCCGTTCCGTGTAGGAATGTATCGAAGAGAATTGATTTTTTTTGACTTATCACACAATCGAAAAAAAAAGATAGACTAATACTTGTTTTATAATACATCCAACCAAATTACTTAGACGATGAACTGTCACTCTCTTGTTGGAACAAGTTTAATAGGAACCTTGTAAAAATATTCGTATCAAATGGAAATGAAAATGAGCATATATACATAAATTCCAATGAATATGAAAGGAAACATATATCATGGAAACTAATGTGTCAAACTAGTAGATTACTGGGTCATCGAAACATATTTTGTCACCAATAAAGAACTTTTGGGGGCAATAACATATATATGTTTTGACATGACCATGTGGGACACCGTGGTTATGACATAGTGATCTGTGTATTGCAAAATACACAGACACATTCTATTTCGAGTGAAAGGCAAAATGAGGCAAATTGCAACTGTTGACTTCTGAAGTATAAGAAACAACATTGCTATCATAATATGCCCTCTCGAATACATAAACTTTTGTATATACCCTAATCCTTAGCCAATACAAGAATGAGATCGTACTAAAGCTAAGGACATTATACAAAAATATTCCATTGTTACAAGGTGATATTTATGGACATAAACATCCAGAATGCGGACCATTAAAGTACTTTATGGTTCTGGTTTCGACACGATGAACACATGTCGTATTATTGTCCACATGAAATACTGCACTCCTAGCACTAGTTATACATTTAAGGGCTCACCACCCTTATTATTTCATCAAGTCTACATGACTTGGAATGCTGGAGAATTTACATCATAAGGATTTGATGTTAATTGCATATGTATTAGGATCAATGTAGAGTTTCCTATACCCCATGTGTATATATAAAATGGTCTCATAGAAGTTGTTATCAAAAGAATATGATGACATCTAGGGTATTAGTAATGCGCACCAATTTACCCACATCTACCTGGGATTATGCAATTATTATATGCAGTTTTTTTTTTCGTTTTTAGACCCACTGCTTGCTACCCAGTCTCATGCGTACCAGTTGGTAACTGGATATAGGGGTGTGCAGAAAGTCAACCGATCCAATAGGAACCGACCGATCCAATAGGAACCGACTGACAATGATTGGATATCCAATTGTAATTGGATCGGATCGGATCGAAAATTTTGACATCCAATTGGATCGGTTCGGTTCTTGGATGATGGTCCATAACCGAACCGAACCGAACCGAATTCACCATCCAATACCAACCGACCGAACCGAACCGATATAAACCGACCAAATACTAATTATTAATATAAAATTATATTGTTTATATATAAATTTATAAAAATTATGGAATATTATATTATATTTATACATATGAATTGTTGTAGATTGGATTTAAAACATTGGATGGATCTCATCCGATCATCCATCGGATGTCGGATGGATACAATCCGATCATCCATTGGTTGGATCCAATTCGATCCAATGGACATCCAATAAAAATATCCATTGGATGGAACCGAACCGATCCAATCATCCATTGGATTGAAAAAATCCAAGATCCAATGGATGATTGGATCGGTTCGGTTGGAAAAATCCAACATCCAATAGATGATTGGATCGGTTCGGTTGGGCTCACATCCATTGGATGTCAACCGATGAACACCCCTAACTGGATATAAGTCTGATACTTTACATTTACGCATGTTTGATTATATGTGCCAATTGCGCCCCCACAGCGCATCGAAATGGGTCCTTAAAGACGATTTGGTAAATGTTGGATATGAACCCCCAACAATTATCCGCTAATTATAATATTTGACTAGTGATCTCTTTACCGCTAGATTTGCGGGTTGTCACTTTCATGAGACAGTCTTCCCGTCGTTAGGAGGAGATAGGAAAAAGGATTTTCCATGGGAACGACAGGAAGTGTCATTGAATATTCCCACTCTGTCTCATTTTGATCCCCAAAACTTCACAACGTAATGTTGAAGTCAAACGAATCAGACTCGATACCTGATACGTTTAATATTCCAAAAGTGACAAGATCACATATGCGAGCTGCAAATATACTCGCAAGGTTAAAAAGTCCCCAACAGGGGCACAACGCCGTTGGAAAGTGCGTTGCAATCACACATAGTGGAGGTGTGGTTGAGGTCGTAGCTACCAAATGGAAGTGGTGGAAGCTACTTGGTTCGATAGATACTATTCTAAAGGAAGAGAATAGTGAGGCACATCCATTTATCATCAATACACAAAACTCTCATGAGATTGTCTCTAATTATAATTATGTCCATGAATCATCACTGGAGGACGCTCCAAAATTAATATTGATTCTAGAGATGAATATTAATCTCAAATGAACTATGAGAGTACATATGAGTCGATGGACAAATCATATATAATCATTGATGATTTATTCGCATATACAATGGCTCATAAAATGATCGAGCACGACGACATCGAACCAGGCTCGGTTGAATTATATCAACAAAGAGCATATTGACCTAAATGTAAAGAAACAATCCAGAAATAATTATATTATTTGACAAAGGATCGGGTATTTGGTCTGGTAGTGCTAACCTACCAAGTGTAATGCCCGTAGGACATAACTCAGTCTTTGTCAGAAAGCGTAATGAGAATAATGAAGTCCTAATATGTAAGGCTCTCCTTTGGCGCAAGGTTTCTCACACCGCTCTGGATTGACCACGAGGAGACTTACTCTCTCATGATGGATGTTATGACATCCAAATAATTTATTAGCATAGTTTCCGAAGGACTGGAAATGCAACTCATGGATGTGGTTACTACGTATCTCTATAGGGATCTAGATTTAGAGATATATAAAGTACTTGATGATATTACATTACCAAAATCAAGTAACTCTAAACCACGAAATGTGTTTTCAATAAAATTGAAATGCCCACTTTATAGATTAAAGCAATCTAAGCGGATGTGGTATACCCGCCTAATGGAATACTTGATTGGGAAATGATATATAAGAACGATGAACTGTTCTCTTGCGTATTTATTATGGAAAACAAGTTCCAGATTTTCAAAGTAGCTCTATATGTCAATGTTATGAACATAATAGGCACTCTTGATGAAATGAGAGGAACCACGAGCTACTTAAAATCTGATTTTGAGAGGAAAGATCTTGGGAAGACTTGGTTTTGTCTAGATATTTGAGCTAGGACACCGAGTTTGTGAAATATTAATTCACCGATCGCATATGTCCAGAAAATAATCAGGCAATTTAATATGGACAAAGCGCATTCGGTTAGCACTCCCATGATCGGTTGAAGTGTCGGGTATAAGGAAAAATCCATTTCGTCTAAAGGATGATGACGAAAAATGTTGGGAGCTGGAATTCCCTATCTAAGTACAATATGCGCATTATCGTACTTAGCATAATACACTTGACCATACATTATATTTCTCAATGAACTTGTTAGCTAGATTTAGCTCAGCGCCAACGCAAAGTCATTGGAATGATATTAAATTAATATTTTGGAACCATTGACATGGGTTTATACTTTCCCTATAGAAAGAAAAATTGGATTGATAATGGAATTTCAATACCTACTTAGAATGTAAGCAGCAAAAGTACTAGCTCTTATAGAAAAACACCAAACAATGTCTTGGTATGTGTTTGCTGATATTAGGTATCTGTCTAACTCATACAAAGGTTGTTCCCAAACTGGATAAAGAATTACCACAAGGAACACGCCGATTGCTTGGAAGTAAACTAAGCAATCATTTGTAACTATCTCCTTGAACTAATCCAAGAATATTACTTTCCATGAGATAATAAAATAATGTATATGATTAAGGACTATCATTACATATATTAGAGGAGTTAGTAATTTTGGGTTCAACCAGTATCCTACTTGCATATATGGAAATGATGCATCATATATTGAAGAAATGAACATAAGATACATCAAGGTAATAACACAAAGCATATTCTGCTTAAGTTTATATACAATCAACAATAAAATAATCTCTTTTAGATTCAAGTGAATCAAGTAAGGTGTCAAAAGATTGTGACATATTTTACCAATTTATTACCATAAAACCATATATTGGAAAACGTGTAGAAAGTAAATGGAAATGTTTTCCAAACTCCTTTGATTAATGCACGAATCAGGGGGAGTAGTAGACAAAAGGGGGAGTCTACTATATTTGTGATATTGGTATGTTGTGCTCTTTCCTTCAACCAAAGTTTTATTTTTCCCATTGGGTTTTGTTCCTTGGTGTAAGATTTTAGTGAGACAACTGTTTATATACCATCATGCTTTCCTAACTCTCAAGATTAAAGTATGAATCTAAGAGAAAACTAGACTGAAGGATAAGTCTATGTATTGCAAAGAAGCTGGTGCGTTGTACTCTTTCCTTCGTCATATTTTTATTTTTTCCCACTGGGTTTTATTTTGGCATAAGGTTTTAACGAGACAACAACTGTGCACCACCACTCCTTTAACTCGGCACAAGGGGGAGTGTTGTAGGATAAGTGTGCCATCGTCTAAAGGATATGACGTTAGAGATAAAGATAGAGATAGAGATAAATATATCAGAGTTAGATTAGAACTGAAATATATCGTGGTTATCTACTTGTAACTCATCCCTATTTAAAGGGCTTATGATTAATGAGAATTGACAGATTTCCTCTCTCTATTCTATTGTTATTTCGTTTCGTTTCGTTTTCCCTTTAACATTATTATTATTTTATTTTATTTCATAAACATTGTTTTCCTTAAAACGAGCATCCTATGAGTCTATGACCATCTCCTTCCAAAGGACTTATTCGTCTTTTAATAATATATTTATTATAGAGTAAATTACTTTTTTCGTCCCCGTGGTTTGTTGAAAATTTCGATTTTCGTCCCTGGTCTCTACTTATTACACTGGTAGTCACTGTGGTTTGCATTTTGTTGCAATTTTCATCCCTGAAACTACACCGCTGTTAGTGGATGTCTATTAATTAAAATCATTTTTGTCTTTTCCTCAATGGCCCACTCCCATCCTCATCCCCCCCCCCCCCACACTCTCTCTCTCTCTCTCTCTCACACACACACACACACACACACACACACACTCACACACACATCATTTCTAAAAGAGAAAGAGCATCTCCACCATTGATGTTATATATACACACACTCATCTTACATATATATATATATATAGGGTGATATCAATTGGAAACCAAGTTTCATTGGAAACTTTGGAAACTAAATTTCAGCCATTGTTCTTTATAATCAATGGTTAATATTCATTTGAATTATATATGGTAGTAAATTAATTAATTTATTAATAATAAATAATAGATGAAAAGGGTAAATATGTCTTTTGATTTTGTGTCTCAAGTATGGCAAGAAATGTTTATTTTATTTAGATTACTTGCAGGGGCGGAACACAAGCTTTCCACCCGCAGGAGCCGGACCGAGGAACAGACTTAAATAAGGGTCACCGGTGGCACGTGCCACCGTATTATCTCTCCGCCGAAAGGTTAAAAAAAATCGTTTATAAAAGATGCAACTGTATCGTTTTAAAATGTGTCACCGTATGATATTCAAAAGTTGAAGAAGGTACGGTGCACCCTGTAATCAACCAAAAAACCAAAAAAAAAACTCTAGAAATCAACCCAAAAAACTTAAAAATCCCTCGAAATCGATAAAAAAAAACTTAAAAATCCCTCGAAATCAAGCAAAAAACTATAAAAAATTCTTCGAAACGGTGGAATTAGGCTAAACACACGTCGGGTGATGAATTGAATGCCATTCTATCAAAAACCATAAACTCACTTGACCGCTTCTATAAAAGTGGATTTTTTTTGCAACCTAAACCCCATTTCTAAGTTATCTATTCTCTTGAATCCACTAATCCTAAACAACAAAAATGTTGCATTTATTGTTATCATACATATGTTCAAGTTCTTATTTTCCTATCCCGTGCAATCTACAGAAAATTTGATCCAAAGAATCAAACAAATTAAAATCCAACCAAAGTAAAGTAAAATAAGTAATCAAACAATTTCAACCCTAACTAATCAATTAATCAAACAATTTCAACCCTAACTAATCAAGTAATCAAATAATTTCAAATAAAGTTAAACTAATCAATTAATCAAACAATATCAAAGAAAGTTAAACCTAGCTAATCAAACAATTTCAAACCTACTGACCTGCTGTGTTCCCGATGACCTACTGTGTTAAGGAGAGGCTGAGAAAGAGAGTGACTCGACAGAGAACTGAGAAGCAGAGCCGTAACACTAGTCGGTTGTGGCTGTCGACCTGCTGCTGTGAGTTACTGCCTCTACAGCCTACTGTGTGCGATAGAGAAGGGAGAGTCGGAGAGGAGATGAGCCTACCACTGCGATCGATTGATGAGACGTGATGAGAAGCGATTGTTGATTAACACAAAAGACACCATAACCGGTTGAATTTGAGGGTTTGGACTTGGACTAAAAAAAAGTCAAGTTTCTAATATTTTTATTGGACTCATGGATTGGACTGGATGGCTGGAGTGGAGGGGCCCAAATGAAAAAAAAATTATCACATAGTTGGAGCTATAGTCGTCAGTAGTTAATCTCAGAAAAAACGTAGGGGCCAGGGCCCCCAATTGCCCTAACTGAGTTCCGTCCCTGATTACTTGAAACCAAAATAAAATTTCCTACGCAATCTAAATTTTGATTTTTTTTACTATGAAAACGATGAGCATGTCTTTTCATCAAAAAAATTATTTTTCTTTTCAAATGTAAGAAAATATTTTTTTAATTTCATTTTATTATAAAACTTCCCACGCAATCTAATATTGTGATGAAACAGAATGAATTTGTGGATTACAGATTTCATTGGATTACAGATTTCATCAGGTTCATCGTGTTAGCATTATTATTTCATAATGAAAATAGATTCATCAGGTTCATCGTGTTAGCATTATTGTTTCATAATGAAACATGATGAATTTGTGTCATTTTTGTTAAGTTCCCATTTTTGTTTCATTACCTGTTCAGTTGCATATCCGTATATGAAAATAGATTCATCAGGTTCATCGTGTTAGCATTATTGTTTCATAATGAAAATAGATTCATCAGGTTTATCGTGTTAGCATTATTGTTTCATAATGAAAATAGATTCATCAGGTTTATCGTGTTAGCATTATTGTTTCATTATTACCATATATAAGCTAAATTAAAATTAAATAATTTACCTAAATTAAATATCTCATTTTTAAATTAATCAATGATTATTATTACCATATATAAGCTAAATTAAAATTAAATAATTATTAATATAATAATAATAATAGTTACCATATATATTATGAAATAATGTAAAAGACAAAAATAACTTTTTTCAATTAAAAAAAATAAAAAAAAAGAAATTCACTGATTGGTTGATTTCGGTTTCCAAAGTTTCCAATGTAATACTGGTTTCCAATTGATCGCTCCCCTATATATATATATATATATATATATATATATATATATATATATAGAGAGAGAGAGAGAGAGAGAGGCATCTCCCGTGTAAGACGGGAAATCCCCTCGTCTCCAACAACCTTCTTCGGTGTCCCCTCCGATGCACCATCATGCCTCGTCTCCGCGTAAGAACATGAAGAGATAATCATCTGCAATCCCGATGCACCTTCATGCCTCATCTTCTTTGGCCATAGACCCATTGTAACCCCATTGCACCATTAACAACACATCAAATTCTTGGCAACTGCAACCCCAAATTTTCAGGTTTCAGTTTCATCACAAATGGAGGTCGTCGGTGATGAAGACCGAAAGGTTTTCTAGGTGGGGGCCCCGGGGGGTGTCGAAGCAAAAGAGATAAAATATGGTGGGGGATTGACGGGGAAGGGTGATTGGGGAAGTGGGTTTTTTCTTGTGTTTGAGCCATGGAGGAGATGTTCACCGGGATGGGTCGTGAGAAGCACCGGAGAAGCAAAGGTCATGAGAAAGCGCCGGATAAAAGGACGGGAATTGGAGGTTTTTAGTTTTCGTGTGTGTATATGTAGAAATGCCAGGGATGAAAGCCGGTGACAGAAAAAAAAAAAGATTCACTCGTCATTTAACGACGTTAAAGCCAGGGACGAAAATCGCAACAAAATGCAAACCACAGTGACTACTAGTGTAATAAGTAAAGACCAGGGACGAAAATCAAAATTTTCAACAAACCACAGGGACGAAAAAAGTAATTTACTCTTTATTAGTATATTAAAAAATATATTTATTATTGTTTTCTATAAACCATTTCATTAAAGGTTTTGATCGCAAACAAACAAAAGCACTTTATGTCAGATTGTTTTGTTGGTTCATTTCATTTTTTTAAGTAACCCGTAATTAATTTTTAATGAAAATTTTAGTTTTTTAAAAAATAAATATTTAAATCAACCAACCCAAACCCAAAGGGTACCATACTTCTAAAAAAGGAGAAACAAAATAGTACTAGCAAACACATCCTTTCCACACGAGGAAGAAAATATGTTTGTTTCTTAGTAAAGTTATATTTATCTAAAGGTTGTTTGGTTGATTTATGGATCGATAAAGTTATCTGTATAGATTAATCTGTATATATAAATTGAGAAAAGTTTTTATAGATAGAAAAAATGTGTTTTTTAATTGAGAACACGTTTGAGAAAAACTTGGTTTTCTGCATAAAGCTCCACCATAAAATCTTATTGATTAAGTCATTTTTTATATCATCAAGGGGTTGTTTGTTTTTTTTTAAAAACCTCTTAATGACTCTTAAGTCTGAATCATTCAGACTTTTTTACACACCACCTCTTATTAATCATAACTAAAATAAGACTTCAGACTTTAGACCTCTTAAAAAACAAACGACACCTAAGTCATTGTCAAACGGTAATGTATAGCTGGACAAATAAGTTATGAGTACCATTAAGTTCATTAAACTGTTAACAGACGGGTTCTAACCGTTGGATAAATTAATCGTTATCTGAAAAGAAGGTTGTTGGCTAATAAATTAGTTATTTGGTAATAGCTAGGGGTCCTCAAAAAACCGATCAACTCAACCCGACTAACCCGGGAAAAAAAAATCAACCCGAGGTAACCCGATATATAATCGATATAAAATCAGGACAACCTGAATCTATTGGGTTAATATTGGATTAGGCTCAAAGTAACCCGATAACCCGATCAACATTTTAGCGACTTCTCTAAAATTATTTATATTTCCCTTTAACATGTATAAGTTACCAAAAACAACTCGACAATAACGAGCAAGAGAACTCATAAGAGGACATTATTGGAAAGTTATATGTCATACCTAAATAGTTGATGAATTCGTATATTCTTTTGAATAATGGATCATATTTCAAAGAAAAAATTCCTTCTTTTTATGTTTTGAATATTATTTTTACTTAGTTTAAACCAATGTTCTAAAAAACTCACCGCACAGCGGCCATGGCGTGCCATGACACCAAGGCTTGTGTCTCACGTCATGTTAAGCCTGTGGCACGCCATAGCCTAATGCGCAATTCCATAATGCAATGTTTGATTTTTCTTTACGTTTTTAATGTCTTATTTGCAATTTTTTTAATATATACCATAGTTTAACTTGTTTATTACTATTGATTCACTGAGTAACACTACAAAACATATGTTTTTATGTATAATGATATATATGAATTAGAAAAATGACGACATAAGTCACACATTGAAAACGCCATGGCTTCGCCGTGACTCCTAAGGCTTGAGGCTTGGCCTCACCGCCACACCATGTCTCACGCCATTTAGAACATTGGTTTAAACACAACTCGACCAACTCGATTAAACCGACCAACCCGAACAGGTTGGGTTGGGTTGGGTTGCATTTTTCTTTGGGTTGGGTTGGGTTGGGTTGAAAATTCTCAAACCGTCAGCATTGGGTTGGGTTGTTGAAATGTCTTCAACCCGATCAACCCAACTCGTGAACACCCCTAGTAACAATATTTTCATCATATTCTCTAAAATAGAGAAAATTATATTTTTAACAATTTTTTTATTCCAACAAATTCTCCACAAATTATCCTTATTTGGAGAAGTCCTACTTAGAAAAATATATATTATTTTATTATATTCACACCAGAAACTTATAAATTAAATGTTTAAAAGAGATAAACAATATTTTATTAAATATATGAATATTTTAATAATATAATCTATGGTGTATTATCCAAAATGAAGAAAAACTATTGAAGTTGATTATATCGTCTTTTGGAGATTTTTAGTTTTCGTTCTCTATTTTGAAGAAATCTATTAGAGATCCTTTAATAAATTAGTTATGGACTAATAACATCTCCAACATATTTTCCAAAATAAAAATATAAAGATTTTAGGTAAAATTTTGATCAGGTTATCAAAAATGAAGAAAGTAGGAGAGGACCGTGCAATTCTCCAAAACTGGAGAACTTTTCAAAAATGATTATTTTAAAAAATAAATATTTTTTTATTATATTTCATCAATAAGAAACTTTGAAATAAATGTTAATAAAGTAAATGTAACACCCTAAAAATAGGGATAACAAAAATCCAAAAAAAAAAAAGCGGACATGAGGTATATAATTTGTCATAGCAAGAGCCTCCCAAAAATGGGGAAATATACAAACCTGTTTAATTACAGTTGTAATTTAACGGACAATAAATAACAACCAGCTAATCTAATTCTTATACTAGAAAAGAGATTACAAAAGGGGTGTCATTTATAAAACCCAAAGTTCTTCTACCAAAAAGTATGTCCAAATGCAAGCTTTCCCCAAGCTCTCACCCAAGAAATTATACCAGCTTAGAACCGGCGCCGCTAGAACCTGAGATACACATCGACACCAAACAAGTGTTAGGCCAAAAAGCCTAGTGAGTTGAACAAGAAATAACATGTTAAAGCATTTACAATTCTTATCAGCAATTAACAAGATTTCAATATATGTGGAGTCAACGGGGGATACCCATAGCACCAATCAAGTTCCACCCAAAGAGACAATGTACCTTGATGCCAACTACTAAGAGTGACATCCCAAAGACCCGACACACCCGAGAACTACAACCATGGCATTACCCCGAATGACGGAGGTCTAGGCACATATGTAACACCCCAAAAATGGGACTAACAAAAATTTCCGAAAAATGGAAATGTGGTAACATAAAAATGCCAAAGCATGAGCTCATACAAAAGGAACAATAATGCCTGTTAATTATGTTGGGTCATCTAAAGATTTGAAGATGACCTCTCGATCTTCCATTTTATATCATCATACTTAGAATATTTTGAGGTTCTTTTAGCAGCTTGGTTTCTATACAAATGTTCGGTGAAGTCGAAGATCAGCCGAAGAAGACAAAGAAGGAGTATATCTCTCAAAGCGGATTGAAGATAGACTCCTCAACTTAAAGCTAAGTATGCCTATTTGATCAACACCATTGGCCAGTATGGTGCCGATCTCAAGTCTTCAGGAGCCGAAGACCTCTCAGTCTTCAGGAGCCGAAGACCTCTTCGGAAGCCGAAGATTTCTCAATCTTCGAAAGCCGAAGATTTCTCAATCTTCAGGAGCCGAAGACTTCTTAATCTTCAAGGCCTGAAGATTTCTCAAACACATTGTACTTTTCTGACAAAGTATATTTGTGATATCTTGCATTGATGTGGACCTCATCCGAATATCAGAAAAAGTATGTTTTGTATTTTACACTCTTTTAAGGAAAGGTCTCCACCATCCTCTACAGGTCAACACTTCAAGCCAAAACACCTCAAGACAAAAGGTACATCATGTACCTTGCTGAAGACCTGTGTCCATCCTTTGCTCAACAGGTGTCCCATGCATTTAATGCATGAGACACTATAAATATGAAGGATGGTTCAACATGCAAGATAACCAGTTCTACAACCTTCAAGCTCTCTTAGTGCACTGACAATTTTCTCTCTACGAAGTTCTTATTGTTTTCTAAGTGTTTTACAATTGTTCTTCATTTCTCTTAGTGTTAGATTGTTTGAGCAGAGTCATCTGTTCTCTTCCGCAACAATCAAAAGTTTTCTATGCGTAATTCTTGATTTCAAATCAATAAGAATTAAATTAAGTGAAAAACTGTGTGTAATTGTATTCAACCCTCCCTTCTACAATACTTTTCTTATTTACTTACTGCTATTTGAGACCAACAAATTACAAGTTTGTAATAATAAGCATTAATAGATGACAACTCTCTAATCTAAATCTAGCTAGAAATAAGATTACAATCAGTTGTCAACTATTTCCAAAAGTCTCGTCTTCAAGATTGGCATCCCAAAAATGCTCCCAAGCTCACCACTAAAAGTCGGCTAAACCTCATTGGCGCTCGCGCCACTAGAACCTAAAATACATATCAACAATCAAGTGTTAGACCAAACGGGTCTAGTGAGTTGAACAAGAACATGACATACATTTATAAAGCATGTTATGAACACTTATAACGTTTTAACCACCAAAATCCATACGGGGACAACCATGGGGGAGACCCATCACACCAATGAGTTTTACCTCAAGTCAATGTACCTTGATGTTCACTCGCTTGAGCAACATCCCGAAGGCTCGGTACACTTGAAGACTACCTCCCAGGCATTACTCAAAATGGCGGAGGTCTAGGCGCATACCATCATGGTGGCGCCTAAGACTACATCCTCCTAGCACTTACTCATGGTTCATTCTATGTACGTACACTATTTGTCTCTGTATACAATTCTATACCAATCAAATACATGTATAAGACTTCAAACAATCCCAAGCATAGTTTAGGTACAAAACTCTAAAATATGCAAATACTCAAATATTCTCCATGGTTCATCAAAATACATATAACCAAGTGTGAGTATCATCAATAATAATGCTATCAATATCCACATGCACTATCATCACCAAATTCCCAACAATCTCAAATATAGCAGTTAGGTCAAACTTATCAGGTGATCAAACTTTTATATAAACATGAGATGCTAAGCAAGTAAATACACAATATATGTATCTCATTTGAAAATATTAGAAGAAAACTCACAAACTAGGTTTTATTGTAACACCCCGATTTCGAGAGGCACCATTTCAAGTTAATACCGAAACCGATATATTAGGGAAAAATAAGATAAAGGATTTTGGACTTTAATCATAGATTTTATAGTCTAGATGGATGAAGGATTCAATTACGAGTCCAACGGTTCTTTTCGGAGCAAAATTGGAGCTATAACGAAGAAGTTACGGCCAAAACAGTGAATAATGAAGAAACCGGACAAACAGTGCATGGGGCGAGTTGTGGCGCGACTTAGGTCTCCCTGTAACCCACCCGGAGCCCTGTTCAAGCATAAAACCCATTCGAGCGACTTTTGGCGCGACCTAGGCCGCTCGGTAACCCGCGCGGAGCCCTGTTCGAGCTTAAAACCCGATTTTTCAGCCACCAACTCCGATTTTAGTGATTCAAGTTGCCATGGTTTTGTTTTTGAGAGCTATTCAAGGATTTATCAAGTGATTGGAAGTCTATTATAAGACCCAAGGGTATTTGGTGGTGGTAATTTCCTCATCTCTCTCAATGTTAAGCTAGGGTTAGATGGTTTCACCCTTTTTCCTTTCATCCTTCAACTTAGGTGTGTTTTTGGTGACTTGTATGTTGAAGGAACCTTGTATATGTGTTGGATCTATGATCTAGAGACGTTTCTTGGAGATTCAAGCCTTTATCTTTGGAGATTCAAGTTTTGGGGGTAAAATCTAGATTTAGCTTAAATCTAGCAAGGTGAGTTCAAGTTGGATTGTGAAAACATTGTACATGCCAAAAATGTTCATTTTAAAGTATTTACATGTTTACATGAAGTTTATTAAAAGTTGGGTATTTGAAGAGTTTCACTCATTTGGATTATTTGGTTTTATAAAATTTGTGAATCACCCACATTTGGGATTCTTGAACATTTTGGTGAATAAATTATGTTAATACACTCCCTAGATGATTTTATATATAAATGGAGTTCCTTTGATATAAATGTCCTTTTGTGCATTCGATTTTATAAACCGTTTGGTAAATGCATATTATTGTGTTATGAGGCATTTGGAAAATATAAAGGTATAAGTTCATTTGGAAAATGGGTTGTCTCAACTAATGTTAAGTTTTGAACTAATCTTACTGTTGGTCGTTGTGTTTGCATATCCATTGGTCAAACGTGTTTTAATGTTTACACTTACTTTCATTTGGAGATTTAAGTAAACTGATGAGCCTTGGCTCGATTTTAACTAAAACGAGTTTTAATTCAATTGACTGGTTGACTAGCCCGGGGTGGAAGCTTTTAATTCAATTGACCGGTTGACTAGCCTGAGGTGGAAGCTTTTAATTCAATTGACCGGTTGACTAGCCCGGGGTGGAAGCTTTTAGTACAATGACGTTTATTACGTGTCATTTGAGAGTTACATGTTTTGAGTGCGTTGGTCATTCATTTGGAGTCATGTAATGTTTTAGACTGTAATGCAGTGGATCCATAGGCATATGAGTCGGTCTTTATTATTTAAAAAGAAAATGGGCTATTATTTATATGTTGGTGTCAGAATTAGTCTTGGGATTTTGAGGACTTGTCGGTGAGGGCTCTTGGAGTCCAATAACCGGACCTGTATCCGCGAGTTAATTTCTGAGCCTGTTTTTATGGGATAATCACTTCCCATTTGTAGCTAGTTGAGACATTGGGTCCTCGGTGGCAACTTGGTACGGTTATGTGGGACCGGTTGCTAGCCATGGACCGTAAATGTAATCCTAGCGAATGAGCATGATTGGGAATCCTCGAGGGCCCACCCCCACATCTTAGTACGAGTCGGCGAGCTCGTGGCCATGGGTTCCTAGTATGGTGAGCTCAATAACGTGGAATGTGGCCTACTCTGTGTTCCGCCACTAGCCATGGAATTCAGGTTTCCCCCGTCATCGAAGGGTGTTGTTTTGGGTATTTAACTTTATCCTTGTTTTCGGTGACGCTTTGAGTTCGGGTCTTTCTCCATATGCTTTAATTCTGGTCGTTTGGTTTATAAAGTTTTATTCAAACATCATCATTGGAGCATTTACAACTATTCGCGTTTTGAGTAAGTGTTGGATTGCATTACTTCATGAAATAATGTTTGGCGTTGAGGCGTTCATTTATAAATTGCTTAATTATTGGAAAACGAGTCGTTCTCATATTTAAAGTAATTCATTTTAAAGGATCATGATTTAAGTTGCATTATTTCCATTTAATGGTTTTTATATTCTTGATGAAAACTCTTGAACTCACTAGGCGTTAGCCTAACCCATTTTATTTGTCGGCATGTGCAACAGGTTCCGGTTGGGAATAGTTCTAGTGAGACTGTGAAGAGATGAGTGCTAGTGGTGTGCTCGAAAAGGTGATTAGCTTGTTGAAGTCTTCCACACTTATATCGGAGATAGCGATTGGTATTGGGTTATAGTAACACCCGACTTTAGTTAGTCTTTATGTAAGACTTTATTTACCCGTTGATGGCTCAATCTAGAAATGTATTGCATTTACGGATTTATGGTAAGAGATTTTATCCCTCTTTGAGGTGTTATTGAAAGTTTTAATTTAGTCGCTCTTTCCAAATTTTGAGGGTGTTACAAGTTGGTATCAGAGCTTAAGTTTGAGAGATTTATGTGTTGATTTTGAATGCCTAGACTCAAACTAGCGTAATTTTAAGGGGTTGAATGTGAGATTGCACAATTAGGCACTTTATGATTTGATGATTTGAGGTGAGTGGAGTTACTAGGAACGGGAATCATGCCAAAAATGGCAAGGATGATCATGTACAGTACATTCATAATAGCACCTGACCAGTGTTATGGTGAACCTACGAGCTACATGTGTATACTTGGACTACTTTGATGTGACGACCGTTGGGGTAGTGAAGAAGTTCTAAGTGAGTAACCGTTATGAGAGGTTGATGACTTTAGTATTCGTCACTTGGAGTGACAGTAAACATGGTGATCACATTAAGTGGACCGTCTATGGTCGGATTAGAACCATAGACTTTTGGAACCAATGATATTTCGAGGAGAAATTATGAGGTGAACCTATGAAATCTTTGATATTCGCCTTAAGATGTTGAGCATCTGGATGACGATAGTGTAACAAAGAAATCGAGGAGAGTGGTTTCGAGGTGTTAAGTGTTGATCAAATTCATGCACGAAATGTATTTCTAAAATAAATTATGTTATTTATTTCTCATGTTTCCAAATCGTCATGTGGATTATGTCATAAATCTTGGAGCAATGTTTTAGCACACACAAGGTTTTAAACCGTGAGTTCGAGCATGCACAAAGTTGTTTTATGGCATGAGGTTGCAAGCTTTGTTGAAGATTTTCTTTATTCACATTGTCGTCCAACGTTATTTCGGGTTTTGCGATGTGCGTATTTTGATGTTGTTTAGGGACTTGGATAAGTAACTGCGGTTTATGACTTTAACATTGGATCTCCTCCACGTATGTTAAGGTTTTGGACAAAAAGTTATCTCCCATTATCTTGGTGTTTGAGTTTTATTGAGGATTTTAATTCATGCGATTTTGTGGATTTAATGGGGTGACTTTAATGGCGTCAAGTGGTATCGTTTTTCTTGAGTTTTGTATGAGTTGCATATAGTATGCATACATGTCTATGTGGAACTTCCGTCAATAAGTTTTAACTAGCATTTTAGAACGATGAGAGCGTATTATTATTTTGGCTTTGAACTTGAAACCGACATAGATTATTTTATGTTTTAACCAAAGCGCGTACACTTGTCACTTTACTAGTTTTGCGAAATAAACCAATGTATGCGAGTCACGTTGGGAAATTTTATTTCATGACATTTTATGGTTAGTGCAAACGTTTCAAGAAATTGATTTCATGAATATCCCTTCTGTAGTTTTATACAAACACCTTGTTATGCACTGTTTTAGTACGTAAAAACTATTTCTCATTCACTACATAAATTTATGCAAGCTGGGACCGTAGCGGCCCCTTTGAAAAAGATTGTTGCAATATCTTTCGTTGACGTCAGTATTAGTTTGATTATTGACCAAATATTTTCCGAATTGGTTTTTATGTGTGGCGGTTGTAACCACTTTGTACACCTACTGAGAAAATGGTAGTGGATTTGATTCGTATGATTAATCATTATAAAGCTTTTACATTTAGAGGTTTTATAAAATCTTAAATGGGCATGGTAGTTTGAAAAACCTTGAACTCAGTAGAGTTGTAGATGTAAGCCATCTTGTGTTAGAGGTCGAGATTTAAGGACTAAAGGAGTCCTCGGGGTTTGAAGCGTTAGAGGACCTGTCTTATGGTTAGTTTTGAATCTTTGGACTTCAGCTCATGAACTAGTTCGTGCGGAGGTATTTGAGGCGTTAGAAAACTTGGATGAGAAATGAGAAGTGAAGACTTGTTTGAGACTTCTTAAATGCCCCTCTTCAATGTTTCCCCCAACTACTAGAGATTATCAATAAATGCTCCTTACTAACTAGGACCCTTGGTGGATGTAAAGGAAGGAAAGAATAGTAGAAAATCGCCTTAGGGTTTCTCCAATTCAACTCCAAAAACGTATGAGGTGAGAAGTGAAGGCAAAAGGGTCAAAAGTTAGATTTAAACTCCTCAGGGCCCGTCGGCGACAGTGCCCGACGATTGTACCCATGGCACTGTCGCGGGGCAATCTCGCGCCCGTTCCCCCACTTACGGTACAACGCCCGCGATTGTGACAGGGCGATTGTGCCCTTGTCACTCTCGCGAGGCACTCTCGCCGAGGGTGTACCGAGACCACCCCCGGCCCGCGACTATGGCCAATGTCATAGTCGCGGTCACTATCACGCCATACTCCAAAATCTCGTTTTTCGACGATTTTGATAAAATTAAATCTGTAAGGAACTTATAATAATAACATTTAACATAACATGCCAATCATCACCAAATCAAGACAAAATCTCCACATAAAAATATAACGAGAACACATTAACATTTATAATTACTTACCTTAAATTTTTGGATGTTACAATCCTCCCCACCTGATGAGGATTTCGTCCCCGAAATCTTATTCATTAAACAAATGAGGATATCTCTTCCTCATGTCTTCTTCCGATTCCCACGTCACGTTAGCACCTCGATGGTGTTTCCATTGGACTTTCAACATAGTCACTTCCTTATGCCGCAATTGCTTTGTATTTGACTCTAGAATGGCTTCCAGTTATTCTACACATCGGTTCCCGTTGTCCACCCAAATTTCCGTCAAAGGGATAACGCTTTCCTCTTCGTCTAAAGACTTGCAAAGGTAGCAAACATGAAATGTAGGGTGGATTCCGTCCATCTCCGGCGGTAAGTCCAATCGATAAGCTTAAAGTCCGATCTTCTCTAATATCGTGAAGGGCCCAAGGAAACGGGGACTAAGTTTTCCGCGCTTACCGAAACGGATGATCCCCTTCCAAGGTGACACCTTCAACATCACTCGTTCCCCCACTTGAAACTCCACCGGTCTTCGCTTCTTGTACGCATAACTCTTTTGCCGGTCTTGCGCCGCCTTCAACCATTCTCGAATACCTTTCACTTTGTCCGCCGTTGCTTGTACGATTTCCGGTCCCGCAAATTGCTTCTCTCCGGCCTCGAGCCAACAAACTGGAGTCCTACACTTCCGTCCGTAAAGTGCCTCAAAGGGCGCCATTCCGATGCTCGAATGATAACTGTTGTTGTATGCGAATTCCACCAACGGCAAGTGTGAATCCTAAGTCCCTCCGAAATCTATGACACACGATCTAAGCATGTCTTCGAGAGTTTGGATCGTCCTCTCACTTTGTCCGTCGGTTTGGGGGTGATAGGCCGTGCTCAACTTGACCTTCATGCCCAACTCTCTTTGCAATCCGTCCCAAAACTTGGAAGTGAAACGACTATCCCGATCCGAAACTATGGATAGTGGAACTCCATGTCGTGACACCACTTCATCAATGTAGAGCTTGGCAAGTTTGTCCATCGGTAACGTCTCCCGCATTGCCAAGAAGTGTGCACTCTTGGTAAGTCTATCCACTACCACCCAAATAGTGTCATGACCTCTTAAAGTCTTCGGTAGCTTGGTGACGAAGTCCATCATGATGTGTTCCCATTTCCATTCCGGAATAGCCAACGGTTGCAAGCTTCCGTAAGGCTTTTGATGTTCCGCCTTGACTTGAAGGCAAGTGACGCATCTTTCCACATAGTTGGCCACGTCAAGCTTCATCACCGGCCACCAATAATGTAGTTTCAAATCTCTATACATCTTGGTGCTTCCGGGATGAATGGAGTACTTTGACTTGTGTGCCTCCGCTAAAAGAAACTTGCGATTTCCCCCGATTTTCGGCACCCAAATCCGTCCTTGAAACAGTTTAAGACCGCGGCTATCCTCCGTTAATAATTCCCTTTGCTTAACCATGACCTCGACTTTGAGGTTCTCCTCACGAAGTGCTTCGGCTTGACTCTCCTTGATGTCCTCCACTAAGCTTGACATTACCTCGATCCTAGCAAAAATTACTTTACTTTCCCCTCCGTAACTCTTTCGGCTTAACGCGTCCGCTACCACGTTGGGCCTACCGGGGTGGTAAAGCAATTCACAATCATAATCCTTCAAAAGCTCCAACCATCTTCTTTGTCGCATGCTGAGGTCCTTTTGGTCGAAGATGTATTTCAAGCTTTTATGATCGGTAATGCCGCTATAACTTTAAGGCAAAAACTACCGCCGCTAGCTCCAAATCATGCGTAGGGTAATTCTTCTTGTGATCCTTGAGTTGTCGTGACGCGTACGCGATCACCTTTCCCCTGTGCATCAAAACACACCCGAGTCCAAGCTTGGAGGCGTCGCTATAAACCACAAAATCTTCGGATCCTTCGGGCAAGGACAGGATCGGTGTTTCGCATAACTTCTTTTGGAGAGTTCGGAAGGCTTTCTCTTGCTCCTCGGTCCACACGAAATTAACGTTCTTCCTTGTCAGCGACGTAAGCGGGGACGCGATCTTCGAAAAGTCTTGGATAAATCGTCAGTAGTAACCGGCTAAGCCCAAGAAACTCCTTATCTCCGTTGGACTCGTTGGTGGCTCCCAATTCATCATTGCCTCGATCTTTGTCGGGTCCACCTTTACTCCATACTTCGACTAGGGATGTAAATGAGACGAGACAGCTCGCGAGCTATTCGAGATCGACTCGGTCAAAGCTCGGTCAACACTCGACTCGAATAAGCTCGACTCGAACTCGAACTCGACTCGACACACTAACGAGTCGAGCCAAGCTACCTACTACTCGACTCGATAAGCTCGTGAGATACTCGAATAAATTTTATATATAATAAATTTTATATCATTAATTATTATAATTAATAAAAATTAAAAAAATTTACTCACCCACCTAAAACAAAAGAAGAGGGATTTTTAAATTTAAAAAAAAACAATTTATTTTTGTTTTTCATTAAAACAATAAAACAAATAAAAAAGAAACCCTAATGAATATCTCTCATTCTCTCTCTACTCTCACTTTCTCAGCCGACACCCCAATCCCCCATCTCTATTCTCTCTCACTCCGACTCCGGCGCCGTTCAAGAAAGAACTCCGGCAAGTTTCAGTTGCTCCAAGATAACTACCCTGAATTCGTCGCCAAACAGGTACCTCCATCTGTCAGTTCAAGTTTTATGTTTTTGGTGTTCTGACAACCTGTTTCTGATGTTTCTCGTTTTGACTTGGAAGCGACCGACAGCCTCCACGCCGACCGACAGCCTCCACTGCCCTTTCTCTTTTGAAGTCTAAGAGCACTACCCACATGCACCGACACTTAGAATCTTGTACAATGAAAGCGAAACACACGAGACAACAAAAACTGATTAATTTTTTACCATCTGATTCAAACACCGGTACAAATCAATCTGGATTTGTTAGTGCTTTACATAATGGCAAACTTGACATGTTAAAGATGCGAGAGGGGATAGCTCATTGGATTACTATGCATGAGCATCCTTTCAGTCTTGTTGAGGAGGAAGGCTTCAACTTGATGATGAAAAGGGGAATACCTGAATGGAATCGTGTATCTCGTGTTACTATTAGGGCTGACACTTTCAAAGTCTATGAGTTTGAGAATAAAAAACTAAAAGATTTGTTCAAGAAGGTGGAAAGAGTAAGTTTGACTACAGATTTGTGGAAGTCAAAACCACAAAAAATTGAATACATGGTGATTACTGCCCATTTTGTGGATCTTGAGTGGAAGCTTCAAAAGAGGGTGATTAACTTTGTTCATTTGCCTCCTCCACGAAAAGGCGCAAATATAGCTGATTGCATCTTAACATGTCTAAGGGAGTGGGAAATTGAGGACAAAGTAAGTTTTGATTTGCTTAATATAGTCTATATATGTGTTTTATTTTATTTATAATTTGTGCATTAATAAAGCTAAAATTTGTGTATTTGTGTTAGGTTTTCACAATTTCTGTGGACAATGCATCTGCAAATGATTCTTGCATTGCCATTTTGAAGGACAACTTTGAATCAAATGGGAGGCTTATTTGTGGTGGAATATTGTTTCATGTCCGATGTTGCGCCCACATTCTCAACATTATGGTTCAACATAGTCTTCAACAAGTGAAGGACATTATCGAGAAAGTTCATGATACTGTTGATTACTTGAACTCAAGTGATGCGCGTCTCAAGCGTTTTGGTGAACTTGTAAGCCAGTACAACATGAAGCATCGAAAGTTAGTTCTTGAATGCAAGACACGTTGGAACTCAACATATGACATGCTAAATTGTGCCATCAAGTTTAGATAGGTATTTCCTCGATATGCTTTGCATGACCGTAATTATACTTCTTGTCCTGATGAAGAGGAGTGGGGTAAAATTGGAAAATTGCTTGATATATTGAAAGTGTTTAAAGATGCCACTAACTCTATATCCGGTTCTGAATATCCAACATCCAACTTGTTTCTTGCTGAAGTACAAAGGATTAAAGTTATGTTGGATAAACAATCTGAGTCGAGTGATGATTTTGTTAAAACTATGGTAACGTACATGAAAGCGAGATTTGATAAATATTGGGGGGAATGTAACATGTTGATGTCAATAGGGACCGTGTTAGACCCTAGACTGAAAATGAGGGCTATAGAGATTGCATGGCCGAAAATGTTTTCTCCAAGTGTAGCGCGGGAAAATATTAATAAGGTGAAAGAGGTTATGTATGAGCTTTTTGATGAATATGTGAGAATGTATTCTACTTCTATTGGGGATGAAAGTGGAGAGTGTGAATTTGGTTCAAATAATCGTGATGGAAATGATGGATCTAGTGGTTTATCTGAACTTTTGTTAGATGTGTTTAGTGGGGAGACATCAGTAAATCATGTGAAATCTGAGCTTGATATGTATCTAGAAGAGGGATGTTTCTTTAGTCAAGACTACAAGTTTGATGTCTTAGCTTGGTGGAAGGAACAATCAAACAAGTTTCGAATTTTGTCTAGAATGGCTGTAAATATCTTGGCTGTTCCTATCACTACCGTGGCCTCGGAGGCAACCTTTAGTGCCGGTGGGCGTGTAATAGATCCTTATAGAGCTTCTCTTGCTCCGGAAACGGTGCAAATGTTGATGTGCACGGGTGATTGGTGTAGATCTCTCCATGGAGTGAAAATAAAGAACAAGGTAAATGCATAGATATGTTTAGTTAATTATCTTCACTTTTAATAAGTATACTAATTTGTTTTTTTTATTGTAGGAGAGCGAAGAACAACCAAAAGAAATTTTCATTCAAGTACCCTTGAAGGAACCTGATGGGTGATTTTTACACACCTACAGACGTGTGCTAATTAAACCTCAAAGCAAGTATACAATGAGATCTAATGTCGTCTTTCAAGTAATAAAATGGTAAGAACCAAGTATCGTATTCCACAGGGATAGGTATTTTAGGTTGCAAGATCTTGAGATGAAAAACTAACTTCAGATGGCGATGTTGAAGACATACTTTTGGTTGTTTGGTTAACACAGATCTAAATAAACAAGAATAAACGAGAAGCAAGGGTGTAAGGCTTTTGATGGTATATGGATCCAAATTTCAGTAGGTCAATTCTACAGCACTTGTTATAGCATGATGCTATTTGAGTGCTGCAGCATGCTTCTGACTATAACTAGTTTCATTATCGATTTTAAGACACGTTCCTCTCGGACTCTCACCATCCCATTATTCCAGTAGCTATGAATCATCTCATCTCTGAGCAAGGTTCCAGATAAGGGAATGATGGGAATGGAGTTCTCAAAATATACGGCAAAACAAATTCTCTTCGTTAAAAGTTACTCTTTCGAAATAACCCCCGTACCTCCCAAGTTGATGCATTCCAAATAGCTTATCTCTAAGTCTATTCCATTTTAACCCTTTGAAAAAGTGACAACTTATCAAGAATGGATCATTTTAAATGACACAAGTAACAACTCTCGTTGCAAGTAACTCTTTCGATATTACCTCTTATGTCACTAAATTGACGTGCTATTCAATGGCCTATCTCTAGGTCCATGACACTATTACACTATCAAAATAATCATTTTGTCAAAGAGTTTTGTTATCTTGATAAAACTTGAGTTGGAATAATAAAATTTCGTTAAAGTCACAAAAACCCACTTTCTTTTAGATCCACATAACCATCCTTTACCTCACACCCAAGCTAGATGATTAGCTACTCATTACAATAAAAAAATAAAAACTACTACTAAGAATTACAAAGATGAACATAATGTAAAGTGCTTTTGAAAGATAAATGTCTTGAAAGATAAATGACTTGAAAGTATATAAATATATATATATGTGTAACTAAAAATGTAAAGACGAGAACGTAAATTACAAGGAAATGGAAATGACAAGAAAGTAAACTTGAATATAATTACAATAAACTTTAACCACTAAAATCTAAAACAAAAGAGTAAAGGAAAGGCTAGAGATGCAAGATGGAAAAAGAAAATACAACTAAAAGAAATGTGCAGGTGGGTGCTGTTTGGATGTTGCAGCATGCATATTCAAACATGAAGGTTATATAAAGAAGATGAAGAACACAATGACCATGCATGATTTCTGGAAATTAAACGAACACGGGACTGGAATGGGACCAGTTCGTGAATCGAACAGAAAGTAGAAGGATTAAAATAAACATAACAAGATTGAAAGCATAACATAAAATATGAAGAGCAAGATGAAGAACATAAACACTAATACTTGAAATTAACTAAAAAATGATTCAAGAACAACCCCAAGCTACCGTCGATCAGATGCAAACTACTTGAGAGAACATAAACTAAAATGATAAGAGTTGATAGGAGAAGATGTAGGTGATGTCCCCTTAAGAGCAACTAAGCACTCCTTTTATAACAAAAGGGAGTGGCAAACTTGCAATTTTAAGGGGAATCTAATTGTACTTACCTAGTCTAAACCTACTAGAACTACCAAAGCTTGTCCCTTTTTAACCAACATATTACAAACCAGATTTAACTAATGTTTAGAGGTTACAATCAGATTAGTTCCATGCCAAAAATCAGATTATGCTCCATCTCTTTGATTCTTTCATCCAAAACCATCAGCTCCATGCTGTTTCCATGCTGCAGCATGCCCTGTTTTCAAATAGATTTCCAAAAGATAACCAAATTTAGCCTACAATCTTAATAAAACAAGTAAATCACACAATTTAAGCTCCAAGACACAATAAATGGAAAATGAGATAGAAAATGACTCAAAGTGGGATTTAAAAATGAAAAATCCTATCTAAAAGATTAAAAGAAATGTGCTTAAGTACTCAAAATTGAGTACTTATCACCACCCCAAACTAAAAACTTTGCTTGTCCCCAAGCAATAAAAAGAACAAAAGAAAAGAACAAAATAGAGGATATTAAATGTGAAAGTTTTGCATTGGAATACATTAGGTGTAAATCATGAGTTTGAGCATGCCAAGTCTATATCATATAGCCTTTCATAAATCCAAAGTAACCAACAATCTCATCCTATGTGTTTCAACATGAACCATATGCTAGCCTTATATTCTTTTTGTTATGGACACACATCCTACATCACACCTCTTTCATGGCTTTGAGTGTATGGGTTTCTCTCTTTTGGCTCTTTCTTTCCTTTCCATGCCTTTTCTCACACATGTACCAACACTTGAAATTTTTTCAAATTTTTGTGCATTTTCTGTTGGTACATACACCAGCCCCTATGGGACTTTTGTGGTGTTGAATGCCACTTTTCATGGCTTTTCTTGTGCCATATTAGACACCCCCCCTACCCCAAACTAAGAATTCTGCAATGTCCTCATTGTAGGAGAGAAAGGTGTTTATATCTTTGACAATTGGGTGGCTATGGTGCAAGAAAAGGATATATGCCATTGAGTGTGATATGTGTAGGATGTGGTCCAAAATGTGTCCCAAGCAACTATTAGGCTAGTTCTAGCATGCATTTCTTCTAAAAGTGAGATGTGGACTCATGAAATTATTATGGATATACAATTCAACAAATCTTATCAACACATGATCCAATGCAAAATAAAACAAATCTATAAAGAGTAAAAGACTAATCCCAGACTAAAAACTAAAAATAAATAGACATGGAGCAAAAACAAGGTGTGATTTAAACCTGTCCTACTCAGGTTGAGTAGGCTGTGTGTGGCCAACAGGGTCTGCAAGTGAAACTGCTATGAGGCTGGATGCTGCAGCACCAAACTCTGGATTTCTTTCTTTTAGCACGGTGTTCTCTTTTTTCAGCTGGTGGATTTCTTGTTGACAACTTTTTGAGGAATGGTGGAATTTGTTTGAGCACATCAGTATGCTCCCCAGCCCTAACGGTCCTCACCAACTCATCTTGGTGTTTCTCCTTCCACTTATGCTTATATACTTTCCTAATCACCTCCTTCACTCCTTGATCATGGCACAAGATTTTAATGGCACAAATGAGGGAACATTTAATCCCATAAAGATTTTTCCACATCACCTCACCAACAATAGAACATGATTTTCTGAAGCTTCCCAAGTCCTTGGATTGATCGTCACATCCCTTTCTCAAAACAACTTGGATATTTTCTGCACAGCTTTGCTGCAGGGATGCTGCAGTATCTGCAACAGAATGTTCTTTCTGCACAAATTTAAAGAAAGGAGTAATGACAATTTTAGCATTTTGTTGCGCCTCTTCACTATTTTGAAGTGAAGAAGGGTTGCTCAAATGCTCAGATGCTTCCTCGGGATTCTCTATCTCTTGACTACTCACCAAAGTATTAGCCTTACACTCATCCTTACCAACACACTCAGATTTTTCAATATCACTTGGTATTGAGATTTGGCTTTGTTTTTTACTCTCACTAATGATCTCTCCAACACAGGTCGTTATGTTAATAACAGTTCCATTTATGTTTTGTAAGAAATCATTCATCAAAGCTTTAAGAGATTCGATGTTTTCAGTTTGTTCTAAAGAGGGTTTAGGGGGTAAAAATGAGTTGTTAAAATCATCCCCTTGAAAACTCCCAGAAAAATCAACTTGTTCCTCCCAAGATTGGTCAAAAGTATTTGAATAAGTGTTACTCCAATCTTGGTAGGGAGGTATTGGTGATGTGAAAGTGCCATGATCTTGACCATTTAAAAACAAATTAGGATGGGCCTCCCATGATTGAGTGTATCCATTGAAGTGTGAGGTATCCCAATTATTATCTCCCATGAAATAACGAGATTCGGGGTTCGAATAACAACTGTACGAGAAATGATTTCCGCCACAATAGTCACAGAAAATAGTTTCATACGGCTCAAACGAATGTCCCATTGAATCCATATTCACAGAAAGATAAACTCAAAAACTTGTTAGTTGCACACACATGGAAACGTATGACAAGCAACAAAGATGGTAGAAAAATTAGCTTAACAAGACTCAATCTCTTAACAACCATAGATTTACGCCTATCCCCGGCAGCGGCGCCAAAAACTTGATGGGTGATTTTTACACACCTACAGACGTGTGCTAATTAAACCTCAAAGCAAGTATACAATGAGATCTAATGTCGTCTTTCAAGTAATAAAATGGTAAGAACCAAGTATCGTATTCCACAGGGATAGGTATCTTAGGTTGCAAGATCTTGAGATGAAAAACTAACTTCAGATGGCGATGTTGAAGACATACTTTTGGTTGTTTGGTTAACACAGATCTAAATAAACAAGAATAAACGAGAAGCAAGGGTGTAAGGCTTTTGATGGTATATGGATCCAAATTTCAGTAGGTCAATGCTACAGCACTTGTTATAGCATGATGCTATTTGAGTGCTGCAGCATGCTTCTGACTATAACTAGTTTCATTATCGATTTTAAGACACATTCCTCTCGGACTCTCACCATCCCATTATTCCAGTAGCTATGAATCATCTCATCTCTGAGCAAGGTTCCAGATAAGGGAATGATGGGAATGGAGTTCTCAAAATATACGGCAAAACAAATTCTCTTCGTTAAAAGTTACTCTTTCGAAATAACCCCCGTACCTCCCAAGTTGATGCATTCCAAATAGCTTATCTCTAAGTCTATTCCATTTTAACCCTTTGAAAAAGTGACAACTTATCAAGAATGGATCATTTTAAATGACACAAGTAACAACTCTCGTTGCAAGTAACTCTTTCGATATTACCTCTTATGTCACTAAATTGACGTGCTATTCAATGGCCTATCTCTAGGTCCATGACACTATTACACTATCAAAATAATCATTTTGTCAAAGAGTTTTGTTATCTTGATAAAACTTGAGTTGGAATAATAAAATTTCGTTAAAGTCACAAAAACCCACTTTCTTTTAGATCCACATAACCATCCTTTACCTCACACCCAAGCTAGATGATTAGCTACTCATTACAATAAAAAAATAAAAACTACTACTAAGAATTACAAAGATGAACATAATGTAAAGTGCTTTTGAAAGATAAATGTCTTGAAAGATAAATGACTTGAAAGTATATAAATATATATATATGTGTAACTAAAAATGTAAAGACGAGAACGTAAATTACAAGGAAATGGAAATGACAAGAAAGTAAACTTGAATATAATTACAATAAACTTTAACCACTAAAATCTAAAACAAAAGAGTAAAGGAAAGGCTAGAGATGCAAGATGGAAAAAGAAAATACAACTAAAAGAAATGTGCAGGTGGGTGCTGTTTGGATGTTGCAGCATGCATATTCAAACATGAAGGTTATATAAAGAAGATGAAGAACACAATGACCATGCATGATTTCTGGAAATTAAACGAACACGGGACTGGAATGGGACCAGTTCGTGAATCGAACAGAAAGTAGAAGGATTACAATAAACATAACAAGATTGAAAGCATAACATAAAATATGAAGAGCAAGATGAAGAACATAAACACTAATACTTGAAATTAACTAAAAAATGATTCAAGAACAACCCCAAGCTACCGTCGATCAGATGCAAACTACTTGAGAGAACATAAACTAAAATGATAAGAGTTGATAGGAGAAGATGTAGGTGATGTCCCCTTAAGAGCAACTAAGCACTCCTTTTATAACAAAAGGGAGTGGCAAACTTGCAATTTTAAGGGGAATCTAATTGTACTTACCTAGTCTAAACCTACTAGAACTACCAAAGCTTGTCCCTTTTTAACCAACATATTACAAACCAGATTTAACTAATGTTTAGAGGTTACAATCAGATTAGTTCCATGCCAAAAATCAGATTATGCTCCATCTCTTTGATTCTTTCATCCAAAACCATCAGCTCCATGCTGTTTCCATGCTGCAGCATGCCCTGTTTTCAAATAGATTTCCAAAAGATAACCAAATTTATCCTACAATCTTAATAAAACAAGTAAATCACACAATTTAAGCTCCAAGACACAATAAATGGAAAATGAGATAGAAAATGACTCAAAGTGGGATTTGAAAATGAAAAATCCTATCTAAAAGATTAAAAGAAATGTGCTTAAGTACTCAAAATTGAGTACTTATCAGAACCCGACAATTGAACGTGTTTAATTTATAATTTATTCGGTTTTAATACTGTAATTTTCTCGACTTCGCTTTTATTTTGGTTGTAAGTTACAATTAGTTTCGGCTTGATTTTGTATTTGGTTGTAAACTTTTAATTTTCTGGATTTATTTTGATGATAATTTAGATTTATATTGAAGTTTTAATATTGTCATGCATTAAAGGAATTCGAGTTCGAGCTCGATTCGAGCTCAGTTCGAGTTCGAGTTCGAGCTCAGGAATTGCCTTTCGAGTCGAGTTCGAGTTTGGAATTTTGCTACTCGCGAGTTTCGAGTCGAGTTCGAGCTCAGGAGAAGGCTTTTGAGTTCGAGTCGAGTATAATGATACTCGAGCTCGACTCGAATCATTTACACCCCTACCTTCGACACCACGTGGCCCAAAAATTGCACCTCTTGCAGCCAAAACTCACACTTCGAGAATTTGGCGAATAATTTCTCCCTTCGAAGGATCTCTAGAACTTCCCGCAAATGTTGTCGATGCTCTTCCTCATCCCGCGAGTAGATCAAGATGTCGTCGATAAAGACTATGACTGACTTGTCTAAGAAAGGTCGGCATACCCGATTCATTAAGTCCATAAAGACGACCAGAGCATTAGTCAATCCAAAAGGCATGACTAGAAACTCGTAGTGGCCATATCTCGTTCGAAATGCCGTTTTCGGTATGTCACTGTCCTTCACCCGTACTTGATGATAACCAGATCTCAAATCTATTTTAGAAAAACACCCCGCTCCTTGAAGTTGGTCGAAGAGATCGTCGATCCTAGGAAGGGGATATTTATTCTTCACGGTAACTTTGTTGAGCTCGCGGTAGTCTATACACATCCGCATGGACCCATCTTTCTTCTTCACGAACAACACTGGAGCTCCCCACGGCGACGAACTCGGTCGTATGAAACCCTTCCCGAGAAGTTCTTGAAGTTGCGTCATCATCTCTTGCATTTCCGTTGGCGCTAAACGATAGGGAGCACGAGCAATTGGGGCGGCTCCCGGAGTGAGGTCGATGTGGAAC